>CM029650.1:17342687-18666801 GCA_017311315.1 Dendrocalamus latiflorus | reverse complement strand
TGAGGCTGCACATAAAATTTTGTTGTTTTTTTGAGTTATTTTGCTATATTTGAAAATTCAAAAATTCAGTACGTAAAAAAATAAATTAGGGCAGGTAATTAGGTCGGCTAATCAGCCGGCCTAATCATCTGGCACCTGGTGGTGGGACAGCATGCCACGTATCATCTGACCACAGGATGGTAGCTGCTACGTGTCAGCCGATGCGCACGGCCACCGGACGGCAAAAATGCCATTTTTGTCAATACGCTATGCATACTGCCATTTTGTAAATACAGTGCCAAATATACTAAAAAGTTAGTGACCTGGATGTGTAGGTGATGTACTAGCTCTCGAGACTGTACGACCTGAGCGTGTGCATGAAGCAGCGGATCAGAATTTTATCTATCTCAGGCTAAATTCTAATATATTAACTTTATAAAACTAATGTTAATTTATACCTACATCATGGCATAACAAAGGTAAGCCATAAATGCATCATTGATATAAAACTTTAGCTCAGTGCTTCAATAGAAAATGTAATAAGAAAAATATGGCAAAACATAAACAATATAGCATGGTAAAGATCCGACCATTTTTGAAAGAGATTGGTTGGAGTTGGATTGTGTTCCTATTATAAAATAAGGTGACAATGACTTGCTCCTCTTCATTTTGCATCTCTAATTTCTAAATAGAAAATGCAAAATACATAGCATTCATTTTATTTTGTCATTCAAATTTCATCCAAGAGGGGGAGGAAGGAGAAGGGAGTATCAGATCTAAGTGCACTGCAGGCAGCTCAGGTGGTCGGTCGCTGTGTATGGCAATGTGGTGCCTGTCACCTGGGGACTGGGGAGGTCAGAGGCTAAGTCACAGAGGGGAGGGTGGAGGTGCGGAGGCCCGAAGGCAGAGGTAGTAGTGCTACTGCTGGGTCACCATTGGCGGCGTGGGCAACGTCCAACATCTGATATGGGGCATGGCTGCATGGCAAGTGCCAATGTGCAACACGATGGGCCCGACTTGAGTGCAATTGTGCAAGTAGGGGTGGAGATGTTGACTCGTTGAGTGCTACAGAAGAGACTGTTGGCTGCCTGATGATATTCAATGATGGGCTGGATTGTGGAGCTGGGACATGTGCTTCGACCTTGGGTTGGACCATTGATGAATGCGGTTTTCTGGGCCTATATAGAGCGGTTTTGCACAGCTAAAATTTTCAGGTCTTGAGCTATAGCCCACCTAGCTCGAGGCCTGATCCGCCCTTGCATGAACGTGACGGCGCTGAGCAACGCGATGACACTTCTGCGCCTCCCTAACGCGTTACCTTGGCTGCTTCCTACCATGGTCGAGTGGTGCGACACCTTGCGCCGGGTTAGCCTATGCCGTGCTCGCCGGTGGTGCCATTGTCCTGGATGCTGCCGTGGTCGGGTGGTGCGGTAAGAGCCACGTGTTGACAGCTAGTTTTTCTGCACTTAGCAAGGAGCCTAGAATTATAATTTCTTATGGTACAAGAGCTAATTTTAAAATTAAAATGATAGAGTGGTGCAAATAAAAAACTCTTGAACGGACCAATATCGTTCTAAAGCTGGCTAGCACAACACAGTCCATGCTTGTCTATTCTAGACTGTAGTACCACGGGGGGTGACCGAGTGAGTGATGTGACGCAGTGGGGTAGCACGTGCATGATGAAGTGGTGAGCGTGTTCCATCCGATTCTCCCTGAATAGATCATCAGTTTGGTAGATGCAGATTTGGATGGATCAAAATTAAGTTCGCCACTACAACTCAGAAAGCTTTGTGGCTCATATAGCTAGCTAGGAAGAAAGTAAAACCGGGTGTCGGGGTGTGTACCTATAAAGTATATAACGGCTTGAAATATCACCAAAATCTGCAGTTGTTCAGCTGTTCATGTAGGAAACAAAGAAAGAAATTGCTTCTGTGTTTTTATTTTTTGAGAGGAAGTAATTGCTTCTGTGTTTTTTATTTTTTGAGGGGAAGAAATTGCTTCTTTCTGATAGTAAGAAGAAATTCCTTCTTTTTCTTTTTCTGAACTACATAAGAAATTGCTTCTTTTATAAGTCAGAACAAATTGCTTGTCTTTCTTGTTGAACTATAGTTGAATATCCGTACTTTACTATAATTAAAAAGAATATATTCTCTCAACATATCGAGTCAATATCATCGAGATCGACATGCCCGACCCACGCCCTTGGCTCCATCTCTGTGTTCGAATGTGTCATGCCTCACGCGCTCGGCTCCACCATGTGCTCGAGCTTTGGTGTTTTTTTTGTTTTTTTATTAGAGAATTTTTATAGAGAGTTATTTATTTGTTGACAGATTGTTTTTCTATTTTTTGTTAGAGACTATTTTAGAAAGGTGAAAGGAGGAGTTGGGAGGTGGAATAGCCTGACACCTATAGCCCACATGTCTGCGCGTCGTTTAGGAGGTGGGGGCAGCCGGAAGGGGACGGGGTGGGATGAAGAAGGCCCTGTTATTTTCAGCTTCTAAAAGATGTTTTTCGGCTTTTCTACAGTAACTAGCTTTTAAACGGAATATTTTTTCAAGATAGGGTTTACTAGTTAATTGTAGTATATATTTTACTGACTTCATTTATATCGGCAAAAACCGCAACGTGAGTTTCTGTTACTCTATAATCTCTCGTATAAACAGCCTAAAAGTCACAAGCCGCAGCTAAAAAGAACAGGCCCTAAATCACATCATTAATAGGTTCTGTTCAAGTAGTATACCATAAAGATACTATGTAAAGCTCAGGACTTTAAAATGTGCTCGACGATTCCATTGTTCTTGGAACAAATTAACACTTTTTGTCGATGAAACTTGGGCCGGCCTAGGCCCAACTACGTCTGCGTGACTACGATGTCAGGCCAGTGGTATTCCTTTTTGCTACAGTCAGTGAGCCCTTCGGCCTCTTCCGACTTCAAATGTGATCGATGCGAGTAATCCAACGGATTGCAAATCAACAACCTTTTTCCTGATGGCAAACAAGTTACCTTTCCACCTTATGTTTCTTTTTTCATATTATTTTTAGTCGGTACCTGGCTCACGAACTCAAGTAGCTCTATTATTTTGGAATAGTAGATGAAACCTAGTCAAATTTCCTCCATCAAAATTACTACCAGAAGAAGTTAAAGTAGCACACGTTCTTTTTTTCTGTTGTGGCTGATGGTTTTTGACTCTAACGTAAATGTTTATGCGAACGAACCTAATACCGATAAACTGTTTCGAAAAGCTGTTCCGATAAACTGCTTCGAAAAGACAACAGAGAAATCATCCCATTGTTTATTCCGGAGAAGATATAAGCTATAAGCTGAAAATAATAAGTAGAAAACCAACTTGTACTCATTGATACTCGTCAGTCATATATATCTTACTAATTATACCAACCGATTAAGCACTATATATTCACTAATAATAACACTATTGTATTTCTTCGGAAAAAAGACCGAGGTAATTAAACAGATGAGGCAACTATGCCGATGTAGTTGAGTTCGACGGACCCCAGCCACAGCTTGCCGTCCCGCTCCGCCACCTCGCTGAGCGTCACGCCCCGTCTGCGCGTTGTACTTGAGCAGCCGCCCCGTCACGTCGGCGCTGAATATGATCTCGTTGTTGAACCTGCGAGGGTAGGTTAAGCTGCTGTCGGTGAAGTAGACATCACCGGTAACCTGGTCGAGGTCGACGCCGTTGAGGAAGTGGAACGGGACGCCGCCCGCCTCGATCGCCAGCACCTTGGCGTCGCCGCCGTCCGGCCCAATCCTCATGAGCCCCAGGTACGCGTCTGCGACGTAGAGGTGGCCCGGCCCGCGGTGGAACGCGAGCCCGAGCGGGCGCCCGCACAGGTCCTCCGTCTCCCGCGACGGCGCCACGCGCGCCGTGCTGCACATCGGGAACCTCCAGCCGACGGCGCCGCCGCCCCACCTGAGGACGCGGCCGTCGGAGACGCCGGTGTAGGGGCCCGGCCCTCGCCGTCGAAGGCGAGGCTCTCCGTGCCCCTGATGACGCCACCGTCACGGTCGGCCGGCAGGGGGAGGTGGAGGCTCCACTGCGTGCTGCTGGTCATTATCGGCAGCGACGCCGCGCACGAGGGAACCAGGGAGGCGCTGAGGAGACCGACGAGGAGGGGGAGAAGCCGCGACGTCGCCGAACTGCGCCCCATGCTGCTACTGCTGCACCGATCGAGCCGCACGCCCAGAAGAAGTGCATGCACAGCCTTGCATTGATCCAGAACAGGAACAGCTACCCATGGACTTGATGCTCTTCTCGTTGGCGCACTTGCCGTAGCGACGATGGCGGCACACAGAGGTGGCGTTGCGGAAATTGATCCAGCCGGCGCGTGTGCCGGTTCGCCTTTTGTCTTCCTCCAATATTTCAGACAGATTGGATATATCAAACTGACAAACAGAAATTTCGGAGACTGGATCGATAGCGAAGAAAACACTACAGATGTGAAAATGTTCATGTCGAAAGAAAGTTCATCGATCTCACTACAAATGTTCCCTTTTAGCTAGCCATCTTATAAGATAATCCGATCGATCGTCCATGTAATATCTGTGTGACAATTCATGCATACAGAAAATGCGTTTCATCCTTTTATCATGCTAAGTACACATGACCAAAAAAAATGTTTATACCAGATGGTTAGCAACAAACAAGGTTCGCATTGCGTCCTGTGCCTGAAAACACCACTCCTGTGCCTGAACCACCATTTCCATTTTCCGCAAGTCATATCTACTTTGCCTCTAGACAATAAAGGCAGCATTGCGGCCTGGCGCACCCATCACCCCACCGCCTGGATGTACAGAGCTACAGGCCCTTCAGAGGGGTTCTGTAGTCTGACCTGTATGGTCCCAAAGTCAGACATCCAAGTATCGAACCTGGAAGATTGCCAAGTAAAAAGATGGAATTTGCGTCAGTCCATGACTCCATGTAAAGTATATACACAATATGAGATATAACAACTGTAGAAACATCCAAAATAACCTTGAACACATGAATTGTAAATTGCAAATACAATTTACATAAAACAGACTCCATATATGTTTCTTGCTCTATTGGGATAATGAGATATGCCATAATAGTAGGTTTACACAACTGCAATGATGGGGAACAAAAAAAATTGGCATACCTGGTGGAGAGATGGTCTTATCCAAGACAGAAGGAATTGTCATCTCTATAACAGGCCTTGTGGACGAGACACCGCCTGCGGCTTCCCTGTACGCTAGATCAATTTCCTCCATGCTGAAGAGCAAGTAAAAGTTCCATATTGAAAGATAGTAAGGATTAAGTCTGACAAAGTGACTGTAGGACTTTACAAAAATAGTTCCATATAATAAAATAGGAGGCCATACCATCTTGCTTTTTCCTTCAAAGAATTAAAAACTAGTCTACAACTGGGAGATCTCATATAACATGGTTACTGTTAGCAAGACCAGATTATGCTCTTTATTATCATATGGTACTAACGAAAACATCACTACTTCAATACATACATGTAGGTAATCAAATAGGTATATAAAGTTGAGATGACAAGCACAGAGCACTATATCAAAACAGCAGAACTGTGAAACTGTTGAATGTAGGTAAGCAGGAAATAACCACAATCAAATGACTCAAAGTAAGAAAAGGCTCAAAACTCAAAAGCATCAAAATATCAATACATGTCAATAACAGACTACATAAGACAGAGTAGAAGAAACAATTAAGCTACTGCTGCAAATCTTATCCCCACAAACATGTCATACATGTCAATAACAGACTACATAAGACACAGTAGAAGAAACAATTAAGCTACTGCTGCAAATCTTATCCCCACAAACATGTACCAGATGTGCTGACAGTGGGAGCGGCGGTGGTCTAGGGACCTCCAAGCGGTGGCCGTGACAGCGTGCACTCCCTTCCCCGCCCCCATTCAAGCACTCCCGTAATCAACCAGATCTCGAGCTCGTGCACTGGAATACTGGATCCCGGCCACTCCACAGAAGAATCAAGTAGAGGGGAAATGATTTCTTTGATACTATCCTTGATAAATATCTATTTTTACTGCTTACTACTAAAGTTACTAGCTCAGGGAGATCGGACTCAGAACTAAACTTAAGAAGTACCTCCGTTGAACGGCAGAGTGGTGGACCTCCAGGCGGCGGCAGTGACGACGTGACCTCCAAGCGGTGGGAGCGGCGGGGATCGCGGACCTCCAAGCAGTGCGAGCGGCAGATTTCCAGGCGGTGCGAGTGGCGGACCTCCAAGCTGCGGCTGGCCAATGGCCTCTAGGCAGTAGCGGCGGCGACGACCGAGGAGAAGCGATGCGACTCGGGGAGAAGTTAGGGTTCATGCATTGGGTGTGAGTTGCGTGGTCGGCTGCTCGAGTTGTAGGGCATGAGCGTTTGGGACATTCGGGCTGGTGGGTCGTCTCCTCTGTTAGGCTAGGATTTAGGGCCTGTTTGGGAGAGCTCCACCACTGAAAACGTGGATCTGGAGCAGCAGCTCCACCATGGAGTAGCTCCACCGTGGATCTAGGATCCCACCATGGAGTGTTTGGCTTGTACAGCAGCTCCAGATCCACGAAATTGAGATTTTGGTGGGAATGGCCACTTTTGGTGGGATGGGGTGTGTAACCAGTGGCATTGGTGGGTAATTACCACCCAACTCCACGGTGGAGCACCCCTTGAGGAGCTCCATGAAATCCATGGATCTGGCCCTCAGATCCAGGATTTTGGTGGATCCAGATTTCGCGGAACTGGAGCGTTTGGGTAAAATTTCGAAGAGTGGAGCTGTTTTTCGTGGATCTGGAGCTGGTGGAGCTCTCCCAAATAGGCCCTTAATTAGGCCAGACGTATCGCTCGTGTATCGGGGTATTTTTTATTTTTTTAGCTAAAATTCACCGATACTCTACTGATACCGTATCGCCGCGCCGCATATTGGAACGTATCACCGTATTGGACACACGTACGGCAGTCTTGTACCGTATCGGTGCTTCTTAGGTCTTGATGCATGACTAGGAAAGTGCAGAAATTCCATTCTCATTATTAATTGGTATGGAAACTTTTGCATTATAAGTGGTGGAATGAAATGCTTATGCAGACCATATGAAATAAGTTGTTTTTGTGTGTGAGAGGTTTAAGAGTTAAGACAGAAGGGGTTTGTTTAATCTACTTTCTTAGGAATATATGGTAAGTTCAGAGTGTATATTCTATTAGAGTAGTGCATTTGTGTTCGTTATATGATATAATATAGGCCCTGTTTGGATACACTTATCTGAGAATCGATTTTAATTTGATCAAGATTTTCTGATAAGTCGCGATCTGAAGAATCTACGATCTGAATAATCTGAATAATCCTGATGGGGCTTGCGGTACAGGATTTTGGATTCTCAGTGCAAATGCTGATTTTTCCCACCGCGGCGGTTGAAAGAATCGAAAAATAATCAAAGCGTTTGGGTGGGATTCTCGCTTAATTCCACCCAGAATCGGATTTTAAGCGTATCCAAACAGGGCCATAGAAGGAAAGCCGATCAAATACGCGCGCGGGACGGGATGGAAACCGAACCGTGTTGCTACATGCATGCAATGCAATCAAGGACGATGGAAAAGAAACACCCGGTGTCTGAGAAAGGCACGGCCACAGCTGCGCGAACTGTAATGCCTGCGAGGGAGTTTTGGGGCATTTGGCTTGCGGAATTCCATCTCGGACAAGGCACCCCGAACGAGATGCTTATTCAGTTGATTTGGTAATGAATATTCCACTCAGATGTTATATCACGTCGTTCGATAAAATCAAATATATCAGAACAGTTCCATCTATGTTGATACCAGGAACCAAACGCCCCTTAGTGGATGTAAGCGCATGATACCGGTTCAATTGACACGGCCATAACTGCATGAACTGTTCGCATAAATATCACAGTAACTATTTTTTTTTCAAATTTGTCTCTCAAATATTTGTTTTTGTAAATCTAACCTCTATATGGATTTACTGAGTTTGGCAGGTATCTACCGACCTGAGGGTTCTCAGTAGGCACTAGGGGTGCAAACGGGTCGGGTTAATCCCGACCGATCCGGCACCGAATCCGATTGGTACCGAATCCGAAGAAAAAATATGGGTTAGGATATGGTAACAGCAATATCCGTCCGAATCCGATACGTCTTCAAGTTTGATTTCATATTAGTGCTACTATTTGACGTTTCATTTTCTTTTGCAATGGTAAAATAAAATCTTCCACATCAGCTATTAAGTAGTAACATCAAGTTCTTGACAGTACATCCTCCTACTCCATTTGCTGTACTGCATGCATTCCTTACAAACGGGTTAATCCCGACCGATCCGGCACCGAATCAGATTGGTACCAAATTCGATTGATACCGAATCCGGAGAACAAATATGGGTTAGGATATGGTAACAACAATATCCGTCCGAATTCGACCCGTTTGCACCCCTAGTAGGCACCATCCGAGCTATAGTAACTTAGTAGGTACCTGCCGAGCTAGGGGAGCTTACTGCCAGGCTCTAAAATGCGGCAACAGTTAATGCCCGGTGATTAGCAAAAGAAAAATTAGCATGACTATTTAAGAGCCACCGTGACATGACTATTTAGGATATTTTTAAAAAATTAGCATATAAAGTATTTTTTGGACCGCAAATAAAGTAAATTGTGGGGAACTTGTCAAGGTGCAATTGTTCCAAAATAAGTTATAACAGTGTTCTTCAAACTTAAGAATGGTAGCTAGAGGTGATTTGCGACCATTGTAAGTAAACGGACATACTTGTACCAACACATTCTGCCCAGAAAGAGACCAAAACCCCGACTGAGTTGAGCTTTGAATCTTTATTGAGCTTTAGATTGAACTATGCTAAGTTTCTTGATAAATCATGAGTTAGTACAACTGTTTAAAAAGCAAAAAAGATCTCTTTTATGTGCGAAAGAACTGATCTCACCAATTCTTTCCCATGAGACCGCTTGCCATTGCACTAGGCATGAACTCAGGGGGAGTTTTGGATGACCAAGATCATCTCCTTAAGCTTCTTGCTTGGAATGATCGCATAAGGCTTGAAATCTAGCACATGACTAAAATTTTGGTTGGAAACGACCATGAGTTTCAAAGTAAAATATGTCTATTGTGCTAAATTTGCTTGATTACAAAAGACTAAAGTGCTTGAACAAATGATTCATTCTTGAACATATAGCACTCTAAAGTGCATGTTTGTTTTGGAGCCAAATAATTTGTTGATGTTAACAATTGAGTGTGTGTAAATTGTGGAATAGTTGGGTTTTCACCTGAGGATTTCCCTACCTTTATACGGGGAGTTGTTGTAGGAGTCTTGAAAGCTGAGTCTGAGTTTTACCTTTTGTTATGCTAGAACCTTAGAGGCTCAGCGTCTCTGTGTGGGAATAGTGGATCAGAGTGGAATCCAAATAGTGTGATGATCGGGATAGCATCCTTGAGGTGCAATAAATGAGTATGTGTGGGTGTGATATGAATTTCGAGTTGTTTTCCTTAAGGGATTGAGGTGCTTTAGGAATTATATATCTGTCAAAGTAATTCCATTGGTCGAGGTCTTGAATAGAATGTGTTTTGTGGAGACAGTAGAGTCTCTCTTCAAGGGTGTGGATGATGTACTCAGTTTGAGCGTATTGTCGAAGTTGCCAATTTAAGATAAATGAGTTGGAGTGTTTGGCGATGATTTGGAAATCCTTGGTTCAAGAAAGTTAAATTTTGAAAGGGAATGGATTGGGAAATTAATGATATCTCGAGCAGTAATATGCTCTCTTGGTTCTTGTTTAAACTGTGTGTCTATGGCAAAGGTCATTTGCAAATTGAGTTGTTTCATGTTGAGGTGTAGTCTTTTCCAGTTAGGAAAAGAAAATGATTGTTTTGGTCTGTCGAGTGATTTTCACTCTTGGCTTATGTGGTGTGGATTCTCCAAATGTCTATTTGGAGAGTGTAAAAGGTTTTGCAGTGAATTCTTTGATTTGGATCGTGGTCCTTTGAAGGAAAGCTGGTTGCTAGTGTGTTGCTTGAGAATCCTTTATTCTTCTTTTGGTTGGGTTCCATTTGTAAAAGTTATTGTTTGTGCTTTGAGTAAAATGTTATAAGTGGAATCTATAGTCGAATTCTTTAAAAGGGGTACAATGTATTATCCCGATTATAATATATAGAGGAAAATGTTTTTAGAAGGAGGATGGTTTTAGATAGTGGCTTGATAGTTGTGGTGGGGAATTTTGCAAGAACGGCAGGAACGGTTGGCCGCTCAGAGCCGACAGAAGAGTTGCGGGTGCTCGGCGTTGACCGGCTCGTGTCGTGGACTCATCGGAGTTGGTCATGAGGAAGAGGGCCACTAGGTATGTGGAGGCCCTCTTGACGAACCAATCCGAGCGGACCATTCAAACTTTGGAGGACATGCTCTGGGCATGTGTACTGTTTTGGAAGGGCAGTTGGGAGGACCATCTGGCTTTGGCAGAGTTCGCGTATAACAATAGTTATCAGGCGAATATCAAGATGGCTCCTTTTGAGGCTTTGTATGGTCGAAGGTGTGTTTCCCCTCTTTGTTGGGATGCAGTGGGTGAGAGGTCTTTGCTTGGTCCAGACCTTGTTCAACAGACTGTGGAGAAAGTGCGGGAGGTTCGTCAGAACCTGTTGGCCGCTCAGAGCCGACAAAAGAGTTATGCGGACGTTCGGCGCCGAGAGTTGGAGTTTGCGGTTGGTGACTTGTGCTCCTTCGGGTGTCGCCAACTAAAGGTATTGTTCGGTTTGGTACCATCAGGAAGCTTAGCCCGCGGTACATCGGCCCTTTTCCAGTGGTTGCTCATGTGGGCAGTTTGGCTTATCATTTGGAGTTGCCGAACTCGTTGAGTGGTGTGCACGATGTGTTCCATGTGTCTATGCTGAGGAAATATTTGCGGGATCCCGAGCACAAGATTGACCTGGGGCAGGTCACGGTGGATCAGGATCTCACTATGGAGAGTCGACCAATGCGTATCTTGGATACTTCGGAGCGGGTCTTGAGGAGCAAGACAATTAAGTATGTGAAGGTCCTCTGGACGTTTCAGTCTGAGAGGGAGGCTACGTGGGAGCTGGAGGATCAAATGCGAAGGAAGTGCCCCGAGCTCTTCAAGGCTAGTGAGTACTCGTAGTTGTGGTTCCGCGGTTTCCATTAGTTGCTCTTTTCTTTGCTGTTCTCTTGATTTGTGGTTTGAGGAGTTAGATTCGAGGACGAATCCTTTTTAGGTGGAGAGAATGTAATATCCTGAATGTCGTTTCGGCGTCAGCTTTAAATTAATCGCGGAGTCGCCGGTTTTTCGGTAAATCACAGAAAAGGAAAAATAAAAATTGTGGAATAATGTAAAATGAATAGAATAAATAAATAAATAAAAACCTCCAAGTGGGCTGCCTGGAGAGTGGGCGACCTTGGGCCTTCCGGCCCAAGGGGTGGCCGCACCCCCTTCCCCCTAAAAACCCTAGCCGCCTCCCCTCTTTCCCCCTTGGCCGCCACCCCCTCTTTTCCCACCCCCCCTGGCCACACCCCCCTCCCAGGTTGTGCCTCCAATACTCCTCCACAGCTGCTGTCCATTGGAGCAAAGGAGGAAGAGAAGGAAGAAGGAGAAAGGGAAGAGAAGGAAGAAGAAGAGAAGGAGGAGAAGAAGAGGAGGAAAGAAGAGGGGTGATCCCAAGGGATCCTCTAGGTAATTTTACCCAATCCCAAACCCTTCTGTTTTTAGAGTAATTAGGGTTCATGGCACGGGATTAGAAGGGGATTAGCAGATTGAGTACCCGATTAGAGATTTCCTGCTGTCTGCCTGTAGATCAATCCGCGCAGCGCATCTGTTTGCACAGTTTAGACCTACGAAACGATTTTTCCTGCCGATCTTTCCAAAAGAAAAATTGTAGAGGATGACGGAAACCACCTACTGTAATTTGTTTAGAATTTTTGGCCACGGGATTTGGGCGTAGCAGGGTCGGAAACTTGGCTGTATGACAGGGGTACAGATTGGGGCAGATTGCTGTTCAAGGGTGATTTAGGGGTAGAAGATGATTTTTTATGATTTTGGTCGAAATGGAGAAAAATGTAAGGAATTCAGTAATCTAACTTCTGTATAAAAATTATAATTTTTAGAGCCTTTCATTGTGGTTGGGACGCGTTAGAATCTGGCTGCCCAGATTGCCAGAACAGAGAACGTCCTCTGTTTTGCGCATTAAGTTACACCTTGCTGGGATTGAAATAAAAATATGTGATCTACATGAAAAGTGAACGTATTTAATTGAGGAATCCAGAAATATAACATTTGCTGTAAATGACTTATCATTGTTAAAGATACAAAAATATTAAGCAGCGCTACTGCAGTGGGTAGATTGAAGAATAGTTAAGCGGAGAGGATTATGTGTGGGTTCGGGGTTCTAGCGACGTCTTTACTTCTTAAGACGCGTTTTCATTGCTGTTGTGTTGTGCTAAGAAGTACTTTTGGATAGGTGGTTTTTCTCCAGAACGCACGTGATTTGCTTCGCTTCGTCGGTAGAGGCAAGTAAACGTAGCGGATGTGCTACCGTTTAACTCGTTATTCTTACTACTTGCAATTTACATGATTCTCGTAACTTGATATATGTTATGCCATAGTTGTATGATTTCTAAATGAGGTTGTGGTAGCAATTATTGATCAATTGACATGCTTTGGATGAATTGCTCGTAGTCATGTGGTAATATGTTTAAGGTACTAAATGTGGAATATGAAAAATAAATATATGGTGGATATGTGGTTGTGGATATGTTGATGAGCATGTTGATGCTCCTTTGAGGTTGGAATTCATGTGGTTTATGATTATCATATCATTCATATCATGTTATGACATTTGCATATGTGGATGTCGCCGCACTTAGCCGCGACCGTACCGGTACAGCATCGTATATTGCCGTAATACGATGCACACTCTTATCCTGTTGGGAAAGAGTGCTGTGGAGCATAGCATGATAGCATTCATATGCATTCATTTGTGGGTGGAATGACTGCATTCAAATGCCAATTAATTATGAAATTTATGAGGTATGATTCATGGAAGTCTGTGGTGGTTTAAATAATTATGGATATGATTTGTGGTGGTGATTTGTGGGTGGAACAAATGATTCATTCTTGAACATATAACAAATGATCTTGATAGCTTTTATATGCATTATGGCTTGGTGTCATACTAAATGGTCATTTTGGATAATCTTCATGGCTCTAATTGCTTATATTGAATAAAATTCAGCCACATCATGATTTATTTTCCTCCAAAGAACCTTGATGATTTTATTGCCAAAAGGGGGAGAATATTTGGAGAAAAATCCACATTTTGGGAGCTTTTGAGGAAAACTTGCTCTTTCTTTTGCTCCTTTTGTCAACATGGTCATTAGCTTCATTCGTTTTCTCTTGGACCATGTATGACTTTCAAACAAATTCAATCTTATGCTTTTTCTGTGTTTGTCAATATACTCATCAAGGGGGGATTGAGAGACCATGTGGAGGTATCCCCATGTTTGTGATGAGTAATTGATGGTTGTGTTAGTGAGTTTGAGTTTGTTTTGGGTATTCTAGGGTTGAGTACCTTTTACATATGTTGTTGATGATATGCTGTTTCGTGCGGTGCTATGTGACGGTTTGCTTGTCTGTGTGACTACAGGATTTCGGAGCTAGGTCATGGTGAGGCGAGGTGGACCGGGACTAGGCACAGGAGGTGTTGAGGTCCAGACGGTCAGTGATGCTGAAGATGATCAAGGCTGGTGAGGTGGTTGCGAGTTGGGAGACGAGGAACCGGAGCTGAAGCTGAAGCTACCGGTGACAGACACGACGGGCGACGACGAGAGAACCGGGACTAGGCTCAGGGAGGAGTCGGAGGTCTAGACGGTTGAAGGTCGGTTGCGGTCGTGCGCGACAGAACAGACCAGGACTAGACTCAGGAGGAGTCGGAGGTCTCGGTCAGTGTCGGGTGGACACGACGGGCAGCGGCGAGTGGATCGGGACTAGGCTCAGGGAGGAGTCGGAGGTCCAGACGTCAGGATGCCGGGTGCGGTCGTGTACAGCGGAGCGGACCGGGACTAGACTCAGGGAGAAGTCGAGGTCCAGATGGTCAAGGTACCGGACACGGGAAGCTTCCGGGAAGGCGCTTGAGGGGCAAATTGGAGATTTGACTCAAGCATGAGAAAAATGGTTGGTTTTCCCTCCATTTCTAGTTGTGTTGACTTTCTTGCCTCATGTGTGTGAGGAGTGGAAAGTGGAGAAGGTATGACACTTCTTGATTTTCCATATAAGGGTGAGGTCTTGCCTTCAAAAAGAGGTGAAGGAGGCAGCAGTGGGTACTCATTCGTGGAAGCAAGATAGAAAGCAAGCAGTACATGCACTGGAGCGTATTCTGAGAGTGAGAGCTCAGTGTTTGTAAGCATGTAGTAAGTGTTCTTCCCATTATCCAATTGCGTATGGGGACTCTTGTGTAATCATTCATGGGAATGAATCCTTTTGAGCAGTCTTGAGATGGAAATAATTCAAGTGTTTGCCTTTCTGTTGAATCTCTGTTCACTTTGTTTTTCTGCTGCTACTTCTGTTCTTAAGTTCTAGAGAAGTGTTCTTGGTTGATTCTTGCAATATGAGTTGCTCTGAACTGGGGGATCTGCATCAAAGCCACTTGGCTGATTTGTTCCCGAGAGCCAATGGAAAGAATCAAAGAATAACTCATTTTTATTCCCTAGCGGCTTAGTTCCTCTGTTTCTGATTTCTAGGGTTTACTGTTCACTAATGGCAGAGGACTTTTGTTTTTTGGTAAATTGGTTGTTCTAGGTTGGGCTTTCTTGGTGAGAGATAATGTCTAGCTGATTTGCTAAGCCTCAAGTTCATTGGATATGAAAATCTCAAGTAATTTGGTTTTTGTCTTCTCTGTGACCTTCTCTTGGCAAAAACAAGAGTTTCTTGGTTCCTTTGTTCTTGGGCTGCATTTTATTCTCCTTGAGGTCATTAACATGTTTAGGTTGTAGCCCTAAAATGTTGACTTGAGAAGAGAGGCAATTTCTCTATTTCATTTCATTGGAGTACCTTCTGTAGGCCTATTTTTCAAATTCTATGCAGCCTGCTTTCTTTCAATTCTTTTGAGCAATCCTGAGTAGGAATTCATGATTTTCGTCACTTTAGTTTTTGCTCTTAGGGTGTCTAAAGCCTTGGAGAAGTTCTCAATTTAATCTCCTTGCTTTGGTCCAGCTTTTGGCCTTCAGAGTAATTTTTCGGCAGCAGTCATCTCTTGTTGTTTTCTTCAGTCTGCCGCTGGTTGTTATTTCTAGCGCTGCCCCCGGTCAGACCGGTGGAAAACCGGCGGTCAGACCGGCTGCAATGCAGCGGTCAGACCGGGTTTCCACCACCGGTCAGACCGGCGCCCAATCCTGCTCGCTGTTCTTGGCTGCCTCCTCGTTTCAGTTTTCAATCGGAGCAATGCAGCTTCTGTGCTTTGTTTCTTAGTCATTTGTCTCGGCTGCAGTCTTCTTATCTTTTGCCCAATCTAACCGGTTGTTAACAGCTCTTAGCCCGGCAGTTTAACAGAGATCAGGCCGGCTAAATCAGAGGACAGACCGGCTATTGAACAGCTTTCTGACCGGCAGCTCCTCGGTTGATTTTCGTTTTGCTTTCAGTTTGATTTTGTTTTCTCTCCTTGTTTGCTGCTCCTTGTTTTGTTTTAGCTAAACCGTTTTACTTTCAGGCCTGTTTTCAGTCACGTCTTCTGCAGCTCATGGCTTCTTGGTCTTCTCAGTTTTAGCTTTCAATCTATTATGGCTTCTTCAGTGAAGATTTTGTCAGTCTATTTTGTGGCTTCCCAGTTAACATTTTCTCAGCAGCGAGGTGTTCTCAGATGGTTTGACTCCAGTGCTCGACTCGGATTGAGCTCTCTCTCTCTCTTTCTGGTCTGCTTTCATTCTTGGCTTCGATTTCTTGCCTTGTCCTTTGATCTTTTTGGCAGTTTCCAGAGAGCATGAGTTATCTTCATCATAGCTTTTCATAGCTATTGGAGGAGAGATTCTAGTGGATACTCTGGGGGCATTGTTTTAAGGGCACCATTCACCCCCCCCCCTCTGTTGCCATATCCGATCATACAAAAACACCAAAAATTTCATACATTTTAATTGCCCTAGAAATGGTCAGGGAGATCGGAACTACCGCTCGAAGAGAACGGTACTACCGCAGAGCAGTACTACCGCACTTTGAATATCGGTACTCCCGATCCTCCTGATAAAATAGCAACCTCATTCCATTTCTCTTAAATTCAATTTGTTCATCTTCTTCACTCCCTCTAATGCCCTTTTCCTAGTTCTTAGATGCCTAAGACAAAGAATGTTGTGCAAAGGATGTACTCTTCTTTGTTGGATGCCTCAGGAGACTCTTCATCTTCTGAAGCTGCACAAAAGGCATGAGAAGAAAAGGGCAGAGCAGTTGCCTCAGAGTTTGAGACTGAGTCTGCTCAGGAAAGCTCTCCTATGGAAGAATCTGAGGACAATCTGCATGATCGCGAGGACCCTCAGATTGACTTGCGAAATTTTTTTGCTGATGTGTATGCCAGGCTACGCCACAGGAACCAGTTTGTTCTTCCTTGGAACTCCATAAATCCAAGGTTCCACACTAAGTTCCAGGAGCAAGTTTATGAGCAGTTGTATGGAAAGACAAGGCTTTTTACTAACCACAAGTACGTCGATCGGGATCACTTGGACTCAATTGACAAGTATGATGAGACATACATGTTGTTTCAAAGGGCTGGCTTGCAATATCTGGTGGCTTTATAATCAAATTACAATGAAGACAGTTCTACGCCACAATGTACATCTCGCCAGATTTCCAGCACATCTCCTAGATGACAGGATGTGAGCCACTGGACGCCAACAAGCATGAGTTTGAGTTGGCCTTGGGGACTGAGTCCAGCAGTTATGAGAAGGTATATGACAAGCCGGTGCTCGAACTTTCAGTCATCTCGCAATATTATGATCATGCCTTGAGATTTATTCCAGGAAAGCTGGTTGGATTGCTTCCCATCCTCAGCCTAGTCAATCGCATAATCAACCACACTATCTTTCCCAAACGTGGAAATTATGATGCGATCCGAGGCCATGCGTGGAACCTCATAAACTATGTTATGGAGGGTCACAAGTTTGATGTGGTTGATCTTATAGTCAGGGAGATTGCTGCTTCGAGGAATGACAGGATCAAGCACATCAATTATGCTCCCTACATTATGGCCTTGATCAAGAAGAAAATTCATTTCATAGGTGGTTTGGGTGGTGTTCATAAGGCATATAAGCCTAGGGCTGATCCTCCATTTTTTTCCTGCTACCCGTACTCAGCCACCTCCACCAGCAGCACCTTCTTCTTCAGCAGCAGCAGCACAGCCATCAGAACAAGAGCAATTCTCTCTCTCCAGGATCTACTCTGCCATCCTTTAGCTCCGCGACTCCCAAGCTGAGGGTTTCACCTCCCTGTCTTCTAGGATGGATTCCTTTGATGGGAGAGTTGCAGCCATTGAGCAGTCATTGGCTCGTCCTCCCTCTCCTATTTGCTACGGTCGCCATCGTCGACGTGACCTGTCTTCTCAGGGACCCTAGGAGTAGCCTTTTTGGTTATTCAATGCCAAAGGGGGAGATGAAAAGAACCTAGCTCAATCTGATCTAGCTTAATTTTATGTAATAAACCTTTATGTAATGACGTTTATGTGGTGTGATGAACCTTTATGTCAGTTATGTAATGAACCTTTGGGCACTACATATTTCCATATGTTTATGCATTGCCTTGAAAAATTAGTGGTTACATGTATCTTACGGCCAAAAGTGTTCTTTGTGTGCTTGAAATAATCTTTTACTTATATGCACATATTTAGGGGAGCCTTTTACTTCGACTTTAAAAACTTGGAAATAATTCTCTAAAGCTCATGAAAAATCCTTGCAATAATTATTCACTTTCAAAGGTTTGAAAAGAATATACAACTAGTTATTCAAACAAGTGGTATATTCAACAACATTATTTCTCACATAAAATTAGTGTTGTCATCAATTACCAAAAAGAGGGAGATTGAAAGCATCTAGGCCCCTAAAATAGTTTTGGTAATTAATGAACTTATCTGAATATGGGACTAACATGTTTATTGATATTTGAAAGGCTAAGTCCCTAAAGTGATGACAAGACGCATGCTAAAGATTAAAATGACGATCAAAGTGACTCAAGGCAAATGTATACTTAGAATAGGACCCTCTTTTACTTTTACCGGTCTTAGGAGAAAGGATGGAAGACCGGATTATAGGTTAGATGTCATACCATAAAGAGGGATCACGGCAAGTAGCTTGATAGCAATTACCTTGTGCCATTTGGATCAAACTAGAATCATGCAATCTTTAAAAAACAAATTTAAAAGACAAATCTGGGCTTTCTCTAAAAAACAGAAGTACCGGAGTTTTAACGGTGGAACTACCGCAAAGCAGAAACCTCAATGTGGATTAGGGATAACCGGCAAGTTTCCGAACACCACGGTAAAAACTTCGTGTGTTCATTGATGATTTGTTGTTCTTCATTTATCTCTTGCTCAATTTTTTCAATAAGATTGATCATTTTTAGAGATATATTCTTGTTGTGACCTTGACTTACTAGAATTGAGTAGAATTTAATTGATTTAAGTTTTTATCCCGTAAAATTAAATTAGAAGTTAAGCAATTGTAACCTCCTATTCACCCCTTCTAGTCGGTTATCCTTGATCCTACAGTGGGGTGTTACGGGGTTATGGACAGTGAGATGAATTTTATTTGTATTTCATAAGAAATTCATAAGAAATTCATAAGAAATAGTTAAATTACGCCAAAAGTCAGAAAAAATATCGCATTCTAAATGGGAGAAGAAAATCTCGCAATCTAAATGGGCCTTAACATCATAACATGCTGCTTTTGCTTAAAAACTTACTGTACAAAAACTCATGTTTTGTGCGGTAGACTCTGTCACTCATCAGGTTTTGTCATGGAAATGAGACAAACTTGGACGGCCGTCAGATCATTGCCAGCTTGGGCTGCTAAGCCGTTGGATCATCTCTCCCGCTCTTTTTATTTAACATTTTTTATTTTTTAGGGTCTGTAAGTCGTGACTTTGATCTTACTTTTTTATAACTTTATATTAATATATACTAATAAAATTACAATACTATAAAAACATTTCAAATGACAAATCTAATAATATAGTTTTCATATAGCTAATCTAAATAGTTTTAAATATATTGATGATCAAACTTTAATAGTAACTACTACTGTGTTATTTTAACCAAAAGCCATGTCACTCTTGATTCTTGACGGAGAATTTTTATTTGGTCCAATTACATCATCTTAATTTTATAATTAATTTCATACATATAAAATTAAAACTCTAACCCTTACTATGCATAGAGGGACCAGAGAGGGGCCAGAGAGTTCGAAAAACCAACCATGCATGAATGATGAATCACAAGAGGCTAACGATTGATAAGGTCAACACTGACTCATATGGACGGAGGAGCATGTGTGCGACGGTGACTCTACCATAGCTTCGACGGAGAGCACGGTGATGGTGAATCACAAACCAATGCATACGTCCAAAATAAAGTACTTCTTGCTTACACTTCAAATCTTCCTGACACCTCATATGCAACTCGGCAAATCCGAAACGTCAAATTTGCAATAGCATATAGCCATCTACAGTAGGTCCAGTTCAGCCGTACCATAGAGCTGACTTGAAGTTAAAGCCACTTTTGGTGCTCTTTCATATGGTATTTACAAAAATAGTTGTATATGTATTGTATTAATAAAAATACCATTTATATCGTCCGGTGAGTGGATGGCAACACAGAGGAGATGACGCATGGCACCTACCACCCCGTGAGCAGACGGCAGGCGCCTGCCGTCCGCCCACAAGACGGCAGGTAATTAAGCTTAAATTCATAATTTATTTTTTTAAAAATTTGTAAATATAGCAAATGAGCTCAAAAAATTTGAGGTGCTACTTGCTGTGGCACAACAAGTTCGGGTCATTGCACGCCAGTGACATCATTTGGGGTCCATAGACTGTAGACTTCATGGAGCGTGTATCACCATACGGGCTATCCCTACAATGCCTACAAGACGCGGCGCTATGGGCGATGACACACTATATGATGTTCTCGTACATGGTGGAGGCTTACGCACCGCAGTGCATAATGCAATAATTCAGTTTCCACCAGGTCGTGCCCCTCTGAACGGAAGATTCCTACCGTGAGCCATACATTGGTGAGTCAAACTCCATCCAAGTAATATTTACACTTTGTATGTCTTGCCCTATAACATCGCTAATTCTGGAAATGCAGGCAATCGAGGGCTGGTTGGCATGGTACAGACTAGCAGCCAATGCACCATGAGTAGACAATGACATGGATGGACAGGGCGCACCTGGATGTCATCATGGAACAGCATCAGTACGACATCTGGACATACAACGAGTACCTGGAGTGGTACGTACCCCGGTCGCATAGTAGACTCACCATTCGTCCACCAGATCGCCTCAAGCAGATCACGCACGATGACAGTCTACAACACTCGATCGACCCTTACCAGACCCAGCCTGTTTCAATTGGAGAACATCGACCCTTACCAGACCCAGCCTGCTGTGAGCCTACTGGACCACAGTCGGTTACTGAGAAAATGGAACGATCTCTATACTTCCTCCGAACTGAGACGCAACCTCTGGACCGGCTGACATACCCCACGGGATATGCTCATGCCCAACGAAAGACAAGGCAACACACAGGGAGGCAGATGTGGCGAGCAGATAGTAGTGGCTCAGATAGGTAAGCCATATCGCATCCCGTGCGATGCGTTAATTACATGTACTTCTACAAATATTTATAATGTATGAATTACAAAAGATGTCTAAGCATCGTTAATTTCGTGATTAAATTAACATGAATTAACATGACAAATCCAATGTACATAAAATTCTTAAAAAATTATATAATTACTATGACTATGCGGGAGGCTTCTCACAAAATTTTGTTATTTTTGGAGCTCGTTTGCTATATGTAACAGCTCCTACAAATATTGAAATCGTATGAATTTTTGAGCAACATTCACAATGGAAATTTTTGTCAATTCTTAGTTGCAAGTTCATATACGGAATAAAATTGGTTGAAGACTTCTCATGTTAAGGAAATACACATTTGTACATCCAGAACAATAACATAAAACTGATATTGAAGTAGACTTGCCTGCTTACCAAACAACGAAGCAATAAGCGAAATGATGCGTTCTTCTAGCTCCTCCTGATAACTCTCTTATTTGTTTTTCTTGTTCACAGGAATCAGAAAAACCATATCTCGGAAGAATTTTAATATGCTTACAAGTATCTCAGAATACAGCAATAAGTTAAAAATCGAAATGCGGCGAGCTGTTTTGTAATAGAGGCCAGCTTGAGTTAAACTGTTTCTTAAAATAGAGAAACTCCAACCTCACCTACTGCCTTATCAGCCAATTTTCATATCAATCTTTTCTCTAATTCTATTACCTCATAATTTCCATTGAAACATGAAACATAGTGTATGTTGCTATGGCAGGGTTTATACAACAAAAGGGAAGACAATGAAGCAAGATAAATTTGATCAAATCATAAAATTCCAGCTAGAAAACTCAACTAATAGGTTGTTTCATATAACTGAAAGGCAAACAGGAGATATCATTATGGTATGAAAAATCAGGACACAACTAGCTGTTATTGGATTTTGAGCACAACAAATATTTTCTAATCCTTCAAGTTTACTTAAATAAACAATATATACAATTTCCATATAACCTTGTTGGCAATTGTAATGTCAATTAATCTTATACAGGAACTTGAAATCATTTCTATCCATTTTCAATTTTACAATAGCAATGAAAACTGTAATGGGCCTAATGGTAGTCCATGAACATATGAACTTGCAGGAAATAGTGACAAATTTTGTTCTCTTACAAAGTACTGCATCACAACATTAATCGATACCCAAACATCTGAAATCTTAGAAGAGAGAGAGGAAATGAGCAGGAGCAGCGGCCACTTTCCTTACCCATCAGCCTTGACAAATCTCTCCTTGCTCTCCATCAGCATCAGCACGCAGCAGAGGCAGTCGAATAGGTTCTCGAGCATCTCCTCCTCGTCGGAGATCTTTGGATCCCTGGACTTGTACATGGCAACGGCCTACAGTAGGCCATCGACCCCGTTTATCTGGCCCAGGCGCTTCTGGTTGGCGGGACTGTTTTGGAGGAGGATGGCGAGGATCTCGGAGGCGTACTGCTTGTTAGCGTCGAACTCGCAGACTCTGAGGTGAGCGAGGAGTCAGCGGAGAAGCTTGGTGCGGTCGCAGACGAGGTCGGCAAGGTGGGGGCGGAGGTCGAGGAGGTTCTCGAGGATGGCGAGGGTGTGGTGGATGGCCTCGGCCTCGTCGAGGTCGGCTTTGGAGAGGCGGGAGAGGTTGTGGATGAGGAGGTCGAGCGCGTTGGCGTCAGCGAGGGACTGGACCCCGGCGAGGAGCCAGTGGCGGAGGACGGGGAAAAAATGAGGTGGGGCGGATCGAAAGCAATACCGGCGGCCATGGGCACTCCCCGCCGTGCGGCGGCGCAAACCGGCCGTGACGGGGCGGCACACCTCCAAAACCTCACATCAAGAAGAACAATCATTAGAAATCAAAGAAAATAGCAACCAATCCATAAGAAATCGGGAGGGCTTGAGGAAGAGAACACCAAATCCGGGCTCTAGGCCGCGGATCCGGGCGGCTGTGTCTCAGGCGTAGCCGCGCGGCGAGGAGAGGAAGGTCCGGGCGGCAAGGGCCGGCGCGGGAGAGTCGGCAGTGGTGAGACGGCGCAGAGGAGCCAAGACGACCGGGGCGATAGAGGGAGAGAGAGCCAGGCAGCGCCGAGGCGAGCGGGTGGAGAGACCGGGGCGAGAGAGAGAGAGAGAGACCCGAGAGAAGCCAGGGAGTAGGAAGACCGGGGCGAGGCGGAGAGGCAGAAGGCAGGGAGTAAACGGAGAGGAAGAAGGCAGCGGTGAAAAAAATCAAGGTACGGCTCACGCCCTAGCTCGCCCTATCGGGTCCTCCACCGCTGCGAGGAGCCGAGGAATGAGGAGACGAGGGTGAGGAATGAGGGCGAGGAGACGAGGAATGTGGGCGGCGGCAGGGGAGTCGAGTGGAGTCGGGACTTTCGAAGGCGTGGTATGGAGGAGTTAGGGTTTTGTCATATCGTGGGTAAACGGCGAGACAGGTACGGGTGGAGCTTACCTATACCCGTGCCCGTTTACCCGATAGGCAGAGAGTTCTCCTCATTTGCCCATGGGCAAAGAATATATCTCATACCCGGGTCCATTAGGGTATTTACCTATGGGCACATGGGTAAACGGGTACAATTGCCATCCCTAGTTGGGAGGCGGAATAGCCTGACACCTATAGCCCACATATCTGCGCGTCATTTAGGAGGTAGGGGCAGCCGGAAGGGGAGGGGGTGGGATGAATAAATCAAATCATTAATAGGTTCTGTTCAAGTAGTATACCATAAAGATATTATATGTAAAGCTCAGGACTTCAAAATGTGCTCGACGATTCCATTGTTCGTGGAACAAATTAACACTTTTTGTCGATGAAACTTGGGCCGGCCTAGGCCCAACTAGGTCTTCGTGTCCTCCTGCACTTGCTAGAGTCAGTGAGCCCTTCGGCCTCTTCCGACTTCAAATATCCCATGAACTAAGGCCAGTCTCAGTGAGAGTTTTATGGAGTTTCATGGGCATTAAATACGCTGACATGACACTATATTGATGAAGAGAGAGATGATAAAAGTTTCATGGGAGTAGAGAGAGTTTCATGGGGATGAAACTCTTCTGCACTGTTTCCAAAATATGGGTGTGTTGGAAACTGGGACATGAAACCTCCACTGAGACTGGCCTAAGGATAATGTGATCGATGCGAGTAATCCAACGGATTGCAAGTCAACTACCTTTTTCCTGATGGGAAACAAGTTACCTTTCCACCTTATGTTTCTTTTTCTCATATTATTTTTAGTCGGTACCTGGCTCACGAACTCAAGTAGCTCTATTATTTTGGAATAATAGATGAAACCTAGTCAAATTTTCCCCATCAAAATTACTACCAGAAGAAGTTAAAGTAGCACACGTTCTTTTTTTCTGCTGCGGCTGACGATTTTTGACTCTAGCGTAAATGCTTATGTGAGCGAACCTAATACCGATAAACTGTTTACAAAAATTGTCCCGATAAACTGCTTCGAAAAGACAACAGAGAAACTATTCCGATTATTTATTTTGGAGAAAATATAAGTTATAAGCTGAAAATAATAAGTAGAAAACCAACTTGTACATCGTTGATACTCGTCAGTCATATATATCTTAGTAATTATACCAACCGATTAAGCACTATATGTTCACTAATAATATCACTATTATAGTTCTTCTAAACAAAGACCGAGGTAATTAAACAGATGAGGCAACTATGCCGATGTAGTCGAGTTCGACGGACCCCAGCCACAGCTTGCCGTCCCACTCTGCCACCTCGCTGAGCGTCACGCCCTTGGCAGCCGTCAGCTCCTCAACCTCCGTGCCATCGCCGTTGAGCTGGACGCCCACCAAGTGCTTGACCGGAGCCGCCGCCGCATTCACGTTCGGCCGCGCCTTCTCCTGGTTCAGCGCCACCCAGTAGCCTCCCCTCCCGTCGCGCCTCACGTTGTCCGGGTACCCCGGCAGGTCGGCGAAGAGCTCGGACTGGCCGGCCCTGGGCCCCTTGATCCAGTACCTGACCGCCTGGCATGGCACAGTGTGCGCCACAATGAGGTGCGTTCCGTCGTGGTTGACAGCGACGCCGTTGGGGTACAGTAGGCCGGACTTGAGCACGGTGACGCGCCCCGCCTGTGCGTCGTACTTGAGCAGCCGCCCCGTTGCGTCGGCGTTGAATATGATCTCGTTGTTGAACCTGCGCGGGTAGGTTAAGCTGCTGTCGGTGAAGTAGACATCACCGGTAGCCTGGTCGACGTCGACGCCGTTGAGGAAGTGGAACGGGACGCCGCCCACCTCGGTTGCCAGCACCTTGGCGTCGCCGCCGTCCGGCCCAATCCTCATAAGCCCAGGTACGCGTCTGCGACGTAGAGGTGGCCCGGCCCACGGTGGAACGCGAGCCTTGACGCCGCGCACGAGGGAACCAGGGAGGAGGCGAGGAGACCGACGAGGAGGGGGGAGAAGCCACGACGTCGCCGAACTGCGCCCCATGCTGCTACTGCTGCACCGATCGAGCCGCACGCGCGCGAAAGCCCGAAGCACGACGACGACGACGAGGGAAAAATCCGTGGTATCGCGGCCCGTCAGATTCGGAGCTTTGCTTTGCGGCAGGTGCGGCGCGCAAGCCGGTTCGCCTTTTGTCTTCCTCCAATATTTCAGACAGATCGGATACATCAAACTGAAAACAGAAATTTCGGAGACTGGATCGATAGCGAAGAAAACACTACAGATGTGAATATATTCATGTCGAAAGAAAGTTCATCTCACTACAAATGTTCCCTTTTAGCCATCTTATAAGATAATCCGATCGTCCATGGAATATCTGTGTGACAATTCATACAGAAAATGCGTCTCATCCTTTTATCATGCTAAGTAAGTACACATGACAAAAAAAAAGTTTATACCAGATGGTTAGCAACAAACAAGGTTCGCATTGCGTCCTGTGCCTGAAAACACACCACTCGTGTCAACCACCATTTCCATTTTCGGCGAGTCATATCTACTTTGCCTCTAGACAATGGAGGCAGCATTGCGGCCTGGCGCACCCATCACCAGGTACAGGCCCTTCAGACATCCAAGTATCGAACCTGGAAGAGTGTCAAAGATTGCCAAGTAGAAGAAGGGACGAAAGAGTAAAAGCAACTATGCATGCATGTTACAGTCCCAGCCATACCGTACGGATGTTGCACCGTGAAAGAGGATCCAAGCTCATTGCACCGTGAAAGATGTTGCCTCCTGTGAAATGAGAATCATGTTCGTTTCGCTAACTTCTGCATGACTTGCAAAAAACAGTGTACCGTACGGAGAGAGATTACCTGTCAGGCCAAACTCCCTTCCAAGATCAGGTGGAGTCAGCATATCATAGCCTACCACTGATGAGCTAAAACCAGATGCATATTCATCGATCAAGGAAAAGCATCCTTCAGCAAAGGATTTCTGAAAATTGGTGTTGATCAAAATGGTCAATGGTCGGAAGGTAAGCCCAAATTCAGAAATATACTTCACGGATAGTGACGGATGACGATGCTTAAGGGCATCATCATCATCAACTCTGTTCAAGTATGGGTAAACAATATTTATGGGGCAATATACACAGCAATCTGTGTGGGTCGTGGCAAGGTGAAAAACTTAAACACAGAGTGCGTAATCAGGCCAAAATGTAGGGAGGGCCAACTTACTCTTAAGAGTAGAATCCTGCCAGCTGCCTTGTGAAAGCTTGTACGGCGTGTACTGAACAAAAAGATTAATAACATGCTGACGTATTCCAAGGACAAAGAAAAAGATGGAATTTGTGTCAGTCCATGACTCCATGTAAAGTATATACACAATATGAGATATAACAACTGTAGAAACATCCAAAATAACCTTGAACACATGAATTGTAAATCGCTATCCAAAATGGTACTTCCGGAGCACGGAAGCTCCGGAGGCAAGAGCGGAGCCTTTTTTCCGGAGAGCGCCATCTTTTGGTTCCGGCCCACGTGGTAGTACTGCGCTGACTTCCTGGAACTACCGCAACACAGAAGTACCGGATTTATAACGACGGTAGTTCCGTGCCGACTTTCAACAACTAGTTTAGAAAATCCGACATAGCCGTTACTGTCATACCAGAGCTGGAGCGGAAGTGCCGGCCTTTGGCCTACGATACTTCTGCTCGCCCTGAATTTTTCTGGAATTTCTCTCAAACAGTTAGTTTTGGTTGGTAAGGGTATAAATACCCGTACCACTGCTCAAGGTTAGATGTTAGAGACCCCATTGAATATCTTTTAGCATTGAGCATTTATTTCACACCTCATTTACAACTTGTGCATTCATTTGAGGTGGTTGAGCTAAAAAGTGCATTGCATCTAATAGAGTTAAATAAATTTATTGGAAAAGAGAAGTCAAAATTTAAGGTGTTGAAGAGAGAGCATGTATCTCTACAAGAATCTTATGAGGAGCTAAAAGAAGCGTATGACTTGCTTATCCAAGAAAATCAAAATAAATCTTACACTAGCATTGGCATTACTTGTGATATTCTAAATGAAATGCCTAGTATAGAAATTTCAAAATCTAGCATATCTACTTCTTGCGATGATTTACTTGATATGTCATGCTCTTCAAATATAGACTCTAAAAATGCATTAGCCATGACTCATGATATTAAACTTGTTAATGAAAACAAAAATATAAAAGAACAAGTAGTACAATTGAACAAAAGTTTGGAAAGAGCTTTCAAGGGGAAGGCTACCCTTGATAAGTTGTTGAGTAATCAAAGGTGCTCATTCAACAAAAAAGGTCTTGGGTACATACCCAAAAGAGGTAAGAAATCAGGAAACAAGCCCACAAGATTTGTGAGGGAAAATGGTAGGTATTGTACAAAATGTCGGGAAATAGGACATGAACAACAAAATTGTCCTAAAGGTAAGATTCAACCCATTGGCTTTATGATTCACATTACATGCATAAGAAGTCTAACAATGGTAAGGTTATTGCTATATTTATTGGCACCTCAATTTTAGGCACTAAAAAGAATGTCATTTGGGTGCCCAAAGCCTTGGTTACTAACCTCTAAGGACCCAAACAAATTTAGGTACCTAAAAGAACTTGACTTCTTTTGTAGGTGAACTACATTGGGTGCTTGATAGTGGGTGCACTCAACACATAACCGGAGACCGAAAGATATTCACCACATTTGAAAGCAGGACCAATGAAAGAATCACATTTCGGGACAATAGTAAAAGAAAGGTACCTGGATTGGGTAAAATTATTATTTCAAATGACTTTTCCATTTCAAATGTATCTCTAGTAGAAACATTAAATTTTAATCTGCTATCTGTTGCTCAGCTATGTGATTTAGGCTTAACTTGCTCCCTGTCTAAAGAAAATGTAACTATTTCAAAAGAAAATGGAAATGAACTTATTTTCAAAGGTTTTAGATTTGGAAATCTTTATTTAGTAGATTTCTCTTCTAGTGTGTCTTGCTTGAAAACTTCTTTAATGGCAAAAGCATCTTTAGGTTGGCTATGGCATAGAAGGCTAGGTCATGTGGGTATGATTTAACTTAAAAAGTTTTTCAAACATGATTCAACTTAAAAAGTTTTCCAAACATAACTTAGTTATTGGCTTGAAAGATGTGAAGTTTGAGAAAAATAGACTTTGTAGTGCTTGCCAAGCCGGTAAGTAAGTTGCAAATTCTCATCCTTCTAAAAGTATCATGTCAACTTGTAGGCCATTGGAGCTCTTACACATGGATTTGTTTGGGCCAACAACCTATAAGAGCATCGGAGGCAATAGTTATTGTCTAGTCATTGTAGATGATTACTCGAGATATACATGGGTATTATTCTTAAATGACAAAAACGAAGCCTCCGGTATTTTTAAAAGTTTTGCAACAAGGGCCCAAAATGAATTTGATTTTAAAATAAAGAAAATTAGAAGTGACAATGGTTCCGAGTTCAAAAACACTAAAATTGAATATTTTTGTGATGAACTTGGAATAAAGCACAAGTTTTCCACTACCTACACTCCCGAGCAAAATGGAGTTGTAGAAAGAAAAAATCGAACATTAATTGAAATAGCTAGGATAATGCTTGATGAATATAATACTTCCGATAAATTTTGGGCGGAAGCTATTAGCACCGCTTGTCATGCCATAAATAGCATTTATTTGCATCGTCTTTTGAAAAAGACTTCCTATGAGCTTCTCATTGGAAGAAAACCGAACATATCCTACTTTAGAGTATTTGGTTGCAAATGCTATATCTTGAGAAAGGGTGTTCGGCTCTCAAAATTTCAAAATCGATGTGATGAAGGATTTTTATTAGGTTATTCTTCAAATAGTAAAGCATAGAGGGTGTTCAACAAAAATTCGGGTTTAGTTGAAAATCTTGTGATGTTTAATTTGATAAAACTAATGGCTCTCAAGAAGAGCAAGAAAATTTGGATGATGTAGGAAATAAGGGACTACGCAAAGCCATGGAGAATATGCAAATTGGTGATATCAAGCCAAAGGATGATCCAATATCACCCACCTCATCAAGACAAGTTGAACAACCTACTTCCTCCACAACAAATGATATACAAGTCATTGATGAGGAAGGAAAGGAACAACAACCCACAACATTCAAGATTCACAATGCAATCGTCAAAGATCATCCGATAAACCAAATATTATGTGATGTGAGTAAGGGAGTTCAAACCAGATCTAGAATAGCTTCTTTTTGTGAACATTACTTGTTTGTGTCTTCTCTAGAACCAAAAATTGTAGAAGAAGTTCTAGATGATCTGGATTGGATAAATGCCATGCATGAATAATTGAACAACTTCGTTCAAAATAATGTTGGACTTTGGTGGAAAGACCCAAGGAGCACAACGTAATTGGGACAAAATGGGTCTTTCGAAACAAGCAAGATCAAAATGGAGTTGTGGTAAGAAATAAGGCAAGGTTAGTTGCTCAAGGCCATACTCAAGTTGAGGGTTTAGATTATGATGAAACTTTTGCACCTGTAGCTAGACTTGAGTCAATTAAAATTTTACTTGCCTTTGCATCTAGCTTTGACATTAAATTATTTCAAATGGATGTTAAAAGTGTTTTTCTAAATGGAACAATCTTCGAACTAGTTTATGTTGAACAACCTCCAGTGTTCAAAGATTTAAAAAATCCTAATTATGTATATAAACTTTCAAAGACGTTATATGGTTTAAAACAAGCTCCTAGAGCATGGTATGAGCGCCTCCGAGATTTTCTTGTTCCAAAGAATTCAAAATTGGAAAAGTAGATACAACCCTATTCACAAAAATCATTAGTGATGATTTTTTTGTATGTCAAATATATGTTGATGATATTATATTTGGATCCATTAACCAAGATTTTTGCAAATAATTCGGTGAAATGATGTCAAGGGAATTTGATATGTCAATGATATGAGAATTAAGCTATTTCTTTGGACTTCAAATCAAGCAACTTAAAGATGGGACGTTCATAAGCCAAACAAAGTACGTGAAAGATCTTTTCAAAAAGTTTGGCATAGAAGATGCAAAACCCATCAAGACACCTACGGCAACAAACGGGCATGTAGACCTTGACGAAGGAGGTAAGTCAGTAGATACAAAACTTTATAGATCTATGATTAGTAGTTTGCTTTATCTTACCGCATCTAGGCCCGATATCATGTTTAGTGTGTGCATGTGTGCTCGCTTTCAAGCTTCTCCAAAAGAGTGTCATTTAAAGGCCATAAAAAGAATTTTGAGATATTTAAAACATTCCTATAATATAGGGCTTTGGTATCTAAAGGAGCAAATTTTGAATTAATTGGATATTCAGATTCTGATTATACGGGTTATAAAGTGGATAGAAAAAGCACCTCAGAAAGTTGTCAATTTTTAGGAAGGGCCTTAGTATCTTGGTCTTTTAAGAAACAAAATTTCGTAGCACTTTCAACCGCCGAAGCCGAATATGTTTCCACCGGAAATTGTTGTGTTCAATTATTATGAATGAGGCAAACCTTGATGGATTATGGAATTAATTTTGATAAAGTGCCTCTTTTGTGTGACAATGATAGTGTAGCTAAAATTTTCAATAATCTAGTCCAATACTCAAGAACCAAGCATATAGATATATGCCACCATTTCTTGAGAGACCATGTGAGCAAAGCAGATATCACAATTAGCTACATCCAAACCGAAGACCAATTAGCAAATATCTTCACCAAACCTTTTGATGAAAGTTGCTTTTGCAAGTTGAGAAATGAATTAAATGTCATAGACTACTCTAACATTGCTTAAATTTATGGCACATTTATTTTATGCTCACCTGGAGTAGCTTGAAAATTTTGTGCAAAAGATATTTGTTTTTAACCGAGTGCAAAATATTTAAAGATATTTTGCTATATTAAAATTATACATCTAATGCATAATGATCCTAAATGAATTTATTTGAGTGCAAAAATTAGGGATCATTTGCATATAATCTTATTCCAATCCCTGCTCTTCAAGTTCCAGAATAATCGGAACTACCGCTGTTGTTTTTTGCTGAAGTTCCGCTCGCCGGAACTACCGATGCACTTTGTGGTACTTCCATTTTCCGGAACTACTGGTAATCGTTGCGGTACTTCCGCATTTGATTTCAGAAGGCAGTAACCGTCGAAAATCAGGGGTTTTCCTCGTGGACCCCTCCACTCCCGGACGTTCCGCTCACTTCCTCCGTTTCAGACGTACACCTCCCTCCTCTCTCCTCCCTTCTCAATTCCAAAAATCGCTCCCTTGATCTCCAAATCTACCAGGGTTTTCTCCAATTTTTTATGATTTCCTGCATCCTAAGGGTTCACCTCCTTCGATCCTCAAAATAATCTGGATCGATTCCTCCTTTTTGCCCTCATTTTGAACCCTAGGTCATAAATTGGTTTAATGAGAAATATGGTTGTTTTAGGTTGTTAGTTTCGGGCAAAATAATAAATTTGGTGTCTAATGGTGTTTACACATCCTTTCCATGGATTCAATCCAAGAAAAACACCAAAAATTTCATACATTTTAATTGCCCTAGAAACGGTCAGGGAGATCGGAACTACCGCTCGGAGAAAACGGTACTACTGCACTTTGAATAGCGGTACTTCCGATCCTCCTGATAAAACAGCAACCTCATTCCATTTCTCTTAAATTCAATTTGTTCATCTTCTTCACTCCCTCTAATGCCCTTTTCCTAGTTCTTAGATGCCTAAGACAAAGAATGATGGGCGAAGGATGTACTGTTCTTCGTCGGCTGTCTCAGGAGACTCTTCATCTTCTGAAGCTGTACAAAAGGCACAAGAAAAGAAGGGCAAAGCAGTTGCCTCAGAGTCTGAGACTGAGTCTTCTCAGGAAAGCTCTCCTATGGGAAGAACCTGAGGACGATCTGTATGATCGTGAGGACCCTTAGATTGACATGCGAAATTTTTTTGCTGATGAGTATGCCAGGCTATGCCACATGAACCAACTTGTTCTTCCTTGCAACTCCATAAATCCAAGGTTCCACACTAAGTTCCAGGAGCAAATTTATGAGCAGTTGTATGGAAAGACAAGGCTTTTTGCTGACCACAAGTACGTCGATTGGGATCACTTGGATCAATTGACAAGTATGATGAGACATACAGGCTGTTTCAAAGGGCTGGCTTGCAATATCTGGTGGCTTTATAATCAGATTACAATGAAGACATCATCAGGAAGTTCTACGGCACAATGTACATCTCGCCAGATTTCCAGCATATCTCCTAGATAACAGGATGCGAGCCACTGGACGCCAACAAGCATGAGTTTGAGTGGCCTTGGGGACTGAGTCTAGCAGTTATGAGAAGGTATATGACAGCACTTATGGCCAAAAGTGTTCTTTGTGTGCTTGAAATAATCTTTTACTTATATGCACATATTTAGGGGGAGCCTTTTACTTCGACTTTAAAAACATGGAAATAATTCTCTAAAGCTCACGAAAAATCCTTGCAATAATTATTCACTTTCAAAGGCTTAAAAAGAATATACAACTAGTTATTCAAACAAGTGGTATATTCAACAACATTATTTCTCACATAAAATTTGTGTTGTCATCAATTACCAAAAAGAGGGAGATTGAAAGCATTTAGGCCCCTAAAATGGTTTGGTAAGTAATGAACTTATCTAAATATGGGACTAACATGTTTATTGAGTTTTTGAAAGGCTAAGTCCCTAAAGTGATGACAAGACGCATGCTTAAGATCAAAATGATGATCAAAGGGACTCAAGGCAAAGGTATACTTAGAATAGGACCCTCTTTTACTTTTACCGGTCTTAGGAGAAAAGATGGAAGACCGGAGTATAGGTTAGACGCCGTACCATAAAGAGGGATCACGGCAAGTAGCTTGATAGCAATTACCTTGTGCCATTTGGATCAAACTAGAATCATTGTAACATCCCAAAAATTTGCTTTCTGAAAAATTTAATTTCAAATTAAATATTTTAAAGTATTAGAGTTTCATTTGGATTTCCCCTGAATTTCTGTTTTTGAAAAGCTAGATTTGAAAAGTATTTTAGAAAAAAAAAACCTAAAAATTATTATTAAATAAAAAGATATTTTGAATTTCTATAAAAATCCTAATTCAAATTAATTATTTGGAGTTATTTGGCTTTTATTTGGTTTCCTGGATTTTCTAGAGTTTAAAAATGTATTTTTTTGAAAATAAAAAGTATTTCAAGTATGAAAATTAAATACCAACATTAGTTGGAAGTATTTTTATTAAGTCCAAAACTTATCCAGGAACTTCTGTGAATTTTTCTGGAATTTTTGGAATTTATTTCATATTTTTCTGAGCTTATTTGAATTTTCTGGGTTTCTGAAAATCTTAAATCAAAAAAAAATTCAAAACCCCTCCCCTCCCCTCTGGCCGCCACGTGGACGGCCAGATGCCGGCCACGTCGCCCGCGCTCAATCCCGCCTACCCTCTCCCGATCCACGCCACGTCGCCCCCTCGCTTCATCCCCGCCGCCCGCCTTGCGCCCGCGCCCGCCGCACGATTTCCCCTCCCCGCCACGTGTCACCATCCGGTCGCCCCGCTCCCTTCCCTCCCTGCCGCCCGGGCCCGCCTGTCAGCGCGCCCTTCTTCCTCCCCACGCCTTCTTCCTCCTCCCGCGCGGACGCGCCACGGCCGCCGCCATTTGCGCCGCCCCCTCGGTCGCCCGATCTCCTTCCTTTCTTCCCCTCTCTTCTCCCCGCCCCGACCCCGCCCTTTCCGCGCCCTTTCCCTCTTCTCCCTCCCCGATCCCCTTCCTTCTACGGCCGCGATTTCCTTTTTCTCCCCGCAATCGCCGCCAATCCCCGCCGTCTCCGGCGAGGAATCCCCGCCAGCTCCCCCTCCCCGACCCCCATTTAAACCCCTCCCCGGCTCCGCCTCTCCTCGCTCCACTTCCCCCTTCGCTCCCCGTTCCTCCTCCGCCACCCGAAAGCGCCCGCGCCGTACGGCCTCTCCCCGAGCGCCGGCGAAAGCAACGGCGAGCAACCGCCGCCGTCTCCGGCCTTCCCGCGCCACGTCGTCGCCTCCCTCGGCTTCCTCTCCCGGTTTCCGCCTTCGCCGCCGGCCGCCGCCCGCCGGAGCGCCGGCGAGGCCCGCTCCCCCGTGCGCCCTCCGGCCGGTCTGCCCACGTCAGCGTGCCCGTGCCTGCGTGGCAGACGTTGTGGCGCCACGTCGGCGCCGCGTCGTCACCCCCTTGCCCAGTCAGCGCCACCTCGCCCGTGTGCCACCTCAGCGTCTTCCCTCGGCCGTGGACCCGGTCTATAGACCTCGGGCCCACATGTCAGTCCCCTGCCCGGGAATCCCTCAGGGCTGACATCGTTGCTGACGTCATAAGCCCGATTTTCCAGTAAAGAAATAATTCGGCTGAGAAAAATAAATCCCAGGGCTGACGCAATGCTGACGTCATAAATCCTTTTTCAGTAGAAAAATAATTCCAAAAATCCAGATTTTCCATTTTCTCTCTTTTCAAACTTCCCGGAGCCCGTTCTCCCTCGTTTTAACTCCGTTTGAGCCCATTCAAATTTCTAAATTCATCAAAAATTCCAAACTATCCATTTCTTCCATCCTTTCAAATATTTGAAATTTATTTGATATTTCAAATATTTAAATTTCAAATTCCAATGCCTAGTTTAAAATTCAAAGCCTCAGTTCCATTCCAAATTTTCTGTGCACTTTCAGAATTCAAATTCAAATCTTGCAAAATCTCTATAAAATCCATTCTATCTTTCTGAGTCCAAATATTATCTCAGTAATTTCTTTTCCCAACCGATCTTCCAGATATTCGTTCTCCCTCGTGCGAACTCCGAATCCGTTGATTCTTTCTTCTAAATTCATCTAAAATCATAACCTATCCAAATATGGCCTCTATTTGAGTTTTTGAGTTTATTTGATTTGATTTGTATTTATTTGCTTTGTTTGCTTCGTCTTTTCCCGCGTAGATTCCAACGTTGTCAACGAACCCTCTTCACAGCAGCAAGAAGACCCAGAAACCCTGCAAGAAGGCAAGTCTCCTTTGATCATTTTGAGCCTATGCTTTTGAAATGTTTTTAAAATATTTTAAATTATGTGCATTGCTATTTACATAAAGTCACTAGTTCAAATCTTTAGGAATTAGTTATTCCAACTTTGTTATGCCCTCATTTGACATTGATTGCCATGTACCTTGTCACCCTAGAACTCCCTTTGTCTCAATAATGAGATTACTATTAATCTTTGTGAATATTAGAATGGTAGGTTAATGCTTAGTCTTGCTATCTAATAACTTTGAAAAATCTTGAAAATGGGAAATTATGATTAAATCCTTGTGTTTGAAAGTGAAGTGGCAATTGGAGTTGTCACTGTGATTTTGAAATAAAATAAAAATGTGAAAGTTGGTTTAGATTAGGGTGGATGGCTGTTGGGTTGGTGCAGTAAGCACGAGAACTTGTTAAGTGTATGTTCCACCCTAGTCAATGAAGGACCGACGCTTGTGTTTGTCCAAACTGAGCATTAACCGTACAACCACAAGTCTATATGGGTACGACCTAGCTAACTAACCTATAAAGGTGTAGTTTAGATATCACCAGTGGTGTATTGAGTGCCAGGGTGTACTGGTTACTCATAGTGAGGGACAGGGTTTACTGTACTCATATGGCGCAAGAGGGGGCTTCAGATTGGGTGGATTTAACCCTTCTGCGGTGAAACCTCAGCGGGTGGTCTCTAGCTATACTGGAGTAGGTGAAAGGCTTTGTGATATTTTATCTGGGTCTCATGCCAAAGGAAGCATGTTGACTATTAAGATAATTTATCTCTTGTGGGTAAAATTGTACAACCTCTGCAGAGTGTAAAACTATTCGAATAGCCGTGCCCACGGTCAAGGGCGGGCAAAGAATGCATTCACATGGTAGATTTCTGGTTTTGGATTTAAAATCAAAAGTTTTGTATTCCGAGGGTGGAGGGAACTCTCGGAAGGGAATCCTGGCGGATGGAGCCAGAGAGGGTGGATGGAACCCGCAGTTTAAAACTTGACCAATGGTAATTGGTTAGCTAGTGTTGGTAGTTGGAACCTTCACTAGAAAGTTAATTCTGATAAAACATCTACTTCATAAAATTAAAGCCTTCGAAAATAATTAGTAGAAATTGAGATTTCAAATATTGCTTTGTGCAAAAGAACCATATGGCCTTCTTTGTTTAAGCCTTGCATCTATGCATTTTTCCCAAGACTTGCGGAGTACTTTATGTACTCACATGCTACACTTAAAAATAAAATCTCAGAGGAAGCTGAAGCTCAAGAAGGTGAATACGACTACTGCTTCGCTTGTGGCTGTGATGGATTCTTCCCGGAGGACTAGGTCGCGCTTCCCCAGTCAACTGCCTGTGGCATCTTGATGGGTCTACTTTGTGTTTCCTTTGCTTCCGCTGTGCTTTGAATGAGCGAGGTCTCTGAACCTCTAATGTAATAATGAGACCTGAGGGTCAATACCCTTTATCTATTGTAATAAATACGATGTTGGTCATGAATCATTTCTGTTTAACTGTGTGCACTAGCTTTGATCTGGGACTAGTGCAGAATTACACAGAGGGTCCGGGTTTGGAAATCCGAGGTCCCGACAGAGATGGTATCAGAGCCAATTTGACTGTAGGACGTGACCTAGTTAGAATGGTCGTTAAAAGAAGAACTTCAAAATTTATTTTATAAAATAAAAATTTAATATTGTGCTATCCTTGTCTTTTCTTGTCTTTCTATCCTTACCTTCGTCATGACGTTCTTCCTTATCTATCTGCTTATGTCCTTTTGGAATGATATTTGTACTCTCTTCTCTTTGCAATTTCTATAGACAGCTCAGTAAGGTTGCGTCTGAGAATTGAAGCAATTGGAGAAGCTCGTCATCGTGAAGGAGCGAGGACTAGTTCTTTAGTTGTGATACCCAAGTAAAGTCTTACGATTTTAGAACGCTTATATATATTACTTGCTTGTGTATTAGGTGGACTGTACCAAGTCTTTGTATACTTGTAATACAGCCATCCTTAAAAACTATTTTGATTTCAACCTAAGTTTCTTCTAAGCTGTTGCTTGCTTCTTTTTGTGTTGGTTGGGATGTTATTAGTTTCCCCTGACCTCTTACCTATGCTCGTTCCCTCTCACCTTTTGCTGTCCCCGGAAACCGCTTCAGATGGTGAACACAAGGAGCAACCCTGGCAGCCGTGATGCCAATGCCCAGCAAGACAACAACATTCCACAACCTCCTGCTCAGGCCCCCAACATGGAACAGATGATGGCCATGCAACTGCAGCTTCTTCAAGCTCTTGCTCAGAACCAGGTGCAACAAGCCCCTCAGGCGCCAAACCAAGCACCGCAGTCCAAGCTAGGAGAGTTCATGAGGACCCAACCTCCCACTTTTGCTGGATCAGTGGATCCCCTGGAGGCAGATGATTGGATCAAGGATGTGGAAAGAAAATTGGTCCTAGCTCAGTGCAACGACAACGAGAAGGTGTTGTATGCTGCTCACCAGCTCAAGGGAATGGCTGCCAACTGGTGGGAAAACTACCGCGCCGCCCATCAAAATGCACAAGCCATCACTTGGGATGAGTTTGTTGAAGCTTTCCGCACTGCCCATATTCCTACGGGAATAATGGAAATGAAGAAAAGAGAATTCTATCAACTGCAGCAAGGAAACCTCAGCGTCTCGGAATACCTGAACCAGTTCACCCAACTGTCCAGGTATGCGTCAGAAGATGTTGCATCAGAGTCAACAAAGATTTGGAGGTTTATGCAAGGACTTGATCCCAACCTCAAGGTGCAGTTGGTGTCCAAAGATTTTCCGAGATTTCAGCATATGGTAAACAAGGCCCTTGTCCAGGAAGATGCTCAATATCAATTACAGGACTCTCGTAAGAGAAAGATGGCTTTTCAGGCACAATATAATGCAAGCAGTTCAAGACCCCGAATGAATCCACCTCAGTTCAACAAAGCTCCAGCAGCAACAGATGCACCAAGAACTCCAGGATCTGTGCCTCGTTCAGAGATGCAAGAACCCTACATCTTTACCGGAGTCCGACCTCAGAAAAGCATCACCTCAGCCTTTGGAGTGCAATGTTTTCGATGTCACGAGATGGGGCATTATGCAAGCAATTGCCCACAGAAGCCTCAGATTAACACCCCAATTCCTTTCAATTTGGGAAATACACCAGCGCGAACTCCAGTTGTAGGACAAGGACAGGGAGTATCTCCAACTACAGGAAAAGCTCCAAGAACTCCGCAATCACAAGGAAGAGGACGCGTTAACCACATCACCACAAAAGGTGCCCCAGGTGCAGCAGACATGCTTGGTAAGTTCCAATTTGGTTCAAAGAAAGAGGCAGCTTGAGAGCACAGCAAAGAATCAAAAGTTGCGTTTTCCTCTCCTTTCTTGTTCCCAGTTCGTCCGAATCTCGGGGTCGAGATTCTTTCTAAGGGGGGTAGATTTGTAACATCCCAAAAATTTGCTTTCTGAAAAATTTAATTTCAAATTAAATATTTTAAAGTATTAGAGTTTCATTTGGATTTCCCCTGAATTTCTGTTTTTGAAAAGCTAGATTTGAAAAGTATTTTAGAAAAAAAAACCTAAAAATTATTATTAAATAAAAAGATATTTTGAATTTCTATAAAAATCCTAATTCAAATTAATTATTTGGAGTTATTTGGCTTTTATTTGGTTTCCTGGATTTTCTGGAGTTTAAAAATGTATTTTTTGAAAATAAAAAGTATTTCAAGTATGAAAATTAAATACCAACATTAGTTGGAAGTATTTTTATTAAGTCCAAAACTTATCCAGGAACTTCTGTGAATTTTTCTGGAATTTTTGGAATTTATTTCATATTTTTCTGAGCTTATTTGAATTTTCTGGGTTTCTGAAAATCTTAAATCAAAAAAAAAATTCAAAACCCCTCCCCTCCCCTCTGGCCGCCACGTGGACGGCCAGATGCCGGCCACGTCGCCCGCGCTCAATCCCGCCTACCCTCTCCCGATCCACGCCACGTCGCCCCCTCGCTTCATCCCCGCCGCCCGCCTTGCGCCCGCGCCCGCCGCACGATTTCCCCTCCCCGCCACGTGTCACCATCCGGTCGCCCCGCTCCCTTCCCTCCCTGCCGCCCGGGCCCGCCTGTCAGCGCGCCCTTCTTCCTCCCCACGCCTTCTTCCTCCTCCCGCGCGGACGCGCCACGGCCGCCGCCATTTGCGCCGCCCCCTCGGTCGCCCGATCTCCTTCCTTTCTCCCCCTCTCTTCTCCCCGACCCGACCCCGCCATTTCCGCGCCCTTTCCTTCTTCTCCCTCCCCGATTCCCTTCCTTCTACGGCCGCGATTTCCTTTTTCTCCCCGCAATCGCCGCCAATCCCCGCCGTCTCCGGCGAGGAATCCCCGCCAGCTCCCCCTCCCCGACCCCTATTTAAACCCCTCCCCGGCTCCGCCTCTCCTCGCTCCACTTCCCCCTTCGCTCCCCGTTCCTCCTCCGCCACCCGAAAGCGCCCGCGCCGTACGGCCTCTCCCCGAGCGCCGGCGAAAGCAACGGCGAGCAACCGCCGCCGTCTCCGGCCTTCCCGCGCCACGCCGTCGCCTCCCTCGGCTTCCTCGCCTCGCCGCGAAGCCCCTCCGCCTCTCCGCCGTGCTCCCCGGCCACCGGAGCGCCGCCGCGCCGTTGAGCCCGAGCCGTCGCCGCCTCTCCTCGCCGCCGGCACCACCTCCGGTCACCCACGGTGAGCCTGCGCCCTCCCCAGAGTTCCCCTCGGCCTCCTCTCCCGGTTTCCGCCTTCGCCGCCGGCCGCCGCCCGCCGGAGCGCCGGCGAGGCCCGCTCCCCCGTGCGCCCTCCGGCCGGTCAGCCCACGTCAGCGTGCCCGTGCCTGCGTGGCAGACGTTGTGGCGCCACGTCAGCGCCGCGTCGTCACCCCCTTGCCCAGTCAGCGCCACCTCGCCCGTGTGCCACCTCAGCGTCTTCCCTCGGCCGTGGACCCGGTCTATAGACCTCGGGCCCACATGTCAGTCCCCTGCCCGGGAATCCCTCAGGGCTGACGTCGTTGCTGACGTCATAAGCCCGATTTTCCAGTATAGAAATAATTCGGCTGAGAAAAATAAATCCCAGGGCTGACGCAATGCTGACGTCATAAATCCTTTTTCAGTAGAAAAATAATTCCAAAAATCCAGATTTTCCATTTTCTCTCTTTTCAAACTTCCCGGAGCCCGTTCTCCCTCGTTTTAACTCCGTTTGAGCCCATTCAAATTTCTAAATTCATCAAAAATTCCAAACTATCCATTTCTTCCATCCTTTCAAATATTTGAAATTTATTTGATATTTCAAATATTTAAATTTCAAATTCCAATGCCTAGTTTAAAATTCAAAGCCTCAGTTCCATTCCAAATTTTCTGTGCACTTTCAGAATTCAAATTCAAATCTTGCAAAATCTCTATAAAATCCATTCTATCTTTCTGAGTCCAAATATTATCTCAGTAATTTCTTTTCCCAACCGATCTTCCAGATATTCGTTCTCCCTCGTGCGAACTCCGAATCCGTTGATTCTTTCTTCTAAATTCATCTAAAATCATAACCTATCCAAATATGGCCTCTATTTGAGTTTTTGAGTTTATTTGATTTGATTTGTATTTATTTGCTTTGTTTGCTTCGTCTTTTCCCGCGTAGATTCCAACGTTGTCAACGAACCCTCTTCACAGCAGCAAGAAGACCCAGAAACCCTGCAAGAAGGCAAGTCTCCTTTGATCATTTTGAGCCTATGCTTTTGAAATGTTTTTAAAATATTTTAAATTATGTGCATTGCTATTTACATAAAGTCACTAGTTCAAATCTTTAGGAATTAGTTATTCCAACTTTGTTATGCCCTCATTTGACATTGATTGCCATGTACCTTGTCACCCTAGAACTCCCTTTGTCTCAATAATGAGATTACTATTAATCTTTGTGAATATTAGAATGGTAGGTTAATGCTTAGTCTTGCTATCTAATAACTTTGAAAAATCTTGAAAATGGGAAATTATGATTAAATCCTTGTGTTTGAAAGTGAAGTGGCAATTGGAGTTGTCACTGTGATTTTGAAATAAAATAAAAATGTGAAAGTTGGTTTAGATTAGGGTGGATGGCTGTTGGGTTGGTGCAGTAAGCACGAGAACTTGTTAAGTGCATGTTCCACCCTAGTCAATGAAGGACCGACGCTTGTGTTTGTCCAAACTGAGCATTAACCGTACAACCACAAGTCTATATGGGTACGACCTAGCTAACTAACCTATAAAGGTGTAGTTTAGATATCACCAGTGGTGTATTGAGTGCCAGGGTGTACTGGTTACTCATAGTGAGGGACAGGGTTTACTGTACTCATATGGCGCAAGAGGGGGCTTCAGATTGGGTGGATTTAACCCTTCTGCGGTGAAACCTCAGCGGGTGGTCTCTAGCTATACTGGAGTAGGTGAAAGGCTTTGTGATATTTTATCTGGGTCTCATGCCAAAGGAAGCATGTTGACTATTAAGATAATTTATCTCTTGTGGGTAAAGTTGTACAACCTCTGCAGAGTGTAAAACTATTCGAATAGCCGTGCCCACGGTCAAGGGCGGGCAAAGAATGCATTCACATGGTAGATTTCTGGTTTTGGATTTAAAATCAAAAGTTTTGTATTCCGAGGGTGGAGGGAACTCTCGGAAGGGAATCCTGGCGGATGGAGCCAGAGAGGGTGGATGGAACCCGCAGTTTAAAACTTGACCAATGGTAATTGGTTAGCTAGTGTTGGTAGTTGGAACCTTCACTAGAAAGTTAATTCTGATAAAACATCTACTTCATAAAATTAAAGCCTTCGAAAATAATTAGTAGAAATTGAGATTTCAAATATTGCTTTGTGCAAAAGAACCATATGGCCTTCTTTGTTTAAGCCTTGCATCTATGCATTTTTCCCAAGACTTGCGGAGTACTTTATGTACTCACATGCTACACTTAAAAATAAAATCTCAGAGGAAGCTGAAGCTCAAGAAGGTGAATACGACTACTGCTTCGCTTGTGGCTGTGATGGATTCTTCCCGGAGGACTAGGTCGCGCTTCCCCAGTCAACTGCCTGTGGCATCTTGATGGGTCTACTTTGTGTTTCCTTTGCTTCCGCTGTGCTTTGAATGAGCGAGGTCTCTGAACCTCTAATGTAATAATGAGACCTGAGGGTCAATACCCTTTATCTATTGTAATAAATACGATGTTGGTCATGAATCATTTCTGTTTAACTGTGTGCACTAGCTTTGATCTGGGACTAGTGCAGAATTACACAGAGGGTCCGGGTTTGGAAATCCGAGGTCCCGACAGAGATGGTATCAGAGCCAATTTGACTGTAGGACGTGACCTAGTTAGAATGGTCGTTAAAAGAAGAACTTCAAAATTTATTTTATAAAATAAAAATTTAATATTGTGCTATCCTTGTCTTTTCTTGTCTTTCTATCCTTACCTTCGTCATGACGTTCTTCCTTATCTATCTGCTTATGTCCTTTTGGAATGATATTTGTACTCTCTTCTCTTTGCAATTTCTATAGACAGCTCAGTAAGGTTGCGTCTGAGAATTGAAGCAATTGGAGAAGCTCGTCATCGTGAAGGAGCGAGGACTAGTTCTTTAGTTGTGATACCCAAGTAAAGTCTTACGATTTTAGAACGCTTATATATATTACTTGCTTGTGTATTAGGTGGACTGTACCAAGTCTTTGTATACTTGTAATACAGCCATCCTTAAAAACTATTTTGATTTCAACCTAAGTTTCTTCTAAGCTGTTGCTTGCTTCTTTTTGTGTTGGTTGGGATGTTATTAGTTTCCCCTGACCTCTTACCTATGCTCGTTCCCTCTCACCTTTTGCTGTCCCCGGAAACCGCTTCAGATGGTGAACACAAGGAGCAACCCTGGCAGCCGTGATGCCAATGCCCAGCAAGACAACAACATTCCACAACCTCCTGCTCAGGCCCCCAACATGGAACAGATGATGGCCATGCAACTGCAGCTTCTTCAAGCTCTTGCTCAGAACCAGGTGCAACAAGCCCCTCAGGCGCCAAACCAAGCACCGCAGTCCAAGCTAGGAGAGTTCATGAGGACCCAACCTCCCACTTTTGCTGGATCAGTGGATCCCCTGGAGGCAGATGATTGGATCAAGGATGTGGAAAGAAAATTGGTCCTAGCTCAGTGCAACGACAACGAGAAGGTGTTGTATGCTGCTCACCAGCTCAAGGGAATGGCTGCCAACTGGTGGGAAAACTACCGCGCCGCCCATCAAAATGCACAAGCCATCACTTGGGATGAGTTTGTTGAAGCTTTCCGCACTGCCCATATTCCTACGGGAATAATGGAAATGAAGAAAAGAGAATTCTATCAACTGCAGCAAGGAAACCTCAGCGTCTCGGAATACCTGAACCAGTTCACCCAACTGTCCAGGTATGCGTCAGAAGATGTTGCATCAGAGTCAACAAAGATTTGGAGGTTTATGCAAGGACTTGATCCCAACCTCAAGGTGCAGTTGGTGTCCAAAGATTTTCCGAGATTTCAGCATATGGTAAACAAGGCCCTTGTCCAGGAAGATGCTCAATATCAATTACAGGACTCTCGTAAGAGAAAGATGGCTTTTCAGGCACAATATAATGCAAGCAGTTCAAGACCCCGAATGAATCCACCTCAGTTCAACAAAGCTCCAGCAGCAACAGATGCACCAAGAACTCCAGGATCTGTGCCTCGTTCAGAGATGCAAGAACCCTACATCTTTACCGGAGTCCGACCTCAGAAAAGCATCACCTCAGCCTTTGGAGTGCAATGTTTTCGATGTCACGAGATGGGGCATTATGCAAGCAATTGCCCACAGAAGCCTCAGATTAACACCCCAATTCCTTTCAATTTGGGAAATACACCAGCGCGAACTCCAGTTGTAGGACAAGGACAGGGAGTATCTCCAACTACAGGAAAAGCTCCAAGAACTCCGCAATCACAAGGAAGAGGACGCGTTAACCACATCACCACAAAAGGTGCCCCAGGTGCAGCAGACATGCTTGGTAAGTTCCAATTTGGTTCAAAGAAAGAGGCAGCTTGAGAGCACAGCAAAGAATCAAAAGTTGCGTTTTCCTCTCCTTTCTTGTTCCCAGTTCGTCCGAATCTCGGGGTCGAGATTCTTTCTAAGGGGGGTAGATTTGTAACATCCCAAAAATTTGCTTTCTGAAAAATTTAATTTCAAATTAAATATTTTAAAGTATTAGAGTTTCATTTGGATTTCCCCTGAATTTCTGTTTTTGAAAAGCTAGATTTGAAAAGTATTTTAGAAAAAAAAACCTAAAAATTATTATTAAATAAAAAGATATTTTGAATTTCTATAAAAATCCTAATTCAAATTAATTATTTGGAGTTATTTGGCTTTTATTTGGTTTCCTGGATTTTCTGGAGTTTAAAAATGTATTTTTTGAAAATAAAAAGTATTTCAAGTATGAAAATTAAATACCAACATTAGTTGGAAGTATTTTTATTAAGTCCAAAACTTATCCAGGAACTTCTGTGAATTTTTCTGGAATTTTTGGAATTTATTTCATATTTTTCTGAGCTTATTTGAATTTTCTGGGTTTCTGAAAATCTTAAATCAAAAAAAAAATTCAAAACCCCTCCCCTCCCCTCTGGCCGCCACGTGGACGGCCAGATGCCGGCCACGTCGCCCGCGCTCAATCCCGCCTACCCTCTCCCGATCCACGCCACGTCGCCCCCTCGCTTCATCCCCGCCGCCCGCCTTGCGCCCGCGCCCGCCGCACGATTTCCCCTCCCCGCCACGTGTCACCATCCGGTCGCCCCGCTCCCTTCCCTCCCTGCCGCCCGGGCCCGCCTGTCAGCGCGCCCTTCTTCCTCCCCACGCCTTCTTCCTCCTCCCGCGCGGACGCGCCACGGCCGCCGCCATTTGCGCCGCCCCCTCGGTCGCCCGATCTCCTTCCTTTCTCCCCCTCTCTTCTCCCCGACCCGACCCCGCCATTTCCGCGCCCTTTCCTTCTTCTCCCTCCCCGATTCCCTTCCTTCTACGGCCGCGATTTCCTTTTTCTCCCCGCAATCGCCGCCAATCCCCGCCGTCTCCGGCGAGGAATCCCCGCCAGCTCCCCCTCCCCGACCCCTATTTAAACCCCTCCCCGGCTCCGCCTCTCCTCGCTCCACTTCCCCCTTCGCTCCCCGTTCCTCCTCCGCCACCCGAAAGCGCCCGCGCCGTACGGCCTCTCCCCGAGCGCCGGCGAAAGCAACGGCGAGCAACCGCCGCCGTCTCCGGCCTTCCCGCGCCACGCCGTCGCCTCCCTCGGCTTCCTCGCCTCGCCGCGAAGCCCCTCCGCCTCTCCGCCGTGCTCCCCGGCCACCGGAGCGCCGCCGCGCCGTTGAGCCCGAGCCGTCGCCGCCTCTCCTCGCCGCCGGCACCACCTCCGGTCACCCACGGTGAGCCTGCGCCCTCCCCAGAGTTCCCCTCGGCCTCCTCTCCCGGTTTCCGCCTTCGCCGCCGGCCGCCGCCCGCCGGAGCGCCGGCGAGGCCCGCTCCCCCGTGCGCCCTCCGGCCGGTCAGCCCACGTCAGCGTGCCCGTGCCTGCGTGGCAGACGTTGTGGCGCCACGTCAGCGCCGCGTCGTCACCCCCTTGCCCAGTCAGCGCCACCTCGCCCGTGTGCCACCTCAGCGTCTTCCCTCGGCCGTGGACCCGGTCTATAGACCTCGGGCCCACATGTCAGTCCCCTGCCCGGGAATCCCTCAGGGCTGACGTCGTTGCTGACGTCATAAGCCCGATTTTCCAGTATAGAAATAATTCGGCTGAGAAAAATAAATCCCAGGGCTGACGCAATGCTGACGTCATAAATCCTTTTTCAGTAGAAAAATAATTCCAAAAATCCAGATTTTCCATTTTCTCTCTTTTCAAACTTCCCGGAGCCCGTTCTCCCTCGTTTTAACTCCGTTTGAGCCCATTCAAATTTCTAAATTCATCAAAAATTCCAAACTATCCATTTCTTCCATCCTTTCAAATATTTGAAATTTATTTGATATTTCAAATATTTAAATTTCAAATTCCAATGCCTAGTTTAAAATTCAAAGCCTCAGTTCCATTCCAAATTTTCTGTGCACTTTCAGAATTCAAATTCAAATCTTGCAAAATCTCTATAAAATCCATTCTATCTTTCTGAGTCCAAATATTGTCTCAATAATTTCTTTTCCCAACCGATCTTCCAGATATTCGTTCTCCCTCGTGCGAACTCCGAATCCGTTGATTCTTTCTTCTAAATTCATCTAAAATCATAACCTATCCAAATATGGCCTCTATTTGAGTTTTTGAGTTTATTTGATTTGATTTGTATTTATTTGCTTTGTTTGCTTCGTCTTTTCCCGCGTAGATTCCAACGTTGTCAACGAACCCTCTTCACAGCAGCAAGAAGACCCAGAAACCCTGCAAGAAGGCAAGTCTCCTTTGATCATTTTGAGCCTATGCTTTTGAAATGTTTTTAAAATATTTTAAATTATGTGCATTGCTATTTACATAAAGTCACTAGTTCAAATCTTTAGGAATTAGTTATTCCAACTTTGTTATGCCCTCATTTGACATTGATTGCCATGTACCTTGTCACCCTAGAACTCCCTTTGTCTCAATAATGAGATTACTATTAATCTTTGTGAATATTAGAATGGTAGGTTAATGCTTAGTCTTGCTATCTAATAACTTTGAAAAATCTTGAAAATGGGAAATTATGATTAAATCCTTGTGTTTGAAAGTGAAGTGGCAATTGGAGTTGTCACTGTGATTTTGAAATAAAATAAAAATGTGAAAGTTGGTTTAGATTAGGGTGGATGGCTGTTGGGTTGGTGCAGTAAGCACGAGAACTTGTTAAGTGCATGTTCCACCCTAGTCAATGAAGGACCGACGCTTGTGTTTGTCCAAACTGAGCATTAACCGTACAACCACAAGTCTATATGGGTACGACCTAGCTAACTAACCTATAAAGGTGTAGTTTAGATATCACCAGTGGTGTATTGAGTGCCAGGGTGTACTGGTTACTCATAGTGAGGGACAGGGTTTACTGTACTCATATGGCGCAAGAGGGGGCTTCAGATTGGGTGGATTTAACCCTTCTGCGGTGAAACCTCAGCGGGTGGTCTCTAGCTATACTGGAGTAGGTGAAAGGCTTTGTGATATTTTATCTGGGTCTCATGCCAAAGGAAGCATGTTGACTATTAAGATAATTTATCTCTTGTGGGTAAAGTTGTACAACCTCTGCAGAGTGTAAAACTATTCGAATAGCCGTGCCCACGGTCAAGGGCGGGCAAAGAATGCATTCACATGGTAGATTTCTGGTTTTGGATTTAAAATCAAAAGTTTTGTATTCCGAGGGTGGAGGGAACTCTCGGAAGGGAATCCTGGCGGATGGAGCCAGAGAGGGTGGATGGAACCCGCAGTTTAAAACTTGACCAATGGTAATTGGTTAGCTAGTGTTGGTAGTTGGAACCTTCACTAGAAAGTTAATTCTGATAAAACATCTACTTCATAAAATTAAAGCCTTCGAAAATAATTAGTAGAAATTGAGATTTCAAATATTGCTTTGTGCAAAAGAACCATATGGCCTTCTTTGTTTAAGCCTTGCATCTATGCATTTTTCCCAAGACTTGCGGAGTACTTTATGTACTCACATGCTACACTTAAAAATAAAATCTCAGAGGAAGCTGAAGCTCAAGAAGGTGAATACGACTACTGCTTCGCTTGTGGCTGTGATGGATTCTTCCCGGAGGACTAGGTCGCGCTTCCCCAGTCAACTGCTTGTGGCATCTTGATGGGTCTACTTTGTGTTTCCTTTGCTTCCGCTGTGCTTTGAATGAGCGAGGTCTCTGAACCTCTAATGTAATAATGAGACCTGAGGGTCAATACCCTTTATCTATTGTAATAAATACGATGTTGGTCATGAATCATTTCTGTTTAACTGTGTGCACTAGCTTTGATCTGGGACTAGTGCAGAATTACACAGAGGGTCCGGGTTTGGAAATCCGAGGTCCCGACAGAGATGGTATCAGAGCCAATTTGACTGTAGGACGTGACCTAGTTAGAATGGTCGTTAAAAGAAGAACTTCAAAATTTATTTTATAAAATAAAAATTTAATATTGTGCTATCCTTGTCTTTTCTTGTCTTTCTATCCTTACCTTCGTCATGACGTTCTTCCTTATCTATCTGCTTATGTCCTTTTGGAATGATATTTGTACTCTCTTCTCTTTGCAATTTCTATAGACAGCTCAGTAAGGTTGCGTCTGAGAATTGAAGCAATTGGAGAAGCTCGTCATCGTGAAGGAGCGAGGACTAGTTCTTTAGTTGTGATACCCAAGTAAAGTCTTACGATTTTAGAACGCTTATATATATTACTTGCTTGTGTATTAGGTAGACTGTACCAAGTCTTTGTATACTTGTAATACAGCCATCCTTAAAAACTATTTTGATTTCAACCTAAGTTTCTTCTAAGCTGTTGCTTGCTTCTTTTTGTGTTGGTTGGGATGTTATTAGTTTCCCCTGACCTCTTACCTATGCTCGTTCCCTCTCACCTTTTGCTGTCCCCGGAAACCGCTTCAGATGGTGAACACAAGGAGCAACCCTGGCAGCCGTGATGCCAATGCCCAGCAAGACAACAACATTCCACAACCTCCTGCTCAGGCCCCCAACATGGAACAGATGATGGCCATGCAACTGCAGCTTCTTCAAGCTCTTGCTCAGAACCAGGTGCAACAAGCCCCTCAGGCGCCAAACCAAGCACCGCAGTCCAAGCTAGGAGAGTTCATGAGGACCCAACCTCCCACTTTTGCTGGATCAGTGGATCCCCTGGAGGCAGATGATTGGATCAAGGATGTGGAAAGAAAATTGGTCCTAGCTCAGTGCAACGACAACGAGAAGGTGTTGTATGCTGCTCACCAGCTCAAGGGAATGGCTGCCAACTGGTGGGAAAACTACCGCGCCGCCCATCAAAATGCACAAGCCATCACTTGGGATGAGTTTGTTGAAGCTTTCCGCACTGCCCATATTCCTACGGGAATAATGGAAATGAAGAAAAGAGAATTCTATCAACTGCAGCAAGGAAACCTCAGCGTCTCGGAATACCTGAACCAGTTCACCCAACTGTCCAGGTATGCGTCAGAAGATGTTGCATCAGAGTCAACAAAGATTTGGAGGTTTATGCAAGGACTTGATCCCAACCTCAAGGTGCAGTTGGTGTCCAAAGATTTTCCGAGATTTCAGCATATGGTAAACAAGGCCCTTGTCCAGGAAGATGCTCAATATCAATTACAGGACTCTCGTAAGAGAAAGATGGCTTTTCAGGCACAATATAATGCAAGCAGTTCAAGACCCCGAATGAATCCACCTCAGTTCAACAAAGCTCCAGCAGCAACAGATGCACCAAGAACTCCAGGATCTGTGCCTCGTTCAGAGATGCAAGAACCCTACATCTTTACCGGAGTCCGACCTCAGAAAAGCATCACCTCAGCCTTTGGAGTGCAATGTTTTCGATGTCACGAGATGGGGCATTATGCAAGCAATTGCCCACAGAAGCCTCAGATTAACACCCCAATTCCTTTCAATTTGGGAAATACACCAGCGCGAACTCCAGTTGTAGGACAAGGACAGGGAGTATCTCCAACTACAGGAAAAGCTCCAAGAACTCCGCAATCACAAGGAAGAGGACGCGTTAACCACATCACCACAAAAGGTGCCCCAGGTGCAGCAGACATGCTTGGTAAGTTCCAATTTGGTTCAAAGAAAGAGGCAGCTTGAGAGCACAGCAAAGAATCAAAAGTTGCGTTTTCCTCTCCTTTCTTGTTCCCAGTTCGTCCGAATCTCGGGGTCGAGATTCTTTCTAAGGGGGGTAGATTTGTAACATCCCAAAAATTTGCTTTCTGAAAAATTTAATTTCAAATTAAATATTTTAAAGTATTAGAGTTTCATTTGGATTTCCCCTGAATTTCTGTTTTTGAAAAGCTAGATTTGAAAAGTATTTTAGAAAAAAAACCTAAAAATTATTATTAAATAAAAAGATATTTTGAATTTCTATAAAAATCCTAATTCAAATTAATTATTTGGAGTTATTTGGCTTTTATTTGGTTTCCTGGATTTTCTGGAGTTTAAAAATGTATTTTTTGAAAATAAAAAGTATTTCAAGTATGAAAATTAAATACCAACATTAGTTGGAAGTATTTTTATTAAGTCCAAAACTTATCCAGGAACTTCTGTGAATTTTTCTGAAATTTTTGGAATTTATTTCATATTTTTCTGAGCTTATTTGAATTTTCTGGGTTTCTGAAAATCTTAAATCAAAAAAAAAATTCAAAACCCCTCCCCTCCCCTCTGGCCGCCACGTGGACGGCCAGATGCCGGCCACGTCGCCCGCGCTCAATCCCGCCTACCCTCTCCCGATCCACGCCACGTCGCCCCCTCGCTTCATCCCCGCCGCCCGCCTTGCGCCCGCGCCCGCCGCACGATTTCCCCTCCCCGCCACGTGTCACCATCCGGTCGCCCCGCTCCCTTCCCTCCCTGCCGCCCGGGCCCGCCTGTCAGCGCGCCCTTCTTCCTCCCCACGCCTTCTTCCTCCTCCTGCGCGGACGCGCCACGGCCGCCGCCATTTGCGCCGCCCCCTCGGTCGCCCGATCTCCTTCCTTTCTCCCCCTCTCTTCTCCCCGACCCGACCCCGCCATTTCCGCGCCCTTTCCTTCTTCTCCCTCCCCGATTCCCTTCCTTCTACGGCCGCGATTTCCTTTTTCTCCCCGCAATCGCCGCCAATCCCCGCCGTCTCCGGCGAGGAATCCCCGCCAGCTCCCCCTCCCCGACCCCTATTTAAACCCCTCCCCGGCTCCGCCTCTCCTCGCTCCACTTCCCCCTTCGCTCCCCGTTCCTCCTCCGCCACCCGAAAGCGCCCGCGCCGTACGGCCTCTCCCCGAGCGCCGGCGAAAGCAACGGCGAGCAACCGCCGCCGTCTCCGGCCTTCCCGCGCCACGCCGTCGCCTCCCTCGGCTTCCTCGCCTCGCCGCGAAGCCCCTCCGCCTCTCCGCCGTGCTCCCCGGCCACCGGAGCGCCGCCGCGCCGTTGAGCCCGAGCCGTCGCCGCCTCTCCTCGCCGCCGGCACCACCTCCGGTCACCCACGGTGAGCCTGCGCCCTCCCCAGAGTTCCCCTCGGCCTCCTCTCCCGGTTTCCGCCTTCGCCGCCGGCCGCCGCCCGCCGGAGCGCCGGCGAGGCCCGCTCCCCCGTGCGCCCTCCGGCCGGTCTGCCCACGTCAGCGTGCCCGTGCCTGCGTGGCAGACGTTGTGGCGCCACGTCGGCGCCGCGTCGTCACCCCCTTGCCCAGTCAGCGCCACCTCGCCCGTGTGCCACCTCAGTGTCTTCCCTCGGCCGTGGACCCGGTCTATAGACCTCGGGCCCACATGTCAGTCCCCTGCCCGGGAATCCCTCAGGGCTGACGTCGTTGCTGACGTCATAAGCCCGATTTTCCAGTATAGAAATAATTCGGCTGAGAAAAATAAATCCCAGGGCTGACGCAATGCTGACGTCATAAATCCTTTTTCAGTAGAAAAATAATTCCAAAAATCCAGATTTTCCATTTTCTCTCTTTTCAAACTTCCCGGAGCCCGTTCTCCCTCGTTTTAACTCCGTTTGAGCCCATTCAAATTTCTAAATTCATCAAAAATTCCAAACTATCCATTTCTTCCATCCTTTCAAATATTTGAAATTTATTTGATATTTCAAATATTTAAATTTCAAATTCCAATGCCTAGTTTAAAATTCAAAGCCTCAGTTCCATTCCAAATTTTCTGTGCACTTTCAGAATTCAAATTCAAATCTTGCAAAATCTCTATAAAATCCATTCTATCTTTCTGAGTCCAAATATTGTCTCAGTAATTTCTTTTCCCAACCGATCTTCCAGATATTCGTTCTCCCTCGTGCGAACTCCGAATCCGTTGATTCTTTCTTCTAAATTCATCTAAAATCATAACCTATCCAAATATGGCCTCTATTTGAGTTTTTGAGTTTATTTGATTTGATTTGTATTTATTTGCTTTGTTTGCTTCGTCTTTTCCCGCGTAGATTCCAACGTTGTCAACGAACCCTCTTCACAGCAGCAAGAAGACCCAGAAACCCTGCAAGAAGGCAAGTCTCCTTTGATCATTTTGAGCCTATGCTTTTGAAATGTTTTTAAAATATTTTAAATTATGTGCATTGCTATTTACATAAAGTCACTAGTTCAAATCTTTAGGAATTAGTTATTCCAACTTTGTTATGCCCTCATTTGACATTGATTGCCATGTACCTTGTCACCCTAGAACTCCCTTTGTCTCAATAATGAGATTACTATTAATCTTTGTGAATATTAGAATGGTAGGTTAATGCTTAGTCTTGCTATCTAATAACTTTGAAAAATCTTGAAAATGGGAAATTATGATTAAATCCTTGTGTTTGAAAGTGAAGTGGCAATTGGAGTTGTCACTGTGATTTTGAAATAAAATAAAAATGTGAAAGTTGGTTTAGATTAGGGTGGATGGCTGTTGGGTTGGTGCAGTAAGCACGAGAACTTGTTAAGTGTATGTTCCACCCTAGTCAATTAAGGACCGACGCTTGTGTTTGTCCAAACTGAGCATTAACCGTACAACCACAAGTCTATATGGGTACGACCTAGCTAACTAACCTATAAAGGTGTAGTTTAGATATCACCAGTGGTGTATTGAGTGCCAGGGTGTACTGGTTACTCATAGTGAGGGACAGGGTTTACTGTACTCATATGGCGCAAGAGGGGGCTTCAGATTGGGTGGATTTAACCCTTCTGCGGTGAAACCTCAGCGGGTGGTCTCTAGCTATACTGGAGTAGGTGAAAGGCTTTGTGATATTTTATCTGGGTCTCATGCCAAAGGAAGCATGTTGACTATTAAGATAATTTATCTCTTGTGGGTAAAGTTGTACAACCTCTGCAGAGTGTAAAACTATTCGAATAGCCGTGCCCACGGTCAAGGGCGGGCAAAGAATGCATTCACATGGTAGATTTCTGGTTTTGGATTTAAAATCAAAAGTTTTGTATTCCGAGGGTGGAGGGAACTCTCGGAAGGGAATCCTGGCGGATGGAGCCAGAGAGGGTGGATGGAACCCGCAGTTTAAAACTTGACCAATGGTAATTGGTTAGCTAGTGTTGGTAGTTGGAACCTTCACTAGAAAGTTAATTCTGATAAAACATCTACTTCATAAAATTAAAGCCTTCGAAAATAATTAGTAGAAATTGAGATTTCAAATATTGCTTTGTGCAAAAGAACCATATGGCCTTCTTTGTTTAAGCCTTGCATCTATGCATTTTTCCCAAGACTTGCGGAGTACTTTATGTACTCACATGCTACACTTAAAAATAAAATCTCAGAGGAAGCTGAAGCTCAAGAAGGTGAATACGACTACTGCTTCGCTTGTGGCTGTGATGGATTCTTCCCGGAGGACTAGGTCGCGCTTCCCCAGTCAACTGCCTGTGGCATCTTGATGGGTCTACTTTGTGTTTCCTTTGCTTCCGCTGTGCTTTGAATGAGCGAGGTCTCTGAACCTCTAATGTAATAATGAGACCTGAGGGTCAATACCCTTTATCTATTGTAATAAATACGATGTTGGTCATGAATCATTTCTGTTTAACTGTGTGCACTAGCTTTGATCTGAGACTAGTGCAGAATTACACAGAGGGTCCGGGTTTGGAAATCCGAGGTCCCGACAATCATGCCATCTTTAAAAATCAAATTTAAAAGACAAATTTGTGCTCTGTCTGAAAAAACAGAAGTACCGGAGTTTTAACGGCAGAACTACCGCAGAGCGGAAGTTCCGCAGTCCTAAGCAGTACTTCCGGCACCCAGAAGCTCCGAAAATCGGGCGGAACCATTTTTCCAGAGAAGCACCCCCGGATGTGCTCGGTGCTCTGTCCGAACAACCAGAAGTACCGGCATGTAAATTTTGGTACTTTCGCTTGCCGAAAGGTCCGGCCTTCTAAGCGGAACCTTTTTTCCAGAGAGCAACCTCTGGGAGATTTTAGAGCTTGCGAAAATCAGAAGTGCCAGAGTTTCAATGCCGGAACTACCGCTCTTTCGCTTGCCGAAAGGTCCGGCCTTCTAAGCGGAACCTTTTTTCCAGAGAGCAACCTCTGGGAGATTTTAGAGCTTGCGAAAATCAGAAGTGCCAGAGTTTCAATGCCGGAACTACCGTTCGAGCGGTAGTTCCGCTATCCAAAACGGTACTTCTGGAACACGGAAGCTACGGAGGCAAGGACGGAACCTTTGTTCCGAAGAGCGCCATCTTTTGGTTCCGACCCAAGCGGTAGTACCGCCCCGACTTCTCGGAACTACCGCGCTGACTTTCAACGGTTAGTTCAGAAACTCTAACATAGCCGTTACTGTCGCGCTAGAGCCGGAGTGGAAGTACCGGCCTTTGGCCTGCGGTACTTCTGCTCGCCCTGAATTTTTCTAGAATTTCTCTCAAAGGACTAGTTTTGGTTAGTAAGGGTATAAATACCCGTACCACTGCTCAAGGACAGATGTTAGAGACCCCATTGAACATCTTTGAGCATTGAGCATTCATTCCACACCTCATTTACACCTTGTGCATTCATTGAGGTGGTTGAGCGAAAAAGTGCATTGCATCCAATAGATTGATTCTTTGGCATTTGATTGTGATCAAGTGAAGCTGGTGATTTGTTACTCTTGGTGTTTGCCAGCAACTGGACGACTCGGTGGAGATTGACCGGTGATTTTCTCAAAGAAGCTTGTGAGAAGACCCGGTGTGTGTGTGTGTGTGTGTGTGTGTGTGTGAAGGTTAGAGCTCACCTATCCGGAGCGGGAAAAGTCTACCACTAGTAGATTATAGGTGCTTCGGTTTAATTCGTGGATCCGATCCAATTCGTTTAGGCTAACCTCAACGTGCATTAGGGGAAACCGACAAGTTTCCGAACACCACGGTCAAAACTTCGTGTGTTCATTGATGATTTCTTGCTCTTCATTTACCTCTTGCTCAATTTTTTTCATTAAGATCATTTACTAGTGCTAGATCAGTTTTAGAGATATATTCTTGTTGTGACCTTGACTTACTAGAATTGAGTAGAATTTAATTGATTTAAGTTTTTATCCCGTAAAATTAAATTAGAAGTCAAGAAATTTTAAAACCTCTTATTCACCCCTTCTAGTCGGTTATCCTTGATCCTACAGCAGGGTGTTACGGAGCTATAGACAGTGAGATGAATTTCATTTGTATTTCATAAGAAATTCATACGAAATATTTAAATTGCGCCAAAAATCAGAAAAAAAATCTCGCATTCTAAATGGGAGAAGAAAATCTTGCAATCTAAATGGGCCTTAACATCATAACATGCTGCTTTTGCATAAAAAACTTACTATACAAAAACTCATGTTTTGTGCGGTAGACTCTGTCACTCATCAGCTTTTGTCATGGAAATGAGACAAACTTGGACGGCCATCAGATCATTGTCAGCTTGGGCTGCTAAGCCGTCGGATCATCTCTCCCGTTCTTTTTATTTAACATTTTTTTTATTTTTTAGGGTCTGCAAGTCGTGACTTTGATCTTACTTTTTTATAACTTTATATTAATATATACTAATAAAATTACAATACTATAAAAACATTTCAAATGACAAATCTAATAATATAGTTTTCATATAGCTAATCTAAATAGTTTTAAATATATTGATGATCAAACTTTAATAGTAACTACTACAGTGTTACTTTAACTAAAAACCATGTCACTCTTGATTCTTGACGGAGAATTTTTATTTGGTCCAATTACATCATCTTAATTTTACAATTAATTTCATACATGTAAAATTAAAAATCTAACCCTTACTACGCATAGAGGGACCAGACAGGGGCCAGTGATTCAAAGTTCGAAAAACCAACCATGCATGAATGATGAATCGCAAGACGCTAACGATTGATGAGGTCAACACTGACTCATATGGACGGAGGAGTACGTGTGCGACGGTGACTACCATAGCTTTGACGGAGAGCACGGCGATGGTGAATCACAAACGAATGCATACGTCCAAAATAAAGTACTTCTTGCTTACACTTCGAATCTTCCTGACACCTCAATATGCAACTCGGCAAATCCAAAACGTCAAATTTGCAATAGCATATAGCCATCTATAGTAGGTCCATTTCATCCGTACCGTAAGCTGACTTGAAGTTAAAGGCTCTTTCGTATCGTATTTACAAAAATAGCAATATACACATCGTATTGGTAAACATATCGTTTATGCCGTCCGGTGAGCGGACAGCAGCACGGAGAAGATGACATGTGGCACCTTCCACCCCGTCAGTAGATGGCAGGCGCCTGCCGCCCGCCGACGGGACGGCAGGTAATTAAGCCGGCTTAATTACCTGCATAAATTTGTAATTTATAATTTTTTAAATTTGTAAATATAGCAAATGAGCCCAAAAAATTATGACATTTTTGGTGGAGCTTCCTGAGGTATCATGATATGTGTGTAATTATTTTGCAATTTTTTGAGGCCATTTGCTATCTCTAAAAATTCTTGGAACGACGCATAACAGCTTAATCGTCTCCGTAATTATGCGTTGTTCCAAGAATTTTTGGAGTTAGCAAATAGCCTCAGGAAGCTCCACCAAAAATATCATAATTTTTTGAGCTCATTTGTTATATTTATAAATTTAGAATATTATAAATCACGAATTTAGGCAGGTAATTAAGCCAGCTAATTAGCCGACTTAATTACCTACCGTCCCGTGGCTGGGAGGCAGGCGCCCGCCGTCTACTCACGGGGCGACAGGTGCCACACGTCGTCCTCTCCGCGCTGCTGCTCACTCGCTGGATAGCATAAATAACATTTTTGTTAATACGGTGCACATAAGGTTATTTTTGTAAATATGATACAAAATAGTATCAAAAGTGGCTTTAACTCACTGACTTGTACTTGTTCCCATGGACCGTACGTACAAAAACGCAACATTGTCGAGACATAGACTTTTTAGCATATTAGATTCTATTTTATAATGTATTTACAAAATGGTTATATGTCTAACATATTGATAAAAATAGTGTTTTTACCGTTCGGTGGCCGGATGGTAGCTTGTGTGGGTTAACGTGTAGCTGTTGACGTCCGTGGTGGGACGACAAGCAGCCTGCCGTCTCGTGGCCAGATGGTAGGTGGCCTGTCAACCCATCACCAGACGGCAGGGGACCTGCCGTCCCACCACCAGGCGGGATTAGCCGGCATAATTACCTACCATAATTTATTTTTTATTTATAATTTGTTTGAATTTGTAATAGCAAATGAAACCAAAACATTATAAAATTTTGTGTACAGCCTCTTGACACCATGTATTTAGCTGTGTAATTTTTTGGTAATCTTATCCACTGTGAATATTGCTCAAAAATTCATACGATTTTGATATTTGTAGGAGCTGTTACATATAGCAAACGAGCTCCATAAATTATGAAATTTTGTAGAAAGCCTTTCAACATAGTTATAGTAATTATGTATTTTTTTTAGAAATTTTGTGTGCTCCAAATTTGGTATGTTAACTCATGTTACGTTAATCATGAAATTAACGATTCTCAGGTATCTTTTACAATGTCTGACCTCTATACTTCGCATATATATTGGCCCGTTACTACTATCTTTTCTTTTTCAATGTGTTCTTTGTAAAATTGTCACTCTATCTGTGTCGTCCCCCTCGCGCGCTCCCTCGTTTGCACTAATGTTGTTATATCCGTGTCGTCCCCCCTCACCCACTCTCTCGTCTGCATATTTGTCAGTGTTACCATGCCGTCCTCCCACACCCGAAGTGTTGCTCGCGTGTTGCTCGTCAACAAGGAGTCCTTAATTTGCGGGATGAGCACACCGAATTCCCTTTTCACTTGGCCATAAATACAAACCTCTCGCAGTTCGTCATCGCTCATCTCAGTTGCTCATCGCAAAAGCTCATTCTCGTAGTCTCGCTCAAAATTGAGAGTGTGTAGCTCATTATTTCAGGAAGGCAATGCATAGCTTATTAAGGATGTGGCAGTGCTGATTGCTTCTTCCGAAATGTAGGTAATTTTTTTATCGCATGCTTTTAACGTTATTCTCATAGTCGTAGTTAATTAGTATTATTTAATTAATCATAATTAATGTAGTTTGTATTTCAAAGTAAGCAGGTTGAAGTAATTTAGATGTAGTTTTTACTATTTTTATGTATGTATGGTACCTATAATTTATTATTGTATGGAAGTATGTAATTAAGCAGTCGTAATTACTGTAATGCAAATTAGTTAGGTTAACTAATGAGTTAGTAGTAAGTAATTAAGTGCTACGGATGATGATAATGAATTACTCAAAAAAATTTCGGATGGGTAATGAAATCGTTGGTAATTTATGAATTATTCATATGTAGTTACATACATGTAATCACTAACTTGTAGTATTTTACTGTCATTATCAATCTTCGTAGTAATATTTCGTCTATCCCATTTATTGCAAGGTACTCTTTAAATTAGGAGTGTATAGCTAATTGTTTTGAGAAGCTAGTGCATAGCTCATTGAGGACTCTTAGGAGGATGCACCAGTGCTAATTGCTTATCCCGAAATACAGGTAATTTTTTATCGCATGATTTCGATGGTATTCCCGTAGTCCTAGTTAATTAGTGTTATTTAGTTAGTTGTAATTAATGTAGTGTGTATTATGAAGTAAGTTGGTCGTAGTAATATAGACATAGTTTGTATTTTTGGTGTACATACGTACTCATAATTTGTTATGTATGGTAGTGTGTAATTAAGCAATCGTAATTACTATAGTGGCAATTAGTTAGGGTTAAGTAATGAGTTAGTGCTAAGTAATTAAGTGCTAAGGATGACGGTAATGAATCACTCGTAATTTTTCAGATGGGTAATCGAATTGTTGGTAATTAATGAATTATTCGTATGTAATTACACGCATGTAATCACTAAGTTGTATTATTTTACTATTATTATCAATCTTCGCACTAAAATTTGGTCTATCCCATTTGTTGGAAGGTTTGGTGTTACCGGAGCTTCTCGAATAGTTCTACGATGAGAACCACCGGTGCCACTCATGGATGATGGGTGACGCGGCTGGCCCTCGGCCCTTCAAGCTACGAGGAGGGAGGCATCATTGGGAGTTGGACAAGAGCTATGTCCTAATCCTGCGGTCCACGAGCTTGTTCCCCTTTGTGAGGCTGGTCTCCATCGAAAGCTAATTCACCATCAACGTCATCCTACTCACGGCATTGGTGGACAGATGGAGGCCTGAGACGCACACATTCCACTTTCAATGGGATGAGATGATGATCACTTTGATGCGGACACAAACATGATTAGAACTTTTCAATCAAATACATTATTTCACTGGAAAGAAGTATTGAGCCGCATTAAATATTGTCAGGTGAATTTGTTTCTTAATGACTTTCTTTCTATTCGTGGGAACGATATACTACCTTATGCCAAATTCTTGTTTATTATTAGGTTTGAATATTATGATGATTCCGGGGCCAAAGCAATGGAGAAGCATAAGGAGGGTGATCATATTTGCTACCAAGAACGAAGAGCTCAACGCCTATGGGAATGGAAAGGAGGAAACCAAGCAGCCCATGTAACTCATCAAGGTGGAAAGAAGCCCATGCAGTGGGAGAGCAAAAGGGAGGAGCCCAAGGACTTAAACTACAAGTTTTGGATAAGATTTTCAAGTCAAATTCAGACTTCCCACGTGCTCAATCCAATTCAAACTCGGATTCAACTCAGGATTCAACTCGGACTCGGTTCGGGACAGCCTGACAGGCAGTTACTAAAAAGGCCATAACTTTCACAAACGGAGTCCGATTCAGGTGTTCTTGTACTCGTTGGAAAGATAATTTCAAGGGCTACGCAATGGATCTGGTCCCACCTCCAAATTCGTCACGGATAAAAAGTTATGACCGAAACAATGTGACGGGTGAAAAATATAGTTTCCTTTTTGTAAGAGTTTGTATCTAAAACCATATAGGGTTGAGTTGTATTTGGTTTGGGGACCATATGGACGTCCCAAGGGGCTATATAACCCTTGTATTGGCAGCCTTTAGGGCACAGACCACGTTTGATAATAAAATACTCTTGTTCTTTCTGTTGGCCGAACCAACATGAGGGAATTGGGAGTTCGCTGAGTTCATCGAAATCAAGATCGTTCAACCTTTCCGCTGGGAATTGGGAGCGCGATAGAACTTCATCTGGTGGTCGTGAAGTTCAGCACGTGTGATTGGGCGAATTATAGAGTGCTAACTCTTGCATTGGCAACGGGGGATCACTACGATTCATCAATTCCACGTGAGTATCTTGATCCTACGTCGAGAAGATCGGGCGACCCCGTATCATCTTGGTATCAGAGCGCGGTTTACTCGGTAGGATTATTTACCCTTAGTTTTAGATTGATTTACTTTTGTCCTATAGTCCATTAAAACCAAAAATTGCCACAAAAAAAAATATCCAAACCCTAGTTTTTGCATCTGTTAATTTTGTGAGTTTTGCTAAGTTTTGATCCATTAGAACTTTGGTTAGGTGCTGATCATTCGTGTTTATTTGCGTAGCTTAATCTTTGTATCCAATCCAAAATTCAAAAAAAATTGATCTGCTACAGTACACGATCGCTACAGTACCGTATTGCTACAGTACGCGATCTGCTACAGTACCGCAAAAAAAATCCTGTTCATCTTTGAGACTAGCTGTTGAATATTGCATCTAGGGCTGCTCTTGAGTATTTTACACTTTGCTAAATATTTGAGACCTGCAAAAAAATCAAAGGAACAATTAAAGCTAGTTCGGCCTTTAAAAAAAAAAGACAGCTGAAAAAAAAGAGAAGAAGAGAAAAAGAAAGAAAAAAAAAACATTGGCCGAATTTGGGTGAGTTCTTAGTCCATAAATTCAGATTGTGTAATTTAATCTCTTGAGCAATCTCGTGCCCTTACATTCATATCATTGCAATTGGCTAGCGTCTCTCCTAGTACTTGGTGCAAAACGAGCTATCTAATCTTTAATTTCAGATTGCCTCTAGTTAGCTCATTCCCTTGTTTGCATCGAGTCACATTGATCTTTGCGTGTGCGTTCATATACTTCACTTAAATCTTTTGGATCAGCACTTAGGCAAAGTATTCTAGCTTGGATTATTACTTAACTTTACAACATCAAGAATGACAGATTGCTAGGATATACACTTTCATACCAAGCTCCACCATATAACCGTTGTTGTGCAAGTAGTGAACACTCTTGAATTCGCTTAATCATCACGTTGCTGTTGTCACTTCTACCAGGTGTAAGTTTTTATTGGCCTTAATTCACTTCGGAAGGGTAAGAACTTTACTTGGGAGAGAAAATAGTGAGATTGAGTGATTTCCACATATATATATGTTGCATAACTAACCATGACAGGATATTCAACAATTCGATCCTCTTGGTGTGAACAAAATAGGAATGAATCTTCAGTATTTCGTTCCTCATGGTGTGATTCCAAACCCAACAATTTGTCTCTTCCGTTCTATGGAAGTGAAGATCCAGAGGAGTATATTGAGTGGGAATGGCAATTGGAGAAAGAGTTTAGATTTCAGAAGCTTCCCAAAGACCAAGAAGTGATGCGAGCCACTATGCAGTTTAAAGACTATGCTTATAGTTGGTGGCAACAATTATCTGGAAAACGATTCATTAGATCTTGGTCAAATTTGAAGGTGATCATGAGAAATGAATTTGTGCCAACCTATTATGAGCGGGAATTGCTTCACCATGTGGAGAGCATCACACAAGGGAGTAACGCTGTTCAAGATTACTATTATGAGTTGAAGCATGCATTCCGTCGTGCCGGTGTCACCAGCGAATTAAGAGAGAAGGCATATTTCAAACAAGGCTTGAATTATAAGATCGCTGCTGCACTTCAACATAAATATTTTAGTAGCATGCATGATCTTGTGAATTGTGCTATTAAGGAGGAGAAGAGACTTATGGAGAGACGTACATCACGGTTCAATCCATGTCCATACTTCAGCTCTTATGGTTCCACTAGTGTGACACATGAGAAGATGACCGAGCATGGGACTTTCCCTTCGGTTAAGAAGACATGTACTGCTGCCCCATTGCTACAAACAACACTTGAGATGCATCAAAACCCATGTGAGAATGAGAGCCACATAGCCAAATTGAGTGAGAGTGTTGAAAAGAGTGAGCTGTGTGATTCCACCATATGTGAGTTTGAGAACATCCAAATTGAGAGTGAGAGAGATACACCAAAAGAAAAGAGAGAAGTAGAAGATAGACAAAGTGAGGTTGATTTTGAAACTAACACATTAATATCTACTTCTAGTGTTGTTTCTCACATTATGCAGGTTGAAATTGAAGATGAGGAATTAAACATTCAACAACCGGCATCATTGGAAGTTAAAGATGAGGAGATAACCACGGTTCAAGATGAAGTACTTGCTGTCTCGTTGTTACATCATGATGATTTAATACCTACAACACCTACATCAACTGAGGAGAACAACAAAGGTAACAATATTGGTACTGAAATTAATTGTGAAACAGTGAGTACTTGTGAAAACTCATATGTGCGAATGAAAATTCCATGTTCTAAAATTTCTTTGCTTAATTTACATAATGTGGAATTGATTACTCATAAGGAAGTTCTTACTCGAATATCTCCTAGTGATTCTTTATATTATATCATGTTCGATGATCCTAAAGAGCTATCTAGTGTCATTCAGAATGTTGCTGAAATTTCATGTTTAAAATCACTAGTTAGTTCCTATGCCTACACATATAAGTTCAATTTGATCGGAGATTATGGTGTAGATGACAACTTTTATGTTTATCGAATATGCATTACATGTGAAAAGCTTGCTGATTTGAAATTGCATATTTTGGATAAACAAACTTTTGTGCCATATCATGATCACAAGGAGATGAGGTTTAACAATAGTGCGTGCTGTTTACAAAGAGTTCTTGTGCCTACTTGTTCCTCTTTTAATGAACAATCATGTACAAATAATCAGAGTAGCGCAGTTGAAGCATGGAAGGCACTTAAAATTTTCTCTTCCATATTTGAACCGTTTGATCTGGTTTTGCCCATTAATGACTTGTCCACGTACTTCTCAAAGTCGAGGACGACTTTTTCTTGTGGGAGGGAGAATGGTGTGAATGAAAACATTGCAATGTATGCATTTGATAGCTGTTGTAGTATCAATTGGTTTGTGCAAAACAGTAAGAATGACAACGACACAATAATTGATTCATACATATACCACGCATATGTGTTGTTCTTTTTGCTTACTACACCTCTAGGTAATAATAATGTGAAAGACGGAAGGGGTGTAACTGACCAATACATATACCATGCATACACATTGTATTCTTTGTTTAGTACAATTTCAGGCTATCAAAAGCCGAGGACGGCTTTTCTTGAAGAAGGGGAGGATGATGCGGACACAAACATGATTAGAACTTTTCAATCAAATACATTATTTCACTGGAAAGAAGTATTGAGCCGCATTAAATATTGTCAGGTGAATTTGTTTCTTAATGACTTTCTTTCTATTCGTGGGAACGATATACTACCTTATGCCAAATTCTTGTTTATTATTAGGTTTGAATATTATGATGATTCCGGGGCCAAAGCAATGGAGAAGCATAAGGAGGGTGATCATATTTGCTACCAAGAACGAAGAGCTCAACGCCTATGGGAATGGAAAGGAGGAAACCAAGCAGCCCATGTAACTCATCAAGGTGGAAAGAAGCCCATGCAGTGGGAGAGCAAAAGGGAGGAGCCCAAGGACTTAAACTACAAGTTTTGGATAAGATTTTCAAGTCAAATTCAGACTTCCCACGTGCTCAATCCAATTCAAACTCGGATTCAACTCAGGATTCAACTCGGACTCGGTTCGGGACAGCCTGACAGGCAGTTACTAAAAAGGCCATAACTTTCACAAACGGAGTCCGATTCAGGTGTTCTTGTACTCGTTGGAAAGATAATTTCAAGGGCTACGCAATGGATCTGGTCCCACCTCCAAATTCGTCACGGATAAAAAGTTATGACCGAAACAATGTGACGGGTGAAAAATATAGTTTCCTTTTTGTAAGAGTTTGTATCTAAAACCATATAGGGTTGAGTTGTATTTGGTTTGGGGACCATATGGACGTCCCAAGGGGCTATATAACCCTTGTATTGGCAGCCTTTAGGGCACAGACCACGTTTGATAATAAAATACTCTTGTTCTTTCTGTTGGCCGAACCAACATGAGGGAATTGGGAGTTCGCTGAGTTCATCGAAATCAAGATCGTTCAACCTTTCCGCTGGGAATTGGGAGCGCGATAGAACTTCATCTGGTGGTCGTGAAGTTCAGCACGTGTGATTGGGCGAATTATAGAGTGCTAACTCTTGCATTGGCAACGGGGGATCACTACGATTCATCAATTCCACGTGAGTATCTTGATCCTACGTCGAGAAGATCGGGCGACCCCGTATCACACTTTGTAGGACGTCCCGTTCTTGACTAGTCTCCCTCTCTGGGGTGACGCATTTGTTCTAGCCCCTGCACCGGTGGACTAGAAGGAGAGGCTAGTGGACCGGTTCAGCCTGCCTATCCTGGAGGGTGCTCGTGGTGTCCCCATGCTTGGCTAAAGAATTTCATTGTTTGCCCACAAGATACACCACTCGAGGTCGTCAGGATGCACCTCGTCATGTACCTTCTTCATCTCTTTGGTTGGAGCATGTTTCCAGGCACACACAGCGATATTTGCAATGCCGAGTTCATCCGCTTTGTCGAGTCTTTGATTGACGTGGAGTTTGGGGTGATGCCTCGGTACAACCGGGGATCAGCCGTCCTATGCGCAACATATTGGGTGTTGTGTGACGCTTGTCAGTGCGGCACTGTTAATAACCCAAACCTGTGCGTATGCTACGTGCTCCTACAGCTCTGAAATTGGGAGCACTTTCTTGTCGGGCGTCCGACCATCGTGATGCCAGTGCACCCATTCGGTGAGTTCACCGACCTGATAGACAGGCCCACTATGGGCTTCCAGTGAATTGGTGCTCATCTGCGCTGGGCCAAGGGCAAACTATCAAGGTGCTACTTACTGTGGCAAAACAAGTTCGAGTCATTGCATGATAGCGACGTCATTTGGGGTCCATAGACTGTAGACTTCGTGGAGCATGTATCGCCATAGGGGCTATCCTTGCAATGCCTGAAGGACGCAACGCTATGGGCGATAACACACAATCTGATGTTCTGGTACATGCTGGAGGCTGTGTCGACAAGGAGGTAACTTACATACAGATCTATGTTTTGTTTTTCTGTTAGGCCGTACATTCCACTAACATCATGGCGTTCTCCTGTCATAGGTCTGTCATCGAGATGCATCACTTTTGATGTTTGCACCACCTACACAGACTACCGCTCCCCGTCATTCATCTGCGCTGCACATCTAGGAGGTATGAGAATTGCATTGTACTTCCAGAATATTTATTGTGACTAACACTATTTCATCTTGCAGCCTCCAATTCAATATGGGGTGACGTCAAGTCCACCGATGATGATACGGGCCTCCGGATGTTTCCAGAGAGCATTACACAACACTAAGGTTTGCAGCGCATGTAGGGTAGAGCTAAGCGTTCACACCATATGCAAAGTTTGGAGACTTTGGTGGGCAGAGCTCCTGCGGCTTCGCTGCCATTTTGTACGGTCATTCACGACATTATTGCTGGCGGCTCGTAGTTCCGTATGTTTCAGCTAGAGGACATCGACCCTTACCAGACCCAGCCTGTTGTACTTGAGCCTACTGGATCACCGCCGGTCACTATACAAACGGAACGATCTCTATACCTCCTCCGAACCGAGACACAACCTCCGGACCGGGTGACATACCCCATGGGATATGCTCGTGCCCAACGGAAGACAAGGCAACACACAGGGAGGCAGACGTGGCGAGTATATAGCAGTGGCTCAGATAGGTGAGCCATATCGCATCCCATGCGATGCGTTAATTACATGTACTTCTAAAAATATTTATAATGTATGAACTATTACATGTACTTCTACAAATATTTATAATGTATGAACTACAAAAGATGTCTAAGCATTGTTAATTTTGTGATTAAATTAACGTGAATTAACATGACAAATCCAAAGTACATAAAATTCCTAAAAAATTATACAATTACTATGACTATGCGGGAGGCTTCTCACAAAATTTTGTAATTTTTGGAGCTCGTTTACTATATGTAACAGCTCCTACAAATATTGAAATCATATGAATTTTTGAGCAACATTCACAATGGATAAAATTATCAAAAAATTACATATCTAAGTATATTGTGTCAGAAGACTGCACATAAAATTTTGTTGTTTTTTGAGTTAATTTGCTATATTTGAAAATTAAAAAATTCAGTATGCAAAAAAAATAAATTAGGGTGGGTAATTAGGTCGGCTAATCAGCCAGCCTAATCATCTGCCACCTGGTGGTGGAACGGTAGGCCACCTACCATCTGACCACAGGATGGTAGCTACTACATGTCAGCCGATGCGCGCTGCCGTCCGGCCACCGGACGGCAAAAACGTCATTTTTGTCAATACGCTATGCATACATCCATTTTTGTAAATACAATGCCAAATATACTAAAAAAATTAGTGACTCGGACGTGTACGTGACGTACTAGCTCTCGAGCCCATACGACCTGAGCATGTGTATGAAGTAGCGGATCCAGAATTTTATCTATCTCAAGCTAAATTCTAATATATTAACATTATAAAACTAACGTTAATTTATACCTACATCATGGCATAACAAAGGTAAGCCATAAATGCATCATTGAAATAAAACTTTAGCTCAGTGTTCAATAGAAAATGTAATAAGAAAAATATGGCAAAATATAAACAATATAGCATGGTAAAGATCCGACCATTTTTGAAAGAGATTGGTTGGAGTTGAATTGTGTTCCTATTATAAAATAAGGTGACAATGACTTGCTCCTCTTAATTTTGCATCTCTAATATCTAAATAGAAAATGCAAAATACATAGCATTCATTTTATTTTGTCATTCAAATTTCATATCAAGAGGGGGAGGAAGGAGTAGGGAGTATCAGATCTGAGTGCACTACGGGCAGCTCGGGTGGTCGGTCGCTGTGTATGGCAATGTGGTGCCTGTCGCCTGGGGACTGGGGAGGTTAGAGGCTAAGTCACAGAGGGGAGGGTGGAGGTGCGGAGGGCCGAAGGCAGAGGTAGTAGTGCTAGTGCTTGGTCGCCATGGGTGGCGTGGGCAACGTCCAACATCTGATATGCGGCATGGCTGCATGGGAAGTGCCATTGACTTGTTGAGTGTTACAGAAGAGACTGATGGCTGCCTGATGATATTTAATGATGGGCTGGATTGTGGAGCTGGGACATGTGCTTCGGCCTTGGGTTGGACCATTGATGAATGCGGTTTTCTAGGCCTATATAGAGCGGTGTTGCACTGCTAAAATTTTCAAGTCTCGAGCTATAGCCCACCTAGCTCGAGGCCTGATCCGCCCTTGCATGAACGCGACGGCGCTGAGCAACGCGACGACACTTCTGCACCTCCCTAACGTGGTACCATGGCTACTTCCTACCATGGTCGGGTGGCGCGACACCTTGCGCCGGGTTAGCCTGTGCCGTGCTCGCCGGCGGTGCCATTGTCCTGGATGTCGCCGTGGTCGGGTGGCGCGGTAAGAGCCATGTGTTGGCCATTGTTCTAGATTTGTAATTTCTTATGGTACAAAGCTAATTTTAAAATTAAGGTGATAGAGTGGGGCAAATAAAAAAACTCTTGAAGGGACCAATATCGTTCAAAAGCTGGCTAGCACAACACAGTCCATGCTTGCCTAGTCTAGACCGAGTGAGTGATGTGACGCAGTGGGGTAGCACGTGCATGATGAAGTGGTGAGCGTGTTCCATCCGATTCTCCCTGGATAGATCATCAGTTTGGTAGATGTGCGGCCCTGATCAACTCGGCTTCGGCTTCTGGCTTATTTTTCACTATTCATAAGTTTCGTCTTTTTCTGAACTTTTGGCTTTTTGTTGAGCTTTTTTGCCGGTTCTTTTTTTTCCCGTATTTGTTTGTATTATACGTAATGGGCTAACATATTTTTTATATTTTTAAATTTTTTTAAATTTAATTGTGCTAAATAAGCCTTTGTCAGCTACAGTGCTTTTTTCAACCAGCTACAGTGTTTTCAGCCATAAGCCATGAGCTTTTCAGTCGAACCGATCACCACCTTGGTTGGATCAAAATTAAGTTCGCCACAACAACTCAGAAAGCTTTGTGGCTCATATAGCTAGCTAGGAAGAAAGTAAAACTGGGTGTCGGGGTGTGTACCTATAAAGTATATAACGGATTGAAATATCACCAAAATCTGCAGTTGTTCAGTTGTTCATGTAGGAAACAAAGAAAGAAATTGCTTCTGTGTTTTTATTTTTTGAGAGGAAGATATTGCTTCTGTGTTTTTATTTTTTGAGGGGAAGAAATTGCTTCTTTCTTATAGTAAGAAGAAATTCCTTCTTTTTCTGAACTACATAAGAAATTGCTTCTTTTTTTTAAGTCAGAACAAATTGCTTGTCTTTCTTTTTAAACTATAGTTGAATATAGATGCTTTACTATAGCTAAAAAGAATATATTATTTCAGCATATCAAGTCAATATCATCGAGATCGACCTGCCCGACATACACCCTTGGCTCTATCTCCGCGTTCAAATGTGTCATGCCTCGCGCACTCGGCTCCACCGTGTGCTTGAGATACTTTCTCATACAACATGGCAGGCTTTCGAAGGAGTTTCAAAACGCTTCAAAAGGTTAATAAAACACCTTAAAAAGTTTTTCAGACGTTTTTGCAAACGTTAGGAAAAGTAGTGAAGGGAAAAGTCTTTCGAGGTGTTTTTCTAAATTGCCTAGAAAGAAGTATAAGCGGACTTTTGAGAAATGTCAAACTATGTTATTTGATGCGATTTGAGAATTGCCTCCAAAGATTATTTTAGGCGGTTTGGAGATGGCCTTCAAAACTGTATTGAGGCATTTTTTTGGAAAAAACACCTTCAAAGTTTACTGATAGATTTAAAGTCCACTTATATTAACAAACACACCAAACATAAATTTTAAAATCAACCACAAATAATAAAAAAGATGTTTAGTGTTCTTCTAATTCATAAATCTTTGAGAATGCATACATCAATTTCAATTTTACAACCAACCACGATCAATAATATCACTTAGTATGTAGATAATCTCATTAACTTGTTCGCATGTGAACAATATTCTCCATAACTTGTTTCACAGTACAAACAAACATAGGCTTTTGCTATTGTTGCATCTGCCCATCATCCTTTCTACAGTTGATAAGAAGAAGCTTACTGAGTATATATGTACATTCATGAAAGAAAAAATCAGGATGCCTAGAATAAAGAGCATTGCACCTATCCAAAACAAAGATAATACTAAACACAGGGTGAACTGAAGACAAACTATACTGAAGAAAAATCAGGATGCTATTGTTTTCAAGGTGAACTAAAGACAAATTGAACTGAAGAAAAATCAGGATGCTATTGTTTTCAAGGTAACTGAAGACAAATTGACTAAAAACAAACTAAACTGAAGAAAAAAAATTAGGATGCTACTGTTTTCAGGGTGAATTGAAGACAAACTAAACTGAAGAAAAAATAAGGTGCTACTATTTTCAGGGTGAACTGAAGACAAACTAAAATCATGTTAGCATATAGAAGTCAATATTGTTAGATTGTTTAAAAATTCTCGGACTACAACCTAGTTTGCTATACTTTTGAGCTATCAGGATCTAAAAAATCCAATGCTCCCAGTAAAGAAGCGTCAACAAAATATAACAATGATCATGTGGTGTGCTATGATTTTTCTTTCAAAAAACAATTATTGAATGATTATTTCAAGAGCAGTGAAACAAATGCAAAACACAAGATAATCTTCTTTTGGATAAGGTCATAACTTATAAGTCATAACATGCATCTACACTTTAAAGAAAGTGAAAACAAAGAAAGATATCATGCACTCCAGATGCAAGAAGAGTGAATGGAAGTATAAAACTTACAAATAAATAGTTTGCTTCCAAGAATAAATCAAACAACTTGCAAAATGAGTGAAGTATACCTTGCATTCCAAAGGCAGGAATAGAGATGGCAATGGGTACCCGATACCCGAATACCCGACGGGTTTTACCCGATAAAGAGACGGATATGGAAAATTTTATGTACCCATGGGTACGTTATTGGGCGAAATCCTCTACCCGCCGGGTAGGCGGGTGCGGGTGTGGGTATATACTATCCATACCCGCCTACCCGCGGGTAATGAATACCCGTATTAGACAACTAGACATCCCACTCAAATGTTAATTTTATTATCTACTTGTTGTTGATTGTTTATTTGTTTGTCATATGTTGATATGGTCATGTCAAGTATGTTTATGTGATGTACTAATTTTGATCATTAGACGCTTTTGTGCTTGGCATATATGATTAATGAATGTCTAAATTGATGATATTCTTATGTGTTGAACCGGGTATGCTTGCGGGTACGGGTTACCCGTCGGGTAGTAATACCCGCGCGGGTACGGGTATGGGTAAATTTTCCTACCCGCGTGCGGATACGGGTAACCCGACGGGTAAATTTACACATAGCGGGTACGGGTATGGAATGGCAATACCCGATGGGTATTTACCCGTTGCCATCTCTAGGCAGGAAGATCAACCTTTGCATATGGGGAATCACTTTCATCTGTGCTAACAACACAGAGTTGTTATCAGTACACTGTTGTGAACCTTTGCATATGGGGATAGTGAATTGCCTTTGCCTAGATTCCTTCTCCTAGCAGGCTTTTGGTGTTCATGTGGAGCAGCGATATCTTAGCATTTTCCTTGATTGTTACATTGGATATTCTTTTCCTCTTTAGTTTATTTCCCACCACACTTTGTAAAGAACCACTAAGATCATGGTGCTTGGTCACCTTAGCTAGTGAAGTCAACAGGGTACCTTCTTGATGCACAACCTATAATTTGGTTTTAAAATATAAACACTTAAGAGTAGTTGCACTTATAGGAACTAGGCAAAGAAATTAATAAGTTGCACACATCATACATTTTGGTGTGGCCATGGGATGCATAGAGCTTCAGCACTTCCCAGATTGTTGATCCTCCCTTGCACACAGGGTAGCATGGTTGTTTTATTGAACACTGTGTCAATAAGCACCTCAACAAAATCACCTAGTGGTTGGTCATCAATAGATTTAGCTTTCCTATCAGTTGTTTGAAGAGTCCCCAGTGCCACAACCTTGTACTAGTTGGTGAAATCAAGACAACATCCATGCCATGCTTCATTATAGCTTCTAACCCATACTGTAAGAACTTAAAGTTTTTAGTCTTTCTTCTATTTACTAGCTAATTAGTAAAATGGAATAATGTAGGAAAAAGCTCAGCCTTGTACTAATGGAAATTGTTTGGCAAGGCTCGGCTTTCTGGCAACACCTCCTTAATTAGTGTCAAAAGCTCATCAAAGTAGCTATTATTTACTCCCCATATATTCTTTATGTTATGGAGTCTCACGAGAAATTGTAGCTTTGAGAACATCTTGCTGCCCTGGTACAACTCTTGGTTTCTATCATTCACTAACTTATAGTATGCTTCAGCATCCATGTCTAAGTTATCTTCGTCTACCCCTAATGTACGAGTGTTATATATCCTAAAACCCTCCATTAACATCTACACTATCTCATCATTATCAACATTCTCTTCACATTGTGAACTTGAGTCAGCAACTGGTTCGAAGGACAACATGCTCACTCCATGATGAATCCATGAGGTGTATCCAGCCATGAATCCATCAAAAATCAAATGCTCACAAACATGTTTTCCCCTAACAAATATACATTTCCACATTTCTTACAGGGGTAAAGGATCCTATTGTCTTTCACTGACTTGGCAAAAGCAAATTCTATGAATTTACTAACACCTTCATCGTACTCAACAGTGGACCTATGATATAATAAAGAATAGTCAATTGTAGGTCCTATTTATTCAAATCCAAGCAGCAAGGACTATCTAACTAGGATTACCTAGGCACTCTTATCCACCTCTTTTCCATAATTGCTTGAATACTAGCAAAATGGCAAATTAAAGAAATTGATTGCATATTGTTGCCAAACAAAGAAGCATATATTAAAATAATTATATTATATAGGCCATATTTGTATGTAATTGAAGCACATTATATGCAGAACATGAATCTAGAACCAATCATAGGAATTGGGCAAAGCAAAGGAATAAGCACATCAAACTAGTACAACTAATGGCACTTGAAGCCTATATGAGTGAAGAAAGGACATGATCAAGAATCACTCTACATGCATGTATTACTATTTTCAGACTAAAGAAGAACAAAGTTGCAGAATACTAGAACATCTAGGAATTTAGTGTACTAGTTTTACAAGTACATCTCCTAACTATAAAGCTCTAGGCATTCCAGGAATCTGTAAAGCTCTAGGCTAGAACTAAAGTATGGAATGATGAGAAATTCAGTGTATTAGTTTTACAAAATAGAATGGGTGCCCTATTCTTAACTGCATAGTAAACAATGAGATAACTATCATAACTGCAGCTCAAAAATATTAAAGAAACAATAGTAGACAAGGAGATAATTGTCATAAAATTTGCAAAACTAAACACCATTGCTGTACAAAAGTGCAAAAGTGCATCAGTACCACGGTTGTACCAAGTAACATAAGAAGAACTGATCACTAAACAAATTGCAAAACCTACTAAAACTTCACACTAGTAGCTACTGAGGAAAATGTCAAGCACACAGAAGGGGCTGCCAAAATTAAATCAAAACTAGAGATCAATAGCTCCACTGAGGCAAAATCTAGGTACAAAACACAAAGTAGCTACCTAAATTAAATTAGGTGAACAACTGCGTAGCCTCATCTAGGCAATACCACAAACACCTTGTCTACATCAAAACTAAAGCTAATTTAATCAAACTATGCACACCAATTCTCACTGATTAGGCTTGTAGGAACTCACCAGAGAAGAGATCACCAATTGGACGTTGTAGGAGAGGCAGCGTTGTGAACCATGAGCAGGACGACTTGGAGGAGACGAGTACCAATTTGGCTGGCCACATAAACTCAATCAAGACGCTGGACACAAATCTCTACAAGGAAGCACACAAATTCAAAATTGAACCAAACAAATCCGAAATAACCACACAAAATATGCAAGCATGTAAAGCAACAAAGAAAATTTGAGTGGAGGAGTGGGGGCAGAGGAGCTCACTGATAGGCCTTATAGGATTCCATGCATGAACAACCGTGAGTACAGCGAGGATAGCGACGGTGGGTGTCAGTTGCTGGACGGTGGACAAGCAGGATGTTGGTGGAGAGCAGAGCAGCGTCAGCTGCGCTTTGTCTCCTTTCACCGTAGCTTGCTAGTGGTCGTGAATAGGTAGGGAGCGTGCCAAGTGTCGACGGCAGTGAGTAGAGAGACGCTGCTGTGAACCACTAGCAGGAAGAAGGTGCGGCTTGGAGAGCACCAATGGCGGGAAGCTCGCCAATGATTAGATATATTCTCATTTTGGCTAGCACGGCCCACGTCGTTCGATGGAGATGGAGGGAGGGGAGAGCGACCAGAACCGGCGTGAGACTGGTAACAGGTATGCTTTATTAAGCCGATTAATGGTGATAAAGTCTGATGCTCTTGATTCTAGAAAGTCATGAACTCACACTCAAGCAAGAGAAAGTTCGACAAATTAGTGTTAGGTAAATTCAATTCCAGTAGTTTAGCATTGGAGTTGCGTGAACAAACAAATCCTCTGGCACCGGGCATGTCCCGACTACCACATTGAACACTATTTGCATCAACGAAGGGGCAAAGGCATCAATAACTCACGATTGCCCTGAGCATCTAGTTGATGGCGAACTGGACCTTGTCGGCCGCCACCTCCGCGAGGCGCGTCTCGTCCTGCTTCCGCATCGGATCAAACAGCTGGAGCCAAACAAACAACCAACCACAAGAAGGGCGTCAGGATGGACAATCCCGGTTAGGGCAAAAGAGCAAACACCTTGCCTGCTTGGCGCACGTCGAGCTGTTGATCTTCCGCAGCGCAATGGCCCCGCGCTCCAGAGACTCGGGGTCGAACGCGTTGGAGGCTTGGAGCTAGACGCGGCGGCGGGGGAGGAGGAGGGGCGGACTGGCGGCGGAAGAAGGAGACGCCGTCGGAGTAGGCCACGTCGGCGAGCGCTGCTGCCGCGGCGGCGATGGCGGCGGCGGCCGTCGCCGGCGAGCGGAGACGGCGCATGGAGAGGAGGAGGGTTTTTGAAGGGTTTGGCGAAGCGGCGGCTGGAGAGGCGAGGCGAGAGGAGCAGAGAAACCGAGAGCATACCATTAATCGGCGAATTTTGGACACTGTTGGACCCGTGTGCACCCAAATTTCCCGTTTTGACCCTGAACGAAATTAATTCCGGATTTGGACCCCTGTTGAGTGCGGGATCACCGGACGCCGCCACGTGCCCCGGTCGTAAGGATTGGTACCGCACGACCGCACTGTTCATTGGGTCGTGCGGTACCAGTCCGCACGACCCAGCTGGCCACCGCGCGCGCCGCGCGTTTCGTCGCCCGACCGCGCGACCAGCTTCCCCACCGCGCGACCCGAGGCCCGACCGCGAGTCTCCAGTCCCGAGCGCGCGACTGTGTATATATATTTATGCATATATAAAGTTATTATTTAAAAAAAAATATGTGTATATATAAAATGAGTGGAAAAATATGAATTTGAAGTGGAGTCCACTGTACTGCTTGTGTAATTTTTTGTGCAATTTTGAAAATTTAAAATATTGTTTGGTGGAGTACGAACGAAATTTGTGTGAAGTAACGATTAGCGTATTTGTGATTTTCATATATTGCTGACCGTGAAAAATGTGTTAAAGTGACAATACCAAATTTCGATCATGGTATGTTGTTTTATTGGAAACAATTTAATGAAAAAAAATTAGCACAAATGTGATATGAACAATTGGACAAAATGAACGAAAGTGATATTGAACACATTTTATTGCAAGGTTTGGTAATTTTGAAGTTATAATCTGGGAACGAATCTGATGAAGTCGTAATAAAAGTTTATGTTCATTGCAATTTGTACATGCAAAAAAAATTATACTTAATTTTTTTGCCGAAGGATTGAGCGTAGAAATATCGATGCATACAGTAGTAAGTGAATTTTAGGGTTTGGGCTGTTTTTAGGGTTTGCAATCTCCGTGATTGTTTTAAGTTTTGGCAAATTTGTAGTTATAAACTGGGTAAAAATCAAATAAAGTTGTAATAAAAGATTATATTCATTGTAAGTTGTAGATGCATAAAAAATTTTGGTAAATTTTTTTTAGGAAAGATTGACCGTAGAACGGTCGATACATAAAGTGGTAAGTGATATTTCGAAGGTTAGTGAGAATTCGTGTACGGTGAGGACCGCTATGTTAATATTGTTAAATGAGGTGCTACGTGAATCATGGAATGCGAAAATACGAGATATTAAACTTCATAATACAGTTGGGAGTAACATGCCGCGTAGATTTTTATTACATGCATAACATATAGCATGATATGCGACTAACCCACCCAACTGCTCGTACGACCTACTGTGTGGACCGGGGCCACTTTCCCTTCCTTGCCCGCTCGGCGTTGAACTCCTCCGCGGCCTCTTTTGCCTTAGCCGCAATTTCCCTCTTTCTCTCGCGCTCCCTCTCGCGAGCCTCCCGCTCCCTACGCGTGCACGCTTCAAGATGAGCTTGTGTCTCGCGCTGTATACGCAGGGTGTGCTCGTGCTTGCGGCGCTCCTCCTCCAGCAACTCCTTCTCCTTTGTGACATTCCACTCCTCGAAGTCGAGGGTCCATTGGTCCTCAGGGTGGATCTCAAGATCGATCCATTTGCGGGAGCCACACAGGGGCTCCGGAGACTGTAAATACATGGGAGATATTGTTAGTGCGTGCTGTGAAGGAGAAAAGGTAGGGGAAAATGGTGCATGTGGTCGTTACCGGCTGCCGATAGGTTGCGGTGTCAAAACGGCGGTTGGGGTAGTCACTGGAGTAGTTTGCGCAACCCCAGTAACGCATACCTAGACTGATGCGGTGCTTAGACTTGAACAACTTGCACACGTCCCCGCACCAACAAAGGGGAGGTGTCTCCCCCTTAGGTGGTAGTTGTGGCGAACGCTCGGTGGGGACGTCCGGGATGGGGTTGTTGCTACGCGGGCGCTCTGGGGGGGACCTTTCATCGTAGCACGATGGGCTTGTTCTACCCGGGCCTGTATAGCCCTTATTTTCTCATCGCGGGCAGCATCGCGGGCCGCAGCTGACCGTGCTATGTCACGGGTCTCCTCCCAATCCTTCACCATCTTGTCCCATTGCTTTTTCTTGCCTTTGTCCATCCCGGTTGGGTAAGGGAAGCGCGATGTAGTATGGGGTTTGGATGTGCAATGTTCGCTGGGAAATGGAATGCATACCAATTTATAGGGGCCGTTTTGTCTCTACTCGTACGTGTAAAGCTGGTCCGCGTGGTCGTAGCAGTGAGTAAAGATGGGAGTGCTGCGATATCACTGAAAAAAGGCCCCGTTTTGTAATGTCTCTGAGCAAAGCTGTCTTGTTTTGTCATCTCACTGAGCAAAGCTGACCTCTTGTTGTCATGTCACTGAGCACAACTGCCCTCTTTAGTACTGTCACTGCCCAAAGCTGGCATCTTTTGTCATCCCACTGAGCAAAGCTGCGCCATTTCGTCATGTCACTGCGCAAAGCTGGCATGTTTTGTCATCTCACTAAGCAAAGCTGCCCCATTTTGTCATGTCTCTGAGCAAAGCTGCCCCGTTTTATCATGTCACTGCGCAAAGCTGGCATCTTTTGTCATCTCACTGAGCAAAGCTGCCCCGTTTTGTCATTGTCAAACCGCCGGGCCGAAGCGCGTGAAGGCCGAGCGGGCGTCTGGAGTGGGCCCCCCTCGTCCTGGAGAGCGCGGTCGTTCCTCCGTCGCTCTCCATGATGACGTCGCCCTCCGTAGCAGCGTGCTATCCTGTCGCAATTGCTGCAAGACGAACATGTCGTTAGACATAAATGGTAAATAAGCCGATAAAAAATAGTTGGCACTTGTCGAACCGCCGGTCCGAAGCGCATGGAGGCCGAGCGACTGGGCTGACTATCAGACTGGGATGGACGCGACGTCGATGGTCGTGCTGATGGTGGTGCTGACGACGGCGCGGAGGGAGGTGGTGATCCCTGGCCACGTCCGCCACCGCGTGTAGCAACAACGTCATCTCGGTGGCGACCACAACTCAAGCCCCGTATCGCACCCCTTGCAGTTTTGCTGATGCTGCGCATATAACCTACCCACCGAGATTCGGTATTTGACTTCCTACGTCGTATAGCCTCATTAGCCTCGTCGTCGATATGATGTAGCCGGTCCACCTGCAGTGAAACAAACAGTCAATTCAAACGTAATCCTGCACTGCGTAACGACATAGTAATCTCGTACCGCCTGGTCGACCCGTGCCGCTAGATGACGGTCTGGACCTTCCTGTATAGCGGCCTCGTGAACAGCCTGAAGTGTAGGATGTGGCACCTCCCCTGTAGTAAGCCTACTGCGGGTCCGTGGAGTGTACCAGTCAAGGTATGCCCTATACGTCGAGGGGTCGTCGGGGTCGTCCGGCCGTGTCTCATCCACAACCATCGTATCCGCATGGTCAGACCACATGTCTGTCCACACCCGCTGTGTGGCTCTCCAGTCTTCTGTCGCTCGCCCTCTCCTCGATTGCCTGCAAGTTCATTGAGACATTACACAATTAGTAGGGTAGTGACATTGAGACTAATGCAGTAATTAAATTTGGGGTGTAGTGACATACCGGTGGGTGATATCCGCAAGAGGGCATCCTAGCATGGGAGGGACCTGCTGGTACAGCCCGAACTGTCTCATGACTCGGTGTGGGCTGTATGGCTCGACGCAGTGTGCGAACACCAAGTGGCAGGTCATCATCCAGTACCTGTGATCCTGCTCGCACTGAGATGACAACCCATGGGGGGCCATGTTCGCAATGAACCGTGGAGACCATGGCCACCAGACTACGTCGCCAAACGGCAGAAGCTCGAACCTCTGGTGGAAATCCGTGTACGCACGTCTCGGTCTCTCCCTGGCCCACCTCAACTGACCATGCGTCCAATGTGTACCCATTGTGAGCGCATCAACGGGGTCGTCGCCATCATCGAGGCCGTGCAACTGCGGGATGAGGTCATAAGGGTGCACAGCACGTCCAAAGGAAGGCCTGCCAACGGGGAAGTGATCCCATGACCACAATTGAAGGAGAAGGTAGCAGGCGGCTAGGACCGGCTCGCTGGCCGCGGTACGCTGCGAGGCGTCACACAAGTCTCGGTATGTGGCGCTAAGAACTGCTGATCCCCAGCTATACTGTGGCTGCTGACCAGGCCAGCCATCCGCCAAGGACTCTGCTAGCTGTATGTAGCTAGGCTGCACGGAGTCTCCAGTCGTGCTAGGGAACAAGACGTACCCGAACAGATATAGCAGGTATGCAACGAAGTGCGTCCGCACCGCATCCTCATCTGTGTCTGCAGGACAGGTCATGTAGCGACGAAGCCATCCATGTGGCACCCCAGCTGCGTTGTCTCGAATCGGATGACCGAACCGGTGACCCAAACGGACCTTCCAATCTGCTGCCTTTGGGGGTGGCACCACAGCAGCACCACGGACGGGTAGACCTGTAATCATCGTGACGTCCTGCAGAGTAACCGTCATCTCCCCCCACCGGAAGTGGAAGGTGTGAGTCTCCGGCCTCCATCGATCAACGAGAGCGGACAGCAGTGGCGCATCATACTGGAACCCATGCGGTAGATCCAACATGCGGGCAATGGGCAGGAGACCGGTGTCCCGCAGTAGTGGGATGTACCGCTGGTCGAGACGCCAGTTCTCTCGGGGGCCCCTAAGGACGAAGCAAGGAGGCCCGTGTGCGTCTCCAGACAACCACACATGGCATCGGTGGTGCTCGTCCCAACGGGGTTCTAGCAGCTCAAACGCCATGTCCTGCCAAAGAAGGATAACAAGTTAGTGTACATTATAACAAAATATGCAACAAATAACAACAAATGTAATGACAGGGAAACGTACGGAATGTACCAAAACATACATAAAATGTGCACACGAATATGACCCACACGACAAGGAAACATATGGAATGTGCGAAAACATACGTAACATGGTAATGTGCAAGACATAGCTACATCGAGCCAACAATTCAGCGTACACCTCCTGAATAATACATTACATATGGATTGTGGTTGGTACTACGGAGCGTTGCTTGATGCCGGCCTGTTTGGGCACTGACTGAGGGAGTGGCCAATCGTCTTGCATAGCCTACACTTCGGGCGCCGAACACGATCCCCTCGCTGGCTCTCATCCATGTCGTTGCGGATGCGACGGCTTTGTCGTCTTCCACGACCGACATGCTTCAGTGCATCGTTGGGCACCCACTTTATCTCCCCCGGCCATAATTCCCTGTAGTGCATGTCTACCCCGTAGGAATGGAACTCTGCACTCCAGGTTGCATACAAGTGCTGCATGTCGTAGTACTTGGAGATGTACTGTGTCGACGCCTGGTTCCATACAGCGCAGGCCGCGTACACATGGGAGCATGGCTTGTGCAGAAGATGGGGCTTGTTGCAGGTGCAAGATGCTTGATCACCAATCGTGCATACCTGCTTGCGCTCCCCTCTAATGTGACCCATGACATACTTCTGCCTTAGGCGGACCTCAAACTTCCTCCTTAAGCCATCAATGGGCTGAGCAATGCGGGATCGAGCCTTCTCCATCTTCCTGTCCATGAAGGCCTGCATGACCTCAGAGTATTGCTTGTTTTCCTCAAGGTGCTTCTGCGCCATCATGGCTCTATTCACAAAGTACCCGACGGTACGGTTCCAAGTCTCGGCCACGATTGCCGTGATCGGCAGGGATCTGACGCCCTTCAAGACACCATTGTAAACCTCGGACATGTTGGTTGTCATGATCCCATACCTTGCCCCACCGGTGTCGTGCAACAAAGACCATATTTCCAAGTCAGGTGCAGTGGACTGAACCCATTGTGAGAATACCCCGACTCTTGTGGAGCCCCCCTCCACGGCCCCTGCTTCTGTATGCACATGCTTCGTAGCCTCCTGATCTAGCTGCCTCCACAAGGTGTCGAACTTCCGCTTCTAGTTCTGCATGCATAGCTTCTTGAACATCTTCATTAGGTCCTTGCTACGGAACCTTCTGTGGAAGTTCGCTGCAATATGCCTCATGCACCAGCGGTTCTTCACATCAGTCCACTGGAAGGGGGGCTGCGTCCCATTCTGCAACGTTCGCAACGCAGACAGCAAGCCTGCATTGCGGTCGGAGATAAGGCACACTTCAGGGCGTTCTTGCACTACGGCATGCTTCAAATTGCAAAGGAACCAAAGCCAGCTATCTGTATTCTCGTTCTCCACAATTGCAAATGCCACTGGGAGTAACTGGTCATTTGCATCGGCTGCAACTGCGGTGAGAATTGTACCCTTGTACTTGCCGGATAGGAACGTCCCATCTACGGTTAGCACAGGACGGCACCACCTGAACCCTTGTATCGCCTGATGGAAGGCCCAAAACACCCTGTCAAGAATGAAGCAGTTCGGGCCCTCCGTAGGATGGACCCTCTCCTGCTTGTTTATGTAAGTGCCTGGGTTTGATTGTGAAATTTGGTGCAGCATTCTTGGGACCAGGTCGTACGCCTCCTCGTACGTCCCAAACATACGGTGCAGCACCTTTCGCTTCGCCCGCCATACCTTCTTGTAGCTCACTTCATAGCTCGCCGTGTTCGCTACTTCTGCCATTAGAACCTTCGGGGTAATTGACACATCCGCCTGGACGAGGTGCGTGACCAGCTCCGCAACATACGATGATGTCATGTTGCGGTGTCTATGTACTGGCCCCGCAAGCTCGCAACTGTGATCTTGCAGCACCGTTATCCGGAACTCAGTGCCAACGCCCTTGTACCGTTGTGCACGGACTTTGCCACCACATGACCCATCGACACACTTCACAACGTACGTGTCCGGCTTTGACTTGTGGACCCGATACGTCCGGCTTATGTTGACGGCATGTCTAGCAATAGCCTGCTGGACAACACTCTTATTACGGAAGCACTGCCCCAAATAGAGTGCGCCCTCGCTGAACCCCCATTCTCCCTCCTCCGCCTGTGGCAGAACTAGGGCTGCCGCTGCGATGTCGTCCAGTCTGGACGACACGTACGCACCGTCCGTGGTCACACAACACGACCTACCACCCCTCCAGTTGCACCTTCGCCATCCTCGTCCTCTCCAGAACTGCCTGTGTCCACCTCCTCATCCTCCTCGCTGCCCTCTTCTTCCACCTGGTCCCCAAGATACTCGTGACAGTCAATACGGGCGGCCCAGCACCTCTCGTCCACACCTTCGTTGGGCCGAAAATTCTCCGCACGCCTCCTGTCGTCTTCATCACCCACTTCCTCGCCTACATGTTCTCCCGCTGAAGCGTCTTCATGACCGCCGGAGATGAACCCAGGCACTACATCTCCACCAGCGGCATCTGAACCAACCATGGTTGATGATTCTGCCCTCTCCACGAACTCGACATACACCATTGGCCTGCCATATATCGCAGCATTAGGGTTGCACACGACCTCCATGTAGTTCGCCCATGAGGCGTCATTGGTCACCTTCAGAAGTTGCCATATGCTCTCCCTTCCATCATCCACCATTGAGGCATAGACTGCCTCGATCCGTAACTTCTTCCTTGCGGTCTGTCCATCGAACGCCGAACGGACACACCTCCGTAGCTCATACAAGCTCATGGCGCTCAGACCGGGTGCCCGGATCACGGTCCGCTCGCAATTTGACAGGTCCGCCCCATACGGCCCATCACGTACGAGACCACTCCCATAAAACACAAACAATTGTTCAATGCCAGCCATTGCGTACCTACCATAAGTGCATAATCAACCATTTTAGTACACAGCATGTAACAATCGTATCATGTAATTAACACTTTCGATTAGTATATGTTTTATATTTCTAAATCTACGATTTATTTGTAACTATTTTACTTTCAAATTGTACCATACATCAAATTAAATATACATATCATTTTTATTTCCATCAAATGACCTCCATACTACGGTCATTCACTAAGCATACTAATTATACAAATTATCTCTAATCTAACTACTACAAATTTACCACCTACAAATGCTCCAACATAAATATTTACTTTTTCAACACATACACATTATTTACACTACAATCTTTTCTAACTTTTACTTAATATAGTCTTTTCTAACTTTTTAATTCTAATCTACCAAATTTATTTCTAATTTATTTTAATCCTAGTACTATTGTGATCACCTACAATTGCTCTAACATAAATATGTGTTTTCTCAACGTCTACACACTACAACTTCATATTTTCCACCTAACTGAAACTACTTTACAGTACGTATGTTCACAAAAAAATGAAACCCTATATACACTACAATACATCATGCTAAACATATGCAAGATTTACTATACATACATAGCGTATAAAAGATTGACATAAAATAACAGTAACACAAGATGGTTTCGTTAATTAAGGCCTAATGACATACATAAAATTATAGTTGCATGGGCACAAAACTTACCTCTTGTTGATGCTCACGAGACGATCTACAATTTTTGTACTTGCCAAATCCGCTGATTCCAAACGAAAACAACTCAACTCTTCCGGCTTTCGCTCCTCACTTTTCTTCAGCAAAAACTAACTACATTACAATACGTAACTTCAACATAAAATACGACATTATCTACACTACAATAAAGCATGCATCATATGTGGATTTTTACCTACACATACACACTGTATGACACATTGGCTTATAATAAATATGTTCACATAAAGAATACCTACAAATACATAACCTACATGGCGTATCACACATAATCATAAAATAACATTACCAAACGATGGTTTGTGCTAATCGACTAATTATGGACTAATCACATACATAAAAATTTAGTTTTGCGGGCACAAGACTTACCTCTTCTTGAAGCTCACGACACGATCTACAACTTTTATACTTGTAAAATCCGCTGATTCCAAACAAAAACTACTCAAATCTCCGTGTTTTCACTCCTCTCTTCCCTTCGCTTTCTCCCTCGCTCTTTCTTCACTTCAGCTGCAAATGAGCGTTCTGCCTTCGACAACAGTTTTTCTCCCTCCCTTGCGCTGTGGTTCCGGGTTTTTAAGTGTGCATTCAGCACTCATGGAGAGGGGGCCGTTCCTGCCCTAAAGACACGTGTGCGAGCGGACAGGAGAAAGCAGTGCGCGCGGGGCTTTTCCTTCTTTCGGCGGACAGACAGGACGTGGCAGAGCGATTCCCGCGGTCGGCAAATATTTGCGTGCTGGGGGACGGAAGTCGCGCGGTCGGGAAATGAATCGCGCGGTCGGGGGGGCAGACGCGCGCTCGGGCACCAAAACGTGTGGTCAGCGGGGCAGACGCGCGCTCGGGGACGCCGGTCGCGCGGTCGGGCGACGAAACGCACGGCGCGCGCGGTGGTCAGCTGGGTCGTGCGGACTGGTACCGCACGACCCAGTGAACAGTGCGGTCGTGCGGTACCAGTCCGCACGACCGGGGCACGTGGCGGCGTCCGGTGATCCCGCGCTCAACAGGGGTCCAAATCCGGAATTAATTTCGTTCGGGGGCCAAAACGGGAAATTTGGGTGCACAGGGGTCCAACAGTGTCCAAAATTCTTAATCGGCTTAACAAAGCCTGCAGGACGGCGTGCCCCCCGGGCTTTTGCTCGGTGCTGTCGCGGATGAAGGCCTCCAGCTCCAGCTTTGACGTTGCCTCCCTCGATCGATTCGGGCCGCGCTTATCACAGAGACCGAAACCAAAACTACAACACAGACGCAGCATAGGCAGGGAAAGGCAAAACAAACTCCCTGGCGAAATCCGCCATGCTCAGAACCATCCCGAAGCGCCGCCGAACACACACGTCGACCCAACAGCAACCCAACGCGGACACGCGAACGAACAGATGGAGACGACATGCGGACGAACGGACGGCGGGCAGAGCTGAGAGCGAATCCGCATGATACCATCCGCTCAGTAGGAGCGCGTCGCGCACACGCGTCGACCGGAGCGCTCGTACGGAGCGCGAAAATGATGACGTGGACACTCGGAGAGAGCCAGAACTCCCCCGCTCGTAATATAGGTATGATATCCAACTCGGAGAGCCTCTAACTAAATCCTTATCCAATATGAGTAGAGATCGTATCCCACTCTGAGAGTATCATCTGGACCCTTATCATTCCTACCCGTTAAGTGTGACGGAGAGCCTCTAACTAAATCCTTATCCAATATGAGTAGAGATCGTATCCCACTCTGAGAGTATCATCTGGACCCTTATCATTCCTACCCGTTAAGTGTGACCCTATAGTTACATGTATATTTGGTCATGGACTGAAAACTCCTTTGCAGTCCATAAGTCGGTAGCGGTCCCTAGCAAGACATAGCAACTCACAAATATATATAAAGATCATATCGGACGAACCTATATTGTGTTTATATACCAATTCCTTTGCCTCATGATACCAGATTGAACTTAAGGCGAGAAGCACGTCATCCTATGATAGCTCGATCATTCACTCGAACTTGTAGTTGATTACTCAGTCGTGATTAACTCCTCAACCACAATTGGCTTGACCATGCACTTTCTTAGGCCCCGTTTGGCACAGCTCTAGCTCCGAGATCTATGCTGGATCTGTAGTTTGTTGACTAAATTAAAGTGATTTAAATATTTTTATTTAATATATAATATAAATGAAATGAGTCATGTAAATGCACTTAACATACCTGCAACTCTAGATCCAGGATTTCCTAGAGCTACAGATGACCAACTCTAGGAAATCTACAAATTTCCTAGAGCTAGAGCTCTGCCAAACGGGGCCTTAATTCAACCACATAGAGAAGTCTAGAGATATCTCTCCCGTTATATAAGAGGAGCAAATTCCATCTTGATCGCTCGCATTCCTCCGCATGTTTCATAGTAAATCCGAAAACTACCTTTATAACCCGAAAACTACCTTTATAACCAACCAATTACAGAGTAGCGTTTGGCAACCCCTAAGTAAACTATTATACATACACGAAACTATGACGATCTCAGGTCTAATGATTCTACACACACTATATATAAGATCAACTAATGACACTTAAGAATACAACAATTCCCACAGTGTCTCATGGTACGTTAATTCAACACCATATTTTCTAACATGTCTCCACATTATTGATATGATATCTTCATATCCATGATCCATGGACCATGATCTATAAATTATAATTGTCTCACATAATGATATAAGATCAGGAATAATTTAGAATATTATCAAAACATGAATAAAGAATTCCACGAACAAGTCACACACTTGTTGATCAATATGAAAGATATTTATTCAAGGGACAAAATAATATATTATTTAAAAGATTATAAATATAGAAGTGATACAATCATCTCTATGATCGCTGAAAGTTTGGCAAAACTCAACGCCACTTTGTATTTATCATTGGCACATTTATATGTAGTACAAAATGAAGTTACAAGCGAGATGCAGAATAAGAGTTGTTCAGGTTTGCATGAGTGTGTATGCATGCAAGAGTTGCATGCAGGTGAGCACTAACTGCCGCAGGACTCAAAGAGTTGGCGCGCATGAAAGATTCAGCTACCGCAGAGCTCAGTTCAACTAAAAAATGGTCTTACTATTGAGAGTTCGTTGATGGTAGTGCTGACAGCCCCCCGTAGACTGAATGTTCTCTAGCAGGACATGAAGATTGAACTTGAATTCTTTGAACGTTGAAGTCGGCATTCCTTTAGTGAAGAGATCAGCAAACTGGCTACTGGAGGGAACATGCAATACTTTGACATCTCCAAGTGAAACTTTATCAGGCACAAAATGCTAATTGATTTCCACATGCACTCATATTGCCACACGATTAACACACTTTATTAAGTGTGCAGTGGAGATATCATAACAAGGTCTTTACAATGCAAAGTCTTCAACATGGTCAAGCTAACACTAAAGTTTCACCTCAGTAAAGAATCCACCAGACCGAGACCCCCTCTTGAGCTGAGTGAGACTTCTCATGGCCTACGACACGCTCACTTTCAACCTATGATGAGACTCAGGTTGGGACCCACAAATTAGTCAGCCAGGTCCTTAATTTGAATTAGTCAGCCAGGTCCTTAATTTGACTTAGTATGATAGGGCTTTACAATAGTAGCTCACAGGCCGGTCCTTAATTTGACTTAGGCTCAAACCACATATCCCCTGTGCCCGATAATCAATACTGTGTCACTGAACAACAGTGCATGTCTGCACCCACCACCTAACCATTAGCCTAAGTCTAAATTGAAAAGCTTATCATTTTATGTGAAAAGGTTACCCAAAACAAAGATTATGTCAAAGTAGATCTAAACATCTGATATAAAATTCTTTAGTCCATACTATCGTACTAACTAGAGTTTTGTTCTAGGGTGACAAGGTATAAGGATTTGCAATGTCAAAGGAGGTAATAAAAAAAAGGTATTAACTAAATTTAAAACTGAATTGAAATACATTGAATAAAAATATGCATGCAAAATAATTTAAAATAACATAATTTTATTTTACAAACTGGGATCAACATGATCAAGGTGTGTGACTTGCCTTGCTCCACAGTCTGGTGCGAGTCGTCGTCGAAGAATTCTTCCGAATCGTTGCAGTCTACACATGAAAATACCCAAGCAAACTCAAATAAATTCCAAATAAATTCAAATAAACTCCAAATAATTAAAATGAGGGCAGAAATGAATATATTGAAAATTTTAATGAATTTAGAATTTGAATGGGCTCAGCCAGAGTTAGAATGAAGGAGAACGGGCTCTCAAAAGCTTGGAATCATAGAAAAAGAATAAACTGAAATTTTTGGAATTATTCTTCTATTGGAAAAGAGATTTATGATGTCAGCAGGGGATTTTATTTTTTGGCTGAATTATTTTTTATAAAGGAAAATTAGGTTTATAACATCATGCTGATGTCAGCCCTGGTTTGACTGGTACTGACCAGTGGGCCCGGTCTACCGTGGACTAGGTCCATGGACCACAGGGCGGCTGAGATGGCAAGAAAGCTGACGTTTCAAACATATGGCTGTTGACTAAGCTCAAGGCTGCTGGTCAGCACCGGGTGGTGCTACGTGGTGTGCTACACAGGCCACAACGCTGATGTGGCTCAGGGGCTAACTGGTCTATTGATCATGCCGGTCTGGGCTTAGGTGGCACCAACATGGGTAGCCACATGGCTGCCAGGCAAGCATTGAGTGTTGAGGTGGCTTCGCTGATGTGGAGCGGCACACGGGAGCCAAAGGCTCGTCGGTAGTGGGATGGACGGTGGAGCCGGGCGAGGAGCGAGGAAGAGAGAGGAGGCTGCGGGGAGTTCGTCTCACCTGGCTGCGGTACTCCGACGGGCATGGAGGCGGCCAGCGGTGAGAAGGGTGACAGAGGCGACTCGAGGCTCTGGTGCAGCGGCACTCCGGTGGGGCTGGGGCACGGCTGAGGGGCGAGCGAGGTTAGGAGTGGCGCGACAAAGCCGACGATGGGGTCGGTGAAGCTCGAGGTCAGCCGGAGCGATGAGGGGAGCTCGCCGGAGTTGGCGGCGGAGCTCAGAGAGAGAGAGAGCATGGCGTGGGGGCGATGGGGAACCCGAGAGAAAGGAGTGAGGGCAGAGGGAGGTGGTGCGAAGGTAGGGGTGCTCGAGGGTGGTATTTATAGGGGAGGGGCGGCGCTGGCGAGATAACCATCGCGCAAAAATGGCGGCGGCGGTCGTTGCGGAGAGAACGTGCAGGAGTGGTGGAGGTGGGCACAGGTAGTGCGGCGCATGAAAGAAGAGAGGTTGGGTGGCGCTCGCGTAGGAAGGGGGCGTGGCCGGGAAGGGCGGAGCAGCGTAACGGCATGGCGATGGCACGGGGAAGAAGAAGGAGGAGGGGAAAAAGATAACCTGACAGGTAGGGCCTACCTATCGGCGAGACCGAGAGAGGGGAGGAGAGGGACGGCGGGGATGGGTCGGCGAGCACACAGCCCGCAATCTAGGCTGTCCACGCGTTGGCCCAGGAGAGAGAGTGAGAGGGACTGACGTGTTGGGCCTGCTTGGTGATGAGAGAGGGAGGGGAGAGGAGAGAGGGCGCCAACATGCAAGGCCCGAGGGAACAGAGAGAGGGGAGGGCAAGCGGTTCGGATGGGCTCGGGCGGCGACATGGCACAATTTGGGCCGGACACGCGTCGCTTGCGGAGTGAGGCGGGAGCGGCAAGGATGAAGAGAGCGGCAACGTGGGCTGATATGGACTGCCCACGCATCGCACAGAGAGAGGGGCGGGAGAATAAATTTTTATTTTTCGATTTGATTTTCAGAAAATCCTAAGAAAATAAATAAGGGCCTAGAAAATAGCAAATAAAGCCCAAAAATTCCAAAAAAAATTCACAGAAATCCTTGAAGCCATTTTGGACTTAGATAAAAGATTTCTAACTTAATTTGATATTATATTTTTATACATAAAATACTTTTAAATTTTGAAATCAGATTTTGAACTCCATAAAAACCATATAAAAGCCAAATAAGTCCAAATAATTAATTTAAAATAGTATTTTAATATAAATTCAAAATACCCTTTATTTAATAATATTTTTAGGTTTTTATTCAAATTAGTTTTCAAAATCAATGCCTTTTAAAAGCAGAAAATCAGGGCAAATCAAATTCAAAACTCAGGCAGTCAAAACACTTATTTTTATTTTAAATTATTTTTTTACTATTACTATTTTTTTATAAAAACCTGGGTTATTACAATTGCTTTCTCCCCACGACCAGCAGAAAAACCACGACCTCCTAAACCAAAACCGTGGCCACCCAGACCACGACCACGTCCACGCCTATTGCCAAATCCCTGGCCACTTCCTTGAGTTAGATTTGATTGCCGCCAAATTTTATTTTCAATCTTTGCTTCACATTTCACTAGCAAGGCTTGATCAGTTCTGGTCTTACACCCTTTAAGCATTCCCTCATGAGCTTTGAGAGATCCCGTTACCTCTTCTATTTTCATGTTCTGAAGATCACTTAAATATAGAAGAGTTGTGATCACGGGCACAAATCTCTTAGGTAGGCACGCAAGTACTTCTCGACCACCGTACTTTCCTTCAATGTACCTTTAAGAGACCGAATCTCATTGACCACAGTAGCTAGTTTACCTGTAAACTCATCTACTGACTGAGTTTCACCCATATGTAGTGCCTCATATTCTCCTCAAAGAGTTTGTAGCTGAACCTTCTTCACTCAATTCACTCCTTCGTGCATAGTCCGAAGAGCAATCTAAGCTTCTCGTGTTGTATCTTTTCCAACAAGTTGACTGAGTATCAAGTCAGGTATGGTAGCTTAGATGAGCGCCAAGGCAGTTTGATTGATCTTCACGTCGACTTTCGGAGCCTTTCTTTTTTGATTGACTTTTCCTTTAGTGACGACCGGATCAGCTATAGCGTCCCAAACCCCCTAGGCAAGCATATTCATCCGTATCTTCATAGCCCAAGCCAGGTAGTTATCTGAATTAAAAACTAGATATGGAAGGGAATTTGGGCCTTCTTTCATCATCGACAAAGATCCGCTTGCTGCCATGTGCTTCGTCTCCGAGCTCTGATACCATATGTAGATTTCGACCGTTTAGTGCTCGACCGCTCAGCAGTCATAAACTCTACCATTCGTAAACTTTGACCACGACCGGCAATCGTAAACTTCGAGTGCTACAGTTACTCATAAACTTCGACTACTACAATGGTTGTAATCCTCGAGCACTTCAGTACTTGTAACCTTCGAGTACCCCGAGCACTCATAATCTTCGAGTACTCATATTTTCTCTATTTCCAGCAGCGACAACACAAACAACCGAGAGATAGAGCAAATGAAATCTTTTGGTGGTGCTCCAATCGCAACACCTTTTCTTTAGTTTCTCTATTATTTATAAATAAATTTACATGTTAAATATAGACAATACTTTTACGTATCTGAACATGGCTTGGATACAGAAATTGACTCTTAAACCTGAATTTCTATTTTTAAATTGACTTAGACTCAACTCGTGATATAGATTTTGAACTTAGAATCCGACTGGATTAGTCTCAACATGTTGAGGAAGACAAGCTCGTCGACGCCCGTGGTCTTCTGTGCAGTGTGCAGTAGATAGTGTAGCGGCCTAGCAGGCTTAGGACCAAGGATCTAGGAGTAAGAGCAACTCCAGCAGTAGCCCTCAAATCAGGGCCCCTACTTTTGATTTGAGGACTCCTCCTATTTTTGAGGGCCCAGTTTTTTTGCATCTAGTCCAACAGCACCCCTCAAATCTAAGCCCTCAAATCCATTCCACTACACACTGACATATGGGACCCACTCCTCAAATCCGGTCGGAGGCGAGCGGAGGCCCCGGGCGAGCGGGGGATTTTGGCGGCGACGGCGACGGGCGTGGCGTCGGGCGAGGCGACGGCGACGGGCGGAGGCGTCGGGCGAGGCGACGGCGTCGGGCGGAGGCGTCGGGCGAGGCGTCGGGCGTGGCGGCGGGCGAGCAGAGGCAGCAGAGGAGGGGGATTTTGGCGGCGCAAGGGGGACACGGGCGGCGGTGGAGGAGTCGGGCGAGGCGGGGGCGAGCGGAAGCGGCGGAGGCGGGGTATTTTGGCGGCGCGCGGGGGACACGGACGGCGGCGGAGGAGTCGGACGAGGCGGGGGCGAGCGGAAGCGGAGGAGTCGGGCGAGACAGGGGGCGAGCAGAAGCGGCGGATTTTGGGGGGGGGCGCGGGGGAAGTTTCACCGAGCGGGAAAAAAACCGAAGGATGAGAGCCAGGAGAGGGCCCCTAGGAATGAGGGTTTGGAGACCTCATTTGAGAGGCCTTCTATTTTTGAGAGCTAAGTAGGGGTCCTGTTGGAGCTGAGTTTTTTTGCTCTGGCTCTCAAATTTGAGTTTAAGAGGTCAAGTAGGGGCCCTGCTGGAGTTGCTCTAATGGAGTAGAAGGTTTGAGTAACTTAGCCGGGGTTTTGGTGTTTCTTTCTGGGCCGAATGCCCATATGCTTGTTCAGTCCTCTGCAGGAGCAGGACTGGGGTGTTTGTCTGGTTGCTGCTAAACTTTGCTGTATCTAACAATCTGTGTCATACTGTACTCACATCCTACAAAAAGGCTACGACACTTGTTTTTTTAGGGCGAGGGAAAATAGCTGTTGTCGTTGTCTTAAGCCTCTCAAGCAAAAAATGTTACGGGTCTAAATCCTAGACAATAATGATAGAAAATCCACATAAATAAGCAAATAACACATCCAATCAGTAGTTTAGTTGACGAGAGTATAGATGTGAAGTCAGCCAAAAGAAAAGACGCCATAACACTAGACTATGCTGTTCTATGGTTAGCTCCTACAACCCTTTGTTCTAGTCTCGATATCTGCCACGTGCAACGAGTTAGCGCAAAAAAAAAAAAAAACTCAATGTGTGGGTACAAGAAAGTCCGTTTACTTACAATGGTCGCAAATCACCTCTAGCTATCATTCTTAAGTTTGAAGAGCACTGATATAACTTATTTTGGAACAATTGCACTCCACAAATTCCCCACAATTTACTTTATTTGCGGTCCAAAAAATACTTTATATGCTAATTTTCAAAGAATATCCTAAATAGTCACGTCACGGTGGCTCTTAAAAAAAGAGATTCTTTTCTTTTGCTAATCACCTGGCATTAACTGCTGCCACGTTTTAGAGCTCGGCAACGAGCTCCCCTAGCTCGGTAGGTGCCTGCTGAATTACTGTAACTTGGGTGGTGCCTACTGAAATCCCTCAGCTCGGTAGATATCTGCCAAACTCAGTAAATTCATATGAGGTTAGATTTATAAAAATAGATATTCGATGGTCAAATTTGAAGAAAAAAAATAGCTACTATGATATTTATGCGAACAGGTCGTGCAGTTGTGGCCGTGCCTTTCTCAGACACCGACGTCGACATAACCGGTATCATGCGCTCGCATCCACTAAGGGTCGTTTAGGGCAGTCCCAATGGAAGAAACTGGCACGATTTCCATAGCACAAGAAATCATCTATAGAAACTATCTTCCACAGTGGAGGTGTCTTCGAGTAATAATTATTTTCTCTTTCTCTCTCCCAACTCTATCTTCTTCCTCCAATGAGAGTGTGCCACGAGCCCCCTAGAAACTGGTGGTTTCTTCCCAATGGCGATTTCATAGTTTCTTGGTGCATTGGGTGGAGTGAAGACCTGATTTCTTCATGAGGAAACCGTTTCTAGGATTTGTGCTCTCTTTCATCATTAATTACGTTGCCATGTCAGCATTTTACCTACGTGGCAAGTCATTTAATGAGGATAGAAACCATCATCAATACACCATTGGGACTGCCCTTAGTTTACGGTATCAAGATAGATAAAACCGTTTCGATACATTCGATTTTATCGGATGTGATATAGCATCTGTAACCACCCGAGATGGAACTCCGCGGACCAAACGCCCCAAAACTCCCTCGCAGGCATTACAGTTCGCGCAGCTGTGGCCGTGCCTTTCTCAGACTCCGGGTGTTTCCATCCCCGTCCCGCGCGCAGATTTGATCGGGTTTCCTTCTATATTATATCTGCCGACGCCCTCATACCTGCCGCAAAGCAAAGCTTCGAATCTGACGGGCCGCGATACTACGGATTTTTCCCTCGTCCTCGTCGAGCAGTAGCAGCATGGGGCGCAGTTCGGCGACTTCGTGGCTTCTCCCCTTTCTCGTCAGTCTCCTCGCCGCCTCGCTGGTTCCCTCGTGCGCGGCGTCGCTGCCGATAGTCACCAGCAGCACGCAGTGGAGCCTCCACCTCCCCCTGCCGGCCGACCGCGACGGCGCCGTTGTCACGGGCGCGGAGAGCCTCGCCTTCGACGGCGAGGGCCGGGGCCCCTACACCGGCGTCTCCGATGGCCGCGTCCTCAGGTGGGGTGGCGGCGCCGTCGGCTGGACGGACTTCGCCCACCACGCCAACTATAGGAGGTTCCCGATGTGCAGCACGGCGCGCGTGGCGCCGTCGCAGGAGACGGAGGGCATGTGCGGGCGCCCGCTCGGGCTCGCGTTCCACCGCGGGCCGGGCCACCTCTACGTCGCAGACGCGTACCTGGGGCTCATGAGGATCGGGCCGGACGGCGGCGATGCCGAGGTGCTGGCGACCGAGGCGGGCGGCGTCCCGTTCAACTTCCTCAACGGCGTCGATGTCGATCAGGCTACCGGTGATGTGTACTTCACCGACAGCAGCTTAACCTACCCGCGCAGGTTCAACAACGAGATCATATTCAACGCCGACGCGACGGGGCGGCTGCTCAAGTACGACGCGCAGGCGGGGCGCGTCACCGTGCTCAAGTCCGGCCTGTCGTACCCTAACGGTGTCGCTGTCAGCCACGATGGGACGCACCTCGTCGTGGCACACACCGTGCCATGCCAGGCGGTCAGGTACTGGATCAAGGGGCCCAGGGCCGGCCATTCGGAGCTCTTCGCCGACCTGCCGGGGTACCCGGACAACGTGAAGCGTGACGGGAGGGGAGGCTACTGGGTGGCACTGAACCAGGAGAAGGCGCGGCCGAATGTGAACGCGGCGGTGGCTCCGGTCAAGCACTTGGTGGGCATCCGGCTTGACGGCGACGGTGTGGAGGTTGAGGAGTTGACGGCCGTCAAGGGCGTGACGCTCAGCGAGGTGGCAGAGCGAGACGGCAAGCTGTGGCTAGGGTCCGTCGAACTCGACTACATCGGCATAGTTGCTCCATCTGTTTAATTACCTCGGTCTTTTTTTAGGACTATAATAGTGTTATTAGTTAAGATATAGTGCTTAATCGTCGAGCACATTTTAAAGTCCTGAGCTTTACATATCTTTATGGTATACTACTTGAACAGAACCTATTAATGATGTGATTTGTTCATCCACCCCCTCCCCTTCCGACTGCCCCTACCTCCTAAACGACGCGCATACATGTGGACTATAGGTGTCAGGCTATTCCACCTCCTAACTCCTCCGTCCACCTCCATAAAATAGTCTCTAACAAAAAATAGACAAAAAATAATCTATCAATAAATAAATAAATAAATACAAGGTTGCCGTCATCTAGCCTAGCCCGCGCTAGCGCCTAGAAACGCGTCCAGCTCGAGCTCAACCGAGTAACTATATTAGGCCTCAAGTTAATTGGTTAGCTATTTTATTTGTTAGTTGTTATCTTATCTCTAGTTCATTATCTATTAGATATGGTTGTTAGGGATGGCAAGATATAAGCCTACCGATTGCATTGCTTGATCAATCAAGAATAATTCAGAATTATCTCTTCCTCTTTCCTTTTCTTTCCTTACCCGGGCGAATGCCTGACCTAGGTGAGTTGACATCACATCACCGGCCGCCAAAGCCCAAGGTCCCACAACCTAAACCCCCTGTCACACACGATTACACGATTCAATCTTTGGCATGTGACATGAAAGGCATGCATGCAACACAGTTTTATGAAATTATTATAAAAGTAATTGGATATATGTGAAAGGTCGAATTGTTCCGAGCATTAAATTAGTTGCTCCAAAAGCTGAATTGTTGCAAACGTTAAATCGAATTGTTCCAATGAAGATGGTCTACAAATTAGAGATATGATTAGAGTTAGATTACATCTGTTAGGGGGAGCCATCTATATAAGAGCGCTACCGCATGCTATTATAATCAAGCAGAGCAACGTTTGGTTGCCGGCTTCCCTACGGAATCCCCATCCTCTATTTCGCCTTTTGCCCTATCCACCGCGTTCTATCAGATAAACAGATGAATAAACATGTCCTACAGACCCACACCAAATAACACTGACGAAGGTAGTTCGCAAACTAGATTGAAAAGAAGCAATTTTCATTCGTAACTGGATGTGCCGAGTATGGAGACCCAACAAAGAATGAGCTTATATTCATGAGTTCATTCTGTTCTTTCACCTTGCCATTGGAAATGAAAAAAATAATCAGCAAACTGCATCATTAACGTTTTGTAGCTTTTATAATGAAATTAAATCCTATGTTTGCATTCAGAGTTGTGCAAATTTTAGCTGATAAATATCATATTATATATTCTGGGACTTCTTATAACATTGGTAAACATCCATTATCCACCAAAGACCTGTGCAATAGTTATATAAACGAAACAAATGAATATTGAATATTCTATTTAAGATTGGAAAACAATTAGAGCTAATTGTAAGTTGGTTTTATCAGTATAGGACTGCTTTTCAGTAAGAACTATATTCATATATTATGTGCTTGGGAGGAAAGTACCATATTCTATTGAAGATGGTCTACAAATAAATGTTCGAGGCTGCAAGATAGTGTAACAGCTGTGTTGTATCTGTAAATAGGGATAAGTGCCAATTTGATCCTTAAACTTCAATGTTAAGTACAAATTACAATGTGAACTTCTTGATTGAGAGAATAACCCCTTTGATTCTGGTTTGATTATAAATTACGTCACCTGTTAATCATTTGGATGAAGTGTAGTTGCATGTTTGTACAGTTTTTTGTTGTTGAAAATTTCGAGGTGTAAGTTATATAATAGAGGGTGTTATTTGGACTTGTCCTACAAATGAAGGGTTTGCTTTGCTAGCTGTTACCTTGAGAAATTTTGGGTACTTTGCATTGAAGCCTAAATTTAGAAGCCAAATTTGGTATTTATCCCTCCTAAATGTGTATTTCAAATTTGGGTTTGTAGTTTGTGCTAACCTTATATAAAAGTGTTGTTTCTCAATTATGTAAGGCCAAGCAATCGAAATTTTCCATGCAAATATGACAAAATTTCTGTTTAGTGTTACCTTCTCTTGAATGATTTCATTTGCCGCTTTCAGTATGCCTTTCTGTACAGAAAAAAAATAAAATAATTCTAGCATTAAACTCTCAGGATTTTAACAATACATTTTGAAGTATTAGTTACTTTTTTCTCATAGTTTCAGATATTGCCAAATCTTCTGATCCAATATTGATTTAACTATTACCATCTTCTGTTTTGGTGCGACTGTTATGAATATTGTGTGTATTGATATGAGACCCAAATGGTCATATATATATAGGAGAGTACAAGAGGATATGCCATATAGAGATAATGCATATATGGAATAGAATACAAACTCTATATCCTAATACAACTCTATCTCCAATACCCTTAACACCCCCCCCCCCACAAATGCAGAGCGTATGCAATAGCATTGCATTTGAAAAAAGGGTTAATACTAAAACAAGAAATATCCGACATCCGAGTCGTGATAAAGTCGTCGTTGCGTGCAGTCGTTGAATAAACTGTCAAATCAAGCCGAAGAGGAATAGATAGAAGCATGACGGCACAGATCGAAGCCTGAGACGGCGGCGGCGCAGTGCACAAAAAGCGCAACGGAGGCACGGTGCAGAAGAAGCGCGGCGACCTTAAAAACTCGGGGCGGCGGCTCAAAGAGAAGCGGCGGCATCATAAAGACTTCTACGATCTGCAGCGGCTCAAGGAAAAGAGCAACGGCTGCTGCCATGCAAAAGAAAATTCCTACACTTCTATGACTGACAATAAATTTGTGGACTCGCACGGCTTGAGCGAACTAAAAATTAAAGACTACGGATTTGGATGGACGCAACGGAAGATTCACGAAAAATAACCGAAGACTGACTAAAAGAAATCAGTTGCAGAAAATCCCACTCCCTCAAAACCCCTTCTCTCTCTCTCAAAACCCCCTCCCCTCACACGCGCAAAGAAAATCAAAGCCTGCCTCCTCCCGTCTCTCTCTTGCCCCTTCCTCTGCCTGAAATCAAAGCTCCATCGTCTCCCTCCCTCCCGTCTCTCTCGCGAGCACAGAGAGAAGAGGAGCGACGGCCGGAAGGGACCAGGAGACGGCGGCGGCCGGATGGGACCGAAAGGGGCTGCGGGGGCGGCTGAAGGAGGCGGCGGTCGGCGCGGCCGGTGCAGAGGCTGGCGCGGTGAGTCGTCGACGGGCAGCGGCGGCAAGGATCCAAGGCGGCAGCGGACGGAGGTGGCCAGAGAGCAGCGGTGCAGCGACCGGCGGAGCGACCTCAGCCTCGAGCGGAATCGGCGATGAGCGGCCGGGAGACGACCTGGAGGCACAAAGAAGGCAACGCCGAGGCGGACGGTCCAGTAGAGCCGGCGGCGAAGAGGCATGGCGTCGGTGCGGAGAGCATCAGATCCAGCCAGAGGCGGCCGGATCCGGCGCGGGCCAGACCAAAGCTGGTCGGAGGCGAGCCGGATCTGGTGGAGGCGGGCACGGCGAGTCGTCGGCGGGCGGCGGCGGCAAGGATCCAGGCGGTGGGGCTTCAGATCCGGGGAGACGGCGACCCAAGGACGGGCGGCGGCCGTCGTCGAGAATCCGAGGTGGCGTCGAAGGCACTTGAGATGACAGCGACTAGAGCCGAGCGTCGACAGCTTCAGGCCGGGTAAGCAGGGCCGGAGGCGGCACCCCCGGGAGCAGAGATCTAGCGATGGTGCAGCGCCCCCTGGAGCAGAGATCCAGAGACGAGGAGGTAGCGGCAACCCAACGAGGTGGCCGCCCCCGGGAGCGTAGATCGATCCTCCCGGGGGCAGCAAATGCGGAAGACAAGCCGAAGAAGATCTAGGTTAGGGTTTTTAACCTAGGCTCTGATACCATGTTATGAATATTGTGTGTATTGATATGAGACCTAAAGGGTCATATATATAGGAGAGTACAAGAGGATATGCCATATAGAGATAAGGCATATATGGAATAGAATACAAACTCTATATCCTAATACAACTCTATCTCCAATACCCTTAACACCTCTTTGCTGCTATAGACTTTTGTTCTCTTTATTTATTTATCTTGTGAGAGACAAAACATGTGCTTAAATAAAGGGAAACCTTGTAGAATAAGAAAAAAAGATATGAGACATTGAGGCTGACCTTATTTTTAAGAAACTGTATCTCTTGTTGCATGATCGGCATCTGGTGGAAGATATTTCATATTGGTTTATTGCACACACTGAAGGAATTAGAAAAAAAATTTGTGGAGAACAATTGTCTTACCTTTGTGGAGTGCATCCGGTAAATCCATAGCTCAAGACCTTTCTCTAGTGCATGCAGTTTATCTAGTGTCATGTTCCCTGCTTCTCCTCCAAATGTAGACCTGCTTTGCTTAATTTATCACTTAAAAGTTTGCTGATGTTTTTGTACATTGTTGAGTAAAAATTACAATTCATACAATTGACTATAAGGCTCATCATGATTTGACTGAATTGACGATGTCTATGTCACTCTGAATCATTTCATTCAGCCACAATTGAGTTGCAAGTTTTTCTTGATTAGAAAATAATTGAAGCTACTATACAAGCTCGGATACAGTTTGTTTTCTAGGACTGCCTTCATGATTATGTTTTTGCCTGGTGATATGTCTTGGCTTTACCTGCTTGGTTGTAGTTTCTAGATGCTCACATGTTATCACTTCTAACATTCCTTTGCTTGTTTGGATTACTGGAAACCAATTGTTTGTGTGGAAACTGAGTATTTGATTCGTTTTCTTCTGATGCTTTATTCAATTGCTTTTGTTCATCTTGATGGTGTGACATTAATTTAAGTTCCTTACGAAATTTTAAGCATTTTCTCATTCTAAGCTCTATATAATCATTTCATAATGACCATGGATCCAACTTAAGGCTTCATGCAGCTTTATTGGTATTTTTGTATTTGTTACTTCATATATTGGCCAAGCAGTGTTGCTTCGATACTAAAACTTAGTTAGATTGTTGTCAGTAATTCATGGTAGATTGCAAGATGCACATACGCTGAAAATTTTAGCAGTCCATTGCAGGGGCTGAACTATGCAAGCTGCATAACTTAGCAAGCCCTAATGCCTCATTAGGCCACTGCAAACCATTTTCAATGCAAGATATGTAATGATTCATCTTCTTAAAAATGAAGGTTACCTTAGACCCTGCTGTAGTAGACCTATCTCTTCCCTTAACAAGAAAATCCCGGGTTCTGCTACCTGTTATATAGTGCAAAAGAGTATCAGTTACCTTTGGTATTATTGTAAAGGGAAAAAATCGGTTATTTTAGAGTTAGAATAAAAAGGTGATTTTATTTACTTAATAAATCAATCTTTTCCCCCACAAAATTGTGCACTCATGTACTCAATTCCATCTAATTGTGAGCCACTCGAGCCTCATCCAATGGCTCACTTGGAGAGTTAGTATGTTAGCACCCACAGATGAGTTTTGACTAGATAAATCCCTTCGAGTAGTTACAGCGTTTTCAAGCTTAATAGGCAGACCTGATTTTCTAGAGCTTGGTTTGCCATTTGACTTCCTGCTGCATTGCTCTGGTACCTCTCAACCAAGCTTTGCATATTTCTTGCATTTTGTGAACAAACGGAAAGCATCTCAAAATTGGGTCACATTCACAAATTCACTATGTAGCATGAATTTTGGGAACGTACCCATTAGTTGCCAGTTCATGGAGTTTTCCCTGAGAGGAGAATATGATAACACCTACATCAGCATTACAAAGCACTGAGAGTTCCCTGGCCTTCTTGAGGAGCCCCTCCCTGCGTTTGCAGCAGGTTACCCGTCTGTGGGCAGGGTTCTCAATTCGTCGCATTTGCACCTTCCCTCTGACCATTGTTTTCACTCTGCCTGCAGATAACCTTCAGCTTGGACTAGCCTTGAAGTTACAGCTGTGGCACTAAGAGATATTGACTTTGTATTCCTCTCAAATCAAACTACTAATGCAGTTGGGTGGTGCCTGCTTTTATATAGCAATCCACCTTCAAAGGAATATGAGTATGTCCTTTGGCTAGTGTTGGTTTCATTGCGGCAGGCTACTTAAAAGCACCTTACAGGTCGTTGTACATCCTTCTTTCTGCTCTTGTAGATTCTCATAAATATTGTAATATGGTATAGTATTATACTTGTTTATTTGTTTTATGATTAAATTAACTCATCTTGCAAGATTCTGATATCACATCTAAGGACTTCTCCATTGTTTTTTCCCACTAAAGATGGGTTATCCCGAACATGTAGAGTTATGTAGCAGCAGATTTGACCATTAATTTATCCTTCATTTCCAGTGTTCGGTTGACTCTTGCCCCTGTTTTTGGAATCGAACAAGTTCCTGTATTTCTAGAATAAGAATCTAACTGATAGTCTGACAGTATTTGTAGAAGACTAGGTTTCAATTACTTCGCCAGGGTATTGTACCAGCTTAGGGACTTGTGGCTAGATCATGTATTGCAAAACTATTGTGACTGTTTGGATTTAGAAATTATTTTTATGCTATAACATTTGGTAGAATAGACCTTCATGTTTCTTTTGGCACTGCTGTAAAATTGATTGATATTCACATTTCTAAATAATTTTTGCTCAATAGTTTGATCATATCTCTCTTAATGAACCTATTTCATATCGTTGTATTTGATTCTATGGTCTTACCCAAAATGTTGAATTTATTTGCGATTAATATGGCCATATTGTACCAGTGTCTTGACATGGATTGATGTTGGTAGCACCTCAATAGACATTCTTGTAGAAGAAATCGGCTAGCATAGTTGAAGGACATGTACTTTGAGACCCTGGAATAATTTCTAATTAAATGCAATCTCTGTTCTTTTTTGGAAAATTTATTGTGTTTGAGTCAGGGTTCTAGATCCAGCCAAAACAACACAATTTCTTTCACTGTTTCTATTAATCGTGGCAACAAAGCTTTGAATGTCATCTGGCTGGGATCTTTAATTGCTCAACTAAACTCAGATTTGATAAGGCACATGACCTGCTTGATTTCCAGAACTTGCCACCTGGTGATAGAAGTGAAATGTGCAGCACTTGTTCAGGTACTCAAGAAATATTTGTGGTGGCCTGGTGGGAAATTACGATTATATGAAACTGAAACTCGTTGGTAATAAGCATGTAAGCGAGATGCAGGCAACACGTCTAGCTTGTAGAATGTATATGTATGTATGTACGTGCGTGCAAGCGCATGTGTGTGATATCCTGAAAATCCTAAGGAATATAAAAATAAGGGTAAGTTCAAAAATTTTGCATGCATTTGTTCTCCTTTGGCTTCTATTGGAATTTCTTCAGGAAAATTTGATTTTCAAAAATTAAAAGTGCATGAAATATAAATTAGATTGAATCCAAATCAAATAAGTATACTTAAACTCAATGAGGAATCTTCTTAGATTTTTCTAGAAAAAAATCAAGAGAAGATAAAACCCTGAAAATTTACATAATCGTCCGCACCATTCGCAAAGATTTGACGAGTGACTGAAATGCCCGAACCCTCACCTCTTTCCCTCTCCCTACCGTGTGGGGCCTGCTGGTAGCAATCATCTTCTACCTCACGTGCATACGTCAGCTCCGCCATGGTTGTGGCTTGAGCTGCCCCCAGTTTTAGACGCCGCGCCTGTAGTTTCTTCACTGCTGCTGCCAACTCTGCCTACTCGTCGCCTTAAACACGATGTACATCCTTCCCCTTGTCCCCATCCTCGCCTCGCGTTCCACAGTGAGTTTCGACCACTCCACCCTTGCCTTTCCATGCCTATAGAATTCCTCTGACCATACTATTTCCCCCTCAGCTTGCCTCCCGGTTTCTTGAGCATGGCCTTTAAGCACTCCACTCTCTGGAACGGCGAGAAAACCGAAGTTGTATGCGATTCCGGCGAGCACACCACCATGTGCTAGCTACTTTGGTGAGCTCTCCTCCTCGATTCCGTCTCGACGCGGCTTACCTCTCCCTTGAGCACGCTACTCATTTGATTGATCTTTCGTGCAGTGGATCACTCGAGACCAAGGCGGCACCGTAAGACTTTTAGACTTTCTCTCTCCAGTGAGCCGTACTTCAACTCCTTCCACCCATACCTCTGCATGCATGCAAACTCATGCGCACCCCTTTTGTAGCTTCTCTGTGCCGATAAATCATTGTCGCCATGGACCCCTTCATCGCCGACGAGGTCTCCAACGCTAGCTCCTCTCGCTCCTTGTGAGCCACCATCATTTTTAATGAGCTCCTCCTCCCTTATAGAGTATGTAAGTCGAAAAGAGTAATCATAGTCAAAAAGAGAACTAAAGAAATCGAAGCCAACAAGAGAACTAAAGTAATCGAAGTTGAAAAGTAAACTAAAGTGATCGAAGTTGAAAAGTAAACTAAAGTGATTGAAGTCAAGAAGAGAACTAAAGTGATTAAACTCGTAAAGGGAACCGTAGTGGTTGGACACAAGAACAAAATCGTAGCAGTCAAGGTCAAACCCTTCTATCGCTGGCGTGGTCATGATCTTCGACCGCTGGCGTAGTCGAGATCTTCGACCACAGCCATTGTCAGAAATCTTCGACCGTAGCTGTTGTCAAAAATCTTCGACTGCAGCCATAATCGAGATGTTCGACTTCTGATGTTGTTGAGATCTTTGACTGCTGATGTTGTCAAAATCTTCGACCGCAGCCGTAGTCGACATCTTTGACTGCAGCCGTAGTCGAGATCTTCGATCGCTGCCCTAGTCGAGATCTTCGACCGCTGCCACAGTCGAGATCTTCGACCGCAGCCATAGTTGACATCTTGGGCCGCTGCCATAGTCGAAATCTTCGACCGCAGCCTCCGACCGCTTCATGCCTCGGAATCTCCGATCGCTCCCTTCTCTAATCATTCGCAGTCCGTTTTGGATGTCATTCAATTCTCGTTTGCTACTCAAACATTGTCTGATTCTTCTCTACTACTCAAACATCGTCCAATGCTCTACGACTTCTCGCTCGAAGTAGAACTTCAACCGTAGCCGTAGTCGTAATCTCTGACCGCTTGTGTAGTCGTAACCTTCGATTGTAGTAGTCGTAATCTAGTCATAATCTTCGACCCCTGACCGTAGTCGTAATTTACCTTAGTCGATCGGTAGTTGGAAGACCCTTATGGTCGAAGATCTTTGTGGTCGAAGTGTCATGGTCGGTAGTTAGTAATCGAAACCGACAGTAGATCGGCCATAAGTACAACAGATCGGTTGTAAGTATAGAAAACTGGTCGTAAGTATAGAAAATCAGTCGTAAGGCCTAGTCATTAGCCGGTAGTCGAAACATACAGAACGTGGTCGGTAGGCATGTGCTGCAGTACCCGCTTGACGCTCGAAGGACCTTCGTGGTCGAAGACCGGTAGTGCCGGCTCTGTGTGAGCGGTTCGACCGAAGTTGCGATAGGACAAAGACCTGTGTAGTCGAAGCGTCGTGGTCGGTGGATGGTATTCGAAGCATTCGAGTACCGTAGCAGCCGAAGAATGTTAGTAGTGTTAAAGAGTATTGTACTCACTGAGAAGAAATAATACAAACTAAGTGAAAACTCAAATACATATAACTTTTACATACGAACTTCAAATTTAGTAATCTTTGTTTCTAATTCTTTTAAAATCATGATCTTCTTGATTGTACAAAAATATTTTAGTCTTGTCTCCGTTTATTTGTCCCTTATTTGCTTTTATTTGGATTTTACTGGCTAGACGACTCCACGCCCTACAACACTGAGAACGCATTGGAAACATTCTCTGAGCAACAAGAGCAAGACAAGCACTCCTTTTGACCATGTTGATCATAATATTTCAATTATTGTATATTGTTTGTAAAATGTATTATGCATGCATGTATATTTCACTAAAATGGCTATACTATGGGTATGGTAGCTATAACCACTCGAACACATTGAGCCTTCCTTGCAAATTTGATATCCTCACCGTTGTAACTCTTAGGACATGGTTAGACATAGCTAATATCAAAATTTGAGTATACTACTTTGAGTACATGTTCTAGATGCTTTGCCAAGCACTAGTTTTCTGCTAAGTTTGATCTTTCAAACAAGTTTACACATAGGCATGATGGTTTCAAAATATTAGACCAGAGGGGGAACCTCTGTTACTTTGGTATCAAATAAAATAAAAAACCTAGATTTTGGACACAGGCGAGTTATATGGTACACTGTCAAATGTGAGAGGGAATCAAGCACAAGAAGGAATCTCGCATGTATATAGGGGGAGTCTCGCCCGAGTCAATTAAGGACCGAACACTATTGCCGTACATCTAAGTCACACTGTATAACTATATGTGCTATATGGGCTCTAACATTTAGCTGATTAAATTGTCTAGATCTAGCCTTGCATTATGGTAGGCACAGATGTAGTAAGGGTACTCTGGTTAGGTTTGCTCGTAGAGACTCCCTTCACCGAGGTGTTAGGACCAAAACTTACTAATACAACAGTGAATGACTCACGAAGGGAGGTAATCCGTTGAGGTGAGGGTCTGTCATACATCTCACTTGGTGCGCTCAAGTAAGGGCTTGTCCATTTATCGAGCTGGTGCAAGGTTAGGACTAGATGACCTAAAGGCTATAAGATAATCAACTTTGTTGCACGTCTAAGGAAGCGTGTAATGGCTGACAATGTATTTGATTATCTCATATGGGTAAAGCTGTACAACCTCTGCATAGTGTTAAAAACTATTTAAATATCTATGCTCAAGGTCATGAGCAAGCTTGGATGTAGTCGCAAAGGGTATATTTTTCCTTTTCAAAACTGTTTCACTAAACATATTTGAGATGACATGAACGTCTAATCATGTGCCATACCCATGGGTGGGATTTGTGCGAATGATGTGTTCACAGTCGAGAAAGGCTGTGAATGGTTTTGATCTACTATTACCTAAGTTATACGAATGTTATTTCATTACATGTCAAATGCTCTTTACAACTCTGTTTGCAAATTATTACCTATTGATATTGTTAAATGAAATCTGCTTTATGCTAAAAATAACTTAGTATGGAGCCTCATTCATTGACAGCCTTACATATATGTAAAATTTTACGATATACTACAAATCTTGCTGAGTAGACAATGTACTCAACTTTGCTTAAATTGTTGTTGATCAGAGAATGAAGATTTCATATCCGACGATGCGTAATTCGTCCCTAGCACTAGGGAATTTGACGAGGGGTCCTTTTAGGGTTTGACTCTTGTCGGTTAGCTGCGGGTTATGATGGCAAATCACTGACACTTTTGTTATTAGACTTTCGCTGTTTTTGTTCAAGACTCTGATAGTTATTTGGCCGGTTGGCCTTATGTGTATGTACTCTTTTATACCTCGCTTATATATATATATATATATATATATATATATATATATATATATATATATATATATATATATATATATATATATATATATATATATATATATATATATATATTCTTTGGCGTAAAGCTATTTATGTGTGGTGTGTATGGATGTGATGTCAATGATGTGAATGTGTGTACTAATTATTGATCATGGGACTAGTACAGAATACATATGATGACTACGAATACTACCGCGCCCACAGTCCCCACAGTGTGTGTGTAGAGAGAGAGTATGTGTGTCAACTTCAGTTTTGGATGGGAAGTATTTTCAACCATAATTACACCTAAGCTTTCTCAAAAATTTTCATTCTTAAATGTTTTTGAGGTCAAGAATTTTGTTCTTTTCAAGTGAAAGAATCACAAGTTCCCAGTTTTATTTTTGTTTCTGTGGGACGGTTTCATGCGTCTTGGGATTTGCAATAAAAGTTTCAATGGATCAGATTCATTTATTCCTTAAAAAATGTAAAAGGTATTGGATTTTTTTTTTTAAAACTGAACTGTTATAGAGGTAGTCTCGTTGTCCATTGAAGACAGGTTGGTCTTCTTAGTGATTTGAATATTTTAGGAGTTCTGCTGGCGAAATATGTTCTCCTTTTTTAAAGACATATATTTCATCTACCAGTGAACGAATATAATTTCTATTGGAAATTTTCTTCTGCGTTCAACCGATTTAATACAAGGTATACCCTTTGTCGACAAATCGAGGGGAATGCTTCCACGTTTACCCACGAGTTGTAATGGATACGGAGAAGTAAAGTTATTTTTTTGCGTCTTCATCAGTAACTTAAACCTGTAAAAGTAGGGTTAAATTATGTTTGTAGCATACTTGCTCGCTGACTTAGTCCACTGGTTTTTTTTTCTTGTCTATCTGTCAAATATAATATTTGTCCTGTTCGTTTTGGTTGTTCAGTCAATTTTTAGCTTTAAATTCTATCAATCGGTACTATTTATTAGACCTAATAACTGTAATTAAAAGTTAGCAACCGCAGCCTAAAAAACAGGGCCAATATCCTCCACAATGGTGCCTTTGAGCTCTTAGACGCTATCCTGAGGAACGTGATACATTAAGCTGATGCTTCTAAAGCAAAAGCATTAACCAGAAACCTTATGGAATCTGAATTGCAATGGGCATCTTTTGCCTTGGTAGGAATTAATAATAAGTTATGATGGCATCTCTGCTTAAGCATTAGCTTTAGCGTCGCTTATGTTACCTAGGGTGTAATGCCATCCAGTTGTTTACCTTCTATAAAAAAAAATCAGCATTGCAGACTTGCAGTTTTTCGATTCAGCTATACGTGGCACTCAGTCGAAAGGTTTAACTGAAATGCATGGAATCATAATATCTCATGCAACAACGTGTCAAAGATTTTTATCTGAGATTTTTTTTCCCGATTTATTGGACAATGTTTTCGCTGCTTGTTCGTTCTGTTGACCTGTGATTGGGTTTGCAAGGGTTGTTGGCAGAATTTTGCACACCTCTCCATATTCTGTACACTCATTGTCGATTTTTTTTTCTAGATTCTAACATGCTGATTGGAATTACAGTACATTCATAGCGTGTTGATGGTCTCCTTTGCACACGTTTGAACTCAGCTGGACATTTGGAAGATATTTGTTACATAGCTTGTACAGAGCAAGCTTGGAATTTCGGATGCTCTGAATTTCGACGGAAACGTTTGGATTTTTTTTGGGTACAGGAAGAGGGGATCTGATTTGGATCCTATGGTCGCGGTATACCATTCATCCAGTACCAATCAAGCAGCGGAGGGTTTTTGGCATTAGCTAATAGCAATAATGAAGCTACGACTACTCGGTCAGATTATCAGCAGCTTTACAATCAAATCTCGCATCTGATCAGGTGTTCTTGGCTCGATATGATCTGTACCTCTGCTTTGTCTTGTCCTCCTTGTTCCGATTTGCAGTACCAGGCGTACATTTGGTCCAAGAAACTATCATGGTTTCCTTGGTGGCGTCATGCTCAGCTCAGCAGCGTCAACTGCGTGTGGTGTCCATCCAGCCGTACCTTGCAGCTATGTGTGCCTGTGGTCCTTAATTCTTGCGTTCCTCTAATTTCCTTTCCTTATTTATAAAATCAGGTTGAACTTATCCTTGACAGATAAACCCGGTGAAATCACATCCTAGATCGGTTTTATGTGTGGTTTTCGATGACGTGCTTCTTAACCACTATTCCACAAGATATTTACATAAACACAAATATAACCAATAGTAAAAAAATAACAAGGATTAACATCGACAATAAAGCAACAACGTTAACGGAGAAAAACAAATATTAAGTCCAACCGGTAGTACTTTAATTGATAACATCCATACTGATAGCACTATTTTGTAAGGGAAAACATTACCCAATTGCTAAAGTTTGTATGAGCCAACTCACTAGTAATAAATGATTAATTATCTAAGTGTGATAAGTGGAGTAATGGTAGGATCAAGGAAAACTGACTATAGGAGGTTCTAAAATTCTTGTCTTTTAAAATTAATTTCCACAATTTATAGCTAAGTAAGATTTCAAAGCAATTCAAATCTACACAAATTTAGTATACCTAAGACACCACAAGCACAATTCTTTACAAATATAAATCTAGCACAAGTAAATATGATAATCACAATGATCACAATAGGCTAGAAATAAGTATGAAAAGGCCAAACTGTCTAGGTGCAGGCAAGCACTAAGAATAATAAACCACAACTTTACTTGACGACTATCAAGTGACAAAGGATCAATCTAAGATGTATGCACTTGATTTTTGGCTCAACTACTTCAAATGAATGACAAGAGAGTAAATGAGGTGTGAAATGAATACTCTATACTTAAGGATGATCAATAGAGTCTCTAACTTCTGTCCTTGAGCAAGTGGAGAGGTATTTATGCCTCCACCAACCAAATATAACTGTTGCATAAAACAATCTTGAAAAATCAGGGCAAGCCATAGTACCGTTGTACAAATTATGAAACTACCGCAACTGCTCTAACGCAACAGTAACGGCTATATCAGAGTGTCAGAACGAGCCGTTGAAAGTCGTTGCGGTACTACCATCATTGAAATAGCGGTAGTTCCAATTTATTGGTAGTTCTGGACTTCTGATGCGGTACTTCTGATTTTCAGGAGGCGAAGTGTTTTTAGGGGGTGCTCTCTAGAAAAAACGTACCGCCTAATTTTTTTTAGAGCTTTTGGGTTTTGGTAGTTACGTCCTAGTGGAAGTTCTGTACCGCCTAATTTTTTAGAGCTTTTGGGTTTTGGTAGTTACGTCCTAGTGGAAGTTCCGTCGTTTAAATCTTGGCACTTCTGATTTCCAGGAGATGAAGTGTTTTCCAGGGGTTCTCCCTAGGAAAACCATACCACCCAATTTTTTTGGAACTTTCGGGTTTCGGAAGCACCTATGTGTAAACACTGATACTTCTAATTATCCTAATAGTGCACAGTTTGGCTTTTGAATTAAGTTCTAAGTGCATGCATGATCCTAAATTGATCCAAATGGCACAAGAACATGCTATCAAGTTACTAGCCATGATCACTCTTAATAGTACAATATTTATCCTATAATCCAATTTTCCAACCTTTCTCCTAAGACCGGCAAAAACAAAAGGGGATTCTAGACTACTTATACCTTTGTCTTGTGCCACATTGATCTTCGTGTTGATCCTTAGCATGCATCTCATATTTGTCATCAGGACAAAACCTTTCAAACACTCAATAAACATGTTAGTCCCATATTCACATAATGTCATTAATTTCCAAAATCATTTTTAGGGGCTTATATGCTTTCAATTTCCCCTTTTTGGTAATTGACGACAACACAAATATTATGTGAGAAGAATAAGGTTTTGAATATACCAATTGTTTGAAAACAAGTTGTATATTCTTTTGTGACTTCGAAAATAATTAATTCTTGTAATTAGCTCAAATAAATTTTGGAGAATTAATTGCTTCTAAAGTTAATATAAGGAAAACTCTCCCTAAACATGTGCATATAAATGAGAGTGAATTTTGCAAGCACATGTAAAGATTTTGAAAATTTTGATGGAGTTTCCTTGTTTGTTGAACTTGAGGGAATAGATAATTGCAATGAAACAATTTATATAACAAATGAACACAAGATACAACATTATGAAATGACCACAACTTCAAGTTCAACATTCCGTAAACATTCAACATAGAATAACCAAGTCCACAATTACATAAAGTATTAAGACAACATGCACAAGTTCATTACATCATGAAAGTACATATATATAAATAGTAGTTAAGATAGATAGTCTTGGCTTCTCCCTTTTGCTTTGCTACCCCTTTTTATCTTCTCCACCTATTTTCTCCCTCTTTGGCATCAAGGTACCAAAAAAAGGCTACTCTTGAGGTGCTTGAGGAGAAGGACCATGGCGACAACGGTGACCATAGTGAACTAGAGAAGGAGAGCATGTGACTGCACACTCAAAGGAGGACACTCGATCCCCGAGAGTGGAAACTGTGGCAGTCAGGGAGGTGATATGTCCTTCTATCCTAAGGACTGCAAAGTAAATTTGTGAGAGAGAAGCTTCTTCTCCTTGTCTTTGTTGTTACGCTGTAGCCTGTTCTGGTTGAGCTCTTTGACATGGAGGTGCAAGAATGGGAGGATCTACTCAAAGCTTGTATGGTTTATGGGTTGAACCCAAGCCACCCTGGTATCTGGCCTTCCTAATGATCAGAGCCATAATGTAAAAGGCATAGTTGATCCTTTTGACTCTATCATTTTTGGAATAGGCAATCTCCCTTATGATAAGGTCAACCACATCAATTTTTTGGCCTTTCATAATATAGTCAATCAAATTCCATGCATAGCCTCGAATAGCATCATAGTTCTCACTTTTGGGAAGAATCTTGTGGTTGATAATTTTGTTGACAAGACTTGGAATGGGGAGGAGGGCGGGCAACTTGCCTGGTTCAAATCTGACATCCTGATCATAGTACTCAATGCATGTAGCAAGCTGAAGAGCAGACCTATCATATACCTTTTCAAAAACACTGGACTCTGTATGAAGAGCCAACTCAAACTCATGCTTGTTGCTATCCAGGTGTTTATGCCCAGTCATCCATGATATGTGCTCAAAATTTGGAGAGATATACAATGTAGCATAGAACTGTCTTATGATCTCATCGTTATAATCAGACTTCAATGCTACAAGGTGATGGATGCCAGCTCACTGAAAGAGATGAAGACTCCCCTCATACTTGTTGATCTAAGCCAAGTGATCCCAATCCACATATTTATGTTCAGCAAATAACCTGGATGGACCATACAACTGCTCATATATTTGCTCCTAAAACTTTGTGTGGAACCTAGGATTTTGGGAGTTCATGGGAAGCACGAACTGATTCTACGCCTCAGAATGACGTAATCATCACTGGAGATGGTCTTAAGGTCAACCTGTGGCTCCTCTTGCTCTGGCATTTCTTCATCTGATGTTTCATAAGATGAGCTTTCTTTCTGTTCTATTTTGGTGCATGAACTGATCATGTGCTACTCCTTTCCTATGCATGACGTCTTTATCATTCACCTAAGAAAACAATATAAGCAAGGGTAAGTCTAATACTCAGCAAGTACATGATAAAACAATAGCATCAGCAACATTCATGATATTTAGCATTAACCACAATACTATCTCTTCTTCTTTTCTTTTTATCAATAAATTATAATACAATACAATGCTATGATCATGTACACATTTTAAGCTCATATTGGTAGGTCTAAGGGAACATCCGTAAGGGTACACCCTCTATCTTCATCTCGTGGAGGAGTCTATCAAAATAGATCTTACTCAAGAGTGCTTTGGATTAGTCATATTGCTTTCTAACTGACCAGGCTCGTATGCTCTTCCCATGATGTGAATACAAGTGATGCAATATTTTCATTACTCATTTACCACATACCACATAATCAATAACCATTAACATCATCCTTTCATCTTCAACAAACAACATCATATGGAACGAGACTTGTGTATATAAATATAGCATGGCAAGTAAATCTAATTACTCAAAGCAATAATAAATGACCACCCATTGTTCTATCATGTACTTGCCTTCAACAATGTGGAGTAGAGCGATGTGTGGACGACACCAACCTTGTAGTGATCTACCCTACAGTAAATATCTCAACTCAATATATGCCACAACAGTACAAAACATCAAACAAAAACAATATTTCTCCTAAGCGCTTCCTGGCCCAACAAACCCCTCTTTACTAGGCAACATTTCCCATTGTCCCGACTATCAAAATATCATAACTTTCAGCTCAAAGACCCTAACATGGGATCACATATACTTTATGAAATAAACACAAAATTTTATACACTTTCCTAGTTAGCCAAAAACCCTGATTAATGCATCTAAGCCACCGTTTTTAACCCTAAAATCTTTTCTATTGTTTTACTAGACAACAAGCTTAACAATTATATATCTATTAATATAATGCTCCAAAAATGATAAACCATACAACTTCTAGAATCTATAAACAATTATCTACCTTTCTTTAGTTATACTCACAATTTAATTCGGCTATTTACTAGCCCTAAATTACATATTACTACGACTGTACCTAGTAGTGACCAAATTCTGGACAGCAGCCTTCCTGAGGCCATAACTTCTAGACCACTCTAACAAATCATGTGCTCTTGCACTATATAGAAATGTTAAATAATTATATACAATATTCATAATATGGAAAAGTTATGAAACATAACGTAGCTATCCCAAACTCGCCCAAAAGACAGGACAACAAAACTTAACGAACAACAGCACCCAAAACTCGCCTCCAGCACCACCCATCTTCCTCATCCAAAACTAGCACCACCTCAAAATTTGACAGAACGATGAAATCGGTATGCATATGAAATCCCTTTCTTCCCTCCTCATCTTTCCTTCCTTATCCTTCCCTGGCTGACTCCCCTCGTGTTCTTCCTTCTTCTTTCTTCTCCTTCTTTCCCGCTCTTCTTTCCTTCTCTCCTATCCCCTAGCCGGTACCTCCTTTTCTCGTTGTCCTCTTCCTTCCTCCCTACTGGTACAATAGATGCAGTAGTAGTAGCATCGGTAGAGGATGTGTGGGGACCCTGGATGTTGAACACCCGAAATCCTCGTATGTAGTCTAATGATATTGAGTTCACACAATCATAATATTGAGTTCACATCCATACATATCACATACAATTAATTTATAACAAAAGGGATAAGCACATAAGTGATGTATACAAAGTTTACAACATAGGGTCAACTGGCCAAATAAATATAAGTATTAAGAGTAAATAGTAGCGAAAGACAAGTAGATAAACAAAAGAGTCTAGCAGCATGCCACTATACCCCACAGGCAATCGACCCCGATATCGGGAAAAGAATACACGTCGTCAGGCATGATTTTCCCCCATTCTCTGAACAACAATTGAAACAAGGTTAAGTACATTGTTGCTCAACAAGACATGTAGTGTATTGCAATATATATATATATATATCTGTGTGTGTGCAAAGCTAACAATGAATAAGACTCTTACTACAAGTTGTTTTCAACGTGAAGTAAGTTTGCATTTGCAATATCGATAAGTAGTAATTTGCAACAGAATTATAAACAATAGTTGATATATAATAAAATAACATTTATATAACTTTACTGTGAATAAATCACAGTGATTCACAAGCCTCCTTGGCTACGAACTCCGATCAATTCCCAAAAATGTTTTGTAAAAATAATAGCTAGACCCATTGTGGCTACATCCAACATGTTCATGGCCACGAGCACAACTATTTAAATAGTTTTAACACTCTTGAGAGGCTGTACAACTTTACCCGCATGACATAATAAATACACGCCACTACACGCTTTCATAGGCGTGCGACGAAGTGATTATTATAAAGCCTTTACATCACCTAGTCCTAACCTTCCACCATCTTGATGAATGACAAACCCTCACCTCAATAGATATCCCCCTTTGGTGAGGCATTCACAGTTATATTAGTAAACTTTGGTCCCAATACCTTTGTAAAGGGAGCCCCTACGAGCATCCAACCCGGTATGCCCTCACTACTTCAACCTAGCAAAATGCAAAGCTAGTCCTAGATAACTTAGTCATCAAAAGCTAAAGCCGATATAGCACATATGGTTGTACGGTTAGACTTAGATGTGCGGCAATAGCGTTCTGTACTTAATTGACCCAAGTGAAAATCTTCCCCTATCTACATGCGAGATACCCTATCACATTTTACAGTTTATCATTTAACTCACCCGCGTCGAAATCTGGGTTTTCATTTTATTTTATACCAAACTAACAGAGGTTCCCCCTTTTGTCTAACATATCAAAACCACCCATATCCGTGCGCAAGTTTTTCTGAATTATCAAACTTAAAGAAAACTAGTGCATGAGTAAGCATCTAGACCATATACATGAATGTATAATACCCAAAATAGCATTAGCTATTGTCTAAACTATGTCCTAAGGGCTACAAAATGAAGGATATCAAATTTGCAAGGAGGTTCAATGCATACAAACAGATATAACTACTGTTACCTAGAATATAGCGACTTCAGTGAAACATACACGCATGCATAAATGATTTTACAAACAATATATAATAATTAAAATATTAGAATCAACATGGCAAAAAGGGTGCTTGCCTTGCTCTGATTGCTCAAAGAATGGTTTGGAAGTGTTGTCGAAATTGTCCAGTGCGATGGTATTTATTTGATAAAATCCAATTGAACACAAATAAGAGTCAAATAAATTCAAACAAAGACCAAATTTAAATATTTTTGTAAATTTAGACAGGGCATGATTTTAGAAAAATTTGGAGACAAAAATTACTTAATTGGAGTTCATATGCAAAAGTTATGGCCATTTGAATTTTATTCAGTTTATACATCCTAAAAAATAATAAAGGTGACGACGTCGAAGGCGTAATCTTAAAAAATATGCTTTCAAATAAAAAAGTGAACTTGCACATAACTAAAATAAGCTTTTCCCATTTTATTTATTTTTTTGAAATTTCTTACATGTGGGCCACGCGTGTCAGTCTCACATGTTTATAATTATATATTTTTTTATTGAGTGGGTCCCATACATCAGTGACTTATATTTTAGTTTTTAGTTTAATTAAAATTCCTTAATTGATTTGAATCGGGCCCACTTGTCATATACCTGTTATGTTCAAATATGTAATTAGTGCTAATTTCTTCTCTTACATGTTGGTCCTACATGTCATCCTAACATTTAATTATAACACCTGCATGTGAGTCTTACATGTCATATACTCATATTTTAAAACCAGTTTTAAATATAATTTCAACTAACTTAATTTACTCGGGCCCACATGTCATAAATACATTAATTTCTTGATGAATTTAATTAGCATTTTAATCACTCAGGTCTAAACTTTTGAAATGTGGACCCCATTAGTTATAAAGAGAGGGAAGGAGTGAACTATGTGCTATGGTAGAGCTCTATGCCAAGCTCGCCGGTGGCGAGGGAGGCGGCGGCTTGTCTTTGACATGGGAAAATTTTAAAGACGGTGTCACCGCGCAACACTCGGTAGTGGCGGTGGCTAGTATGGCGGATGGAGGTGGTAGTGCGATGGCAAGAGGTGGCGTTGGTGCTCGGGTGAGTGATGGTGTGGCAGAAGGCGTGCCTAAGAGTCTCGTTTGAGCGTGGAATCGGCTTTAGGAGGTCACAGTGAGGCAAGAGATAGAGGGTGTGAGCTGGGGAAGAATGACACTGTGAGGAGCTTAAATAGGTGAGAGATTTCATTGGGGGGAGGAGTGCATCTCGTGTGGTCATGGTGAGAAATCGCGAGCGCGTGGTTCGCTCCACTGCGCGGACAATGGGAAGAGGACAAGGTCCTGGGGACTCAGCGCGGTGATGCAACAGGTAGGTGTGGGTAGGTAGGTGTGTAGGAAACCATGGGTGGAGGCATCAAAATCCAGTGGCATCGAAGCTGCCATGGTAGGCTGGTGCCGGCACGAAGTGGACGATGCCTTTTGACACATGGGCTTGATGCATCAGCGAGAGAATGAGTAATGTCCTGTTAGGTGGGATCTAGTCCCACTTATTAGCATCGTGTTTTAAGTGAATATAGAGGAGACACATCTTCAAAAATATGCCTTCGCAAAGTAGGAGGTGGAAAGAAGTGAAAAAAGCGTATTTGCTTGCCTGAGAGGTTCAGGGATTTTTTGACATAGCAAACAAGCTCCAATTCTAAAAACATTTGGAGGCTCCTAACATAGTGTATATTATTTTGCAATTTTTCCAAGATTTTATCTTTCTTATATTTTTCTTTAAAAATCGTTGAATCCTACTATTTTATGCAACATATACTATTTTGATTTGAATAATTTTAGGAACTTGCTTAAAATACTCAAAATTTTATTTCCACTGCCATGATCTTATTTTTGAGTTTTTGAAATGGTTCCTATTATAAATTTTCTAAGGCCATGTTATGGATCATCTTTCCATATTCAATTTTTAATTCAAATTGAATTTCATCCATTGTACATTTCTTTCCAAAATTTGTATTTGCAAGTTATTTTTCTAAGAAACTCCAATCAAAGCCAAGGAAATAAGATGCAAGCAAAAAGTTTTTAATTTTACTAATTTTTGAATTCTCTAGAATTTGGAATGTTACAGGCCCACCCCCTTACAAAGAATCTTGACCCTGAGAATCGGCGGGCTCGGTAAAGAAATTCGGGAATTTGGTTCTAAGTTGGTCTTCATGTTCCAACATAACTTCATCTTCAGTGTGGTTACTTCACTAGACTTTTAATATCTTAATGGTACAGCTGCGAGTATGTTGCTCGGATTCATCTAGAATGTGAATTGGGTGCTTTTGATAAGAAAGATCGGGTTGCAGATCGATGTTCTCCAATTGAGTGAACTCACTCAGAGTACGAGGACACTTCTTGAGCTAGGAGACGTGGAAGACATCATGTACATATGAAAGTTGAGATGGGAATCTCAATTGGTATGCCACTTCTCCTTTCTTTGCAATGATTTGGTACGACCCAATGTACCGAGGTGCGAATTTTTCATGGACATGGAAATGGCGGTTGGCACACAATGTTGAAACCTTGAGATAAACATAATAATATATCTCAAAGCTTAGCTCATGATGGCGATGGTCGGCACAGCTCTTTTGACAGGATTGTGCTTCCTTTAATCGGCTCCTTATCGCATCAATATGTTCTTGAGCTCCTTGGATAATAGCCTATCCAAAGAATTATTTTTTGTCAACCGAAAAAAGAGGTGTTCTACACTTCTCCCAAAAAGTGCTTTGAATGGAGACTTTTGGAGGCTTGATTGGAAGCTATTGTTGTAAGAAAACTCAACGAACGCCAAGCATTTATCCCAATTTATGCTATAAGACAACATGCCAGCTCTTAACATATCATTCAAAATCTATTTTACTCTTGGTTTGGCCTCCCATTTGTGGGCAGAATGCTATGCTAAAGAATAACTCAGTTCCCATAAGATCGTGCAAGCTTTCTGAAAACCATGAGGTTAATTGAGAATCTCGATCAGAAGTTATCGTCTTTAGCATGTCATGCAAATGGATGATATTGTTCATGTAGAGCTCAATGAGCTTAGCTCCATAATATGTGGTGCTCACTACAATGAAATTGGCCACTTTAGTCAAGCAATCGACAATAACCCATATCAAGTCATGCCCGTTTTGGGTCTTTGGCAAGTTGGTAATGAAATCCATACCGATGTCATGTCACTCGAAAGCCTTCAAAGTTTGGAGCAATTCCACTGGATGCTGATGCTCCACCTTGATTCTTTGGCATACATCGCAAATGGCAACATGTGCGGCGATGTCCATCTTCATATTGGGCCACCAAAATAATTTTTAGAGATCCTGATACATCTTTGTACTCCCAGGATAGCTTCTCTAAGGATTAACTCCTTGATTCATGGTTATATGGGACATACGACTAATGTCTATGCATAACCATTCCACTCGCAATTTTGGTGAACTCTGATTTCTCATTGTTTTCCATGTCACGCTTGATTTTGGCAATCGCTTGATCTTCAAATTGAGCATCTTTGATCTGAGATTTGAGGGTACGTTGCAACACTAGGGTAGCAAGGAAACCCTCCTCAATCTCCTCTAGGTCGAGGCTCTAAAACTCTTCATGTGATGTCGGTAGACTGGCTTCAATCAATACATCGATGAAGTGAAGCTTCCGACTAAGAGCATCAGCTACAATGTTGGCTTTACCAGGGTGGTAATGGATGCCAAGATCATAGTTTTGATCAATTCAAGCCACCTTCTTTACCTTAGGTTCATAACTGGTTGTGTGAAGAAACGCTTCAAGTTTTTGTGATCGGCATAAAGTTCACACCGATTACCGATGAGATAGTGTCTCTAGATCTTGAGAGCACGAACCATAGCTACCAATTCCAAGACATGAGTTAGATAATATAATTCACCTCATGAGGTTGTAACTGACATGATACATAAGCCAAAACTTTGCCTTCTTACATCAACACACAACCAAGGCCGTGACGAGATGCATCGCAATACACAACAAAACTTTTGTGCATATCGGGCATTACAAGCACTAGGCTATTGTGAGCCTCTTCTTCAGTTCTTGACAGCTTTGTTCGTAGGCCGTTGACCACTCAAATTTTTTCTTTTTCTTCAAAATTTGGGTCATTGGTCTTAAAATTTTAGAAAAGTTCTCGATGAACCGGCGATAATACCTGGCTAGATCGAGAAAAATCTAGACTTCAGGAATGGTGCAGGGCTGACTCCAAGCTAGCACATCATGAACTTTGATAGGATCCACAACAACACCTCCTTAGGAAAGAATATAGCCTAGAAAATCATCTTCCTTTAGCCAAAACTCACACTTACTAAACTTTGCGTATAGTTGATGCTCCTGATGTTTCTCAAGTACCACATGCAAGTGTTGCTCGTGCTCTTCTGCATTCTTAGAATAGATGAGAATATCATCGATGAAGACCATCATGACCTTATCCAATACTCCATAAAAATCTTAATCATAAGATTCATGAAGCTAGCGGAAGCATTGGTAAGTCCGAATGATATTATGATGTCCTCATACAAACTATAACAGGTTATGAATGCAGTCTTTGGAATATCCTCTAGCTTGATCTTGAGTTGGAAATATCTAAGCCTCAGATGAATCTTGGAAAAAACACATGTACCATTCATTTGATCAAACAAATCATCAATCTATGGGAGAGGATATTTGTTCTTGATGGTGACTTCATTTAAGGACAAATAGTCAACTCAGACTATCGTCTTTCTTCTTCACGAACAGCACGGGGCTTCCCAATGATGATGAGTTAGGATGGATAAATCCTTTGTCCAACTAATCCTTGAGTGTTGCTTCAATTCAACCAACTCATCTAGGGTATGCAATATGGTCTTTTAGAAATAGGTTTTATCTCGGTCAGCAAATCAATGACAAATTCCATGCCATGGGCTGGCAGCATTCCCGGCAATTCATCCAAAAATACGTCAGGATACTTGCACACCACATGCACTTGACAAAGCTCTAGAACTAAGAGAAAATTAAGAGTGGGCAGCCATGAGGGCATGCTATGAGCAGAGGAGAAAACAACTTGCTTTCCACTGGAATTGACAAGAGAAGTGGTTCAATTGGCACAATCGATGAACCTTTATGTTTGGATAACCAATCCATCCCAAGAATTACATCTAACCTAAGTGTATCTATCATGATAAAATTATCTTCAAATTCTACTCTATTGGTCATCACCTTAACTCCTAAGAAATAATGCTTTGTTTTTATAACCGACTTGAGTGAATGAACTAGCATGACGTTCTCTAAGAGTGTGGTCTTTATGTTATGTTGCATGGTAACCTTCTTAGATATGAATGAATGAGAAGCTCTAAAATCAAATAAGACCAATGTAGGTGTTGAGTGTATAAGGAACGTACCCAACACTACATCGGGTGCTTTGTTGGTCTTCTCGGCGGTCGTATGGTTGAGACGACTGCGCCTGAAGCCTTGATTCAGCTTGGAAGCTTTGCTGCCCTCCCTGACCTCATGCAAGGCCTTGGGGGCATGGCTAGACACCACTATGCAGCAAACTGAGGGCACCCTAGTGCCGATGTCGGGCCTGAGTAATGGTGCCTTGGAGATGATCTGTGGAACACTACAGTAGAAGATAGCGGACTTGTGGATGGCCATGCGTGAGATGCAGGAGGCACAGTGCCAGCAAACCCATTTCATCATCATGACAGAGGTAGCCATGGAAAGCACAGAGAGTTTGGAGCCACCGCTAGCACCCATGGCCCCCCTCAGCTAGTGGACTCTGATTCCCCCTCAGTGTAGGCCTGCAGCGGTTGTAAGATCGAGGAAGCTGACTAGAGGGGGTGAATAATCGTTTATAAAAATTTTCTTCTCTAATTGATTCTATTTAAGCTATTTGGCTAAAACCAAGATTATAATGCGGAAGCTTAAATCAAATTGGCTTTAGCACAAACAAAGCCTAAATCAACTAAGTTTACCTAAGTGTACCAGTAACCTAAGTCTATGTCAAAGGTTTGTAATCCTGGGATGACAAGTAATCAATTTAACTCTATGAATGTAAATTGCTTGAAAGTAAATTGAGTACAAGAAAATAAACCACAAAGACAATATCTTTTACCGTGGTGTTCGGAGACTTGCTGATCTCCCTAGTCCACGTTGAGGTTAGCCCAAACAAATTGGACTGGCTCCATGAATTAAGTCAAAACACCTCAATCCACTAGTGATAGCTCTTTCCTGCCCTGGATAGGTGAGTTCCAACCTTCACAACTTCATCAGGTCTTCTCACAACCTTCTTTGAGAAGATCATAGCACACGATGCCTCCAATAGTCTGGGAGTTGGCAAACTCCAAGAGTAATACGTTAAGCCCCTCGCTTGACTCTCACCACGTGCAACGAATGTACAAGCTCAAATGGACACTAAGTCTAACTCTAGATGCAACACATGCACTCTAGATCACTCTCCTTACTCACAAGGTACAACACATGCACAATTGAGAAGAGAGGCTCACACTAGCTCAAGAGAGTTCAGCAACAACATCTCCAACCGACCACAAGGGGATATTTATACCCCCCACACAAGAAAACTAGCTGTTGGAACCAAATCTATGAAAAATCAGGATTATCAGAAGTACCGGGGGCAAAACTACAATGGTAAAAAAAACTAGTCGTTAGAAGCAAAGGACCAATCGAATCCGGTAGTTCCGTAGTACAATTTTTGGTAGTTCCAATCATTGGAAATACCGCTCCCACATGCAAAACTACTACTCTCGCGGGGAGGAGAAGAACACCACACAGGTACGTCTCTAGAAAAAACGTACTACTGCATGAGCTGGACGTTCCACAAATCAGAGGTATCGCTCACTGATCGAACCCCTCACACAGAGCCGGTAGTACCGCTCACTGATTGGACTGCTCACATAGAGCCGATCGACTGCTCACACAGAGCTGGTCGAAAGTACAGATCATTGACTACACTGGTCCCTGACCACTCAGGTCTCTGACCACATTGTCCAGATCGACCACATAGGTTTTCGACTACGCTAGTCTCTGACCACATTGGTTTTAACTACTTACGTCTTGACCATGTCAACCATGTCGATTTTCAACCATGTCGGTCTTTGATCACATAGATTTTTGACTACTCTGTCAATCATCGACTGCGTTGTATTAATCACATTAGTTCGACCATATTGGTTTCAACCACATAAGTCTCGACACCTCAGCTCCGACCACGTCGGTTCAACCACACTAGCATCGATGACACATATCTCAACCACGTCGGTTTTGACCACGCTGGTTTTAATCACATAGATCTTCGACCATGTCGGTTCGACCACGCTAGTTTCAATCACACAAATCGTCGACCATGTCGATTCTGACCATGCTGGTTTCGATCACACAGATCATCAACCACACTGATTTCGACCACGCTGGTTCGACCATGCTGGTTTCGGTTACATAGATCTTCGACTACACAGGTCTTTGACCATATTGGTTCGACTAAGTCGACTCTCGACCACGAAGGTCTTCGACCACCAACACACATGGTTGTTTCATAATTACAACACCAGTAGTTCCGATCAGCGGTAGTATCACAGACTACACTGCGATAGTTCTGATTTCCCGCAGAAGTGCAGATGCTTCAGCAGATTTTGCAAAACACATTTGCAAACAACAGTATCTTGCGCATAAGGATCAAACTTGCAAAACACATTTGCACACTTTTAGAATCATGACATAAGGATTATATATATATGAGTTTCAACCATTTGCAAAACACATTTGCAAATATAAACCTCATACTACAAAGAATGGAAACATGGACTTCAAACACTTGAGCTCCAACTATTTGCAAAATAAATTCACAAATACAAGCCTCATGACAAGGAGAGCTAGAGCAAGTGAGGTTGAGCTATCAACACATGATGAGACTCAAGCTACTAGACACAACCGCTCTTAATAGCACGACAACCTATACTAGTAACCCGGTCTTCTAACCAAACACCAAGACCGCTAAAAGACTAAGAACACATCCTTAGTCCTAGCTAGTCATACATTTGCCTTGAGCATCCTCTTGAAGTTTAATGACGCACATCATCACTTTAAGTCCGAGTTATCATCTTGACATGCATCAACCCATGATGCATCCTTTACTTGAACTCCATCAACATATGATGGGTCTTCACTTGACTTGATAATCAACACATGATCATCTCCTCTTGAACATGCATCAACTCATGATGCATATTCTTCTTGATAGTCTTCAACGCATGAAGTCATCTTCTATCACACATCTTGAATTGATGATCTTCAACACAGTTATCCCAAGTCATCCTCATTTGTGGAACCTAACTTATTCATCTAACGCATGAAAAATGTTAGTCTACAAACCAATTGCCATCAATTACCAAACTTTGCCAATAACACATAATGTAGGGACTAGATTTTATAATATTCCCTCTTTTTTGGTAATTCATGACAATCTCAACAAATAATGAGATAAAGACTGTATTTGCAAGGATACAACATGTACACAACACTTATATACTCTAATATAAGTGAGAGACCATGTGGAGGTATCTCCATGTTTGTGATGAGTAATTGACGCTTTAGTTAGAGAGTTTGAGTTTGTTTTGGGTATTTCATGCTTGAGTACCTTTCACTAATGCTAATGTTGATTATGCTGTTTTGAACGGTGCTATGTGACGGTTTGCTTGTCTGTGTGGCTGCAGGACTTCGGAACTAGGTCATGGTGAGGTGTGGGAGTACCGGGACTAGGTACAGAAGGTGTTGAGGTCCAGACGGTTGGAGACGCCGAAGATGATTGAGGCTGCTGAGGTGGTTGCAAGTCGGGAGACGAGGAGCTGGAGCTACCGGAGGTGGACACGACGGGCAACGGCGAGGAGGACCGGGACTAGGCTCAGGAAGGAGCAAAGGTCCAGACGGTCAGGATGTCGGGTGCGGTTGTGTACAGCGGAGCGGCCCAGGACTAGACTCAGGGAAGAGTCGAGGTCTAGTCGGTCGGAGGCAAGGTGCGGTCGTGCGAAAAGAGGAAGCTTCCAGGAAGGTGCAGCAGGGGCATTTCGGTAAAATGTGCAAGGCTGCAAAATGGAAGCGGATTCGGTTGAAGATAACGGGTTGGAGACTCGTTAGTGGATGGCTATAGAGAGGGTTTAGGGTTTGGAGTTGAAATCCTGGTTCCCTCCTTTTTCATGTAGAGGCTGTTGACTTTTTGCCTCATTTGGGTGTGAGGCATGGAGTGGAAGCGAGCTTACACTTCTTGATTTTCTTCTTGTGGCTGAGCCTTAAGAATGGGAGTTGGTAGTGCAAGTGAGTTCAGGCAAGCAGTGGTGTGTATGAGAGCTGAGTGTGCGTGTTCATCTCAGTGCTCAGTGAGTTGGGTGTGTGTCTCAGGATGTGAACCATGTAGTGAGATGGTTGTAATCCGTGTGTAATCATTCATCTCTGTGATTCAATATGAAAAGTCCTGAGTTTGAGCTATTATGATTTCCTTGCATTTCTCAGTGTTTCTTTTGCTTCAGGACTGCATTCTGTTTCTCTCTGGTTTGGGTTTGATTCTTGGGTTGAATAGCTATGGAATTCTTATGCTCTGAACTGGGGGATCTTCATCAAAGTCATTTGGCTAGTTTGCCCCAAAGAGCAATCTTTCCTAGCCATGGTCTTTCCTAGAATTCCTTGTCCAAGATTTCCTCTGTTTCAAAGTGCCTAGGATTTGAAGGCAGGGCACTGTGATGTCTTTTGATTTCCCTTCAAAAGGATGTGCCCAGATGTGAGTTTTCAAGTCCTGAGGTCATTCCTTAGCTGAATTCAAAGTCTCATAAGCAAAAGATTCAAGATTGGCAAACAGTTTGGGAATCAGTCTCATTCTCTGTCAGTTTTCATATTTCTGCTCAGGTTTTGGTTTCTTGCTCTTTTGGTATGCGTTCTTTTGTTCCTGAGGACTAGCAGCTGTTTAGATTGAAGTCTTGCTCCTTTGGCCTGAGAAGAACAGCAGCATTTCATCAAATTTCCCTGGGCTCTGCATTTTCAGTATTTACTGTGCAGTCGAGTTGCAGTCGGCTGCTTTGCTCTGTTTTCAGGGGGCCGGTCAGACCTCTAGGGTTTGCCCCGGTCAAACTGGTATGTGCATGGCGGTTAGACCGGCCACTACATGGCGGTCAGACCGGTGGCCCTCAGGCAGTCAGACTGGCCACTGACCAGCGGTCAGACCGGTGTGGCTCAGGCGGTCAGACCGCTTCCACTATAGTGGTCAGACCGGCCCCTGGTTGCTGCTCTCTGATGTGTTTTATTTGCTCTGTCTCGCTTTAGCTTCTCTTCTGTGTTCTTTCTCCAGTAAGCTTTCATACTCCTTGCTTCATAGCTCTCGTAGCTATCGGAGAAGAAGTATGTGGATACTTCGGTGCGATTTTTGAAGGCACCATTCACCCCCCCTTTGTTGCCATTTCCGATCCTACAATAAGCTTTCAAATTAAAACTTACTTATCCAATTGTCATTAATTATCCAACCATTGGCACATAATGGAGAAGTTAGATGACAACCCGATTGCAAATGAGTACGTATGAACTACACAAGCTATATATACTCAAAGGATTGTTTCAAAGTAAAGATCCTAAATATGTGTATTAATCATCCACCACCGGTTACTTCCTTCATCGACATCGCCCCTCTGCAGGTTTCTACTACCGTACATTCTCCTTCACCTACACTTCAGGTAGTTTGGAAACTCTTCCCTGACCACCTTAGGTTTGATTTCCTTGGCCCTGACGAGACATACTCTATTACTGATTGTGCTCATCTCACTTATAGTCCTCATGATGTACTTTATCGATATGCCTACGTGATTGGATATTCTTTTAATGACTTAGAGGGTGTCGACCCTATCACACATACTTGCCATATCTTTGAGGTTGTTTGTAGGGTTACGCTTGTGTACCATCGACTGCGAGTGGACTTGGCTCGAGTCGATATTCCTTGGGATCCAGGTTGATTTTGAGGCATGCTGTTTCATGAGGAGGGCGGATATGTGCCTTTTCCATGTCCCGTCCTTGGCCCTCCTCCCGCTACACCCAAATGAGCATCTCTTTTTCCTTTTATTTTTGTTTTGTTTGTTAGTTTCTCCTCTTTTCTTTCTTTTTTTTATTTCAGGTCCCGTGCTAGATCTTCATCCTTATACGTGTGAGAAGCCATGGGATGATTTGTCTACTTTCACTGCATCATATACGCCCGGTGAGCTGTTTCTTACCCCTTTAAGCACATTCTTGACTCATTGATCAATTTAAGCTTGGGGGAGGACTTGTATGTGTATGGATGATGTTCTAGCATGTTTGTATTATATTTGTTAGCATTTGAGCTTATTGTCATGTAGTTGATGATATATGGTCATTCTTATGTTTCATATTATGCTTATGTTGATGACATATGGCTTTTACTGTTGCTCTCATGTTATGCTTGATTGTATATTTTGGCCATGTGAGCCCATGCCATGATTAATCAAGAAAGGTCATGCCGAAATTTTCTTAATTGAGCTATATTGTCACTAGTTTCCTTGTATGTCTTAAGTCACTTGGCGTCATATTGAAGAGCTTGAGTTTTGTTTATTATCCTTGATGTGCTTAGAAACCCTGTGATCCTATAGCATTTGATTCATTGCAAGTTACGCATGTCTTTGAACCATTTGCAGATTGAATTGGTTCTAGTCATCACCTCTTGAATGATTATATCTTAGTTTTATGCTTTGGTATATGTTATTTTAGATATTGATACTTTACTTTAATTTAAAATTTGTGAAAGGGGTAGTCCTATCTTGAGCCAATAACATGGTTGATTTATCTAGGTATCCATGTCTCGGGACACGTGTTACTTAGCATTAATGAAAACCGGTTAAAGATGCTTAATCATAAAAAAAGCAAAAGAAGAAGAAAAGAAAATTTTGTGATGAAATGTGTGAGTGTGTGGAATAAATGACTATGTCACATTGGTTCGAAAATGTGTTGAATAAGTGGCAAAGTATTGCCCAAGTGAAGTGTGAGTGTGAATAAGCGGAAAAGTTTGCCCAAGAGTTTGAATAAGTGGCACAACTGCCCATTGTGTTTTAAATTTGCTAAAAATCAACAAAAATTAGGTATCATGGCTCAAGTGTGGGCTTTTTCATAAATATCATGCAAGTATTAGTCTCTTTGTCTCAAATAGCAAATGCCTTAGCATGACCCTTTGATATGTTTATTCTTGATATTATACCTAGTTCCGATGCTTTACAATTTTGGTTAGATTCATGTGATCACTTAGTGCATTTCGACACTTGTGTGCAACTTGATTTGGTCAAATAATATAGTTATCACTTTGGTATCTTTGCTTGAATGTTTTATTCTCATCTTGGATGGTCCTCAAAACTCAAGTTAGATAATCTCATTTCACCTTATTGTGTGCCACTTGACTTATTACATGCATTTAACTAGTCTTTTACCATAATGACTTATCGTCCGGGTTTGATAATATCATGCCATTTACTTGAGGACAACTAAACGTTTAAAGCTTGGGGGTATGATATGCGTCATTTTTACATATTTTTACTTGTCATTTTACCCTCATATTTTCATATTTTGGAACCATTTATCATCATTTACATGCTTTTTAACAATTAATTGCTCAGTTTGGATCATTTTACATTTTTTGTGCTTTTCCGCAGGCCAGCGCGATTAAGGCGCATAAAACGACAAATCTGGACTTTCAAGACTGCTCTGTACAAATGTACGCATCGTCACGGATGCGTAGGATCAAACCGCGATGAAATCAGAGTTTCCAAGGGCCAGAATAGAAGAAATGAAATGGGGGAGGACCTATTCGCAATTCCTGAAAACCTGGAGGGCCAAATCGCAAAATGCCAAAATCTCCAATCCACTAAAAACCCTAGCCGCAATCCTGTTCTCACGGAGCCTGGCACTTCTTCTCCCTTGGCCCCCGCGTGCTTTCCTCCCCCCTTCTCTAGCTTCGGCCGACGGCGAGGCCAGGCCGGCTCGCCACCGCGCCACCAAACCCCATCGCCGTCCTCACCTGCCCACTCCATCGCGCCGCTCCCCACCGCTCCTCCATCCCCAGATCCACCGGCCGCCGCCCCATTTCTGATCCGAGCCTGACGCGCCATTACATCTCAGCCGTCTGCCTTCTCCGCCTCCCATCGCCGCCTCCTATCTCAGCCGCCGCTTCTCCCTTACCTCGCCTCGGCGCCAGCCGCACCACTTCTTTCTCCAAATCCACCAAGCGTGCCTCCCTTCTCCGCCTTCTCCGCCCGCCGCTCCTTCTTCTCCACCCGTGCGCCGCCATCCTTTTCCTCTTTTTTGTAGACCCACATCGCCGCCAACTCCACCGCCAGCCGCCCCCACTGCTTCTCCGGTGTGCACGGCATTCTCTTCTTCCTTTGCCCCCGTGTGCTTCACCTACTACCCGTCCTTCTCCTCTCCTGTGCCGCTCCACCGAATCACCACCTCCTTCCTCTGCATCGCCACCCCAGCACCGGCTGCATCATTCCCAATCGACGACAACTTCTTCCTCTGCCTCAACTTCACTGAGACCACCGCCCCGACTACCTCTTCTCCGACGTGTACTCCTCCGCCGGCTGCATCGTCCTCGACGCCGGCGACTTCTTCAACCTCTTCACTGCCGCCGCCGGCCACCACTTCATCGATAACACCGCCGACATCATCACCTCCTCAGCTGCCCTCTGCTACTTCAACATCCTTCGGTTGAATCCATTCCCCCATCTCCATTTATTGTTCTCATTTTTGCCTGTTGATTTGTGATCTATGTTTGTGAGATGTGAACTCTGATGTATGCACTGTGCTATGTGAATGTGATCAGTAGAGATGATATTGCGCCCTGTTCTGTTATTGTGATATATGTGGATGTGGAATAGTGGATGAGAATTTGTTATCTTTTTAATATGCTAGTTTGTGTTGTTCAAATTTAGTAGTGTTATGTTCTTAGTTTGTGTGGTCATCTGTTATCTCATTGTTTGTTAAATGCCATTGTCAGTAGTAGTTTTATGTGTTTGTCATGTCCTGTGCGGATTAGCTAGCCGGTGACTGTCTCCCTTCCCCTTGCTGTCTCGACCCACCTAGTGCTTCTAGTCCTTCCTTGTGCTTCTCGACCTCCCTCTTTTCTTCTATCTCGCGGTCGGTCGGTAGTTAAGTCATGCGTGCGTTTGTAGTTTTGTGTTGTCGTGTGCCGTCATTGTCTAGTTAGCCGTCGACCGTTTTCTCCCTCGTTCTCTCTCGACTCCCTCCGTGCTTCTAAACTCCCCCAGTGCTTCTCGGCTCTCTTCCTCTTTCTGTCTCGCGGTTGGTAGTTAGTTAGATCGTCGGTCAGTAGTCGTGTTCGTTCGTGTAGTCAGTCGTCGTGTTGTTCGTTCGGTCGTACGACGTCCATTCGTACGGTCGTTTGTCCCGTTGTCCTTTATTCGTTCGTTTGTTTAGTCGTTCGTCGCTTTGTCTGTGCGAGTTAGAGTTCGTTCGATAGTTCGCTCGTTTGGCTATTTTGGTAGTCATTGTAGGTTTAGTTTCCCCCCGTTTCGATTGATCTAGCTTTAGCTGAGCACCGGTAGCCCCAGTCTAGTCCCTGTGGAGAACACGACACTCGTTGCTATTTCAGTGGCAACCCGTGCACTTGCGGGTGTGCTATTTTTGCACGATCAACGGTGCGCTTGGTTGGAGGATTTGAAGATGCCCACGATGGAGAGCTACAAGGGCAACAACGACCCCCGTAAATTCCTACACATCTACAAATGGTCATCAAAGCCACGGGATGAAACGACTCAATGAAGGCAAAGGGACTGTCACTCACCCTGTAGGGGGTTGCACAATCCTGGTTCTTCACGATTGCCCCTGGCTCTATGTACACGTGGAAGCTGGTCCGCGACCTCATGCACAACAACTTCTAAGGCAACTACACGGAGTGGATCAATGCTGACCAGCTCTTCGTGATAAGGCAAACCCCCTAGGGAGACGCTGCAAGAGTACTTCAGGCACTTCGTGAAAGTTAGATGGCAAATCAAAGATGTCGATGAGATGATGATCATTAATGCCTTCATCTGAGGCCTTCCAAGAGGGCCCCTCACAGAATACAACATCTGAAAGCCTATAAAAAATTGTGGCCAAGCTCTTTGATAAAATGAAAGAATACCCCAAGGTAAAAGAGGATGCGGTGAGACATGAAGTCGATGTTGCAAGGCCTGTCACTGAGGGCAAGTTTGTCCCCTCATCCCAGAGAGAAGGCACAACCCAAAAACAACGAAAGGGGCCCTAAACAAGGAAGTGACAAGGTCCCTACACCTGGGGCGGGGGCCATTGATGTGGAAGGGGGCAAGGCCAGGGGCATGGTGTGAGGTGCACAGAAAGGGACAACACATGATGTGCGAGTGCCCCACCATCATAGCGCTCCGTGGAAGCGTAGCCAGAGATTGCATTCAAGGCATGGGAACACCAATGGTGGCGCACGTATAGCAGCCTCCAGAGACATATCCCACCCGAACCCCCAAGCATGCTACAAATAGAGGCCGCTGATGTAGGACCCCACCATAGTTGCCTTCCCTCAAGTTCCCTTCTAAGAGGTAATGGAGGGCCTATGCTCACCAGATACACCACATTGCAGCGTACCCAGCAAAGGTGCTCCCAGTGTGGGCCTAATCTGACATCACATTCACAATGGACGATGCCTCAGGAGTAGACTTCCCTACCAAGACTAGGTGGTCACGGCCAACATTGCGGGGTGCGAAGCGAGGCGGATCTTGGTGGACGGGGGGCAGCTCTGCGGACCTCTTATTCGGCGGTGTCTTCGACTGGATAGGCATCCCACAAGGTAGGCTTTAGCCGCCTGGGATCCTATTATAAGGCTTTGGTGGAAGCCCAATTAATGCATTGGGCCAAGTGGAGCTCAAAGTAGCCTTCGGCATGGACAAGCACGCTAGGGTGGAGGTGATTAACTTCGATGTCACCGATCTTTATGAAAATTTTTGAAATTATATTTTATAATAAAATAAGTTCTTAGGGTGAACCAGTTCTATTCTATATATGGTCACATCTTAGAGTCATCATGGCTCTAATACTATCTCTGCCAGACCCCGAAACAATGCCTTCAGATCCTCTATGTTAATCGCACTAGTTCAGGATCAGCTAGTGCACACAGTGATAATAAGGGTACATATCATGCACAATAACAAACCTTTATTAAACAAAGAGTATGACCTTATAGCCAGGGTTTACATCAATATTGCTCATTGGCTAAATATTAAAGGAAATAACAGTGGAAACAAGTAGTAAAAAGATGAAGCCAAAAGCTTGCCTACAGGCAAACGACAATAAGATGCGGCCTACTCGTCTTGATCCTCACCGTAGTCAAAGTCATCCTCCTCTGAGAAACAGAATTAAGCAAGGATGAGCACATAGAATGTACTCTACAAGTTACACGGAAAATGCAACAATAATGCAAGGCTGACAAGTGAAGGCATATAGGGTTAATTGAACATAAAGTAACATTAAAAGAAAAATAGTAAATAGATAGAAAATTGTAGAATTTAATATAATAAGTAAAGGCAATAATTTAAACAAATTAATACCGTTAGTGCAGGCATTGACCTAACACCAACCTAACCATGGGCATCCCACCCAGACCATCTTTCTCTGGAAAGATTCCAATATTTTCATGTAAAGCAATTTTTTTACAAAGCAAAGTCTAATACTTAGCATATCCATGATTGTGGGCACAGCTATCTAAGATAGTTTATACACTCTCTAGATATGGTACAACTTTGCCCACAAAATAAGATCAACTCATATCGCCACACGATAAGCACACTTCCTTAGGTGTGCGGTGGAGAGATCATGACAAGGCCTTTACAGTGCAATGTTGTCAACATAGCCATGCCTCCACTAAAGTTTTATCTTAATAAGAAATCCACCAGATCGGGGCCCCCTCTTGTGCCATGTAAGACTTTTCGTGGCTTAGCCATGCTCACATTTAGCTAATAGCAAGACTCAGGTTGGGATCCACAAATTAGTTAGCCAGGATAATTTCATACCAGCCTTATGATAGTACAATAGGATTTTATAGTAGTAACTCATAATCCGGTCCTTTATTGACTTAGGCAAACTTACCACATACCCCTTGTGCCTAGCACCCACATTTAGCCACCGAGCAGTAACATATGCTAGCTAACACCCACCACCTAACCATTTGCCCACATCTAAACCATGTTTTATATTTTTGTTGTCAAATATTTCATAGTCCTTCTTGACTCATCAAAGTCAAAATACATTTTAAAACTCATCATTTTATGTAAAAATGTTATCCCAATACTAAAGTTATTTCTAAGCATAGCTAAGCAGTTCTACAAAAATATTCTAGCTAATGCTAGTGTACTAATTAGAGTTTTATTCTAGGGTGACAAGGTACAAGGATTTGCAATGTCAAAGGTGTCATAACAAGTCGGTATTAACCAGGTATTGAAAACTGGAATTCAAATACATTGAATAAACATATGCATGCAGAATAATTTAAAAAATATATAATTTTATTTATAAACTAGGATCAATATGGTCAAGGTGTGTAACTTACCTTGCTCCGTGGACTGGTGAGTATCGTGGAAGTAAAATTCTTCAGAATCGTCGCAAGCTACACATAATTGATAAGATAAACTCAAATAAAATTCAAATAAACCCCAAACATTTAAAAGGATGGTAGAAATGGATATATTGGAATTTTTTATAAATTTAGAATTTTGAATAGGCTCAATAAGAACTAGGATAAAGGAGAACGAGCTCCTGGAAGTTTGAATTCTAAATAAATGAATTAAAACTAATTTCTAGAATTATTTTTCTAAAGAAAAAGATGATTACTATGTCAGCAAGGAATTTATATTTTTGGCGGCCACATCGGCTGCCACGTTCCTTTGACATGCTAACGTGGCTTGGTCACCAGTAGTGGCGCTTGGGAACCGAAGCTTGCCAGCATTTTAATGGACAACGGCAGTTAGTGAGGGGCACAAATTGGAGAGAAGGGCATGGGAATAGAATGGTGCACATAGGTTTTACCGGAGAGGGGCGGAGAGTAGTCGGCGACGTGAAGGGCGGCGGCATTGCTCGGGTCTTCGGCGAGGAGGTGGTTCCAACGTTGCTCAAGCTCAGTGAAAGGGTAAGTGAGGACAAAGAGGGCTTCACAAAGCCTTGGGTGGAATCGGCAATGCGTGAGGAGGCCCGAAGTGGCATGAATCAATCATCGGAGTTTGCTGAGGCTCGGCAGAGGGGTAAAGACAGTGCCGAGGTTCCTCAGGGCTCAGGGGTGCGAATTGGGAGAGGGGAAAGGTGGTGCGACTTGAAGTGATGCTGAGAGCGGCTTTTATAGGCCAAGGGGAGGTGCACATTAGCGGGAATTTCTCGCTGGACTCAATGGGTGGCGTGATTCTAGGAGATGGTTGGGGGCATAAAGCGCATGGGAGAGCTTTCGTTGTGGGATTCCCGCAATGCGAAAATGGGCGTGGCTTATCCCTTGGCACGTATGGTGCAAAATTGCAGGAGCAAAAGATTCAGCAGCGGTGTTGGGGAAGAGAGAAGAGAGGGAAGGGAGTAGGAAGAAAGGAGGTGGGCCCCAACTGTCGATGGGAGAGAGGAGGGGAAGAGAGATGGTGACACATGGATGAGGGGGAAGATCCGGCCATCGCGCAAAGAGAAGGACGGAAGGGGCACAGGTGCGGTGATACTACCACGTGGCGGTAGGGAGGGCATCCGGGCTGGTCACGTGTCGGCCTGAGAGCGAGGGAAGGATTTTAAATTAAATCAGAATTTTTAGAAAAGCTAGAATCTTCAAATAAGCTTAGAAAATAGAAAAAAATTATAAAATTTTACAAAAAAATCTACAATTAACTAGGAACTCAGCAAAATAAAATCAAGCCAATTGGATGCAAACAAACACAAGTTCTACTGGATCTCTCTCTAGGCTACAATAGAAGAAAAGAAAAGAAAATCTAGAAAAAAATCCAATTAAATCCAATTAAATAAAACTAGAAATTATGATGTCATAGCAACGCGCGAGTGAAAATGGTGGAATTGGAGATGAACAAGATGGAATGCGGTGAGAAAATGCTGAGAGGCAAACCAGCAAGTTGTCGTAATACCAACGGGACAGGGTCACTACTACAAAAAGGGTCATCACAGACAGTTCGGAACAGTCATCACAGATGGTTTTCTAAACCGTCTGAATTTATGAGTCAGTGATAATTGGAGGTTATCACAGACGGTTGGTGAGCCATATGTGATAATCACAACTCAGACGGTTTGTAACTAAAACCGTCTGTGAAGAATACTATCACAAATGGCTCAAATCAAAAACCGTCTATGATACTCACACATCACAGACGGTTCTAGCTACCAACCGTCTATAATGGATGAGTATCACAGACGGTTGGTAGCTAGAACCGTCTATGATATTTTTTTCATCACAGACGTTTGGTAGATAGAATAGTTTGTGATGTGCTAGTATCACAGACGGTTTTTGGTTTGAGCCATTTGTGATAATCCTTCACAGATAGTTTATATCACAAAATCGTTTGTGATAGTTCATTCTATACCTAATTGTTTTCTTTTTTCAGCTAACCTTAGGAAATGCTAACTATACCATCTGAAAACAAGCAAATATAGTAAGAAACACAGTACACATTCCATTTTTATTAAGATTAGAGCCTACCATTACAATATCCCAAAACAACGAGCAGGTTACCCATCTAGCTAACACAACAAGAACAGAGAAAAAGCAAAGATCCTCTATGCCTAGGCCTTCTCCCCCCTGATGCAGCGCACGAGCTGGATGTCTTTGACACCCACCATCATCAGTGTTGATTGAGCATCGCCTTGGTAGCTATTTGCTTCTGCGGTGTCTTCCCTCCTGTAGATTTGTGCGTCGTCTGCTTCGTGAGGGCTATTATGGTAAGGGGCAAGGAGGAGAACGTCAAGGAGGCTGGTTTTGGGTGATTATTTATAGGGGAGGGAGAGGCGGGAGTGTGAAAAATTTTGGCGCGGAGATGGAGAGGTGGAGCTACGATCCGTGGGGTGAGAGTTGGTAGATTTCTATTGGCTAGGATTGGGCTGGGGAGGATTGACGGGCCCAGCGGTGTGATTATCACAAACGGTTCTACATACAAACCATCTGTGATACTCTCTATCACAAACGGTTGGTAGCTAGAATTGTCTATAATAAATGAATATCATAGACGGTTCTATATACCAATCGTCTGTGAATTAGATCACAAAGTTTTATATACCGGTGCAATATAAACAACTAGTCTCAAAAGATAAAATAGCAAATTTTATATGGCTTATATATACTCATTTGAAAGGTTTCGATGAGATCTACAACTTTTCAGTTGAAGCAAAATCCAAATTCCAAAGGGAAGACTAAGAAAAAGGGCAAAAATAGAAACCAAAAACTTGTAACACAAATTTATGGCTAAAGATGGCCAATTTTGAGGGTCTTAGATGGTGAATAGTGCAAGTGGGTCATTTTTTGGATCGGACTCGTCGTTAGCTTTCCAACGAGTACAAGAACGTCGAAAACGGACACTGTATGCAACAGTTATGCCCGTTTTACTAAAGATGTCTCGGAACGGAATCCTACTCAGAATCTAGCGGGAGATTATGAAATTTTGGAGGATTGTGAGGCGGGAAACATATCACAGACAATTTTTAATACAAGACGTCTATGATAACTTCATTATCACAGACGATTTTTAATACAAACCGCCTGTGAAGTATCACAGACGGTTCTTATCAAGAACCATCTGTGATGTCTGCTATTATCACAGACAGTTTGTATTAAAAACCGTCTGTGATAATGAAGTTAGCATAGATGATTTGTATTAAAAACCATCTGTGAAAATACCACAATCAGTTATTCGTATGAACCGTCTATGATACTTGCAGCACAGACGGTTCCTGATGTAAGCGTCCAGTTTAGCCTCTTATGTATTAGTGGGTGCACCTTTTGAGGTGACGTGCATGCCTCAACCGATGTGATTGACCACGAGCCACATCCCCAAGGCAGGATTGCCACCATGTGTGTAGGGATAATGGCTCATACTAAGGCCCAACACACGAGGTAGGTACGACATCCCAAGGGCGGGACACGTGGTAAAAACCATACCACGCACACCGAGCCTTGGAAAAGGGGTTCGAAAGAAGACATTGGCAGCACTTGGACCGACCTAACTGTGCAACCTCGGGGACCCACAGCACGAAGCCAGCCTAAGGCCCAAGCAGTGGAGCAGAAGAGAACTCCCACCACGGCAACATGTCCAACAACCGCAACGCCCAGACCTACAGCAGAGCTCATTGACCACGTCAATGATCACATCGGTGAGCTGAAGGGACAGAGGGGGCCAAAATGTGTACATGCTTTCAGCCTACCTGTTATGAAGCCCTTGACCATGAGAGGCTACTATTAGGGAGTGGCCCCCAACTTAGCCTACTTGACCCACCAGAAGCAAGTCCAGGTGTACATGTACACAGAGGGTAGGCCTATGAGGGTCATGCTAAGAAAATGACATATTTGCCCCCCCCCCCCCTCTACTTAGGATCCAAAGGGGAGAAAGAACATTGGTATAAGAAATAGACTTGAGTTAACATTGAATACAAAACACACGCTCTACAAAGAACAATTGGTATAAGAAATAGACTTGAGTTAAGATTGAATACAAAACACACGCTCTACACCTCTCCCACTCTTGAAGTTTAGGCTCTGAGTGCCCCTTCGAGCTTCCCAAAGCTCTAGTATTCCCTATTTGGTGTGTAACCACAACCATGCTCATCTATCACCATTCATAATTGGCTGATTCTCAAACTTCGAAAATAAAACGCACAATCATTTTTCTTGAGAGAACAGTGCTCAACCATTTATCTCGATCACTGCTTATAGAGTTTTTTTAGACTACTCATAGGAAAATTAATCATTTCATATTTAATCACACCATGAAAGATTATTTTCACAACAACAACAAAGTTTTTTGTCTCAAACAAGTTAAGTTAGGCTAGGAATAAAACCGTCTCAAGATCAAATAAACGAGAGCCTTGTAATAAAACTACAAGGCTAAAACAATAAGTCCTACATCCTGTCATCTGAACCGAGAGCCTAAAACACTATCCCTAAACCTTCTTCTTATGTCATGGTTTCGATACATGGATCGCTAACTTCCATGCAATCCTATCCAAAGCTAAGTTTTTGGGTACGTTCCATTCCCTCAAACCTCTTTTAACTGTTTCCTCCCATGTTAGTCTTAGTCGATCTCTACCTCTTCTTATATTTTTGGTATATCTTAAAATTTCACTACGTACCGGTGCCTCAGAAGGTCTCCGTTGAAGATATTGAAACCATCTTAAGTGATATTAGATAAGCTTCTCTTTAATTGGTGCTATCACACCATATCGTATCACGTATATCATAACTGTGATTCGATCACGTATGAAAGAGCATTTCCATTTACCAAAAATCTAAATGGAGGAGAGCCAGTATATAATATAAGTAACACGTATGCTTTGCTTTTTGTATCTTGTAGCTTTAGCTGTGCAACATGTATCATTGCTTTTTGCACTGGGATCAGATCACACTAGCCCAGCTTCACATGGATTCTGATAGAAGCTGTGTACTCTCTCTCTCTCTCTCTCTCTCTCTCTCTCTCTCTGTACACAGTGCAGTGCATCGAGTATCTAGCTAGGCGAGGGGTGGAGTGGTTGGGCAAATAAAACTTTGCACCAAACCGGCGTTCTGCTTGTGGCAAGCCTTACGGCGCAGGATCAGGTGCTGCCGACCTAAACTCGGCAAATCGACATTGACCACCCATTGCCCATTGCATCTCTCTCTCTCGATCTCTCTCCATCTGTCCGCGAACGATTTTCATTGGGCAAGGAAAAAGTAATCAGGCTGGCTGGCTTTGCCTTAAAAATAAGATGATAATACGATATCTCTCGTTGTCCCTGACAAGTGACTGAATCTGTGACCGGTCATAGTACTACAAGAAAAAGTTTATTGTGGCAAATTAACTATACATAACGAAAATACAGTTGTTTCAACACTAGCTAGGTTTACAAATAACCATAATTTGTATGGTACTAATAATGTTGTAGACATGCTATGCTACCTCTGCTTAAGGTAGATCACACATCTCTTTAGCTCACTCATACTTCTAATAGGAAAATTAAATGATGAGAGAGAGAGAGAGAGGATAGCAAAGATAGCAAAGAAGAAAACTAACTATTACCATCAAAGTGCAAGATAGCTGCAAATTGGCAGGTTAAACTCTTGAATTTTTGACACCATGCCTTTTGAAAGCTTCAAACAAGCATGGATGGAAAAATGTTCTCCTGCCAACCTAACAGCAGGAGCAAGCATAGCAAGCAGCTAGCAGTCAATGCTGTGCATTAGAAGCTAGTGAGAGAGAAAATTCCAAGAGGTTGCGCTTGCATTGAGTAATGGCTATGGGATAGGAGTTGGAATTGCATTGCATGTGTATTCTCAGAGCTAGCCATGTATTTCTTGCTGCATTCATGTGAAATGCCAGGCAATTGCAGGAACCTAAATATTTCGTTGCATTGCACATAGGAATGAACTGCCATGCATACAGGTAGAAGATGCATGGATGCATGTATCAAAATATAAATGAATTTGTGAGTTGAATACGAGCTGTACTCATAAGCTATATTGTGTTAAAGAAACAGTGTGATGCAGAGTAGTGTAGTTTTCTGTGCATGCATCTCTTCATGCAACTCCATTCATCCATCACAAGGAAATTAAAAACAAGGGGAAGACAGGAGAATACTGAGAAGTTCCACGTACGCATGTCAAACTTTAACCAACATTCAGTTTTGTCAGAGTTATATTAGAGCCTCTTTGGGAGTAATTAGTATTATTGAACATGTGATAATTAAGGGACTAATACGTATGTAATGAATGTCTAATTTGTATATGTTAATAGAATTCTGGAGTTGGCATCTATATAACTATACTTTCCAAGTTTTACCAAAATTTTGCAAGAAAGATGACAAGTTGAGTTGAATTTTGCAGGAGTACATAAAGGAATGAGTTGCTTAATTAAGTTCATGGTTTGCTTACTTCCACTACTACTGCACATCCACCAGTCCTTGCACATTCTTTGGCAATGCGTAGAGGTAATTATCCTGTATAAATGACACAAAATTGTACAGATAAAAGGAGAGGCCATCAATAAATGCTTTAAGAATATATAAAGATGTCTAAATAGCTATAAATGGGTAAGCAAGATAGCAAAGAAGACCACACTTCCTTGCCTTCCTGCCTTTCTTCCCTTGGCTCCTATTAATCCACTTTAACTGAAGAAAAGCAAAGGGGAGCTCCTTTCCTAGTCCAAGAAACAAAGGGGGGCGGGGGGGGGGGGGGGGGGGGGGGGCTTCATACCAACCTGTTCTGAACAGCCATTTTAGTAGGTTATCTCCTTACATGCAATATTCAGTTTTCTGCATTCGTAGCCTTGTTGTTCAGCTAGCTGCATTCTAGATAGATCTCGTTTGTATGTTCTCTCTTTGAGGAAAATTAAACCCTTGTCTATGCTAGCTTCAGGTTTTTTGCAGGAAAATACTATGGTGGCTTCTAGTTTGATGCTTCTTAGTTGTGATTGGAAATCATATCCTCTCTTTCTATATCTATGTATCTGGATGATTCTTTCCCAGTGAACTTGTTTTGTTTTGGAAGGTTTCAGTTTATTTGCTTCTTGAAATTTCTCTATCTTCCTATCTAGCTAGATCTTTGATCTTGTGGGGAGGAGAGGGGAGAAAGTAGCACTAGAACATGTATATCCAGCAGCTCAGCTTCTCACTCGATCTGTGACGAATTTTCTTGGGTCAACTGTTCTTAGCTAGATATGTTAACAGTTAGTTAAGCACATCTGTATAACTTTTCCTTGCTTTGTTTGGAGATAAACAGGATTCTTCGGATTTAGTTTGGTTCTTTTTCCCTTTGAGGAAACTGTGTTTTTACATCTGATCGTTTGCTTTTCTTGAACAAATAAGGAGAAGCTCCTTGATTCGTCTTCCCATCTGGTGTTTTCGGCGTTCTTTGCTTCTTCCCTTCAATTATTTCGAGAGGAACATAACCTGAGACTTAAGTTCTTGATACTAATTTTGTTAGATCTTATATATGTTTGCCTAATTCCTTTCTAAAGAAAAGCGAAAATTAAGCCTTTCATCTGTCAAATCATGGGATCGATCGCCCTTTCTGATATCCTCGTGTTTGGTCCATCTGTCAAAACATGGAAATTTTGTCATCTTTTTCTTTGAAATGCCCCCCCCCCCCCCCCCAATCCTAAATTAGCTGTTTCTTTTTCCTTTTTCGTAGACACATGCAAATCGATGAACTGGTTAATTAGATCGATCGTAGTGTACTGTAAATAACGACGAGATCTTTCTTATTATCTTCTTTATCAAACCTCCCATGCAAAATTTTGCTGATTTTTTTTTATCTTCCACTTTGGTTCAGTTGAGACCAAGAAGTGATGGGGAGGGGAAGAATTGAGATCAAGAGGATCGAGAACACGACAAGCCGCCAGGTCACCTTCTGCAAGCGCCGCAACGGCCTCCTCAAGAAGGCGTATGAGCTATCCGTCCTCTGCGACATCGAGGTGGCGCTCGTCGTCTTCTCGAGCCGCGGCCGCCTCTATGAGTACTCCAACAACAGGTGTGTAGTATATACGTCTTGAACCTAGCTAGCTTGGTGGATATGTTTGTTTCCTTAGCATGTGATTTCATGCTTAACTCACTTGCTGTGTTTGTTGCCTTGTTCGTATGGCTACTTGTCCCTGAGTGAAAGTTTGCTGGTACTTTTGAGATGGATGCTTCAAAATATTTCAGAACAAGTGCTTCATTTTTAGGGGATGGTTTGCTTGCTTTTAGGTGACAGAATTTTACTACTTGGTAGAGTTGGATAAGCTTGAAATTAACTATTTTGTTCGATATGTATCCATCAACATGTGTGTGGTCATATATGTTGAGAAGTCCTCCTGATTTTCTTTCATGGTCAGAAGTAGGGATGGCAATCGGGTGCGGCGGGTACGGGTAGTACTCGCCTATACACGTACCCGTGGCCCCGATTTACGCCTCGGGTATACCCGCGAAAGACGACGGGCGAAAAACCTCGCCCATACCCGTCGCCCGCGGGTACCTGTCGCCTGCGGGCATACCCGTTTACCCGCGAACATGAACTCTTCTATTCCTAAATAATATTGTAGCGAATTAACTTTTCGTTAATTTAATATGGAAAATTGTAGCGAATTAGCCGAATAATATTGTATCATTGTAGACATATGCAATAAGTTAATTAAGTATAGATGTATAGTTGAAAGATTTTCGTTACAAAAGAATTTTGGAGTGAATATCATATGTGAATATCATATGGATAGATATTACTGAGTAAAGTGCCAATAGTCGAGCTCTGTTTACTGGTAATATATGCCGACATAGATGCTATGCCAACGAAATTTCCAACAATTTTGACATACAGGAGGAACTAAGGGACTGGTCGAACGAATCACAAATCTAGCTTAACCTTCAACTCACTACTACTACTGCTTATGCAATGTACTACAGCACAAAACAGGATTCTTCCCAGCTTTTACAGAAAGCTACAGGCCCGGAGCTAGAATGCTAGATGCCAATTAATTGCTTTTCTCTTCAATAATTATCAGTTTAATTCTCTTCTAGAAGGTACTTTTCATGCAGTCTATTTCACGGGTAAACACAGGCAAGACGAGTACGGGTAGAGCTAACCCATACCCGTACCCGTTTACCTGATAGACAGAGATTTCTCTTCATTTTCCTACCCGTGGGTAAAGAATACATCTCATACCCGACTCCATTAGGGTATTTACCCACGGGTACATGGGTAAACGGGCACAATTGCCATCCCTAGTCAGAAGGCTATCTTGCTTATGATCGTTTATACTGCAATATGTCATTCATTTTGCCAGACCAAGAACCTTTCGACAATAATTGTTGTTAAGAGTTGTCCAAAGCTCAATCTAATTGGACTTTTCGTATGTGCGAGCTAATAAAACTTGCTCACTTGTACTTCCTCCGAGTCATCATCCATTACAGTACGTACTAGTGTAAGCCTCTAGCTATATTGTACCCTTGCCATCATGTACCATTTACAAGTATGTGGAGGATAAGCAAAACCAGAAAGGAAAAGAAAATGAAGAAAATATTTTACCAACAGTTGATGCTTTTTGATTGATGAACTAAGTCTACCATGTATTATTCATCTCTTATTTTGTCGAGTCGCCCTTGTCTTCATATCAATTAGATGAATTGGCTTGTTATATGTATGTTGTTTATGTATACACACTGCATGCATGCATATTTGATTTTACCGTGCAGTTAATTAATATTTGACCAAAAAATGCCTATTTTTATTTCCTAATTGGAAATCTGCAACATATCGTGCATTCCATCAAATAAGACGAAATTTGCTACATTTCTTCATAGTTTATGTCAATGCAAAATTGCAAATGCATTTGCAACCTCAATCTCTCTCCCATCGGTACATATGCTTATGTCATCTTTTGTCATATATATTCTCCACATATCCTATCACCAGCAACAGCTAGCTAGCTCTAATGCTTTATAAGGCTTCGCTCCTTTTCTGATTAACTTTAGTTTTTTCAGCGATCACTATTTATTAGACTAATAAATCGTAACCAAAATCATAAACTGCAGAATAAAAAAACTAACTGTCAAGAGTTTCTTTTCCCTACTTTCCCTCTCCCAAGTCCCAACCATACATATAATTTTATATATATATGCAGAACGTACGCCTCATGGTCACCATGGACATGCATGCACCTCGATGCAAAACTTGCACCAACATAGAAACTGCATCATCTCCCATATTCGCTGTGTTTGCTCTTCTCCCATGCAAAGTTTGCATCAATAACCAATGCCCATCCATATACATGTTTGATCGTGCCTCTCTCTCTCTCTCTCTCTCTCTCTCTCTCTCTCTCTCTCTCTCTCTCTCTCTCTCTCTCTCTCTCTCTATTGTGTGTTCATTTCATCATTTCATTCCTTTCTTGTGTTTACTTCAACACAACCAGCTAGCGAAAGCAGTAGCATAGATACCTTCTTTGCACAATTTTATGATGAATTAACAAGAACACTTCGATCTTCACATGCATTTCTGTACTGATACGTATAGTCCTCTCCTCCTTTTTGTTGCTGTTGTCTTTTGTCTAGTTACGAACACTAGCTATCATGCATGTTTACCAGTGCGTGTATACATCGAGGTTATAACTCCACTGATCAGTCCTTCCTTGCATTCCCTTTGTTTATTTCAACTGCAGTGTCAAGGCTACAATTGATAGGTACAAGAAGGCACATGCTTATGGCTCGACCTCTGGGGCACCACTCATAGAGGTCAATGCTCAGGTAAGCCATATATGCATGCTTTTACCTTGATTCAATTAATCTTATAGCTAAATTTGGTGATTCTATGTTTTACATACTAAAACCAACCCATACAAACTTAGGGTGTAGACGCTTGAACTAAATTCTTCAGTAGGTGTAAATTTAACTCATGTTGACACATGACAGTACAAACAAACAAATTAAGCATGTCCTGCTGAGAATCTTTAGGACCAAATTATATTCATGTTGTAATATGTAAACCACATGGGGATTAGTTATTCCTCTCTAGACTCGAGTTTCTCTAAATGTTTCTCTGTTGCTGAATTAATGTGGGGGTCTTGCTAGCTAGGCTTGCATTTACAGTTAGTGATTGAGGACAACACCTAAAAAGGAACACAACTAATCAAACTGCACTGAAAAAATATCCATTCTGTGGCACCATTTGGTTACTGGAACTGATTTTTCTCAGTTGGAATTGGATTATGTAAAATTGTAAGATCCATCTGATCGTCTTCCTTTTGCTTCTTTGTTTTATCTGAAGCAATACTACCAGCAAGAATCTGCCAAACTGTGCCACCAAATCCAGATGCTGCAAAACACTAACAAGTAAGAGCCTACTAATTGCCAACCTATGCACCTTGGCTATTGATGAGACATGAGAGCAATGTAAATGACTGAAAGTGCTGATTGTTCCTTTGGTTTATTTCTCTGTTTTGAAGGCACTTGGCTGGTGATTCTGTGAGCAACCTCTCACTGAAGGAGCTGAAGCAACTCGAAAGCCGGCTCGAGAAAGGCATTGCAAAGATCAGAGCCAGGAAGGTAACTAATATTCTGATAAACCATGCATACATACCGATTTCACAAAAGCATCAACCTATCTCTCATAAGAAAAAAAATTAATATACCATCTTTAGGTAGTATCACTGCCATTAAGTGTGTTATCCAATACATATATATCTTGGTTTGAATTTTTGTTCAGTTTCTTATATAATGCTTATCCCTAAATTGGTGTTGATCCTTATTTGTGGACTCTTGTTTCAGAATGAGCTGCTGGCTGCAGAGATCAATTTCATGGCCAAAAGGGTAATAACACTACATGTTATACATATTGATCAGTCACCACAATCAATCACTCCCTTGCACTTTCTTTAGTTAATCCCCCTTGGCTTCACTCATTCATTTGCAATGTCCTTGCCATGATTGCAGGAGATCGAGCTTCAGAATGACAACATGAGCCTCAGAACCAAGGTACACAAGACGACTATCAGAAATCAGAATCAACTTTATTGATGCATAATATATAACTAGTCTAGATTCATGGAAACAACTGAACAGTCTTGATTCAGAAGTATATATATTCTGATCATCTCTCTATTGATCATGTTAATTCAGATTGCAGAGGAGGAGGAGCAGCTGCAGCAGGTGACCATCGCCCGGTCCGCCGCCGCGGAGCTGAACCCCTTCGCGGTGCTGGACATGAAGTGCTTCTTCCCCGCCAGCCTGATCGAGGCGTCCGCGGCGGCGCAGGCTCAGGCGTCCTCGCAGCGACTGCAGATCAACCCCACCGAGCTGAACCTCGGCTACCAGCTCGCGCCGCCGGGCGCCGAGGCAGCTCCTCAGTTCTGATTAACGACCTGCATGATCGAGCTCTTAATTACAGACTGCCGCTATCTTCTAGCTTATAATATGTGTGCTGCTTTTTTGTTGGTTAGTTCCTCTTTGCTACTGATGGAGAATTAAATGGCTTTTAAGCTGTGTCCAAGAAACCAAAATTGTCAGAAGTACGGATGAATGCTACATATCACTTCGATCAAATTAAGTAAAAACCTATTGATTAATTAGCTGCATCCTGACGATGGTAATTGCTTATGTTTGATTTGTTTTCTTCATGCTGCATGCTTGTGGCACCTTTTGGAATTTGTCTGTGTGGTTGATGTAGCCATTTTGATAACTTTACGTGTAAATTACTAGCAAGCCCAAAATACGAAGCCAAATATGTTTATGCTACGTATCGGGGTAGAAGTCCATTAGTTTATTCCCCAAATGTAGAGTATTGCGCTAAAAAGTTGATATTTCACCGCTTTTAGGGCCCTCTCATAATTATTTTCTTGTCAAAACTCCATTATGTACGGAAACACTGTAATTGGCTAATTGCTATTCTCTGATTGAACAATCATCTTATTCCTACTGCATACATAGGCATGTAGAGCCAGGTTTGTATCAAACATTTTAGAGAAAAAATACATCCGAAGCATCAGAGCTGTAAATTAGATGAATGGCATTGCAAAGAAGATTGGCTGTGCAATAACATCCCTACCCTCCAAGTTTCAATCCTAGCAGTAATCTAAGGTGTTTGGGCCAATTTTTTGCTCAATCTTATCTATACGAAGAGGGTTCTTCTCAAGCTAGCTTTTATTTGCACCTTTGTTTCCCACCGATTTCACTTTGGAATAGCCTCGGCACTTGTGTTATTTTGAAATTTTCTTCTCACAAGAAAACCACCTTGTATCAAAAACTAAAAGAAAAACTAATGGTGATGTTATTGTTGAAAACGTAGGGAATATTTTAATTTTAAATTTTACTTATGAGACAAATACAGTAAAATACTAACGATTAAATAAACGAAACTAACAACAGGCAACTCATTGTACGTCAGAAAATACATAAAAAATATTATAATAGAGTTGATCGACCGTGCGAACGGCTTATAGTATTGTTGATGGAGAAAATGGAAGCAACGTAGAAATGAGCAATCGTGGAAGTAGTCGACGTTGAGCAATAAGTCAAGTGGTCGCGCTGCCCAAAAATCTTATTACTGCACCATGCAGATTCTCTCTGCGACAATGGTTCGGAGATCCCACTCAACTCCCTTCCCAGTACATGCCGAGAAGAAAAGCCGACATGGTTGAGTAACTCGATACTACAACACTGATACCCAAAGGAGGTGCAAGAATGGAGGAGGAATTTTGTGCCTTCTCTTGGACATCTCTAAGTCCTTTTAAGGACATTACAATCATTCACTTGAAACTATTGCAATTAAATATAATTAAAACACCGGTAACTACCTCATCAAACCACATAATGATATTTATGTAGTGTTTACCAGCTCTGGATAGTTCAAAATGGAAAGAAAAATACATGATTCACAAAACAAAAGGTAGACTTGGTTCATGATGCGACTACACCATAGCATAGTTACGCGTTGTAAGTCACAAGTCACGCGATTTTCACAAAAATGTGCAAATACGCACGCGTGTGCATGTATTTAGCCAAAGTCCTCCTTATGCCATCCCCGTGCCATGTGTCATATGTTTCAATGAGTAGTAAGGACTCTACATTATAAATTGCCTTCTCTCCACTTGGATAGTTAATATAGTACTAAACCATGCATACTTTGGAATTTATAAATGAAATGGGCCTTAACTCATAGGCCAATTTTCAACTATCCTACACCAATCCCAAAGAAAAAAAAGCAAAATATGACAAAGATTGTTGTACTGAAGTGTTGTTAATATACTATCTTTTGGTGTAAGTCTCGTATGGGTTGAACTTGCACCTAGATTAGGAAGATTCATCTTCTAATGGCTGATGAATGGACTACGCCTTGAATTTGTAACTTTTTTATGATTAGACTTCACTTAAAATCTGAACTGATACAAGGTTGCTAATGAACCACGTCTAAACGGAGTGTTAAAAGGCCATGCTCACTTATCTGCTCCTGAGCTTTCTAGAGAATGTCCCATTCTTGTGAATTGCGACAACACAATTAGATTCAAGTAGATGTATTCTTTCTAGGTATCCTACAGGCTAATACAATTTTCTCATTTGGACAATAGAATACATTAAGGCTTTCAGTCAACTTTCCATATAGTCAAGAGTATTTTATTTATTAGGACACAGGTACAACTGATATATACTCTCTTGTTACAACATCAACTTATTTTTTCTATTTCCTTAGTCATGGGATCTCCAATAAAAAAAGGTATAGGTTACTGTTGTGATATATCTCAAATGAGCCCCATTCTTATGCCCATAGAGGCAATGGAAATCACTTTCCGTGCTAGCCCTTTGTAAAAAGGTCTACTAGATTTTTCTCAGTGTGAATATACTTCACAACAATCACTTTGGAGTTCATCAATTTTTTGACAAATTTAAGCATATGCTTCACATGTCTGAAGGACTTTAGCCAACACCATTTGATTATCGCAATACATTAGAATTGCTGGTATTGTTTTATCAACAATGACAAGTTCAGCAGAAGTTCTCTCAGCTAGTCCGCCTCAACAGTGACTGTGTTAAGTGCTATAAGTTCTGCTTCCATGGTTGACCTCGTTGCAAGACCTCCATGAAATTGTAGCACTAGCTAAAGTAAATACATAGCCACTTATACCTTTGATATCATCTGCATCAGAGATCCAATTGGAATCACTATATACTTGTAATATAGAAAGGTATCTAGTATAATGAATTTCAAAAGATGTTATGCCTCTCTAATAACGCAACACTCTTTCAAGTGCCTCCCAATGATTATCTCCTAGGTTAGATGTAAACTAACTTAATTTCCTCATAGCAAATGAAATGTTAGGTCTTGTGGCACCAGGTAAATACATAAGTTAATAATTTGTTAATATCTCAATTGATCTTTTCCTAGCCCCTAGTTCTTTCATAGCTTAATGCTCGCACATAGGGTGTTAGAGAAATTTTACAATTCTCATAGCCAAAATGACTCAAAATTTTCCTAGCATAATGAGATTGATTTAAAGTAGTCACATCCTTGTTCTTGAACAGTTTGATATTCAGAATGGCATCTGCCTCTCCCAGGTCTTTCATATCAAAGCATCGAGATAAGAAAGATTTGATTTCGTCAATTAATACAATATTTGTCCCAAAAATAAGTATGTTATCCACATAAAAACACAAGATCACTCCTTGGCCCCACCATAATGGTAGTATACATATTTATAAGCTTCGTTCACAACAAAGCTAGCAGATATCAAAGTTTTATCAAACTTCTTGGCTATTGTTTAAGTGCTTGCTTTAAGCCATACAAGGATTTTAATAATCAGCACACATTATTTTCCTGTTTAAAAATCACAAAACAATCTAGTTTATCCATATAAATTTCTTTCTCTAACTATCTATTAAGGAAAGCTGTCTTTACATACATTTAATGAACATGTAGACCATAGGAAGATGCTAACGCAAAGAGCACTCTGATAGTGGTTACTCTGGCAACAGGAGAATATGTATCAAAGAAATTCTCTCCTTCTTTCTAGGTGTAACCCTTAGCCACAAGTCTTATCTTGTACTTCTCAATAGTACCATTAGGCCTTAATTTCCTTTTGAAGACCCACTTACACCCTACAGGTTTGCACCCGCTAGGACAATCAGTGATATCCAAGTCTCATTAGCCATAATAGAGTCCATTTCGCCATGGACTGCCTCTTTGCAATACTCAGTGTCAGGAGATGCATAAGCCTCTGAAAGAATCCTTGTCATATCATCCACGAGAAATACAATAAAGTTGTCACCAAAAGTTTTCTCAATATTTTATCTCTTGCTCCTTCGAGGAGCCTCTATGACTAAATTGTTATCCTCCTCATGGACATCACACATTGGTTTAGGGATATCACACTTTGGTTCAGAAACAATAGAAGGTTCAGAAGTTTGATTATTCTTAGTTTGAATATTTTCAGTTCGAGCATTCTTAGTTCGTGAAGTACTGCTTGAAGCTCTCATAGGATATATATCCTCAAAAATGAAGTATCTCTAAACTCTATTATTATGTTAGCAATAATCTCAGGAGTTTCTGATTTTTACTACTAAATATCTATAGGTCGTGCTATTATGACCATATCATACAAAACACAATCGACTATTTAGATTCAAGCTTTATCTTTTTCTATAATAGTATATTAACTTTTGCCAAACACTCTCAAGTTCATAGAAAATTGACATTATGTTTTGTCCCCTTCTATCCCTCATATGGAGTAATCTCACTCTTTTTAGTGATCACTCTATTTAGGACGAAAGTTGATATCAATATAGCTTTCCCCTACCATGCCTTAGACATACCAACACTCTCTAACATGGCATTAACTAAGTCTGTTAGTGTCTAATTTTTCTCGCAGCCACCTCGTTTGATTGGGGTGAATATGGTAGTATAAATTTATGGACTATTCCATGCTCATAACAAAATTGGGAGAATTTATAAGAGGTGTACTCTCCTCCATGATCAGATTTCAATCTTTTTATTTTGTTTTCTAGTCGGTTCTCAACCTCAGCCTTGTAAATTTTAAAGTAGTTTAAAGTTTCATCCTTAGTTTTTAGCAAATACACATAGCAATAACGTGTGTGTTGCATAACCAATAAAAGTCAGAAAAAATCTTTTGCCCCTTTAGTCAAGAATCCATTTATTTCACATAAATCTAAATGAACAAGATCTAATGATGCCAAATTCTTTTCATCCTCTAATCCCTCAAAGGGTTTTCAAGGTTGTTTTGATTGCACAAATGACTGGCACTTTGATCATTTGATAATTTGACATTTTAGAATTAAATCTAATATGGACATTCTAGCGATACTATCAAAACCAATATAACAGAAACAAGAATACCAAATATTGGCCTTATATTTATTTAAACCAGTTGCCACATTCAGATTATAGCAAGACTCTAAAGTACACAGGTGTAATAAGCCTCTACTCTCATAGTCTTTACAAACAAAATTTCCAAATTTAAACATTACAACTTTATTTGACTCAAACACTAGCTTATAACCATCCCTACATAGGAAAGAACCATTAATAAGGTTTTTATTTATTGTTGGAACATGCTACATATTCTTCAAGTGAACAATCTTCCCTGAAGTAAATTCCAAATCCAATGTGCCAACACCAAGGATAAAAGCATGCAACCCATTTCCCTAGCCTATGATCATATTGACAATCTTCTTCTTTAGCTGTTCACCATCCTTGCTCTTGCGGAAGTGACAATCATTTGTCATATGACCTTTTTCCGCACACGAAGTAGGTGATGCCCCTTAATTCTTTTTTCTCAGTTTTATTCTTCTTATAGCTAGTTGTCTTGTTCGGTTTGTTGGATTTGTACTTCTTTGTAGCAGTTTTTTCTCTATAAAATTTGCATTGTTCTGATCAGAAGTGTTGGGTGTATCTTTTGTTCTTACTTTTTCTTGCACATAGAGGGTAGCAATGAGATCCTCAATAAAAATATCTTCCTCTTGTGTTTCAAGCTAGTGGTAAAATCCCACCAAGAAACAGAAAGTTTAATAATAATACACATAGCCACAAACTTAGGAGGTAACACACAGCCCAAGTGCACAATCTCACCAACCAGTAGCTAGAGGTCATGAACTTGTCCAACTATGGACTTAGTGTAGGACCGGTATGGCAACAGAGGGGGTGAATGGTGCGTCTAAAATTTTTTCCAGGTATTTGCCAATTCTTCACTCTAGTAACTACAGAGCTATGAAGATCAGAATTGGGACCCAAGAGCAAAACAACACACCCAAAAACCTAAGAGAATAAATTCTCATCTCTTCTCCTATCTGACCACCACAGAGAGGCCGATCTGACCAGCTTAAAGCCGACGGTCTAACCGATGACTTGTTAGATCGGGCTTAGGGGCAGTCTAATCATTCTCTGTTTTCAGAACTGAAAATCAGCCTAAGCCAAGACTGAAAAAAGGTGCAACTCTCAAAATCCTCAATCAAAAGGGATAAAACGTTGCATGCACCTTGCTAAAGATCTTAGGAACCTATTCTATTCAAATATCACATGAATCTTGGTTAAAGTTCTAATCTTTCCCCAAAATAAGCAAGATTGCATCAAAACCGAGCAAACTCCAAAATTTAAAGATATGACTTTCTCGTGGACAAAGGATGGTCAAGATAGCTCTAGATGAGTTCCCACATATTATAGCAAGCTATTCCTTCCAAAGATTTGAAGTAATAAACTCGGGATCAAGAAATCTCACAATGAGGTCAAATCCAAACAAAATTGAGCAACTTTGAAATCTTACAAGATCTGATGCCTAAATGGATAGGTGTTTATCTCTATGAGTCATCTTCATCACTTACACATCCTACCCACATAATAAGATTAAGAAGGGGAGAAGAGATCAAATCCAATAAGAACAAGAGTAAATCAACCAAATCAAGAAGATTCTATGAGTGAAGGACAAAGTTAATCTATTACTAGTTGAGGATGGAGGTTTTACAGCTACTCTACCTGGAGGACAAAAGAGCACATCACAACACTCATACTTCTCAAACCCTAACCCTAGAGCACTTGGTTAGAATGATGGATGGTTGGATGGTGGCATGCAAGCTTCCATTCTAACCTATTAAATAGATGAGGTAACTAATTCACATCTAATCCTAATGGATACTATCCACTAGCACATATAGGAGAAACTATTAACCCCATACAATATGGGTTTTACTTATACCTTTAACTCATGCATTGTTTTCCAATCACATGAACCCGCATCCGCTAAGCCTTCATCATTTGATCCACTAGATCATCTCAGATTCTCCTTGACCTAAACAGATTTTGCATGTGCCACTCGATTTTGATCCACATGGTTTCTGGCATTTGGCCTCTCACGAGGATATAATAATCCACTAATTATTACATTATTATATTATTCGAATATACCCTTTATCGATAAAGGGGAGATTCTATAGAATAGTCGTAAGTCTTGCTACGACTACTCCTTGGTCATAAGTTTCTCTACGACCACGTAAGTCTTACTACGACTACTCGATGGTTATAAGTCTCACTATGACCGCATAGTCATAATTCTTACTGTGACTACTCGATAGTCGTAAGTCTGTCTATGACCACATAGTCATAAGTTTTACTACGACAACTCAATGGTAGTAAGTCTCAATACGAACATATAGTCATAAATCCTACTGCGACTACTCAATGGTCATAAGTCTGTCTAAGACCATATAGTCGTAAGTCCTACTATAACTACTCGATGGTCATAAGTCTGTCTACGACCACATAGTCATAAGTCCTACTGCGAGTACTCGATGGTCGTAAGTCTGCCTATGACCACATAGTCATAAATCCTACTACGACTACTCGATGGTCGTAAGTTTGTCTATGACCACATAGTCGTAAGTCCTACTGCGACTACTCAATGGTTGTAAGTCTCTCTATGACTACATAGTTGTAAGTCTTACTACGACTACTCCTTGATTGTAAGTCTTGCTATGACCATGTACTCGTAAGATGTCCTATGACCTAGTCATAGACTTTTCTACGAATAACATATCTAGTGTCTCGTAGAGTCGCCTAACAAGTTGGTTAGAACGTGCGCTTATCTTGATAACCGCACACGATCTCTCTTTGACAACAACCGTTGTATGGTGAACCGCCCTCATATCTCTCTGACAATAACTTCCAATGGACGGTTATCATCTGAACCATTGGGATGTCTTTTGATGCTAGACAGTTGCCGTCATTTGGTCAACTATATAAAGGATTACGTCGGAAGGGGAAGGGGGAGGGATCGAAGCAAGAGATAGTGCAAGGCATTTTTCATTACACACTTTGTAATTTTCTCTTTGAGCGATAGCAACATAGGACGTAGGGTTATTATTCTCTCAGGAGAAGGCCCAAACCTGTATAAAATTCTCGTGTCTTCCTTCTGCATTACCAGATCTTAGTAGTAAGAGTTTTTCCCGAATCCAAACAAAACATACGTAAGATCGGTATTAAAACACTCACAGCCTCCTTACCAAAATATCCTTCCTTGACCCGATCTTCATTTTTTTTCTTGTAAGCAATCACCATCAAACCGACTAAGTCACCTGATGCAACCTGTCACTCGAACCTTCCTTTCAATATTTTCTGCCTCTCTTATGCCATGATTAAGCTCAACCATCTCATCTGGCATCCTAAATCGTTCTAGGCCTCGACTCCTCCATGAGTGTAACCCCGATCCTCACCATTGACCGTGGTTAACTCATGTTAGTCAAAAGACTAAAAAATCATTTCTAGACACAAGTTGTTTACAACTTGACCCACGTTAGTCAAAACATGTGTCATGCAACACGGATGCATTGACCTAGGTCCAAACATACCAACTGAATCAACCTCTGGCCGATCAGAACGCTGGCTCCAGCTGATTGACCACTAACAGCTACCAGTCAAACCGCTACCTTTGGCCGATCTAACAAGTAACAGTTTGATCACCTCCTAGGCCAGTCAGTGGCGGTCTGAAGGAAGTTCTAAAAAACTATAAATCTTTGCAAAATCCAAAAGCCAACTTCACAAACTTAGCAATGATTCATCAGAAACATTCTGGACCCTCTTACATAGTCTCTCACTTAGCCTCATCCATGTAAAGTCAAAGAATTGCTCACACATATAGAGCCAGCGACCTGCCTCTATCTCCATATATTTATGCTATAGTGCATTCCACAACTCTATGGTGGACTTGTAATCTATATACATATCATAGAGCTAATCTGACAGGATAGTCAGAATGAAGCCAAGGGTTGTGTTGTTCGCATTGTCAAACAGCATATACTGGTCAATCGTAAATTGATACTATAGGTGGATAACCCATAACAGTCCCAAAGATATGAGCTAAAATTTTACTCTAGTCTACCATCTACAAAAGTTGTCACCAAAAAACCTCTCAGGTTTCATTGCATTTGAAGCACCAACCACTGCTGAATTGTAACAAAGTTCACAATAAGGTCTCTGGAATGTTGAAAATGTGGGCAATAATTTAATTTCAAATTTTACTAGAAGACAAATAAAGTAAAAGACTAATGATGTAATAAACAAAACTAACAGTAGGCAACCCATTGTACTTTAAAAAATACATAAAAATATTAACAGAGTCGATCAATTGCACAAACGACTTACAGTGGGGTTGATAAAGAAAAGGGAAGTAGCATAGAAACGAGCAGTCGTAGAAGTAGTTGACATTGAGGAAGAAGCCAGCACTTGCGCTTTCTAGAAACGCTATTTCTGCCCCATGCAGGTTCTCTCTGCGGCAATGGTTCGGAGATCACACTCTCCTGCCTTCCCAGTGCATGCTAAGAAGAAAGGCCAACGTGATTGAGTAGCTCAATACTATAACACAGCTATCTAGAGAGGTGGAATAATGGCATAGGAATTATGTGTCTTCTCCTAGACATCTCCAAGTCCTTTTAAGGACACTGCAATCACTCACTAGTAACTACTACGATGAGGTAGAATTAAAACACTAGCAACTACCTCATCAAACCATATAATGATATTTATACAGTATTTCTCAGCTCCTAGATAGTTCAAAAAGGAGAGAAAAATGCATGGTTCACAAAAGGAAAGGTGGACTTGGTTCATGATGTGACTACACCACGGCACAATTCATGCGATTTTCACATGAAATGCGTGAATACGCGCACATGCATGTGTGTGTTTAACCAAAGTCCTCATGCCTCATTGCAATATGTCACATGTTTCAAGGAGTGGTAAGGACTTCACTGTATAAATTGCATTTCCTCCACTTGACTAGGTAATATGGTACTAAACTATGTATGCTTTTGAATTTCAGAATGAAATGGGCCTCACCTCTTAGGCCAATTTCCAACTGTTTTTTTGCAAATTTATTGAAGTTGGAATGTTATTTGGTAGCTGATCTTATTTATAGAGCTATTCCTCTAATTTTGGTTCTTCGAGATACCATTGGCCTATGAGGGTGTTCTTTTGGGCTGCGGCTGATGGCTTCGTTTTTCGACACGATAGCAAACAGTGAAAACATCGACATGGATGGTGACATGATTTCAGGCTCGGAAAGCCATTTGGAGAATCCACTTAAGAGGCCATCCCATTTTGACGTTTGACTTTTTGGCTTCTGGAAAATCCAAAAGAAAAAAAGGACCCATAATTTCCCATCATTTTTTTAGGGACTTATGCTATAACTTAAGCCAGGTCATTTTGCTATGTCTTTTCCCCATATCTCGTGATCTCAACTAGCAATCTTGCAATGGCACTGGCATGGCACAATGGTCATTTGAGGTGGTAAGGCGGGACTCACGCATGAGTATCTAACTTAGTAGTTAGCACAAAATACTTCAACACCAGGTTCCACGTCGAAATAAAAATAAATAAATAGGCATTGCCCCTAACTCCACCCCTTGATCTCTGTCAAGCCCTGGCACCTTCGATTAACAATTCTTGACACGACGGGCAACTAACGTGTTGATGATAGAGACGGTTAGATCCAACGACGGTGTAGACCACAACGATAGATATATCGAGTTGTGATAACACACAGAGATGCTGACAATCATTTATGATAACACACAGAGATGCTGACAATCATAGTCATGCAAAAAAAAAAAGTTCTCCTTGGTTTCGGTTTTTACTTAGGATCGATACTATGCTTAGCTCTTGTTAAGATTTTGGTCCACTGTATAGGGTATAGCACCTTGTCTCCGTGCATGTCTCCTCTTGGCACCGGTTGTTGGCACGCGGCTTCTCAGCCAGAGCCGGAGCAGTTTGCCAAACGGTTTGACTCCAACACGGAAGCCCCGCATTGGGCGCTGGGTCGAGCTTCAACAGCTCCAAGAGCCCATTTTGGCTCGCTCCTCCCTCCTCCCGACCTAGCGCCGCCGCCGCCGCCGCCGCCTCCATCTCCCCGCTCTGCCCACCACCCCCTCGCCGGCCTCCACCGGCTCCATACTCGTCAATCGGAAGCTCCTCGGCGGCCGCCTCCATCCGCCGCCTGCCGGCAGCTCCTCGGCACGGAGAATAGAAGGTATCCATCGCCCCCTAAATCTCTTGTAGCAGAAAAATCTTGTCTTCGAATGCGTGTGAATTGTGATGAATGCACGTAAGTGCAGCAACAAGTCGCCATCTCCGCTGTACTTATACTTTCCTTTGTAAAAAAAATTTGCGGCGGCGCTGTACTTGATATACTTGATGGTACTAATAACTAATAGACTAAAAAAAAATTTTGTTCATGTTCCTAAGTCCAATGATGATTCTAATGGTAGTGAAGGAACTGGAGCTAGTAACACCGAACAATTCTGTACTTTTAGTCTCATGTGTAGTTTCTTCATGCTTAGGGTTTTGCTTGCGTGTATTCTATTCGGCTGGCTTGCTTTTAACACTGAACAATTAAGCCGGCCATCACGCGTCCGAGTACGTCTTGCCGGAAATTGCCCCGACGCCCAAGCGAGTTTGTGATTCTTGATCTCAATCGATCTGAACTTGAAATCGAAAACCTGTAATTTTAGAATTTTTTTTACGAATAATCTATTTTTTATTCAAAATTACAGAAATATACTCACGGCCACATGTTTTACACAAATAGGCTCCAGTCGCCCAACAGAGAGGCGACTGGAGCCAATCACCCAACGGCTAGGCGACACGCGGGCAATCCGCCGGCCGTTGGGCGAATAATTGCTGTCGCCCAATGGACGGGCGACTGGAGGGGGGTTAATAGCGCGAGCGCTCGGTCGCTGCCGCCGCCGCCCACTCAATAGAAGAAGAAAGCGTTCGGCCGAGTAGAGGAGAAGAAGAAAAGAGAGAAAAGAAAAGGAGAGGAAGGAGAGAAGAGGAGAGGAAGAGGAGGAGAAGGGGGAGAGGAGAGGAAGGAGGAGAAGGGGGAGAGGAGAGGAGAGGAAGAACCAAAGTCAAGTAATTTTTTTATTTGCAATATTGTATTTGCAATACATTTTTGATTTACTGTTAGTGTTAGTAAAATTTATAGATGTAGATATAAATAATTCAATTTTTGGTACAGAAAATTTAGTTAACGTAGTTATAGAAAATTAGCAGGCGTAGAAGCGGAGAGGAGGGGAAGAAGTAACAGTAGATCTATTTAGTGTTAGTAAAATTTGTAAATGTAGATATAAATAGTTTAATTTTTGGTATAGAAAATTAGCAGGCATAGAAGCGGAGAGGAGAGGAAGAACTAATAGTAGGTATGTTTTTGTATCTGCAATGTTGTATATGACTATTGATGTAGATACAAATAGTTTAATTTTTGGTATACAAAATGTAGTTAATGTAGTTTTAGGAAATAGCAGCCGTAGAAGTATGTAGTTGTGCATATATTAGCGAACATCGTTTTATAAAATTAGCATCGTTAGCAAATTGGCATGCGTATAAAATTGTAATTATAGAAAATTCAGTCACCGTAATGTACAAATTAATCGTCTGTAGAAATTTGTACGTATTACAAAATTCAGTAAATATTTATGTTAGAATTTACTAATGTGGTATGTAAATAACAATAATACATAATTTTGATGGTTTAATATGAATGAATGTAATGCCGTTAGTACGTTTGAAAAACGTTGGAAAAACTGATATGAAGTTTAGAGTACGAGGTTATTGTTGTGGGTTCCAACATACGAACGATCGGTGAAATGTGAATTGCAGTACGCCAGTACTTTGGTATTGTGCGATACGATTTGACATTTTGCAAAAATAAACGTATATGCAGCCAGACATCAACAATGCCGATACCCACTACATTGAGAGTGCATTACGGTGCTGGAACCGTTCGTGAAGGTTCGAGTGGTGTGGATTTGAGCGGTTTTCCGCAAGCCACTCTAGTACATCCGGACGGCGAGAATGCTCGAATCTCATCTGTGTTGCATTGACTGACCCGGAGTTTTTCGTTGGACTCTGAGGTGTGCAGCGTCATCGTACAAGTACTTTGGAGCCGGTTTTCCACGGATATCAGATGGGAGTTGAGAAAATTGCTGCGCACTGTTGCGTGGAAGGGGTTTGTGCAAGGTTGCTAGCGCCGTGGATACGAGTGTATGCTGCTTGTGCAACCATGCACATTAGAAGTTGTGCAAGGTCGTGCGTACGACCTTGCTCTGGGAGGTGCTAGCAGCTCAGGCGGCCTGCATATTGGCGAAATGGATTTGCTCGTGACGAAGCCGATGCGGTACGCGGCATATTACTCCTAACTGTATTATGAAGTCTATTTAAATTCAGACAAGTTTATTTCCTCGTCTTTTCGCATTCGATTATTCACATAGCAAGTCATTCAATAATATTAACATATCAGTTTTCCTCCGTATACGATTTCCCAGTAATATCACAATATCATTACCATCGTACTTACCGATCGTTTTAAAGTCAACCGTTCTTAAAAAAAGTTTCACAAATTTTTTTATGCTCGTACAACATACAACGACCATAAACTTTTATTACAGATCCACGAGATTATCTTCCAATTATAAACTACAAAATTCACAAAATCTACAAAATTTACATGGTGGGGCTTGCAGTCGACCTATGGGTGGGCGACTTACACATTCTGTCGCCCCCCCCCCCCCCCCATTGGGCGACTGGCCTGCGTGTCGCTTGGCCATTAGGCGATTAGCTCCAGTCACCCCCGCCCCCCCTGTTGAGCGACTGGAGGCTAAAAAAATTCTGTAATTTTAATTGGTTGAAATTTCATCTGATTCCAAGAATGCCAAAAGTTGAAACGTGCCTAGCTAGACCTTCTATCCATCTCCTGCAATCTTTCATGTTTTATGGTTCGGAAAACCTGAAACTTCTTTGCACCGTAGTATGTAATATATATAGCTAGGCATCACTGTCTTTTGAGAGTATGTGCATGGATGTAATCTTCATTATTGTGTTTAGTTTTAACTAGAAAATGACACAGCACGACTATATGTTGCTAGATGATATTGGCTAACACATGTTTTTGGTGCAGATGCCAGAAGCTGAGTGGAATGATGAAAACACTAGAATTATCTGTGAACTCTTTGCTGAACAAGTTCAGGCTGGAAATCGACCAACTACCCATCTCAATAACATCGGCTACAGCCAAGTTGCATCAAAGTTTCAACAAAGAACACAGCTACTTTATACGAAGAAACAACTTAAAAATAAATGGGATAAACTCAAGAATGACTACAGCACCTGGAAGAAATTGCTTATAAGGGGGGAAGGTTTAGGTTGGAATAATGCAAGAGGAACAACTTCAGCCAACGATGATTGGTGGAAGAAGACAAATAAAGTATGTAATAGTTACTTTGTGACAATTTCTTACCGTGTGAACTATGTTATCAGGTGTGAAACCTTTCGTTTTTCTTCCAGGAGTTGCCAGGTGCAAGCAGATTCCGCAAAGCTGGAATGCAAAATGAGGATTATTTGAGAGTGATGTTTGATGATATAACCAGTAATGGTGTGGATCATTTGCCACTGGTAGCAGGTAGTTTGCCATCTGGTCCAGACAGCCCCATGGATATTGCGAATCTTGATGGATCAAACAACAATGTTGAAGATAATGATGACACTCAGCTAGACCATGAGCCTCCCTTGAATAGGAATAGCAAAAGACCTATTTATGTTAATGCCAAGAAGAATAAGAAAAATAAGATTGAAACTGCTTTGCTCATGCAAGCTCAATTGAAGCATATAGCAGAGTTGGCTGAGAAAGCACAGTCCACTTTTGAAAAGTTTGCCTCCCAAGTTGACTCTCCAGGATCTAGCATTCAAGATGTTATGACATTGGTTCGTGAATGTGGAGCTGCAGGCGGAAGTGACGAACATTTCATTGCAACTGAACTGTTTGTCAATAGAGAACAAAGGGAAATGTTCTTGACTATTGCAACAGCTGAGGGACGTCTTGAATGGCTTAAAAGAAAGTACATTGCCAAGTATGGGACTTAGATAAATCATCCTAGGGCTTTTTTACGTTCTGTCATTAAGCTTTTGTTGTCTTAGGCGTTTAAGACTATCTTTCTTTGTATTGGATCCTAACAAGTATGTATTAGATCCTGACAAGTATGGTTGTTCACTTGTGATTGTAAAGGCTCATCTATGAATGTGCATTTGTCCTTTGGTGTCACTCGTTTTCTATCAATGCTGTTGTACCTTCAAGTATTTTTTTTCTAATTTTCTGATGACATTAATCAGTTATGTGTTTGATACAAATCATAAGTTCATGCAAAGTGACAGCTATCAAAGTGCTGCATCTTATGATGAAAATGAAGAACTTAATCAGATGGTGATTTGTCAATGCCAAAAATCTTCAAAACTTCAATGAAAGCGAGGCACTCGGAAACATCCAGTCTGTTGCACCATGAGGGGAATTCGATGGTGTAAAATGTGAGATCTTATATCCGTCTGATCTGTCTAAAAAAACCCATTTGATCATTTTCACTCTAATTCTTTGTTTTGTCTGAAGCAATCCTACCAGCAAGAACCTGCACAACTGCACCACCAGATCCAGATGCTGCAAAGCACCAACAAGTAATCTTTTGTGCAGTATTTAGCCTGTTGCAAATCCCTGTAAAGTGTCGAAACTAGGTTTGGCTATTGGTGAGAGCAATGTCAATGATTGAACGTTGTGTTTGTTCATTTGATTTGTTTCTTTTAAAGGCACTTGATTGGTGATCTGTGAGCAACTTGTCGCTGAAAGAGCTGAAACTTCAAGGTCGGCCCCAGAAAGCCATTACAAATATCTAAGCCAAGGGAAGTAACTAAAATTCTGATCAATTGTACCGATTTCACAAAAAACAAGTAATCTCAAAAGAAAAAGAAAAATTATTTTCATCTTTTGATAGTACCATTGCCCATTTCCCCCCCAAGATAATTAGGTTAAGTCATTCTTCATTTTTCTGATGCAATGGTGATCCTAATTTGTGAATTATTGTTTCAGAATGAGCTTTTGGCTGCAGGGATTAATTAAATGGCCAATGTTTTTTATATGAGCAGTATGGGAACTGAATATAAATATATTAATGAAAATAAAAAGAAAACACAGACGCTTTACAAGGGAGTCCACAGGACCCAAGTCAATCCCCAAAACGCTAAAAAAGAGTGAGCAGCAGCCAAGATAAACTACTTCAAGATTCTACAGCGACTGAACAGCAAAAAACTAAAACTGAAGGGTAACTACACGTTATATATAACGAATTACTTCTCTTTATATTTTCTTTAGCCAATCCTTCTTGACCATTCATTTGCATTCTGTCAAAATTGTTGGAGATAGTGCTTCAGAATGACAACGTGAGCCTCGGAACCAAGGTATATATGATGACTGCCATAATCAACTTCGGTATATATGATGACTGCCAGAATCAACTTTGTTGACAACTAGCTAGTCGTCAAGGGAAAGAACAATCTTCAGAAGTATATTTGCTGATGATGTTCAGATCGCAGAGCAGCAACTCCAGCAGGTGACCATCGCCAGGTCCCCGCCGTTGAGCTGAGCCCCTTTGCCGCGCTGGACATAAGTGCGCCGGAACCCACCGACCTTCATGAAGAAGCTGGCAGTGTAGCAGCTACCTTGCTACTTTGCTAGCTATAGAAGCTGGCAGTGTCACCTCTGAATGTTGTTATCATCCATCTTGCTTATAATATGTGCTGCCTTTGGTTAGATTCCTTGCTACTGATGGAGAAATGGCCGTGTCCAAGAAAACAATTTTTTTCAGGCCTAATGATGCAGTGATGCTCCATACTAGCATTTGTGATCAAAAGTAAAACATGTTTGGTGAACTGTGAGTGGCAATGTTAATTCCTGCTATATTTAGTTTCTGCATACTTGTGGGTCTTTCTGGTATTGGTAGAAGATTGTGTCACTCTTCTCCAAGAAGTCCACGGCGACGGTGGCTGCGGCAGTGAGGAACTTGCCAAGATGCCAAGTGGAACGGTGAGTGAATACGCAGGAATATTTTCTTTTTTAGATAAAGGATATAATATCCGGCCTCTACATCCACTTGGGATATACACAGCCAAAAGATACACGAGCTCTTAGGCTCAAAGCCTCAACATTGAGGAGTACACAACAGCAAGAAAAGAGCGCTTAAAGACTATGAAAAAGCTAGAAAAACTAAGCTTCAGCACTTCTTCATCGTCCTTGCTTTCAACCAAGCCCCTAACCTCCTCCAACTGAACCACCCAAACTCCAGTCTACTTTGCGTGAAGAATCCTCCGAGGCGACGTCTCCAAAGAAGCGACGAGGGTCACCGACGCCGCCCGCCTCAACGAGACAAGGCTTTCACCTGGAGAATAGAGTACATGAGGTCTATGGAGTGCCATGACAACCCTTCAGGAAGGAAAATGGCGTCCAAAAACGTCATAGTTATCGAGACCGGTAGGAACACCGGCACGGCTTTCGCCAGCACCTCCACGGCAACCCCTGCACTACACACACAAAGAAGATCGCCACCATCACACCGGGGATCTACACGCCTTAAGGCCATGACAAAGCCATCCTTGACCTCCACGACGAGCCGCTTCCCGCTCGAGTCACGTCGAGCCATGGAACCCTGGGCAACCCAGCAGCCATAGCCTGCCGCCTCCCAGCCAATGCCGCCACCGCCGATCGGCCCTCTGGGCCTTAATGAATCGGTCCATATCAGCATCAAGCCGCTGGACCTCACGGGAGATGTCATCATCCAGCATCGGCAGCAGGAGCAGCGGCGAAACGCCCGAGGAGTTCCCAGCCCCAGCCCCGCCGCCGCCGCCGTGGCGCCGGTCCTCCAGAGAGAGCGCCAGGCCCGTCACCGCCGAGCCCGTCTGCAGGAAATCGATGGACGACATCTGCGAGTTCTCCCCCAGCAGCTCCTGCTCCCTCGGCTGCCTCCACCCCAGCCCCGTCGCGGCCGTCAGCCCCACCGCGTCCACCAGCTGTGGCTGCGCGGGCTGGACCGGGAAGGCCGGCGGCGGGTTGAAGAAGGCGAGAGGCGCCGGGATCTGTCCATCGACCGGTACTGGCAGCGCGTTCCTGAAGGAGGGAGACACCGGCTGCGGCGTCGGCGCTGCCACCGCGGGGAGCGGCTGCTGGAGTCACTCCCTCCGGATCTTGCCGCCGCACGGCGAGCACTAGATCCGCCGAGCCGCCCCCTCGACGCTGCTAGCCGCTGCCATCTCGAACCCAGCGCCCAGATCTGGAAGCCGCCGTCCAGATCCAGGCCCGAGAGCCCCGCCGCCGCCTTCCTAGCACCCGCACGAGCCTCCGGCGGCGTGCTCCAACGGCGGCAAGGCGGATTAGGGGGGGGGGGGGAGGGGGGAGCCGGCGCTGGGGCGAAAGCGAAGGGGTCTATTGAGGAATATGCTTATCGCAGGAATATTTTCTTGAGAGGTGCTTTACCCTTCACCCTTTAATATGATACAAATTTTATAGCACAACTGAAGAATGGGTTCTAAGAGCAACTCCAGCAGTAGCCCTCAAAACAGAGCCCCTACTTTTCATTTGAGGGCTCCCCCTACTTTTGAGGGCCCAATTTTTTTGCTTCTACTCCAACAGCACCCCTTAAATCTAAACCCTCAAATCCATCCACTACACACTGACATATGGGACCCACTCCTGACAAATTCATTCGGAGGCGACGGCGACGGCGATGGGCGGAGGCGACGGCGATGGGCGGAGGCGACGGCGACGGGCGACAGGCGGGGAAAGATGCGCGCGGAGAGGGAGGCAGGCGGCGCGCTCGGGAGGGAGGCGCGCGGGGAGGGAGGCGCGCGGCGCGCTCGGGAGGGAGGTGCGCGGGGAGGGAGGTGACGGCGACGGGCAACGGGCGGAGGCGTTGGCGATGGGCGAGGCGACGGGCGAGGCAGCGCGCTTGGCAGGGGAAAGAGGCAGGCGGAGCTCACGCTCACGCCGCCGACCGCCGGCCCGAAGCCGTGCCGTTCGGCTTCTCCGCCACGTGCCCGCATGCGCCTTGTAGTAGCGCCGCCCGTAGCCGGTGTCTCGCCGCGCCGCCCCGAGCATACCCGTGCCTCGACCCCGGCCGCTTGCGTCGCGCCGACGCCACCTCCCGGCTGGACCAGCCGCCCGCTCGCCCTCCCACGCCTGAAGCCGCTCGCCCTCCCGCTCGCCGCCGGGGAAGGGGAAGGGGGCGGAGGCGGCGGTGGAGGGGGTGGAGGCACCGGGGAAGGGGAAGGGGGCGGCGGGGAAGGGGGCGACGGGGAAGGGGGCGGAGGCACCGGGGAAGGGGAAGGGGGCGGCGGGGAAGGGGGCGGAGTCGGCGGTGGAGGGGGTGGAGGCGCCGGGGAAGGGGAAGGGGCGGCGGGGGAGCCGGGCGCGATGGGGGCGGCGGGGGAGGCGGGGACGGCAGGGGAGGGGGCGGCGCGGGGGAAGGAGCAAGGAGGGAGGCGGGGAGTCGGGGACGGCGGGGTGGGAGGGAGGGGGACGGGTGGAGGCGGGGGAAGGAGCAAGGAGGGAGGCGGGGAGTCGGGACGGCGGGGTGGGAAATTTCACCAGCGGGAAGAAACGGAAGAATGAGAGCCAGAGTAGGGGGCCCCTGGGAATGAGGGCTGAAGGGGGGATTTGAGGGGCTCCTCAAATTTGAGGGCTCTAGTAGGGGCCCTGCTGGACCTCTATTTTTACCTCATGCCTTCAAATATGAGGTTTGAGGGCTCAAGTAGGGGCCCTGCTGGAGTTGCTCTAATAACTTACTACTTCAAATACTTCAAGATTTGTGCAACTCCGATTAGAGAGGTTATGCATCCTCTTGCGGCGTACCGCATACAACATCTGGGCAGCTCACGGATTATGTCCTGAAACTTTTGCTTTTGGCAGCCCACCGTTGAGTGACGGAGGATAGGAGATTACGTCTTATAACTTTTGGCTATAATTTATTAGAAAGAAATTGAAGCTAAAAATTAACTAGAAAACTAGACGTTTAGACCTAGAGTGTCTGCAACTCAAGCACAAATACCTTAGCCTGAGGTCCCGCCTAAATAGAAAGATGAATTGAACCTAACATGGCCCCATGTAGGGGTATGAGTGCAAGTGTTGAGATTTAGTCCCACCTTGCTAGTTGAATGAGAATTTCACTACAATATATTCTCTATTGCTAAAAGTATTTTAACCTTAGGGTTAACCCTTTTACGCGAAGCCTAAACGAAGACGTAAATAGGATGTGCGAGTTCGTGGTTTATCCGACATGCACGTGTAAACGTAAGACTATTTGGAACCGAGGCGTTGTACTTAGATAGTATGAAACTTACTAAAAAGTAATTAAAAGTTTGTGTTCGCTGCGAATTTAAACAATTACAAATTAGGTTTTTAACCATTACAAGCAAGTTTTTTTTATGTATTTCTATGGAAATTGGATTGTTTGCTGCGAATTTCTTATGAAATTTTGTGCTCCAAACAAGCTTAAAGAAAAAAGATTAAAAAAAATCCAGTGGAAATGGTACAGGTCAAAATAACCCTCGGAAGTAGAAATAGCTGGCCGAAGAGGGGACTTCTCAGCAGGCAGGCTTTGCGTCCCCAACCCAAAAAGAAAACTCCTCCCAGCTCCAAATCGCGCCCCAAATCTCGCGAATCCTCGAGCAGCATCGTTGTCATCATCCACCATGGTAACGATCCCGCATTCAGCGGCTCCAGTTCCTCTTCCTTGATCCCACCGGACCAAACCTTCGATTCTTTCCTAATCTTCGTTCGATCTGGCCTCGTTGCAGATCCGGTTCATACTGCTGCAGAATCGGCAGGGGAAGACGCGGCTGGCCAAGTACTACGTCCCGCTCGAGGACTCGGAGAAGCACAAGGTCGAGTACGAGGTGAGGGCGAGGCCTTGGCGCTGAGAAAGATTTGATCTTTTGGGGCTTCGATTTTGGTTGGGTATTGATTAATCGTTATTGGTTGTGTGCTTTCTCTCTCAGGTGCATCGGCTGGTGGTCAACCGGGACCCCAAGTTCACTAACTTCGTTGAGGTGAGTGAGTTCTTGATTTGGATTTGACGCTGGGGAGGGCATGGTTTGTCTCGTCAGGCGAAGTTAGACACGTGGGCGAAACTAGCGTAAAGATCTTTGCTTTTGCTCAGTTGGGGTAATTTAGAATTGAGTACGGCTCCGAGTTCTTGATCAGGACCGAACAGAGGATAGAATGAATTCAATCGATGTACAACTGTAGATGCTGTTGGATTTAGGTGATTCATGCACATGGAATGGCAGTTGGAAAGGCTGTGCCTTTTTGGCTTGGCTGTTTCTTCTGGTTAGATTCAATGATGCAAGTATCTACGTGTTGAGTGTGGTGGTTTTTCTATACTGGGAAGATTGAGTGATTGAGGGTGATACTGCTGGGGTCGTACTCTATCTATTGTTCTTTGCACTTGGCAGAGTTTGTTAGAGATTCAATCTTGGTCAGCGAGGTTGTGGGGGAGAGCTAGGTGTATTGATAAGGGTATATAGTTCGTGAAGCGACATGTGATTTTGCAATAATCAATGATTTAGAATGCTGTTTATGAGTATTTTTGTTGTTATTTGTAATGGTGCCATCAAGTCGCCAAATTAAATGGAAGTATGGTACATTTATCACAGACTTGCTAAGTAATGTGAAATCCGCTAATAAATCTCCCGAGTCAAGCTAATGGGTTCCGGCGCACTTATCGTACACCTTTCTTTTAGTGAACCCTGGCTAATTCTCATGCTATCATGCATGCACATCTGGATTCATTGGGTAGCATGAATAGCTCAAGGAATAGTGAATCCAAATTGAGATGGAATGTCCATTTTGCCAAATTTACATGTGCAAGTCTTGTCAGAAACATGATTTGTGTTTTCTTACACAGATAGAAAAAGCAAGATCAAACCTTGCTTACTGACTTAATGTTGATTTAGAAGAACAGTTATTAGGATAGAAATGTAAGATAGATATGTGAATAGCCAATGAAAAAGGTTGTCTATCATCGGTGTACAACTTTTCTTTTGGATCACAAGATGAGGTTTTTCACCTTTGTACTCTACACTACTTTTTGATTTGCTGATATATGTACCTCTTGGCTGCTCAGTTTTTATTCTTTCAGAATCCCACTTGTAACAACAAAAAATCCAACTATGATAAACCTGCAGAGAAACCCCTAAAAAATCTGAAGTGATAGATAGATTTGGCTTTAAAAAATTTTAAGAATAAAATCAAGTGTACTCTTGCAGCTGATTTGGAGTAGCGAAAATAAATCAATCCATAAAATAGATATCATAAGTGCCTTGTTTTTTTTTTTGACTTCGACTTATGGCTTTTGGCTGCCGTATATGGCTTTTGGGCTGTTCATGAGAGAGAGTATGGAGTAACAGAAACTTGCGTATGGTTTTGACCGATATAAATAAAGTCGGTATAGTGTATATTACAATCAACTTATAGACTCTGCTCTAAAAAGACACTCCTTTTGAAAGCTAGTTACTGTAGAAAAGCCAAAAAGCAGTTTTTAAAACTGAAAAGAAGAGTCCCCTTGAATGACAAGTTGCTTATTGTTTTCACGATTCATCACTTGCCACTTGGTATGTTTATTTTATGAGGTAGTATTGGCCTATTGGGTCTTGACCAGGATTAGTTATCTGAATATTCAAGTTAATAATATTACTAGATGACTAATCTAGAGATCCTAAAGCTCTTAAACATAGCATTGTAAAATTTTCTGTTGCATCAGGCTTATTCAATTTATGAACCTAGCTGTAATACACTGCTAACAGAGGAGATTGGCAAAATGTAATTTCCATTCTTTGTTTGTTTGATGACTGGTTCTATAACTTTGTAGTGCACAGTAGGAGCCCTTAGAGTGTTAAAATGTTACTTCTGACAGCAGTGTTTGGTATATGTTTATTGGTACTGACTTTGAGCTATTCATTTTCTTTGTTTTAATTAATGTGAAACTTTTCGTGCAGTTCCGCACACACAAAGTTATCTACAGGAGATATGCAGGACTTTTCTTCTCAATGTGTGTGGATATCACTGACAATGAGTTGGCATACTTGGAATGTATCCACTTGTTTGTCGAGATATTGGACCATTTCTTCAGCAATGTGTGTGAACTCGATTTAGTATTTAATTTCCACAAGGTAACAGCTATTTGTCAACAGGCTAGTCCTGTATCACTTCAATACTTATGATTTTATCTTATGATTTTATCTCACTCCTTTCTTGTGTTTAAAGAAAAAAATGAAAATTACTTGGCCATCATATTTTTATCTAAATATTCTCTTACCCGATTAGTTCTGCTATTGGAACGGAATTAGTCAAAGTTATCCTGCACTTGTGTATATTTACTTGTGCTGGCATATTTTTTGTATTTACTTGTCTGTTATGTAGTTTACACCTTGATAGAGAACTGTACCTGGATTATAAATCAGGGTCATTGTACAGCTGAGAACAATGTATAATATATTTATATTACTTCTGAAAAGATAACACCAGTAACCTAACCTGAACTTAACAACCTTTCATTGCTTTTCAGTTATGTCTGATACTCTGATGCTAAGTTGATAGCACTTTCTTGATTATCAGTCAAGAATACAAGATGAATGATGTAAAATGAGATGGGTGCTGTGGTAATTCAATGATGATGTGTACATTCTAAATTTGCACTATGCCATTTAATATATTCTAAGACAACTTTATTTGTACATTGATAAATATTAAATATGATAATGTGCAGGTACTATGCAGTATTCAAATTCATATTTTCAATCCTTGCCAAACCTGGTCAAAGTTTAAATTGTATTTGCGTTAGACAATAATGCAGCGTATGTTCAAATCTCACAAAAATATGCTCTAAACTGAATTTGGGAAGGTTAACATTATTAATTTGGTTTTAACTACTATCTGAACCAAATTTGACCAATTGTAATTTTAGTTTTCATCTTTTTAAAGCAAAGTAAAATATCTGAACTAAATTATTCTGATGATATTCTAATCTTTGGATAAAATTTTCTTATGGCCGGGATTCATTTTTAAATTTCATTTTCTTATTTCATGCTATGTCCAACAATATCTTGTTTAAAGTGGTTTTAAACGTGTGAAATCTTTTTTATTCGCTCACAAACTCTGTCCAACTCAAAGCAATCTCTAAGTCCCTATCCCTATCTCTGTCTTTCCTTTTGTTTTAGCAAAGATCAGGCTTAAGTACACACAATTTATCGCATACACCAACAAGCGTGCTACATCCATCCTCTTGTTTTTCTATGTTATCAAATGTTTCACTTATCTTTCTAACTTTTCTGACACGTGTATACTTTGTAGGTTTACTTGATATTAGATGAGTTTATTCTTGCTGGAGAGCTTCAAGAAACAAGCAAAAAGGTATATCTTTTTTCTGCCATAATACATATTGCTGTTAACTATGTATCTTGGTGTGTTTGTTGTTATAACATTGATGCAAGTTTCTTTTTTTTTCAGCATGTGATGTAACATAATTAAGTTATGAAAATTAATTAGCAAATTTTGTAAGTGATGTCATGTAACATAATTAACTTATGAAAAATTGAAACTATACATAGCATATGCATTTTATGCAGCATTCAGATGGTATCAGTATAACTTTTTCTTGACCATAGTCATGCTAGGATGGTAAAGAGAACGACATGGTTTTCTGTGTTACACTTTGTAATAATTAATGTCCCTTGCGTTTTCTTCAGGCAATCATAGAGAGAATGGGTGAGCTTGAGAAGCTGGAATAAGAAGAAATGGTGTACACTAGTGTACATGGAGAGATAATTAAGAGTGAAACCATTCCTTCCTCTGCCATGTCGGAAAACCGCTATCCGTTTGTACAATTCTTTGTAGCTGTTGTGTGATTATCACTAGTTTGTTTACATTTTCCACCAGTTGCGCAGTTTGTGCAAGGCTCCTCTGAACTGGTACCATGAAATCCCGGCCATCTTTGTGAATTTGCTTCGAGTAACCATCATAGTGGTTGTTTCCTTTTGAGCATCATGGCATTTGATGATGCTGAAGCAACACATACAATGTTTGAAGCAATCTATTGTTGAGTTATCCAGGCACTCTTTCAGCTCCGCTGATCATTGTTTGCTGTGTCATCTGTGCTGGCCTGATGTTGCATTGTGATTTAGCCCACTGGTAGCCATTGCAGGCCCTTGAGAAGAACTGGCCTTGGACACCAAAAGGAGCCTTTGGGCCTTTAAGCCCTTAAATGACTAGAAGGTGTTACCAGCTGGACATCTCATCTTTTCTTTTTTTTTTCTTTTGAGAATTTTTTTGAAGAAAGTTTTATTTTGAGAATTTTAAACCAAACAAACTTTTAACTCAAGATAATCCATCAGCCAAGTTATGGAACCTATTATGTCCGGCCTGCTGCACAAGCCCAGCTCTGTAAAGATAGTCCTTGGTACTATTTATTCATGAGTTTGGATTGAAATATTCGATCGGTTCTTGAAGAAATAAGGAGATAAATGCATGACAAATAATGAAGCCACAACTCCTTTCCCTTCGACATTAGTGTCACTCACCCCTGTGCCACAATTAGACCCCATTTATAACGCTAGAATTTAACCAAAAAATTCATAGGGAACAATTCAACTCCGAGGTCTCAATTTGTCTCACTCCTCTACCACAATTAGGCACCATTTACAACGCTAGAATTTAACAAAAAAAAATCACAAGAAACAATTGAACTCCCTCAATTTGTCGCTGGCATCGTGGCCTCTCCCACTAGGTTTACCACCGACTGCTGTTGACTCGATGGCCGCTTTGTACAGTGCTGCCACATCATCGCCACTTGCCAGCCACCCAAATCAGGTAGGGACAAAGTGAAACCTATCTGGAAGGGGCACGAATCCCAAAGCAATCCTGCGGCGAGGAAATGTGGACAAAAGAGATTATATTATTGCACCATAGCCATCCTGAAAACCTAAAGAAATGAGCATACATACATACATACATACATACATACATACATACATACATACATACATACATACATACATACATACATACATATATAGTATAAATAATAGAGGCATTATGATGCTTAGGCTCCATGATTAAGACTTTCTATTTATGATTGATTCAGTATGCTAAATCAATGACTTCCTTTCTAAATCGCTGATATTTTGAATTAATGAATGTTAACGGGTTTGTCGTGTGTGTGTGTGTGTGTATATAGGAAGCCTCTTTTCTACTCCCGGATGTAATTACACCCTATGTCGTATCTCACAACGTAGGGAGTATCTTGCGTAACGGAGGGTATGTACATGTAGTATACGAGTATTTAAGACCATATAGGTAGTATGAACAAATTTTCAGAGGTGGTATGTATATTTTTTTTGACATACTCCTTTTTACGTGCGTATATGAAGGTATTTATAAAATATGCTAAAAACTATGGACTCCCTTGCAATTTTTTCGTATGGTTCATATTGGAGTATCTTATAATTAGTATATGACTATACCTAAAGTGATAAAGGAGTATTTCAAGTTTGTTTAGGTAGTATATTAGAGGCGGGTGTAATTACACCCGAGAGTAAAAAGTATTTTTCATATATATATATATATATATATATATATATATATATATATATATATATATATATATATATATATATATATATATATATAATGCAATACATATTAGTGCCTGATGGGCCCCACCATAGAACAAAACAGAATGGAACTACGAGAACCAACAGGGAAGGCTTACACTCCTTTTGCACATAAGACAACACTTTGAAGGCAAAGTACACTTAGTTTGTTATTGATCCAACTAACCAAATCTAACTAAAGCTGACGCTAAAGCTCACCCCTTTGGAACTAAACTATAAAAGATGGTGTTAATTAAGGTATCTTTGTTTAGAGGATGATTGTTAAGGTATCTTAAAGACAAGGAAATGATCAGTTGGAGTTAACACTAAAAAGTCTCCTGTGACCTCCCTTGCAAGTAACATACCCATAACTAACAAAACCTAGCCACATATATATCCAAAATGAGAACGAAAGAAAATGGTAATACGGGGTTATAATATATTGTCATGTACTTATGTAAACAAAATAAAAGGATCGCCATTTTATTACACCATGCAATTTTTTTTACGAATAACACAATATTGACATCATTCAGTAACATTTCGCCTCGTGGTCTGTAATCTACAGTGACTCTTGCCAGTTACCGCTGAGCAACAAAATGGCTAAACAGGGTAATTGCTTCAACTGATGAGGCTTATCTTCAACTTGTGGCCAAGGTTTCAAAAACCGGATTCAACGAAAATTTCACTCCTTGCACGGTACATAAACTAGCCAATTTTCTTGAAATTCATACTGCCATTTGAATTCGAAAAGATTGTCTGGGGTTGTCCATCGGAATTACTGTTCCATCCGTTCGTTTGTTCAAATTCAAAATGTTAAACCAGAGTTCTTTGTGCTAGAATTTTCGTCCTGGTTGTCACCTGATTTTTGTTTCACAACAACGCGTCAGGATATATTTGAAATTCTATCCGTGGCGCTATAGTGTGCCACAACAAATGCGTGGAACATTTTGTGCATACATTTTCTATGCCTTCTTTGCAATCTGAGCATGTTGCCACTCTTGCTATACTTTTTACGCTACATTTATTCGGTCATACAATTGGCTAGGTTCTTTTTAGCTTTGGTTTTGGTTTATCACTTTCTGCTACAGTAACTATCTTTTAAACGTGTGTCTTTTTAAGACGGGTCTATAGGTAAATTATAATAAACACTATACCGAATTTAAATATACTGGCTAAAATCGCATACGACTGTTTTCTTCTACGTACTGTCTCTCGTGAACAGTCGAAATTCAAAAACATAAGCCAAAAGACAGTCATAGCCCCAAAAAAACCCAACCGATATATAACCAATGACACTGTAGGCATATTATACATTAAGTTCTTTTTTTGGTGACAAATGTGCCAATAAACTAGACATGCCAAGTATACCTTCCCGACAAGATAAGGTACGCTGATTGGTACGCTTACCCATGACATACATTTTGGTCCCAAACAGTGTACGAACAACAAACCAATTAAAGCGACACAACCATTTGAAAAGTCTGAAAAACGAAAAGGAAAAAAAAAAAAAGAGAAAGAGAACGAAGCAGTAGAAAGAGATACATATGGATTGGGACAAGGCAACAAATTGGATGATGCATATACTCCCTTGAGTTTTATGGTATACTTCTCTATAGTGATCGATCGAGCTGGTCCCAATTTAGCCATACGGTCCCAATAATCCGGTGCACGGCGACCACATTAATCTTGTGATTACCAACGTTTTTGAGTGGTCTTATCATGTTGTTACAATCACAAGATTTTGGGGGATTAAGAGGAGATAAACATCGGGCCGGGGATTATCAGGATCAACAGTGAGTGTACAGCCACCCATTGGATACGGTTTGGATGATGAGGTTCAGAAACGTTTGTTTTCCTATGAAATTGAAATTTCATTGTGCTGAGAAAATTAAATTAGCCTACGTTTAGGACAACCATGTAAGCTATATCTCCTATGTAATTACATAGGCTCATGCAGTTTAACTGTGATGATGCATGTATATATGTCAGGTCTGTTTGGTTTGAAGCCAACAGTTGAATTTTGTAACATTAACCAAAACTAGCATGCGCGCACTTGGCTAGCTTGCTGCCAAAATTTTGTAAGATTTCTTGTCCAATGAGGTTCTAGTTCTTTTTTTTTTGCGAAATATTAACTAATTAAATTGTGGCCAACCAAGTCCATGACAAAATGACAACCGCTAGCTGGATAATGCAACTGGTGTGCCACCTCGATTTTCTAGCTAGCGGCCAAAGTTTGATTTCAACTAACTAGATGTTGAGGTGGGCTATTTCGATGGATTTTCCATCGTGATTTTCCGGGATCACCAATGACGCTATACTGAACTGATATATCTCTACTCCTAAAAGGATAAGTTTAAGGTGATAGTCAATTCTACACATATAGCCCATCCCACCCGAAACCCGTTCGCTGCCCCCCACCCCCCATTCCCGTGCGGCTGCCTCCCCCGCACACCTCGTTTCTTCCGCCCTAAGGTCCTCCCCTCCCTCCTCCGCCGTCGTGCCGACCTCCCCTCCCTCCGTCGCCGCGTCGCCCGCGCCTCCTCCGCCACCGCGCCGCCCGCGCCTCCTCCGCTCCCTCCTCCGCCGCCGCGCCGCTCCTCCGCACCCCCACCCTCCTCGCCAGCCCGCGCTCCCGCCCTCACCCCCTCCCCCCCGCCCCGCGCCGCCGCCGCTCCTCCGCGCCCCCACCCTCCTCGCCAGCCCGCGCTCCCGCCCTCATCCCCCCCCCGCCCCGCGCCGCCGCATCCTCCTCACTTCCTTCTACATGTGGGCCCCCACCTCACGAAACCGCGCTGCCTCCTCCCACCTTCTCCCCCGTCTCCCCACGTTCTCCTCCCCTCCTCCCGTTCTCCGCGCCGCCTCCTCCCCTCCCTCATCCGCCGCGCCGCCGCCACCTCCTCCTCCCCCCACTTCTCCGCTCCGCCGCCACCGACGCCTCCTCCTCCCCCGCTCCTCCGCTCCGCCAACGCCTCCTCCCCCGCCAGCCCTCCGCTCCGCCGCCGCCTCCTCCCCACACCGCGCCGCCAGCTCCTCCTCCCCCCACTCCTCCACTCCGCCTCCTCCTCCTCCGCTCCTCCACTCCGCCACCGCCTCCTCCTCCCCCCACTCCTCCGCTCCGCCCTCGCCTCCTCCTTCCCTCCTCCGCTCCGTCGCCGCCTCCTCCTCGCTTCTCTCGCCGCCGCCTCCTCCTCCCCTACCCCGCGCCTCCGCCTCCTCCTCCTCCTCCTCCCGCTCCTCCTCCCTCGACGGCGCCACTGCGAAGCCCGGATCTGTCGAGAGCGCGCCGCCAGAGGCTGCGCCGGCCAAAGACCGGGAGCTGAAGCCGGTGAGTTTCATCTAACACATACCTTGCCTCTCTAGAGTTGAGTTCCTCTCTAGGGTTGAGTTCCACACAACAACCGGTTGGGGGCAGAGGTAGGAGGAGGCGCGGCTGCGGCGGCGGCTGGCTCGGAGAGGAAGGGGGCGGAGGAAGGACGCGGCTGCGGCGGGGGAGAGGAAGGAGGGGGCGACGCCGGTTGGGGGCGGAGGAAGGAGGCGGCGCGACCTCCATCTCACCGGTTGGGGGCGGAGGTAGGAGGAGGCGCGGCTGCGGCGGCGGCTGGCTTGGAGAGGAAGGGGGCGGAGGAAGGAGGAGGCGCGGCTGCGGCGGGGGAGAGGAAGGAGGCGACGGCGGGGGCGGCGCCGGTTGGGGGCGGAGGAGAGGAAGGAGGCGACGGCGGGGGCGGCGCCGGCCTGACGACCGAGCGACGACGAGCGGATCTGTTGTTCGACGCCCTCCCTCTCGCCGGCGGCAATGGCGACTCCCAACTCCGACGGCATCCCCATCAAGGTCAGCGACCCTCCCCTCCTCCTATGCCACCCACGACCCTACTCTTGTCACCCACGAGCGCAGTTTGTGAATTTTGCAGCGAATCTTGCCGCCGGCCGGATCCTTGCGAACAGCTCCAAGAAACGTTTGCTGCCATTTTCCGCCGGTTCTTCCGTGCTTGGTCATGGTCATATAACTCTTTTCCATAGAGCTGAGCTAAAAACACTCATGACACTGCATGGTTGTATGGGTAAGAACTCAATTGCTTATGAATAACTCTTTTCTTGCTCACATGTATGGACTTAGTTTTAATAGTTGTACGGATAAGAACTTATATTATCATTCACTTTAATATCCACATGACGTCCTGTCAGCTTCATTACCTGATACAAAAAAAATGTCATTTCATTTTATCATATGCCTTAAGAACCCGAGATTTCTTATCTTTGTGCAAAGTCAGTGAGAAAGGCATTCTTTTTACTTGCTTCCTTGGAGAAGAACGTTATGAAAATATGCTGCACAAATTGATTGCCATTCTTCTCCAGCGGTAATCTCATCAGGAGTAACTTCACCATGTTTCAATCCATCACATCCACCCAACCAAATAAAATAGGGTTAGTGATTATTATTGATCGGCTGAATTCTAGATATGTGTGCCAGATTGGTGCCAAGCTCCTATTAGTTCACACCATGCACAGATCTGAGTGTTCTTCATGCTCCCACTATTGTTTTAAGGATATTAATACTGTAGAGCCAATTTTCTTTTGTTTGGTTCAGATGGAGAGAAAAGAGATTATTGAGTTATGTTAAAGAATAATTTTTTGTCCTGTAATGCTACTCTTACTAAAAATTCAGAGAAATATGTATATCTAGGAGCACTATATTGAACACTACATTGAGCTTTCTCTTCCTTTTCTGCTTTGGAGACAGGAAAAAAAGATAAATGCATTGGACTGCATACATCATGGCTTATCGGATTGGCAGATATTGAGAAGGGATTGTAGTGGTTGTATGCTTGATTATTGTATGGAATCTAATGCTTGCTTATGGTGGCACTACTAGGTATTGTCTTTTTAATTTACAGAATTATGTTGTTATGTCCTTTTCATGCCCAATGAATGGTTAGTGCATTTTTGATGCAATTTATGCATGACACCAAATCTCTTCAGATTAATTTCAGGTGTTACGTTTCCATACTGTTCTTTCATTCAATTGGTGTTCTTTTTATGTAGCTATCAACATTCCTGTTTTTAATGGCTCAAAGAAAGTAATTCAAAGCTTCATTTTTGTTCCACAATAAGTGTTTGTAGCTAGCACCAGCAGGCAGGAATTCTAGATAATGCTCATTTATGTAAAGCCTTTGCTTCTGCTCTCACTTAGATATGTAATTTTTCGAAAAAAAAAAACACAACCAACTGGCTTGAGGTATGAAATTCGTGTGGGCTGTTTCTACGTTTTTAGAGGTTCCTATTGGTATTCATGCATGGATTAAGTTCAGTTTCTCAAATTCCTTCCATTTAATGTACACGATGCGTCGTTGTGATGAACAAATGATTTATAAACGAAGTGTTCTATGTGCACCCATGAACAAATAATTAATTCAATTATTCAAACCAAGCTTTCTTAAATAAAGGATTATGTGTCAAAATTAGCTTAACTCTGCTCCTGCTTGTGACAATCTTAATGTATTGCCATTTGCCTATTGAATCGTCTATGGCCCAATGAAGGCATGCCAGAAGCTGACGATAGGTGGTTGGAAGTAGTGTGGTTAAATAATTATTTAAGCACAGACACTCCTGCATTTTTAAACAAATTTTTAATTGGGGTTAGTCTATCATGCTTAAGCATATATAAATGTGTTAACAGTTGCACCTTACCAAATTACTAGCTAATAACAAGAACAATTGTGGTCTGTGGAACCCCGAGAGGAAAATCTATGCTAATATTATTTGTCCGGTTGTCTCAATTTTATCCTATCTCTGGTAGCTACCTTTCAAGCAATCATTGCATGGTCATTTGTTGTTGAGCAGATCTAGCTTTAGCTAATGAACAATGAGATAATTGATTCATTTGAACCTTGATTGCTACAGAGAAAGAAATAGAAAGGAATAGAATATGGGTTAATTCTAGCAACTAATGCAGCCACATTAATTAGTACATACTATAGTATGCTCTGCTTAGCATGCCCTAAGACCATATCCTGATTGTACTGCTCATCATGTTGCATTCAATTTTTGTGTTGCCTACTTTTCCTTAGATTATGGACATTACAATGAGCTATTTGTATTGTATTTGTTTTTCCGTTGCAATGCACGGGCACATGACTAGTAGCCTACAAATGTTCAGTATACCCTATGCAACCGGTAGCTAGGTCGGTAGCATGCGCGGCAAAACAAGAAAGAAAAGGAACCCAACATGTGGGTACACACATATGATTAGTGATTAGGGAACAAGAAGAGACATTCAGACATGCAGCTCAGATCTACAAACATGCGCTGAAGTGAAAAATCAAGCAGAAGAGAAGGGAAAACAGTCAAACGGTGAATCCAGGCCCGCCAAAGCCATTCAGGAAGAAACGAAAGAAAGCTAGCTATATATATAGCTGCATGCATTCTTGTTACATCTCTCTCTCTCTCTCTCTCTCTCTCTCTCTCTCTGTGTGTGTGTGTGTGTGTGTCGTAGCATCGATCACAGCCGGGGTACACCTGGTTAGGTGGTCCAGGAGGAGAACAATCCATCCTAAGGCGCAGGGATTTTGTCCGTGATCAGACGCGATTCCCAAGCACACGAAGCTAGAGAGAGAGAGAGAGAGAGAGAGAGAGAGAGAGAGAGAGAGAGAGAGAGAGAGAGAGAGAGAGGCAAAGAGCCCGTTGATAGGTAGCCATCAGCTAAATAACAGGAAGCTTATCTTCACGCCAACTGGAGCTAGCATGGGTTTTGTTTCCGTTTTCCGATTAAAGAGTTGGCTTTTAATTAGACAGCAATTAGCCATGAATAATGGGAATGCATGGTTCATGATAACGTGGGTATGTGCCATCGATCAGTGTGTTCTCACGTGAAAAATAATCCTCAATGAAGACTTAAATTGTAGTCCTAAAAAACCTTAAATTGTATTTAGATTTTCATGGTTCATGATAATGTGGGTTGAACATATGGTAAAACCCTAGACAACCGCCATGCAGAGCATGCATGTTTCCGACAAAAAAAGATTATTAATCGATTCATGTGACCAAAGAAGAATATTCCATCACATGCCTCAGTTTTACATCAGAGTCGATCTTCAAATCGACAATCATTTGGGTGATTCATCGTGTGCTGGAAAATCTACACTGTTTTTATCAGTGTCCTATATAGTTACCATGGGCGCTTTGAGATAGCTCGATTTTCGAACAGAACAAAATAAGAGATGGATTTTGTACTTCTGATATGTAACTAGCAATTATATGCATATCTACTATTATCAAATGCTGCAAAAAATTAAACTCACTCGCAAGGCAATTTTACCGGACTCTCATGCATCAATTTGAACAAACCTGCGCGTAAAACCGAAGGGATATGAAATTCATCTAACGGATAGGCAATTCAATGTCAATTCTTTCTCTTCTATGGTCTACATCTTCATAAAATATGCTTACACATGGTAAAATAAAGGTTATACGCAACATTAATTTATAAAATGGTCTAAAAAAAGTAATTTATGAAACGCAAGTGTTAGAAATGTTTAGTATGACACTAAAGTCACCACGCACACACAAGCTAAGAGCACTTGCTTATTGATGGCAGTGAATGTGCAAAGCCAACGAAACCTTGTGACCTATTGAATTGGGCATGAAGCTTGCTGCTGGCGGCAAACTGGCCATGCATGCGGTTGGATTGGGTTGGGTGAGATCCGTGAATAATGACTCTCATGCGCCGGTGAGCTGCTAGCTGTAGCCATGGTCCACTCATGTTCAGATGAATCGACTTGAGCCTTGAGCGAGCACTTTTGCGAACTATAGATTATGACTGTAATCGATGATTTTTTACTTTGAGTGAGTGTTTTTACGAACGAATCGAATACTGATAAACCGGTAAACCGTTTCAAAATAAACTATCCCGATAACTTTATTTGAAAAGACGTAAGAGAAATCATCCTATTTATTTGTTCGAAAAAAATTATAAACTATCATCTATAAGTTAAAAAGAATGAGACTATAGACACAGCTTGTGACAGGGTACACATACGTATATGTATTAATGTATACTGTGTATATATAGCTGTCCCGATTCCTGAAAAAAATAATTTGTAGCGTCGACCAAGATGCAAAATCATGACAAGCCCGTACTGTCTTGTCTAGTGATCTGTAGAGATGCATCTTAGTTTCTCTTATCTTTGTCAATCCGTGTTCTTTTTCGTTATATAAGGAATTCATTAATTAGCATAGTGCGATCCAACATTAAACATTCTACATACGATTTGACGGTACTTGGGTCCATTTGGAACGAACGAATTTCACATAAATTTTACATATAGGAATTTCGTTGTAATTAACTTTGTTTGACAGGCCCTTATATTGCAAGAGTAGACATAAAACATTCAATTAATCATTACGCGTTTTTTTACTATTACTTGTAGTTTCTTATACATACAATTCAAGAAAATATAATAGGCAGAAAAGGTTTTGTAATATGTTTCAACATATGTTAAATCTTATTATAGAACCGGATAGGCAACAGATGGGGATGGGGGGCGAATGGTGCCTTGAAATTTTCCCCCAAATATTCACCAATCCTTTACTCCGATAGTTACAAAACTATGAAGATTAGAATATGAAGTCTTCTTGAAAAACAAAAGAACACAAAGTTGAGCACGACTAGTTCGGAACACTACGTGGTCGGGTTACAACCACTGGTCGGAAATCAACGTGGTCGGTTATGACTACCGGAGGAAAATCACCGTGGCCGGAGATCGACTGCCAATCGGATACCAACGTAGTCGGAAATCCACTATCGGACGGAGATCACCGTGGATGGATATCGATTGCAAGTCGGATACCAACGTAGTCGGAAATCAATTCTAGCAGTCGACGACCAGAGACCGATCAAAAACCAACATAGTCGATAACTGACGTGGTCGAAATTCAACTTGAGTGGTCAGTAGTCAAAGAGCGATCGAAAACCAACATAGTCGATAACCAACGTGGTCGAAAATGAACGTGATCGAAACTAACGTGGTCGAAGGCCAACGAGTGGTCTAAAACCAACGTGGTCGAATCTGGTTGAAGACTAACGTGATCGATGTCCAGTGTGTAGGCGAAAGACCTGTAATACCCATGGGAAAGAAAAGAGAAGGAAAGCGAAGAAATTGCCGTTCACAGAGATACTTGACCGTCCGGGGGCTAGTCGGCACCTCTAGCAACCATAGGGTCATCACTTAGTGTTAAACAAACCTGAAATATATGTCTAGAAGACCATGGGAACAAGTCAACCACCCAAAAATACCATTATGTAGTCACACGGCAACAATAGAGACAGCAAAGCACATCCAGGAAAGCTCGAGAAGGCACAGAACAACACAACCCACCGAGACCACACGGCTATAGTAAAGGATAGCAAGTACTTTTGGAATGCACAGCACAGCTATAAGATAAAGGCCACACCCAGTCAACCGAGAAGAGAGGGGAAGCAAGAGAGGGGGGAAAAGCCATTCGGCTTGAGTAGAAAGAAAAGAAGAAGAGAAGGGAAAAAGAAAAAAAAAGAGGAGAAAAAAAGGAAAGAAGAGAAGAGAAAAAAGGTTAGGTGTGTAAATAAGATTTGTTCACAAGTATAGATGGTGCGATCCATGAGTATAGATGACGTGACCATTAAATTATGGCTGTTTGGGCACTGGGGCATCAGAAAGGTGTCCGATGAGAGAGATTGTTGGTATCGGGTTTGCGCGTAGGGACGTTGTCGGTTGTCTATATGCATAGAACCGATGCTGTTTGCATGCTTGTGTGAATTGCAATGTGGAGTTGAGGGTTTGGGTGATGCTTTTAGGTAGAACTTTTGGTTTGTCACTCCTCCACGCATCGTCCATAGGAGTAACCAGGCAAGTGCATGATGAAATTGTGGTTTGTGATGCAGGATCGAGTTTATTCTCTTATACCATATTTTACGGTATATTATGAAGTTATGCTTATGATTGAATATCGACATTTGAAGAATACTGCATCATGCAAGATGCATAAGAGCTAGGATGATGAGAAAGTCATAGCTAGTCCAGAATACATGAGCCAGGTCGGTGAGAAAGCAATATGACTAATATGGATGGCTCTTGAATAAGACCTATAGAGGTAGGCACATCCAGGGATGGAGGCAGAGGGGTTTCACTGATGTGTGAAGCAACTCCACTATACCGATATAAGTTGGATTCAGAGGTGCATCGCATCACATTGCATTTGCAGGAAATGAACATGAGACATGGAAGAAATCCAGAGATTTTGGGTTATAGTTCACAAATATGTAATTTAATGATTATTGTACCAACCCCACTATTTTATCGTGTGTTTGCTGAGTCTTCAGACTCACCCTTACTTTGTTGTTGTTGTTAGGTATCTGTTGAAGGCGACATGTATGGGCAGGAGTATCACAGTTGTTTCACGTGCAATAGTAATTCACATATTATCTACAGTTGACATATTTAGCCTTGAATAGTCTAAGTTTTTGGAAATTTGTAAATTTATACCTCTACTGCGCTTAGTGTCAAGTGTATCGACTTTTGTCATTTGGTTGATATTTAAATAGAGGAATTGATTCGCAAGACCAGCTGCAAAAGTTGGGTCTGGTAGGATCATAGAGTAGGTGGTAGTACTTTGGGCTCAGAGGACGGGGCTAGGGTGTTACAAGACCAGCGTGGTCGATAACCAATGAGTGGTTGAAAATCTACGTGGACAAGACTGATGTGATCGTAACCTTCGTGGTCGATGTCCAGAAGCTACGGCTGGAAAACCAATCGAGTAGTCGATGACCAGAGTAGTCATAACAGTTCGGAATATGACCAGAAGGGTCAATGATCAACTAGTGATCGTAACCAGAGTGGTCAAACCAATCCGAACTTTGACCAGTGAGATCGACTATCAATAAATGATCAAAAATCAAAGAGCGGTCGAAAGACCAGCGTTGTCAAAAACCAATGAGCGGTCGTAACTAGACGCGATAAAAAATGACTCAAAAAAAATAGAGCAATCACACGACCACAAGATCTAAAATCTACATATCTTTTGATTAAAAGATCAAATGATCGTGAAACTTTGTATGCAAATTACTTAAGGTCTCAAGATGCTATTCCATTTTTGGATAAAAAATCTATGACAAATTTGAGACATTTTTGCAATTTAAGAATGCGCACACAACCAAGAGCTAAAAACCAAATCGATGATCAAATCTTACTTGTGGGTAGAAAATAGCCAAGATGGCTTTGCATACGCTCCCACATGTCATGGCAAGCTGGATCACCAAAGAAATTAGATCAAAAGTGCTTGAATCAAGAAATCACCCGATTAGACTAAGAACTTGCAAAAACTGGGTTTCTTGAAAATCTTGCTATTGAAGTGCTTAGATGATTGGAGATAGATCTCAAGATATTATCACCATCTCATTCATGTCCTTGGCACAATAAGATCAAGAGAAAGGTAGAAGAAAGATCAAACCAACTGAAACAAAAGCAACAGGAAGAGATCAAGAAAGGGTTGAGAGAAGAGATGAAAAACCAACTCAAAACAGAGCAAACACAATCTTGATATGATTGATTTTATAGCCACTCCACTTAGAAGGACAGAGCTCTAGAGTTAGAGTATAGACACTCTCTAACCTATCTCCCACGGGAAGGAGGAGGAGCTAGCCACCAAAAGGCTTAGCCAACCTTCTCAAACGCTAATTCTTGCCTCTCCTCCCCTTATATAGGCTCACAACATGAACCCAAAATCTAATGGATCCCCCATTAGGCCAAACCGGGGATAACCTATTAACCCCACCTAACATCGGATTTTACGCACACACATTTCTCCGGTATTGGGCAATTTTACCAAAATGATCCTCTACCACCTTCCTCGAAGATTCCCACTTCCTTTGCCACGAATCAACGCCTATGCTTTGCCATCTTTCACATGGCCCTAATGACTTTCCGCCAAGCTCTCACGCGTCTGAATCTCACTGAACCGTTCTCACTTGCAAATGACTCTCTTCTTGACCGTTCTGAATCTCAGCACCACTTTGTGCCTAGTCCTGGTCTTCCTACGTCTCACCATGACCTAACTCCGAAGTCCTACAATTAATACAAATAAGCAAACCATCAAGTAGCACCGCATGATACATAAAGTCATCAATTGACATAATTAATCCAAACAATGCTTAATATAAAATGTATGCACCCAAATACTAATCCTAAACCTAGGACTAAATAATAAATACATGTGCACACTAGCAACAACACGTAAGTTAACCCATGAGTACTCGAATGCTCAAAGATCACAAAACTTGAAGTACTCGAAGCCTACAAGTAACGACCGAGAGGCCTACGACCAGCACAACGCTACGACCATCGATCACAAAGGCTACGACTACCACAACAGATTGCTATGACAACCGATCACAAGGGCTACAACTATCGATCATCAAGGCTTATGATTACCGAACAGATCGCTACGACAATTGATCACAAAAGCTACGACTATCGATCTCCTAGACTTATGACTACCGAACAACCACCACGTACTAAAGCATGACCATCCCATGGTCGTTTTGCTATGCTTGACAAATCGTGGTCGTCCTGCCGATCTTGCACAATTGCCGATCAGACATTCCGATCAGACCATCCGACCACGAAGTCATAAACTTCGAATACTCCAGTACTCGCAGTCAAACGAACTCATAAACCACAAACCCGTCAGACAAAAAGCAATCTTTTTCAAAAAATTTAAAAACCAAACCTAATCTCCGCAGATACTCTAATTTAAAAGTCAATTACTCATTACAACCCTAAAGTGACCTCCACATGGTCTCCCACTTATATTGTCTACAAGCAGTTCTTTTTCCCCATCGTTTCATCACCGTTATATTCTTCACGAAGATCCGTCAAACACAATTCCAAGACGAAGAAGCGAACCACAAGACGAAAAAGGAGGGCGTCTAAAGGTGATTGAATTGGGATGAGATTTTAGTCGAGAATAAAGCATGCAGGGGTATTCAAGAATAAAGTGATGTGGATATGCAGAGATCGATGAGGAAAAACAAAAGGGAATTCAAAGCTAGCAAGAATGCGAATAAATTGTAAGCCAAAATCCCGTGGCAAAAAAAAAAGGGAGGGCAAAAGAAGCTAAGATCCATGCATCTTTATTAATCTTTTTCTTCCCCTTAAGAGAGAAAGATTGTTGGATCATCCAGCCTTCTAACATCAAGACCGAACATTCTTGCCGATCCAGAGGACATTCATCAGCTGAAAGAAAGATAAAGGAGGGTACTAATGTACCTTAAAGATCATTCTTTGTGCACTTTGCATGCCGATGCACTTTATATATTCACCAGAATAAAAAGTTATCAAGACCTTTCTCTCCCCCTCAAAGAGTGAGAATCTAGTTCCAACAATGATAACTTTGCTTCCATTGCCATCGAATGCTCAAGGGTGTGTGGATACAATTAGAAATATCTTATGAGTGTCCAGATCGAACATATTAAAGTGATTTGATTATTTTTCTCAGAAAATACGTCCATTACATTATTATTGTATAAGGGTTTTACATATACATTACAATGCAATCTGGAGACCAAAGTTGTGTTTTGAAGACCGTATCAATGTCTAAAATGTCAAAACATCACTTGTTTGTGACTATATGTAGTGATGAGCATGGTAATTGCCATTGTAGACATTCCCAATTAATTAATTAATCCCACAACTCTCCCTGGTATACATTAATTTGATGGATATTGGCTACAGTTCTATAATAATCAATGGATTCCCACAATCCAAACTGGGAATGGGGCCTTACCACTCAAAATTCCAATTCCCACCACTTCATTTCCACCAACCAATCTCTCCCTAAACGTGGCTCACCTTGTGTTACGCTTGCATAGTGTTACAATGTGTTTAAACGCATTTTGAGGTATTATAAGGGCCTATTTTTTTTCTCCGAACCTGACGGCTTTTGATTTTTGTTATAGTATCTAACTTTCAAACGAAGTATTTTCTCAAGACGGGATCTACAAGTTAAACGATCTACACGTTAAAAGCCTAACATCTGTACCAGCCAAAATCGCAAGTGAGTATCTCTCTCTCCGTAATCTGTGCCGTAAACAGCCAAAATTCAAAAAATTCAACCAAAAGCCAAAAGCCACCGCCGCAGCCAAACAGACATATTCCGGTGTGGCCATCTATCTTCCTGTCTCTACCGATATAAATATCTCGTCGAATGTGAATATATTGTTCTTGGAAAAGAAAAAGAAAATATCCTTGGTAAACAATATAATGTACCCCCACAGCACAGCAAAAAACTGGACCATAATCCCCATCTGAGCCTTAAAAGAAGACCTGGCAATTTTCTTTACAGGCAGAAGAATGTTGTGCAGTGGGTAGACAGTGGTAGGCACCGAACATTTCGCCATCAGGAAAAGGAAAAGCCTACAAGTATATATCATCCAAACTAAAGCTGGGATTAAGTGGGCCTATGGTTAACCTCCTCTTGCACAAGTACCTATGGGAGTAGCAGTCGGTAACTCAAATCATGTGCAAATTGCCAAATGATAAGAATCTCTGAGGTGACAAGGATATATGTGGTGCAAAATCATTGGGCAGGCTTGTGATATTTAGTTTGATTACTCTAATCAGTCTTGTGACCAAAAGGGGAAGCAAGGGAATTAACCTGTGCTTTTGCTGCTAATCTAATGTGCTAGATTGATTTGGTCCATGGCTCGTCCGAGATCCGTTCATATTGATTTTTGATCTATAAATAGTAATAGTTTATATAAAAATTTATAGAAAAATATTTATGTGTGATTTTAACCGATATAAATAAAGTCATTATAGTGTATACTATAATTGACTAGTAGATCATATTTTAAAATGATAGTACTCTGTTTAAAAGCTAGATAATATAAAAAATTATTTACTGAAGAATTTTTTTTACAAGGTAATAGAAGGTCCCAACACCCTAAAGAACTCCCTAGAGGTTGGCCATAGCAACTCCACAGTGTAAACTGACGTCCAGGTGGTAGAAATCCATTGGTTGAGAGTGTGTCCATGCTGGTTAACTTGTCCTCGTATTTGCATTCTATTTTCCGTGGAAAGGGAATATAGGGGAATTTTGCCAAAACAATGTGATAAGTCTTTCCACCAAAATGTTTCCTCTAAAAGTGAAATTAAAATGTTGGTTACAATCTCTGTGTCCATATATATTGCTTTAAGATTTTGTAAATCTTTTACGAAAATTTGGAAACGTCTGAACCAAAATTGACCAGAATTAAATACTCTGGTTTTAAGCTTTAGCAGTGGACACTATATCAGTGAATTGAATTTTGGTAGGATGGAATATAGAACCATTTATTTCAATTTATAGGGTGCAATTGTTTTTTGGCCATTTCAAATGGAACAAAAATAGAATTGATAATTGTGCTCTACACTCGAATTTTCAAGATTAACACACATCATTTTTTCGTTTATTTCTTTGCATTGTTCAGGATGATATAACCATTTTTTTAATTTAATTACACTGAAAAAGCTACTAATAGTTACAGTGCAAAAAAAAACTACTATAGTAGCAAAAAAAGGCTAGAAGCTGAGTTTTATAAGTCCAAATAAGCACCCCATAATATTTTGTGAATGCATACAAAGGGAAAATTAAATGCTTAGACTCGTTTTCTGGCCAATCCCTTTCTCCCTTTCCCTCTCAATGGAAAAGAAAAGGGAAAGGATAGAAGGAAAGAAAACAATCATTATTCTGAATGTTTTTAATAAAAATCTCCCAGTGGGGACATGGGCATGGGCAGCTCCTGCTCTGCCCTCCCTCCATGTACTGCACCTCCTGACACACACCAGTCTCTCGCTCGCTCTCTGAAGTAAGCTTGGATTCCTGATAGTGCAAGCAAAGCTAGCACCAGAAGCATAGTATTTTTCTTGCCTCTTCGTCTCTCTCCCCCGGGCCTCCCATCTCTCTTTTATGGCAACAAGCTCTTCTTCCCCTCTTCACCTCTCCCATAACTCATAAGCCTCCTCCCTCCTCAATATTTTGCTTTCTTGTAACTGTCACCACTTTGTAGTTTGTGTTGTGCCTTCTAGTTGCAATGGTGGAAGCAAGGATTTGAGAAGAGATCACATGAGCCCCCATGACCTTGCTCCTTCCTAGCCCTCCTGATTAGCCCTTGACACACTGCAAGTCTGCAAGTGCAAGGTTTGTTTGCTTACCTGTATCATGTTTTTTCTCTCTCTCACTTCCTTAGCTTTGTTTCTGTTTCCACCTTGTTTGTCCACTGTTCCAAGCAGTGTAGGAAGTAGGAACACCACCTATTGTCCATTGATGTCCTTCCACACCACAAACATATGCACAAAGAAACATGTATACACTAGGAGAGTTCATTTGCTTGTAGTTGTGACTTGAGTTTGTTTCTCTGTCTGAGCCAATGAAAGGAGGGCTTGCTCTTTGCTAGGACTAGGAGGAGAGGTCAAAGGCTGGTCCATGTATATGTTAGACCAAAATACATGTAGTACCGCAAAAGAAAGGAAAACAATAACCAGTAACAGGTAGTGAATAGTAAGCATCAATCAAGAAAACCACAATATTAAGACAATAATAATCATCTCTATCTTGGAGTTTGCAACTGTTATCTTGTAGCCAGGATCTCCAGGAGGCCAGGATACCTGTCTCATACCACAAATTAATTCTCTCTCTTTTTATTTAACCTTTGTGTGTGCCTCCTTTTTGAGGCTCCCGAGGAGTACTAGATTCTTGTTTCGCATACATCGTTGCAAGCTCCCAACTTGGCATTTACCCGGCTAATTCTTCCTTTGTGTATGTGTAGTTGTGTGCGCCATTGCAGCAGTAGCACAGGAGCTGGAAGCAACTTCTTGCAGAGAAGGGAGGCCAAGAAGAGGAGGGAAGGGGAGGAGAGAAGCAAGAATGGATCTTTCCGGCACGCAGGGCGAGCTGCCGATGCCAATGCACGCCGCCGCGTTGCCGTACCTCGGTCTGCACCATGAGCACCATCACCATCACCACGCTGGCACGAATGGCAGGCACATGTCGCCGCCTACACTTCCGGCGGCGGCGGCGGCCGGGGCTGATGAATCCAAGAACCGGCAGGTGGTGGCGGTGTCGGCCTCTGGCGGAGGAGGGGCGAGGTACCGGGAGTGCCTCAAGAACCACGCGGCGGCCATCGGCGGCAGCGCGACGGACGGGTGTGGCGAGTTCATGCCGGCCGGCGAGGACGGCTCGCTGGACGCGCTCCGGTGCTCCGCCTGCGGCTGCCACCGCAACTTCCACCGCAAGGAGCTCGACCACCCCGACGGCCGGCACCGCCACTTGATCGGCGGCCCGCTGAGCCCACTCGCTGCCCACCGCGGCCTCCTGGTGGCCGCGCTCCCCCCGGCGCACGCGCTGACGCGCATGGTGATGCCGCTCAGCGCCATGCACACGTCGGAGTCTGATGAGGCGGCGCGGCCGACCCCCCGGAAGCGGTTTCGGACCAAGTTCACGGCGGAGCAGAAGGCGCGCATGCTGGGCTTCGCCGAGGAGGTCGGGTGGCGGCTGCAGAATCTGGAGGACGCCGTGGTGCAGCGCTTCTGCCAGGACGTCGGCGTCAAGCGCCGCGTCCTCAAGGTCTGGATGCACAACAACAAGCACACCCTCGCCCGCCGCCACCAGGCTGACCAGCAGCCCGGCAGCCCGCCGCACCCCGAGCCCAGCGGCCCGGGCCGGAGCCCGAGCCCGCCGCAGCTCCGGGTCGAGTAACCAACACCAAGAATTCAAGACGACGATGAATTGACAATGATCATCCGTAGCTACCATTTCTTGTCGATCATTCTAGCTTAGCTGCATTGCATTCGACCACGGTTCCATAAAAAATGATGCTTGATTCCCTGAGTTTCTTGGTTTCTCTCTCTCTCTCTCTCTCTCTCTCTCTCTCTCTCTCTCTCATTTCTGATTTTTTTTTATGTTTCTAACTTGCTGTCTAGTGTTTCAGACTGTCAGTAGCTGTAGGCTGTGAAGCAAGCTGAGCTGATTGGTCACTTTCTCCTCCTGTGACTGAGAGTGATGTCAATGTGGGGAGGTGAAACTGGAATCACTTGTTCATGCGTTTGCTTTCATGCCCACAGATCATGATATGATATGATGTGTTGCTCCACATAGATCAACAGCTAGTGTACTAGTGAAGTAGTGAGCATTGAGCAGCAGCTAATCCTGATTGTGTCTAATTGTTTTTGTTACTTCTGATCTCTGATTAGACAGTCTAATTCAGAGGCCTGAATTGGATGGCATGTATATATGCATAACAAACGATTGGTGTGAAGTGTGTTTTGACAAACTGGCTCTCAATTATTCTTGGGGGCCATTCAGATGTGGGTGTGCAGGGGGGCAGGGAAGCATGTGGCAAAGTGATCCAAATATGGTCAATGCTGTGGGGAATTCAGCTGTGCACAACAAGATCTGCACTTCTGCAGTGTGTGGCAGTGGAGCCCCTGGGAAATTGAAGTCTTGAAGGAAGATGAGCTTGGCCAGCAGGATGTGAACTGTGGAAGTTTGCATGCTTCATTTTTCAAGAATTTCTTGTTTCCAAAAGATTCAATATTGAAGTTTAAGCCCAGTGCCTACCTTCCTTAAAAGACTCGTAGATTATGAGGCTTTTCAGTTTTGGGAGTAGTTAAACTGTTAAATCCTTCGAAATGCCTAGATTATGAGATCTTTTTTTAATCCAAATTGCAGCTGCTCCAATTTCTTTTGTCTGCACAGTGTGTTGGCTATTATAAGATCTAGTCATCAGCGAGCAAACAAGACAAGAAAATTTCTTTCCACACTGCAGTTGCTCCAACATCTTGTGTCTTGTGAGGAAGGGGAAATGAAAGGCCCATTTCTGGTGCTTAAAAATATGAAAACAAATGCCCATTCTAAAATTCCTGCGGTTATTAAAGATGCACCTACAGGAACCTTGGGAAGAACAGGAATATGCAGGAATCATGCCCTTGTTTGTGCACTGTCAACTGTGTGTAAGCTGAACTCTGAAATTCTGAATTCGCCACAAGATTTGCCCTCTGTGCTGTGCCCCCATCTGGCTCTCTGCTAATCTTGCGCATTTGTGTACACCATATTCAATTATGCAGAATCTTAGAAGGTTTGGCCCCTGATTACCTGGGGTCAGTGTTCAGTACCAGTTGATAGTGCTCCAATTCCCCATGTAGCAAGCAAACCTGATGTCTCTGTCCGGAGCCTTCCATTAACACTTTACAAAGGCGCAGAGAGAGAGAGAGAGAGAGAGAGAGAGAGAGAGAGAGAGAGCGCGCGCGCTATTAACCTAGGTTCAGTAGTATGAAATGCAGGCCTCCTCGTTTGAGCTTCCTCTAATTTCTTAGTTTTATCTTTTCTATTTTTCTATTTTTTTTACTTCTTATTCTTTTATATTGTCTGTAATGATATAATTTTTTATTTTTAAATTTAATTAAGTTGAAAAAGATAATAATATATTTTTAAAAATTTTAAATTTAATTACGTTGAAAAAGATACTAGCAGATATAATATATTTTTAGCTAAAAAAAGTTATGGACTCAAAATTTTAAATCTAAATAAACACCATCTTAATCATGCGCCATCCTAATCATGGCGATGATGAATGATGGCTGGGTGACTAGACGGTGCGCTTCGCTTTTCACAGACATTGGAAGTTTGGAACAGCTTCTTGTGGCCAAAAATTGAAAGAAAGAAAAAACACACATACGAAACCTGTACGGAAAAGATGTTAAGAACGAGTAGGCCTGCAATTTTCACTTAGCCTTATCCTAGGTGGACCCACACGGCAGCCTCATTTCTCTACGTGTTTCGTACACATTTCGTCTATTACGCGCATGATCCTACCCTAACCTACGTACGTTGAAGAAAGCCATGCCTTTTTTTTTGAGTTTCATGTAATGACAGCAGAAAGGAAAAGGAAAAAAAGCAAAAATTAAGAAGGATCCAAGGAAGAATAAAAACGATAAAAAGTTTTTTCTGCCGTCAGAACCCTTCAGTTTTAGAAATGCCGAATAAAATATCGCTCATCGAGGTTTCCAGATCGTCCAGGGCCGACCGACGCCTCTCGTATATGTGGACATCATTATTTAGCAGTAGAAAAATCCAACGGCTACGTTTTTATCGACTTACCTCCCGCAGCAAAAAAGCCCACGAATAATGTTGAGCTCACCCTTTGGACCAAAGGTCCTTGAAGCAAACAAACACATGAGAGAGGAGTGAGGATAAAAGGACAACATTGACAATGAACAGGCCAAGAAAGAGAGAGCTAGCCATGCCTCCCTTATAAGCAAACACCAGCCCTCACACCTCATTCCCATTTTCTCCAACCGAAACAATGCCCACGACCAAGCCAGAGGAGGCTAGCGCTCTCCATTGTTGTTTCCTTGCTCGGCCTAGACACAGAAACAAGCCGAGCACAAGACCGCACCACCACCAAAGTCCACCAACCACCACAGAGAAGCAGTGAGGGAGAGAGTCCAGAGAAGAGGAGCTCTTAGGGAGTTGGAGAAGATCAACAGCATGAAGACGGGGTCCATAGCAACCCCGGAGTCATCTAGGACCGTCGTAGCCATGCCGAAGTCAAGGAGTAGGTGAGAACCACCATCATCGCCTCCACATCCCACCTAACCCGAGTAAGGCTTCTTCCCCAACCCTTTCCCTTTGTCCATAGCACGACACAACTCGGCCGCAATGCACGACGGCAAGCTTGCGAAAAAGCCGCAGCACGTCCTCGGTGAGGCGATATGCTCCCCGACGCATGTCATCCCCAGAGTCCCGACGCCACGATAAAAACCACATAGCTCCCCCAATCTTGTGTAATTAGAATAAGAGTAAGCAAAAAATAGAAGCAGAATAAAATGCATGTGGAAAAGGGAGGAAGAGAGGACTGTCCTGGGTAGAAGGTAGAAGAAGGAGTAAATCGGTGGGGCCGATGTCAAGGTTGGCCGGAAGGTAGGCGCAATAGAGCCATAGAACCACAGAAACTAGTGAAACCATATCTAGCCATAAGGGACGATGGAGCCATGGTGCTCGGCCATGCCTGAGCCGGACCACTGGGTTCCCAGGCCGACAATGGCCCTGTAGAATGTCGTAGGAGCCGAGGAGACTATAAGAGCTAGGGACATCGTGAATGTAAAGAGGTCGAGGAAGCCGACAGCGGGGAAGCTGGAGGTGAGCCGTGCGACGGCAGGGATGCAACCCCAAAGACCTTACCCAAGGGCCGAATTGTATCATAGTAGAACCAGCAAGGGGGAGCCACTGGGAGCCAGCCAAGGGGCGGCTACACCCCTAGAGCTCCCGTCGTTGACAGTAGTGCTAGATCGGTGAGGAACCATGGGGGAGTGAACCCATGGCACTAGTAGAGTCCAGATCAGGGAAGGGGAGATGGGGAGCCAGGAGGGGTGAAGAAAGGGGGAGGAGAGGCTTCGTCCAAATGAGGGAGAGAGAGGGAAAAGAATCAGGGGAGGAGGGGAATGGGGAAGGGATAAGACTGAATGGAGGAAAAAAGAGAGAAAAGGGGGGCTAGTGGCTCGGCCAAGTAAGGAAAAGGAGGAGGGGAAAAGAAAAGAAGAGAAGGGAAAAAAAGGAAAGAAAAGGAAAAAAGAAAAGATTTAGCGTACGTGATTAAACTTAACTTTACAGTAGATTTTGTGCTTAGTATCGATGCCATTCGTATGACTGCCTGTGTTGTTATGGGGTATTGAGTCGGGATGATGCTTGTGCAGGTGGTGGCTCTGGCTTGGTGCCATTCACGCATCATTCTCAAGATTAAATAGTAAGTGCATGAAGAAATAGTAGATTGTGATGGAGACTTGATACTTGTCCCTTCATGTTTTATTGTATGAGATGATATCCATGATTACGTGTTAATCATGCACAAGAAGTGATGCACATGGTTAAATGCAACATTGGAAGAATGTTGCAACATGCATGATGCACATGAGCCAGGTCGGTGAGTAAGTCATATAGCTAGTCTGGAGCGCATAAGATAGGTCAGTGAGAAAGCTATATGACTAATCTAGAGTGCTCTTGAGAAGATCCACAGAGATAGGCACCTCCACGGGATAGAGAAAAAAAACATATTTCGGTAGACACCTTCACAGAGCGGAGGTAGAGGTTGAACATCAACGGATGTTTCCTCAACTTTACCAGTATGAACTCAAAAGGTGCATGTGAGCATTGCATTGCATGACATGAGAAAAAAACGAGAGACAGAGACATAGTTACAGATATTGTGTTTGCAATCACAGTTATAGAATCTACTGAATTGCTATGATGCCACCACTGCTTTAATATATGCTTGCTAAGTCTTCGGACTCACCCTTATTTATTTGTATTTTTTAGGTAAGTATTGAGGGTGACATACGTGAGTGGGAGTAGCACATTTATTGCACGTGCAACTGTAACTCACATACTACCTTTAATTAACATATTTAGATCCTAATGGCATACTAGATTAGTTAGTGTTAAAATGGTATGATGTTTATTGCATCGGCGAGATGTAAATAGAACAGTTGTTGTCTAAATCTATTAGCAACGGTTGTAAATGATAACATTATGAAATGATGGTAGCATTTTAGGCTCAAAGAATAGGTTAGGATGTTACATTTCATACTCTAACGATGAACACTCAAAAAAGAAAAGTGGATGCACCCGTGGCCGCTGCAGAGGCAGGGCATGGCTGTAGGAGGAGGAAGAAGCGTAAACAAAAGAGGTACTGCTGGTTATAAAGGTCATTATTATTACAATGCCTTTGCCAGCACTGCAAAGAAGTCGAATTAGTATCACTCTATTGTTGCATCTCCAAGTGAAGTAGTCCCTGCCATGCAATGCATGCATGGCCTGTGAGCAGGTCAGGGCTGCCAGAGAGCACCAACCATCCATGCCATGCTTCTGCTAGGGAGGCCAGACAGCCAGCCCATGTGTTGTGTCCCTCTCTATATATATATTCTTTTTGTGATGTATAGAATTTTATCTAAATTCTTGCTATTTGATGTTTTTATAGAATACAATTTCACTATATAGATTGTTTGGCTGTCTTAATTAATCAAATTGTAACATCCTGAAAAATATAAATATTAAATTATGAAGCTTTTGGATTATTTTTATTCGCTCTTTATTTGATTTTGGAGTTTATGGAATTGTTCTGAGAAAATATGGTAGAAATTCCAAAAGTTAAAGAGAAATAAACATGTTTAAATAGTAGAAAGTTAAAATATGAATAAAGAATATGAAAAGATGATCCAAAAGAATTAGAAAGTAAAAATAATAAGCATATACAAGAATATATATACATATGTATGTATATATATATATGTATGCATACAAGTAAATATAACAAGAAAATAATCTTTTTAAAATAAATATCAGCAAAATAGTGGATGTAGAATTACAGGGAGCAAGGAAGTGAATATATACACACACATAAATACCCAATAGGAAAATCAAAGAAAATACAAAAGAAAAAGGAAAAGGAAAATCGGCCTGGCCGGCCATCACCCCCGGCCCAGCCCTCTCTTCACGCACGGCCTGCGTGCGCGCGCGGACGCACGCCGCACGGTCCAGCGCGCCAGCGCCCGCGCTCCGCAGCCTATCCTCCGCGCGCGCCCCGCCCACGCCTCTCCGCGTCTGCGCGGTGGACCCGCTCCCTCACGCCCCTCTCCCGCTGGCCGGTGGACCCGAACCGCAGCGCTCTTCTTCCTCCTCCTCTCTTCCACGCGCACGCGACGCAGCTCTCTCGCGCTCACTTCTCTGCCGCAGCTAATCCTTCGATCTCTCTCACCTCGCAGGCCAATTTAAAAAGATCAGTCACAGGAGGGGGGAAGCACCTTCCGCCACCGCCCTCGTGCGCAATTTCGGAGGAGATCGTGTTCTTCCCCCCTGCCAGCGCGAACAGGGCGGAGGTCGCCGCTGCCTCGCCGCGTGCCCCTCTCTCCCGGCTATAAAAACCCCGCCTGGGAGTCTCAATCGCGTCGCAATACCCTCTCCTCCCCTCCTCTGCAAGCAATTGAGCCGTAGTGCCTCAATCGCCGCCGGCCCCCTCGCTCTTCCCGAACTCCGGCGCCGCCCTCCCCGCCGATTTCCGCCGTAGTAACCCGATTGCATTCGCCCACACCATCCTCGGAGTGTTGCCAACACATTCCAGGCCTTCCCCACGCCTCCCGTGGTCTCTACCTCGCCGGCCACGGTAGCCGTCCCCGAGCCGCCGCCGTCGCACGCCGCCGGCCCGCCACCGTGCCCCTTCACCTTCGCCGACCTCACTAGCAGCTTCGCCATCACCCAGAGGTTGTATTTCACGAAGCTCCAGAGCCTCTCCGACCACCGCTCGCCGCCGGCCACCATCGCTCTCGACTTCCTCTGCCCGGCCCCCTCAGCGAGATAACTCAAAAGGTATAGTTGCCCTACATGGGTAAGCATCGCTCGGTCGTCCGAGTGGCTTTCAGCGTTACTCTCTCCTCTCTTCCGCTCCCGCGGTGCGCGTTCGAGCTCGGCTCCGCGCGTTGCGGTCGAGCTTTTTCTTTTAATTTCTCCGCTGACAGCTGGGCCCCCGCTGGTCAGCGACCGCCCGCCACAGGCCGGCTGACCTCTGGGTCCCGCCTGTCAGTGCCGCCGTTGACATATGGGCCCCACTGGCCATAGACACAGTAATAAACGAATAAAGAAAAAGATAAAAATTAAGAAAATGACATGTTGGACCCACTGTCAGAAACTTATTAATTTTGGGATTTAACTGAACTGAAATATTCAAATGGACATAACTTTTTCATTTTAACTCCAAATTGGATGAGACAAATTGCTAAATTCATCTAAATTCAAGATCTATCCAATGGAACCGAAATCATAATTTTTAGAGTTCATCGGAATTTCTGGTGATATTTTGTTGATTTGGTGTTTTCTTTTTATCCAAATTTTCGCGCACGAGTAAAATAGCTTATGAGGCTCAAGAGGAAGAGTTCGAGGCGGCAGCACTAGAAGTTCCGGATAATCAAGCACCAGAGAATCCGGATCCCGACCACTGTGACCAAGGCGAGTCAATACTTTGATCATGTTGAACCTACATTTTCTGCAAACTACTTTGGTTTAAATTATCAAATTGCATGCTATTATTTTATATGCAAATACATGTTAATTTAAGATTTTAGTTACATGTCCATTGCTTGCTTGACTATTATTACACCTCCTTTGGAATACTTGAATATATGAACATTGTCGCCTTAGCAAAACTATAATGGTAACTTTTCAAAAGTAAGTCTGTAATTTATATGCCGTGCTTAGTATTGTTTAGGTAATCATGGGCGCGAGAACGGCCAAACATCACTTTAATCATGAGAAAAATTTGGTTGGGACAGTCATGGTGGTAATGACTGATAAATGTTGGATATGATTATTTTATGTTTCCAAAATCCCCAACTTGCTTGAATATCTGGGCGGATTGGTTCGAGAGTGTGTGAGTGTGGTGCAGTGGAAGCACAAAGTGGGTTAGTGGTAGACCGCCCAGATACCACTAAGGACTGAATCTTGTCATGTCAACCCGTGTAAAACAGTACAACCACAAGTCTGTAAAATACAACTTGGCTTAGTAGATTTACCGGACCCTGAAAGTCATCCTTCCAGGAGGAGGTGTGTGATGGTGCAAGCGGCAGTCCATGTGACGGCTTGAATGGGACACCCGGGTAGGGTGAAGTTCTGCTGTGGCGGGCTAGCAGGGGTGGGGAGCCAGCTGCTAGACGTTCAGAAGGAGGACATCCCGCACAACGTATGGGACCCACCGCAAGTGGAAGCGACCCATAGGGTGAAATGATGGAAGGGGCGAGGTACTTCGAAAAGTCACTGTGATGGTCTGCTCAACCACATGACTAAGGAATCGTGTGGGGCAACGAGTTGATTGTCTCTTGTGGTGAAAGTGTACAAACTCTGCAGAGTCAAAACTATTCGAATAGCCGTGCCCACGGTCAGGGGCGGACATGGGAACTTAACTGGATATAGTTCTGTTTACAAAATATTGGAACTTGGGTGAATGGAAACTTGAAGGGCGAAGGACTGCCCTGGTTTGGAATTGTCCTGGGTGTCGTCCCAGTGGTAAGTTAAGCGGCTATAACGCTGAAGAAGTTGCTATATGGTGCAGATGCCATGTAACGGTGGATGGAATCTGAATCGATATTAACACTGCATTTCCTTGCACGTTATGATTTGTTCCAAAATTGCTAAGTCATAGGGCTTTTTAATTAATTGTATTCAAAAGCACTCCTTGCAAAACAAAATAACCCGAGCCTCTCCTTTGTTAAGCCATGCATACTATTTATTTGCATTCTGTGTATTGGCTCGCGGAGCACGGGGTCGGAGTGCTCACGCTCGCTTTTGCGGCAAATTCAGAAGCAGGAATCGGATCACTACGCTTCAATAATATTTATGGATCACGATGGCAAAGAGGATGAAGATGTCAAGAACTAGGCCGTGAACCTCCAGTTGGCTGCCTGTGGGCATGTCCTGAAGGTCCCACCTGTGTGCTTCGTTCTTCCGCTGCTGCAATTTATTGATTTCGGCCTAATCGGCCCATGAGTAAGTCTACTATTATATTTACGTTTCCGCATGATATGTACTTTGATATTCAGAACTGTAACTGTGTGCACTATCTACTGATCTAGGGAATAGTGCAGTTAAACACAGTAGATTCCGGATTGCAAAATCTGGGTCTGACATCAATGCTGCCTAGCTTCCCATGCAAACATTTGCAGGCCAAGAAAAGAGGCAGTGCTTGCAGTACTGTTTGGGCTCTGCTGGTAGGGCACAAAATCTGCTACAGCTTCAGGGGGAAACTACTAGTACAAGTCCATAGCCAACTTATTAAGTGTAATCTTCAAGAAACAATGTGCCCATGCAGCAACTCAGATCAGGCATGCCTCACCCAATGCGGTCGCTTTTTAGCTGCAGTTACATTTCATTATTTTTGATATATTACTAATCGATTACATCTTTTTAAAAACACAGCAGAAATTCATTACAGAATCAGTGAAGATTCTCCTAACTAACTAGGTTCCGCAGCGCAGCAATGCAACACCAAATAATCAAAGCCATTTATGACTAGAAGACATGTACGAACCAATGCATGCATACATGCAAAATAAGTTTTTGTGCAAAGAAAAAACTAAAGAACAATATATTTCCTCCTCTACTGACGGGATAGCCTTTTCTTCCTCCTCCTCCGTGCTGCCTCCCCTTCCCCCTTCTCTGTTGGCGTTGCTACCTCCTCCTCCGCTGCTGTCATCGGCTATGGATTTGATGACAAGGGGGTACCGCCGTGACAACGGGTTCACTAAGTTCCCCAAACATTGTAACACCCCGCCCATCCTCTAGGCCTAGAGCGCTACCATCATTGCGTTACAATACCATTTTTAAACATCTGCTAAACATTTTAAGCAAACTCTACTTTATTCATAAAGCCGCACTTACACCATACCGTTTTTAAGCAACTAATCTAGCTTACTAGTGGAATTACACGTACTAACAAAAGTTGATATGTGAAGTGCTATAAGTATGTGAAGTTATTCATGTGCTACTCCCACCCGAGCATGACGTCCTCAGCGGTCATCTAAGTATGTGAAGTTATTCATGTGCTACTCCCACCCGAGCATGACGTCCTCAGCGGTCATCTAACAAAAACAACAAAGCAAGGGTGAGTCCAAAGACTCAGCAAGTACATATTGGGACAATAAACACTATCCAAACATGTAAGCAATTTAACCAACCAAAACATACTCCGCATGCATTGTCATGCTCATATCATCGTTCACATGGTCCACATTAACCATATCATACTCCACATGCATTTTCATGTACCAACATTACCATATCATCAATGCAATACAACATTGCTCTACATGCACATTTGCTCATCACATTGCAAATACCGGTGTTGCTGAGTGAACACCCGTCGATGTTCACCCATAATCTTGGGACCGCCCATATCGGCACGGGGATCTCTCCACTCCCGTGGAGGCCTACCGAAGTAGATCTTACTCAAGAGCACTCCGGATTAGTCTGCTAACTTTACTCGTAGCTAGGGACTTTCTCACCGCCCTCACTCTTGAGTGCACATGATGCAATTGTATATGCTCATTGTCATTATCATTGACATCCATAAACAAGCACCATCATGTTATGTAATCATCGCATTTCTACATAAACATGATCACATTATGTAAACATCGCATATTCATATACTCTACGGTCTACCGCTCTACCATGCACTTGCCTGTTAACCAAGCGGGACGAACCGACGTGAGGACGACGTCGACTCAGGACCTCCACCTGAACAAACAATTAATCCGACTTAACATATCATAACGAAACCAGAGGTTAAATAAGCGACGATGATACTACACGCATATCCCATTTCTGGCGTAAAATGCCCGAGGTTAAGGACCCGTCAAGACCAAACCCCCCTTTTTATCTTTTCTTTTTCTCCTATTTTATTTTCTTTTTTTCCTTTTCTTCTTTTTTTCTTTCTTTCTTTCTTACCCGGTCCCTCTCTCTCTCTCTTCTCAGTTTCTTTCAGCCGAACGGCCTTAGTCCCTTCCCATTCCTCACTCCCTCTCTCACCGATTGCGCCCGAGCGCTCCTCCCGGCGGCGCCGCTGCGCACGGCCGTGCTCAGGGCTCACCGGCCCTGTGCTCGCCGCTGGCCACTCCCCCTCCTCCACGCCCCCCACACACTCTCTCAGCGGCTGCAGCGCGGTGTGGTTCCGGCCCGTGGAGTAGGAGCGCGCCGCGGTGGTTCTTCCCAAACTGGCCGGCCGGGGCCAAATCCGACCGGCGCCCTGCCGTTAGCAGCCTCCCCTCCGGCCACTCCGCCTCTCCCTCGTCCTTCACCCTGGATCCAGCCAACCAGGACCGGATCCGCTGCTTCCCCCGTGTGCGCGGCGGTGAGGCGCTTGGCGTCGCCGCTTAGCTTTGGCCCCCACGTTGCTCGGCCAAAGCCGCACCATGAGTTTGGCCCCCAGGCTGTCGTCGACTTCCTCCCACCACCCACAATGCTCCCTAACTGCTGGTGCCGATCCTTGGCACGTATTCAACTAGGTGCACTCTGCCTTACTCCCCTCTCTTCTTTACGCATACTAGTGTGGTGTCATGACTGCTCAAGTGCTGCTTATGTGACCGTGTTGGATAAACATGGGGGATGGGCAACCTACTTGTTTTGCGGGACTAAAAACGGAAGTGGTTGTTGATGAAGGCTAGGGTTCTCGGTGGTCGTGGATGGCCTCCTCTGGATGCTGTCGACGGCTTCGTCTGAGCTCTGTTGGGATCTCCTCTCCTCCTTGCTCCCTCTGCTTTCTCTCTTCCTCTCGGCTGAGGGAGGAAAATAAAATGGTGCTTGGCTTGGTTCTGACTGTGGCAGAAGTGAAGAAATGGGGAGTGGCTAGAATAGTTGAGTAGGTGAAATGGCTTGTCCACTTAAGAGGTATGGCCATCACTCTCCCTGTGAAATGCCACTTTTGCCCTTCCCCTTTAGCCTTGGCTGGTTATGGGCATCATGGACTTTTTGGTCCAATGGCAACTCTACACTGTTTGGGGCTTTTCTACTGCCGTAGTTTAGATGGTAAAATGATAATAATGGAATGTCGTGCGGGATGACGAAAACACATAACGCGAGACGGTACCGACTGCCCCTGGACGGTCTGGGAACCTCTGAGAGCGCTACTTTTATTCGACTCTCTAAAAGCCAATGGGTCTGATGGCAAAACCCTTCTTTCCTTAATTCTCTCTTTTGCAATTTAGTGGTATTACAGACGTAGATGGAGACTGGGGAGATAGTGGTCCAGCGGTAAGCGGTGGCAGAGGGCGTTGAGCGGCAGCGGAGGGAGGAACGGGCGAGGCAGTGACATGGTAGTGAGATCGCCATCGGCCACCGGTGGTGAAGGAGGGATGTTGGGAGGTGAAGGAGGGGTGTGGAGCTGCCCACGCTGGAGAAAAGAGGAGAGAGGAGGGGGAGCGGTAGTGGGGGAATGGCGACGGGGGAGGCGAGGAGGGCATCGAAGATGTGAGGGAGAGAGAGGTGAGGCGCAGTGGTCAGGAGGCTATTCTGTTGGATCAAAGGGTTGTGTAGTTGTTCTCTTGTGCAAATGCTGAAATGTAGCAGAGTTTTATCATGAGTTCATCAGCACCGAGCTACCAGTAGTCCAGTACTGAACAGTGGAGTTTCCGAGCCAGTTCTTGACATGTCTCAGAACGGAACAGAGATCGTGCGTGCGTGCGTGCGTGTTATCAAATCAACGCCTCGTCCTTTGCGTGACGCCGAGATATCACGGTACGATCGATCGTTGTGCGTGTCAGCTAGCTGCCTGAATAAGAGGAGGAGGAAGAAGCAGAGGCAGACATCAACTGCACCGCGCGGCACCAGCAGCGTGTGGTCGCTTGTCTTTCTCCCCTGCACTGCACCATCGTCGCCCAGCCACTGACTTCACGTGAAGTACGTACCATGTTTCAGGGGCACTTTTCTCCTGAGAGTAGCTAAAAGATAGTAGAAATAATTTGCGATACAAGACAAAGGTATTATTCTTTTCGGCTTCTAAAAGCTGCTTTTCAGTTTTTCTATACTAACTAGTTTTTAAACAGAGTATTTTTTTAAGATAGGGTCTACTAGTTAATTATAGTACATACTTTACTGACTTCATTTATATTGACAAAAACCGCACGCGAGTTTCTGTTATTCTGTAATCTCTCGTACAAACAGCCCAAAAGTCACAAACCGCAGCCAAAAATCATAAGCCGCAGCAAAAAAGAAACAGACCCAAAATGGGTGCGTGCGTCTCTTGTACAAACCAATCTTATAGGAGAATGCAAATCAAACTCACAACCCAAACGTAAGATCTTACAATACTGCGATCCTATGGGGCCATTTCGATCTCAATCCTATGTAGGATCCTGGTTAGAAATAGCCACATGCAATTAACAGTGATTCAGAGCTAATACTCTTTAATTAAGACCACAATCTCCAAAGCCCGATCCTGCGATACGGTCCTAGGATCATGGCTGTCGACACAAAACGATCCTGTCTACTGACAACCTTGTTAGCAACGCAAGCGGACGATAATTCACCTTCTCATGCGACAGAAAGCCGGAAAAACATGCTAGGACCCCAGCAACAATGCAACATATAGGATGGTTCAGAGTTTAGGCAACTAGTTCAACATTCTCTTGATTTTTAAAGGGTTCTCGTTTTGGCACATGGCTTACAGAAGCTATATGATTTTTTTTTCTAACCACAGGCATATATATAGGGCACTGGTGGCCTAGGAAATTTTGGCAGACAAGTTATACTTGCAGCCAGTATGACAACTTTTGAACTCACTTTTTTCACCTTTTCACTGTTTCAGTACATGTTTGGTTTAAGTCGTTGTCATTGATGCCATTGCCAGGGCTGGCTGGCATGCATGCAGGCGATTGATTCAACTCACACCAAACAGCTCAGAATTTGATCTTTCATCAAACATCTAGTCATAATAACACTCAGGTTAGTAAGGTAGTTGTTTTCCAAAAACAGTTATTAAGGTAGGATTAAAAGTAGCTCATGGAAGGGTCATGCGTTTGTTCATGTTTTCCTTGTTACATGAATGCCATAGTTTAAGGAAACAGAAGAAACAAGTTTAGAGAAGAAAAAAATGATCAAGGACAAAGGCCCATTCTTTGATACCTCTGATGATCATGTGTTCATGTGCATGCATAGTTGACTGACTCTAGGTTTACGAGTGGACTGCAAGAAATAAGCCCCTCCTGTCTTTGCGTGCAAGAGATCAATCATGCATGCATGTCACAGGCATGTGAGCTCTGCCACAGCAAAGGACAGATGCTGTTGGCACTAACAAGTATAGCAAGCAAGAACACACTTGGCCATACAGGAAAGGCTCTTTATCTCTTGCTGGGAAATGTAGCAACGGCAGTTACTCCCTGATGTCAACCAGTCATCTAACCATGACTCAGCACTGCAAACACAACAAAACAAATTAATAGCAAGTGAACAAAAAATGAAAGGTAGTCTCAACACCCAAGCATGGAATGGATCAGAGAGAGATTGTGATCCTGTGGTCCATGGAAACTGCATGATAATATGTACTAATGTGCCAGAAGTCACAGTTCACAAACCAATGGGTGAGCAACAAGTGTCTACATTCTTGCTGGCATAATACTGTGCAAAATGCAGGGTTTAACACAGATTTGCAAGCAAGGACCACACAGGGAATTGTAGGTCCTGGTGCTGAATTAACAAGGCACCCAGTGAGATTATTACATCTTCCATCTGGTTGTAACATCAGAAGTCAGAAATAAGGTACAACCGACATGTTTCAGGTGATATTGTTAATTCTGTGACCATTCAGATAGCAACTATTGCTGTTAGCTCAGAACAGCTGGAATGCATGTTTTCCATTTTTTTTTTTAGTTTCCATTGCATCGTAATGCCTTTCAGTCCTTTTTGACCTATTCAGCCCAAACTGCCCAACTGGGCATCTAATTTTACTCAGCTTAACCTTTCGTCATGGCAACTTTGGAGTTCCATAGTAGGAAGATTGACAAACAGTGGTAGTGAACAAATATCCGTCTTCATCGACAAGAATTAGCATTACTTGGGAAAAAAACCTTCACTATACCAATTTCAGGTTTTTGCATTGGAAAATTCATGCTTTTCTTTTGCAGTTCTAATAACAAAAAAAGACATTCTGTATCAGAATGTATAACACTTTCAGGAACTTTTTTCTCCATAGGCTAACAAAACTCAATCCCCTTTGCTACAGCAGCAGTATGTGACAGGATATATCATACATCTCCAGCAAGAACGGAGAATAAACCATGTTATGCTTCTTTTTTTAATAACATTAAAATTGCTAGAATGAGGAATCATGCTAAAGGAGGCAAATTCCAATTCCTGATTCTTGCAGAGTATACCAGGAATCTTATGACTAGGAACTGTTACATGAATAGAAGGTATGCAAATGTGAAATGTTAAGTATATTGCAATAGCAGCCCATGGGGTTATATATAGTATGAGTACTCACTAAACTCTAGACTATAAGGATAATAAGAAAAGATATATATACTCTTAACACCCCCTCAAATGTAAGACGTATGCAATAGCATTACATTTGAAAAGGGTTTACACTAAAATAGAAAAACAAATCCAAAGTCCGTGTCTTGAAGACGTCGTCATAGCGTGCAGCTCATGGAAAATTATGTCGGAAAGATCACCTCTCATCCAAAATCGTACGACAGCCCATAAAGCGTGAAGTGCAGAGGCCGAGAAGGTAGAGGTAAGCGGGAGCAAAGTCGATGGCGGTAACACGATGAAGAGGATATGGAAGGTGACATACGTAGAGAAATCTATCAAATCAAGAAAGCTATCAAATCAAATCGAAAAGGGATAGATAGAAGCATAGCAGCACAGATCGAAACCCAAGACGGCGGCAGCACAGTGCACAAGAAGCGCAGCGGAGCTGTGGTGCAGAAGAAGCATGGTAACCTTACAAGCTCGGAGCGGCGGCTCAAAGAGGAACGGCGACATCATAAAGATTTCTACAATCTACAGTAGCTCAAGGAGAAGAGCGACAACTGTGGCTATGTGAAAGGAAGGAGATGACCACACTTATTAAAGAGAATAGATTGTGGCTAGCAAAGCAATCGGCTAACTGACAAAAAATTTGTGGATCCACACAACTTTGACGAACTAAAAGATAGATACTATGGACTTGGATAGACACAATGGAAGACTTAAAGAAAAGGACTCAAGGACAACAGATATTAGCAGCAGAAATGTCAGCAATAGAACTATGCCTTCATATTCCCCTCCTCTCCTCTCTCTCTTCACCCCGTCACTCACTCTCTCCCGTCTCTCTCTGCCCCTCTCCCTTTCTCTCTCCACCACCGGCTAGAGACCACAGAAGAGAAAGAAGCCGGAGGCGGCGGTTGAAGGGGGCCCGACGATGGCACGGAGCAGGGGTGAGCGCGGGAGACACGACGTCGGCAAGGAGGCCGGAGTTGGTGCGGACACGCAAGTGGCAGCGGCGGGATTCGGCGGTGGTGGCCACGGGAGCGGCGGCAGAGACCGAAAGGCGGCAACAGCAGCGGCTGCGGAGCGGCCAGATCCGCACGGGGAGGTCTGGTGATGCGGATACAGACATGCATAGCGCTTTTGAATTAAATATATTATTTGACTGGAAAGAATTATTGAGTCGTACTAAATATTGCTAGGTGAACTTTAATTTTATTAGGTCTCTAATTATTATACTTGAAGATACAGTGCTACTACTATTTTATTTAATTATATGCCGGCCTATACTCGATCTGTACAAGCCTAAAGTGAAAATGAAAATAAAGATGGCAACGAGAGGGAGGAGAGGGAGGCCGGGGCCAAAAGCTGGAGAAAACAAAAGTCTATGCAGATAAACAAAGTAAAAGGGAAGAGGTGGTTTGCTCACGTGTCATGCATTAATTATTTAGCAAAATCATGTATTAAATCATGTAATAGATATTTAGCACCTTGAGCTGGCCATGTAATTGAGACAATCCCAGTCAGCCCAAGGCCCATGTGCGGACGGACGAATACGGCACAAGTGCAGCCGCCGTGTAAAAAGAAACGGAGAGACTAGAAGGCGGGAGGCAACTAGAAGTTAGAGCAACTCCAGCAGTACTACTCAAAACAGGGCCCCTACTTTTTATTTGAGGGCTCCTCCTACTTTTGAGGGCCCGATTTTTTTACTTCTACTCCAACAGCACCCCTCAAATCTAAGCCCTCAAATCTATTCACCACACACTGACACATGGGACCCACTCCTGACAAATTTCTTCGTCCCCTCTCTCTCGTCACCGTTCCCCTCCCTCACTCCATCGGCGGCGGCGGCGACGGGAACCGGCGGCGGCTGGACGGCGTGGAAGCCGAAGAGGGCGTCGACGGCCTTGGCGGAGGCGGCGGCGGATGCGGCGGAGGAGCCGAGGCCGGAGCCGAGGGGGAGGCCCTTGGTGAGGTGGATGGAGACGGCGTGCGGCGCCGGATGGCGTCGGTTCCGGTCAGATCTGGGCGGGGAGCGGCGGCCTCGGGCGAAGATGGCCGGATCCGGCAGCGACGGCGCAGCGGCGGACGGATCCGGGCGGGAGGCGGCCGGATCCAGCCGGGCCGAGGCCGGATCTGGTGCGGTGGAGGCCGGCGGTGGAGGAGCTCGGTCGGTGGCGCCCGGATTCGAGGACGACGGAGGCGCGAGACGAGGAGGCGGCGGGTCGGCGCAGGCGGCGGTGGAGGGGGCGGAGGCGCCGGGGGAGGGGGCGGAGGCGGAGGCGCCGGGGAAGGGGAAGGGGGCGGTGGGGAAGGTGGGGAGTCGGGGGCGGAGGCAGAGGGGGCGGAGGCGGCGGTGGAGGGGGCGGAGGCGCCGGGGAAGGAGAAGGGGGCGGCGGGGGAGGCGGGGACGGCAGGGGAAGGGGGGGAGTCGGGGACGGCGGGGAATGGGGCGGAGGCGGCGGTGGAGGGGGTGGAGGCGCCGGGGAAGGGGAAGGGGGCGGCGGGGGAGGCGGGGGCGGCAGGGGAAGGGGGGAGTCGGGGACGGCGGGGAAGGGGGCGGAGACGGCGGTGGAGGGGGTGGAGGCGCCGGGGAAGGGGAAGGGGGCGGCGGGGGAGGCGGGGACGGCAGGGGAGGGGGCGGCGGCGGGGGAAGGAGCAATGAGGGAGGCGGGCGGGCGAGGGAGGCGGCGGGGAAAGATGCAGGCGGGGGGGGGGAGCGGGAGAAGTTTCACGGTGCGGGAAAAAAACAGAAAAATGAGGGGTGGAGGGGGAGCCCCTAGGAATGAGGGGTGGGAGGGGGATTTGAGGTGCTCCTCAAATTTGAGGGCTCTAGTAGGGGCCCTGCTGGAGTTGCATTTTTGCCTCAAGCCCTCAAATATGAGGTTTGAGGGCTCAAGTAGGGGCCCTGCTGGAGTTGCTCTTAGAGAACACAGTACGTGACGAGAAACTCATGGAGACTAGATATGAGTTGTGCATGATTTTGTGTTTTTGATTGCAAGACAATTCCAATGGAAATTTTGCGAGTTCTTACAAATTGAGATCGTTCAATCTTTCCGCTGGGAAGTAGGAGCGCGATAGGACTTTCGCTTGGTGGCCGTGAAGTCTGGCGCGTGTGATCTTGCAAATTAAAGGGCGTTCGTTCTTGCATTGGCAACGGAGGATCGCTACGATTCGAGAGGTTGCACGTGAGTATCTAATCATATGTCGAGAAGATTGGGCGACCCCGTATCAGCTGGAGGCGGCCGGATCCGGTGCGGGCCAGGTCGGAGCTGGTAAGAGGTGAGCTAGATGTGGCACGGGCGGGCGGTCGGCATCGGGTGCAGGCAGGTGCGAGTGCGGTGGGAGGAGCTGGAGGCCTGGGGCGACAACAGCACGGGCGCAGAGACGCGGGCACCAGTCTCATGCTCGCCAGATCAGGTGCGGAGGTCGCTAGATCCGGGCGGGGCGAGGTCGGATCTGAGCTGGGGTAGCGTAGTGATGGCGGAGAGGGCCGGATCCGGGCGGGGCGACGGTCGGCGTGGCCAGACGGAACCAAGGAGAGCCGAAGACGCCCGAATCTGGCGCAAAGGTCTCAGATCCAGCGGCGGAGAGGCCAGATCCGGCGCGTGCACGTCAGGCATGGGCGCAAGCGTGGTGGCCTGGCGGCGGCACAAGCGCAGTGAGACTGCCGAAGCCAACGAAGAAGTGACTGCCCCCAGGAGTGGAGATTGTTCCTCCCGGGGAAGTAGCAGCGGAAGAAGGCGGGCGCGAGTGTGGCCGACGGCGGCTTGGATCGAGCTCTAGGGCTCTGAAACCATGTTACATGAACAGAAGGTATGTAAATGTGAATTGTTAAGTATATTGCAATAGCAGTCCATGGAGCTATATATAGTACAATGACTCACTAAACTCTAGACTATAAGGATAATAGGAAAAGACACATATATCCTTAACGGGAACAACCACAAGCTATGATGTGCTTGAATTCTACAAGAATTATCTTATTCAATGAACGACTTAATAACGAAATATTTCACATTTCATACTAATTTATTCTAGATCTACCGATCAACAAAGGTTGACAAATCGGTATAGCAATTTTCCTGGGAGCTAATCAATACCTGATACAGTAGTATCTTCTATCTAATTGGGGTAAATTTATCTACTGTTTCCCCCTAAGTAATGTTGGAATCACTTGAAAGATTGCCATTGGTAAAAAATAGGTACAAGATTTAGGTATTAGTCTAATTGTTCACCCAAGTCGCCTATGGAGGATGTTTCACTTCATTGTCTGCCATTTGACATAAAAAAAACAATCCACCATAAATTTCAGCACCGAAGGAAGAAAATACATGCAAAACTTCAATTCTATACAAATAGACCCTACCGTGACTGATGGAAGACACAATTTTAGTTCGAAACGAACTGATAATGCTGTTGATATAATGAAGGATATATAGCGAAGATATGGAGATTGTGTACTAACCTAAATAGGTAGCATCAGTTTGCTGGAGTAACAAGAACATTGAAAACTTCTTAATATAACTCGACAAATCTTGGGAACTAGGATCAGTCCATTCCACCACAGAACAACAGGCTTAATAAAATATGCACTAGTTGTCCACAGAGACCCCGAGTACCAAGAGTATGCAGTTTGACAGAAGCAACTATAACTTGCAAGTTTGGAATTCAGAGTCCATCTCCATCATATGTTGCCCATCTTTCAATGACAACCTGAAACTTGTTATCCCTTTTCCTGACCTGCAATGTGAAAAGTTATCACTTGATGCTTTATGCACCGTATTTGGACTGAAGTTCTTACATGGAGAGAAGTGCTAGAGATATAAAGGTTCTGCTTAGCTAAAAAAAATGCTGCATTGAACTAAAAAAGCATCTAGGTAATTTTACCAATTTACCTATAGTCTCGACATTGGCATAATCTAGTTCGAACAAGAACAGCAACTAGCACAACGGCACAGAAGGCATGCTTCAAAATGAAATTTACAGGTCAAGCAAATTACAGAAAACTGGCACTCTTCTGTCACACCTGAAATTCATCACATCACAAAACTGGCAGACATATGCTTACCTCAACCAGTGGCTTCTTGCCATGAAGTAGCATATCCACACTCCTTTCAGTCTGCACAAGAAAAAGACACCGCATGTTAGCATTCATCACACAATGAAAAATGAAGAATACTACACATCGATTTATGAGTAGATTTCATTTTGGTAGCATCATGAGCTTTGAAGATGATCTTAGTTGCTAAAAAAACAGATAACAGTAGTGAGCAAGTGATAGAAAATTCCAGTAGGGCTCTCCCCTACTGTTCTCCTAAAAAAAGTGATAGAAAATTCAGTAAGGATGGTATAACAAAAGGCAGGCTAAGTAAAGATAGAAATTATCGTAAACACAATTAGTCATTCAATATAAACAAAAACACTAGTCTCAAATAACTATCTCACTACATTAGGAAATTTGGTCAAAACAAATATGAACATTAATATCTCTTAATTTGTGTAGCTTGAAAATATTGCCAATGATCAATGTAGGACAGAACAGTAGAAGCAAAACCATGAATTAGGATATGTATCAGCACTACGGAAATTTGATGCTCTTGTTTGGTTCACCATTAATTATTATGCTTCCCACAGAATCCCACCAACACATTCACCACGACGTTTAAAATTATGACATATATTGTCACTGTGCAAATATGATGCTTTTACTTGGTTTCCCCTTTCTGTTCTAGACCTCCCAGAATCACCTTCACCTTATAAACACAAAGTTGGAAAAGTATATATTCGTGTACTTCGACCATTTGACATAAATAGAACATAGGCATACCCGATGAGTCACCCAGTAGTGTCGCTCCCTCATCTCAATAAGGAAAGGGAATGTTGGAGGGGCCTTCCGCTCCAGAATACTTTTCTGGGTGCGTCGAGCACGAGCCTCGTCATCACCAAGAGTGACAGTTTCTACACCTCCAATCTGATTTTCCAAAAAAAAAAAGTATATTCACTGAACAGCTCATATAGGTTGAACCTCTTCTTTCTTTAAAATATTTGAACTTGGACTCTAGAAGAGCATGGATGTAAGAAATTTTGGTAGGATGATGGAAGGCAAACCTGGCCAAATAGGCCACCCGGCACAGCCCGGTTGGCCCGGTTATCTAAATGGGCCGTGCCATCCCATGGGCTCAGCTTCAGGCACAGGAACAGCCTAATGAAGTGTTGGGTCGTGCCATGTCGGCCCACACACATGTAGCACAACGGGCTAAGGACAACCCATTTAGCACGCAGCCCGCTACCGCCTTCTCTTTTCTCTCTTGGTCTCTCAACTCTCTCCCACAGTCCCGCTCCCTTCTCTCCTTCTCCCCACCGCTACCGCCTCACGTGGATCCTGCAGCCCGGCACTCTCCCTGGGCCACCATTGGTCATTTTGTGTTCCCCTTCGCTGAATCTATCGTGCCTATCTTCCTCCTGCTCGGATCGAGCCCGTGGCGCTCTCCCCTAGCTGTCGCTGATCCTCAGTGGTTTGGCCATGGCGCCAAGCCAGCCTCAGTCCTTTACTGCTGCCATGCCATCTGGCCGCCACCCACCACCTGGCTTGCTCCCCCTCCCACCACCATCGCCACCATGCCGCTCCACCCGCTACCACTCCCACCTCCTCTGCCGCTCCGCCCACACCCCACCTGAGCCACCTCCTTGCCTCCTACACCACCGCTACCCGCAGATCCGCTGATGGCCACCCCTAGCCCCCCACCTCTTGGCTCGACTTTCGCACTGTGGGGCCTAATGGGGCATGTTGGGCTGACTCGTGCCTGGGCCAAGGTCGTGACCCAAGCACGGCACACCGCGTTAGCCTGGGTCAGCTTGATCTGTTTAGTCCTAGGCCGTGCGGTACCTAGGTTGGGTCAACAGTACTGTGCTTCAGGTCGGCACGATTAGCCCGGCCCATTTGGCCACCTCTAATGGAAGGCATGCTGTGATTACCATAGTCTATCTTCTTCATAAGCAATTGCAACAAAAAAAGGTTTGGGTGACCTGGTAAGATGATGGCACTTTGTCATCTCCACTATCCATCTTCAACCAATAATATTGGGCCAATATCTAGGTTAAGTATAAGCTGTCATACCTACAGATACAACAATGGGAACTGCTTATAGGCTTATAACAGTACTATTGTGAGACAAGCTCAAGTTTCGCATTTTGAGTCTGATACCATGTGAAAATTGTATAATAAAAGGGTGTACTATGCATCTAGCGCAAAGTTATGAGAATGATGGCACACCAAGTCAGATAAAGTTGGATTCTTTATAATGTTTGCAAGCCGTTCTCCATGGGCAGTACCAATAAGCATTACACCCCTTTCTGCAATTGATCGACAAGCTTGTGCCTCTGCCTCAGTTCCAATCTCATCTACAATAACCACCTCAGGCATATGGTTTTCAACTGCTTCAATCATCACTCTATGCTGCATTGATGGTTTAGCTACTTGCATTCTTCTTGCGCCACCAATTGCAGCATGAGGAATATCCCCATCCCCACCAATCTCATTACTTGTATCCACAATTACCTGCCCTAAACATCAGTACACCGATAGAGCATGTTAGGAATTATATATCAAGAAAATGAATGTGATTAGAAAAGCTACAAGATGGTAACATTGTTTAATATACCACTCTTTTCTGAAATTCATCTGCTAAAACACGTGCAATCTCACGCATAACGGTAGTCTTGCCAACCCCAGGTCTGACCAAACAGAAAGAACAATTAGTGAAAATTCAAATTGTGTTGAAAAACACATGCCTGAACTACATCTTTCCTGAGCCCCGAAAAGGGACATGGGTGCACAACATTAATAGAAAATGTACTGTATAGCAATGGCACTAGAACATATATGAAAATTACAGAGTTGTATCAGAACCACTCCTCCGAAACTATATCGGTTCCAGTATTTATTTAATCCAATCAAGGATTTCTCGGTTCAATTAAAGACCTCAACACAATTTCTTCCAACTTTATAGAAATCCCATCCTACTTCGCTGAAACATCTTGTCTTGGCTCTACATATTTAAGAGATTATTATATGAATTAATTCTGGAGCATTTCAGGACCATCTCCTCTAGTTCCTCCTTAACTAGTTTTGCAAAAATATGGAAAGCTTCATCATTCAAAAAATCATCATAATATCCGTTATGATTTAGGTAAACTTTTGAGCTTTTTTTTAAGTGCAAACAGAAAGTCCAAGCCTCCTATTGTTGCCCTACTGCATGCATGCATGCATGCATGCATGCATACATACATACATACATACATACATACATACATACATACATACAAGAAAAAAGTCCTTATAACACCCTAAATTTTGCTCAAAAGTCCATCCAACACTTCGAACTATGAAACCGAACATTTGACCCCCCCCCCCCCCAAAACTTTGTAGTCTAGTTCAAATAACACTCTGAACCAGTTTAGAATGGTGGTTTTGCCCGCGTGACATGATGAGGGGACGGTTTTACCACGTCAGATGACACGATGGTCGAATTTAGGTGAATAACAGGTGGGACCTATAAGGTCTTCTCTCCCAAATCAAAACAGAGAGAGTGGGAACTACAAGGGGGCGGTGGCTATGGAAGCACAGCTGAAAAGTCGGTGGGGGAGAAGCGCTTGTGGGCCCCACATGGCACTGACCCAACTTGACTAGTGTGTCATCCTAGTGGTAAAACCGTCTACTCATCGCACCACGCAGTCAATACCATCATGCGAAACTAAGTCAGGGTAGAACTGGATTGCAAAGTTTGGGGGTCAAATGTCCAGTTGCATAGTTCAGAATGCTGGACGGATTTTCAAACAAAATTTGGGGTGTTATATGGACTTATTCCTAGATTAAAACCATTTACCTATTCCTGAATAAAAATATATATGATTGTATATTTTACTGTGGTAATCCTACTAGCATCTCCATGCATTGAGTAATAACGGAAGGTGAAACACTTATGACCTACTAACTTCTTTGGTATCTTATATTCAGTAAAAAGAAAAAGATGGAAAACTAGCAAGCAAGATCCTAAAATATTGAAGCAGAAAGGCAACGTACCTTCCCAAAAATAGAATGCTTTCTTTGTAGTTTAAGAGATCACGGACCATATCAACATGCCCAGTAACAGCTCGGCCAACTCGACAGGTCAAACCAACAACTATTCCTTTTCTGCTCCTTATGGCAGATATTCTATGTAATGTACCTTCAATTCCTGCACGGTTGTCACCTCCAAATTCTCCTACAGCTCTCTGAGCTTCCTCCAACTCTTGCTGTGAGATCTATAATATGGCAAATCCAAAGAACAGAAAACATTAGTTATGCACAACGCCCCCTCCTCATGTCTTTTTTTTTTGTGCTGTGCACTGATTAAGCAAAGGGGCTTATCTGCGTGAACCAAACATATTAGCACATATAAATTAGCAGAAACAATTTAGCTACTTAGCTTCTTATCAGTAGACTTGTACTAATATAAAATTCCCATACAGTAGACAGTAGACAAGAGCATAAGACCAACCACAGTGCAATGGAAGCATCTGTGTGGCTGTATTGTTATTTCATTTCATGGCATAATTATGCCTCACAATCAGGGTTCCAAAAACCGGCGGTTACCGGCCGGTAACCGGAAATACCGGTGACAACCAGGATTAAAAACCGGCCAACAATCCTGATGGTTACAAATGCATTTCCTAAATTAGTTTAGCCCTTTTTATGCTAAGTTTTTTTTTCTAGTTTTTCCCGGTTTTGAGCGGGTTTTGCGGGTAACCGCTCCGGTTACCAGTTTCAAATTATCCAAATTCAAAATTTGAAATATAAATTTCATCTGGGTTTTTCCCGGGATTTCTGGTAACCAACCGGTTACCGTTATCGGTCGCCGGCCAAGAAAACCCCCAGTTCCAAGATTTGGAACCTTGCTCACAATATTGATTATGCAAGCATCCACACAGGAAGCATACATAATATTATCAACTTAGGACAGTAATCCTATTCATATTAGATTCTAAAAGCCGCTTTTCTACAGAATCTAGCTTTCAAACGGAGTGTCTTTTCAAAGTGGGATTTACTAGTCGATTGTAATACATATTGCATCGGCTTCATTTATATCAGCCAAAATAGTACGCGAGTGGCTCTCTCTACAAACATCTTTGTAAGCTATTACTATTCATAAGTCAAAGTCAAAAGCCTATATAAACAGGCCCTAAATTGCATTTCCATACCTCGCTATCCCGTAGATATTGGCCACCAGAGTCACCAAGGAAACGTGCCTCAGGTCGTCTCCCCAAGTCCAGAATAACCTAATTGATAACTCATCAGTTGGGATAGAATATGCAACTACAATGCTTTCCCAGGAATTTTCAAATATGTTGGGTTCAGAATAGTTGACAAGTGCATCTAGCTTACCTCCAACAGCTGGTCCCTTCTAGGTTCATTCTGCAGATTATCTCGCAAATCTCTCGGTAGAACCTGAAAAGGACAGATTGGTACCCACCCTATGTTACTCAATTTACAGACAAAAACTACTTATGTCGAATTAGTGAACCAATATACACTAGCTTAGTCAACCATGCATGTGATAAATGACTTTGCAACGTAGAATCGTGATGGCATAAAGATGTTGTTTTGTATTGAAGTAGGTTCATCTCAGAGTAGTAACATGACTCTTACAGCAAACATTTTTTTCAAGCATTTATGCTAGGCCTTTTAAGCCTCTTCTTGCAACAGTGGCTGGTATTAGGACAGAGAGCAGATGATTTAGATTAATACATAATATTGTCGACACAATAAGCAAACATTATATTGTCAACACTGGAAGCAGATGATCTATGTGAAAATACAATTGATACATAATCCAAATTTAGAAATGAGAATCTTGTACTTGATATACTTTATTTATGCAACCCAACTCCAGATGCAAAAACATTTGAATTGTAGGCCCCCCTACACATAAGAATCCACATTCCAACAAACAAAATAATGCATCCACAGTGTAAGAGGCAGCAAACTACATACTATGTGCATTGATATAATCATATCTGGCTACAAATCATTTTTCACAGTTCAGAAATTTTCCCAAACTAAAGCACGTTCTTGTAAGTATACATACGACTATACAAGTGAAGAATACCAAGCAGACTAAAAGATTTGAAACGTCAGTAAAACGGTGCTTAAGACGACAGATAAAGAGTGCTTGATATGTTTACAGTTTTCCTTCTTTCTCTTACACTGATCGTTGAATTGATCCTCGGCTCTGCTAGCATGACTAACATATTTATCCATGACTCTACTAGCACCATTGAAGGGAAACTTCCCCGTTCTTGTCCCTATGAAACAACAAATCCTCATCCCCATCATTTACATGGGAATAATCCCTAAGCACACGAACATGCTGTGCTCAATTTGAGGCATTCTTTTCGGATTTATAAAAACAATCTAACATGCTAAGTAGATTACATAGTCGAGAGCCCATGATTAGATCGTTCTCATTTATACTATGCCCACTGCTATCTACCAATTTGAAGTGATGGACATCTACATTGATACAGGTTGTCAGGCATGGCAAGCTAGAATGTCTAATAAAACGGATAAATTGTAGCAGATAGATTCAGTTCATCATTGAAAAATATTCCAATTTGTTACTACTAAATATCTACCTACGCCACATAATTACTGGCTCTTGCTGCGGTTCTTTAATTACTTCATTGCGATGGAAGGAAGAGATGAGCAGCGAAAAAGAGGTAAAGAATCGAGAGAGAAATGGACCTTCAGGAGCTCAAAGAGACCGTCATCGACGACGACGAAGCCGCCGCCGGCCTCCGGGGCGCAGCGGGTGGTGCCGGCCCAGGTCCTGCCCCGCCGCCAGACGGGAGGCGGCGGCGTGAGCTTCTGGGTGGCGAGGGGGAAGAGGAAGAGGCAAGTAGCAGACGGGGCCATCTTGTACAAACAACTAACCGCCGGAGGGAGCTCAGGCCAGGAAGTTGCGGTGTCCGTTTATCTCAAGGCGGATAACGGGCGCTTCGCGCGGTTCTCTTCTCTCTTCTAAAGTGAGTTGGTGGTCTTGATCCGTTCTCCCTCTTTTCTTCTCAGCTATCTGATAAAAAATCAGTCATTTATATCCGTATATAGATAGTTCTTCCGCTCCTCATAGAAAAGATTGGGCTGACGCGTGGGCCACGCTCCTCTTCTCTTCCCCACATCCTCTACCTCCCGCAACCACTTCACATCCTGCAACCGCCGCCTCCTACTCCCCTCGAACGCGCCTCCTCCTCCTCCTCAGTGTCTGTAACAGCCCAACTGTTTATTTCAAAAATTTTAGAGTAAAAAAACTTAAATTAAATTAATTTGGTTTAAAAATAAAAACATGTATTTTGGTGCCTAAATTTTAATTTTGGTTTTGCCCTGAATTTTTGTTTTTGAAAAGGTTAGATTTGAAAAGTAATTTAAGTGAAAACCAAAAATTTATTATTAAATAAAATAATATTTTGATTTTCTATAAAAATCCTAATTGAAATTAAATATTTGGATTTATTTGGTTTTTATTTGGTTTTCTGAGTTTTTCTAGAGTTTAAAATCTATTTTGAAATTAAAAAGTATTTCAAGTATAAAAATATAATACCAATATAAGTTGGAAATATTTTATTTAAGTCCAAAATATCTCCAGGAGCTTCTGTTAATTTTTCTGGAATTTTTTGAAGTAATTTCATATTTTTCTGAGCTTTAATGAATTTCCTAGGCTTTTCTAAAAAATCCAAAATCAAAAAATAAATTAAAATTCCCCTCTCCCTCCGGGCTGACAAGTGGCCGACCCCGATCCGCCCACGTCATCTCTCCCCGGCCCATCCCCTCTCCCCCGCTCGCCACCTGGCCGGCCCAGATCGGCCACCTCCCCCACGCGCCAGCCCATCCCACCGTCCGCCTTGCGCCCGCACCCGCCGCCCAATTCCCCTTCCTCGCCACGCGTCGCCATCTGGTCGCCCCGCTCCCTTCTCTCTCTGCCACCTCGGGCCTACATGTCAGCCACCCCCGCCTTCTTCCTCGCCCCCTTCTTCTTCCACCCACCACCACCGGCCGTTGCGCTAACCCCCGCCCTTCCTGGCCTCTCCTCCCTCTCTTCCGCCCGTGCGCCACCCTCTCTTTGCATGCCGCACGCCCTGCGCCCCACATTCCCCTCTCTTCGCGCCCACTCTCCCCACCTCCACCTGAAACCGCCGCCGCCCCACCAACCTCCGGCGAGAAATTCCCACGGCCGCTCCGCCCTCCGCCCCCTATAAAACCCCCCTCGGCCTTTCCTTCTCCTCGCACCACCTCTCCGCCCTCCCCTTCCTTCTCCCGAACGCTGGCCGCCCCGCATTGCGTTTGCGCTGCTGCAGCCACCGAAGCTCCTCCGGCGAGCAATCGCCGTCGCCTCGGTCCGCCTTAAGCCTCGCTGTCGCCTCCCTCGGCCTCCCCGCGCTCATGCGAAGCCCCTCCGCCACTTACCCGAGCTCGAGCACCACCGGACCGCCGTCGCACCGGGAGACCCGAGCCGCCGCCGCTTCTCCCTCGCCGCCGGTCGCTTCTGAGCTTCCTCGGACTCCGCGCCAAGGTGAAATGAGTTCCCCTGCTCCTCCTCTCTCAGTTCCGCCCATTGCCGCTCGCCGCCGGCCACCGGAGCACCCCCGCCACTACCGTGCCCGAGCCCCTCCCCGCCGGCGGCTCGCCACGTTAGCGCCGAGGGTGAGGTGGCTGCCGACGTGGTTGCCACGAGGGAGCCACGCAAGCGCCCGGCTGCCACGCCTCACCCCCCGTGCCACCTCAGCCGCCCCCTCCATCCGTGGACCTGGTCCATAGACCAGGGCCCACCTGTCAATCGGCCTACTTCATGGCTAACGCTAGCATGACGCCATTAATCTGATATTCCAGTTGGAAAATAATTCGCCCGAAAAGAAAATACTTGCTGACGTCATAATTCCCATTTTTCTTTAAAAAAATAATTCCAAAAATCTAATTTATTCATTTCCTCTGATTTTAAACTTCCGAGAGTCCGTTCTCCTTCGTCCTAACTCCGATTGAGCCCATTCAAATTTCTAAACTTATCAAAAATTCCCCTCTATTCATTTCTAGCCTCAATTAAAATATTTGAAGTTGTTTTGAATTTATTTTGAATTTATTTAAATTTAGTGGGTTATTTTCACGTGTAGACTGTGACAATTCGGGAGAATTCCTCGACGAAGATTTGCACCCAACCCAAGAGCAAGGTAAGTCACACACCTTGATCATGTTGATCCCAAATTTTAAAATAAAATTTATGTTGGTTTAAATTATTCTGCATGCATAACTTTATTCAACGTATTTCAATTCAATTTTAAATTTAGTTATTGCCTATTTGTTATCACCTCCATTGACATTAAAATTCCCTTATACCTTGTCACCCTAGATTAAAACTCTAGTTGGTACACTAGTATGGCTAGAGACTTTATGGATAGCAAATGCTTAGTTTTGCTTATAAACAGTTATCGGTTGGGATACCTTTCACATAAAATGACGAGCTTTTCACATGAAATGATAAGTTTTGAAATGTATTCCTGACTCCGGAGAGTCAGGAAGGATTACAAAATTATTTCCAAAAGAAAATATAAACCTAGTTTAGACTTAAGCTAATGGTTAGGTGGTGGGTGCAGGCATACCCTGTTGTTCAGAGACTTAGGGTTGATTATCGTGCACAGGGGTATGTGGTTGGGCCTAAGTCAATTAAGGACCAGTTTGTGAGCTACTATTGCAAAGCCCTATCGTACTACCACAAGGCTGGTATGGGGACAGTCCTGGCTGAATAATTTGCGGAGTCCCAACCTGGGCTAAGTTGTAGGTTGAAGTGAGAGTGGTCAGTGCCATGTGAAGTCTCACAGCTTGAAGTGAGCGTGGTCAATGCCATGTAAAGTCTCACTCGGCTCAAGAGGGGGTCTCGGTCTGGTGAATTCCTTACTGGGGTGAAATCTTAGAGTTGGCTTGACCAGGTTGAAGGCTTTGTATTGTAAAGGCCTTGTCATGATCTCCTCGCCGCACACCAAAGGAAGTGTGTTAATCGCGTGGCAATATGAGATGATCATGTCTTGTGGGTAAAACTGTACAATCTCTACAGAGTGTATAATCTATCCTGGATAGCCGTGCCTCCGGTCAAGGGCATACTGAGTAAAAGTTTTTCATGGATTAGACTTGGTTTTTCAAAATGGTTTTTTTAAACCTTGTGGATGGATGGAATCCACGAGTGATGAAAACCTTGCGGATGGATGGAATCCGTGAGAGATTGAAATCTGGTGGATGGATGAAATCCGTCAGAGTTGTGCAGTGGAAGCATGTGTATGGGTGGAATCCATACGTGATCTTTTGGAAAAGATGGTCCGGGTGGATGTCCGTGAATAGGTTGGTGTTTGGTCGGAGCCTGCATCGACGGTATTATTTTCGATTACAAGTATTGTTTTTACTTACTATATTAAATTCAGTAATTTCAATCTATTTACTGTATTTCCTTAAATGTTGTTTTATACAAACTAACCTTATAAACCTTCCATTGATGCCCTTATCATTGTGTTGCATTTCTCCGTGTGATTTACGGAGTACAAGTTTGTACTCACCTTGCTATCTCCACACAGAGGAAGATGACGTCGACCACGGTGAAGTTCTAAACGAGTAGGCCACGTTTTACTGTCGTTTGCCTATGGGCAGGCTTGTGCTTCGCTTCTTTTCAGTTGCTTCCGCAGTTATTTGTTTTATTTATTGTTGCCAATGAGCATTGTTGTAAGATTTGGCCATAAGACCGTACTCTTTATTTAATATAGTAGTCATTTGTGCTTGATATATATCTTTGTTCTACTATGTGCACTAGCTGATCCTGGACTAGTGCGATTTACACAGAGAATCTAGGAGTTGTTGCTCCGGGTTCCAATAGTGTCACCACCAATTCCTTCCCCGCGTAGCAACGTCTGGTCGTAGTCATCCAACTTCCCCCAGCAGCGCTGCATCCCTCGTCGCCGCCTCCCACAACGCATTCGCCTACCGCCTCCTCTCCCTATCTGCCCGTCGCAGCCTCCCCACATATACCTCCCGCAACCATCGCCTCCTCTCCCCCGAACCCTTGTGCTGCGTCTCCTCCTCCTCGGCGTCACCACCAATTCCTTCCCCCCGCGGCAACATCTAGTTGTAGTCCCCCAACTTCCCCCGGCAGCACCGCATCTCCCCGTCACCGCCTCCCCAATGCATTCGCCCACCGCCTCTTCTCCCCATCTGCTCACCGCTGCCACCTCCCCACCTCCACCTCCCGCAACCGCTGCCTCCTTCTCTCCCCCGAGCCCTCATGCCGCGCCTCCTCCTCCTCCTCGGCACCATCACCAATTCCATCTCCCATCGCCCCTCCAACCAGCGGCACGACGCTCAGCAACAGCGGCCGGTGGATCGGAAAGAAGGGTGCTCGGCGATAGCTGCTGGTGGATCAAAGAGAAGGGTGCTCGAAGATGGTGGCGGCAGCTTCCTCTTCCTACGCCCACCCACGTGGCTCTCACCTCGCCACCACCGTCCAGCGGTCGCTCACCCAGTGAGCCTCTCTACCTCCTCCCACTCTTTGCTCGGAGCCCGTCGCGCTATCTGGTGATTTTGGTCTCCCAAGCTGGTCGTCGAAATCGGTGCCATGGTCGAAGGGGCCATGACCGAAGTCAAGGGGCTGTGGTCGAAGTCAAAGCTGTGGTCAAATGGGGCCGTGGTCCAAGTCGAAGATCAGTGGTCAAAGTTGAAACTTTGGTCGAAGGGGGGTGGTGGTCGAAATCGAAGGGTCATGGTTGAAGTCAGGTTGTTGTCAAAGTTGAAGGGTCATGGTCGAAGCCCAAGTCATAGTCAAAAGGGACAGTGGTCGAAGGGGGCAGTGGTCAAAGTCGAAGGGCTATGGAAACCATCTCAATGATCCTCTACCTTAGTGAATTAATAAAGGCAAAGGCCCACAGGAGAAACGGCAAAATACGATGTAGCATACCGTAGAAAGTATAAAAGTGCAGGAAAACCTGTGCCAAAATAATCACCGTAGTGATAGCACTGTTTCGCACTATAGCAGAGAACTGTAAAGATTGATCTGAACCGTTATTGTTCAATCGGACGGCCGGAAAAACATGCTAAGGTCTGCCATTATGCCTCTCCCCTCCATTTGAGCTGATAAAAGCCAAGATGGGAAGAAAAATCTTGCCAAGAAAAGGACACTGTTACGCCGTCACAGACCTATATAATATACATGCAAGTTTATTACTTTAATAAATAATATTTATTGAGAGAAATCAAAAATAAAAAACCATTTAAAAACAGAAAAGAACGGGCTGTTGAGCCACTAACACAGCCCAAAACCGCAAGTGCTAATGGACCAACTAGCAGACCCCCCTTACACTAATAGGCCTGTCCACTGCCGTATATATGCTAGTTAGCCGGCCCAACCCAAATGTGCCCAGCCGAAATAGCCGGCCAACCCAAACGTGGCCAACCCAAACGTTTATAGCATTTATTTTCAGTAAACACATGACACCAATGTAGCCAATCCCATGGGGAAAAAAGGAAAAAGAAAGTGAAATGGCCGATGGCTACGCACCTAGAGCTGCAAATGTGATAAAAAAACAAATTGCAAAATTTCAGGCCACTAGAATACAAATTTAGTTTATCATTGTCCACGATTTTATAGTAAATTCAACTACCCAAAATTTTTAGAGAATTGCTATATATATCATTCGAATGATTTGCTTGGAGATTCGTGCTTCAGCTAGCAAGGTCATCTTTTCTAGTGCGCTCGTTGTCCTCCTCTCCGACACTATCATCTCCTGCCACCGTCGTGTTAGGGTTCAGGTTCATCGGTTATGATTTGGGGTTCACTAGAGCTCCCGAACTTAGAGGGAGTTCAGGGTCAGGGGAGGACTGATGGTAGACAATGGCGGTAGCAGGGCGGTGAGGTGGCGTGGCGATGGTGGCACCGTCGAGCAAGCACAAGTCAAAGGAGGGTGGTGGGCGGCGGAGGTGACAAGGGTGACGAGAAGACAACTAATTAAGAGGTGGGGGGCGGCTGCGGATTCGACAGTGGTAGCCATCAGAGATGAGGAAGAAGGACAAAGCGGGGGAGATGGCTGCGAACGATGGTAGCGGCGGGGGAGGGGCTTGCTGGAGGGTCAAGGCGGCAGGGTGGCGGCTCATCAGGTGGAGGTGGGACAACGACGCTCAGGAGTCTGGGAGGATGCGGTGCTCAGGAGGCTAGAGGAGGCAGCTGTAAGATCGAGGAGACCGACTAGAGGGGGGTGAATAGGTAATTTTAAAAACCTTTCTTTTATTTCTATATGGCTAAAACCAAGTGTATAATGCAAAAGCGTAACTCAATTTGGTTTACCTAAGCACAACAACAATCTAAGTCTATATCAAATGTTTGAATCCTAGGATGACAAGTAATCGATTTAATTCCATAAATGTAAATTGAGCACAAGAGAACAAACAACAATTGACACGGTTCATTTTTACCATGGTGTTCGGAAACTTGCCGGTCGCACCTCGTCCACGTTGTGGTAAGCTCAAACGAATTGGACCAGCTCCACAAATTAATCCAACACCTCAATTCTACTAGTGGTAGCTCTTTCCCGCTCCAGGTAGGTGAGCTCCAACCTTCACAACTCACCGGGTCTTCTCACAACCTTTATTGAGAAGTTCACCGCGCATGACGCCTTCAACACCGTCTAGAAGTTAGCAGACTCCAAGAGTAACAAGTCAAACCCTTGCTTGACTCTCATCATGTGCAACGAATACACAAGCTCAAGTGGATATGAAATTCACTCTGAATACAACACATGCAATCTAGAGCTTTCCTCCTTACTCACAAAGGTGCAACACATACACAATTGAGAGGAGAACCTCACACTAGATTAAGAAAGTGTCAAAAGATTTTCTACCAACCGACCAAGGGGGTATATATAGCCCACACCACAAAAATTAGCAGTTGAAAGCAAAACCCCTGAAAAATCAGGAATTCCGGTAGTACCGTAGGCAAAACGCTGCTACTACCGCTCCCCTTCACAACGGTAAAAAAAACTAGTCGTTACTCAACAAAATCAGTAGTTCCGCCGATAAAAATCCAGCACTACACCTTCATAGGAGTCTTCTCCTCCTCGTGAAGTAGTACTACTATTCTGCGGTAGTGCTGCTTCATGTGGAGGAGAAGACTCCCATGAAGGTCTCTCTGAAAAAGCATACCTCAGGCACATCGGTACTTTCACCGGTTGGTCCAACCGCGCAACACATGTTGGTACTACCGATGCTCGATTGTACCGCACAACATATGGCAATACTAACGGCTTTCAGTCGTACCGTGCAACACATGCTGGTACTACCTTTTTTCTAGAGAAGAGCGCATATTCTTCAATTAATTTGCAAAACACATTCGCAAATTATAGTATCATGCACACAAAGATCAAACCTTGATTCTCAACAGTTGCAAAACATATTTGTACACGTTTAGAATCATGACATAAGGTACAGAAACATGGACTCTTCATGTTTGCAAAACATATTTGCAAACCTAAGTCACATGCTACAAGGATTGTGTATGAGTTTCAACTATTTACAAAACACATTTGCAAATATAAGCCTCATACCACAAGAAGTAAAAAAACATGGACTTCAGATACTTGCAAAACATATTTGTAATATATATAGTCCCATGTTACAAGGGTTCAACACATGAGCCTCAATTATTTGCAAAACACATTCGCAAATAATAGCATCATGCTATGGAGAGCTAGAGAAAGTGAGATTGAGCTATCAATATATAATGAGACTCAAGCTACTAGACATGACATATCTTAATAGTACGACAATCTATACTAGCAATCCGATTTTCCAATCAAACACAAAGACTGGTAAAAGACTAGTAACACATTCTTAGCCGTAGCTACTTATTCATTTGCCTTGAGCAACCTCTTGAAGCTTGATGACAAACATTTTTATTTCAAGTCTGGGTCATTGTCTTGATATATATCAACTCATGATGCATCCTTCGTTTGAATTCCATCAACACATAATGGGTCTTCTCTTGACTTTGATGATCAACTCATGATCATCTTCTCTTGGATATGTATCAACTCATGATGCATCATCTTCTTGATGGTGTCCAACTCATGAAGCCATCTTCCATCCCGCATCGTGACTTAATAATCTTCAATACATGAAGTCATTCCAAGTCATCTTCATTTGTGCAACCTAACATATTTATCTAACTCATGAAAAATGTTAGTTCATAAATCAATTGCCATTAATTATCAAAACTTTACCATTAACTCATAATGGAGGGATTAGATTTTACGGTCTTCCTTTTTTGATAATTTATGACAATCTCAATAAATAATGAGATAAAAGATGATTTGTGAGTACACAATATATACACAGCACTTGTATATTCTAGGATAATCTTTCAAAGCAATTAACTTGTTTGAATGGAACTATTTATCTTTGAGATTAATTGCTAGCAAAGCTTATATATCTGGTTGTCATTAATCATCTAACCATTAACACATAATGGAGGAACTAGATGACAACCCGATTATGAGTATATATGAACTACACAAACTATATATATACTCAAGGGATATATTTCAAAGTAAAGATCCTTAATATTTGAAAAAAAAGAATATAGATCAATATTAATGGAACCACAAAACATAGAGTGAACTCCCGCTAAATGTGTGTATACAAGAATGTATAATGAAAATATATGCATATATTCAAATTAGACTATTGATTGAGTTCAATCTATATTTTATATCCGAGAAATGTATTGAGATATAAGAATATGATATAGAATGTAAACCTCTATGATTTTCACTTTTTCATCTAAATGAGACTAAGCAATATCATAATAAATAAACATATTAGTCTCACAATTGTATTTATCATTTATCACATTCAAATGAGACTAGGCAATATCATAGTTAATAAATAAATTAGTCTCATAATTGCATTTGTCATTATCACCAAAACCAACTTAATAGAGCTTAAACTTACAACGGCTAGGTTTAAAGGGTGTGGAGGAGTCGGCTAGATCATTAGACACTCATCTAAGCAGAGGGGATATTCACATGACAAATACCCCCACTTACATCACACACGCACACAAACACATGCATCTCCAATAAACAAGATGATTTTATAGTAAATTCAACTACGCATTTATGTAGGATTAGTACAGCAACAAAGGAGTGTAAATGGTGCCTTCATAAATTTCCCCCAAATATTCATCGATCATTCACTTCAATAGCTGTAGAGATATGAGGATCATGATTGGAAACCAACACAAAAGCAATCAACACAAGAAATTGAAATCCCAATAATTCAATACTCAGGTGATCAGGCCAGCTACCAGGAGTAATCTAACCGAAGCCTGGTGTAAGATCGAGGAGGCCGACTAGAGGGGGTGAATAGTTGGTTATAAAAATCTCTTCTCTAATGAATGTATTTATGCTATTTGGCTAAAACCAAAAATATAATGTGGAAACTTAAATCAAATTGATTTTAGCATAAAAAACCTAAAACAACTAGGTTTACCTGAGTGCACCAATAACCTAAATCTATATCAAAGGTTTGTAAACCTAGCATGACAAGCAATCAATTTAATTCTATGAATGTAAATTACTTGAAAGTAAATTGAGCACAGGAAAATAAATCACAATTGACGCGGTTACTTTTTACCGTAGTGTTCAGAGACTTGTCGGTCTCCCTTAGTCCACATTGAGGTTAGCCCAAACGAATTGGACCAGCTCCACAAATTAAGCCTAAACACCTCAATCCACTAGTTGTAGTTCTTTCCCGCTCTGGAAAGATGAGCTCCAACCTTCACAACTTCGTTGGGTCTTTTCACAATCTTCTTTGAGAAGATCACCGTGCATGATGCCTTCAAAACCGTCTAGAAGTCAGCAAACTCCAAAAGTAATAAGTCAAGCCCCTCCCTTGACTCAATCCACCTCTAGATGCAACACATGCAATCTGAAGCCTTCCTCCTTACTTACAAGGTACAACACATGCATAATTGAGAGGAGGACCTCACACTATCTCAAGAGAATAGAAATAGGTCAAGTAACAATATCTCCAATCGACCACAAGGGGGTATTTATACCCCACACAAGAAAACTAGCTGTTAGAACCAAATCCCTAAAAATCAAGATTATCGAAAGTACCGGTTGCAAAACTACGGTACTTTCGCTCCCCTCATAATGGTCAAAAAACTAGCTGTTAGAAGTAAAGGACCAGTCGAATCTGGTAGTTTCGTCGTGTAAAGTTCAGTACTACCGATCACCGGAAGTACCACAGCACTCATGCGGAACTACCTATTTCCTCGGGGATGAGAAGACTCCACACAGGTCTCTCTGGAAAAAATGTACCGCTACGCAAGTCGGACGTTTCGTAGATTGAAAGTACCGCTCACATAGAGCCGGTAGTTCCATTTGCTGATCGGACCGCTCACGTAGAGCCGATCGAACCGCTCACACAAAGCTGGTCAGAAGTATCGATCATCGACTACTCTGGTCCATGACCACGTTGGATAGCTCAACTACTCAGGTCTCTGACCACTTTGATCTCCGACCACATTGTCTGGCTCGACTACATAGGTCTCCGACTATGCTGGTCTACGACTATGCTGATCTTCGACCATGTTGTCTGGATCAACCACATAGGTCTTTGACTACGCTCGCCTCCGACCATATTGGTTTTTGACCACTCCAGTCTTGACCACGTCGACTATGTTGATTTTCAACCACGTCAATCTTCGATCACATAGATTTCCAACCACCATGTCGATCTTCGACCACATTGTATCAATCACGTTAGTGCAACCACATCGATTATGACCACATAGGTTTCGACCACGTCGGTTTGACCACACTAGTTTCGATCATACAGATCTCGACCACGTCGGTTCGACCATACTGGTTTCGATCACACATATCTCAACTACATCAGTTTCGACTACGCTAGTTTCGATCACATTGTCTCGACCATGTTGAATTCGATGACACTTGTTTCAATTACACAGATCTCGACCACATTAGTTTCGACCACTTCAATCTTCGACCACGTCAATCTTTGACCATACAGGTCATCGACCACGTCAATCTTTGACCTCATTGTTTCAACTACACCGGCTTCAACCACACAGGTCTTCCAACCACCAACAGATATGGAAGTTCTATGATTACAACACCGGCAATACTGACTAGCAGTAGTACCATGGAATACACTATGGTAGTTCCGATTTCTCTGAGAAGTGCATACACTTCAACAGATTTTGCAAAACACATTTACAAACTACAGTATCACGTACACAAGGATTATCCATGATGTCCAACAAGTTGCAAAATATATTTACACACTTTTAGAATCATGACACAAGAATTATATATATATATATATATATATATATATATATATATATATATATATATATATATATATATATATATATATATATATATATATATATATATATATATATATATATATATATATATATATATATATAAGCTTCAACCATTTGCATAATACATTTGCAAATGTAAGCCTCATACTACAAGGAATAGAAACATGGACTTCAAACACTTTCAAAACACATTCGTAATGTATAGTCCCATATTACAAGGGTTCAACACATGAGCCACAGCTATTTACAGAACACATTCACAAATACAAACCTCATGTTAAGGAGAGCTAGAGCTAGTGAGGTTGAGCTATCAATACATGATAAGACTTAAGCTGCTAGACATAACCCCTCTTAATAGTATGGCAACATATACTAACAATTTGGTCTTCCAACCAAACACCAAGACCGGCAAAAGACTAGAAACATATCCTTAGCCCTAACTAGCCATACATTTGCCTTGAGTCATAGTCTTAACATGCATCAACTCATGATACATCCATAATTTCAACTCCAACATCACATGACAAATCTTCACTTGACTTGATGATAATACATAATCATCTCCTCTTGGACACTGAAGCTTCAAAATTTCAGACTTGACATTTTAATGAAACTTCAAGAGCTAACCACAAAAACTTAGATATATCCAATAAATATGAGAGAATTTGTCAATATAGATTAGTAATAGAGGATCAAAAGTCATTATTGCGCCTTCCTCAGATGATGAGCCCACTTAAACATACAAAAATCACAAATCGGCTCAAACCGTGAAAACTCTGAATTTTCAGCACTTTGACAAAGTGAGAAAAGTACACAATTTTCTCAAAACAAATTGAAATGCTTTGAAAATTTGCAGAAATAAACTTTAGACTCCTAAAAAATTTTCAACAAGAATTTCTGAAAAAGTAGTCTTCTTTCAAAATTTATGGCAAAATACACTTTAAAAGCATTAGAGAGAATGATTTTTTAACTAGAGCTCAAAAACCAATTTTCACTTCATGAAAGCCAGATAAATGAGAATGAAACACATTCATTCACAAGATTTATAAAATATTTTGGGCAAATTAGGTAAAATAGTTTTTCCAATAATAATACTTTTACCCCTTTTAAGTTAAGCCCAAAAGTACTTTATAGGTTTTTCACAAAGAAAACTCTCCTTTACACAAAAGGTTTTCTTGGCATTTTATTTTCCTTTGATACACAGAGATTCTCCTCTTTCTTTTTATTTAGCCATCTCTCCCCATTTAAAGTTTCTCTTGCTATTTGTCATCTAATTCCAAGAGATTTGACATTTACCACATGTCATGACAATAGATACCACTTGTAAAAATACCACTTGTAAACATAAATGATACCAAGTATACTTAATTCCAATTTTAGAAACTTGATACTATTTACGAGCTTAAATAATATCAAGTGTGATTAAATCTATTTTGTAAGTACTTGATACAACTTGTACTATTTGTGAGCACACATGACATTAAGTGTGATTAATTTCTTTTGTAAAAACTTGATGCCACTTGTATAATCAACTAGTATCCCATTTAAATTAACCTTGAGAGATCTTAAATGATTTTCACTTGAAATTTTGAAGGAGATGATATCATTTGAGGAGCTAGATGACAACTGTCGGGACCCCGGATTTCCGAACCCGGACCCTCTGTGTATTACTGCACTAGTCCCAGATCAAAGCTAGTGCACACAGTTAAACAGAAATGAATACATAACCAGCAACGCTTTATTACAATATTAAAGAGTACAGACCGAAAGGTCTCATTATTACAATTGAGGTTTCAAGACCTCGCACACACGAAACACAGCGGAAGCAAAAGATAAACTCAGTGAAGACCCATCAATACGCCACAGGCAATTGACTGGGGAAGCGCGACCTAGAACTCCTGGAATCCTTCGTCGCCTTCTTGAGCTTCGTACTCCTCTGGTTATTATTTTTGAGTGTAGCATGTGAGTACATAAAGTATTCCGCAAGTTTTGGGAAAAATGCAATAGATGCAAGGCTTGACAAAGGAAGGCTATATGGTTCTTTTGCACAAAGCAATGTTTTAACTTCAATTACTACTAATTATTTTCAAAGGCATCAATTTAATAAAGTAAACGTTTTAACAGAACTATCATTAACTCTCTAGTGAAGGTTCCAACTACCAACACTAGCTAACCAATTACAATTGGTCAAGTTTAAACTGCGGGTTCCATCCACCCTCTCTGGTTCCAACTGCCAGGATACCCTTCCAAGAGTTCCCTCCACTCTCGGAAAACAAAATTTTGATTTTAAAACCAAAACCAGAAATCTACCATGTGAATGCATTCCTTGCCCGCCCTTGACCGTGGGCATGGCTATTCGAATAGTTTTACACTCTGCAGAGGTTGTACAACTTTACCCACAAGAGATAAATTATCCTAAAAGTCAACACACTTCCTTTGGCATGAGACCTAGATAAAATATCACAAAGCCTTTACCTTACTCTAATCTGGCTAGATACCACCCGCTGAGGTTTCACCGCAGGTAGGCTAACTGCCCGAACCGAAGCCCCCTCTTGCGCCATATGAGTACAGTAAATCCATGTCCCTCACTGTGAATAACCAGTCCATCCCTGGCACCCACTTTCCACTGGTGGCACCTAAACTAGACTATCATAAGTTAGTCAGCTAGGTCGTACCCATATAGACTTGTGGTTGTACGGTTAATGCTCAGTCTGGACAAACACAAGCGTCGGTCCTTAATTGACTAGGGTGGAACATACACTTTACAAGATCTCGTGCTTCCTGCACCAATCCAAACCAACCATCCACCCTAATCTAAACCAACTTTCACATTTTAGTTTATTTTAAAAGAACAGTGGTAACTCCAATTACCACTAAATTTGTAAAAACAAGGGTACTACAATAATTCATAATTTTCCCATTTTCAAGATTTATGAGGTATTCAATAGCATGGCTAAGCATTGTCCTACCATTCTAATACCAATAATTAAATATATATTACTCTCATTAATGAGTCAAAGGAATTTCTAGGGTTGCAAAGGTACATGGCAATCAACTTCAATTGAGGGCATAACAAGGTTGGATAAAACTAATGACTTAAGATTTGAACTAATCTTGAATATAAATAGCAATGTACATAATTTAAAATAAGTAAAACATTTCAAAATCATAGGTTCAAGATGATCAAAGGAGACTTGTCATCTTGCACGCTCTCAGGGTCTTCCTGCTGCTGGGTGGAGAGATCGTCGACAACGTTGGAATCTACGCGGGAAAAGACGAAGCAAACAAAGCAAATAAATACAAATAAAATTCAAATAAAATCCAAAATTCAAACAGAGGCCATATTTGGATAGATTATGATTTTAGACGAATTTAGGAGAAAGATTCAGCGGATTTGGAGTTCGCACGAGGGAGAACGAATATCTGGAAGATCGGTTGGGAAAAGAAATTACTGAGGCAATATTTGGACCAAGAGAAATAGAATAAATTTTATGGAGATTTGGCAAGATTTGAATTTGAATTTTGAAAGTGCACAGAAAATTTGGAATGGAACTGAGGCTTTGAAATTATACTAGGTATTGGAATTTGAAATTTAAATTTTGAAATATCAAATAAATTTCAAATATTTGAAATGATGGAAGAAATGGTTAGTTTGGAATTTTTGATGAATTTAGAAATTTGAATGGGCTCAAACGGAGTTAAAACGAGGGAGAACGGGCTCCGGGAAGTATAAATTCAGGAAAAAGGAAAAAGACTGATTTTCTGGAATTATTTTCCTAAAGGAAAATAGGAATTATGACGTCAGCAGGGATTTTAATTTCAGCCGAATTATTTTTCAACCGAAATTTCGGATTTCTGCGTCAGCATGACATCAGCCCCGGGGGTCATGCTGACATGTGAGCCCCCGGTCCATGGACCGAGTCCACAGACTACAGGGAGGTGCTGAGGTGGCGGGGTGGTGCTGACCGGGCTAGGAGCGCTGAGGTGGCCGAGCCGTGGCGCCGCGTCAGCTGCCATGCAGGCACGGCCTGGCTGACGTGGCAGGCTGGCAATGGGGGTGCTCGGGCCTGGCGGCGACGGCGACACTCCGATGGCCGGCGGCCGGCGGTGAGGGCGGCAACGGAGAGAGGGGGCGACGGGGGTCTCATAGGAGGGGTGCGGGCTCACCGACGGTGGCCGAAGACGGGCCGGCGACGAGGGAGGAGGCGGCGGCGCTCGGGTCTCACGCTGCGGCGGTGCTCCGGCAGTGAGGATGGGCGGCTGAGGCGTCCACGGGCTTCGCACGGGCATGGTGAGGATGGTGGTGGGGTCGGCGAGGCGAGACACGGCCCGAGTCGGTGGCAATTCCTCGCCGGAGCCAAATGCGGCGGCGGAGGAGTGTGCGCACGGCGCGAGGGCGGGGGAGCGGCCGAGAAGGAGAGAGGAGGGGAGGGGGAGGTAGGGCGGAGAGAGGTGAGGCCAGTGGGGGCTTTTATAGGGGTCGGGGAGGGGGCAGGCGCCGGGGATTTCTCGCCGGCGATTGCGGGCGGCGGGGATTGCGGGGAGGGAGAAAGGAAGGCGGCGCCGTATAAGGAAAGAGATGGGGGGCAAGGATGGAAGGGCGCGCGGGTCGCACGGGCGGCGGAAAAGGAAGGGAATCCGGCGGGGCGAGGGGCTGCGAAGATGGCGGCGGGGACCGATACGGGCGGCGGCGCGAGAGGAGGAAGAAGATGCCGCGCGGGGGAAGACGCGCCTGACAGGCGGGCCCCGCGCGCAGAGAGAGAGAGATGGAGTGAGTAGGCGCGGGCGTCGGATGGCGATCGGGCGACTGCGGGAGCTAAGCGGAAGGGGACAGCAGCGATTGCGCCACGCGGCCGAGGCGGGGATCGGGTGGTTGGCGCAAGGGGGGGCGGATGGCCAGATGGGCCGGGGAGGCGGCGTGGAGTGGATCGGGCCCGACCACGTGTCAGCCCGGGAGGAGGAGAAGGCGGGATGGCGAACGGCGGAGATTGCGGTGACGTGGGCGGTATCCAGCCGTCCACGTGGCGGCCGGAGGGAGTGGAAGGATTTTTTTTAATTTTTAGATTTGATTTTTGATTTTTCAGAAATTGCCAGGATATTCAAATAAGCTCAGAAAAATATAAAATAAATTCCAAAAATTCCAGAAAAATTCACAGAAGTTCCTGGATAAGTTTTGGAATTAATAAAAAATACTTCCAACTAATGTTGGTAATTAATTTTCATACTTGAAATACTTTTTATTTTCAAAAATAGGTTTTAAACTCCAGAAAATCAAATAAAAGCTAAATAACTCCAACTAATTAATTTGAATTAGGATTTTTTATAGAAATTCAAAATATCTTTTTATTTAACAATATTTTTAGGTTTTACTTAAAATACTTTTCAAACCTAGCTTTTCAAAAGCAGAAATTCAGGGCAAATCCAAATAAAACTCAAATACTTTAAAATAATTAATTTGAATTTAAATTTTTCAGAAAGCAAATTTTTGGGATGTTACAACAACCCGATTACAAATGAGTATATATAAACTACACAAGCTATATATACTCAAAGCAAGTCTCTCCCATTCTGGTTCCACCATACTAGCCTCACTTAAACCGACTAAGCCACATGGTGCAACCCGTCACTCAAACCTTCCCTTTAACATTTTTTGCCTTCCTTATGCCATACTTGAGATCAGCCCTCTTAGCCGGCATTATCGTTTTGGGCTTCAACTCCTTCATAAGCGTAACCCAGATCCTCGCTATTGACATGGTTAACTCCAAACCTCTGTGCATATCTAAAGACAAAGAAATCATTTTTGGATACAAGTTCTTCATAGCTTGACACACGTTAGCTGAAAAATGCATCATGCAACACATACATACTGACCTAGGTCAAACCAAATTCCCACGACCAAAATTTGTAAAAATCCACTTTTACCGCTGCCTCTTGCTGGTCTAATCACTAGTGGAGGCCGGTCAGACTGCTAGAGCCAGCCGATTTGACTGCCGCCTCACGCCGGTCAGACCGCTAGGGCTGAACTAAAATCTAAAAAAATAGAATTTTGCAAAATTCAAATCCCAATTCCTCTGAATTAACAATAGTTCATCACAGCAAATACTAGGATTTTCTCACATGGCCCTTCAATTTACAGCTTCTACCTCCTCCTTTGTTGGCAATTATGTCCGCGAGACTGTCACCGGCAATTTGGACGTTGACCAACTCCCTAGGGGTAAGAATAAAAGCTCATCTGCTTTATTTGATTTGAGCTAACTACGAAGAGCTATGGTTCAATGTCAAGGATAAATACACAACTATCCATTGCCACCTAAGGTGTTTGATGAAATGTTGAACTGTTCGAACAAATAGCATTGTAGATTTTTTTAAAAAATTTGGCCCCAGAACACCCTTTTTGCTAATCTCGGCCCCTCTGTAGACCTACCGAGCCAGGGGAGCACAGCAGGTAACTACCAAGCTACAGTAGCTTGGTTGGCACTTGCCGAGCCCGACTGAATGGTAGGTCGATGGCTGGACTATGCACGCAATAGCACGTTAATTAGTACTAATCTCAATTAATTAGTGATTAAATAAATAAGCATGCCAATATGTGCCATCTGGCTACTATCACTACGACAAAAAAATGTTATACTAGACACTTCACCAAAGATGATTTTAAGTATAACTATCTATGTTACTATCGATAGTTAGAACCGTCTGTGAATTATCATATACGGTTCTTATTAAAAACCGTCTGTGATAATTACAAACATCACAAACAGTTTTAATAAGAACCGTCAATGATAATTCACAGACGGTTATTAACAAGAGTCATCTATGTATTATACCCTTCAGCAAAAAAAATAGTAAGGTGAGCTTGGTCTACCATGTCACATAATTTTCTATGCAAAAATATGTAAATACGCGTGCACATACGTGTGTGTTTAGCTATCCACACGCCATCCTCATCCATGTGTCATATTATTCAAGGAGTGGTAAGAAATTCATCTTATAAATTAGTCTCATCTACTTTATTTTAGCAATATGATAGTAAACCATCCATTCTTCAAAAGTATAGAGAACGGGCCTCATTTAATACAGGGTCTAATTAAGTTAAGCATGTTAGCTAGTGTGGTACGTACTTGTTTTGTTTAATTGGGCCATGCATTAGCACGTAAAAGTGGTTGGTGCTCAGCCACAGTTCATTAGTTAGCTAGAAAAAGTAGGCTAGCCAGGATCGATGTTTATGCATGCATATTCTCATCGGCCATATAAATGAGGCCTATTCCCTATATTTTTAAAGTGAAGGAGACTAATTTATAAGATGAAATTATTGTCACTTCTTAAATAATATGACACATGGATGGAATGGCATGTGAATGGCTAAACACACACACATGTGTACTCGCGTATTTTCACATGGAAAATCGTGATACTTGTGACTTGCAACGACGCACGACTGTGACGTGGCAGACCAAGCCCACATTAGGTTTTTACATTATTTGTTTTAATACATGTATCATCTTTCTCCTTTTAACTAAACTTGACGTGGCACATCACTTGGCAGACCAAATCCACCTTATTATTTTTCTAAACTATGTATCATCAGTTTCTTAATTGTATAATATCATAGACGGTTCTTAACAACAACCATCTGTGATAGTTATGTCCCTAACCGTTGGGCCCATCGATCCTTCCTAACCCAATCTCGATCGATAGAAACCCACCAACCCCTATCCCACATATCGTAGCTCCACCTCTCTGTCCCTGTACCCATTTCGCCAAAAAAACTCCTACTCCCACCTCTCTCCCCCTTGTAAATACTCACCCAAACACATTCCCTACCTACTGCGTTCAAAATTTCTCCAGCCTTCTCGATCACAATCCTCCTCCTTGAGCCCAACCCCGATAGCCTGCACGAAGCAGACGACACACAAGTTTATTGACGGCAAGACACCACAGAAGCAGCTGGCTACCAAGACAGCACTAAAGTCAATGCCGGCAATAGTGGGCATCAAGGACATCTAGCTCAACACTACATCACGGGTGAGAGGGCCTAGGTATAGAGGCCTCATCGGCGCAGTTGAGCTTCTACTGTCTGTTAGGATCTCTGTTTCTTCTATGTTTTTGACATGTTTAAGAGTTAGGTTCGTAGGATTAGAAAATATGTTTCATGCCATGTTCTTACTGTGTTAGATGGGTAACATGCTCATTATCTTGTGATGTTGTAATGATGAATTCTAATCTTAATGGAAATAGAAAGTGTTGTTGTGTTTGCTGCTATATTTGCTTGTTTTTAGAGGGTATAGCTAACATTTCCTAAAGCTAGTTGAAAAACAGAAAAAAAAAATAGGTATAGAATGAATTATTACATACGGTTTTGTGGTATAAACTATCTATGAAGAACTATCATAGACGGCTCGAACAAAACACTATCTATGATATTCGCATATTACAGACGGTTCTATCTACAAACCATCCATGATGGGAGAGTATCATAGATGGTTCTATATACCAATCGTGTGTAATACTCATCGATCACAGATGATTGGTAGTTAGAAATGTCTGTGATGTGCGAGTATCACAAACGATTTTTGGTTTGAGCCATCTGTGATAGTCTCCTTCACAGACAGTTCTTTATACGAACCATCTGTACTGTGTCTTATCATAGACAGCTCACAAACCGTCTGTTATCACAACACATAAACTCAGATGGTTCAGAAAATCGTCTGTGATGACGGTTTAGAACTGTTTGTGATGACCATTTTGTGGTTGTGTATGCATGCCAAATGTTTTGATTAGTACTAATTGCAATTAATTAGTGCTAATCATGAGCTCAATTAAGCACTAATCACGTGTATGATTGGATGTATTTAGCTCCAGGTATCTTTCAGTAAGTTATCGATGACATAAATATTGCAGGTACAATCTAATTGTCATGAGATTGCAATTATTAGAGTCATGACACACATATCAGCAAAACATCGAGCAGAAAATATTCTCTCCTAGGGACTAGCTAGAATAATAGAGCAAGAACTAGAGCTAAACTGATCTAGATTGTAACTTATTGGAACAAATCAACAAGTAGAGGAGTTTTTTCTAACACTAGTCACGAATTCAATGGATCAAAGTGCATGCAGCTGGTCAATGAGGCACGCTACCTTATCCTAGTACAAAGATTTGTTTAACTGTTGTGTTAGTTAGTACTTACTTGTTGCAAAGCTACTAGCTAAATATTCAAAGACAAATCCATGCGTACATTAAACTGCCAATGATTCCAATATTTTTAAAGTACATTATTATTATCAGTACCGCCATTCTCCATATGTTGTTGTTGCAAGTCAACTATAGGTTTGACCAGGGGCGAAGCCACGTTCAAGCGTCGGGGTCGGCCGACACCGACGATTTCTCGGTAACTTGTTATACCCAGCGATTTTGGCCAGCTTAGACACCGGTAAAATTTTTGTCTGACCCCGGCAGCCCAGCAGTCCGTTGCTCCAGACGGCAGCCAACCAGCCCAATGCCCATCGCTGGCTTTGTCCCGACCCAGCGATAATTAATCCTGGCTTCGCCCCTGGGTTTGACACTTGAAAGCCTCAGAATGTAAAATAAAATGTAATAATTAGGGGGTTTTATAATGGCCAAAGCAACATGTCTTGCAAGACTGAATATTGGCGATAATACTATGTAATTAAGTACAGCAATCATGCACATGATCAATGCTTAATTAAACTCATGATTAGTACTAATTAATTACAATTAGTACTGATTAAAATAGATGTCATGCACAGCAGCGGATGAGACAGATTGGCATGCTTATTTAATTAATCACTAATGAATTATAATTAGTACTAATTAATATGATTAGCACTCATTAAAGTACTAATTAAGCGTGCTAAGTCCGCTCGACGACCTATCGAATAGGGGGGCTCGGCAGGTACCTACTAAGCTTCTTTGGCTCGGTAGGTACTCTTAAGGATATTTTGCCTGAATACTGTAGGCACTCTTAAGTGGCAAACAAAAAGACGGCTCATAATACACCTTTGTTCATGCCCTTGCACATATTCCAAGATCGACGGAACTTTCCAAGTCCGTGTAGGCACGCCTCACTTTCGATCCTTTGGTTAACCAGTAACCTAGCGGATTAGGAATGGCAAAATGAATCGAGCAAGAAAGAACAAAACAAACACATCAGACGTGGATTAGGGGTACCGGATATGTACGCTCACGTGTGCGCGTTCACATTTCACTGGTAACCTAGTGGCCACACGCTTCTGGATCGGGTATATATACGTACGTCGTCCATCTCATCCGTGCAACAAGCGCATCTGAATCTGATGGATGATGCGCGTGATGTTGACGATCCATCCATCCATCCGGACGGGTCTATTGTGTTTGTCGTCTTCGGCGAAAATATCGTAGATTTTTTGTTTTTTGGGAGCGATAAGTCCATGCTAATTAGCTTCGTGGCCGACAATTAGCACTATATCTTGTATTCCCTCTACGATATCCTTCATATTATTTAAGACACCGCTACTTTATTTATGATATTCCCTCTATTATGATATGTTGTGCACACCGCTACTTTATTTAAGACACGTACAATGATATGGACAATTACTATCTATGATATCCTTCGTATTATTTATAAGCAGCATTAAAGACTGTTCCTATAATAAATTATCTTTTATCGACTGTTATATAAAAGACGGTCTAATTCTCTATGCTCTCTCCCTCTCCTATATATCATTTCGTGTCTTATATGGTAAGATTTACAGACAAATGACATCGCACCATTATACATGGCCTTAGTGATGTACCAGTAAAAAATTTTGGAAAACATGATTGTAAGAAAACTCTTTTTAAATAACAAATTAATCTACTAACATCATTTTCATGTTTTAAATTTTTAAGTGCGTGCATCGAAAAGGACGTCAATTTGGGAACGGAGGGAGTTTATGGTTTGTTACATACGTATAATTCTTAATTTTATTCCAGCTGTTTCATATATCATTTTAATTAGGGTCTCGAGGTGGTTGCAAAAGAAGTATAAATGGCATATCGAGAATCATGTGTTCGTCTCAAAAAAAAATTCATGTGTTGATGAAGAGAGAAAACTACTCAGGCATGCATTCAAGCACCACAAAAATCACACTCATTGCTTAGGACCGCACAGATAGGATGTATATAATGGGACCACAAAATCACTCAAGATAGATTTGATCTATGTGTGGTGCCCACTTAATTCATCAAGCTACAGATGACTTATGAACGAAACTTCCAAATAATGCTATATGTTACGATGAACTGTTGTTTCGGAAATGTTATGCTATGTAACCAAAAAAACCTAATAACATGCCATAGTACAGTTGCTCCATCCAGCGGGGATGTTACAACTACAATAAAATGTTAGAAATAGGTCAATATGAGTGAGGTATATTTTCTATAATTTTAAAATATGCATGGCTTAATACCATATTACTAAAATAAGATAGAGAAGACTAATTTATAAGGTAAAATTCTTGCCATCCCCTAAAGCTTAAGACACATGGCATCAGTGGCGAAGCCAGAAAGAAAATAGAGGGTGGGCTCAAAGCATACTTGTGGTGAGAAAGATTAGCGAAGTCATACTCGTAAACATGGTAGTCTAAACGTGAAAAGCGGCCCAAACAAAATAAAATCAAATGAAATAAAAAAGTATAAAATAGGTACTTGGAAGTATAATATAAATGTAGATGAATTTAAAAATTTGAACCACCTGATTCAGAGTTTGGATGGCAGAGAATAGGTCATTGGAAGGTTTGCCCGAGGAGACAGTATAGAACAAGATGAAGGAGACAATGTGCAGTGGTACTGTTTTTGTGGGTGATGCCTATTGATATGGCTGGGCAGTACAATTTTTTAAACAAGTTTATTATGATTTTAATTTGGTTCTGACGAACTGGGAAAGAATCATGCCGTGGAAATCAGCAGTAACTTTTGCTCTCGAGCAACGAAAATGTTTAGAGCGCAGAGAAAGGCAAGAAGTAAGCAAGTAGCAAGCAAAATGGCAAGCATTACTAAAAGTAGGTTGTTACCAATGGCAGGAGACTTTTGATTGCTTTGCTTGTTGTTTTGCTTTACTTTGCTCAAGCAAAATGGCAAGCAGCAAAACAGCAAATAATATGAGGGCAACAAATAAATATATAAAATCACTTCTGCTTTACTTGTTGGTTGCCATTGGGGGGAGGTGAGGCTTAAGCCTCACCAAGCCCCCCTGCTGGCTACGCCCCTGCATGGCATGAAAGGGTTTTGGCTAAACACACACCCACGCATATTCGCATACTTTCGTATAAAAAATCACGTGACTTATGAGTTACGATCGTGCAGTTAAATCATGCATCTCTCTCTCTGATTGAATGGGATTCAAACATTTAAAATTTGAAGCTTTATTCGCGTGACTTGTGACTTGCGACAGTGCCGCTAAACCATGCAACTCTCTCTATTTGAATAAGATTCAAACGTTTGAATGTGAGGCTTTATTGGATATTGATGATAGACAATTATCAGTGGGTAAATGGCTTATTAGATGTGTCAGTTCACAGTTTGCATATATATATATATAGAGAGAGGGGGGGCCTGAATTACTGCGTTCTTCATTTCTTTTCCTTCCTCCTACAAACCTGTATTATTGTTGTGTTGTGCTGTCTGAATCTCATCGACTCTTCTTCCCGGCATACACCATGAAAAAGGGAAGCGGTATCTCCGAGCTGTTAATACTATAAAGACCTATATGTGGGTGACAATGAGGTTTCTAGCCAACGCATATCTGCGCGACCGCTCGCTTTGTTGCTTAATCTATGTTATACACTGTATGGAGTCTGAGCTACTTCCTGTTCTTCATCAAACTCAACTGTAAGTCGTTTGTATGATTAATAGACTTGTCTAAATTATATCTCTCTATATATTTTGAAGTACAATGAGTTGCCTGCTGTTAGCATTGATTTATTTATCATTAGTTATTTACGATATTTACCTCCTAGTAAAATCTAGAATTAAAATAATGCCCATATTTCCAACATAAGATCGCATCCGCGCCTCCTCCACCCTGTGATGTGGGGTGCCCGACCTTCATGACGTAGGATCAAGGATAACTTTGGATCCGTACAATCTGATGAACCGATGGCGTCAACCATTGTTAGAACAGCAACCGGCGATAAGAGAATTAGCCTAACCACACGCTCGTGATCCCGTCTACCCGACCACAAAACAGACATATCGCTGCTCCTGCGAACCATAAGGAACACAAGAACAATGGAGGTACTCTCAAGAAAATCACTCAATTCTCCAAAGACAACGTGTAGTATAAACCTAAGAATAAGCAATATTAACTATCTTAAAAATAATATTGTCTGCCCCAAAGGCTACGTATTACAAGGCTTATATAGCCCTAGGCACAGTCCGTAGGACCCCCTAATCATGTACAACTCAATCTTTTATCGTATTATACTCGAACTCCTACTAAAGGAAACTAAAATCTTTTATCCGGATGAATCTGAAGATAAGTCCTTGTTCGTTACATAGTCCTTGAAATAAGCTTTCCAATAAGTCCAAGATCACCTCGATCGGACTTTGTATGCAAAAGTTGTTGTTCTTTAATCACAAGGAATCCCTTCCGGTCTGCGCTGTAAGTCATTTCGACCACGTTGAGGTTTGGTTTCGACTATGACCATGCCCTCTTTACGACCACACATCTTCTGTCAATATTGACTTTGACCACGAGTAGCAGTCGTTACCTTCATAGCCATCCGAGCTGCAAGAGGATCGGATGGTCATAAGTCGTAGTCGTAGCGACGCAGTGGTCGTAAATCATAGTCGTAGTGGTGCAGTGGTCGTAAGTCGTAGGCGGTTGCATGGTCGAAGATGTGATCAGACTATTTCAAACATCTCCAAGTCAATCGAATGGCTGCAAGCATCTCCAGCCAATCCAACAGCGGGATCATTTCGGCCTGGTCTGAACGTTACCACCAATATCGACCGTCCAAGTTGATCGAACGACACAGAAGGGCGAACGTTCGGAGCGGTCCGAACGTCACCATCGCTATCGATTGTCAAAACCTGATCGAGCGTCACAAAATGAATGAATGTTCGGAGCGGTCCGAACGTCTCCAAGGCGATCAGGCGGTCCGTTGAAGATCGGAATGTACAACTCATTTGGAGTGGGCCGAACTTTCCAAGACGATCAGGCAGTCCGCAGAAAATCGAACGGCGTGATCGTTCGGAGTAGTCCGAACGTCTCCGAAGCATCTGTGCGTCCAATGCTGAACGGACGGCTCGGACAATCGAAACCATTCGGACTGGTCTGAATATTCTGAAGGTCTTGCGAACGCCCGATGTTGATCGAACGGTCCTAAACACATCTGAGGTCGATCTGGTGTGACAATGAGGACTTGAACATGTCTTCCCTTGCTTGACTCTAAGTATTTCTTCTCCATCTGCTCCTCCTCCATAGCTCCAATTCCAAAAGCTTTACATCATTCAAACCTGAGAACGTGCAGCATATTGGAATGAGGTATTATCCAATTCTTATGTAAATTATAACCAAATTCAATTGGTAACGAATTCACTTATTGATTAATTTGTTTAGCTCGTGCTCGTGTAATCGGTCCAATTGGTATCTTCGGGATATCCTCATCACCTACACCCTATCTCGCAATTAAATGTCGAGCATGGACCAAGACTCAGAAAGGTAACAAAAAAGGAAATCTATATCTAGTATATATGGACGAACATGAAGTTCGATTTTATCATCCAACGGTTCATAGTGCGTGCAATTGTCGAATGACCATTTACAGCGATTAAATGCTGTGCACATCCAAGCCTTATTTAAAATTTTATAGAAATTCTATAAGAATTTCACAGAAACCAACACAATTCCTCTAAAATTCCCGTAGAACATCGGCACCTGAAGTGCCCGTCTGTCCGCCACACGGTGGCGTCATGGTACTACTATCCTTGAGGCTCAAGCCTTGGTGAGCAAGAAAAGAAAAAGATAAAAAGTTGATGGATGGCCTGATATGTCCATGAGCCACACATTCAGTGGCTTATACACGGTCTATTTCTGCAGGATCAATTAATTCTATATATTTTTACAGAAATATCTGATTAGTACTAATATCTACATATAAGTTTATAAAAATTGAAAGATTTCGTGACAGTTAATTTTATAGGTTATAATTAAGATCTATCTACGCCACTAGATATATTGCATGTATTGCAGGATAGGAGATATTTTTAAGACAGATTCCACCACCTATCGTACCAAAAAACAAGCAAGTGTTAACAATTAATATATCCTCCCCCCTATCCTACCTCCCATCTCTATATCCATCGATTTTTTTTCCGCTCGCAGCTAGCGTAAATTTCATATATCGATCGGCCGGCCGGCGGGCATGAAGATCGGGTGCGACGCGTGCGGGCGGGCGGAGGCGGCGGTGCTGTGCTGCGCCGACGAGGCCGCGCTGTGCCGCCGGTGCGACGCCGCCGTCCACTCCGCCAACAAGCTCGCCGGCAAGCACCGCCGCGTCGCGCTCCTCCCCTCCGGCGGCGGCCTCTCGCCGCCGTGCTCCTCCTCGCCCGACGTCGGCGACCGCCACCCCGTCTGCGACATCTGCCAGGTACGTGTATGCGCGCCCATGGATTCCATTAATCCTCTTGCGAAGCTAGCTTGCGTTATGCGCTTAAGATGATGCTATAATTAACAATCGAGTTGGTTACTCGAATGTTTGGCAATTCCAATTAAGACAATCTTAATGATATAGACTAAAATGATGCTTTAAATACTTGCATCCAATAGGAGAAAAATATGAGAGCTTTTGATCGTACGAGAAACACGGCTTTAGAAGGAAAAAAACACTACAATATTACCAAACAGAGACTTAATTAGGATAAATCTCAACAGGAAAAAGAGTGAGGCTTAATTTGGAATACGATTAACTAGATGGCACACATAATTCGTTCTTTTCATTTCTCCCTTGGTTGTATAGGAAGTTATTATAAGAGCAGTGCTTCTATCTTTTTCATATATACAGTGGATGGCATGAAAATCCCATTTGGAAGCCAACCTACCCAAGGCAGACAGCCACACGCATGCGATTTGAGGAGATTTTTTTAGCAATTCCAAACTTTAAATGATCATATCTTTGGATCCGAGCGGCCATTTCACGGTCCATTTCAACAATTATGTTTCTTACGATGAGATCTTCAAAATTAGACCTCATTTGCATATTAGGATGTTCGAAAGAAATAAAAAATATTACGAGAACAAATCAGACATGTTCGTAGGACAATTTAAGACTATTGGTAGAATAAATAAAAAAATACTAGCAGAAAAAATGGTGGGAAAAAATGAACACAAGGAACAAAAAAAAAAGACCTACTACAAACATCCAGCAAAGAGTTTATTTTGAAATTCAGAAGAAAAAAAGTGCAACTAAATAAAAAGAAAGAAAGAAAAACATCACACTCATAGCTTGCTCACTCAAACTCAACCACAGCTCCAAACCTTGGACCATCACTGATGCGTGGGCCACCCAACCCGCTTGCAATCATGTGACTGGCAGCAGCACCAAGCCTCGCTTGCCCGGAGCATTGGCCGTGTGAAAACTACGTACATTGCAAGATTTATCATTAAAGTTTTTTTTACAATTTTGTTAATTTATATTAATATCGAGTTATAAAAATTATCGGTCCAATTAACATATTATAGATCGTGAAAAGTCAGAGACAATACTGATTAGCTCGCCAAACAACCACCAAAAAGCAAAGGTTGGTAGGAATGTGAGGGAATGGGTAGAGAACGGCTGAGGTGCACGGTTCTCTGCCTTGGCCTCTCCTCAACCGTTGGTTTAGGCGCGTGAATGGGCTAGATTAACTTTTACAGCATGCTACAATGAAACTGAACATTATTTTCCCATTTTTTTCATTTTAATGACTTCTTTCAAATAAATAAACGGGGCAATTTCTTCGCGCACCATTTTGAAGCTGCTTATCGAAATAGCTTTTTCAAAGCGGCTTGTTGACATTCGGTTCGTTCGCAAGAACACTCGCGCTAGGGTTAAAAGTCGTAAGATGCAGTTGAAAAGTACACACCTGACCACACTCACATCCGTTGTAGCCACAGTGTGTCCTCTAACAGCAAGGGATATGCTTCCGACTATGAGTACTTAGATTGTAGTATGTACACTAAAACAGGTAACAAAGGAGGGTAAATCGTGCCATGACTACCGTAAGCTATTGCCAGCGGAGGCCCAGGCCTCGGGCCCAGCCCACTGGAGAGTATTGGGCTTAGCCTAGCCTAGCTATAATGTAGACTAGTGGGTAATTTTGATCTGGGCCTCAAGCTATTGCCCCAACGGTCTGAGACCCAGCTCCGCCCCTGAATACGAGATCAGTGACAATGAAAAATAGGACTACCGTAAGGAGAACTTAGGGTGGATGGTATCTTCAATGTTTGATGCAAAAGAAGCTGTTAAGTTGGAGCTCACATGACTTATTTGGAGCATAGCAATTTTCTTCGATTCCTATAAAAATTAATTGATTTTTTAAATTTTTTACAAAAATTTCTGTAAGAGTTACTGCTTCTAAATGGACACTAAGCTTGAGGATGACTCGTCGAAAGATTACCTTTAGTGCCTACACCTCTAATAATGCATAGGGTCGACCTCAAGCCCTCCACGTCATCATTAGTACCCACCTAAATTCAACATCTTAGGGTGGTGATCGGTTCGGCTGAAAGTCTCATGGCTTATGGCTGAAAACACTGTAGTTGGCTGAAAAAAGCACTGTAGCTGACAGAGGCTTATTTACCATAATTAAATTTAAAAAAAATTAAAAATAGAAAAAAACATATTAGCCCATCACGTATAATGTAAATAAATACGAGGAAAAAAAGAACCGGTAAAAAAACTCAAAAAAAAGCCAAAAGTTCAGAAAAAGACGAAATTTATGAATAGTGCAAAAATAAGCTGAAGCCAGAAGCTGAAGCCATATTGATCAGGGCCCTAGATGCCCTCTGCCACTAGGTTGAGCACACCAAAGAACATTATATAACTCGGTTATATGATTAATTACAATCTTTCCTGAGTCATATGGATGATTAATGGTTGACACATCGGAAAAGTTGGATTATGAAACATCGAAAATGCAACCTAGCTTCATTACCAAGGTTCCAAACGACAAGATGCTCGCTTGGTTGTCCCAAGTCCCAACTAAGGTTCTGTTTAAAATGTGGAAACTTTTTCCTATTTCTACGAGAATTAATCTGTTTCCTGTAAAATTTCTGTATTCTAAACAGATTTAGACGTCTGCTTGATTGCCTCCCTCGTCAGATTGGTCCTCACTTCTGAAAGATGCAGCACCTGAAATCTATGCAGAACAATCTATGCAACTATTTACAGTCCTATTAGAAAGAGGGAGATTGCTCTAGGAATTTTTAGAGAATCTTAAGCATTTGGTTCAAATTCCGCTTGTCAAGCAGGCCATATATATAACTAGGAAATATGGGATTCAAACGGAGAGGGGACCGATTGAAGCCGAAATGAAAGTCTGACAAATATATAAATTGACAGAAATCAATAGAATAGGGGCCTAAGTAGTCCAGGAATTTACGCGGTGGTAAGATGTTTAACTAATGTTACAGGATTATTACACAACTTGCTGCAAACAATCGTGAAATTCGCCGACGGTTGGTTATACTCTGACTAGTATGTACGGCACTGCTTTCCTGGTTAACGGCCAAAGTTCCATTTCTTTGAAATTCCTACGGAAGGAATCTGGCTAGCTTTATATCATATTCATATTGGTTTCTACTTAAAAACAAACAAAATCCAATTGGAACATCCAACTTTTTCACTTAACTCGCTAATGTCTTACTCCGACGATAAGACAGGGGTTACGAGTGCATACTCCCGTCACACATACACATCTCTTCATCACTTTTTCACCGTTTGTCCCCTTCTTCTAAATCTCTTTTTCAGCCGTTACTATTTATTTTCAACCATAAATCATAATCAATAACCAAAAGTCATCAACAAAAGTCAATGTGAGCACCCTCTTAGTTACTAAAGCACCAAATTGAAATTAATCATTTTTTTCTCATCAGCTTTCTTTTTTGTGATACTATCATTGGAGCACATCTCATTGGTCAATGAAGCATCAAATGGCCAAATGCAACCTTTATTATGAAGGGAGACCGACATACAATTGCAGGTGCTAGCTAGCTTTGCTGTCCCAGCTAAATATTTGCCTGGTTGTTGCCTCCCTCCTCAAATGGTCCTTTTTTTTCTAGAATACCTCATCAAATAGTCCTGACTCCCGAAAGATACAGCACCTGAAAAGCACATCAGTGATATTACACCCGTATCCGATTGTATCTTTCGTTGTGAACTTTCAAGATGTGGTAGCAGTTGTCACTCTTATCAGATGGTGTTGCAAAACAATCCATGCAGCCTATACATATATGGAAGTGTAACTAGGGGTCTGTTCTTTTTGGCTGCGGCTTGTGACTTTTAAGTTGTTTGTATGAAAGATTACAGAGTAACAGAAACTCATATGCATTTTTTGCTGATATAAATGAAGTCAGTAAAGTAGGCAAGATGGGATTTAACAGAGGGGACCAAATGAAGCCGAAATGGGAGTTCGACAAATAAAAATTGAAAGAGTCGGGACCAAACTGAAATTTTGAACATAAAGTGAGGTCCGGTCGAGAAATGTATTTACGTGGCGATAAAATGTGAAAGATGTTACTGGATCATTACACAAGTACAACTTGCCACAAATGATTGTAAAATTCACCGACCGTTGGTTATTTCAATTAGTAAGGCACTTTCTATTGGTCAGTCCAATTAGTATGACACTGATGTCTTGACTGACGGACAAGAATTTTTGAATCTTACTTTCTCCGTCGCCTAATATAAATCTCACGTACATGCTAGAAAGTATATTATTGAAGAAATATTTAATAGTATTGAACTATAGTTAGTTCTATAAGATAAACTAATTACGTATCTGTGCGTTGCAACGGAACTCATTAAATGTACAGAGAATCATACTTTGATCGATTAGAAAGTAGAGAATGGTGGAAAGTTAAGAGAATAGAGCAATTGGAGGAAAATAGACATACAATCACCAACTCATTCTTTTATAATAGTAATAATGTAGTAATATCCTTTCTATTAAAAATAAATATAATCCATTTTATTAAATATTATTTAAATAATATATCTTCTAGTATGTGTGCCGTGTGCGGAACCAATATTGCAGGACAAAGTGTACTAACTACATGTATTATTTTGATTTTTTTTCCGGAATTGATCCCGACTTAGCTTGTTGGCTTGATTTTGCTGCTACTAATTTCTGTAATTACAGGAGAAGACAGGCTACTTCTTTTGCCTGGAGGACCGTGCCCTGCTGTGCCGGAGCTGCGACGTCGCCGTGCACACCGCGAGCCCCTACGTCTCCACCCACCGGCGCTTCCTCATCACCGGCGTCCGCATCGGCGACGGAAAAGACCACATCCCCGACAGCGATGTCAGCGCCAGCAGCAGCAGCGACAACAGTAGCAACAACTTGCCCGGCTCCAGCAACCTCATCATCCCCGACAACCGGCTGTCGTCGGCGGCGGCGGAACTCGGAGGAGAAGACGACATTGGCCGGCAGCAGCAGTGGTCGTGGAGCGACATCTTTGCCGACGGCGTCGGCATGGAGCAGTGCTACCCTGGCCTCTGAACCTGGCTCCTCCAGCCTGAGCGGATGATGGCAGCTTCAGTCAAATGAGTTGATATATACATCTGGCATGAATTGATCCAAAAAAAATGTAGTAATATATGATTTTTTTTTACTTCATGCAGAAAGTGATATGCATTCTTGGCAGATCCATGTGCAAGCTGCGTATATCTGCATGCTATCAAAGAACTATGTCAGATCTTGTAAAGGAAAATTCAAATGATCAGGATAGTTAAGAGTGCATCTTCATAGATCTTGCAGCTCAAAATAAGCATGCAGATCAAGGGAATCATAAGCTTTTCAGCATGTATCCATCAGGTTTCACTCATGATATGTTCTACAAGTCTTTGAAGCAAAAACATTACAACCAAATGTCTGTACAAGAAGCATTTTCCTGTTGGAGAATACAAGCAGCATAAATTGGCTAGAGCAACTTGTAAATACACTGTCAAGATTCCAGTATACATGGTTGATAAGCAGATTAAATTGCCCTCTGAACCTTAGCTGCCAGAGACTGGTCCCAGCACCAAATTCCTGTCTCAAGAAGGCCAAAAATATGAGGCCATCTGAGTCAACTGAGTTTCGGACTACAATTTCAATGATGGGGGGCACAGATGGCGATTTCATTGTCGTAATACTTCAAAAAATTAAGTGTCATCTCGCAATACATGAACATTTTAAATGCGTCTTGTACTCCCAGGGCTCAATATATCATCGCACATAATCTTCTGCCAGATTACGAGGATTTCACACGCATCTGTCTCTTCACCTGCATTTAACAGAGTCAGGCTGATGTTTGGTGCCAACGCCAAAGAGTAGAGAAACAAAATGTGACATTTTTACCTTCAATCTCTTTGATTTTTGAGTTTTCCAACACGGGAAAAGACCATGACAACCAGGTCGTCCACGTTCGGAGCAACTGTAAATTTGACACGATAAGCATGGGCAAACACACTATCAAGCAGTAACAAGCACGGTAAATTTTAGAATCAGCATGCTAAAAGAAAATTTGTTAGCTAATTTATCAGTATCCTAGAACTGGTTTTAATTAATAAGCACGTCATAATCAATGAGCAAGCCAAAAGCTATCTTATAGCAAAGTTATCTAACAACATTACAATCGCCACAGCAAAGTTGACGTTGACACCGCAAACAAAATGGATGTATCAATCCAGGATAATGTGTGAATGCTAACATAAATGTTTAAAATTCACTCAGTTTCAACTTTCAAGTTTCAGCAATTGCATGCCATATTTCAGAACAAATCAAGTTGCTTTCTGCTCAATTATATTGATCGGAAAGAAAATTTTTTACTTGCATGTTAACCTATGTCCTAGCCAATATGCAGAGATATCGTTTCAAAGGTGGCATGTAGTACCATGTTGATGTCTTGAAAATAAATGGAACACCATAAAAGGATGGATACGAGCACAAAATCAAAGCATATACACTAGCGTAATACTTACACGCTCTCTTTGTCACAATTTTCCATGTAATCAATGCTGTGCAACTTGCTTGGCGAAATGGCATATCCATTTTCACTTTGTACACTATGGTCTTTCCGGGGACCGTAACTGTCAATGATCTTAAGAGCTTTTATCTCATGAGCAAGATCCTCATCCGCATGGCTTGAGGGCACAACTAGGGCCACTGAGGAGTTCCTTTGGTACGGGCTGCCAACAAGTTGCGGCAGAACCTGATGTCTATCAGGTCTTGCTTGATTTATCATACAAGGAGTATATTTTTCAACAGCCTGGACCCAAGCACTCTCCAACCTTTGCTCATCAACCATTGATATTTCTGACGTCTGTGTGGGAACTTCCAGTCCTCTAGCTTTAGATATTGCTGAATTTACAGAAGTAACTGAAGCTAACTGCAACCCTTCAACAGCAGCTGGAGAAACTTTGAACTTCTCCATTTCTTTCTTTACTTCGTCAGAATAATCAAAACTTCTCCTCGAGGTGTTCAAAGCTCCTTTTAGTCGGTCACTGCTCGATGAGCAACTCAGGACATCAGACTCGGCTCTTCTTACTTTAGGGCCAGCCTCTAATGTTAGTCCTGCGGTAATGAATTCAGGTAATAGACCCATTCTGACTTCCACATTGCATCTCAGTACTGTCTCAATTGAATTTGTGATGCTGCTCAAAAATCTTTGAGCTCGAGACTTTATGCCGCAATCCTCAAATGCTATAAAAGCAATCACACAGCCTGAAAAATGAAGACAAGCAAAATTTTACATCAATGGCATGTATTTTTTTATTTCCAAACATGTGAAAAGCTGACCAAGCATAAAAAAGAAATACAGGAACTATGGAGAAGATTTAATTCGCCTTCAAATTTGAGAGAGATAAACAATCCATTGCAAGCCACCCTAAGATCTTAACAGAATAGTCGATGGAGTTTCTAGTTTGCTCTGCATTTACTTCATCCTCAAGCACCAAATTAGTACATTCACTATAGAGAACAATATTCTACACTTAAAATTCATGTTTTGCCAAGCTCCAGCTTCAATTAAAAAGATGGAACTTAGCACCTTCAGCTCCAGATATAAAGATGGATGCTGAAGATTTCTGAAACTTGGATGTAAACTCCACATTCTAGTTTAAAATTTGATGTTGACATTCGTTTGAAGAGCTGCAATCTTGACAAACTTTTGCCTAACTGACAGTAACTTTGTGCAAATTATTCAGTGCATTTTCTAGGACAAAGCTTTACATCCTTCTTTATTGCGTTAGGGTCTAGATTCTCTTGGGCTCTCTGGGATCCGGAAGTTGAATCCATATGTAAGTATGTAACCTAGGGCCTGTTCTTTTCAGCTTCTAAAAGCTGCTTTTCGGTTTTCTACAGTAACTAGCTTTTAAACAGAGTATCTTTTCAAGATAGGGCCTACTGGTTAATTGTAGTACATACTGTACCAACTTCATTTATATCGGCAAAAACCGCACGTGAGTTTCTGTTACTCTATAATCTCTCACACGAACAGCCCAAAAATCATAAGCCGCAGCCAAAAGTCATAAGCTCCAGCTAAAAAAGAACAGGCTAATAGACGCGGTCCAACCAAGAAGCTGGAAGCCAAGGCCAAACCAGTCAGAACCTTCCATGTTCCGTAAGTTAATTTAAGCACAACCGTCTCTCACGTGGTTTCACTGGACAGCTAATAATTTCATCAATTCTGTCATCGCTATTTCTTTTCCAATTCATGACGTTACATTCTTTAGCTGAGGTTACTTATTTGACCTCGCCTTTGTGGAAGTGAGGCTACTGTATCTAACATAATTCTGCCAAATAGGAACCACATATTTGAAGATGACATTCTTAAATATATTGAAACAATATACAGTAAGAGAACTTCCACAAGATCACAAAACTGATCAATGCGCGCTATGTATTTTGCCTTTGGTGACAAAAGTTAAGAGTTGATAAATGATAGGTAATCCACTTAAATATGTTCCACGTTGAAAGCAAGAGAAAACACAAGATATGTTTACCTTCATATTGCCTGATTGATACTAGTTTCCCATGGTCAAAAAGTAGCTGTTGCAATGTCTTGGAGTGACACTTTTCAATGCATCTTATCCAAATCTGGGCAAGGTTATCCGAGTTTCCATTCACCAGGGCCCTTTGCTCAGAACAATTACTCATTTGAGTAGAATCCGGTAGAATTTGATCAACAGACCTACATTCTCCATAGACCAAATTGTCGTTGAGTCTCAACCTAGATGAATATGAGGCAAGAGCCTGAGGACTAGATTGCCCACTGGTTGTTTTGGGGTCAAGTGTTTTCTTTGAAACGCCAAAGGCAGATAAAGAATGAGAAGCAAACCTGCTGGATGATGATTCTCTGACTACTTCGGTCACAGCATCATTGGCTGGTTTAGAGTGTTCTCTAGTACTGCTTCTTGGTTGGTTCATGTCTGAACTATGGCCACAGCCGAGTTGTAGTAGAGCTGCGGTGAACCATGTGGAACGCTCACCTGATAGTCTTATCTGCTTTTCAGCATCAGACAGAATCTTCAATGCTTGTTGTAATCTTTCCAACTCTGAATTAGTTACTACAGACCACAAGCAAAGGTGTTAAAAGATAGACAATCATGTTATAGATTGAATGGACTGCAACTTTTGCAGATGTGATATGTAGCAACTGGTTGAGCAAGAATAGCACAATAAGACATTCAAGTAAAATTTATGCAAATGACAAATTACATAAGAAGTAACAAACCATAACAGAAGAAGTGCAGGCTCCGCTACAAGGTCAAGATTTGGTGCCTCACAGCATAAGTGTAGAGAGGTAGAGAGATAGGGAACCACCACACCTCCTTAGGGGGGGTGACCTTTCATATATATAGCCCAATGTGGCTTGGAATACAATACAAGGTATACAAGGACTATACATGTCTAATACCTGCCTGCAGTCGCAGCGGGAGGATCTCGGACGCAAAGACTAGACCTAAAGTCGGTGAACAACTGTACAGGTAAGCCTTTGGTCATGATGTCCGCGAACTGATGAGTCGAAGGGACATGGAGGACCCGAACCTGTCCCAAGGCAACCTTGTCGCGAACGAAGTGAATGTCGATCTCTATGTGCTTTGTGCGACGATGGTGGACAGGGTTAGCGATCATATAGACGGCGCTAACATTGTCACAGTACACGACGGTCGCAGAAGCAATGGGCGCGTGAAGCTCCTGGAGAAGCTGACGAAGCCAGCAGCACTCGGTCACGGCGTGAGCTACCGCGCGGTACTCAGCCTCAGCACTGGAACGAGACACCGTCGGCTGGCGTTTGGAGGACCAAGAGACCAGGTTGTCGCCGAGGAAGACGCAGTAGCCGGACGTAGAGCGTCTGGAGTCTGGACAGCCTGCCCAGTCCGCATCGGAGTATGCGGTGAGAGAGTCAACCGGCCCGGAGCTGAGGTGGAGGCCGGTGGACAATGTACCCTTCACGTAGCGTAGGATGCGCTTGATCAGCGCGAGATGAGGCTCGCGGGGATCGTGCATGAAGAGGCACACCTGCTGAACGGCGTAGGCGAGCTCGGGACGGGTGAGTGTCAAGTGCTGCAGGGCGCCGGCAAGACTCCGATACTGTGAGGGATCGGCGACTGGAGAGCCGTCGGTGGCGGAGAGCTTGGTACGAGCGTCAACCGGTGTGGCTGTAGGGTGACACTCGGTCATGCCCGCCCGTTGTAGGAGATCCACAGCGTACTGGCGCTGGGAGAGAAACAGTCCCTCCGGCGAGCGCGTAACGGAGATGCCGAGGAAGTGATGCAGGTCGCCGAGGTCCGTCATGGCAAACTCGGAGTGAAGACGCGCCAGGATGCGTTGAAGAAGTGCAGTCGAGGACGTCGTAAGGATGATGTCGTCGACGTACAGGAGCAGGTAGGCAGTGGTGTCCCCCTCTTGGAGTACAAAGAGGGACGTGTCGGAGACGGAGGCGACGAAGCCGAGCTGCCGGAGATAGGCGGCGAAACGCTGGTACCAGGCCCGAGGAGCCTGTTTCAGGCCATAGAGAGAACGCTGCAGAAGACAGACCTCGTCAGGGCGAGCAGGGTCGACGAAGCCTGGAGGCTGCTGACAGTACACGGTCTCCTCCAGATTGCCATGAAGAAAAGCATTCTTCACATCAAGCTGGTGAATCGGCCAGGAGCGCGACGTAGCAATGCTGAGGACGACTCGTATCGTGGCAGGCTTGACGACGGGGATGAACGTCTCGTCGTAGTCGATGCCGTGTCGTTGAGAGAACCCTCGAACCACCCATCGCGCCTTGTGGCGGGCAAGGGAACCGTCCGAGTGGAATTTATGTTTAAAAATCCACTTGCCCGTCACAATGTTGGCGCCAGGAGGACGAGGAACTAGGCGCCATGTCCCGTTGTCAACGAGCGCCTTGTACTCGTCAGCCATGGCAGCACGCCACTGAGGATCGGCCAAGGCACTCCGGTAATTCGCCGGTACCGGCGAGACGACAGAGTGGGTGACGGAGAAGCCGTAGCGCTGAACTGGACGAAGAGTCCCGGTCTGGGACCGGGTGACCATCCGGGAGGCTGGCGGCACAGGTGCTGGCGCTGCAGCAGACCGCTCCGACGGTGCAGCAGACTGCTCGGCCGCCGGCGTCGGTGCCCGGGGACGCCGACTGTAGGTCAGGTGAAAGTCCCAGGCTGCTGGAGCTGGGGCGGCTGCTGCTGGTGGAGATGGTGCAGCCGCCGGTGGAGTAGGAGCGGCAGCTACCATATGCCGAACAGGGGCTACTGCCACCACAGGACCGCGAAATAGGATCGCGGAGTCGTCCTGCATCTCCTCGAGGACCTCCTGAGTAGGGCGCGGTTGCTCAACGTCGGCATGCGACGGAGCGACCGTGTGGAGGCGTGTCGGCACGGTAGATCCTGCAAGCAAAAAATCCAGGTCGCTGGGCGAGGACCCAGAAGTGTAAAGCCCGAAGGGAAAACAAGTCTCGTCAAAAACAACGTGGCGCGAGATGATGATGCGCCGGGTTGATAGATCAAGGCAGCGGTACCCCTTATGCGAGGAGGGATAGCCGAGAAAGACACAAGCCGTCGAACGAGGAGCGAGTTTGTGGTGAGTCGTGGCGGTTAGGTTGGGGTAGCAGAGACACCCAAAAACACGAAGATGAGAGTAATCGGGTGTTTTGTTGTAGAGTAGAGCATATGGTATGGCATTGTGAACGGCGGAGCACGGGCGTCGGTTCAGCAGATATGTTGCTGTGGCGAGCGCCTCAGCCCAGTAAGATGCAGGCATGTGCGCATGGATGAGCATGGTGCGGCTGATATTGTTCAGTGTGCGAAGAATGCGTTCGGCTTTGCCATTTTGTGGGGAAGTGTAGGGACACGAGAAACGTAAATGAATACCATGAGAGGCAAAAAGATTGTGGAGGGTATTGTTTACGAATTCAGTGTCGTTATCGGCCTGGAAGGCTTTAATGGCGAGGCTGAACTGCGTGGAAGCATAGTTGCAAAAATTAGTGATGTGGGCTGCGACCTCGGATTTGCGAACGAGGGGAAAAGTCCAACAGAAATGAGTAAAATCATCGAGTAAAACAAGATAATATTGATAACCTGAGATACTAGCAACAAGGGACGTCCACACGTCACAATGAACGAGTTCAAAAGGCATAGAGCTAAATGAACTAGAGTTCGAAAAAGGAAGCCGCACATGTTTGCCAAGTTGACACGAATGACATAGAGTATGCTCTACTTTATTGCAACGTATAGATGCACTATGGCGAAGGATGTCGATGGTGGCGGAACTGGGATGACCAAGACGGTGATGCCATAGGTTGGTGGAGGTGGCGATGCTGGCGTGTGGAGCGGGAGGTGTTGCGGGGAGGGTGTAAAGATCGCCAGCACTATTGCAGCGAAGCATCACGCGCCGGGTCGGGATATCCTTGACAGAAAAACCAAGAGCGTCAAATTCGATAGAACAGTTGTTGTCTCTAGTGAATTGACGAACTGAGAGCAGGTTGTGCACTAGAGATGGAACAACTAAAACATTATGAAGTGGAAAATTTGACACGGATGTATGAAGAATAGACTCGCCATGACATGAAATAGGAAGAGTTTGACCATTGCCAACGGTAATGTAAGAATGAGAGGAAGGATGGCAAGAAAGGAGTATACCATCCGAGGAGCTCATGTGAGAGGAGGCGCCGGAGTCCAACACCCAGGGATTCTGATCCTGCATGTTGAGCTGGTTGAGGGCGGCGACGAGGCCAGCTTGGTCCCACATAGGAGCCGGCTGGGAGACCTGGAGCGGCGCGAAGGTCGTGGGGGGCTGTACAGGCACGAAGGCCGTGTGAGCCTGAGGGGGCGCACCGAGGATACCTGGGCGCCAACCGCTAGGACCCTGTTGAGTCGGAGGGGGGCCCTGTGGAGCCCACGAGTTGTAGCAGATCCAGGGACCCATGGGCCTGTACTGGCCGGTTTGCTGATACTGGCCGGTCTGCTGAGGAGCACCAGTAGCACCTCCGCGCGGCTGGCCGCCGCCCGAGCCGCGCTTGCCCTTGCCCTTGCCTTTCCCGCCGCCGCCGCTCTTGTTGCCGCTGCCGTAACCGCTAATGTGGGGGTTGTAGGAGGCGCCAGAGTTGGCCCCGGCGGTAGTGGAGCGACACCCGCCCGGACTGGTGCAGCCAGAGCCAACCGCAGTAAGAAGGGCGGTGTTGACGACGGTCTTCTCGTCATTGGCCAAGCGGAGTTTTTTGAGAACCAGCATGTCGTGGGCTCTGGCGAACGTAGGAAGAACGGCGGAGTTGGCGATGTCGTCGGCGGTGTTGGAGAAGCGAGGATTGAGGCCACGCAGTAGGGCGAGGACGAGCTGCGAGTCCTCCACAGGATGGCGACGTCGCGAAGGGCGGCGGCCTTGGTCTTCAGGCGCTGGCAGTACGCCGAGATGGAGTCGCCTTGCACCATGGAATGGAACTCGTTGAGGAGGAAGATGGCGCGCGATTCCCTGTTGGTGCGGAAGATCCCCTCGATGGCCACCCACAGATCGCGGGCGGTCGGATCGGCGTCGTCCATGGCGAGGTCGAGGACGGAGTCGTCGACGGAACCGGAGAGCCAGCTGCGGACGCAGCACTCCGCGGCGTCCCACTGAGGGTCATCGGGTTGGGGAGGAGCGGAGCCGTCGATGTGCGAGCGAAGTCCGAATTTGCCGCACAGCGACTTGAAGAAGAACGCCCACTTCGAGTAGTTGGAGTGAAGATCCAACGTGATCGGAACGTGGGACTTGACGTTGACTGTGGCGTAGGGGAGAGCCACAATCGGAGGCGGCGGCGCGGCAGGACCGGCGCCCATGGCTCCCGTGGTGGCACCGTCGATGGCGGGCGAGGTTGGAGCGCCTGCAGCAGGCAGGGTGTCGGCGCCCTCGGCTGGCAGGGGCGCCGTGGCCATCGGAAGGGAGCCGCCGGAAGGAGAAGGCGACGCAATGGAATCGCGGCGCGGTTTAGGGTTAGCAGGGGCAACGCGAGCGCGCAATCGGAAGGAAGAGGCGGAAGCGGGAATTTAGGATCTAATTGCGTCTGATACCATGTAGAGAGGTAGAGAGATAGGGAACCACCACACCTCCTTAGGGGGGTGACCTTTCATATATATAGCCCAATGTGGCTTGGAATACAATACAAGGTATACAAGGACTATACATGTCTAATAGTAAGATCTTATATACAAATATAGACATGGGTATTTGATCTTCAAGACCTATGTTTTAAGTAGTTTAAGGCCTTGTTGTTTAGATTTTTTTCTACAAAACATATGCAGCATTCAGTTTCCAGCAAGAATTTGCAGAAACATCAAATCATTGTCAAATTTTATAATGTGCAATGGGTTGATATCAAATATATGGACAACTAAAAAAGTTTATTTGCAAATCTGTCTTTGGGCAGGGCTCAACGAAGGCAAACTCCAGGAGCTGCTTGGTGTTGGAGCTGATCATCTGTTTCAACGCTTCAATTGGCACTATGGTTCTAAAACTAGGTCTACTCAGCCGAGTACTCGCCCGAGTACTCAGACTAGGTCCCCTCATCGATTACAAACAGGCAAAAACGAGTAGCTAACCAGTTTAACCGGTATAACCGGGCGAGTACTCGGATTAATCGGCTAATAGGCCATGTACTTGCCGAGTGGCCAGTCCAGGGAACTGAAGCCCACGCTCAATTAAGTGGCCCATAGCACAGCAACACAACACAATTACCCCTACCCCTCCTGCTTCAACCGGATCTGATCTCCCCACACGCTCGAGGCTATCTGGACTCCAGAGGGCGCCATTATCGTGACGCGTGTGGGAAACCTAGGTCGGGACTCGGGAGGGCAGCGGCGGCTGCTATAACTGCTGCATCTCTTCTGGTGCTACATTTCCTCCCTCTGGCGGCAGCGTCCCTTGCCGCGGCTCTTCCCTCCGATGGTGGCCTCCCAGGCTATGGCCCCTCCCTCCGGTGGCGGCCTTCCACCTCAAGTGAGCACTACCAACACGACAGCACCGGTAACTCCTTCCATAGGATGACGTTTGCACTTTGCACTTTGCAACACTGGTAGATCTTGATATATGATTATTGGTGAAAAATTCATATTCTAAATTGATGTACATGAGCGGGAAAAAAGGACATTTCATAAAAGATGAAGCAAATTAATGAAATGTTGTAGTAGCAATTGTGCTGGATTTGTCCTTTTGTAGTTCTCCTTTGTTAGATATATCTAGAGTGTTTGTTCTGATAAGTAGAAGTGTAGAACATATTTTTGTGACAAGAAGCTAACATATTTTTGTGGTAAGAAGTTAAGTACAACATTTCAGTCTCCACTAAAACATTTTCACCGATATCATTTGAGAACATGTTAAACTCGACCTGCGGGGGGGAAGAATCCCCCCGGCATTGCTTTAAGAAGAAGGTCTTCTCACGCAGACCGAGAAAACCCCCGAACCCCTGCTCCACCCTTACACAGCGGCACCATCGCCCGACCTTGTGAGACTACCGGCGGATCCTTTGGATCAACGCCTTGGCGGGGCCTTAGACCTGTGCTTTGGTGTGGTAGCAGGCGAGGGGATTTTTTCCCCCCAAGCCTGAAATTCGCTCCCACTGGGAGTCGAACCCAGGACCTAGGGGGTGCTACTTAGGCCTCTAACCATTGGGCTAGAGACCCTTTCGCAGAACATGTTAATGCTATTTTGCACAAGTTTGAAAGCAAGACAACTTTGCAGTTTGCAGTAGAAATTAGAATGCATCTGTTAATCAATTATTCTCAATTTCATTATTTGTGATGTGATGAGTGATGAGGATTTGGTTGATTCTGTTCTATAGGTTGTAGCTATATGAAAGTAGAAGTTGTTCATTTAATCTTCCAATTTGATGTTCACTTATTCTTCTGATGTGTTGTTCACTTTTCTTCCTATTCTGAAATTGTTGTAGGTAGTGGCTGTGCATGACTAATATTTTTAAGCATCTATACACATCAAAACAATACAGTGTTCCTCTAGGCGCTAGCCGGGTGGTAAACCGGCGCCTAGCGCCTAATCGGGCTAGGCAGGCGCCTAGGCGGGCAAGACGGCTGCCTTTGTGGGCAAAATCGGCTAGGCAGCCAAGGCGGGAGCCTGGCACCTAGGCGCCGCTTAGGCGGGCTAGGCGGCCACCTAGAGTAACACTAAAACAATAGCATCAAATGTGGCTTTGATTTTATATAAATATACATATACAAATCTGTTATTAAAATAGAAAAACATATTACAAGGCCAATTGCCGTATAATCACTTCAAAGTGAGGTGACCGAGCAAGTACCGGTTACTGAGTTTTAGAACCTTGATTGGCACGCAAGGTTCAAGCTCAAGACAATCTCTTCATGTCCAATCTGTGGAAGATGTAATTCCTGCTGGTGATTGATGTGTCTGAATGGATGTAATGAGTTGTTGCAAAAACTATTTACTTCCTCTTGAGCCTGTAATAAGTTTGAACTTTTATGTCCTCTGTTAGCTCTAGTAGCGTTACGGTTAGTCAGGTGCTATGAAATCTAGTGTCTGTTAATCATAGGTTGCTAGTTATTTTCAACTATTTCTCTGCATTGTAAGAACTATATTTCTGTTCATTAATGGAAAATGGGGACAATCCCGTATTAAAAAAAGTTTATTTGCAAGGACACGTACTATTAAATTGATATCAAAATCACATTGTCATATTTTAATGTTATTTTCAGTAATCAAGTTGTTATATATTGAGTAGAGACTGTAATTTGGATACAACATTTCCAGTTGAGCATAAAATGATCCATCTTATAAATGACAACATCTAGCAACTAAAATGGTCCCCATATAAATGACTAAATGAAATATCTAGTTATTGCTTACCACTATAACAATTCCAAGCAATTGGCCCATTCTAGCATTGTCTACTCCTTAAGAACTTCCATCAACAGTGGTTTTGCTTAATGCCTTAATGGTGCATTGAAAATTAGAAGCTAATATGCTTCTTCCATCAACAATGGTTTTTGTTATGTGCAGAAAATACTGTACATGAACAGTACCACATGGTTGCTGTGGCGCATATGGCAGCCGGCGCTAATTTAGGGATTGGGATGATTGGTTTCCATGTTTGTTATTTCCTTTTTTTCTCGAACCTACAGGAGAACTGCGCATCATTGAATTAAGAAGAAGAAAAAGGTTGATACAAACGAGTCTAGACGACTCGACAAACCCCTTAGGGGAAAAACAAAAAACAAAGAGGCATCAATGCCATAATCTACGGAGCCCCTTTGCTTCCGCCATACACCACACACTGGCCTCCTCACTAATGTCCCGCATGAGAACATTATGGTTAGGGGAAGCGCCCTCAAAAATACAACTATTCCTATGCTTCCAAATCCACCAAACCATCAACACGACCAAGAAGTTGAAACCCTTACGAAGAACGTTGGGAACCCCTATGTTTGTTATTTCCTTTTGGTTAGTTGCTATCTTTTGAGTTTGTTTCTATCCTTTAGGGTCTACCACTTTTATATAAGGAGGTCCATTGTTATCATTTGGAATCAAGCAAAGAATGAATTAAGAAACTACTCTCCATGCCTTAGCGGAGTGCATCTCTCTCTCTAGCCAAGCTCCTCTCTCCCTCTACAAAGCGCCCTCATTCTCTTAGTGCTTTCTCCTTCAAGCCATGCCGTTTCGCCTTATCTAACGGTAGTTACCCTTGTTGTGTATAGTACGTGGCAGTTTTGGCTAATGGTGCATCAAAAATTAGGATTTAATTTCAATATGCTTCTTCCATCAACAATGGTTTTGGTTAATCGTACATTCAAAATTAAGATTTAATATGCTTCTCTTGGAAATATCTCCTTGACATTTCAAGGATTGCAGATGCAGTCAATCAACAGCAACACGATAGCAAGTGTCAGTTTATTCCAGTTCATGTTTTTGTTTACTGGTGTTTGAAATAAAATGCCACAATTTCAGAGGATTGCTAATGATGTTGCCTGCCTTACAGGCATGAGAACACTAAAATACACTATTCTGTCTTTATGATAAATGGAAGGAGCATCAAGAATAAGCATTTGTTAATCTAAAATGGAAGATGACAAAATATATTGAAATTACTTCCATCTATTATCTTAATACGACTGCACTACTGCAGTAGATTTCATGATACGAAACACAGAAAGAAAGCACAACAAAGTTGAAAGTACTCACAGCTTCGACCACCGATCCCCACACCATTACAAGTAGAATCAGCTAATTTGTATGTGCCAGCAATGATGTCCATGATGAGCCCAGCTAATTGAGACATTAATGCCATTGGATCAATGCCAGAATCCATCAGCTCTCTGGACCTTTTGACTGTTTCAGCTGTGTCTGATGACATAGCTATCTCCAGTAGATCAAGCAGTTTCTCTTCCGAGACAACCCCAACCTACGAAATATAATTAGCGATTTATTTGGATTGAATAACTAATCTCACTCTTATGTCATTCAAAAATAAGGAAAGGAAGGAGTTCAACTTGTTCTTCACTCATGTAGAAATTGAATAGCAGGTCAGGAGTTCCAACTGAATTAACTATTGAAGAGGTAAACAACAGTTTCTTGTTTCTTCTGTTGTCAATCTTATTTTCAGTTCGCTAAACAGGACATTTGGCATCTTGTCTTATTTCTAGGGTACATTTTAGATATAGAACTCTGCTTTTCACCAAAAAAAATGAAGGTTACATGGGCCCAAACATATGGTCAAATAAAGCAGATACATGTGCCAATCCAACGAGTTTGTGTTTCTTTTGTAATTAGAAACAACAAACTAGCAGTCAAAGAAATTAAGCAGCGTGACCTTGAGAAAAGCTAATGAAAAGTACAAACTTATTAAGCATATCTGGAATGGTAAGTAACAACCTCATGTGCATATATACTGGATTATTCAGAAAAAACAAGTTGCCACTCTGATTAGTGCATCAAATTCAGAGAAAATTTTAAAGAAGAAAAAAGACTGAACAGATCGTAGAAACTACAAACTAGGAAGCAGCTTTTATATGTAATGCGAAGCAATATTTAGTTACTAAACGAAGCAGTTGATCATAATAAGCAACTTACCAGATCATTGACAAGTGAAGGTGTTATCTTTTTCCCCAACAAACTCAATTGATCTAACATTGTCTCTGCATCTCGTAGTGAGCCATCTGAATTTAGAGCTATCAAATCTAAAGCTGCTAATTCAACATCAAGACTTTCCTTCACGGAAATTCTCCTCAACCGGCACACAATGTCAATATCTTTAATCTTGTAGAATACGTATTTCTGACAACGTGATATTACAGCACGAGGCAAGTTGTCGGGGTCAATTGTTATGAATATGAAGACAACACGAGGTAATGGTTCATCAAGAAACTTCATAAATGCTGACCACACTTTGGAAGATAGCATGTGGCATTCATCAACAACAAACACCTTATACCGGGATGAAGTTGCAGATGGTGGTATGTTTTCCAGTAAGCGCCTAATTCTGTTTATACTCTTCCTATTAGTTGAATCAACTTCAATTAGATTAGTTCCATTTCCACTGAAAACGTCTGTGCACTCCTTACATATCCCACAGGGTTTGTTATCTCCAGTAGCAAGACAACTTAGTGCCGCTGAAAATATCCTTGCAGAGGATGTTTTCCCTGTTCCACGAGGGCCTTGAAAAAGATATGCCGGTGCTATCCTTTCCTTTGTGACGGCATTACTAAGTGACTGTTCTATAATATTTTGACCAACAATTTCACTGAATGTCCTTGGTCTGTACTTCTGGCTCAAATTTCTCTGGTCTGACATTGCCAGTTCAGCACCATGAACAGCTATATCAATCGCATCCTGGCTTTTACAGCTAGACCACCTTCTCCCATCTAACCGGCTCAAAGCTTCCAAATCAAGCTCCCCAACATTGGTTGAGATTTCATCACTCGATGAATCAAATGAAGAAGAACCAAAATCACAGCTATCGCCCAGAAGTGGCATTCCCTGGGCAGATTTTTTTGAATGGACCCATTTCATCGAACCAGATGATCTCTTCTTCCTATGCAATGTCTGACTCCCACATAATAGGATGCTGCCTTTTCTTCTAAGTGTATCAGATAGTGAAGGAGAATAATAACTTCCTCTAGATCCTTTATGTTTGCTCCTCTTTGATGAGTAGCAAGGAACACGAGACCTCTGACTTCTCCACAATGCTGATTGGTTAGACTCATCACCATCAAAAGTAGTAGCAGTCCATGAACCAACAGTACTGGTGTTCCCTCTTCCATGCCTGTAATAGGAGCTAGTTGAAACAGGGGTGCAAGAAAAGGAAGATCCCTCTCTTCTACCCATTTTGAGTAGTTTAGAGGGATTAGAAGAGCTGACACATCCACAAGCAGCAAAAAGTGGAGATGCTGGGTGAGAAAAGTAACCCCCCTCCCGAAACAGCTCCTGACTTTCTGAGTTGCAGTTCTCAGTGTCCTCAGATTGCTCACCGGAGTTGACATGAAGATCTAGCAACTTTGAAACTGCTGGATTTTTTATTGTTCCTTTACTTGACAACAAATCCCTTCTCCTTCTCGCTGTTCTTTTAACAGGAGTGCATGATGTTGAGCTCTGAATATTGTAAATGTTGACTGGAGCATCCAGACATGCGTCGCCTTTGGAGCCCACGCCATTAGCTTTGCATGGACTTTCCAGGTTAAACTCAGCAGACACTTGCCTACCGTCCTCATCTAATTTCATTCCACTTTCACTGGACTTGTTAGAATATTGCCTCCAATTGTAGAGATAAACTTTTTTTGGTTTCTTTTCACCTTTTGATTGTGCAGAAGGTGACTCGGTGTGCTTTGGTGCTAAACTACCTCCAACCCCGGTGCTGTGTATAATGCTAGAAGTCGCCACCAATGACCTAGAACTCAAAGGAGACCTCCACGTTGAGCAAGTCTCGGGATCTCGCAAGAAGCGTGCCTTCTGCAAAGCAGTAAGTTCCTTCCTCAAGTGAAGTTCACTTGGGCCAACACAACCTTCAACCATTGTCCCCATCTCTGAACTAGAATGATGATGACATGTCGAGCAAAGAGTAGATATTAAAAGTGAGCAACACCCAAGAACAGAAATGCAGTATTTTTCTCCTTATAATATATTCATAAGAAATAATGTCCAGTATTTTACAATTGAACAGCAGATGCAAAGCATAAATACAAAACATGCTGTGATTCACATATAGAACACGTATTAATACACAATATAAAGTAATGTTGACAATTTCAGCTTCAGAAACAGCATGCACAACCTGCAACTTCAGACGCAACGTCTCTCTAAAGTGGGAAGCAAAATACATGCACACACCCACACAGAAAGTGCAATCTGGTAGCAAGGGGGAATTAGTGTTATTCATAACAACCAAATGAAACTAGTTTTTCTGTGTTATTCACATAGTGAAACTGTGAATGTGCACTGACAAACAGGTGAAATTAGTCTTTTATATGGAACTCCTCGTTTAAGAAGCTGGTTATTTGTCATAAAAATATAGCATATCTTAATAAGTTGACATGAAGAGCAGATGTAAGTGGCAACGAGAAAACTTATTAAGATACATCATGTACCCATGGTCATTTGCTTACATTTATTCTTCTTTCTCTTATGGCTGAGTAAAAGCACATGCAATACAAAATTTGGTCAGTATGAGGGAAATTTCGTGTAGCAAATTTCCCATAAAAAAATCCATCTACCAAGTGTATATGGCTATACGTAATCTAATCCAATTGGTACCTTCAACAGCTAGAAGATTAGAATGTTCAGATCATACAGTAATGTCTATTGTTTCTTAGTCACCTACAGGTAACAGCTGGTAAACTGAAAACCTTAAAAGCACGCATATATGTAAACTAATTTATGTAAAGCATGGAAAGGGCAGAACTTAATAACCCGACCAATATTAAGTTACAACAACTTAAATAAATAAATTCCGACTCTGACCCACAACTCTGTGAGCAATGACTTTGAGAGACCATGTGAAGGTCTAGAGTGTAGTTGTGATGAACAATTGACACTTTGGTTGAGTTGAAATTGATTTTTGCAAAAGTTCTAGAAAACTTAGATTGTGTTGTCAGGTGCCCAGCGGTCTGACCGCCATGGAAGAGTGGTCAGACCAGCTTCTCGAGTGTAGACATGTCTAGAGAGGTACCCTAGACATGTCCAGGGTGTCCTGAGAGTTTTTTGAGGGGTCAGACATGTTTGGGGTATCAAAGGCATGTCTGGGATATTGATGAAATTGGATTTTGAGTTGGCTTGAGTGTGTGGGTGTAGTTTATTGGTTGTGTTGTATTGCATGATGCATGATTTTAACTAACGTGAGTCAAAGGCATAAAACTTATGCTCAAGATGGTTGCTTGGTCTTTGAATGTGCAAGTAGTTTGAAGAATGTTAACGGTCGTGTAAATCCGGATGAGAATACGTGGCTCAAGCAGGAAACGCAGAGAAGACCAGGATCATAAAGAAGCGAGTTGGTGTATATGGTGCGTCAAGTGATAAGGCCGATGCATATAGAGACAGTTCGGGAAAATCCGAATGCGTGAAGCTATGACAGCTAATTATTGGGCACCATGGGCTGTGTGTCAAATCATGTGGAGATACATTGAGGTGAAGGTAAAGACAGAGTCAAAGAAAGGTGCTCAGAAGCTTCGTCAAGGGTATTTTGTTAGTTGGCCAAATACCAGGTTACTACCTTGATCAAAACCACAGCACGGGGAGGCGCAAAAGGGAAGTGGTTTAGGTCAAGAAGAGCTGGAATTGACAAGTTGATTAATTACTAAAGGATTAGTGGGTTGAACCTTGTAAACGCTTTTAGAAGCACGCGTGAGTATGTAAAACCCATGTCCGTGGCGTTGACGGGTTCCCCGGTAGGCTTAATAGCTTGGACCCATTAGGATTGCTGCTGGTTATCAAAGGGGAGGAGAGGACGTGGTAGATCAAAGGATTCTAGGGTTGAGATTTTTGCTCTTCCACGTTGTCTCCTTCCAGGGTTTGAAAGAGAGTTGGAGAGGAAAGAATGGTGCTGTGGAAGCACTTTGTAACTTCCATATTTCTGTAATCATTCCTCTCTATGTGATAATCAAAGATCAAACCTTGTCTCTAAACTTGTTTGTTGTTCATGTTTTGAGATTTGCTTGTATCTTGTGTTCTTTATGTCATTTCTTCTCTCCCATGCTCCCTCTTGGTCTTGCTATGATCCATGGTGAGTAAGAGACACTAGGAGATCCTTGTTGATCATTCATTGCTGATCTAGAACACTTCCATAGCAAGATTTGAGATCAAGGCTAATTTTGCTTGTTCTTGGCTCAAATTTGGATTTTCATGAATGAGATAGTGTTAGCACCATGGTTATTACGGCGGTGCGGCGAGGCGCGGTGCCTCACCACCTTCACACAACAATATCGCTTATGGCGCGCGGCGTGGCGACGCCATACACATAAGTAGCCACAAAAATATTGGATTTCCAGAGGGTTTAAACAAAAGAAATATAAAGCAATAAGGACTTTATTGTAATTTCAGAAAATAGGAGGACTAAATTGCAAAATGTCAAACCCTAAATCAGATAACTGGCGTGCGTGCGTGGCGGCGGCCGCACGCTCAGTCTCGCCCTCTCGCCCGCTCGCTCGGCCGCCTCCTCTCGCCTCTCGCCCGCTCACTCGGCTGCCTCTCTCCTCTCACCCTCTCGCTCGGCTGCCTCTCTCCTCTCGCCCGCTCGGCCGCCTCCCTCCTCTCTCCTTCCCCCATCTCCTCCGCCTCCGGCGCCAGCGAGGCCGAGCCAGCTCGCCGACGGCCGCTCCCTCTTCCCGCCGCCACTATCCACCGCCCCCAAGCGGCAGCCGCGGAGGAGGCGGCGAAGACTCGTCGCCCGGCGAAGCAAGAGGAGGCGCGACCGCGGATCCGGCTGCGGCGTGGGCGGAGGCAGTGGATCCGGCGGCGGCGACGGCGGATCCGGCTGCGGCGAGGGCGGATCCGGCTGCGGCGACGGTGGATCCGGCTACGGCGACGGCGGAGGCAGTAGATCTAGCGGCAGCGGCGGCGGCGGATCCGGCCGCGGCGACGGCGGATACGACGCACCTCCATGTCGTCCGGACGACATGGAGCCTCCGGTCCGCCACGACGATATGGCGACGAGATATCGCCGATATCTCGTCGCCATAACAACCTTGGTTAGCACAAATCCTTGCCTAGATTAACTTGTTATGACATGTAAGAGTGGATCTGGATCATTCTCTTGATTAGAAACTCCTAGAGCAATAACTAATTTGGATTTTAGGGTTTTAGATGTTCTTATGACCTAGATTTGATTTTCCTTAAATTCGTGAACCCAAACCCAAGAGCTTTGCAATTCTTGATTGGTTTAGATTCTTATTGCATTGAAGTCTCATGCCAAATTTGAAAATGCTTAGATGAGTTTTGGACAAGTTCTTGAGATTTAAACTTTTGACCCGAGAGGTTTTCAGGTCAGAGAACAGAGGACCGGTCAGACCTAGGACTGTGCAATCGGTTTTTTCGGTTTAATCGGTTCGGTATATACGGTATATACGGTAAATACGGTGTTTGTAGTTCGGTAATATACGGTATTTTTAGAAGTACGGTTCGGTATCGGTAAATCCCAATTTATTTCGGTGCGGTATCGGTAAATACCATATTTACCAAAGTTGACGTGAATTGCAAACGATATAGCGACTAGCGAGACGAGTAGGCGATAGTACATATACTATTGGCAATAGAATTAGAATTTTAGAAACACTCTAATGTAGTATGGAGATTCCATGACATATGCATAAAGTAATAAAGCATAATAATTAATGATGTTCTCTGCCTATTAAAAAATATTTATCTCTTAGTCTTATTTTATTTGAATAACTTAAAGCAAAGAAACACTCATCAGTGAACATCACTTGAGCTCACATCTTCTCATACAATCCCGCCAGGCCGCCACGCAGCACGCTATGCATGTACATCGATCTATGTTGCATTGTTGCTGGACTCGCATACATGTACAGCACAGGCCCTTGTGAGAATCATGACCTCTGTGCGAGTGAGACTTTGAGGAAGCCTTATTGCGGCCGGGCCCATCATCCGGAAATCATCCGAGTGAAACCGAAGCATCCGGAGTCTCCCTCCCGTGACTGTTGCGGAGTCGCCGGTTCGCTCTGTTCGGTATTTCGGTTTTTTCGGTTTTTAATCGGTTTTTCCCGAAAAAACCGAATGCCAAAAAAACCCAAAATTTGAAAACCGAATCGAATACCAAAAACCAGTCAAACCGAGTTGACCGGTTCGGTTCGGTTTTTTTGGATCGGTTTTTTCGGTTCGGTTGAAAAATGCACAGCCCTGGTCAGACCGACCGTAGGCCAATGGTTAGACTAACCAGCGGTCAGACCAGCCCTTCAATGGCGGTCTGACTGGCTCTATGCAGTAGGCTGTTGATTTTGTTGGTTTTTGCCTCTAGCTTTGCTTTGCTTAGCTTAGTTGGTGTGATCTAAACTTGATGACTATTATAGCTACTTGAAGATTTTGAATCCCTTTGGGGGAAAAGTTTTAGGAATCATTCGCTTCTCTGATTGGCAACATCGGACCTACAGACTTGACTTCAAGTGCATGCCATTTAAGATGGGGCCAAATACATATAACTCCAAACCAGATGGTCTTGAACAGTTTACAAGCTGAGCCAGTGCTTAATGCAAACATAAAGGATGGAATAAGATAATAACTACTTTCAGTGGGTAGGTTACTACAATGAGATATGTTAACAAGATGAGCAGACTGATGGGTTTAAAAATCAGAAACCATCAGCAAACATAAAGTCCTTGGAGAAAACATGTAAGCTATGCAAGTAAGAAAAATATATTCAGGTTTAAAAGGGAAAATGATTTCGCCACTTTAAGAGGCAGAGAAAAAAGTAGACAATTGAAGAGAAAAATACTTTCTATAGTTTTCTTTAAAAAATGGGGGGAAAACAATCGGCAGTTCACTTCTTTTCCTAAACCATAGAAAGAAATATCACCTTTATTATCTTGTCTACTCTACTTCTTTCTTTACTATCACGGTTTATCCCTCATTCTCCATGATAATGGATCTTCACAGCAATTTCCTCTTCGCTCGGAGTTAGAAATCGAAAGACAGCAATATGCTTTACGTATTCGAAAATGTGATCCAGTAACCAACTTCAGTTAGCAACTACTCCTAACACTATACCATTTTTACCTTTCCTAAAACTTCACATCGATTAAAATCTAAAAGTGCATTCCATTTGTAACGGAACCACAGAAACACAAGATGAATCATGCAACAAGGAAACGACTGAAGTAAATAACGCAGAATGGTTCTAAAAACGGCAGGATGAACAGATCACTAGAAAAAATTAGTAAAAACCACATCTTTGTACCTAGGATGGCATACAATCGAAACAGTAGAAAAGAAATTCCTAATTCGATCCAGCTGCAGCGGACTAGAGAGGAAACTAAACGAAATAGCGCATTCAGAAGAACACACTGGCGAGAAATACAAGCGGGATCTTCAGGTGGGAGCACGGGAGAAACAGAGTACAGCATCACAGGACCGTCCAGACGAAAAGTAAATTGAAATTTCTACGGAGAAATGCGAAAAGAACCAAATGGAGCGAACAGCATTTCGATTACCGGACAGGAAAATCAAATCAAGAAGCCAAGAAATCCCCAGGAGCAAACAGCAGCAGCAGCTACGAAAGATTGCGCGAGGGCGGGGGAGGGGGGACGCTCACCACGGCAAAACGGGTAGGAGCTCGCCAACTCGGATCAAAGAATCTGCAGCAAGGGGAAGAAGAAAAAGGAGAAGCTGAGACTGGTCCTGGAAAGGCACGAGAGGATGCGAAAAGGAATCGAAAAAGGAGGCGCCTTTGGAGGTGGAACGTACCGGAATGGGCAGTGAATGAAATGAGCAATGCGGGGGGGTTCGGAGGATTTAAATCTCTCTCTCTCTCCACCCTGCCGCACTGTGGGCGGTGAACTTGTTTTCGGGGTTTTCCACTGCTGTACAGCACGGTCGGTGTCCCGAGGATAGAACTGTTCACTGTAGCACTTTTAAAAAATTACTGCAGAATTTTAGAAATTTACCTATTTTTACAAAAACTAGCTCCCTCCCTAAACCTATCGAGCTGTAGTACCTTGATAGCACTTGACGAGCTCCCCTAACTGGAAGGTCATCGGCCAGGCGCATGCTTAATTAGTGTTATTCATATTTAATTAGTGCTAATTATATTTAATTAGCGCTAATCATGAGCTTAACTAAATGCTAGTCATTAGGCATTAAATGCTATCGCACTGGGAGGTTCAGCAATGCACCTATTGAGCTACTATAGCTCGGTAGGTGTCTGTTGAGCTCCCTTAACTCAACAGGTATCTACCGAGTTCAATAGGTCTACGGAAATGCTACATTTACAAAAACAGACGTTTATAGGTTAAATTTAAAAAAAATGCTACACTGACATTTTATATGAACAATTCTTAAGGATAATGGTTTTTACATGGGCTAGGATTCCCTAGAATTTTTGCTATATATAGTGCCCTTTGAACTCGTATTTACAAAAATAGACACATACGTATGGTATTGACCAAAATAACGTTTCTGCCATCCAGTCGGGCGGTAGTGCTCTGGAGGTGACACGTGGCACCTGCTGTCTGATCGCCGGGCGGCAGGCGCCTGCCACCCAGCCACCAGACGGTAGGCCACTTGTCATCCACCCACAAAACATCACGTGATTAAGGCAGCTATACCTGCCTAAATTCGTAATTTTATGTCATATTTGTTTAAATTTTTACATATAGCAAATAAGCTTAAAAAATTACAAAATTTTATGCACAGTCTCCTGAACAAATATGACATGAAATTACAAAGTAAGATAGGTAATTAAGCTGGCTAATTAACTAGCTTAATCACCTGCCGTTTTGTGGGTGGACGGCAGGTGGCCTGCCATCTGGTAGCCGGGCGGCAAGCACCACGTGTCACCTCTGGAATACTGTCGCCCGGTGACCGAACAACAGAAATATTATTTTTATCAATGCCACACACATACGACTATTTTTGTAAATACAAATTGAAAAGGTGCTATATACGCAAAATTTTGGATTCCCGGTAGAGCCCTACTGATTTCTTATTGTTTCCCACTGTTTCAATCGCAAGTACAGCCGTGGTGGTAAATGATGCTTTGAGCATTGACATAGCGTGTGAAATATAAATTTGAACATCAATTTTCTATCGTGAAAAGTACTTTTGGAGATAGATCTAAATGTATGGACAACTTTAAAAAAAAAGATTGATAGGACATAAACACAAGAGATCAAACTCTACTGCATGAATTTACTATTAAGGGATCAGTACTTGATTTTTAGATATATATGCCGCTCTAAATGTTAGAACTTTGTAGGATGCCCCTTCGAAAAGATTAGTGTTGTTTAATGCCACCTCAAAACCTGTTTGTTAGTTTTTGTTTGCCATTTTTACAAAAAATTCTTTCTTTGTTTTGTTTTGCAACTAGCATTTTTGGCCGTCTCTGTCCCAATCATACATGCTTCTGTTTGGGTATGACAAGCCAGGCAGACATCGCTTTCACTAGGATCAACCGATCAGGCAGCCAGTGCACTTGGGCGCTTTGGGTAATGGACACGCTCAGCGTGGACCAGAACAAATCATCCAAAATAATCCAAGTTGTCGAATACTATATAACTGTGAACTAGAGCCCACATGTACCGAGCAAATACGGCCACCAAACTTAATCAATAACAGGGGCACTATGATGACCAAGTTCTGTGATTGAGACTTTTTATTTATAATTAAGATTTTTTATCTATGAATGATTCAGCATGTTAAATCAATAACTTTTTTTCTAAATTGATATCTTTTTGAATTAATGAATGTTAATGGATGTGCCTGATATATTATATATTATTACACTTGCACGCATTTAAAAGCAACCTAAAGGCAGGGCGGCTTGGTGCTCAGACACCATAGCGCCTCATTTCAGCGTCCTCTCTCTCTCTCTCTCTCTCTCTCTCTCTCTCTCTCTCTCTCTCTCTCTCTCTATATATATATATATATATATATATATATATATATATATATATATATATATATATATATATATATATATATATATATATATATATATATATATATATATATATATATATATATATATCTCCAAACCGTCGAATTGTAACTACTCTCACATAAGCAAAGCAATCCAAGTTTGTCGAATGCTAACAGTGAAGTATTTGCATGTACCGAGCAAGTAATAAGTAACGTCACAAATTTAACACAGGCAATATGCACCCTATACCCACTACATAAAAATACAAGTTGATGGTCATACATCTATTCTTTCATAGAAAAATACCTTTTAAAGTTAAGATAATTACCCATAAAATATCATTCACCCACCCCTCTCTCTCACGAAGCAGACTTATCGTCCTCCCTGACATTCCTCGATACCCTAGCCCACCGCCACAGACCTCACACGATCTCTCCCCTCTCTCATCGCCGCCTGCAGTGCTCGGCACTCTAGGCCTCCCCACATGCCGCCTCTTCCCCACGCTCCGCCTCCCCGTTTGCCCCCCTCCGCTGTCTCGGCCCCCTCGGCTCCTACCCCCACCACCTTCTTCTATCCCTCGCCTCCTCCTCCTTCTTGCCTCCATGACCAATGCACACTGCATTGCATCTCGCGTCGCCTCGATCCAGAAAGGAGGTCATCAGATCCATTGGATCCAGCGAGGATGATGCCAGATCCGGTTGTTGGAGACAAGAACCACACCCGGGCCCTCACTGCTACCTGTGTATCGCCGCACCAGATCCAAACCGCATCGCAACCTCCACCAATAAGTTCATACCGCACCACAACCTTCGCCGCCAGCCACACCCACCACCTCGCCACTCCAGCTCCTCATAGACCCCTGCTCCGCCTCCTCCGCACGACCGATGGTGATGAACCCGACGCCAACAGCCCCCATCGAGCCTACTCTAGTTTAGCCGCCACCACGTTGGCCCGACATCTCGACGTCGACGCCAGTTTCCTCCACCGTGACATCTCCGTAGACATCTTCTTCCTCTTCCCCAATGACCTCATCTTCTCCAACACCGGCTTCCTCGGCCTCTTCTTCTCCAACTGCCACCACCCTCAACTGGAAAGGAATGTGCCTCCACAACATCACCGCCTCTCCTCGCATCTGTGCCACCGTCGCCCTGTCGACATCTGTTTGGCTAGTTATGCTCACCGGCGCCACAAACAGTCGTCGCCCTCCACGATGTCGCGTGCTCGCCAAAAGACGAGAACACGATGTTGCTATTGTCAGCTCCCTTGCTAATTGCCCAGCTTGATTGCACATCACATTCCTTGCAAACCGCCCAACTTGAATGCACAACAGTTGCAAGCAAGGAACGAGCGTGTGTGCTCGGTGGATGCCTCCTTCAATGTTACAATAGGTGTAGCTCTTCTTCCACCTTCCACTACTCCTTCTACTTATCCTTCTCCTTATATCCTTAGTATATGTAGCTGCACATCGTTGATCATATGCCACATGCACCAGAATGATGCCAACGCAGTGCAAAAATTGCTCAAGGAGGACGACGCACTCGCCAATGCCTGTGACTACAACAGCCATATGTCGCTCCATGTCGCTGCCCTCTACGACTAGCACAACACCGCCGAGTGCCTCATTGCCAACAACGTTAACCTCAATGCCCATGACCGTTGGCAAAACACGGTGAGACCTCAATGCCCAATCCATCCCAATTTCCACTCAAACCATCCCATATTTCTCTCTGTTTCTTAATTAAGATGGCGCTCGACTGAATATTAAATTTCTTTTATTCACTTCACAAACTGATGGGTCATTCATATGCCAGTTTCTTTATATGTTAGTTGTCGAATAAAACATACCTGAGGTATATATTAAAACTGTATTAGATCCAGTGCAAATCCAATCACCAAGATGATCTTAAGGTATATCACAAAGCAAATTAGTTTGAAATGTTATTCCTGTCCTTCTTTGTTAGCATGAATTTGTTACTACTTGCTAGAGCTAAATCTTTGTTGTGTTGCCTTTCCTATTTTTAGGATGTTGACGGCAGCTACCAAATATGCCGCTGGCCATCGCATTCGTGGAAACTGAGAATTATGAAAGCTGGTTGTGGTTTCTCAGACATGTCAGGGTTGGAGTTGTTGGCACTCGTTCTGGTGTGTGCGTAATCCATGATCACCCGTTGGGATTGTAAAGGCTATAAGAAAACTTCAGGAAAATCCTAAGGAGCCCTTTTCTTGACCAGACATGAGGAACAGGTGGTGCATTCGTCACCTAGGAGCGAACTTTTTCAAGCAGTTTCTGAAACAACCGTTGATGAAGCTATTCAAGAGGCTGGCTATGTAGAACCAGAGGAGAAAATTTGATGCTTTGTGGGCGTTGTTGGATGAGCACAACAGGAAGCACATCGACAAGAGGAGCAAGGGGCCAGTCATTCCTGGGGTGGCACAACCGCAATGCTTGTCAGCACTCGATGAGTCTAACCCAGCTGGATCAAGGGAGAATCATTGGAGAAATGGTCGCTGTTACACGACACGGACGGTGCAAGGTACAACATAATGATGACTAACCTTACTGAGGTGTACGATTGGGTTCTCAGGGGCCTCCGTTCTCAGCCTCTTGTCGCCATCGTGGAAGGTGTTCTTCACAGCACAATCGGTTACTTCAGGGAGAGGTACGCAAATGCCGCACTTCGTGCGACCAATCCCCGAGCCTTGTATTCGTAAAAAATTACAGCATACATGGAGACGAAGGCACAGAAGGGTCAATTACACATAGTACAAGTCATGGGCAACAGGGAGCATTATTTCGATGTGGTACTCTGTGATAGAGCTGGATTTGGGACGGCTCGTTCCCTTGTTACCCACAAGGTATGCCTTGGAGATCATGCAAACGAACCTAGCTGCACGTGCAACAAGCTTAAGCTGTTACACAAACCATGCTCTCATGTTCTCACTGTATGCGGGACCGTGGGCAAGGATCCTTCGAACTTCATGTCGGAGTAATTCTTTAAGGAGAGGGTACTGCATGCTTGGTGTGGGGAGCTCCGGAGGCTCAGGGTTGTCCGAAACTTCGCCACCTTGGATATTGCAGTGAGGATCTGGATTCTAGATGTTAACATGCTAAAGGGTGGGAACGGTCAGCGACAGAACCAGCGTATTAGAAATGATATGGACGAATCGCAAGCCGGAGCATCTGGTGCACGTTGCGGGCGATGTGGTCAGGAGGGGCACACAGTTAGACAATGCAATGCATGTGCTGTTCAGTAGGCAGAGCGGCATGGCGTGTACTAATAGTTGTTGGAGACTAGAAATAAATTTACATTGTAAATTGTGTTTGTTCTATCTGGTGTCGTCAATGGGTAAGTATTAACACAATCAGTTATTTCCTTTTTATTAACGATGGTCATACGTAACAACTGTTCTTCCTTGCAGGTACAGTTCACACACGTGCAGGTCATGCGGGCGCATCTGCCCTTTGTGGGGCAGTTCGATCGCCTCACAGCCGACGACGTGCGCTGGGAGCCGTACTCACCTACGGCATTGCAGGACCATGCTCCTGATGGGCTACCCACACTGTGCTGGTGTGACCGAGCTTTCTGGCTGACGTGCCAGAAGCTCGTGTACGATATCTTCGTAGAAGACTACGCGCTCAGCGAGTGATGCGGCAGTTTGGTCTACGTCAGGCGCTTCCTATACCAGTCGGACCACCGCTCCCGCAGAGTGTGCACGCGTGAGTGACTGCTTCTCATAAATCTGTACATGCTTACTACTCTGTTTACAAGTACTTACGTAATGATCCTATGCGCAGGCACACCAGAAAGGGAGTTAAATGCGGCACAGACTGGACGGCGAAGATGTAGGGGTGGACTGCGCAGTGGGAGGGTGCGCTCGACGACCACGTGGAGGAGGACCGCCCCTACGATAGCAGGGACTACGCGGAGTACCTGGCTGGAACCAGGGCGGACACGTACGAGGCTCATACATGTCGTTGACCCGCCCACCGCACACGTCGCCGCTCCCACAAACACGTACCCCGCACACCTTACGTGGGACGCTCACCTCGCGGTACGTTACACGTAATTTTTAAAGATTCCCTAATGGCAATTCCATTTTGATGATTAACCATTTCATGTCTTTTCCTTCAGGCTGACATCGGTACTTCGATGTGGAGCGAGTCCGTCACTATGCTGGACAGGCTCGCCGCAGGTGTGGAGTTGACCCACGAGGAGAACGTGAGCGTTTGGCGTCGGATGGAGGCCAGGTGTAGACATATTGTAGGACTGCTGTCCTGCACGAGGCTACCGACGGTCTCCGCAGCCACGCCCAGCGCACAGACGGTTCGTCCACCGGTGCCGCCCCGACCGGCGTGATACTACTCCGGAGGTTGTACGTGGGCATGTCCTACACCACCTCACCCGGACTAGCTGGGGCTCGGCCTGGAGACGGCCTCGTACACCGCCAGGGCAGCTGTTCACACGTCCTCCGCACATCCCCGGAGGGTACGTTCCTCTTCTAGACGCGATAGCGCCAACTGAGGGTACACATCATCGGATCTCGCTTTTATCACAATGCTTTATGTAACAAACTAACGATATTACTATTGCAGGTCTTTTCTTCCCTGAGCCGAGATATGGCGTCTCTCCAGGCCAGGACGATCGGGACCAGTACTTTTCGGACTAACCCGGGCCGGCATCCGGCTCTGCACCTCAGAGCACACCACCAGAGGTTCTCTCCGGGAGTGCCCTCACCGGTGCACCAGAGGGCACACAGGCAGCGGTGTAGCCCACTCCACCAGCTCAGCGGCAGGTGCGACGGTCTCCTGAGCGTCTTATGTTGTCTGGGCGTCATCACCCATTGCAGCGAAGGACAGCCAAGCGGGGCCATATGGGAGGACGCGGACGCGGAGGGTGCCAGGGTGACGATGGACGGGGTGCTAGGGGATAATAGTTCTCAGTGTACACTATATGTTCATGTACTATTTGCGTTTGTTATTTACGTAGTTAACTTTTACTTGTACGATGCCGAGCTTACTTCTACTTCTCCTTACGTTCTCCACGCGCACAACAAACGAACAGTGAACTGCACCGATGGCAACTGTAGCAGCGCACGAACCATTCAATTACATGCTTAATAACATTGAAAATTATTTCGAACAAGAGTGCTGAGTATTGCTGAGGGGGCCACCTCGGACATGGCTGGCTGTTATTATAGTGGCAAGCACATATACAACTAGGGTTCGTACAGTAGCATGAAGGGTCGTACGAACTCCCTATATCGATGACCTCCTCGTTGCCCCTCTCGCACTCCACCTGCTGACAAGGTCATCGTTCTGCTCTTTAAGACTCTCAATGCGTGCCTCCAAATCAAATATTCGCTCCCACAATGTATGCACATACGTCGAAATATACCGTTCGTGGGGAGGATCAATCCATCGCACGAAGTCACATTTATCCACCTGCTACAAACAAAAATTAACATCGAAGCTATATTAGTAGTACAACAAAATAAACAAGTGCAAACTTGTACCCAGAGTATGGGCACCGAAAGAAACGTCGACCACCATCCGCATGGCCTTCTACCACTTGCACCACTGTGTCTTGCATGTGTTTGCATTTCGGCCACACTGGCTGAGCGTGCCTACTTGGCAACAAGCGGTACGTAGGGCCGAAGTCCTCCTTTCTTTCGAGCGGAAGGTCTTCCTTTGGTGACCCATGTTCGAGTGGTCCCTCAGCATCCGTCATTGTGGCTTACTTACGACAGAGAAGACAGTTCTTCCAACCAGCACCACCTCGTCCATTCATTATATAGCGTAACCTCGGGCCATATTTGCTCGGTGACATGACATGACAACCCAGCTTTGCATAGTGAGAAGATCGAGCGTGCCAGCTTTGTGCAGTGAAAAGACCGGGTGCGCTAACTTTGTGCAGTGACATGACATGACAACGCAGCTTTTCATAGTGACATGACAGCATGACCTAGCTTTACGCAGTGAGAAGACCGAACGTGCCAGCTTTCCTTAGTGACATGACATGACGACACAGCTTTTCACAGTGACAAGACCGAACACGCCAGCTTTGCGCAGTGACATGACCGCACGTGCCAGTTTTCCACAGCGACAAGACCTCACAGCTCAGCTTTACTAGCTTTGCACACTATAAAATGAGGTCGACAGGATTTCTTAGAGAATACTGTACAACCAAACCCCACACTACACCACGCTTCCTTCATCACATCGGGATGGACAAAAGACAGAAGAGCAATGAGAGGAGATCTGTGACCTAGCACGGTCAGCTGCCGCCAGCGATGAGAAAATAAGGGCTGCTGCGGCCTAGGCAGAACAAGCCCAGCGTGCCACGAGGTCAGCTCCTCGCAATGACGGGCCCCATAGCAACAACCCCATCCCAAATGTTACTACCGAGCATTCGTCGCAACTTCCACCCAAGGGGGAGACACCCCCTTTTGTTGGTGCGGGGATACGTGCAAGTTCTTCAAGTCTAAGCACCGCCTTAACCTAGGTATGCATTACTGGGGTTGCACAAACTACTCCAGTGACTGCCCTAACCGCTGTCTAGACACCGCAACCTATCGGCAGCCGATAAGGACCCGGTGCACCATTTTCCCCTACCTTTTCTCCTTCACACTACGCGCTAACAACCTCTCCCTATATTTACAGTCCTCAGAACCCCTATGTGGCTACTGCAAATAGATTGATCTTAAGATCCACCCTGAGGACCAATGGACCTTTGATTTTGAGGAATGGAATGTTGCAAGGTCATCGGAGATGCGGGAGGAGGAGCGCCTCAAGAACGAGGAAACCCTACGTATACAATGCGAGACAAAAGCTCATCTCGAAGCGTGCACGCGTAGAGAGCGGGAGGCTCGCGAGAGGGAGTGCGAGAGAAAGAGGAAAATGGCGACTAAGGCAAAAGTGGCCGCCGAGGAGTTCAACGTCGAGCTAGCAAGGAAGGAAAAATGGTCCCAGTCCACACAGTAGGTCGTACGAGCAGTTGGGTGGGTTAGTCGCACATGATGCTATATGTTATGCCTGTAATCAAAAAGTACGCGGCATGTTACTCCCAACTGTATTATGAAGTTTATTTAAATTCAGACAAACTTATTATCTTGTCTTTTCGCATTCAATGATTCACATAGCAAGTCATATAACAATATTAACATATCGGTTTTCAACGTACACGAATTTTCAGTAATATCAAAATATCACTTACCATCGTATGTATCAATCGTTCTACGGTCAATCGTTTCTAAAACAAATTTTCCAAAATTTGTTACGCACCTACAACATACAATGAATATAAACTTTTATTACAACTCCAGCAGATTATTTTCCAGTTAAAAACTACAAAATTTACAAAATTCACAAGGGACTGAGTGCAGTCGCCCAATGGGGACGCAACTGGTCGCAGTCGCCCGAGGGTCAGGCGACTGGACCTCTGTTGCCCCTCGTTGGGCGATTGGCTCCAGTCGCCCTCTCATTGGGCGACTGGAACCTATTTATGTAAAAAATGTTGCCGCGGGTATATTTCTATAATTTTGAATGAAAAATAAATTACTTGTACAAAAAATTCTCACAAACACCGGCTTGGCATTTGGCACGCATTGCAACACCAAAGTCTAGCGTTGTAAGGTTCATTCGCACCGGCACGAAGGGATCAATTTGAAAAACAAGTTCGAAAGGAGTTGATTTAAAAACGGGACTGCTATAAATTAAAAGAAAATGTAATTTGCCAGGCCTGCTTGTCCATGACAGGCGACAGCTCGCATCAAGTTCATCAGATAACTGTACCCAGTGCACTCACCCAAAAAAAAGCTGTTGTTCAGGGACTATTCCAAATTCCAACTTCCAAGGCGCCTTGTCCTGACAATGATAGGAGGGTCTTCGGTAGTAGCTCCACAGTTTGTAACAGAAATCTACGTTTTGTGTTTATTTAAAATTTAACTCTTAACTGTAAAATCGGGTAAATGAGCCTTCCAATTCTCAGTATCGAGCAGCTTACTCCTCGGAGATATTCCATCCTGCTACTGAACTGATGTGACATACATATGACAATTGTTTCAACATGTCTGATGGTTTTCAGCCATCATGGCAGTTTTTTTTTTTGCCATTTCACTAGTTTTCTTGCATAAATAGCGACGTCTCATAGCTTTATTTCCATTTTTAAAACAAAACTACACCTTGGGTCCTATATATCGTTGGAAGGGGGAGAGAGAAGAGGATGTCCTCTTCCTCTGGTTAGAACAGGAAGGACGGCAATCATGGAATGGGTTGAAAGAGGCCAGCGGCAGAGGAGGGGTGGTGAGACATGGATAAAACAGGTTGCCCAATAGTGATAGTGATTTGAGGGTGAGACCAAATGGACTTGTTTCTTTATAAAATTGCAGTTCTAAAAGGAGTCTGTAAGTTCATGCAGAAGAATCATATGCATGCGCATGCGCTCGTGCTGAAGTGATCAGAATTCAGAGCCCCGAGGGAGCAGAGAGCTCGGGAGCAGCAGAAACCAGCTAGCGATCCACCGCACGCTCACTGACGGTGGACCTTCCTGACCCGCGGGAGCATAGTCAGTGAACACCAAAACTGCATCAGACCGGGCTCAAACCTACCTTGGACAAGTGTGTCAACTTTTCAGCTATAATTTATAGTTTTTAATTTTAATATAAGCTGTGCAAATAAATCAGATGTCGATAAAATTGATAAGCACTTTAAAAATACTGTGACAATAAACAGCTTCGAAACAGCAGCAGATAAACTATTCTATTTATTTGTTTGGAAGAAACTATAAAGTAATAAGCTAAAAAGAACATAGGAGTGTGGGCTCATGTATTACCCTGACCCACCTGTCATTGACCTGCTGCCATTTGCGTTGGCTGGGGTAAAGCATCTCCAATGCCATTGGCGCTTAAGGCCCTGATCAACTCGGCTTCGGTTTCTGGCTTATTTTTCACTATTCATAAGTTTCGTCTTTTTCTGAACTTTTGGCTTTTTGTTGAGTTTTTTTGCCAGTTCTTTTTTTCCCGTATTTATTTGTATTATACGTAATGGGCTAACATATTTTTTATATTTTTAAATTTTTTTAAATTTAATTATGCTAAATAAGCCTCTGTCAGCTACAGTTAGGGCTGTAAAAAAGCTCGAGGCTCGCGAGCTGCTCGAGCTTGGCTCGCTCTAGACTCGATTCGAGCTCCAAACGAGCCGAATTCGAGCTTCATCCTAAGCTCACGAGCTTTAACGAACCGACCTCGAATAGCTCGCGAACTTAGAATTTTTTACCCCCTCCCCAATTCCCCTGCCCCCACCCCTCCCTCCCGCCTCTCCTCCCCAATTGCCCCCACCCCCACTCCCTCAAGCCCCCTCCGCCACACGCGCCCGCCCTCACCCCCACCCGCGGCCCCACCTCCGCCTGCCCCCACCCGCGGCCAAGCCCCCGCCGGCCGCCGCCCCTCGTCGCCCCCGCCGCTGCCCCTCCTCGCCCCCCCCCCCCCCGCCGCCGACCCCCTCTCCCGAGTCCCGCCCCCGTCCCCTTCCTCTCCCCCGCCGTCGCCTCCCCGTCCCCCTCCTCGCCCCACCGCCGCCTCCCTGTCCCCCTCCCCCGCCGCCTCCCCGTTCCCCTCCCTCCTCTCCCCCGTCGCCGCCCCTCCTCCCCCCAACCCCTTCCTCTCCCCCGCCGCCGCCCCCCCGTCCCCCTCCTCACCCCCCCACGCCGCTGCCGCCCCTCCTCTCTGTCGCCGCCACCGCCCCTCCTCCCCCCGCCGGCGCCCCTCCTCCCCCCGTTCCCCTCCTCGGCTCCTCGCCTCTCGCCCCGCCGCCGCCCCCCGTCCCCTTCCTCTCCCCCGCCACCGCCCCTCCTCTCCCCCGCCGTCGACGCCTCTCCTCCCCTCGATGCTCCTCCTCGACCCGTCCCGCCGCCGACGCCTCTCCTCCCCCCGGCGCCCCTCCTCCCCCGCCGGCGCTGCCCCTCCTCGACCGGCCACGCAGGTACGCACCGAGCCTACACGAGCCGAGCTCGAGCGAGCTCGGTAGAAACTCGAGCCGAGCTCGAGCCTAGCTTAAAGTTCGATGTTGATGTTAGGCTCGCTCGAGCTCGGCTCGAGTTTCTACCGAGCTCGAGCTTGCTAGGTCAAGCTCGCTCGAGCTCGGCTCGTTTACAGCCCTAGCTACAGTACTTTTTTCAGCCAGCTACAGTGTTTTCAGCCATAAGCCATGAGCTTTTCAGCCGAACCGATCACCACCCGCAATAGTATGTCATATCATTGGGGACTTGTAAGAAGCTAATCCGTCCAACATAAACACTTTTTTTACAGGTGATTACTGATTAGATATATTCTGCAAACTCGAAAGCACCTATGATTAGCTAAGTAATGCTCAGGTGTTGGCACATTCTCTCCAATGCGACAGCAAAACTGCATCTACACACCTTCCATGCTAGAGAAATGGAGATGCCCTCACGGCGTTTCCAATCTATCGTATCTAAAGTTGTATGAAAATAAAATCTCCACCCACACCAGACTCTTACCTTGTCATACTAATTTAACTCACCTCAAGCCGTCTGGTGGAGAGATGACCTCCCTCTGATGCGTTTTTTCTTGTATTTTGCCCTATGCAGACATTGGTTCGCTTACAAGGGGCATATCCGGTGCATATGTATGCCACCGGGTCCCGCTCGTTTCGGTTCCAGCTTCTGACTTATGACTTATTTTTTATTATTCATAAATTTCGTCTTTTTCTGAACTTTTGGTTTTTTTTGAGTTTTTTTGTCGGTTCTTTTTTCCCCGTATTCGTTTGCGTTGTCCATGATGAGCTAACATATTTTTCTATTTTAAAATTTTTTAAAATTAATCACGCCAAATAAGTCACCTTCAGCTACAGTGAAATTTCAGCCGCTACAGTACAATTTCAGCCATAAGCCACGGCTTTTCAGCCCAACCGAGCGGGGCCTAATGCACCCCCCGTATATTCTCTTTGAAACACGATGCATATGGTCGTAAAGTTAAAATAAAATAACAATTTTGAAATAAAATTAATCTATCGTGCCACAAAATTTCAAATGCATATTCGTTCTACACATCGAGGGGAAAAAGGGCAAATCCTGCTAAAAGGAATTCAGAAAATAAAAAATAAAATATACTATTCACTGAAAATTTGCCTTAAAATCTACTATTCACTGAAAATTGCCTTTATTTTTTGTTTTGTCCTAATATATGTCGGCTTTGAGTTGAGTATTTGCAAAGATGCTAGATTACGGCCCTGCTCGGTTGGGTTGAAAAGCTGTGGCTTATGGCTAAAATTACACTGCAGCGGCTGAAATTTTATTGTAGCTGAAGGTGGCTTATTTAGCGTAATTAAATTTAAAAATAGAAAAAAATGTTAGCTCATTACGGACAACGCGAATGAATACGGGTACAAGACAAAATTTATACATAATAAAAAATAAGTCAGAAGATAAAAACTAAAACTAAAATAAACGGGACCTATATAATGACCTATCTGACCAATTCCTTTTTATCCATTAGCATTGTGTTTCGAAAAGGATGCGCGGGAGGGCACTCACTCGCCTTCCTCTCCCCGGCTAGAACGAAAGCCGAGGTGACCTGCTTCTACATGCAGCTGAGCTGATGGGCTGAGTTGGAGGTGTCCGTGGTGCCATTGGCCACTAGGGCAAAGGCAGCTTGTACGAGCTCCATTTAAGCAGGTCACACGGACAAGATTGATGGTAACCGGTAACGGATGGCCTGGTACGAACGATCCCAGCTAGCCTTCAACGCGGAGGAGTGGTACGCGGGAAATCTGTCAGATATCTTTCCGACCAGGGCTTCTTTAGTTCGAATTTTGGTGTATATACAGAGCGTATTTTACATCTGTATTTAAAAAATAGCCGTATACATACTTCTGTTATTTGGTCATCAAACAGCGGCGGCCTACAAACGACACATGGCGTCTAGGACATCTACCGCCAGCCACCGGACGGCCTCGTGCTTGCCACTTGGCCACCGGACAGCAGATAGCCTGCCGTCCAACCACAATACAGCAGGTAATTAAGCCATTTTAATTACCTGTCTAAATACTATTTATGTGTTATATTTTTTTAATATAGCAAATGAGCTCGAAAAATTCTAAAATTTTATGTGCAACTTTTCGACATAATGTAATTTTTTTGATAATTTTATCCACTCTGAATGTTGCTCAAAAATTCATACTATTGAGATATTTGCAGGAGTTGTTACATATAGCAAACGACATCCAAAAATTATGAAATTTTATGTAAAACCTCCCAACATAGTCCACCCAATTGTGTAATTTTATGGAAATTTTATGTGCTCCAAATTTATCATATTAATTTATGTTAATTCAATCATTATTAGCAATATGTTATGCATCTTTTGCAATGCGTGACCTCTGTCTTTCGCATATATGTCGGCTCGTTACAGCTATGTTTCCTTTTCGACTGCATCCTTCGCACAATTGTCATTCTGTCCGTGTCGTTCCCCCTCGCATGCTCCCTTGTCCGCACTGATGTCGTTATGTCTGTGCCGTCCCCCCTCGTCTGCACAAATGTCTGTCTGTCCATGTCGTTCCGCTTCACCCGCTCGCTCATGCACACATGTCACTCTTACCATGCTGTCCCCGTTGCTCGTGGTGCTGTGTGTCGACAACACGTCCGTAATTTCTGGTTGCAACGCATCGAGTTCCCTTTTCTCTTGGATTCAAATATGGACATCTCACAATCGCTCATCGCTCATATAAACTGTATTTCATTTCTTATAGGAAGAAAAACTTTCTCTATCATATAGTAAAATAGCATGACAGATGCTTAAGGGCCAGTCGGAATGGGGTGGCCAAAGGAAGACCTTCCCTTAAAAAAGAAAGAGGACTTCGGCCCTAACTACCACTTGATGCCAAACAAGCGAGCTCAACTGGTATGGCTAAAATGCAGACACACGGAGGACGTGGTCGTGCGGGTCATCGAAGGCCATTTCGATGGAGGGCAATGTTCTTTCCGATGCCTACACTCCGGGATACAATTAGCCAATAGTTTATTTTCTCTTACTGGTAATAGAGTTTCCATATTAACTCTCCTTTCCAGCAGATGGTGAAAATGCGACTTAGTTCATTGGATCAATTCTCCCCATGAACGCTATGTTGTGAGGTACGTGGATACACTGTGAGAACGAATATTAGAGATGAAGGCGTGGATCGATAGTCTCAATGAGGAGAACGATAACCTTCACCAACAGAATGCAACGCGAAAGCCCATAATAACTGGTCTAGTATAAAGCGGTTGGGCCCTCCGTCAGCATCTGGACATGCCAGGGTTTGATTTGTCTATCTGGTGAAGCAATCTTGGCACAAGGTTGTACGTCTCTTCGTATGTCCCGTACATGGACTCGATAACCTTCTGCTTGCCTATTGGACCTTACGGTAGCTGACTGAATAGCCAACCACATTGGCGACTTTCGGCATGAGCATCTTCGGGGAGACAGACAATTCCGCCGCAGCTAGGTAGCTAATGATGCATGCCACATATATGGGAGGTCACATTCCGATGATGGCATAGGGGCTCGCTGAGCATGCAAATATGGTCGATCATCACCTTGATCGAGAAGACCGAGCCAAAAATCTTGGCTCGTTGAGCGCTGACCTTTGCAGGGCAACCTTCCACTACACATTCACTGCGTAATTGACTGGGTTGGACTGGTGCACTCGGTACACACGGTTGATAGACAAGGTGTACCGTGCAATAGCTTGTTGTACAGTTGTCTTGGTAGGGAAGCGCTGCCCAACTAGGAGGGTATCAGTTTGAAACCTCCATTGGGACCCTTCTTCTTGTGGTAGTACGAGGCATTGCACCGCAACATCATCGAGTCTGGAGGACACATAGGGCACTTCCGATGACACAATTCCCCTGGGTGAACCAGCTGTTTGCTGTGAATCGTCGTCGGTATCATCAGAGCCTGGGTCCTTGTCCTCGTTGGACTCCAACCCGAGTGCATGGTCTGGTAGATACTCATCGTAGTCAATGCGAGCTGACCACCACATGCCCACCCTATCATTCTGCACGAAATCAGGGCGAGTCTTCTCTCCGATACAGCACATTCAGTAGTATCGTCTTGAAGCTCCGCCTGTGGTTCCTTGGGTGTCAAGGGACCGGGCTCATCACCGTTTTCCGATGCCCAAGGCATGAAAATGAGGTACATCATCAGCCTCCCATAAATGGCCACCTCAGGTTAGGAGGCAATTTGCATGTACTGACTCCATGCTATGGTGCCATTCACCTTCATGAGCTCCCACATGCTATTCGTGCAAGTGATCTCCTCAATTGCATGTTTCATTGTCATTGCCTCCGTGGTGAACTTCCTCTAGATGTAGCTTTGTAGCTCGTGAACATTCATGGCACCAAGCCCCTCGGCTCAAAACACCTTGTATTGGCATGTCGATAGGTCTAACCTATCGGGTCCAGCCCGTACAAGACTATCACCATAGAACATTGTCAAGTATTCCATGTCTGCGACTACCTGAAGCCACAACAATCAGATCCGCAATAAGCGTTACAACAAAAATCATGGCAAGTAGCATGCTAGTTAATGATTACATGCGTGTAACTATATACGAATAATTCATTAGTTATCGATAATTTGATTACCCGTCCAAAAAAATTGCAAGTGATTCATTACCATCATACATAGCACTAACTCATTACTTAACTATAACTAATTGCCACTACAATAATTATGACTGCTTAATTACACGCTACCATATAATAATAAATTATGGGTACTGTATGTACACAAAATAGTAAAAACTATGTTTAAATTACTACAACCTACTTACTTCATAGTACAAACTATATTAATTACGACTAACTAAAGAACACTAATTAGCTAGGATTATGGGAATAAGTCGGAAACCTGCGACAAAAATTTACCTGTCTTTCGAGAGAAAAAATTATCACTTCCGCGTCCTCTTGCTGCGTCCTTAATAGGCTACACACTGACTTCTCAAATTAATTAGCTATGCACTCTTAATTTGAGCGACGATCGGGAGCATATGAGGGGGGCATAGACAGAGTGACAATTGTGTGAAGGACGCAGTGGGAAAAGAAACATAGTAGCAACAGGCCGACGTATGTGCGAAGGACAGATGTCACGCACTGCAAAAGATGCATCGCATATCGTTAATTATGATTAAATTAGCATATATTAACATGATAAATTTGAAGTATATATAATTCCTATAAAATTACACAATTAGGTAGACAGTGTCAGGAGGCTTCACATAAAATTTCATAATTTTTGGACCTCGTTTGCTATATGTAACAACTCCTGCAAATATCTCAATAGTATGAATTTTTTAGCAACATTCAAAGTGGATAAAAGTATCAAAAAAATTATACAATAAAGTACATTGTGTCAAAAAGCTGCACATAAAATTTTAGAATTTTTTGAGCTTATTTACTATATTAAAAAATTTAAACAAATATGACACATAAAATATTATTTAGGCAGGTAATTAAGCTGGCTAATTACCTACTGTATTGTGGTGGGGCGGCAGGCTACCTGCTGTCCAATGGCCGGGTGGCAGGCACGTGGCCGACCGGTGGCCAAGTGGCAAGTGCCTGGGATGCGATGTGTCGCTTGTAGGTCGTTGCCGCTCGGTAACCAGACGACAGACGTGCCATTTTTGTTATTCTCATGGGCATACGGCTATTTTTGCAAATACGGGTGCAAAACATGCTATATATGCCAAAAATTCCTTTAGTTCATTTTTTCCGTCGTCCACGATACAACACAGAGCCTCTTCTTTTCAGCTTCTGAAAGCTAGTTCTGGTTTTTTATAGTAACTAATTTTTAAATAAAGTATTTTTTAAATTAATGTCTATAAGTTGACTGTAGTACATACTGTAGTGACGTTATTTATATCGGTTAAAACCGCACGCGAGATTATGTTACTTCTTACTTTCTTTCATGAACAATCTAAAAGGCATAAGCCACAACTAAAAGTTATAAGCCGAAGTTAAAAAGAATAAGCTCATACTTGGGCTTGTTCATTCGAGCTACATTTATTAATCTAATAAATGGTTACCACTTAAAGACACCAGAAGCTACTGAAAAGTTAAAAAAAAAACCAGGGCAGCTCTGCATTCAACGTATCAAGCTAGGTACTGGTAGTATTAAAACAGCAAATAATAGCTGTTTCTTTAAAAAGCACTACAAATAGGTGCGCGAGCAAAACTATAATTTCAGATTACCAATTAACCACACGTTTCAAAATGCTACCTGCATCCTCTTTTTTACTTGCAGTTTCACGTATCAGTACGGTCTTCGATACACATTCTTAGCCATCACTTTTTCTAATACACATATTAACTATCGCTTTCGAAGATAACTCTACTAAAATCGCTTATATATGACAAATCTAAATACTGTTGTGTATATATTAGTAGTCAAAAGTTTAAAAGATTTGTCTGCATACATCCTAAAACAACATCCCTTGAGAACACAGGGAACAACATGTATACTCTTTGGAGTTTTACCTGCCACATATGGTTAAGACTTAAGACTTCCGTAAATAAGATGGGAAATGGTGCATTGTATTGTTTTGAAAAATATAAAAAGGGTGTTGGAATAATTTTCTCGCATTTTTTCACACTAAAATATTGTAAGATAGTGTAAGTTATCGTAAACACATCGATCGTAAACCACAAGTACGCTTACAAAACCGTACTAACTACCCTCTTGCATAATAGCCACAAAATGGTAGGGACCTGTATAAAACACAGGGTTTCCACGTGAATGAAATTATTATACAAGTTCCAGAAGAATGTAAACAACGAGGAAATGGTCAGAATGCAGAAACCTCTAAATCCAAAGGGCCAGTAGTCCAGTACCATCAAACAGGAAACCTGCCTTCCTTTTTCTTTGTCGTCTCAGCCACCAACCCTTTCACTTGTCCACTGGATTGATGGAATGTTCTTGTGCCACCAGTGCTAGCTCAGACATGGCATGTGAGTGAATGACCCACAAGAACAGGGTCAGGAATCAACAAGACAATAATAGCCTGGTTGATACAGCTGTGGCTTATGAATTTTGGTTGAAATTTTTGAATTTTAGCTATTTACGACAGAGATTATGAAGAGAGATACTCGCTTGCGATTTTGGTTGATACATATGTTGGGCTTTTAACGTGTACTACAATTAACTTGTAGACTTCGTCTTGAGAAAATACCCCGTTTGAAAGTTAGATACTGTAACAAAAAGCCAAAAGCCGTTTTTAGAAGCAGTAAAGAACAGGGAACAGCAAACACAGCCTTTTAAGAGCTTCTGATGACCAGTGTTCATGCCTGGGAGGACCACCTTCTTAAAAGAGCTCATAGAAGGCATGGGTTTTAGACTTTAAGAGGCACTAACTTTTGCACACTGTCCCCTCTTGCATGGTACAATGATTAGTGAAAGAGAGATTATCAATGGAATGCGTTTCCGGTTTAAGATCAGTAAGTTCATGGAGTGCTTGTGGTTTGAGTCTCAAAAAAATGTTTATGGAGTATTTGCTACTTGGGAAATCTTCTTTGCAGAGAAATTAGCACCGTGGTCATAATTAGCTGTTTATTCGACAAGAAAAGGACTAGATATGCTGATATTCCTTAAAACATTTTTTCAATAAACTGGTTAGCACATAAAACTCAAAATGCGTTAGGGTAAAACTCTAGTCGCTATTTACGAACCATTCATAATGCTTCAAGTCAGTTTTTTTTCCCAATGGAAAGTCCATGCGTTTTTCTCCTAATTGGACCTACATGGCTACATCTGATTATCTGAAGCTCTGATAGCTATATCCTATAAAAGTCAGCAGGGTGGAAGATTACAACAAAAGAAGCACACAGCAAAACATACAAAAAAAAGTGTCCCACCATCAGATTCTGATACAAGCTTTTCTTGACAGAACTGAGCACTACAGATGTCAAACCTACTTAAAACCATCAACCATTAAATAAATAACAAGTAACTGAGCTCACGCAAAACGCACACTGGAAAATGAAGCATAAAATAGAGATTATCATAAGAGTTGGACCAAATAACAGAGGCAGGGTAAAGTAAAATACAAGAGTTTATGTTGTCATGGTGATACACAGTAATCTACAAATGTCATGAGGCATCACAATTCATAAGCCAGCTAGGAACTACAAGTAGAGCTGGCATCTTGTGTGACAAGTCCTAACATGAGCGCTATATAAGCAAACCGAATACCGATAAGCCGCTTAAAAAAGATTGTTCCGATAAGCCACTTCGAAACGAGAGCGAAGAAATCGTCCTATTTATTTATTTGAGAGAAGTTATAAGCCATACGCTGAAAATAACTTGCCCAAAATCTAAAACAGAGTCCAGTACTAACCATTGGGGCTTGAGGGCATACAAACTACAAGTACAGTTGTTAATCTGGGGACATCCTCAAGCACCACACAAGGCATTCAAATCTACACCGGTCCTAACCTGAGGGCGACAACTGAATGGACAGTTATTGAGCACTGCAGCCCGAATGGTTGGTTCTTTACAAGATGTCAAGAATACTTAGTTCTTGGAGCATCGGCATAGATCTCTGAGACTCAAAACTCCGGCTCTCTTGCTGCTACTGCTACAATTGGGGCACTTGCATTGCTTCATGTGCTCCGCTTTGGCTGGAGTAATCTTGACGCACTGACCATGGAGCCATTTCTCACATGCGTCGCAGCAGATCCAGAACTCATCTTGTCCATTATTTTTCACCGCATGCACCGCACAGTGCACTCCCATGATCTTCCTGTTCTTTCTCTTCCTCCTTTTCGCTCTCTTCATTGTCCTCTGGAGGTGGCATCTTCAAGCCACTTGAATTGGGTTCAGACTGACGTGAGGGCTGTGATTTCAAATGTTTAGTGCCAGAAAAGAATGATGTAATTAGTTAGCTGTTCTCGGATGGTAAAACATTGTCACAATGTAATGGAAAAGCTTTCATACCTTCGAGCCAGATTTGTTACTCTTACTGCTGCTTTTAGGAGTTTTTATTCTTTTGGCTGCCTTCTGGCAGTTCCTGTGACCACCTCATATAATATGGTGGGGAGGTTATTGATCATGTTGAAGAGCCGTCTCCTGCAAGGCAACAAAAGAAGGTAATTCCACCAAAATCAAGTAGCTTTAATAATGAATAACAAAATTCATCGCGAGTTCCATACAGTAAAATTTTCCTATCTTTCTTCAAAACATTATGCTTTTGGTGATAAAATAAAGTTTACTTTCCTTGCAATCTAATGCAATGGAAAATTTTGAAAATATAATCAACAGCATTATAAGTCTTTATTGTATGTAACCGATCCAATCCACATAAATGTAAAAGCACAATTACAATTCCCGATTCTAAATAGGCACAGTGGTATGTATTTTACAGAAGTGTTGACATTTGTATTCATTGTATTATATGTCTGCATTACATTTAGGGTCTGTTTGGCTACGGCTGCAGCTTATGGCTTTTGGCTGAAATTTTTGAATTTTGACTGTTTACGGTATATATTACGGAGAAAGATACTCACTTGCGATTTTGGCTGGTACAGATGTTGGGTTTTTAACGTGTACATCGTTTAACTTGTAGATCCCGTTTTGAGAAAATACTCCGTTTGAAAGTTAGATACTGTAGCAAAAGTCAAAAGCCATCGGATTCGGAGGAAAAGAACCAAATGAAAGACCTGTTGGGTTAACTTCTTAGCAAAATAAGCTGAAGCTACGGCAAAAGAAACAAATTCTCGGGCTGAACAGCCTCAAGCCATAGAGCCCCAGGCCTCTGTCCTCCATGGCTCCACAACCCTCCTCTGGGCCCATGGCCCACAGCGCCACCACTGCCTTGCCGACCACCACAGGATGCAGTAAACCCTGGTTGGGCTCAATTTTTTTTTTTGCTTTTGCATAAAAGGAAACTTTCTGTAGTCTTTCCGTTTGTGGAAACTAGAAAAGCATATGCAATTGAACATGAAAATTCCATTTTTGGATCTTCTTAGAGAATTTGTTAAAAACTTTATTTGTGTGTAACTTTAATCATGCAGTCAATGTCACAGTTCGCATCAAAATCATCATAAACAAGAACAAGAACTCGTAGTGTCCATAAACTGAAGCACAATCATAGCACCGACATGATGCAAAGACAACATAGGGGTATATGCCATACTGCACTGGATGTCCAGATCCATGGGCGGACCAATGTGGTTCAAAGGTGTTCAGCCGAACACCTGAATTTTTTCGTGTAATATCCAATATTTAGTAGGTATATCACACATACATTGATAATTAGACAAAATATTTCATATTTGTACCCTCAATTGATTTTTTTTTCTGAAGACACATATATTGCACATAGAGCTAAAGCTAACGACTAAACAAGCTGTTACTACATTATATCAACCATTTTGAAAGGATGACAGACCAGCCAAACAACACATCACTTACACTTCTTGGTTACACACAAGTAAAACATTTAAAAACATATTTCAGTCTAGTTATGCCTACCAAAAAATGTCGCATCCAGTCCAATTAATTCACCACATCACCCAGGGGCAGCTTAAGGACAGAAATTGGGCAAACCATGAAAAGCAATAAACAATAAAACCATTGTCAAACATAAGGACAGAGAACTCATCACTGACATATTCACTGTTCTACAAAAGCATGGATGGTTAAGGAGAAAAAGAACGTGAAACAACCAGAAAAATACCAGGCAAAACGCTTATAAAAAAGAACAAATGAAATACCTGGATTCCTTGTCGAATCCAAACCTTGCTCCAAAATAAAAGGCAACCGCCAATGGCCAAGAATCACTATGCACCGCAACAAGTGACAGCTAATCTTTGTTCCTGTTCTTTTCAGCTTCTAAAAGCTGCTTTTCGATTTTTCTACAGTAACTAGCTTTTAAATAGAGTATTTTTTTTTCAAGATATAGTCTACTAGTTAATTGTAATACATACTTTACTGACTTCATTTATATCGGCAAAAACCATACGTGAGTTTCTGTTATTCTATAATCTCTCATACAAATAGCCCAAAAGTCATAAACCGCAGCAAAAAACCACAAGCCGCAGCTAAAAAGAACAGGCAGTTTATCTTTCATCCATCATGGGCAAAATTAACTCCTAGTGCTGGCTCCAGGAGTTCACGAAGAACCTCCTCTGCAGGCAAGTTTACTTCCCACGTCTCATTGGTAGGGGTGCAATTGGAGCGGATATGGACGGATATCGCTTATCCTGTATCCTATTCCACATTTTTTCCTCGGAGTCAGAGTCGGATACGAATAATTTCATATATGTATTTCTCCATTCCGTATCCGTTCCATAATCTTTCGGACGGAAATTATCCGCTTATTTGCACAGGACATTGTACAGTATGGTACCATCAGAGCGGACATGGAGAGGCTAATTACTGAGATGTTGAAGAAAGAACACTCAGTACTCCTGCTTGTTTAGATATGACAATATGTCTATATGTTATTTTGTTCCTAGGTGAAGTCACAGTAGATTTTCTCATATCATTTGACATACAGATATATACGGACGGATATCACTTATCTCGTATCTTATTCCATATTTTTTCCCCGAAGTCAAAGTCGGACACGGATAGTGCCGGATACCCATCTACCCCTTCCGTATCTGTTCTGTATGCTTTCGGTCAGTCGGACGGACGAAAATTATCTGCTCATTGGAAAGTCCATACAGACACATGTTCTCCTTCTCTACATCGAAAAAAATGATAATTCCTCAGTTTAGTAGGTTGTGATTTTTTCAAGATCCAACCCTAAACCATCTACCAAAACAAAAAAAGGGACTAAGAAAGCTTTAAAATGGCTGCAACTCAGTAACAACAATGAAATGGAACAAGAACAGGAATGACTGATCCAGCCAATCGAAACTGAACATTCCATCAAACAAGAAGATGACGACACAAAAGAAAAGGTTTCATAACATACAAAGCAAAAAGCCTGGATAATCCATTATCTGTAGAACATACAAGAGTCGGGAATAATTCAGGGGGTGTTTGGCCTGGTCTGGCTTTAGGCTTCTCGTCAAAAGCCTCTGGAGCTAGGCCAAATGAGGGCGGCTCCACAAAATCGAATCCAGGGAGCTAGCCAGGAGCTGAGTGGGTTGCAGTGCAAAAACGAGGAGCTGCTCGAGGGTCGCTTCTTGTGGGGGAGCCGTCCACCCGTTTACGGAATTACCGCCATCCTCTATCTGAGTCTCCTCCTCTCCTGCATCCTCTTACTGTCTAATTACACCAGGCAGATCTGAATCTGTGAATCAAGATTATTTCCCAAACCAGATTATGCCTTTTGTGATTGCAATGTTATGATTTGGCATATTAATTACAACCTAATTTTGTTCATGGATAACTACTAGAATAGTAATTGATCGTGAAAAGTCCCCAAAATTCAAACCAGAAAATTTTGTGATTTTTGGTGCATTTTTGAGTGAATTCTGAGATCTTTCCCTTTTTGGAAATTTTCCCCGGAATACGCTTTCCTTTCTCGGCCGTTCCGCTTTCTCCCCTCCGTTGGCGCCCCGCCTCCCGTTCTGTCTCCCCTTCTCTCACGCGCCCCGCGCCCGCGCCTCCCGCTGGCGCCACCTCCCCTTCCGCCTCTCCCCTCGCCCCGGCGCTCTCCCCGCTCCCTCCTCCCCGCCTTCGCCCCGCGCACGCGCGTGCGCTGCGCGCTGCGCGCTGCGCGCTGCGCCGCGCCGCCCCGCCCCGGCGCCCGCGGCCGCGCTTGTCTCCGCGCCGCCCCGGGGACCATCTCGCGCCAGAGTCGTCCCGACAACCCCGGTCTGAGCTGGTGGACGTCCTCGCGCCACGTCGCCGCTCCCCTGTGCCCAACCCCACCTGCCAGTCGCCTCTTGTCACCTCCGCCGCGCGGGAGCACGCCCTCGCCACGCCCGCAGCTCGCCTGCCCCGTATCCTCGCCATTAATCCGCTACAGCGCCGCGCATCTTTCCCCCTCCCTTGCGCAGAGGAGGCGCTGATCAGCCCGTCACCCCTGTCGACCCCGGAGCCCGAGCCATCGCCTTCTCCCCGAAGCTTTCGCTCCCCTCCGCTCGGGTATAAAACCCACTCCTCGGCTCCCTCTTCCCCCTTTGCTTTCCAAGCTCTCCCACCGCCTTCAACCCCCTCCCAACACTCCCAGCCACCTCCCGGAGCATCCGATCGAAGCCCCGTCACCCGGAGCGCCGCCGCTCCTCTCCCCTGCGCCGGCAAGCTCCGCAAGCGGATCTTCTTCTCTCCGCCCCCATCCTTCGATTGCATTCGTCCAGAGCTTCTCCTCGGTGTTCTAATCGCATTGATGGGCTTATTTGGACAGGTGATCGCCCGTGCAAGCTTGCCGTCGAAGCCCCCTCCCGGCCGCCGCACCCTCTCCGTGGCCAGCTCACACCGCAGCCTCCCAACTCTCACCACCACCTCTAGTGTAAGCCTCCAACTCCCCAGATGGTGTAGCCGCCCCCGATTTGACCCTCTCGTCGCCGGCAACCTCCTCCACCACATTCTACCCGAGACACTCCCCTCTGCCTCCCTCTCTCCCCTTTGGTCCCCGCAGATCCTAACTACCCAAAAAGGGTCCCCCGTGCTCCGCTCTACCCGGTGGTACCCTCCGATGCCGTCGGGAGCCTTGCAGTCGCCGGAGATCGGAGGCGCCGCCGCCTCTGCCTCTCTGCTGCTCGCGCCCGGCCGGAGGAAGACGACGACGACGTGGCCTCCTCCCTGTCGTCGGATCCCTCTAACGCCCTCTGATCTCCGCCATCCACCTCCCCGTACCGGTTCACCGCCTTCCTCTTATCCCCACCGTCGGATCGTCATAAAGTCGCTGCCCCTCGTCCGTCGGATCGCCCGCGCGTACGGCTTCGCCGCCGCATCCGGGCCGCACTGCGGGGACGCGCGTCGCCCATCCACCGCTCGCGGGCGCTGCGCAGCTGGGCCGCGGCCTCCCGGCCCGCTCCGCTCCCGCGCGCGCGCGTTCAAATCCCTGGGCCGGGCCGCACTGTAGCGACCGGACCGGCCCGATACTTTGCATTTGATTTTCCCCGGATTTTCCAATTTCCAATATTCTAGAAAACTCAAATAAATCCTAGAAAATCACAGAAAATCCCAAAAATTCCCAAATTTCACCACTTTGCTCCAAATAATATTCTGGACCCAGCTGTGACCTCCTTTCCACCAAAATCATCCCAGATAAATTTCTAAAATTCCATTTGAAGGATTTATGCATTTTACTCCTTTTTAAATAGTTTATTTTCCCTCGCTTGATTAGTCTCAAGCTGGATTTAATTTATTTTATGTGTTTGCGCTAGTGTCGGAGATCCCGGAAGTTCAAGAGCAGGCTCAGGATCCAGGCGTTTCTTCGTTCGAGCTAGCAGAGATCATCCGGATTGACGGCAAGTCCCAAATCCTTTGATCATGTTATATCCCATGATGTTTAATTATGTTAATATGTTATTTGCATTGAGCTAGTTCTGAAATGTTAGTTCGAAAATAAAATAAAATGTTTAGAATGACATGTTATGTAGATAACCCTACCACCGATAAATGCCCTGTTGTACTTGTAGCCATGCCTTTGTAACCCTAGACATAATTATCTGTTAATCTAGATAACTGTAGGTTATTACTATCATTCAAAATGTTACACTAATAAGGTTGTGGCTGTGGGCCAATAGAATTTGGAAAACCCGACTCTAAGGTAGGGTGGTATGGGACACCGTATCTTAGAGCGGAGAGTGCCGGCGTGCACAAGGCAGGGTAAGGGCTGGGGGAGAGCCGCGAGACGGTCTTTGCCCAACTCTTACCTTAGGTTTGGGGTAGGGTAAAGGTGAGTGGGAAACTGCGAGGCGGTCTACGCCCACCGCTTACCTTAGTTTGGGTCGCGGGCCTGGTGAGGTTGCGGACCAGGTGAAAATATAAGGACTGAAACCCTTACGCTGAGCAAATGTCACAGTGTCGCTCAACCACAGGAGTTGACTTGTCAACACTTGTCTAGTAGCTGCTCAACTCGATTGAAACTCTACAGGAGGGTAGCAGTGAGGTTAGGCAGGCCGTGCTGCGGGTGCCTAACAACGGTAGGGTTCACTCGAAGCGGACACCGTTTTCTCTTGTGTGGGTGTGTGTGTGTGTGCGTGCGTGCGTGTGAGAGCCAGACCCGAGTGAATTCTACCGGGTAGAGCCTATATAAAGAGTTGAGCAGTGAAACGACCTGGCTTTCTTAACTCTTTAGCGGGAGTTAAGGGATCGTGTGGGTAAAGCTGAGCAAACTCTGCAGAGTCAAATAAATGGTATTCGAATACACCGTGCTCCCGGTTATTGGAGCTGTGTCACGTGGGTGATTCCAGCAGCGAAGCTTAAGTAGTTTTGTGCATGCTTTAACTTAGTTAGTTGGTTAATGAACTCTTCGTGAAAAACCCCTGAGATCTTAAGAAGTAAGCTTTGGGTCCGTTTTATGAAAGTGTTTGCAAATAAAACTGCATCCACCAAATGTAATAAACCAAATATACTCCCCTCCTTGATATTCCGTGCATGTAGTAAGATAGAGTCCCTTTGGGGCTTGCTGAGCCGGTTGTTTGGCTCACGGCTTGCTTAATCCACTCTTTAGAGGATCAAGACGAAGGAGAAGGTCTCCCCGTTGAAGAAATTCCGGAGGATCTTTTCTTCGACGAGGACCCTTGGCTGTAGGTCTCCGCCGCGCTCGAAGCAGATTCTGGAGTCTTTTGTAATGTAATTACACTTTGGGCTTGCACGCCCCGCTGTAAAAACTGGATGTTAATCCTTATGTCAAATATATGCTAGACTTTTGTTGTAAGCATGCAATGGTATACTCTTGCGCGACATTCCATAACTGTTCGTGCGTGAATAGTTACTGGGTGCCGTGTCCGTACGCGCCCCTGGAAACGGGGGCGTTACAGATCGATGGTGTTGATTCTATTTCCCAAATTGTAGAAGCAAATAACTGTGAGCTCTGAACTACTAATTTGACTGTTGATTAGGTTAATCTTTGATCTTGATCTAGTAGCGGAGTACTTTGTGTTCCTAAAAATAGAGACTGTATTTTTAGGGAGTAATGTATGTCTTTGTTTGTAAGAATGAACTGTATGCATATCTTTGATCTCTGATAAGGATCTTTGCTTTTGTTAGTTTTATCAACCTTGTAGCATCCTGGTTTATCCGACTTAAGAAATGGATAATTGTTTTTTTTGTAAATTTTCTTGAGTTTGTTTTTGGCAAATATTATCTCTTTGGTGCTGGATATCCTAATTGGCCAGCTACTTAGCACCATACAAAGGCCAGAGGTTTCATGTTCTTAAATTCTAATGAGGGGCTGAACCAAACGCAACGGTGAAAAGAGAGGTCCTGTTCTTTTTAGCTTATTTTTGCGATTTTTGACTTCAACAAACGGGACAGCTTCTTCAAGCGATTTCTCAAAGCCGCTTCTCCAAACGGCTTACCGAACTCAAAACCGTGTGCGCCGTCCGCCGCTGTCTCGAAAAGCGTAGCCAAAAGTTATCAGCCTCAGCCCAAAAGAATATGGCCAAATTCAACCATCAACATTCATGCTTCCGTAATGTCGTTGAGCGCTCCTTTAGTGTATGGAAAATGAAGTGGTGAATTTGCTTAAGATGCGGAGTTATCCAATGACTACACAAGCAACAATTGTTGCAGCAACGATGCCACTGCACAACTTCATAAGTGAGCATGCTACAATGGACATGGATTTCTGGAGGTGTGATGGAGATCGTAATTATGTGCTCACTGTACCATCAAGATATAGAAAGTATGTCATTTCTACAGATGCTTCAATGTCACGTTCAAATGATAGGTCAATTGATAGATTTCGTGACGAGCTTGTAACGGCAATTGCTAATACCAGATGACTGGTGCAAGTAGCCAAATTACTAGTATGACAGTCAAATGTTTTTGTTATAGCCATCATATGCAATGTTGGATGGACAAAATATGATGTTATTAGACAATTTTCATGGTTTCCTTTGAGCCACATTTTAGGAGCCAAATTACCATCCAATCAAGTTCTGGGCTCAGCTTTAGGCCCCGTTTGGCACAGCTCCACCACCGGCTCCTGGAGCTGTTTGGAGCCATTTTGTGCCAAACGGGGTAAAACAAAATAGCTCCACCCAAGGAGTCCCTTAAAACGTGCTGAGGCAAAAGATATGTACGAGATGGAGCTGAAAAAAGTAGCTCCACCCGGCTCCATCCGCAGGCCCGCATGCCACTGCCCTTGTACTTTCGTGAATTTACGCGATCTGCCACCGGTTTTAACGGGTCATTCCTATGCAAATAGACAGGGGTATATTGGACAATTGACATCTCTCAACCATGCATGATAAAACAGGTGGAGCTGTTTTGCCAAACAGTCTACCAAAACAGCTCCAGCTCCACCGGTGGAGCTGTTCGTGGAGCTGAAGCCAAACAAACAGCTCCACTTGTGAAGTGGAGCCGTGCCAAACGGGGCCTTAGACTGTCATCTCTACTATTAAAAAAGACAGTTGTTTGAAATTTCGTCTGCCTTTCTCACCTAAAATTCAGACAGGTGTGTCCAAGTGCCATTTTCCAGACATTAAGAAATTTATGCAATCTATGTTAAATCACGATGAGGATACTGGTTGCCTGCACCGTTGATTCTCTTTTCCAAGCAAAAATCCTAATAAATGCGCTTGAAGTTTATAAAAAAAAACTACTCATAGGCTATCTTCTCCTAAGTCAAATATTTAATAGTTTTAGGGTTTATTGTAAAAGTTTGAGTAGAGGAGAAGATATGGCCGAACTCAGTCATCAGCTGAGGCCTCGTTTCATTATATATCAACAGCGAACGGGCCTCTAGCCTAGCGGTTAGAGCGCTCTAGCAGCACCCCTCAGGTCCTGGGTTCGACTCCTAGTGGGAGCGAATTTCAGGCTGAGGAAAAAAATCCCCTCGCTTGCCCCATAAGCCAAAGCACAGGTCTAAGGCTCGCCCAGGTCGCTGGTCGTCGCCAGGTCGTTGGTCTAGGGATCACCCTGGTCGTTCTCACATGGGCTGATGCCGCTGTGTCAGGGTGAGGCAAGGGTTCGGGGATTTTCTCGATCTGCGTGAGAAGATCTTCTTCTTAAAGCAATGCCCGGGGGCTGTCTTACCCCCCGCAGGTCGAGTTTTTTTATTATATATCAACAATGTGATTACATTCAACAGAAACATAACAACCACGTTCAGGTGGCGAGAAAATAGCAGACTAGAGAAAACTCCGGAGGAAGTGGTCATCACCACAACTAACAACTAGACCTGATACATTAACATAGTTTTATTTTAATAGCCTCCCTCAATCTCAACCTTGGTTTGTCAAATTGAGATTGCCACAAATGAACTGAAATGGTGCTTTTGGCAAAGCCTTGGTGAAGATGTCTGCAATTTGGTCTTTAGATGAAATGAACCTGACCTGCAATGCTTTTCTGGCTACTTGCTCTCGGACAAAGTGAAAATCAACTTCTATATGTTTTGTTCGCGCGTGAAACACTGGATTAGAAGTTAAATAGGTTGCTCCAAGGTTATCACACCAGAGGACTGGCGCTTCTCTCTGAAAAATACCAAGTTCCTTTAGTAGAGTCTGAATCCAGATCAGTTCGACTGTCACATTTGCAATAGCTTTATATTCCGATTCAGTACTCGACCTGGAAACTGTCGACTATTTCCGAAAGCTCCAAGATACCAGGTTTGGTCCCAATAGTACTGCAAACCCGCTGGTTGATCGACGGTCATCAGGGCATCTAGCCCAATCAGCATCCGAGTAAGCGCTTAGAGTACTGTTATCTGATTTCAGAAACTTCAGCCCTTGACTGCTTGTTCCTTGTACATAACGAAGAATCCTTTTAACCGCAGCCCAGTGCTTGTTTGTTGGAGCTTGTATAAACTGACAAACACGGTTGACAACAAATGAAAGATCTGGCCTTGTGATTGTTAAGTATTGCAGACCACCCACAACACTCCTATACTGAAATTGTGCTTCTCCAGTTAAAGGTGTACCCATTTCTCTGGAGAGCTTTTCTGTAGAGGCCATAGGGGTTGAAATTGGTTTGCAATTCTCCATATTAGCTCTCTTCTGTAAGTCTCGAGCATACCTTGTTTGAGACAAGATTAATCCCTGTCGGTCTGATTTGACTTCAATGCCCAGAAAAAACTGAAGCTTGCCGAGATCCGTGACTGCAAAGTCTTCCATCAGTTGTTGCAACAGTTTATCAGTTGCAGTGGGTAATGAGCTGACAATAATTATGTCATCAACATAGATTAACACATACATTGTCAAGCTTTGTTTCTTCAATATGAAGAGAGAAGCATCAGACTGTGAAGGCAAAAATCCCAAACTCTGAAGTTTCAAAGTCAGCCGAGAATGCCAGGCACGTGGGGCTTGTTTCAAACCATACAGGGCTTTATTCAGCTTGTAAATGTAACTTGATGGAACATCAGCATCTTCATAGCCAAGAGGTTGACGCATGTACACTTCTTCTTGAAGAGAACTGTGTAGAAAAGCGTTCTGAATGTCAATTTGTCTCAAGTTCCACCCCTTAGACACTGCAAGAGAAAGTATGACTCTGATGGTGGTTGGTTTAATTACTGGACTGCAGGTATCGAAGTAATCTACTCCAAATCTCTGTTTGAACCCCTTGGCGACTAGTCTAGCTTTGTATCGATCAATGGATCCATCTGCTCTTGACTTTGAAAACCCACTTACTATCTATTAAGTTAATGCCCTTCTGTGGTGGAACTAAAGTCCAAGTTTGGTTTCTAAGAAGAGCAGAATACTCAGCATCCATTGCCTGTCTCCACTCTTTGTGCTTGACTGCTTCGGCAAAGGAACTGGGTTCTGTTGTCGGTACTGACTGTTTCTGGGCAATGGCTCCTGCTGCATACCTGACTGTCCCGTCTTTAAAAACTTTTGGTCTGACTATGTTGTCTCTTAATCTGGTGCGCATTGGATGGCAGGACTGCTGTACTGTAGCCTGCTCAGGTTCAGGTTGTACTCCAGGGAGCTCGGACTGGGACTGACTTGTTACTTCTTGAAGCCCTGCAGTTTCAGAGGTTCCTGCAACTAGTTCATCAACAACAAGGTGAGTATGTCCATGACCAGAGGAAAATCCACTTGCTGCCGTACTGCTAGGAGAAGTATTTGATAGTGTGCGAGTAGGGGAAGCGGTATTTGGTGAAACGGAAGCTGGGATGTCTGTTGTCGGATTTTTGTCAGTTAAGAAAAATTTAGAGTAGCGAGTAGCAGACAGGAGAATTATTGGCTCATTTGCTGTTTGTGTGTGAGAAACCGGCTGACTGGACAAGGAATTGAAAGGAAACACATTTTCATCAAACACTACATCACGAGATATGTAAATTCTTCCTGTTTGTCGATCTAAGCATTTATATCCTTTGTGGTCTGGACTGTAGCCCACAAACACACATTGCTTGGACCGAAAACTAAGTTTTCTCGGGTTATAAGCTCTTAGGTTTGGCCAACAGGCACAACCAAAGACCTTAAGGTATTTGTAGTCTGGATTAACACCAAGGAGTCGAAAAATGGGAGTTTCATGATTTATAACTCGGCTTGGTAGTCTGTTGATCAGGAAACAAGCAGACTGAAATGCCTCATCCCAAAATCGAATTGGCATTTGTGATTGAGCAAGAAGTGTTATACCGGTTTCAACAATATGCCTATGTTTTCTTTCACCAAGTCCGTTTTGTTGATGGGTGTGTGGACTTGAAACTTGATGTTTTATTCCTACCTGATCAAAGTGTTTGTGCAGCCTGTGAAACTCTCCACCCCAATCTGACTGCACTGCAAGAATTTTCTTGCCTAAGAGTCTTTCAACATGACATTGGAACTGCATAAAGAAAGATTCAACATCTGATTTCTTTTTGAGGAAATAAATCCAACTGAATCTGCTGTAATCGTCTACAATACTCAAATAGTAACTATAGCCATTTACAGAAGTTACAGCTGGTCCCCAAACATCAGTGTGGACTAATTCTAAAGGACCAGTTGTGGTATGATTAGAGGAATGAAATGACAATTGATGAGCCTTTCCTTGCTGACATGCGTCAAAAACAGCAGGCTCCTTATTGAAGGTAACAGATATGCTGTTCCTGGATAGAACTTGATTGACAACGATAGAGGATGGATGTCCCAGTCGGCGATGCCAGAGGTCTTCAGTGCTTCTGACAGTAAAGAGAGCTCGACTGGAACGATTATTTGGAAATTGGTAAAGTCCATTTGAGCATCTTCCCTTAAGAAGAGTTGTCCTCGTCTCGCAATCCTTAACAAGAAAACATGTGGGATGAAATTCGACAAAGACTTTGTTATCAGTGACAAGTCTATGAATGGATAGCAGATGACGGTTTATATGTGGAACATGTAGAACGTTTCTTAGAACTAATGGATGTTTTGCAGTGGCAACAAATGAATTTCCGGTGTGATCAATGGACAAACCTGTGCCGTTGGCGACTTGAACCCGATCGTTGCCGGTGTAGCGCTCCTTCATTGTTATGCGTTCAAGATCATGGGTGACATGATCGGTAGCGCCTGTATCTGCGTACCAATTAGTGTCGATAGCATAGCTGTTGGTGGAGGCAGCAGCTGCAACCCGAGCATCATTCGCCACATAATTCTGATCGAAGCGATGATAACACCGTGATGCATCATGATTGTCACGAAAACAGATCTGGCAGAGGGGCTTCTGGCCTCCTTGACTTGAATTTCCCTGGATGAAGTTCTTGCCGGTGCGTCCCCCCGGAAGACGGCCACCTCCATTGCCGCGCCCGCGTCCACGGCCGCGTCCACCACTTCGGTTCTGGATCTTGTTCACTTGGTTCACCTGAATACCGGAGTTGTTGTGCTCAAGTCTTAGCTCAAAACTGAGCTTGTGAGCATAGACATCATTGACAGTGATGGCATCTGAACGTGTTGTCAAACTGGTGACAAGTGGATCAAATTCTGGCCCAAGCCCTCGCAACATGTAGGCGATGAGCTTGTCGTCTTCAAGCCGCTTGCCGATGGCAGCGAGCGTGTCAGCAAGACCCTTCACCTTGCGGAAGTAGTCATTGATGCTTAGATCTTTCTTCTGAATGGTGGCGAGCTGCATCCGTATCTGCATGATTTGCGCACGGGAGCTCGCGTCAAATGTGCGCTCGATGGCACACCAGACTTCTCGTGCCGTGCTGCAGCCGACGACTTGCGCAAGGACACCTTCAGTGAGAGAAGAAAGGATCGCACTCATTACAAGCTGATCTTGTTGATACCAGTGGTTATACTCCGGATTGGCGACAGTGATTGCGATGCCATTAGCACCGCTCTCAGAGATGGTGGGCGCCGGGCGTGCGGTAGTGCCGTTGATGTATCCCATGAGCCGTTGGCTTCTCAGGTAAGGGAACAATTGCGCCGTCCATAGCAGGTAGTTGTCACCGACCAGCCTGACGGTGATCATGTGATTGAAGGCCAATGTAGAGATAACTCCGGCCTGTGTTGATCCGGCAGCGACAAGGGCGTCGGCATTGGAGTTCGTCGGGGCGCTCCCTGTGCCACTCATGGTAGTGTGCGGAAGGAATATTTTGGTGGATTGAATCGTGGCTCTGATACCATGTAAAAGTTTGAGTAGAGGAGAAGATATGGCCGAACTCAGTCATCAGCTGAGGCCTCGTTTCATTATATATCAACAATGTGATTACATTCAACAGAAACATAACAACCACGTTCAGGTGGTGAGAAAATAGCAGACTAGAGAAAACTCCGGAGGAAGTGGTCATCACCACAACTAACAACTAGACCTGATACATTAACATAGTTTTATTTTAACAGCCTCCCTCAATCTCAACCTTGGTTTGTCAAATTGAGATTGCCACAAATGAACTGAAATGGTGCTTTTGGCAAAGCCTTGGTGAAGATGTCTGCAATTTGGTCTTTAGATGAAATGAACCTGACCTGCAATGCTTTTCTGGCTACTTGCTCTCGGACAAAGTGAAAATCAACTTCTATATGTTTTGTTCGCGCGTGAAACACTGGATTAGAAGTTAAATAGGTTGCTCCAAGGTTATCACACCAGAGGACTGGCGCTTCTCTCTGAAAAATACCAAGTTCCTTTAGTAGAGTCTGAATCCTTTACACTTCACAAACATCCTTTTCATCATCAACTACTAACAAGTGGAAATGGAAATGAGTGAACAATTGTAGAAGTGGAGGAAAATTGAAGGTAACCAAATATTAGCATCCACAAGAATTACAAAACTAGGTCATGGATTTTCTGCTGCTATTGGGAGTGGCTGCTCCCATTATATCGGTTGGAACATGAGAATTGAGTTCTAAAAATAATTTCTCACACATTGGACATGTTACATCATGTGTAGCCTCCAAATTTCACACATTGAACATGAGAATTGAGTTCTAAAAAGAGAAGCTTCAGGTCATAGGATTTTTTGATATATTTTTGGTCCCATTTGTCTTTTTGTATGTCCCCCATACAACCATATTTGTGCCCGAAAATTTGCAGTCCTAGCACATCCTATATCCGACTTTGTAAGAATTTTTTAGACCTTACTAATGTCCCAACCAGAACGAGAGTAACCACTCTTTAATAAACCGGAGTTGCTTTGCCCCCACAGAAGTACTTCGTTATCCTGACACAACCATTATATTATTATTATCCAAAGCATTCTGTAGCAGCAAAAGCACTGGACGAAATTTATCTGCATTTTTGCAGGCTATTACTTATTTATTAATCATCACTATCACCCCACCTCTCTCTCTCACACACACATAACTCCTGAAAATACCCCTCATACACATTGGAACAGAAGCTATTGTCGAGGAGTATAACAGTAAATGGGCAACCGCACATCCATTTCTGATGAGTGGCCTGACTGTGTGGTCACCTAGTTCAGAAGATAAGGATTCGAATTTTTTTGTACGAATATTCAATTTTTTATTCGAAATTATAGAAATATACCCGCGGCAATATTTTTTTACACAAATAGGCTCCTGTCGCCCAACCGGGGAGGGGGGGGGCGACTAGAGCCAATCGCCCAACGAGGAGGGGGGAGGACACGTGGCCAACCGCCCCCACACACACTGTTTTCATTGCATTCGGCCGAGAGGAGGAGAAGAAAAGAGAGGAGAGGAAGGAGGGGGAGAAGAGGAGAGGAGAGGGAGGAGAGGAGGGAGGGGGAGAGGAGAGGGAGAGGGAGAGGAGGAGAAAGAGGAGAGGAGAGGAAGGAGGGGGAAAAGGAGTGGGAGGAGAGAAGATGAAGAACCAGATCCAGGTATTTTTTATTTGTAATATTGTATTTGCAGTATATTTTTTATATAATATTAGTGTTAGTAAAAATTGTAGATGTAGATATAAGTAGTTCAACTTTTAGTATAAAAAATTTAGTTAACGTAGTTATAGTAAATTAGCAGTCATAGAAACGGAGAGGAGAGGAAGATGCAACAGTAGGTGTAGATGCAGATAGAAATATTGTATATAATTGTTATTGTTAGTAGAAAATTGTAGACGTAGATAGAAATAGTTAAATTTTTGGTATACAAAATTTAGTTAAAATGTAATTTTAAAAAATTAGCAGTCGTAGAAGCGTGTAGTTGTGTAGAAAATTCAGTCACCATAATGTACAAATTAATCATTCGCTGAAATTTGTACATATTAAAAAATTCAGTAAATATTTACGTTAGAATTTAATTAATTCATATGTAGAAACGTTGGAAAAATGTTGGAAAAACCGATAGGAAGTTTATAGTACGCGTTTATTGTAGTGGGTTACGACATGCGAACGATTGGCGAAATGTGAATTATAGTACATCGATACTTTTGTATTGTGCAATGCGATTTGACATGTTGCAAAATTAAAACATATATCAGGCTGACATCAGCAATGCTAATAGCCACTACATTGAGAGTGCATTACGGTGCTGAAACCGTTCGTGAAGGCTCGAATGGTGTGGAATTGAGAGGTTTTCTGCAAGCCACTCTAGTACATTCGGATGGCGAGAATGCTCGAATATTAGATGTGATGCATTAGCTGACCTGGAGTTTTTCGTTGGATCCCGAGGTGTGCAGCGTCGTTGTGCAATGGCTTTGGAGCTGGTCTCCCACGGACATCATATGGGAGTTGAGGACATTGCTGCGCACTGTTGCGTGGAAGGGGTTTGTGCAAGGGTACCGGCGCCGTGGATACAAGTGTGTGCTGCTTGCGCAACTGTGCTCATTAGAAGCTGTGCAAGGTTGTGCGTACGGCCTTGCTCCGGGAGGTGCTAGCAGCTCGGGCGGCCTACATGTTGACGAAGAGGATCAAGTTGCTCGTGATGAAGCCAATGCGGTACATGGGGGAGAGGTACAATGATCAAGCCATACAGAGGGAACATGACAAGCCGATGAAGGGGAGCATATTGAGTACATCGTGCAGTAGATGGACTATGATGATCAGACGGTATGGGGTAAAGAGGAAGCTGTACAGGACGACGACGAGGACAGTTCAGATGAGGATGAAGCTCCCGTCCCACAGGAATAGAACCGATTTAATGTTGAGGGTGTTTCCGTACATGATGAGCATGAATCAGCGTGGGAGAATCATGAGACAGAGATTCGGTTGCATTCTATGTTTGCTGACAAAGCAGCGCTACAGAATGCCATCAAACTGTGGCCCTTTCAATGCAGCGGACTTTTTCGGGTTGTGAAATCTAGCCAGGAGCAGTACATCGTGAAGTGCGAGCAAGTCGGTTGTCCTTGGAGGGTGCATGCACGTAGACCCAAGTATGAGACTCACTGGATTGTGTCGAAGGTAGAGCCGCACTATTGCATTCTCAGCAGTGTTTTGACGAGACATCGTAACCTAATGTCACATCCCAAAATTTGGCTTTTTGAAAAATTTAAATTCAAATTAATTATTTTAAGGTAATTGGATTTTACTTGGCTTTTAATTGCCTTTCTGGATTTTTCTGGAATTTAAAAACTATTTTCAGAATTTAAAAAGTAATTCAAAATATGAAAATTTAATATCAACAGTAGTTGGAAATAATTTTATTAAATCCAAAATATCTCCAGGAGCTTCTGTGAATTTTTCTGGAATTTTTGGAGGTATTTTCATATTTTTCTGAGGCCTAAATAAATTTCTAGCATTTTCTGAAATTAGAAATCATTAAAATCCCTCCCTTTTTCCTCCAGCCGACGCGTGGACGGCCCAGGACCGCCCACATCGCCGCTCGGCCGATCCAGGCCGCACCTCCCTCTCCCTCGCTGTCCAGCGGGCCCGGCCCGTCAGCCGGCGGCCCCGCCTTCACCTCCTCCGCGCCCGACGCGTGGACGGCTCGGATGAGCCGAGTCTCCGCGCGGGCCATCCAGCCGCCCGCTCTCACTCCCGCCCTCACTCCACTGACCCGCGGGCCCTGCCCGTCAGCCGCGTCTTCGCGCCCGGCCTCAATCCACCGCCCGATCTTTTCCCCGAGCCGCGTGGCAGCCATCCGCACCGCCCGGCCGCTCCCTCCTCTCTCTCACTGCACGCGGGGCCCACCTGTCGGATCCGTCGTCCCCGCGGAGCCGGCGCCTTCCTTTTCCTTCCCCCTCTTTCCTTTTTCGCCGGCCGACCGAGACCGCGCCGGATCCCACCTTGCCTTACCCGGCCCTCCTCGGTTTTGGAAGTCCCGGACGCCGCCGCGACCGAATCCCCGATCTCCCGGGCTCCCCTTCCATCGGCGCCCCCTCTTTCCCGTTTCCCCCCTTTCCTTCCTTTTTTCGGCCGACACACCGGCGAGCGATTGCGCGCCCGTGTCCCCTCCTCCGCCCCTATAAATAGCTCCCCGGCCTCCCCTCTCCCAGCACCCCCCCAGCGCCCTCCACTTCTCCCTTTGAGCCCCGAGCGCCGTCGCACCAGAAGCTCCCCGTGCGCGTTCGGTAAGTGCTCCGGTGAGTAATCGCCGTCGCCTCGGTCTTCCCCGAAGCTCGCCGCCGCTACCTCGAGCACCCCCGTGGCCGTGCGGTCTTCCCCGACGCCTCAGCCGCCCCTCCCCGCCGCCGGAGCGCCGTCGCACCGGAGAACCCGAGCCAGCTCCGCCTCCCCCTCGTCGCCGGCCTTCTCCGCTCGTCGCCGCACCTCGTCGACCCCTCCAACCGAACCCCCTTCGCTCAAGGATTGCATTTCACGCGTCACCCGAACCCCTCCGACCCTCCCTCGCCGCCGACGACCCTGCCTCCGGCCACCTTCCCCGGCCTCCCCTCCGGCAGGTAACTCAAAAGGTTTGATTGCCCTATATGGGTAGGCAAAGCCTCCCCGCTCACTTGGCTATCACCGCTCGCTCTTCCCTCCCTCGACTCCCTCGGCGCGCGTTCGAGCCCTCGGTTCCGCGCGCGGAGGTTGAGTTTTTCGTTTATTTTCCGGGCTGACAAGTGGGTCCCACCCGTCAGCGGCCGCCGGTCTGCGCTGGCCACTGCCGCCTGGGCCCCACCTCTCTGTGCTATCTCTGACAAGTGGGCCCGGAGTCCAGTGGGTCCCATGTGTCAGAGGCTGAGCCGTGGGCTCACTGTCCAGTGGGTCCCACATGTCAGTGACCGCCAGTGGTTACTGTTCAGTGGGCCCCACCTGTCAGTCTCTCAAAATAAAAATAGAAATTAAAATCTAATATTCCAGTGGGCCCCACCTGTCAGAAATTTGGGAATTTCTAGATTTATTCAAATCTGAGATTTTCAAATGAGCATAACTTTCTCATTTTAACTCCAATTCCAGCCATTCAAATTTCTAAATTCATCTAAAATCATAATCTATCCAACTATGGCCTCTGTTGAATTTTTGGATTTTATTTGAATTTTATTTGTATTTATTTGTTTTGTTGCTTCGTCTTTCCTCGCGTAGATTCCAGCGTTGTCGACGATCCCTCTTCACAGCAGCAAGAAGACCCAGAAACCCTGCAAGAAGGCAAGTCTCCTTTGATCATCTTGAACCTATGCTGTTGAAATGTTTTTAAAATATTTTAAATTATGTGCATTGCTATTTACCTAAAGTCACTAGTTCAAATCTTTAGGAATTAGTTATTCCAACCTTGTTATGCCCTCATTTGACATTGATTGCCATGTACATTGTCACCCTAGAACTCCCTTTGTCTCAATAATGAGATTACTATTAATCTTTGTGAATATTAGAATGGTAGGTTAATGCTTAGTCTTGCTATCTAATAACTTTGGAAAATCTTGAAAATGGGAAATTATGATTTATTATTGAACCCTTGTGTTTGAAAGTGAAGTGGCAATTGGAGTTGTCACTGTGATTTTTAAAATAAAATAAAAATGTGAAAGTTGGTTTAGATTAGGGTGGATGGATGTTTGGGTTGGTGCAGTAAGCACGAGAACTTGTTAAGTGTATGTTCCACCCTAGTCAATTAAGGACCGACGCTTGTGTTTGTCCAAACTGAGCATTAACCGTACAACCACAAGTCTATATGGGTACGACCTAGCTGACTAACTTATGATAGTCTAGTATAGGTGCCACCAGTGGAAAGTGGATGCCAGGGATGGACTGGTTATTCACAGTGAGGGACGGGGATTTACTGTACTCATATGGCGCAAGAGGGGGCTTCAGATTGGGCGGATTTAACCCTTCTGCGGTGAAATCTCAGCGGGTGGTATCTAGCTAGATTAGAGTAAGGTAAAGGCTTTGTGGTATTTTATCCGGGTCTCATGCCAAAGGAAGCGTGTTGACTTTTAGGATAATTTATCTCTTGTGGGTAAAGTTGTACAACCTCTGCAGAGTGTAAAACTATTCGAATAGCCGTGCCCACGGTCAAGGGCGGGCAAGGAATGCATTCACATGGTAGATTTCTGGCTTTGTTTTAAAATCAAAAGTTTTGTATTCCGAGGGTGGAGGGAACTCTCGGAAGGGAATCCTGGCGGATGGAGCCAGAGAGGGTGGATGGAACCCGCAGTTTAAAACTTGACCAATGGTAATTGGTTAGTTAGTGATTGGTAGTTGGAACCTTCACTAGAAAGATTAATTCTGTTAAAACATTTACTTTATTAACTTGATGCCTTCGAAAATAATTAGTAGTAATTGAATTTTAAAATGTTGCTTTGTGCAAAAGAACCATATAGCCTTCCTTTGTGAAGCCTTGCATCTATGCATTTTTCCCAAGACTTGCGGAGTACTTTATGTACTCACATGCTACACTTAAAAATAAAATCTCAGAGGAAGTTGAAGCTCAAGAAGGTGACTACGACTACTGCTTCGCTTGTGGCTGCGATGGATTCTTCCCGGAGGACTAGGTCGCGCTTCCCCAGTCAACTGCCTGTGGCATCTTGATGGGTCTACTTTGATTTCACTTTGCTTCCGCTGTGTTTTGATTGTGCGAGGTCTTGAAACCTCCAGTGTAATAAGTTGACTCGGTGGTCAGTACTCTTATTTATTGTAATAAATCGTTGATGGTGATGTTTCCCATTCTGTTTGACTGTGTGCACTAGCCTTGATCTGGGACTAGTGCTGTAATACACAGAGGGTCCGGGTTTGGTAATCCGGGGGCCCGACACCTAACGTCCGCCTTTATAGCCAATTTGATGTACGAAAAGATAGTGGAGAAGAAAGACATGGAGGCCATGCATATCATGGTAGCTAGCGAGAAGAAATTCAAGTATACGCGAAGGTGTGGCGTGTCAAGCAGAAGGCGTTGGAAAAATGTTTTGAGTCTTTCGAGGTAGCGTACGATAATCTTCCTCGTATGCTTAAAGTGTTGCAGGACAGGAACCTGGGCACGTATATTACTGTGCAGGACAAGCCGTCCACAAGTCCACCAGGATATGTGGTGTTGCAGAGAGCCTTGTTAGCATTTGGTGCTTGCATCGAGACATTCAGGCATATGCTGCCAGTAATCTCAGTTGACAAGACCTTTCTGATAGGCAAATACAAGGGGCAGATCCCGACGGTCATAGGCGTTGACGGTAACAACCAAATATTGCTTCTCGCCATTGCATTTGTGGAAAGTGAGAATTATGAAAGCTGGTTGTGGCTTTTCATATATGTCAGGGTTGGAGTTGTCGGTGCTCGTCCTAGTGTGTGCGTAATCTATGATCGCCACGCCGGGATTGTAAAGGCTACAAGAAAACTTTAGGAAGACCCCGACGAGCCCTTTTTTTGGCTGGACATGAGGAACAGGTGGTGCATTCGTTACTTAGGGGCGAACTTTTTCAAACAGTTCCCGAAACAATCATTGATGAAGCTTTAAGAGACTGGCTATGCAGAACCAGCGGAAAAAATTTGATGCTTTGTGGGCGTTGCTGGATGAGCACAGCAGGAAGCACATCGACGAGAAGCGCAAGGGGCCGGTCATGCCTGGGGCGGCACAACCAGAATGCTTGCCAGCACTCGATGAGCCTAACCCAGCTGGTCCAACAAGGAGGAGTTCACGAAACATCAAGTGTTTCTCGCAGTGGATCGAGGGAGAACCATTGAAAAAGTGGTCGTTGTTGCACGACACAGACGACACAAGGTACGTCATAATGATGACTAACCTTGCTGAGGTGTACAATTGGGTTCTCAGGGGCCTTCGTTCTCAGCCCCTTATCACCATCGTGGAAAGTGTTCTTCACAGCACAATCGGCTACTTCAGGGAGAGGCACGCGAATGCCTCACTTCATGCAGCCAATCCTCGAGCATTGTATTCATCGAAAATTACGGCATACATGGAGACGAAGGCACAGAAGGGCCAATTGCACACAGTGCATGTCATTAGCAACAGGGAGCATCGTTTTGACGTGGTACTCCGTGATAGAGCCGAATTTGGGACGGCTCGTTCCCTTGTTACCCACGAGGTATGCCTTGGAGATCATGCAAACGAATCTAGTTGCACGTGCGACAAGCTGAAGCTGTTACACAAGCCATGCTCTCATGTCCTCGCTGCATGCGGGACCGTGGGCATGGATTCTTCGAACTTCATGTTGGAGTACTTCTTCAAGGAGAGGGTACTGTATGCGTGGTGTGGGGAGCTCTGGGGGTTCAGTGGTGTGGGAAACTTCGCCACCTTGGACATTGGAGGGAGGACTTGGATTCTAGATGTTAACATGCTGAAGGGTGGGAAGAGTCGGCGATAGAGCCAGCGTATTAGAAATGATATGGACGAATCGCAAGCCGGAGCATCTGGTGCATGTTGCGGGCGATGCGGTCAGGAGGGGCACACAGCTAGATGATGCAACGCATGTGTTGATCAGTAGGCAGAGCGGCATGGTGTGTACTACTAGTTGTTGGAGACTCGAAATAAATTTGCATTGTAAACTGTGTTTGGTTAGTACGCACTTTTGACGTGCGGAATGTCATACTAAATGAATCATATGTTTCATGTACCATTTGTACAACTACTATATTACATCCTCCTTTTTAGTAATGTAGTTGGTGTTGTGCTGGTAGCGTAGTATTGCTCTGTTTATTTATTTACAAATTCTATTTACTGTTACTTTATATGCGATTTTTTTTGGTTCCTTATAAGTGCTAACTTGAACTCTTTTTGCAGGTATGGCTCGTGATCTTCATGAGTCGGACTAGTCGTACCCCCTGTTGGACGAGCACGTGGACTGCCTGCATCACGCTTCGCGTCGTGTCCCACCTACAGGGAGCGCAGACGAGCCAGCTGAGCTGGGAGTGGTCCGGACACACAGTGTCGACAATTTCAAAGCTGTTAAAGACCCAAACTCAAGCTCATACTCTATCTCTTTCCAGAAATAACATGGGGTGATGAAATATACAGATGAATACGGCTGTGTGCATGTTCAGTCACTGGACTCCCGTTAATCCTCATGGCAATTGTTCAAGTTACTTGTGTATCAATAGTTGGTTTACAGTTGACTGGAATCCTGCAAATTAATCCGAAGATGGAGCATGAACGCGAGCAATCCTGGATTATTTGTTTTGGTGTGCGCTTGTTGCATGTGAGAGGTGATTTTCCCAGGTGCAAAATTGTATGCCACGCATTTGACGCGCTGGGATTTTCTTGAGTACGAAGCAGTTCTTGTTCAAGTGGAATGGAAATGTTTCCTTGTCATGAAACGGCTTCCTTTTCTTTTGTGACCCAGGCACTGCCTACCTAGCTAGTATGTGAGTTTTCGGGCTGCTGGTTACTCTATGTGATGATTATATGCAGTTGATTTGGCTGTTCTTCTAGGGGGTGACGACGATAGGGTGTTCGTGGGAACTGCATCTCTGCTCTAGCGCAATTTGGAACACTGTTCTCGGTTTGAGGCTTTGATCCGAGATGTCAAGGACTTGATGTCTTCATTACTCGAAGCCAAGCTTATTATATTATTATATACCAGCTAAGTTCATTATACGTTCCGTTCATTTCGGCTTGAGTTTATAGGTTTTGGTTTATTTTTTACTATTTATAAATTTCGTTTCTTCTGAATTTTTGGCTTTTCTAGTTTTTTTGCCGGTTTTTTCCCGTATTTATTTGTGCTGTTCGTGATGAGCTAACATATTTTTTCTATTTTTAATTTTTTTAAATTTAATTATGCCAAATAAAGTACCTTTAGTTACAATGTAATTTCAGCCAGCTGCAATATAATTTCAGATATAAACCACTATTTTTCAGCCAATCTAAAGGACCATATACTCGAAGGCAATCTCATTATATACTAGCCATGCTCAGTAAAAGAGATCAGGATAGGGTAGCACAGGAGCTAGCCTGCCATGCTAGGAGCTACTAGCATGGATATTTGCCTAGTGGGAGCTCCAAATTGTATTGAGCATCTACTGCTCATCGTTGTTTATATTGCTGGGTTTGAAAATCCTCATGCCTTTTTGTTTTTATTGTTTGCTACGGTATATTTTTTAATGTAGAGTCTATATGTAGATTATAGTAGACACTGTTCCGACTTCAGCTATACCGGCTAAAATCACATACAGCTGTCTCTTTCTTTGTACTCTCTCGCAATCAATTAGAATTCAAAAGCCATAAATCACAGCTCAAAAGAATCCATTCACATAATCAATAAATTCACTCTTCCCCTTGCACAAAAATTCTTCATCAAGCATAACAGCGGAACCACGCATGTCTTGAGAAAATTCTCCTACTAACAATTTTTTCTCGGGGGGCTACTTTTGGGCTTGTTGTTTTTTGCTTCGGTTTATGGCTTTTGAGCTGTTCATGAGACATAGTACTAAGTAACAGAAACTTGCGTGCGATTTTGGTTGATATAAATAATGTCGCTACAGTGTGTACTACAATCAATTTGTAGACTCTGCTTTGAAAAGACACTTTGTTTGAAAGTTAGTTACTGTAGAATAACCGAAAAAACGGTTTTTAAAAACTTAAAAAGGAGGTCTTTACCATTATCTGTGAATCAAGTTGAAATAACACTTGCTTGTTGGACGTCGTTATGGGAGTCGACGGGGGTTACTGTGATGATTAAAAACTCTTGGCTTTGTCTGGTGTAAGGATTCTATTTTAGTCATTTCATTCCCTTTAATCTGAGGAAAAACTAGTGCAACGCTTGGTGGCCAAGCGGACTGCGAAACGAAATGGTACACCAATTTGCGGTGTGCCAACAAATACTTTACAATTAGAATGTCATGTAGCTAATTTTGTGAAAAAAATTACAACAGTTCTATTTTGTTGAGGGAATGGCAGATTTGGCACATTTTTATTCATTTTGACAGAATTAGCCCCGCATGGCTCGAAATTGGAAAACTAGCCTTTTCTTTTTCTGCTTACTCCTTGGAGTGGTGAGGTTGACCAGTGGATGAACCTCAACCTTCCATTGTTGATCAGAAGGTTTACAGTCACTTTGTACACCAAGTGCATGTTGCTGATCTTTGTTTTTTCGGAAGTGCTATGCAACATACAACTGTTTTTTAAAAAGAAATTAGTCAAATTTTATATTGTTCGATTTGCGCCAAGGTTCGTACTTCCATCCACCTCCATCATCATTTGATGAAGATCCGACGAGGCTCCCCGTTATCTTCTTCAGCTGCCGATGTTTTCAACAGAGGCCCCGAGTTAGTGTTAGGATTTACCGTTAAGGTTGGGGTTCACTGGTAGCCACTGAACCTAGAGGGATGCCAGGATGGTGGCGGACAAGTGGTGGGCCGCGGCAAGCAGCTGAAGGATTGGAGGAGGGCGGTGGAGGCGGCAAGAGCCAATGAGCAATTAGGAAGCAGTGCTGGCGAATACGGTGGTGGTAGCCACCGGAGATAGAGAAAAAGGGTGGTGGCAATAGTGGCGTGAGATAGATGCGACAAAGGAGGAGAGGAGGCATGCAGGGGTAGCTGGCGGGCCTCGTTGATGTTGGAATGGCATCAGCGAGGCGGGGGAAGAGGGGAGGGGGGAGGGTTTAGGTTAGGGTTGGGGATGGGGGGATGTATATGAAGGAGGGGGGATTACGTTAGGTTGGGGATGGGGGATGTATATGATTTGATGGATTGATTGAGGTAGTGGATCTCTATTTGATAATTAAAAAAATCTGATTGTTTTGGAGAGAGAAAAATAGTATTGTTTTCCCCCTCGGGCGTCCCGATGGGCGGCCTCGCTGATGGTCGCATATTGTCGTCGTCTTCATCTTCCTCCTCTTATTCTCCATCCACGTCTGATTGCCATCTTCTTCCTTCACTCTTCCCCGGCAATATACTTCTATAGAGCCCGAGAGTTGATACCCGACGTCTTCGCCTGCTCCTGCCGCAGCTGAACGGAACCCAAGGCATTCATCCTTGACCTGCTCGTGCTGCGTCACAAGCTTCTTGGCTTCACAGGAGGAATTCGCCATGGCGGCAGCGAAGCCTATCCTGTACAGCGCGTGGATCAGCTCCTGCTCCTACCGGGTCCGTATCGCCCTCAGCCTCAAAGGTAACCGAAGCAAAGCACCACTGAACTGATTAATTCTGCCTATGGTGCCTGGCAAATCTGTACCTAAAGAAACAGATTTCGTGTCCTTGGGAGATGGGGATAGTGTGGTCTCTCTCTCTCTCTCTCTCTCTCTCTCTCTCTCTCTGTTCTGATCTAATTAGTTCCAGAGAATGTATGCTTGTATGTTCTAATTAGTGATTGAGCGCAAGTTTGTGTGGTTGAGGCTGTGGGTTCGATGCTCCATTCGCCTGTGTATTGTCATTGTATTTGCTTTCTTAAGAGCTAATTAAACTATTTTCTCTATAATGAAGGTGTCGATTATGAGTACAAGGCGGTGACACGGACTGATCTAGGTTAGTAGAACTTTTCTATATTATACAGTCTCCATCAGATTGATAGTTCATTAACATCAGATGCATATGTGACCACACACATAACATTACACCTCTTCCGGCGAGGCAACTCACCCTCGAGCTATGATGGTGGCCACCGGTGAAGACCTTCTACTCTTCTCTGTTAGCTTTTAACTTCTCCAAGAGAAATGGTGCGGCATCAGAAGCTATGGTGAGTGGCTCTGATACCAATTGTTGTGAACTAGCACAACAAGGGGGTAATCATCCATCGGAGGGAGATCGGACAACAATGACTTGAAGTAGAATGACGCTAGGTGAAGGAGGGCACCGATTGGGGAGGAATAGATCTAGAATAACCGGTCAAGAAAATGAGAACAACTGGACTTTAGGGACAAATGACTTGTTTATTCATCTTTCTTTATTGATAATGGATACATATTATTCTTTTTATAGGGACGATCCGACTTGACTCCTAAGAAATAATGATGAATCTTAGTTCATCGGGGTAAACACCGCTGGGAGGAAGGCCGGACGGCGTCGGCTTAGTGGGATGAGAGATTTGACTATAAACTGGGATGATAGAAGTTGGGAAAAAACTAGATTAATTCATCTTCATTGCTTGATTGATAATAGATACATGTTAACCTTTTTATAGGGATAATTTGACTTGACCTCTAAGAGACAATCTTTATCTCTAAGGAAACACATCTCTAATAAATAGAATATATCTATAAGATATTAACCTATCTAATAAGGAAACTAACTATTCTTATCTATATCCTAATTCATCTAATCATGGCAAACACGTCTGCTACAGTACCATATTACTGTTCATGTGCATGAACAGTGCGCGTAAACAGTGATTTCAGCACGTGATAACTTCTCCCCCTTCAGTGACAGCTCGTCCGCGAGCTGTGGTGGTGGCCATAGTTGTAGCCCTAGGATACCCCAAGTTGACAAGATACCGTGACATTTACTGGTGATCTTGAAGACTGTGGCCTCGACGTACAGGTGCAGCAACATTGATGACGTCTGCGATCGCCACGGCAAATGCGGTGGCAACCACGGCAGATTTGTGGTAGGCTTCCGCTATGCGATTGTCGGGGCAGGCTTCGGCAGGGGTATGGTGGCCTTTGGCAACACCGCGATAGGACATGGCAGGGTCGCAGCGAGCGTCGGTAGTACCCAGCAGGTTGCGACAACGACATGGTTGCTGCAATAGGCTTCAGCAGCAACATGACTGCTGCGGTAGGATGTGGCAGGGGTGCGGTAGGAGTCAACAGAATCGTGGTTGCCATGCCATGTTCTGGCGGCGCTGTGGCGGCTATTGGGTATAGCGCTACTGCCGCTTCGTGTTGCGTCTTCTTTTGATTCACGATCTTCTCTATGGTGGCATGCATGTTGAGGAAGATGGCGCTATTTTCTTGTCAATGTCGTTGGTACTAGTGGCCATCTTGTTGACGTTAGTCTTTATCGTGGCCAATAACTCGGCAATAGGAGTCATAGTAGCAGAAGTCGTGGGAAGGGATCGACACTCTGATACCAAATGTGATAAACCTTAATTTATCGGGGTAAACACTACTGGAAGAAAGGCCGGGCGGTGTCGGCTTGGTGGGATAAGAGATTTAACTATAAACTGGAATAATAGAACTTAAGGAAAAGACTAGATTAATTCATCTTCATTGCTTGATTGATAATAGATACATGTTAGCCCTTTATAGGGATACTTAACTTGACCTCTAAGAAACAATCTCTATCTCTAAGGAAATCCATCTCTAATTAATAGAATATATCTATAAGGTAATAAACCCATCTAATATAGAAACAAACTATTCTTATCTATATCCTACGAACTTTTTTACCATCCTTGAGAGGTACCAGCAGGTACCAGTACCTCTTCATAAAAAGAGGTACCGATCAATAATGTCCGTTGATTGAAACCTGATCTAAAGGGGTAGTATGAACATGGGCATGAACAGTGCGCATAAACAGTGATTTCAACACATGATACATATGTTGCCTAGTTTTGTTAGTGGTGGTATTGGACACCGATTCACCACCTAAAATCATTTGGTAATTGCAAACATGTGATCACTTTCCACAGTAACAGATATAACAACATGCTTCTGTGCTTTCTGAAAGAAAACTATATAGATCATTGAGCAGCTGAGAGCTGATATGCACCTAATTGTTAGTTATCACAATTGCTTCATGGACTTTACAGTTGTTTTGGGGAAAGCATTGAAACAATCATCATGGATAAAATTATCAGCTTGATCAATTGTTCTAAGTAAATCATTAGTTAAGACTGAGCATATATGTATGCAATTTAGCTCTTGCCTTCTTGCCACTTCTATAGCCATCACACAAGCACCAAGGCCAAGCAAATGCTTCTCTGAGTTTGCATGGAGCAAAATTCAATTTATTCCTCACCTCTTTCATGACTTTTGGAAGCAATGTGTGATGCAACACATCTCTAACTGTCTCTCTGAACATGGTCAACAATTAACTAACCACTTAAAGAGGCTGTTTTAGCTATTCTCTAGGGTTTATATGTCTTAATTAACGTAGTTTCATTATGTCGGCAGTTATTTGATCCTAGAAACGAGGGGGAGAATCGAAGTGTAAGTAAAACTGTAGGAGTATCCACTTTTCCTTGAAAGAAATTTTCGGCGAAGGTGGTTAGTGCATGAAGCAGCTTGTACAAAAGGGTCATGACTCAGTCATGACCTGTCTGGTGCATTTGCAGTTAATAAGGAGAAATGTTTTGTGGTTGGGAAGTCCTGTGTGAGACAACTGTAATGGCCTCTCCTTCTGTTGGCCCCTAGTCTTGGATGATGTTGAATCCACATTTTAGGCCTGGTTGAATATAGCTATTAGGGGGATGGGGTGCTTCAAGTGCCTAATTGAGTCTGAACAAGATGGGAGAGCTGAAGGATAAACAGAAGTGCTGGCCTTTCCCTTACAACTTATGCTTTTTCATGAGTAGGAACTTGTTTAATATTAAGACCAGAAACACATTTTCTCTTTTTTTATGTACAATGTAGTTCATACATTATTTCAATTGTTCTTAGTGTGATCACATTGTAGATTATGAAAAGATCAATCCAATTAAGTATGTCCCAGCATTAGTAGATGGCGATTTCACTGTTTCTGACTCTCTGGCAATCATACTGGTGAGCTATAATTCTTCATCACTTAATTGATCTTCAATAATTCATCCCTTTAACATTATTGACAAAAAGTCTTGCTTTATGTTGAGCAGTATCTCGAAGACAAATATCCCCAGCATCCTCTCTTACCTCAAGATCTCAAAAAGAAAGCTCTTAATTTGCAGGTACATATTATTTCAGAGACTTTATGTGAGATCGGGACCCTTGAAGTATTGAATAAGTTTTGCATGTTATATTTTGCACCTAGTACTTATCAGATAGCACTGTGAAGGAGCAAGGGACCAACAATGTCCTAATCCTATTGTGTGTAGAGAATGTCAGTTACTGTTTATTCATCTCAGTGTACACTTTTGTCTGTAAATCATGAACTCCATATAGATAATGAACGTTTCTTACTTGCTGCAGATTGCAAATATAGTGTGTTCGAGCATACAACCTCTTCAATGCTATGCCGTAATTGTGGGTTGACCTACAAGGCTACAACCAGCTATTTTGATGAAATGTCGTATTTTTCAGTATTGGCGGTGTAATAATATATGCAAAAGCTTATTTTGTGCTACTCCTGTGTAGGGTTTGGCTGACGGCAAGTTAGGCTCCAGTGAGAGCCTTCAGATAGTTCAGCATTACACTGACAAGGGATTTAGAGGTGTGATTTCTGGCGCTTCATTATTGATGGCTTTTTTTTGTCACGGCAGATCATTTCATTTCCTCAAGTACATCTTTCTTGACATTGGCCAGAAATAGTAGTGTACCGTAACAAACAGAGGTTCCTTGTAGTAACTAACATACTTTCACGTCTTTCACTATATTTCCTACTCTTCTCGCTTTCCCTATTGCTTGCTGAATTATATGCTGATCCACTTACTCTTCGCTGGATTCGTCTCAGCAATTGAAAAGCTTCTGGAAGGATGTGCCAGTAAATATGCTACTGGAGATGAAGCCCAATTGGTTTGTGCTTGCAACTCTTAAGAATTTTTTCTTCATAAGTATTGCTTTTATCCTGACAATTACCTTGTGACAAGATTTACTCTTGCAATCGATCTTAGGATCACCATGATCTTTACATATGTATGTTTTTACATTTTTGAAGTTACTTGCTCATTTTACTTGTTTCCAAAAATTTCAAGCTACATTTATGCTGCCATTTGTTATAGCGTTTATAGGCCTCATACATGCATTTTATTTGGTGAACAATTTAGTATTGACTTTGATACTTAAATAACTGCACTGCGCATTGAAGGTTATTGACTAGTCTGCTGTTGTACATGTATGTTTTGTGCTCATGGATAGGCGGATGTGTTTCTTGCACCCCAGATCCACGCAGGCGTGACGCGCTTCCAAATTGATATGGTACGGAACCTTTCATCTGCCATTCTTAGATCTAAAACCATTTCTCCTGAGCAAACATTTTACACTGCTTGCTCAGGTGCAAATGATAACAAGTTACTGTTCTCTTGCAGTCAAAGTACCCGCTTTTGGCGAGATTTTACGAGGCCTACATGGAGATTCCTGCGTTTCAAGATGCGCGTCCTGAAAACCAGCCAGATGCGCCTCTGTCCTGATGTTGAAGTTGCAGCTATGTCTGAGTTGCATGTAATTTCAGTGTATGCTGTTTGGAGTAATATGCAGATTAATAAAGTTGCTGGTTCTTCCTGTATCCATGGATGCAAGAGCAAGCAGCTTGCTCTTTGTAGTAGTGAATAATTGAGCATAATGCAGTTAATTAATTTCCTAAATGAAAAAAGAATATCACGGTGCAGTTGATGACTTATTTTGCAGTTGATGACTTATTCACATGTACACTTCAGGGGTACAGGGTACTGCAGTATTCTGCTCAGGTAAACAAACTCGAATGACGTGCACGTCCGGAATCTGGAGCAGTACTAGTGGGAGTGAACAGACACTGATTAGTGGGTCCGGAGTGTCAGTGTGTGCGTGAGTAAGGGTCGCAACTGAATTGGCGTCGAATGGTTCCTCCTAGGGTGCAAACGGAGCGGATACGGACGGATGTTGCTCATCTCGTATCATTTTTCATATTTTTTGTCGGAGTCGGATACGGATAGTGCCAGATACGAATACGAATGCGGATATTCTTAGTCACGAATACGGAGCGAATACATGCCGCTCCGAATACGGTTAGTTTCGGTCACGAATATTTAATCGGATAATGCGCGAAAGCAAATTTCACATGGTGACAGAGACAAATTAAGCGAACTGAGATCTAATACGAGTGTACCGACGTTGCAACAACCACCAAAACAAGAAATCTTATATAAATAAATGATGCTACATTTCAAGAAGAGTCGGAAATCCCACCTGGCCAGCGGAGAGGTCAGGTATCCGACTCCGTTTCCGTATCCGGGTAACTATATGGGTAACTATCCGGATAGTTCCGTATCCGTCGGATAATGCTTGTTCCGAATCCGTTTTCATATCCGACAAAAAATATCCAAATCCGTTTCCGTATCTGACAAAACCTTCGGATATCCGAAAATTTACTCCGAATTATATCCGAATTAAAACGGACGGTCGGTCGGAAAATATCCGCTCCATTTGGCACCCCTAGCTCCTCCGCTTGGCCTTCTTCTTCCCCAATTCTTCCTCTCAGTTCCCCAATTTACTAATTTAATGGAGGTAATTTTTCTTTTTGCGAAGTGTGCAATTGCTTAACAAAGTTAATCTTTAATGCTCAACAACTAAAGGTCAGGAGATCAAATCCCGAAAAATCCACCAATAAACCCACCTAACTTGTATTTACTGAAACTCGAATCATTTAGTGAAACTCAAATCATAACCATTAGCCACAAGACATAGATGCCATATGAGTTAGACTAGCCGTGGACAATAGGATAGTCTCTAAAAAGAGACACAAAACACTGGTTGCTTCATTGAGAATTTGATACCCTCTTTACTGTCTGCCTATGTAAAGAAACTAGGCATAGACTGTATTGTGTCAAGGAAATATCCTGTGCTACCATCTCTTATGGTGTTAACTCTATGTTACCTACGTATAAAAGTTTTCAATTATTACCAAAAATTTCAGAGATGTATGGGAGGACATATTCTACAACTATATAAAATTTCAAGATCAATCTCTATCGCATTTGAAACATATGAAATTGACGAGCAGTGAAAATGAATGGTGATGAACAGTGAAATTGACATATTCATGCGGAGTTTGTCTTTTTTATATCTCCCAAACACAATCGAGTTTGATCTTAAAATTTTAGATGGCTATAGAATATATCCTCTCCTACATATTTGAATTTTTATGGGAATTTTTAAAAACTTTTATATGTAGGTAACATGGAGATAGCACCATAAGAGGGGGTGGCGCATGATATTTCCTCTTGTCACGGTGTACCTGCCTAGGTATATGACGGTACTCAAATAAAGAAACCGTACTTCCCCTTCTTATCTTTATACCTGATGAGGGGGTTTGGCCCAATCTTCTGATAAGAACGATTACACGATTGATTGATATGACGTTGACGACGAGGCTATTTGACTGAAATGACCAAGTCCGTCCTGTAATCTTTACACCACACCCTTATCATTACCAACCATGCTAAGAACACAGTTAACCTGAACACGAGGTTCAATTCCTGCGAGCAATCGAAGAACAAGAAAGAACAAGATAAAGAGCAATTTGAATATTGTGAATATCAATGAGGAACACAAAGAGTTAAGACATGCAGTCGCAATTATTGGTCTAGTCGACACAAGAACACACGACAAAGTTTCACAGTGGAAAACTAATCTAAATAAGCCTACATTACATGATTAATTCAGCCTCTATTTATAGGAGCATGCAGGCCCTTATCATATGGAAACTTATCAACACGTGGAAACTAATCAAATCATATCTGATTCTATCTCTAATTATAAAGTGGAAGAATTGTGGTGCAGAAACAGAAACACCAAAAATTCTCAAGTAACCACCGTAGCCAAGTAACATCCGCAGTCAACAAAGCCATAGCTCGCAACTCAACCTCAGCACTTGAATGAGAAACTGTTGTCTGCTTCTTAGTCTTCCAAACGATGAGGAACCACCAAGAAAAACACAATAAGCAGAGAGAGACTGCGATCAGAGGGATCACTAACCCAGGTGGCATCAGAATATGCCTAGATCTGTAAAGAGTTGGAGCGAGGGAAAAAGAGACAATGACAGATAGTTCCATGAAGGTATCACAGAACTCAAAGAAGATGACTATAGTGGAGCTAAGTGGGAGGAGAAACAAACTAACTCAAGATATGCACAGGGTACAAAATGTCAAGACGATTGACACCAAAATAAACAAGGCTCCCAACAAGATGACAATAGTGAGTAAGATCAGTAAGAGGCTCACCATCAGTGGGATGAAGATGAACATTAAGCTCCATGGGAGCGCTAATCGGTAAGAAAGGCACGATCAAGAAGATCCTGAATATACTTTTCTTAGGACAGATAGAAACTCTCAAGAGTAGAAATAATCTCAATCCTAAGGAATTAGCGAAGAGAACCTAGATCGGACATAAGAAACTGCTCATGAAGACGCTCCTTGACAAAAGTGATGTACTGAGAATCATCGCTAGTAATGATCATATCATCAACATACAAAAGAAGCGCCTGACCACGAGAAAAAGTGTGAATAAAAAGTGCAGGATCATGAGCACTGGCAGAGAAACCAACTAACGATCTAGGCAGTGAGGAAGGACCAAGCAGCGGCGGTGACAAGCAACGATGAAGCGACGGCCTGGCGAAACTCTAGGTATGATGAAACACTAGGTATAGCTCTGATACCATATTATGAATAGCGTTTGTATTCATTATGAGGCCAATGGACCAATATATATACACACGTATAGGTATGGTATATGCAGGAAACCCCTCACACAATAGGGTAAATACACAGTTATGTAATACATATCTAACATCTTCAATTTAATGTTAAGATTTGTTTTATTCGATATCGTCATGTTTATATTTAAGTATTTTGTGAAAACTTGGTCAATGTATTGATGTTAGTAGTTTGTGAAAGATGGTTTAATTTGAGAAGGAACTGAGTTAGTGGTGATATTATGTGCTCATATCGAGTTGGGGTGTTACACTTCAGGCCTACGCTGTCATTGTGAGTTCTGCCAATAGCACTGACAAGATTTTGTCTTTTCCATTCATTTCAGTACTAGTTTAATCTACATAACTACGTTGCAGGGTTTGCATGAGGGTAGGTTGGGCCCCAGTGAGAGCCTTCATGTGGTTCAGCATTACATTGACAAGGGCTTCAGAGGTGTGATTTCTTCCACACCTATTGATTTGCTATATAATTTCTTCTCAGTGTACCTAGAGTGCTAAACTAAATGCAATTTAGAAACACTTTCTTGTTCAAGATTGCCTTTCCTTTTTCTTGATATCAGCCAGAGCGGAATTGGTCATCCATATTTGTTATTACAAGACATCTAGTATCATTTTGCTGTTATGAGTTCTGACCTCATCATCCAGACTTCTTGCAAATGGAGTAATATTTAAAGTTGTTATTGTAAATTGGAATGCAAATGTGCCATCTGGTACCAAAATATAAATAAATGTACTTCATGTCTGCTGCTGCTGCTTGTTTTTTTTCATTCAATACTACTAACAACATAACTCATCGTTTGCCCTTACTCTTTGTTTCAGCGATTGAAAAGCTTTTGGAAGGATAAGAAAGTAAATATGCTACTGGAGATGATGTCCAATTGGTTTGTTTTCTAACCCAACTTTGTTTATTGATACATGTTGCTTTCCCTTGATCAATCACATAGAAATGAGCTTCAAAGCTGCACCATCAGCTCCATCATACATGCAGTTTTCTCCAAAGTATATTTAAAAATTCCTTATTTAATTTCTTCCTCATCCCACATTCTGAATATGGCATCTCACCTGTATTTCACATTATTAGTAAGCCAAAGTACAATGTGCCACTTTTCATGCTGCCTTTGCAATGTAATTTGAACTAATCTCATGTTGTCTATTTTGTGTTCATCAACAGGGAGATGTTTTCCTAGCACCACAGATCCATGCTGGCATAAATCGTTTTGAAATTGACATGGTACCTAACTTATCTCTTCTCTTCTTGATTTCTTTCTGTAGAAATATCTGCTAATGAGGAAGTGTTCTCACACTTATTATTCAGAATCTATGAGCAATAAGCTTTTCTTTTCTTGTAGACAAAGTACCCAATTTTGGCAAGACTTCATGACGCATACATGGATATTCCCACATTTCAAGCTTCACTTCCTCAAAATCAGTCAGATGCAGCTTCATCCTAATAATCAAGATTTCGTGCAAGCTACATCGATATGCATGTAATTTCAATAATAATTTGGAAGGTGGTCATTGCTCCCTGCAGGCTGCAACAGCATAGTGTGCAAGATCAGCTTGCTCTTATAAAAGAGGGTTATTGTGTGAGAGTGTGGCTTGCCTCTAATAATGTATACACTTTGGGTGAACTCTAAATGTTATTCATTCTGAATATGGAAGAGAAGTGTTAAGATCTGTTACATATGTGTGAAATTGTGGTTCACTGAACTACGGCATCAGGAGTGGAATATATTGAAAAGCCCAATCGCACTTGGAATCTTGGATTGCAGATATGCAGCTTCTCAGTAACATCTTGATCTTAGCCATTGATTTTGCAATCGAATGGCTTCGTAGCATTCAGTGGCTACAGCTTGCAGTCATCGGATGACCACAATATTTAATCCTTGTTTACACCTAAACCATTTGTGTATGGTGACATTGCAATAAACCAATATAAACAAACATACATTAATTTGAAAACAATGTTTAAGCTGAAATCACCATGCAAAATTGCACTTCTGATCTCAAGTTTGCCAATTCCCAAATTTTCAAAGAATTACAAGAGTAGATAAGAAGCAAACAGAGTGCACAGAAAGACATTGACAACAAATGCTCAAAGTACTATTACTCTAATGCTTTGACAAATCTTACTGGATAACGTAGTTATCTTTCGATCGTACTATGTATATACATAGTTATCATTCAACTAGATGATGACTTCTTCTTACTTAATCAATCCATCGCAAGCATAGGACCTGGTGTAGTGCTCCAACGTCAACTATTGGAGTAATCTCTTGTCAGAACTGACATGGTGGGCATGACGAAGATCTTGTGTATTGACTTTCAGTTCATCCCATGAAACATTAACAGGGTAAATTATGTAGGCAATTACCATGCTGATGTTGGAATGAGATTGCATATGAATGGACTATGGAAGAAATCTGTACCGGAGAAATGGCAAATTGACAATACACTCTGGTCACATGGCATGTCGCACCGTTCTGGACACGATCATTCGATCAGAAATCGGTTCTAAATGAGATTGTTTTATTAGAACTGGATGATTGTGATTTTGATTCAGTGAAACAGGTCTTGATGACTTGAACCGAGGAAACCCTGGTCCCAATATAAATTGAATTCATGCATCGATAGACTACAGACTACAAGTGCCTCTGAAACCTTGGCAGTTTCTATGTTTTTAAGATGCCAAAAACTAAACTGTTAGAGACACATATCCCTCTTAGCATTGAATGCATGGAATCCATTCAACTAGGACTGTGTTAACTTGTCTTCCACTATAAATTAGATATAATAAGTTGTAAGACCATGTGATGTCAACCCTATGTGTGTGATGAGTATTTGATTTTGTTTGTGATTTAGAGTTGAAGTTTGAGTTTGATTTTGTGTCATTTGATCTCTAGTTTTTGTTGTCATGTGAATAGTGGTCTAACTGGCCAGCAATGTAGTTTGACCGCTGTGCGTGTGCAGTCTAACTGGCTGTGTAACGACGCTCTGACTGGCGTTTGGTGTGACCGGCCGTGAAAGCAGTTTGACAAAACACGGTGTGACCGATTTCTAGTTGGTGGTATAATTATACTAGAGAGTTGCTCAATGCGTTGCACGGAGTTTTTGAGAATGGTATGACCGGCCATGTAATTGTGGTCTGACCGGCATGGTTGCTGAGGTAAGACTGGTCCCCTGTTACCGAGAGATTTTAAGTCGGTTCTCAGCACTGGCCGTTGGTTCGCGGTCCGACCGGCCTCTAGGAAATTGAGTGAGTTGAGTTTGGTTTCGGTTATATTAGTCATGGTGGGAGTACATGCAAGTGTTAGTCATAGTGGGAGTCCATGCATTGTGGGAATCTTGACATGTGGTGTTAAGTGGTACATGTCTGCATCGGTTTTGTTGATGGGAGTCAAGTGAATGTCACTTATGCTCAGAACGGTTGTTTGTTCTTTAATGTGCAGAACACTTGGTGATTGTTGCAATTAACGGCAAGATCGAGACTAGGGGAGGTGCCCTAAGCCCATGGAGGGTTGCATAACTCCGAGTGGAGCATCATCTCAAGCAGAAAAGTATCATGATGAGGCAAGTGCATGTATGTGATGTGCCTTGGACTTAGGCGTTGCAAGTGGTGATGGTCCTCAGAGCAAGCGTACAATCTTGACGACAAGTCATTGGGCGTCATGGACTTCGTTATGGTGGTTACTTCGAGGACAAGCACTATGAAGGTCGGTGGGTGGCAATTGAGAAAATTGTCCGATACCAAGTGGAGAGGTGGTTTGCAAAACTGTGATGGTGGCCTAAGTGGTTTAGGTCGCATCTTGGAGGATGGAGCCTCTTATCGGGCCATTAGAGCCATGTGAAAGTCGCGCTTCGAAAAACTTGCAAGTGTGTATAATTATAAAACCCATTTATGTGTGGCTTACTGGGTTGTATCCACTAAGTGTGGATTGTTTGTTAGGGTTTGGTGTGAGGTGAAGAGCCCCCACTATATAAACCCTTGTGTATATTGGGAGATTGAAGATCTCTAGTGCTTAGAGAGAGAGGTTAGGGTTTTCTTATGTTGGAAGCTTTATGTGTGTGTTTTAGGTTTAGAGCTCTATTCTCTGTGAGGGAGTGGCTGTAAAACATTCCTCTCAAACTGAAATGAACATCCAAATTTAGTCCAAGTGAGTAGTACCATGGATTTCTTCTTATGCTTTTGATTTGCTTGGTTTTTTGTTTAGATTTTATCTCCTCCTGATCTTTCTTGGTGCCAAGGATGTGTAAGAGGTGGAGATATCTCTTATAAATCAGATCCCATTCATCTAGGCACTTCTATGGAAAGTTCTTGTGATTGCCCTGTTTTGCTCAAGAGAGGTGATTTTCGAGTTTTAGTCTTGAGAACATTTTGGTTTAAGTTCGTTCTATGATCTAACTTGTTATGACATGTGTGAGACTATAAGGAGGTCACCCTATTGTTGTGATGAGTAATTGATTTTTTGTTTAGAAAATTTGCAGAGTTTGAGTTGGTTTTTCAAAGTTTAAAAATTTTCCAGTTGCTTCTGTTGCTGGCGATATGATCGGCGTTGAAGTTGCGGTATGACCGACTAGCGGTAGTACCGGCATTGAAGTCGCAGTACTACCTGCTGGCGGTAGTACCAATGTTGAAGGAGCGGTATGACAAGCCGAAGCAGTACTACTGGCCTGTAGTTACCGGTAGCTATTTTCCAGAGGATGTCTTTTTGGAGTTTGTGAATTGAGACCTAGTGCGGTAGTATCGGTGTTGTAATCGCGGTACAACCGAAGTGCGGTATGACCGGCATGGGTGCCGCGGTCATACTGACTCTTATTGGTTTGAGTTGAGTTGGGTTGGTTGAGTGTGGGCACGGCATGGGTGTTGTTGCTTGTATGTAGGTTTTGTCCTAGATTTAGGATCAGTGGTTTGGTTGCATACGTTTTGTATGGTGCATTGTACGAATGAATTATGTCAATTGATAACTTTGTGTATTGTACAGTGTTATGTGACGATTTGCTTGTTTGTGTTGGTTGTAGGATTCTAGAGCTACGTCATAGTGAGGCGGACGGGACCGGAACTAAGCTAGCGAGCATAGGTCCAAAGAGGCCAAGAGATCGGGACTACGCTCAAGAGGAGCTGAGGTCCAAACGATCAAGGAGCTCCTGATCAGGATTTGTCCCAAGGTTCATCATGTTTGGAATCTGTGGTTTATGAATTAGCCATTTTCTTGGTCGTGAGTGGTGCTGATTTTTGCCTCTGTTCAATAGACCATCAGACCGCTATGACCCGAGTGGTCAGACTGCCCAGCCCGATCAGACTGGTGACACTTGCGGTTAGATCGGCCGAGCGGTCCGACCGCCCTATTGGCTGGCAGTCAGATTGGTGAGACTTAAGTGTCTCGGGTGACTTTGTGATCTTTGACTCATGGCTTTGATAAAACTTGTAGGCTTGTATTTTCCGCTATATTGTGTTGATAATATCGGGGGGATGATTTTGACAAGTCATTCACCCCTCTCTGACTTATCTTACTCGATCCTACGTAAGTTTTAGATAAGTGCATCTATCATTTAAATAAGAACTATAACCTACTTGGAGGCTTAGTTCTTGTAATTGTGTTGGGTATGAGCTGGCCTATGGTAGGTTGAGCTCATATTGATAAAAAAACAACTGAAATGTTCTACATCAAAGAAAAAAATAAAACAACTAAATATGGAACAGCTACGACATCCAAATTTCCTCCATTTTATTTCACGCACTGCACTTGCATGTACCTGCAATTTTCCTCTTAGTTTTTTTTTGTTTGGGTCAAAGTCTTGCAAGCACATGCTCTACAACCATTGCTCCTTCATAAACTATCTTGTCAGATTAGGCAATTGCCATGTGGCACCCAAATCACTAAATTAAGGGCTTAAACAGCGCACCTCTTGCCATTTTTCAACTGCAAGTTACACCCATTGACTCAATCTATTCTTCTCCCTTTTTCTTTCGCTCAATTTTTCTCCGTGGAGTTGGTACGTTGGCTATTTGTTGGATGAGCTGAGGGGATGAATTATGCATATCACCATCTTGACCAGTTCATGATGAATATGCAATTGATGTGTCCTTTCGTACCTTACATAACAACTGATCTAGCCTATTGCAATGCAATCAGAGCTTCTGACCTTGCAAGAGATGAGCAACTAAAAGCATTTCAGAGACATCTCAAGAAACTGTCCAAACATGGAGTTTTCTCCATGGATCATCTTCTTGTTCAGTGTTCTTGTGCAAGCTTCTGTCATTTTGGCCCAAACGAATGCGCAGGACAGTATGTATTGTTTCAGTTCTCCCTTCAGTATCTTTCTTACTGCAATGCTAATTTCTTATTTCTGTCCTTGTTGTCTCTGTGTGCAGCTGCTGGCCTCACTGGAATTGCAGCCTCTTGGAACACCAAGCCTTCAAATTGGGTTGGTAATGATCCATGTGGCGACAAGTGGGTTGGGATAATTTGCACCACGAACCGGGTCACGTCTATGTTAGTATCAGCATCAGAGATTTATATGACCATGGAGTTTTTCCCCCTCAGTCTATTAGCTAGATGAACAATGATCACTCATGGTTGTGTTGTTCGCCTTTGGTGGATGTTTTGCAGAAGACTGTCAAGTGTCGGATTGTCCGGGACTCTTTCAGGGGACATTCAATCTTTGTCTGAATTGCAGTTCTTGTATATAATTTCTTCTCTACTGTAGTTTCAGCACTTTATATTGCTCTACTTTCTTAAAAAAAAAGAAGCAAAAGAACACTTTTAGGAAAACATATTACTCAATCACGAATTTGGCTTCTTTTCTGTTCGACTAAATTGGTATTTTCACCAAAGTTTAATCAAGAACTTCAGAATCAGGTCTAAACATGCATATAATTTGAATTTCACATGGCATGCAAACTTATGAGGTATTTGTTTCCTTTTGTTTCAGGGACTTATCCTACAACAAAAACTTGGGAGGCCCTGTTCCTTCATCCATTGGAACCTTGAGTAACCTGCAAAACTTGTGAGTAGCTAAACTTGGAGGAATTCAGTTGGTTCATTAGCTTCAGAATTGCAGTGCATGGATTCTTCTTTGGCTTATTTACTTTCTCATTTCTCTGCAGAATTCTTGCTGGCTGCAGCTTTTCTGGTGAAATACCTAAAGAGATCGGCCAGCTCTCAAAACTGATATTTCTGTAAGGAGTTCAAACTAATATTTACATCTAACATTTTAGACCTTGCTTGTTAATTTTCCATACTCGAGGACATTTCTGCAATTTCAAACTTTTCTTGAACAGAAAAGCATAGTTTGCCCCCATCTATCTATCATGAGACCTTCCAACTGTCATAACTGGGTGCTGGGTCCCATTTCTAGAATAATATTATCATTAACCAAAAGATCACGTTCCCTCCACCAATTCAGTACTCCACCAATCACTGAATTGGTCCATCAAGCCTTATATTTTTATTTGTATTTTGACTTGATCGAAATTAAGTGGATACAATAAAAAAAATAGTAATTCATAGTGTTAACACATGCAGATATATAGGCTTGTAACAACTTTTACACAAAGATCAGGAGCACTATGCCCGATACAGCTGAAATGTTCTGTTTCGGATTTTCAAGTAAAGTTTATGAATATTTTGATATATATTTTTTAAAAAAGACTGGATATTTTGAGATCTGGTATGCTTCTTCTCAATAACAAAGTGGATTATTGGATTTGGGCGTTATTGTTGCGAACTGTGTAAAGTTCTGGACTTGTTATGCTTGCTGAAATACCTCAATGGAATTGCCATCATATATGCTACTTTCAACCTAGCAAGTCGCAACCTTTATACCAGTTGTGTGTTTATGTATCAGGCTTTCACCTAGTCATCGGTCCTCGCGATATCTCTGCACTTAGTTTCAGTATAATAAGATTGTTCATTGAACTCTGCCTGCAGATCTTTGAACAACAACAGGTTCACCGGTCCCATACCACCATCACTTGGCGGCCTCTCAAAGCTATACTGGTTTGATCTGGCTGACAATAAGCTCACCGGAGGACTTCCCATATTCGATGGGACAAATCCTGGGTTGGATAATCTGACTAGTGCAAAGCACTTGTAAGTACATTCTCCGAAATGATCTTTCTTGATATCTGAAGAGTTTGCTCCTCATCTATACACCGTGTTTTCGCAGCCACTTTGGGATCAATCAACTCTCTGGCACCATACCAAGACAGATTTTCAACTCAAAAATGAAGCTGATACATCTGTAAGAATAACCCAAATCTTCAACTCATAGCCGCCTGAATTCTGTTGTGAATATGATTCAGTGATTTGTCCCACCTTTTCCAGGCTTCTTGACAATAACAACTTCTCCGGTAGCATTCCCCCTACTTTAGGTCTTCTTAATAATCTGGAAGTTCTGTAAGTACATTTATCTACACATTATAATACTAGCATCCACATGCTGATTCTGATCATGAGGTTTTATCGATGCAGACGTTTCGATAAGAATTACCAATTGACTGGGCCAGTTCCCACCAACATCAACAACCTCACCAAGCTTGCTGAATTGTGAGTATCCTATGTGTGTATGCTTTTTGGTCAGTATCAATTCTACATAAGGAGCTTACTCCCATCTATTGTCTTTTCATTTGACACTAGCCATCTAGCAAACAATCAGCTCACTGGTCCACTGCCAGATCTGACAGGAATGAGTTCACTCAGCTTTGTGTAAGTGATGAGTTCACCTTTCCTTTCTGAAAACAAGACTTGAGTAGTGATTAAATCATAGTATACAACTTCTGAATCATTTGCATCTTTGTTACAGGGACATGAGCAACAACAGCTTCAATGCATCTGATGCTCCATCCTGGTTCACCGCTTTGCCGTCTTTGACTTCATTGTAAGTTTTTAACCCTCTCTTCTGTTATCTCTTGTGCTACTTCATCAGGCACATTTGTCTGAATTTTCATTGACGGCAGATACCTTGAAAATCTGCACATCGGTGGGCAGCTCCCACAGCCTCTCTTCAGCCTTCCTGCAATTCAGACACTGTGAGTGGTTACTACTTACTAGTTTACAACACAGTTCTAGTGTCCACTACTAGCTGATTAAGTGAAGAAGAATGTACAAACAGATACTCATACAATTCATGTTCAATTCAATTGTTTACCGCCTGACAATATCAGGAGGCTTCGGGGCAACCGTTTCAACGGCACACTAGCAATCGGATCGGACTTCGGTACTCAGCTCCAACTAATAGATTTGCAGGACAATCAGATAACAGAGATCACTGTTGGGGGATCACAATACAAAAATAAACTCATGTAAGGGTTGTGTCACAACTTACAATCTCTGACAGATACACTGCTCACATAAATTCTCTTGCCACAGACTTTCAGGAAATCCGTTTTGCAACCAAGGGGGCAACGATCAATACTGTAAAACCCCCGGACAATCTAACCCGACAACACCGCCGTATACTACTGCGAAAAACTGCACGGCGCTGCCACCCCCATGCCTCTCAAGCCAGCTTCTGAGCCCAAGCTGCACCTGTGCTGTGCCATACAGAGGCACCCTATTCTTCAGATCACCAGCATTTTCTGACCTGAGCAATGGCTCATACTATCTTCTGCTAGAGCAGGGCATGAGAACCAAGTTCTTGGAATTCTCTCTCCCAGTTGACTCCATTGCTCTCCATGATCCCTTCATTGATGTGAACAACAACTTGGAGATGAGCTTGGAGGTTTTCCCCCGAGGCAAGATTCAGTTTGGTGAGCAAGACATTTCAGACATTGGGTTCATTCTGAGCAATCAGACATATAAACCGCCGGCCAGTATTTTCGGTCCATACTATTTCATTGGACAGCAATACCCTTTTGCCAATGGTAAGATCACTGATTCAGAAACTGTACTTTAAATAGCATCTCCTTTTATAGTGACGTAAGCTCAGCATTGCATCTGATGTGTGTGTTGAAACAATTTTCCATGAGCACAGAGGTGGCACCGTCTAAATCGAGGATGAACCACTTACCGCTTATCGTCGGAGTTTCAGTTGGTGGTGCAGTTCTTGCTGCAATAGTGGTTGTTCTTATCGTTGTCATCACCAGAAGGAAGAGGAAACCAAAGCAGAATGAAGAGAGAAGCCATTCTTTTGGTTAGCATTGATCAGCATCTCCATTGACCATTGCATTGCATACTGATTACTCACTGAGGTGGTACAACCATCTGCAGTTTCTTGGGACATCAAGAGCACCAGCACCAGTGTCCCGCAGCTACGAGGCGCGCGGATGTTCGCATTCGATGAACTGAAGAAAATCACCAATAACTTCTCCGAGGCCAACGACATCGGAAACGGCGGCTATGGCAAGGTGAAGTAGACCTGCTAATCTTGCAAAACATTCATACGGTTAACTACAATCATGTCAGAATTTGTAGGAGAGCGGGTGAATGATTGACACTGCTTTTTAACACCTAAAACCAAAACTAAAAGCAGAAAAAACAATCTAAATTACCGGGTGTAGATTACGACCGCAAGACGCTGGTTCGCTCACATGTGCTCGATGAACGATTCGATCGTCTGACCACTCCCTTCAATCGCTCGCTACGACCGCCGATGCATGTAGTCGTAATCTCCATTCGCTTGAAAACTTCAGCCACTTGAACGAATACACGCTGGAGACAGATAAAACCGATGCTCAGAAAACACGTCGCCGATGCCAGCAAATTTTTCTTGGAATAGATCAGATCTATCATTTCTATATCATGGATGTAGTTACAAAGTGCCCTACAGCACCCCTAAAATCTCTCTCTACAAAATCTCTCTAAAAACCTACACATAAACCCTTAATCTCTCCCTACCTTTATAGGCTAATGTTCAAGCCGTGTTCGCCTCAAATACGAATGCACAACTCTATTTCTTCCTCAAATCAAAAGACTCGAAACCCTTTCTAACACGGGTTTTATCATATATTTAAAACTTCCCATAATGGGTTTCTTCCATAACGTCTCCAATCTCACCATATGACGAAACCTCTAGGACGCACTTCTTGTATCTCCATCACACATCACCAACTCCCATGTTAGAAGCCTCTAGAACCGCACCTACTGTAACTTCTCCACGCATCATCACGTGCTTTAGCATGAGCCCGATTACCTCACGTGACATCTTGACCGCCTGGACCTTAAATTGCCCCATCCTAGTCCCGGTCCTCCTTGTCACCTACCGTAACCGTCTCCATGCCTCCACGCATCATCCACCTTCGATCTCCACATACTCTAGCATGAGCCGGACCATCTCACATGACATCCTGCTCGCCTGGACCTCATATTACCCCCTCCTAGTCCCGGTCCTCGTCACCGACCATGATCGTCTCCACACTCACTTGCACATGCAAAGACCAAAGAAACTTTCCCTCGACACAAGTTTTCCACATCTTGACCGCCATCAGCACACACACTCCACCACCCTTGTCCATCCCTAGACAAGAACAAAACCATCAACGACCGTCAACCAGATCATCCACGACCACACATTCTATCGCTTTCTAGAAATATGCCTCAGATCACTTATTACGACTTCTAGCTCATGCAGTACTCGAAAACCACAACTACTCGGGAAATACCATCGCTTCGCTCAAAACATTCAGGAATAACAAGCATCGCTATCGACCAGAGTCATCAAGTACCGATCACATACCATAAGTCTCCGACAACTGATCACAACACCTATCGCAAAAACCACGACAACGACCGTCGAGTTTCGAGTCCTTCTGACTACCGAGCACCAACTACTCATCCCGTTTGCTAAACATGAGTACTCGAAGTACTCCCAGATCGCAAGAAATGAAGCACTCATACTAAACATGAAGTCTACGAGTACCGATCATGAAGCCTACGGCAAGTGATCGCAAAGCTTTCGACTACCGAAGACAACGACAGCAGACTGCAAAGTCTACGACTATGAAAACAAGACTGCGAAGTCTATGACTATAACAGTAGTCCGCAAAGTCTATGACTATTGACTACAAAGTCGGCGACTATCGACCAGTAAAATCTATGACTATCAATCACAAAGTCTACGACTATCGATCACAAAGTTTACGACTATTAACTACAAAGCCACCGACTATTGACCAGTAAAATCTACAACTATCGAGTACCAACCAGGAGCTGTTGCTATGACCATGAAAAAGTACTATAACTACGATTACTTTCAGTGGTCATTCTGTCGTGGTCAAAATGTTGTAGTCAAGTTGCCATGGTCGAAGCCAGACGTAGTCGAAATGCCGTGGTCATTCAGACACGGTTGAAGATGGTCATGGTCAAATTGGACATGGTCGTAAAGCCGAGCTTTGCTACAGTACTCTTCCAAGTACCAACCACTGCTACTGTACTGTTCCAAGTACCAGCTGAATCACAGTTCACCTCTGAGTACTGTTATTTTGACCATACAGTTTTAACCAGATCACTGTAGCTTCAATCGTACAAAAAATCTGTAGCTTTGACCGGTTTGTGCTCTGAATCTTTGATCGCACTGCTCGAAGGCCGTCCGATCTTTCTGTGGTACTTGAATGTCGTCCGATGCATCTGTGCCATTCGAAAGCTATCCGATCATCTAGTGGCACTTAAACACCATCCCATCCTCCATCGCTACTCGAAAGCCGTTTGATGCTCTGATGTTATTCGGACTTGTCGGAACCTCCTGTGTTACTCGGACACCATCCGATACTCCAATGGCACTCGAGCATCACTCGACCTCCTGATGTTACTTGGAATCATCCGAAAGCACTTGGAGCAAACCAAAACTACTCGAAGCAAAGCAAAACTACTCGGACAAAATCAAAACCACTCGAACTCAAGCAAATCACTTGGGGCGACCAAAGCTATTCAGAGCTGACTGAAACCACTCGGAGAAGATCAAAACCATTCGGACGAAACAAAAACCACTCAAGCTTAAAACCTTCGACTGCGATCGACCTAAACTTTCACCAACACAAAATCCAAAGCAATCCAAATGTTAATTATTCATCATCACTTTATTTACAATCATCCATATAGTCTAACAGAATTTATCAAAGTTCAGAGTTCTTGCTCCTTGCTGCATGCAGGTGTACAGGGGAACACTCCCTAATGGGCAACTGGTTGCTGTCAAGAGATCCCAGCAAGGCTCCCTGCAGGGGAGCCTGGAATTCAGAACTGAAATCGAGCTCCTGTCCAGGGTTCACCACAAGAACGTCGTCAGCCTCGTCGGTTTCTGCATCGATCAGGGTGAGCAGATGCTGGTCTACGAGTACGTCCCAAATGGCACGCTCAAAGAGAGCCTCACAGGTAAATTTTCTTGCTCGTAGACCAATGCAGTGTCAGTTAAATTTTTCATTGTTCATGATGAGCTAGACACAAATGTTTTTCTGCTCTCTAATTCTCATGGTGCCTCGAACATTTTCTTCAGGGAAGTCCGGCGTGCGGCTGGACTGGAAACGGAGGCTCCGTGTCGTCCTCGGCGCGGCGAAGGGCATCGCGTACCTGCACGAGCTCGCCGACCCTCCGATCGTCCACCGCGACATAAAGTCAAGCAACGTTCTCCTCGACGAGCGCCTCAACGCCAAGGTCTCCGACTTTGGCCTCTCCAAACCTCTAGGCGAGGACGGCAGGGGCCAAGTCACCACCCAAGTGAAGGGCACGATGGTCAGTTTACATTCACAAATACAACTTCAATTTTAATTTCTCTTGTGATAACTTCTTAATTCTTAACTACGGTTAAGCTCCATGCATGGAATTACACACCTATTCGCTTAAAAGCTTAAGCTATTAAGGAAAGATGGACCGCTAACGCATGGATTTAACACGTGACAATGTTTGTTCTTTATTATGTGGCAGGGGTACCTGGACCCTGAGTACTACATGACGCAGCAGCTGACGGAGAAGAGCGACGTGTACAGTTTCGGGGTGCTGCTGCTGGAGGTGATCACGGCGAAGAAGCCGCTGGAGCGCGGACGGTACATCGTGCGGGAGGTGAAGGCGGCGGTGGACCGGAGCAAGGACCTGTACGGGTTGCACGAGCTGCTGGACCCGGTGCTGGGCGCGTCGTCGTCGCTGGGCGGGCTGGAGCAGTACGTCGACCTGGCACTGCGTTGCGTGGAGGAGGCCGGCGCCGACCGGCCGTCGATGGGCGAGGCGGTCGGCGAGATCGACCGGGTCATGAGGATGGCCGGCGCCGGCCACGGCCCCACCGAGTCGGCGTCCGACTCCATGAGCTACGCCAGCCGCACGCCGCGACACCCGTACGGCGGCGACAGCCCGTCCGACTATAGCGGCGGCGGGCAGCCGTCGTTGAGGGTGGAGCCCAAGTGAAGCGAAACGCCTGCAGCTGCATGCATGTATATATGCTGATGTGCAGTGCTGATGTGAGTTGAATTTATATGGTACATTGTACATATCTGTGTAAATTTTGGTTCGTGTTAGTCTCTTGATTAAGGATTAGGTAATGGATAAATTAGGAGTTGGTTAATCAAATGATACATAATTTTCAGTTTGTACTTTGTATACATACATATGCTTGCATGTTTTGTAGACTGTTCACAAATGATACTGTTATAACTTTTTTAAAAAATTTAACCCTCAAATATTAATTTTTACAAATATAATCCTCTCAATGCACCTACCGAATTCAACAAGTCACCTCTCGAGATCCCCCACACGACATGTACCTTAAGCATGCACAGTCGGCCGTGCGTTAATTAAGCATGTGTCCCTTGCACGGCATGTGCCATAAGCTGCACAGGTGACCTACCATACATGGGGGACTCAGCAGCAAGCTGCCAAGCTAGGGTAGTTTGGCAGGTTGTCTGCTAAGCTCCCCTAAATCAGTAGGTACCTGCTAAGTTTGATTGGTCTACGGAGAGAACTAGATTTGTAAAAAAAAAGTGTTCAAAAATCAAAATTTAAAAAAAAGAGCTACAATGCCATTAACATGAACAGTTCTGTTTCTGATCAATTGGTAACTCAAAGATGTATATCGCAACAAATATAGCTTATAAGTGTAGGAGATATAGGATGAATATAAATATATTTTAAAATATAAAGATAGCCCCGCAACTAAGTGGGGTTTACAGCTAGTTTTGAGCACTACTACAAAACAAGCTATACTGGACGTCTTATCATAGACGGTTCATATGGAGCCGTCTGTATTTTGATTATTATAGATGGTTCATGGCTAAAACCATCTATGAAACTATCACAGATGGTTAGGTTTAAAAGCCATCTGTGATATATGAATTATCATAGACGGTTTTTAACTAGAACCGTCTATGAAACTATCACAGACGGTTAGGTTTAAAAGCCGTCTGTGATATACGAATTATCACAGACAGTTTTTAACTAGAACCGTCTATGAAACTATCACAGATGGTTTTTATTTACAACTGTCTGTGTTTTGTCGTATGTCATACGAACTACAAAAGCTACTGAGACGAGAGACAAATTCAAGGCAAATTTATTACAAAAGCCCCAAAAAAAGATATTCCCAGACCTTAGTTTTCTGGGCTTCATATGCTTCTTCTTCGACTTTTGGAGTTGGAGGATCAGCCACTGAGTTCTCAAATGCCGTGAAGTTTGCTCTTGCCCTGTGAACTTTCTCCTCCAGCCTGAGCAAATCATTAGCATGGTCCATAATCTCATAGAGGATGCCATGATAAGTTTCCTTAGAATTAGCCGCTTCTACTTGATTGACAATGTTATCTATGTGTCTCTCCACTGCTGCAAGAGCTTCTTCCGCTTTGTGCACATTGCGGAGAAGAACGAGGCTAAGGGTGGTTTCCCTTTGCTGAGCGGCAACGAGACATCTTTGTCAACAGCAGATGATGAGGTCCAGCTGACGGATGGAAGCGAGTCGAGAAAGGAGAGCAGGGCGAGAGCGGAGGAGCTGCTCCAGACGTAAATTGTTGGCCGCCTATGTAAGGTTGCGACCGAACAACTCATAATGGATAGATGAGAGAAAGGACATCAAAAGAATATTAGATGCCATTATTGAGAAATCTGGTAAAGAAGATGAGAGGACAGTTTAGAAGAGCTGGATTAGGGCGCACATATTTAAGCGTTATCACAGACGGTTCATATACCAAATCATCTCTGATATTAATATCATGGACGGTTCGTATACCTTATCACAGACGGTTCGTATAACTGTCTCTGATATATGAGTTATCACAGACGATTCGTATAACAAATTGTCTATGATATGTGAGTTATCACAGATAGGTCGTATAACAAACCATCTCTGATATGTAAGTTATCACAGACGGTTCGTATAACAAACCGTCTCTGATATGTGTTATCATGGACGGTTCGTATAACAAACCATCTCTGATAATGACACGTCATTGATCCGTGGCGTTTCACCCAGGATTTCGATCTCACCCGTCCATTCTCTCCACATTGAATGGCAGGCACCGGTTCCTCCTACCGCTCAGCCCTTATTAATTACCCCCATCTATCTTTCCACCGGTAGTCACGGGTGAGTCCATCCACTATATAGCTTCCTGCATACCCCTCGACAACGCCGACTACCACCGTGAGCTAGCGCATCCGTTGTGACACCACAGTCGACTGCATAACACACTCTTGTCATAAGTATCGTAAGAGTGTCTTACACAGTCTCACCGTCGTGCCACAAAGGTGGCGCTACCACCGCCTCTCCATTGTCGGTGATATCCGGTCGCCATTCGATGCATCCAGCTTGTTCCTCGACCTCGCCAACTACCACCGTGAGCTAGCGCCTCCGTTGTGACACCATGATTGACTGTACAACACACTCTTGTCGTAAGTGTCGTAAGATTGTCTTGTGTAGTCTCACCATCGTGCCACAAAGGTGACGCTACCGCCACCTCTCCATTGTCGGTGATATTCGACTGCCATCCAATACATCCAGCTTCTACTGTCTGCTTGGATCTCTACTTCTTATATATTCTTGCCGTGTTAAAGAGTTGGGTTTGTTATCTTGTTATGCTATAATAGTGGATTCTAATCTTAATGGAAATGGAATGTACTGTTGTGTTAATTTGCCATTGTATTTACTTGTTTTCAAAGGGCATAGGCAACATTATTTCTTGAGGCTAGCCAAAAAATAGAAAAAAAAATAGGTATAGAATGAACTATCATAGACAGTTTTGTGGTATAAACCGCCTATGAAGGACTATCACAGACGGTTCTATATAACAACCGTCTGTGATACTTGCTAATCACAAATAGTTGATAACTAGAACTGTCTGCGATGTGTAAGTATCACAGACGATTTTGGTTCGAATCGTCTGTAATAGTTTTCTTCACAGACGGTTCTAGTTACAAATCGTTTGTGTTGTCTTTATTATAGACGGTTCTAGTTACAAATCGTCTGTATTATTTTTATCACAGACAACTCATAAACCGTCTGAATTTATGTGTCTATGATAACAAGTGGCTATCATAAACAGCTCTCAAATCATCTGTAATAAGATACAACATAGACGATTTTAGTTAAGAACCATTTGTAATAGTCTAATATCACAAACGGTTCTAGTTAAGAACCTCTTGTAATAGTTTATTATTACAAACAGTTCTAGTTAAGAACTATCTGCGATTGTGTTCTAGCATCTTCATAAATAGATCTCCTTCAGTTCATCAATATTATCTCATTGCTCTACAAAACAGCGTAATAAAACAATGTAGATAAACCAAAGCAAGCCTATTTATGAGAACAACATAATCGTGCAATAAACTTTATCGCTATGTCTTCATCCTACAATAAAACATGAATTTCAATAAGGGCCAAAACCCTAACCATCTATCAACAATTACAAGAACTAAGGCATAAACAATTAATTTTCACGCGCATAAGCATCAATATTTACATGGCCGAAACGCTAGCCATCCAAAAATTTTGGATGAGGGATATATCACAGAAGATTAAGAAGAGGCAGTGGCAGCGTCACCGTTGTGTCACGACGGTGACCCTACACAAGACACTCTTACGACACTTAGGATAAGAGTGTTCTGTGCAGTGAACCGTGGCGTCACAACCGGAGGCGGAGGAGCTCATGGCGGTAGTCGGCGTCATTGAGGGGACAGGGCACTTCGGTTTGGGGGAGGAAGCAGGAATAAAGAGTGGATAAACTAGGAGCAGCAGAAAATGTTGGTTCTTAAAGTGAAATTGGGGGAAAGGGAGAGGGGAGTAATAAGGGGCGAGAGGTGGAAGAAGACTGGAGAGATGCCACAGATTGGTGATGCGGCATTATCACAAATAGCTTAGATTAAAAACTGTGTGATAAATAGCTTATCATAGACGATTCTTCCTATCACAGTGAACTTAAACAGTCCATCTTATAAAATATCTATGGTAACTTTATCACTGTCGGTTTGTATTGATCTGTCTGTAATGAGATGTCCAGGATGATTTTTTTGTAGTAGTGCACCTACATCTGCGTTCGTTCCACGCGCAAGTTGATCTCAGCCACCTAATGCCACCCATGCCAAGTGGGAGATGAGGACGCTCGCCACTTCACTCCGTCACGGTAGTGGTAGAACGAAATTGAACATGAGCAAAGCCAAGTAGAGACAATAAGAAAATAAATTTCACATAACAATGTCTTTAGACTTAAACATGGCCGGTGTGACTAAACATAGTATTGTGTTTTCTTATTTGCCAAATACCAAAGAATGATACATGCTTCTGAAAAAGGGGGAAATCGTAAGAAATTAGAACTCCCGTCTCCAGAAAGTTTTTGCATAATGTATACTGTACAATGTGTCTACTAACAAGTAAAGCTAAGAACGAGAAATGTTGAAATACTAATCAAGATCATTAATTTTCAATGATTTGCTGATCGTTAAGATTACTAACAGGCCATGCTGCTTGCTGCCTCGCCGGGTAGCCGAGACGTTGTTGCGGCGACTCCAGAAAATTAGAAAGATGTTCTGACTTTCTAGTTTATGACTAATTACTAATAAGGCATGACCTAGATCAGTGCAGCGGCCGGCCATTAGTTGTGCGTAAAGGGAGAAATTTCGATATTTGACACTGAATACGTGCGCCTCTCAACTTTTAACCCCCAATTCGCACGCCTTTGGAAATTTAACTCTGTGACTGCGAATTCTTTTGATTCAAGGGATTCTCCTGATTTTCTCTCTTTTTCTATTTTTTGTGCCACCGGAAATGACCGTAGTGCCCTCGGGAGAGGATCCCGCCGCAGCCGCGCCGCCTCCGCGGAGAGCTTCGCCGCCGTCGCCGCGGCCTCGTCTCGGCGCTCCAGCGCCGCCTGGAGCTCCGTCTCCGCAGAGTCCGCGTGGCGCGCGGCGCGGGCCAGCTCCGCCTCCACCTGCCGCAGGAGCACGCCGCCGACCTGCGGAAGCACAAGACGGCGTACGTCGAGCTCGCGTCGGCGCAGCGGCAGGTGGACGCGGAGCTGGCCCGCGCCGCGCGCCACGCGGACTCTGCGGAGACGGAGCTCCAGGCGGTGCTGGAGCGCCGAGACGAGGCCGCGGTGACGGCGGCGGAGCTCTCCGCGGAGGCGGCGCGGCTGCGGCGGGATCCTCTCCCGAGGGCACTACGGTCATTTCCGGTGGCACAAAAAATAGAAAAGGAGAGAAAATCAGGAGAATCCCTTGAATCAAAAGAATTCGCAGTCACAGGGTTAAATTTCCAAAGACGTGCAAATTGGGGGTTAAAAGTTGAGAGGCGCACGTATTTAGTGTCAAATATCGAAATTTCTCGCGTAAAGGGGTTTGGGCTTTTATGTGCTTGCTCATCAATTAAGTTAAGTTAATTAAGGAGATCCGATATCTACTAATTACTGCAGTTTAATTACAGGTTTGCAAATTTCTTGGGGAGGCCATGCCCCTGGCAGCCCCGCTTCTCTTCACCACTGCTGCCGGCATCGCCGTCTGAGGGGCCACACCATTGTTGAAGACTGAAGGGCACAATCATGGGGCGAAAGCTCTCTCCAAAGTCCAAAATAAGATGAAAATTTTCAAATTAAAAGTTGTGGATAGGGAATTCTTTTTTCAACCTAAAATGAAAATGGAAAGTGCTCAGTTATAGTTGAAAGGTGCCTGAATCTGAAAGTTTCGAAATCTCATTTGGAAGTTCTTCTGCCAAGTCTGAAAGTTTTCAGAATCTCGTATTGAATATTCAGAATACTCAACATGGTAGCCCATTTAGAAAGTTTTTGGATCTGATTTGAAAGCTATATATCACGTGAATCCGCTGAACTACGCTTCTTCTAAGTAAATTCCGAAGCAAAATTGAGATAGATTCAGGAGCAGCTTGTGGGATGGATGGATGCATGCATGCATCCGGATGGAAGCACGTCCAGGACGGGGCGCCAATACCCAAGAGAAAAGACTTGGCATTGTTCTGCATGCCACGGATTAACTAGGCGAGCAGCGGACACATTGCATCTGGACGAAATCTCGGTCTAATTATCAAATGGCAGTGCAAGTTTAAACGTTGATCCTACGGTGAGAACCAAGAACTGCACAGGCATCCAGGTCTACATATAGGTCAGCTCAGTTTTGACGCTGCTCGATGAAGCTTCTCTCACATACTATATACGTACTTACATGTAGGAATCTTCTGAGCTGGTTTGAAATTCCTGAGTGTTGGAGGTCACTTGGGGATCGATCCTGGCGACGACGACGGTGTCGAATAAAAGTGCAACACTAAATTAAGTTCCAGGTTGTATGAATGCATTTTACTGTACGCTACGGTTCTCTGTCTGCCTCTCTCTCTCTCTCTTTCTCAGCTTTGCACTATATTTCAAGGTAGAGGATACGGTTCTGCGGAAGACTGAAGTGGAACTTGGTGATTGAATTGGGAATTAATAGGGTGTGAGCGCTCACCACGGACCAAGGTTAGCAGTTCTGAACCGATTAAAGAGGTTCTGGTATCTCGATCACATTCTTTTCTGACACTTATGTTTTCCTAAAAGAAAATCTTGCCAGCTATTCCCAACCATTCTGATTTTTCAGAACAACTTTTTTTTGTTGATCCACCCCTCCCGTGATAATCAATACTATATAGTTACATCCAGAACTCCCCAAGAAAATCATTCGACCCAGTCGACCCTAATATTAGTTAAACTGGTTTTGAAGGAGGTTGGTATGGGAGAGCCTACTGTAGTTATGTGTAAATAATATATACTTAGGTTACAAAAGGAGTTAACTACAACCCTACCAAAGGGCAAATTAAAGAAAGGGGAAAAATGGTCTCAAGCCAAATATCAAGAGCTAACAATTTATCTTCTCGGGCTCAGAAAAACATATTAGCTGAACTGGTTGCCTCGTCCCATGTACACCAACAGTGTTAACTGGTTGAAATACATTATTTCAAAAAAAAAAAGGTTGAATACATTAGGACTCCAATTTTTTCTTGAAGGTACTTGAAATTGGTTGGAGAGCTATGATATTGTGCTATATATAATTAATAATTATAGAGAGCTAATATGACACCATTGCAATTGACAAGAATGAAATGGTTGCCAAAAGTAGAACACATGTCACCATTCCTATTGCTTAATAAAACAGACATGTCACCAAACAGATGAAGTACAGCATGTAATAGTTATAGCACTAATAAGTTTCGTTCCTATTTTTCTTTGATGCTTCTGTGGTCTCCAAAGCAGTGTCCCTTCAACAAAAGAAAGTGCCTAAAACAGTGACACCAAAGAAGCTTTAAATTGAATTTCTCTAGATAAAGGGATGTTCTTTTTAGTTTCTAAAAACTGCTTTTCGATTTTTTTTACAGTAACTAATTTTTAAATAGAGTATTTTTTTTAAGATAGAGTCTACTAGTTAATTGTAGTACATACTATACCGACTTCATGTATATCGGCAAAAACCATATGTGAACATCTGTTATTCTGTAATCTTTCGCACAAACAGTCCAAAAAGTTATAAGTCACAGTCAAAAGGCATAAGCTTCAGCCAAAAAAAACAGACCCAAGAAATAGGGATCCAAATAGCTTAGGCCCCGCTCGTTTCAGCTTCAACTTCTGACTTATTTTTCACTATTCATAAATTTCTTTTTTTTTTGAACTTTTGGATTTTTTGCCAGTTCTTTTTTCCCGTATTCGTTTGCGTTGTCCGTGATGAGCTAGCATATTTTTTCTATTTTTAATTTTTTTAAATTTAATTATGCCAAATAAACCATCTTCAGTTATAGTGAAATTTTAGTCGCTATAATACAATTTCAGTCATATATTATAACTTTTCAATTCAACTAAGCAGACCTAGAATTTGGAGGGGGGATAGTTGGATAGAAAGCTTCCTCCCATTGCCTTTCAGCTAGTCAAACCAGCTGTATTTTGTTTTCTATTCTGAACCACCATGAAAAGGTCGCCACGTGTGCCCACAGGGTCGATTTCTATTGGTTGGTTTGATGGGGACGGCTCTCGCCATTGGTTGGCAGATCCATCGCAGGCTCAATGATTGACAGCTCAGCCATTCTAATCGGACCCCACCGCCGGGCCCACCTCATTCATGTGACGTGCACAGGGGCAAAAGCGGAAATAGGATACTAGCAGAAAAACTTTTCTGCGTCAGCTCTCCCTGGTCACTCGATTAGAACAGCCCGTTTATCTTCGAATTTTTTTGTACAAATAATCCATTTTTTATTCGAAATTACAGAAATATACCCGCGGGAAATTTTTTTACAAAAATAGGCTCCAGTCGCCTAATAAATAGGTGATTGGAGCCTTTCGCCCAACCAGACTGCGACACAATATCTATCGCCGCACGCTGGGGCGATTGCATCCAGTCGCGCTTCCGTACGGCGACTTCCATGCAGTCGCTTTTCCATTACGCGACTTGCATGCAGTCGCCGTCCCATTAGGCGACTGCATGGATCCCCCGCAAACGCACGTAAATCTTGCCTATGCGGTATGCGGTAAGGTGTAATGAAAGTTTATGTTTATGGTATATTGTAGGTGTGTGATTTGTAGAAACTTTTTTTATTAAAGATTAACGGGAGAACGATCGATTGTTTATGATAGACTTGTTTGAATTTAAAAAAACTTAATAATATAACTGTTAGTAACATGCCGCGTATTTTTTCATTACATAATATAGCATCCGCAGCACCCCTCACTCGCCACCCTGGTGTGCCCCGTCACCGCGCCCGCGTCCTCCCATACGTCCCCGCTTGGCCCTCCTCCGGTGCAACGGGTTAGGATGATCCGAAAAAGTAAACCGAGCAGGAGGGTGTCTATCCCGCCCCTGCGCTGGTGGAGTCAGCTGCACTGATGGCTGTGTGCCCTCCGGTGTACCGGGGAGGGCACTGCCAGAGAGAACCTCCGGTGCTGCATCGGAGAACTGCCCGGGCCACTCCGCAAAAAACTGGTCCACATCGTCCGGGACGGGGGAGACGCCGTGCTGCTGGTAAGTACCTGCAATATTAATATCGTTAGTTCGTTGCATGTCGTCTTGGGATAAAAACGAGCTCGGACGATGCGTACCCGAAGCTGGCGCCATCGAGGTAGCAGGAGGAGGGGCGTACACCCCCTGCGTGTGGAAGCCGGGGATGTGTGGAGGAGGCGTGAAGTGAACCGGTGTAGGAGGCCGTGCCCAGGCTGAACCCCCTGGCTGCTCCGGGTGAGGTGGTGTAGGACGTGTCCACGTACTACCTCCGGAGTAGTGCCACGCTGATCGGGGTGGCACTGGTGGACGACCAGCCGGAGCGCTGGGCGTGGGTGTGGAGACCGGCGGTAGCCTCGTGCAGGACAGCAGGCTAACAACACGTCTACACGCGGCCTCCACCCGACGCACAAAGCTGACGCCCTCCTCATGGGTCAGCTCCGCACCAATGGCGATCCTCTGCAGTATTGTGGTGGACTCGTTCCATAGGGCAGCACCGACGTCAGCCTGGACACAAAGACATAAAATGGTCCATCATTGAAACGACATTGCAATTTGGGAATATTTGAAATTACATGTAACGTACCGCGATGTGAGCGTCGCGCGCGAGGTGCGCGGGGTACGTGTCTGTCGGAGCGGCGACATGTTGGGCAGGTTGGTCTGCGACATGTATGAGCCTGGTACGTGTCCGCTCCTGGTACTAGTGCATGTACTCCGCGTAGTCCCTGCTGTCGTATGGGTGGTCCTCCTCGACACGGTCGTCGAGCACACCCTCCCACTGCTCGACTCAGGGCTACATCTTCGTCGACCAGTCCGTGCCTCTTTTAACTCCCTTCGCGTTGTGCCTGCATATAGAACCATTAACAACTGTGAGATACTTGCGAACGCAGTAGTAAGTATGTACATATTTAGCACAAATGATCACTCACCCGTGTACGTTCTGCGGAAGCGATGGTCCGACTGGTACAGGAAGCGTCTGTCGTAGCCCGAACTGCCGCATGACTCGCTGGGGTGCGTAGTTCTCCACGTAGATATAGTACACGAGCTTCCGGCGGGTGAGCCAGAAAGCCCGGTCACGGAAGCAAGGTGCGGACAGCCCGCCAGGAGCACGGGCCTGCACTACCGTATCTGCGTACGGCTCCCAGCGCACGTCGTCGGCTGTGATGCGGTCGAACTGCTCCACAAAGGGCTGGTACGCCCGCGTGACCTGCACGTGCACGAACTGTACCTGCAAGAAAGACAAGTTGTTTAGTATGACGATCGTCAATAAGAAAGAAATAGTTGACTGTGATAATACTTACTCGACGACGGCACCAGAGAGAACCCATCGTCGGCCGATCGATGTCTCCCCCTGGATACATCTCAGGCCCGTACGGACCCATGTCGTCTAGTACAGGTCGTCCGAGGCTGAAGGCTCGAACGACCACAACTGCAGCAGCAGGGGATAGCTCGTGAGGACCGAGTTCGCCTTGGTCCTTGTGCACACATCGCACAGCGCGCGGTACGTCGCGGCAAGTGCGGCCGATCCCCAGCTGACCTGGGGGGCTCGCCATCAGCGATCGCCCTCGCATAAGCGATAAGGCGCGCATCCACCGAGTTGCCGTGGCTGGTGGTGAAAAGCACCCAACCAAACAGCCATAGCACGTACGCCTTCAAGTGCCGCGAGACCTGGTAATCGTCTGCATGTGGATCCATGCGCTCCACCTGAATGCAAACAAGTTGTTATTAGTACGTAATACCACAAATAAGAGCTTCCAAGACACGATCAATTGTAAATACTACGTACCCGGTACTGTGAGAGCCACCTCAGCGTCGGCCCATGGGTCTGAACCTCCTCGAAGATGTGGTGGTGATCGCCCGGTGGAACGACCCCGTCGAATCTGCCGAGCAGGTCAGCGCGCCAGTCGGCCGGGGCCTCCGGTAGGAAGGCAGCGTCTCTCGCGATCGGAAGGCCAAGGAGCAGTGACACATCCTGTAGGGTCAGTGTCATCTCCCTGAATGGGAGGTGGAAAGTGTCCGTCTCGGGCCGCCAACGGTCCACCAAAGCCGTCAGCAGGGAACGGTCGAACGGGAAGCGTCGTGATCGGTCCCCGCCCGCCTCGTCCCTGCCCGCGGCCAAGGTGGCTCCATCCTCCTCCGTGGCCTGCACCATCCGGGCAAGAGGGAGTAGCCCAGCATCCCGCAGCCTGCAAACAAAGTGAAGGTCAGCACGGAACGTTTTTACGATCGGACTAAACGTTGGCGTAGTGCAAACCTGGCAGTCCAACGGGCGTCGAGTCCTCAGGCCACGCGAGGTGTGCGTGTCCGGACCACTCCCAGCTCAGGCAGCTCGTCCGTGCCCCCCGGTGGCGTCACACGACGGGAAGCGCGATGCACGCGGTCCACATGCTCGTCCAACAGCTCGTACGGCCACTCGGAGTCACGTCCAGCACGAGTCATAACTACAAAATTTGTACAATAATTTCAACATTAAATTTTGGACATCTAAATTTATACACTACATTTTCTACAATAATACATTAAAAATGGTATACAAAATTTATAAAATAAATTTTTTAAACTAAATTTCTAAACTATATTTACTAAACAAAATTTGAAAATTTTGTTTTTAAATTAGATTTCTAAATTTAATTTCTAAACTAAATTTTAAACTACATTTTCTAAACTAATTTTCTAAACTAAATTTCTAAACTAATTTTCTAAACTGAATTTCTAAACTATATTTTCTAAACAAAATTTGCAAATTAAATTCCTAAACTAAATTTCTAAACTATATTTTCTAAACTAAATTTCTAAACTAATTTTCTAAACTTTATTTTCTAAACTAAAATTTTAAACTATATTTGTACCCTAAATTTTGTAAACTAAATTTTCTAAACTAAATTTCTAAACTAAATTTTCTAAACTAAATTTCTAAACAAATTTTCTAAACTAAATTTCTAAACAAAATTTCTAAACTAATTTTCTAAACTATATTTTCTAAACTATATTTTCTAAACTAAATTTCTAAACTAAATTCGTAGCCTAAATTTTCTAAACTATATTTGTTCCCTAAATTTTGTAAACTAAATTTCTAAACTACATTTTCTAAAGTAAATTTCTAAACTATATTTTCTAAACTAAATTTCTAAACTATATTTTATAAACTAAATTTCTAAACTAAATTTGTAGCCTAAATTTTCTAAACTAAATTTCTAAACTAAATTTCCTAAACTAAATTTTTCTAAACTAAATTTCTAAACTAAATTTTTCTAAACTAAATTTCTAAACTAATTTTCTAAACTATATTTTCTAGACTAAATTTCTAAACTAAATTTGTAGCCTAAATTTTCTAAACTATATTTCTAAACTAAATTTTTGTAAACTAAATTTCTAATCTAACAAAAAATATAACAAAAAAATACCTGAAAATCGCGCACTCCCTCTCCTCTTCTCCTCCTCTCCCTCTCTTTCTCTCCCCCTCCTCTTCTCCTCCTCTCCCTCTCCTTCTTTCCCCCTTCTCTTCTCCCTTCTTCCTCTGCGCGGCCCTCTCTTCTCTGCGCTGCGCGGCCGAATGAAAACAGTGCGAAGAAGAATGCCGGTGGCCGAGCGTGGTCGGTTTATATCCCACCCCCAGTCGCCCCACCGTTCGGCGACCGGATTTCAGTCGCCCAACGGTTCGGCGACTGAATTCCAGTCGCCTAACGGTGGGGCGACTGCAGTTAATCGCCGAACGGTTGGTAGACTCTCTAGGTGTCGCAGTCTGGTTGGGCGAAAGGCTCCAGTCGCCCAACCATTAGGCGACTGGAGCCTATTTTTGTAAAAAAGTTTCCCACGGGTATATTTCTATAATTTCGAATAAAAAATGGATTATCCATACAAAAAATTCTTTATCTTCCTTCTGTTTTCTGCCTCCTCAAGAGTTCTAAAATATGGTCGAAATCCGTATGCTAGTCGACGCAGAGCATGCATGTAAGGTGTGTGCGTGTGCTCGTGTGCAAGTCCTCTTTGATAAATAGCATGGTGACACATGCCTACCTAAGTCACTCATACTGACATCCTCTTTCAACGGTTGATGCCTGCTACAACATTGTTGCCCCCAATCAATATTGACCTTATCTAATGCAACCATCCAATATATTAGATAAATATGAAAAGCTATTCAAAAGGAAAGAAGGGGAGGGGGAATGTACAAAGGAAATCTCATATTCATTGAAATACAAAGAAGTAAAAAGTCTGAGATTTGGCATTTTAACTAAACCATGTTTTAAAGAGTGTAAGGCTATGCAATAATAATTGTAGCGAATGTTCCATCCACCAAAGTATGGTTCTATCCACTCTATGTTATTTTTATTTCTAGGACTCTATCCACCCATTGTATTCACTGGGTTCTATCCATCTAGGGGAAATTAAAGTTAGGGTTCTAACCACCTCTCTATTTTTCATCCTAACCATAAAGATTCTTTTGTAAAATAGATACTAACTCGAGTAAGTTCCCATACATGCCCTTGATAGTAGGCACAACTGCTCGAACAATTCACTCTGCAGAGGTCACACAATTTACCCACAAGAAATATTCAACTTATTATATTTCGCATGCTTCCTTAGGTATACAGATCAAGAAGATCAGCATAAGACCTTTACAATGCATCTTCCCAACGTGGCTATACCTGCTAATGTTTTCACCGCTGTGAGGTTCTGTCCACCCGCTCTAAAGGCTTCCTCTTGCGCCGCACAAAAGCTTCTATCCAGCACTCATCCCGTGTTCAACCGGATGGCACATTCAACCCTAGGTCGACTTATGGTTGCACTGTTTCACCTTGGGAGATCATCACAAGATTCAGTTCTAGGGTTACCTAGACGATTCTATCATAAACCACACTCTTGTGCTCCAGCTGCACTAATCCCCACTTACCATCCGCGTAGGTATGAAGCAAGTTTAGAGTTTTAGATTCCAAAATATCATTTCTAGTTTAAATACCAGCCACTTCCCTTCAGTGACTGCCTAAACCAAGTTTTCATAATTGAAATGATGTCATGGTAAATTAATGCCACTTATATCTAGGCAAGGTTAACTATGGTACTTAGATACAGACTTGTTATCTAGTATATATACCATTAATTTTAGGGCGATAGGGGATTATGTCCAAAGTCAAGAAATGAATTTTACTAGCATAATTATTAATAATGTGTTAACTACTACTTAGTGGTAATATAATTTGCTTAATAAAATAAACATATGATTTAATAATTTAACACAATATACTTTGAATTCAAAAGGTTGGTACAATATGATCAAAATGATAACTTGCCTAGCTCAATTTTCTGCGGGTCTTATTCTTGCTCAAAGTCTTGGTCTTTATTTGAATCTTGATCACGCTCGAATATTGCTTCTTCGAGACTCCAAATTCTATTTATGCAAAAAACGACCGAATCTAAATAAATACAAATAACTCCAAAAATACAAACAAATCCGGGTGAACTCAATTAAATTTTATTATGATTAAGTTGGTGACATGAAACAAGGCTTTAGCGAGTGCGGGATGTAGACGGGCTCAAACGAAGTTTGAGTGAGGGAAAATGGCATGGAGGAAATCTACCTGGAGAACATCAACGAAGGATCTAAGAGAATGAATGAATATTCACGGGAATATTTTACTTCAGATTCAAAGGCGGTTAGACATAGCTGATCGGAGGCTACTATTGCTCGAACCTAAATTAATGATCTCTTTATTATTTTCTATTTATCAAGGAAGCTATATGAGTTAGGTGAGACCTCGGAAAGATACAAGGGTCTACACGGTGTGTTAGACATTATTTACTAAATATTATTATGTGAGGGTTACGGTGCAGGTTTTACACATTATAGGTATAATTTTAATTAATCATATTAATCTTAGATTTCGCATTGCTGGAAAGGTCATGACATATTATTATTGAAGGTTTAATTACCATTAATCAAATGATTAATTAAATAATCAGCTAAAATATAAGATTAGTTATTTAATAGATTTCTTTGATATCCTTAACCGGATATGCACGTGAGTAGCCGATAGGCTGCACCAGCAGAGGAGCACATACTGCATAGAATCTCGTACCAAAATGGAAGGCCGAGAGCGCAGCATTCTTGTGGTTTGGCTACGTATTAGGGCAGTCCCAATGGGTGGTTTCTATGGCATTAAATAAGGTGCCAAGTAGGCAAAATGCTGATGTGTCATTGGAGTTAAGGAGGAGAGATAAGGAAATGGTTTCTTATACAAGAAACCATGTCTACACAGGAACCAGATAGAAAGAGCTGTGATAGGTAGATGATAGGAGAGAGAAGATAGATGATTGGATGTAAATTTTATTTGTAGAAACTATCCATTGGGAGTATAGTTTCTATGGGTAGTGTCTACATTAATTGGCAAGTATAGAAACTATCTCATAGTTTCTGCATTGGGAGTGCCCTTAGACAACTAATTTTCTCTCTCTCTCTCTCTCTCTCTGATGGCAACGGTTGAGTTAAATTCTTTGATCCACGATTGGCAACCTATGTATTGTATCTTTCATTCATCATCCCCATTTCCCAAAAATAAAAACTTTCAAAAAAGAATTATTCCTCTCCGATCACATAGACGAGCACATACTGCGTACAACATAGAAGATGATGGATATCAAATTGAGAGAGTATGGACGGGAACAGTACTAATCTGAGTGGGCCATAGGGGGCTTGAGAAGGGGGTGGGCCCCACAAAGGGGTACGTGTCTGATGGTGGTGGCCTCCGGAGAGATAGGGTGGCCCTCACTTTCATGAGAGTAGAGATGGCAACGGGTAAATACCCATCGGGTATTGCCATTCCATACCCGTACCCGCTAGGTGTAAATTTACCCGTCGGGTTACCCGTATCCGCACGCGGGTAGGAAAATTTACCCATACCCGTACCCGCGCGGGTATTACTACCCGACGGGTAACCCGTACCCGCAAGCATACCCGGTTCAACACATAAGAATATCATCAATTTAGACATTCATTAATCATACATGCCAAGCACAAAAGCGTCTAATGATCAAAATTAGTACATCACATAAACATACTTGACATGACCATATCAACATATGACAAACAAATAAACAATCAACAACAAGTAGATAATAAAATTAACATTTGAGTGGGATGTCTAGTTGTCTAATGCGGGTATTCATTACCCGCGGGTAGGCGGGTATGGGTAGTATATACCCACACCCGCACCCGCCTACCCGGCGGGTAGAGGATTTCGCCCAATAACGTACCCATGGGTACATAAAATTTTCCATACCCGTCTCTTTATCGGGTAAAACCCGTCGGGTATTCGGGTATCGGGTACCCATTGCCACCTCTACATGAGAGTGATATAAAGCGAGAACGAAAACACCACCATCGCCATCCACCACCCCAAGCAGCCCATTCGTTCTAATCCATCTTTGCTCCCCTAACCATTTTTTTCTTCTGAAAATCCAATGGTTACCATACACATGAAGAGAGAGAGAGAGAGAGAGAGAGAGAACAGCAACGCGATCACCTAGTCAAGTCTCCGAGATGGTCACACTAGCTCAAGTAATAATTGATGATCTGACATTAGGTACATTCTTTTTCGGCTAAATTGTGGTTGATATTTTTAGTTTTAGCATAAGCATTTGTATGATTACGTCGAATACCGAGAAGTCGATTCGAAAAGACTGTTCTGATAAGACGGCAGAGAAATCATATAATTTATTTGTTTGAGAGAAATCATAAGTTGAAATGAATTGGACGACCGTCTCACATGATTACCTTACTGGCTAGTTGTATCCACTGTTAAGACGTAATATGTGAGTTTATTTTCTTCCTTCTTTACTACACGAGAAAACCATGTAGGACCAACTCACACTTACTTGATCTATCAGGATTAATTAGATGGAATAACTGAAACATTTTGATATCACCAATACGTATCTCATCTCATCCGAATTACTTAGAAGGTCACTATGAACAGACGCCAAGTAACTATACTCTTTGCTATCGAGTTGCAACGACTGTCCAACTAGTTTGACATCCAATATAAAGTTTGACATCCAATATAACCTTGTCCAACCCAACCAGAGGTATGGCAACATCCCCGTAGAACAACATTCAGGTACACGCTGTTACCAACTTTTCTACTGAAAAAACTAATACACTCCATTCAGACAGCCAAACAAATAAATATTATCAGTTTCAGTTGTCGTCGTAGTTTGAACCCAGGAAGATCATTAGCGAGGTCTATTACGTCGAAATCATTCATGTACGTTGTATTCTAATTGAGCAACTCAGTATATCGATCTCCAAAAAATTTGCTTGGCTCACCCTGCAATACAAATTTATTTGTTCTCCGTCAGTTCTTTTTATATGTACGGCGTAATCTGTTCGTGAACATAGATTAAGGGAGATTACAAGACCGAGTGAACAATTAAAAAGTGGACCAATTGATCGTCACATCTCTCGTATAAAATGTCTTGGAAATAAGAGAACAACTCACATGAATCTTTGTTAACAGATGTTGAAGAGAGTGGGAAGACAAATAAGAAGACAAAGTAGAAAAGCATCGTATTTTTCACTATTCATAAATTCCGTCTTTTTTCTGAATTTTTAGCTTTTTTGCCGGTTCTTTTTTCCGTATTCGTTCACGTTGTCCGTAATGAGTTAACATATTTTTTATTTTTAAATTTTTTAAAATTTAATTACGCTAAATAAGCCACTTCAGTTACAGTAAAATTTCAGCCATAAGCCATAACTTTTTAGCCCAACCGAGCGGGGTCAGACTGAAAAATTATGCTATTACTTGAATGAAAACCGGGGTAGTAGTAGTAGAAAATTAAACTACTTTTGTTGGTACTTGCATTTCACTGCTTTATTTCAATTCGGCATTCTAATCAAGAAAATCCAAAAAAAATCCAGCAAGAAAACAAATCAAATTTATTCAGTTTTTGAAACCAACAAATGTTGATTCAATTTAACATCGTACAATGTACTGGCCCTGACAATAGCACCTAGAAAAATGCAGAGAGCAGAATCTAAGCATTTCCAACAGTAAAAAAGGACAAGAAAACAAAAGGTGGAGAGAGAGAGGTGTTTGCAGAGAGCGCGCGCTGGGGTGCAATTCGGATGGATATGGAGGGATATCCTTGTTCTGTATTTTATATTTTTTTCAAAGTTAAAATATTATCGGATACTTATTTTTCTCATTTTGTATTCGGTCAATAAGTTTTTAGACGATCGGTTGGACATAAATTATCTGTTTCTTTTGCACCTCTACACAGGATATTGAATAGTAAATATGCAATCAGAGCGAACACGAAGAGATTAACCACCGAGATGTCCAAGGAACAAAACTCAATATTCTCCGCTTGTTTAGATACAACAATTCATCTATCTATTATCTTGTTACTAAATGAAGTCACAACAAATTTACTCGTATCACTTGACATATAATATATGCGGATGGATATTACTTATTTCGTATTTTATTCTGTATTTTTTAGAGTTGAAGTTAGATATAGATAGCACTAAATATCTATTTATTTTTTCTATATTTACTCTGTGAGCCATGATCAAACAAAAATTATCTGATTGTTTACACACTTAGAGAGCTCGTGAGCATTTGTTGAGACAGTTTGGGGGGAGTTCCGGAGTCTCGGGGTGCGAGGCAGAGGATCCTCCTCCACTTCACCTCATCACCACCTCCCTCCTTTCCTTAATTATTCTCCCTAAATTCCCTCCAAAAAAATAATAAAAAAGGTAATCCATCATTGGCATCTCTGCTTTGTTTTCTCTTCCTGTTCCCAATCGGGAATCCAGCTTCCAAGAGGCTGTTTCTCCCCTGGATTTGTTGCTTCAGGTGGCGGTGGCGGGTTCTTGATGGGCGCAGGGAGCGGATTCGCTGATGCGGAGTTCAGATTGCTCTGAATCTTCCCCGCAGTTTCTTGAGGTGAGCTTCGATTGGCAGCGTGCGCTTCTCTTGGTTGGTTTCTATACTTGGTTCTTGATTCGTTCGTGTAATCGTCTCGCTCTTGTTGTTGTTGTTGTTTGATCTTGCACAGGTTGGATCCAGGAGAGGAGATAGAGGTGGAGGGGGACAAGAAGAAGAAGAAGAATATAGAGGTAATGGTGATTAAATCCACAAGAAAACTTTGCATTGGGTTGTTCCCTTTTTGTTCCATGTTCCGGTTAGATGCATAAATAAGGTGTGGTTTTATTTGCTTCAAAGAAGGTTGGATCCAAAGAAATGGAGGTGGAGAGTAAGGACATGTGTATGGAGGAGCCCTTGGCCTCCTCGGAGATGGACATGGATCAGAGGGCAGTTTCCTGTAGCGGCATGGTGGATTCCACCAATGGCAGCCCCATGGAGTGTCCTTTGCCATCCAAGGATTGCAAGAACACCAAGGGTTGTGTGGCCAAGAAGCCGAGATCGGTGAGCTCCGACTCTGCGGAAGAGCAGGATTTGGAGTTTGGCGATGGCGACAGGGGGAGTGAGAACGGCAGGCATCAGGAGAGGAAGCTGTCGAGGCAGGACCGCCTGGAGCTGAGCCGGTCGTTCCAGCGAGCGGTGAGCCTGCACGACTGGGAGAGGGCGGAGGGGCTGGTCCAGACGGCCGACGTGCAGGGCCTCAACGATGTGCTCTGCGTGGCCGTGGACGCCATCTGGTTCTTGGACGACCGGGAGGAGCTGCGCGAGGTTGTGGGGTTGATCAGGAGGATTGTGTCTGGAGGGGCCAGTGATTTCACGCGGGCAGCGCTCCGGACATCGTTCCTAGCATCGTGTGTCTCGGCATGCAGTGGTCACACAACCAGCCTCGCAGATGCTGTGAATTTCATGGGACTAAAGTAAGTCTGATGAGAACATTTGTTTCCTATGTGCACATTTGTTTGAATGAATTGCTTGGGTTGCAATCTCTGAAAGTGGTGTCGGTTTCATTATCCTTTCTCTGCACTTGCAATCATTTGCTCCTTCAACATGGAATTTATGCGTACACAGCTTTACACGATGTGAAAACTGCAAATAAGTCGACTCTTTGTTTGTCAGGTTGCATGAACGCCTTCAAGAATGCCATGGTGACGAGGTCTTGAAGGCAGAAGCGAGTGCAAAGGTACAAAAATTCACAGAATGGGCTCTGAAGTGCATTGGACTGCATTCACGTGTGCGAGAGAACGGGGGCAGAGGAAATCAAGGAACGATTGTTGAGGTCCAACTTAAGCTGTCTGCTTTTAAGACATTTCTAGACCTTGCAGATAATCAACTTACAGGGAAGGATTTCACTGAGGCTTTTGATGCCGCGTGCTTCCCTCTTACGCTCTTCTCAAGCTCATTTCATCAAGGATGGGCATCAGGGATTTCAGCAGCTGCAATACAAGGGCTGTTAGAGATGTTGGTAGAGGGAGGTGCAGACAATGTCAACCAATGCTTTCTTGAAGCTGCACATTACGGAAGCACTGAGCTTGTGCGCATCTTACTACAGGTAATAGTAACAAAGAGGTGTCATGCATTTGTGTTAATAGCATCTAGCGAGCAGGGAAACTGTGTGGCTTAACAATAGAAATGCCATTTGGTTGCTAATGTTACTGTGGTCCCACAAGCAACCGATTGCATTATAATTGTGTGTGAGGTGTTTTTGTCATAGAATTACTCTAGTCTTCATGCATGGTTGCTTCCAAGTTTACATTCTTATATAAGATGAATGTCATCCTTATTCTTACGGAAGAGTTGTCACTTGTCAGGACTGTATGCTGACTACCAATCATTATTAATCAGATAAATTACTACGCAGTGTCTATATTATTGAAAATTCAGGCATGAGGTTCCATCCTTACCTAAACAACACCTAATTTAGGATTTACCATGTTGGTCTGCCAATGCTAATCAAAGGATAGGTGGAATAGGCAATTTCAAAACACACATTTCCCACCCAGGATAGATGGATTAGTCAATTGGTTGCATGTTACCTGTTGTTTATTTTCATGTGTAGGAATGATCAAATACATTTTTACCTTCAGATGCAAGACATAATAGATTGGCCAGCATGTTCTGGGGATTTGGTCCATCTGTCTAGACTCGAGAGATTCAATACGAGACCACATTAAAACTGAAACATTTAATTCTCTGATTATCTTTTCATTTCAAAAGCAGTTTCATTATGGATTTGGGGATCTATTGCAACATAGCACACTGATAATTCTGTGTTATTGTTCAAGCCTGTGAATGCACAAAGAGTTCACCTACAAGGGACTAGTCTTGTGTCAACAGCCTTGGTTGTCTACTATTTAAAATGCCGATGGATTCATTTTGCCTGGTAGCCACTCTGAAACCTGGTATGTAGGAGCACCATGTCATTAGCTGTCAAAACATCAGATGAAGCTTCATAGTGTCACTGGATGTGACGATGCCATTACTAATCCTATGTTGATTGATTTCTTTAGTTTGGTACTGCCCTAGCCCATAGATAGAAATTATGTTGCTTGCTGTCTATCTAAGCACCGTGATCTTTGTGAACCTATATCAATGTGTGCAATATGGTCTTCAGCTTTTTGGGCCCTTGGCTCTCCTATATGAAAATTTCTGCTTTCTTAGAAAAAAATGCATATGGAAGTAATGTCTACAAGCTGTTGAGCTAACATGTAGTGTTTGTGCTTTTGTTTCAGATTGCTCAACGTAATAGCTTGGACATTGATGTGGATCTCGCCCTTGGCTTCGCCGCCCACTATGTAAAGATTGGAACAATGGATTGCTTGGTTGAAGAAGGTAATACTGTCGCCTTTCTTGGCCCTTTGATGCGGGCAGCTGAGTGTGGGTGCCTCCAAGTTGTCCAATGGTTTGTTAACCGTGGATGTCGCGACATGGAGCTTTGCCTAGCTCTTACAGCAGCCACCTCTGGCAGTCAGGTTGCTGTTGCTGCGTATCTCCTGCCTCTAGTCCCACATCATGTTCTAGCCGCCCTAAGCATGGAGATTGTCAAGGCCGCTGGTGAGAGGAGCACAGGTTCTTTGGATGGTGTGGATTTTCTTCTCCGCTCGAACTTTCTCGGTGATGCAGCTGCAACATATGCTGTGGCGGACAGCATTGCAAATTCCGCAGATGAGGCCGTGGATCCGAAGCTTCGAGCTTTTCTGCTTGAGCATTGGTCAGAGGCAGCCTTCTCTGAGGGTTTAACATCGGCACAGGACCACTTCATCAACTTGATGAGGATACTGGAAAGAGGTGCGTCCCCCATTCAACTGAGTGACCTCCCACTGCCGCTGGTGATCGCCATGGCCTACCTGCCGCTGTACAGAGAGTGCGTCGAGGCAGGTGGTCGGTTGTTGCCACAGAGGCTGAGAGGGCAGCTGGTGGAGGCTGCAGGCAGGCTTGAGGGCTGGTCGATGAACCGGACGAGCCAAGGCAGGGAGCTCTTGGCCATCTTGGAGCACCACCTGCCGCAGTTCATGGTCCAGACACAGGTGGTGAGCAATGAGCATCTGCGGCCAGATTGGTGACTGGAAGAACGAGCGGAATGAGAGCTGCGCACCATCTTCGATGTATTCCGTCGCCGTCGTATCCCTGTGGAGGCATTTGAATGGTAGAGCTAGCAAGGTTCATGTTGATTCGACTCTCGCAGGGGTGCTGTTCCGGGAGCGTGTAGTTTTGGGGAATCACCTGCTGCGCCTTGCGTTGTCGAGGCCCGTGTTGCGTATATGTTGGGATCATAATCTCGATGATGATATGAAAGATGTGCCGTCTCCGTGCAAGTTGGAATTGCATATTTGAGTGTAGTTCTGGATTATACAAATCTCGGAACCGGAAGAAAACCCGACTGGCGGCCGGTAACCGGAAAACCTCGGTCAAAATTCAAAAAATCAAATTTTGAATTTGGACGATTTTTCGATTATCAGTCCCCACTGGTAGAATCGATAACCGGTAGTTACAGTTGGTAACTGCCAGGTTTTTGAACCTGGTTCTCAGTAGCCATGACCATTCGTGGCTCACTACTGTTATCCTTCGAGTTGTGAACTGAGCACATTCTTGCCAAATTTTGCAGATAGGCCTTATCTTTCTGTAATTGTGTCTAGATTCCTCCTAGTGACGGCCGTCCAATCTTGCACGTGGAAGGATCCAATTTGTTGAGGAACCGTCGCTGACGACCAGTCCGATCGATTCCTCTGCTTAGAACAAGAACGAATCAATCACAGAATTACAGAACAATAGATTGAACACAAAGAGATAGAGAGAACTCGTGGTCTTTCTTTATTGCTTTAGATTGCATCAGGTGTACATAATGAGGGGGTATATGTCTCTATTTATAGCCTACGGTGGGGTGCCCAAATATGTCAGGACTCTGGCCGTGGGCCCAGTTTCCTAACACTCCCCCTTGGGGCACTCACCCAACATGCTCATGCCTCGTCAAAACTCCATAAAAACCCAGTGGGAAAAATTTGGAGAAAGAGTACATAATACATGTGATGATGCGATGCACGAATTGCCTCATTAAAAACCTTGGTCGAGAAACTTCATGGAAAACTCGTCAAGGGAAAAAGAGTACAATCCATTCAATTCTATTTGGTCTGCAGGACTCTATTCTTTGGGTACTTAATCTTCATGATCAAGATTTATTAGCGGGCTTGTGAGATTTCTCCCCCTGAATTCTGCACTTCTCTAAGTCTCATCATCCCAATTCCACGCACGCACCTTTCAAAACTAGATGCGGGGAGTGACTTAGTGAAAAAATCTGCGAGATTTTCACATGACTTAGTATGCAATACTTTAATCTCGTCCATCTTTTGTAATTCATGTGCATAGAAGAACTTGGGTTGATATGCTTTGTGAGATGACTCTTCACATAGCCCGTTTGCACTTGAGCAACGCAAGCTACATTATCTTCATAGATAATTGTGGGGGTTTGCACAATGTTCATCCCACATGACTGCTGGATGTGGTGAACCATTCGGCGGAGCCAAGCGCACTCTCGTGCGGCTTCATACAGTGCTATAATTTCTGAGTGGTTCATCGAAGTAGCTACCAGGCTTTGCTTAGACGATTTCCATGAAATTGCAGTTCCACCACACAGGAATACATAGCCTGTTTGTGACTTTGCGGTATGTGGGTCCGACAGGTATCCAGCATCAGCATAGCCAATCAAGTTCAAAATCTTGATTCTTTCTGTAAAACAGTCCAAGATCCTTGCTTCCTTGGAGGTATCGGAAGATGTCGTTTATGCCCTGCCAATGCCTTTTGGTGGGCTCTGCACTGTACCTTGCTAATAGGTTCACGGCAAATGCAATGTCCGGTCTAGTGCAGTTTGCTAAGTACATGAGTGCTCCCACTGCACTCAAGTATGGGAATTCCGGTCCCAGGACTTCCTCCCCTCTTCCCTAGGTCGAAAATGATCTTTTTCTTGCTGTAAAGACCTCCCGATCATCGGTACTTTCGAGGAAAATAACTTCTCGAAGCCAAACCTTTCAAGCACCTTCTGGGTGTAGGTCGACTGATGTACCAAGATTCCTTCAGGGACATGCTCAAGCTGCAGGCCTAAACAAAACTTGGTTTTGTCCAATCTTTTATTTCAAATTCAGACTCCAAGTAGTAGCTTGCTTCTTTTATGTCTTCGGCTGTCCCAATGATATTCAGATCATCTACATACACAGAGATTATACAGAATCCATTCTGAGATCGCCGTATAAATACACAAGGGCAGTCTTCGTTATTCGTGTAGCCTTTCTTGCAGAGAAAGTCGCTTAAGCGATTATACCACATTCTTCCAGATTGTTTCAATCCATATAGTGACTTTCTGAGTTTCACACTGTACATATTTCTATTTGCTCTGTCTTGGTTCGGGAGAGGTATTCCTTCAGGGACTTTCATATAAATCTCCGAATCCAAGTTACCGTAAAGGTATGCAGTCACAACATCCATCAGTTTCATTTCTAAGTTCAAGTTCACTGCCATTGAGATCAATTATCTAAAGGTAATTCCACTCATGACTGGGGAGTATGTTTCTTCATAATCAACTCCAGGACGTTGAGTGAAACCTTGTGCTACCAGCCTTGCTTTGTATCTCACTACTTCGTTTCTTTCATTCCTCTTTCGAACAAATACCCACTTGTGCCCAACGGGGTGTATGTGGGGAGGTGTGCGGCATACGGGCCCAAACATCTCTCTTTTGTTCAGAGATAGCAATTCAGTTGCTATTGCCTTCTTCCAATCTTTTCAATCTGATCTTTTCTTACATTCAGCGAGCAATGCAGGCTCGGGATCAAGATCGATGATTTTGGCAATTTTCTTTGCGAAGTAGATATCGATATTGGCTGTTGTCCTATTCATAGACTCTTCCGTGTGCACATAATTTATAGCTATTTCTTCACGAGTTGCTTCTTCTGGAGCTTCACCTTGCGCATCGCTTCTTTCAATTACGGTGGCAAGTCCCTTTAGTTTTTCGGCTCCGATGTGTGCACACACATCCATGCCGATTGAGATATTCAGATCCGGTATGTCCTTTTCTGAAGGTGTCATACTTGTGTCAGGTCTCAACTGGCTCCCCTTCTCATTCTGGGGGACTTCAATGATCGGCTGTGATAAATCCCTCTTATCCTTTTTCGCCGGGCGTCCCCGGTTACTTTGGACTCGAGGAACTGGAGTTGTCGTCCTTTTATTCTGAGGCCTCTGGACGGGATTAGAGATACCTTCAATTTTCTTTGGTATTTCAACCCTCTCCGGTGCATTGCGTGCAGGCACATGCGACTTAATCACGCTCTTCAAATCACTAATGTGATCGGGCAGTTGGTTTGCTAATGCTTGCAAGTCGATGATCTTCTGGACCTCTTTTTCAGTTTCACTAGTGCGCGGGTCATGTGCATGAATTCCCGTGGCTTCCCACGTAATTTCCCGACATTTTTCATCAACGGGTTGATTTCCTCCCCCTAATGACGGGAAATTATCCTCACCAAAAATGCAATCAGCAAAGCGGGTAGTATGCAAATCTCCCGACATGGGTTCCAAATACCTGATTATGGATGCAGTCTCATAACCAACGTATATCTCAGTCTTGCGGAGTGGGCCCATTGCAGTACGCTGTGGAGGTGGTATCGGTACATAAACCTTACATCCAAACCTCTTGAGATGAGAGATTTTTGGTGGTGACCCTTGCGCTAGTTGCATAGGTGAATGTATGTTGTAGGCCAAAGATCTAAGGTTGATGAGATTCGCTACATGAAGGACTGCGTGTCCCCAACATGTAGCTGGCAAATTACTTTTATGCAAGAGGGGTCGGGCAATAAATTTAATTTTTTAATTAAAGCATCTGCCAAACCATTTTGGGTATGGACATGCGGTACCGAATGCTCAACTGCAATTCCCATCGCCATGCAATAATCATCAAATGCCTTCGAAGTAAATTCTCCGGCGTTGTCCATTCTGATGGACTTGATATGATGATCTGGAAACACATTTCTGATGCGAATGATCTGCGAGATCAATTTTGCAAAGGCGTGGTTTCTTGTGGACAGCAAACTCACATGTGACCACTTCGAAGAAGCGTCAATGAGCACCATAAAATACTTAAACGGCCCTGAGATAGGCTGAATGGGACCGCAAATGTCTCCCTGGATGCGTTCCAGGAATGCAGGGACTTCATCCTTCACTTTCAGAGTGGAGGGTCTAGTAATTAGTTTCCCGGTGGCACATGCAGGGCACACAAAATCTTCATGATTCGGGAAATTCTTCACATTAATATTATGCCTATGCGAGTTATTTATTATGTTTCTCATCATACTAAGACTTGGGTGGTCTAATCTGTCATGCTAGAGACAGAAGAGTTCAGAGCTTCTAAATACTGTCTTCAGAACAGTGTACGCTGCAGGCGCCTTAATGTTGGTATAATATAGTCCAGTTTCAAGTGAAGGAAATTTTTCTAATACCCTTTTGCCATTCTCTTCGCGCTTCGTGATGAGCAGGTATTCCTTACCGTACTCTTCGTCAGTCTCAACGTGGAAACCATTGGCGCGAATATCCTTAAAACTTAGGAGGATTCTAGTCGATTCTGGGTACAATAAGGCTTCTTCAATGACCAAAGTTGTGCCCATTGAAAGTATAATTGTGGCTCTTCCGGAACCGATTATACATGCATCGTTTCCGGCGATTGTCGTAAGGCTGCCAGTGCTCTTACGGATCGACTGAAAATACTTAGTCTCTCTTAAGATGGTATTCGTTGTACCGCTGTCGGCAAGGCATACTTCCTCCATAGGGCGCTACACGTGTTCTAATATAACGTATTTAATTAACATGTATTAGAAGACATTTACCACATAAATAAAATACGCCAATATCAGAACATATAATGCCAATATAAACTGAATAAATGAATGTTTTATTCCAAAATCATCCATCCATTATGAGAAAGCAAAATCCTAAAGCACCAACCATGCAAGTTCTAAACTTGTCCATTTAACACAAAATAAATGGCAATTAACGTCTCATGCATTTTGTGCATCAGACGGAATCAACTAGAAAATCTTCGACTTCTTTGGCTATTTTCTCAAGAGTGACATTCTCTTCAAGAGAGATCATGGTGGTGGCTGCCTCTAAGTCGTTAGGGGGTGCTGCTGCCGGGATGGACTCAACCTCCATCATCTCCGGCAGCTGTTCAGGCTGCTCCCCCTCAATGGCTGCAAAGTGGGCTTCAGGTTGCCCTTTGCCATTCTTCTTTTGAGCTTGGTGGGCATCAATGACATGTTGCGGTTCTTTGCATATCCGCGACCAATGTCCCCACTTGCCACACTTGTAGCAACCCTGGTTCTGCTGGCCATAGGTCTTGCCACTCTTCTTAGCCTTTTTGTCGTTTGGAGCATCTGACTTGCCTTTCTGGGCAATGATCTTCCCTTCTTCCCCCTTCTCTTCATCAAGGGCTTTCGCACCTTGACGCTGCTAGCATTGGCTTCGCGGCCAGCGGAGCTACCTAGTGGCTGTGAGACGTAATTCTTGCGGAGAAGTTCGTCTTGAGCCTCTGCCACCTGCATCATATCAATCAATTCGGCGTATTCCTTATAGCCGTCTTAACGATAGTTGCGGGCAATCTGTACAGCACTGGGGTGAAATGTGGACAGGGTCTTCTCAATCTTCTGCTCATCTGTGATCTCCTTGCCACAGAGTTGAAGATTAGTACAAATCATGTGCAAGGCAGAATTGTACTCCCCGACCGTCTTAAAGTCGGCAAACCTCAGTCTGATCCACTCCTGCTCTGCTTGAGGAAGAATGGTGTGCTTAAGCCTCTCAAACCGCTTCGAGTGCGGTCCAGAGTGCTAGCGCGTTTCTCTCCGCCATATACTCATTCTTGAGAGTCAGGCAGAGGTGGTGCCTGAGAAAATGAAGTGCCTGAGCATTTTCCTCAAGTGTGGGTCGGGCATCTTTCTGTCCGCTTAACCCAATAGCTGCGCTGAGCTTCCGGCCCCCAAGCACAATCTCGACATCGGATGCCCATGTCAGATAGTTTTGGCCATTCTGGGCCAGCCCCTCGAACTCCCGGTTCGAAATTCCAGTCATCTACATGTGTATGAACGAAATAAGTTTACTGTAGGTAAACATGCATGAAAAATTTACTACAGGTAAATAAAGTGGTACAATAGGTTCCCATAATGTTTCATAATTTTCTGTGCATTTTCTATAATTTTACTGCTAATTTCAGTGATTAAAAGCAATTTTCAGCAATTACAATTAACCAAAACAGTAAATAAATACATAAAGTACAGAGAATAATAATGGCATAAATAAATAAAGCTTCAAATGCTAAAAATAATTCAAAATTCGGATTCCCGAGGCCCTTTTATGCTAAAATATAAAAATTCAGCAAATTCTGCAATTTCAGAGGGTTTTTAACGCAAATTTTAAGTTCAGAGAAAAATTCACGCAATATTCTGGACCCACTCGTAAATTTAAGGGCTTATTTGCAATTTTCGGAACTGCAAGACCTTTTATGCAAAATTCAGGACTTATATGCGAATTATAGGGGCCTTTCGGTAATTTATAAATTAGGAGGGTTTTCCCGCAAAATTGCCTCCCCTTCTCCCGGTCGGGCTTTCTTTTCTCCCCCCAGCCCATCTCCTTTTGGCCCACGTGGCCTTCCCCTTGGCCCGATACGGCCCATTGGCCGGCTGGCCCATCCGGTCCTGCTTAAGACCTCCCGCTAGGGTTCCCCCCCCCGTGGTGGCGGTGGTTGCACCTGGTCTATGCGGTCGACCGGGAAGCGCATGGGTTGCGGCCGGCTTATGCGCGGTGACCCGGGAGCGGCGGAAGGCGGGCGCGACGTGCGGAGGGGCACAGCCGGAGCCGGCGGCGGCGACCAGGCTAGCGACGGCGGCGCTCGCGTGCGCGGGGAGGTGCCGAAGCGGCATTCGGGCCGGTGGTGGCGGCTGCGGCGGCGCCGTTCGGGCGCATGCGGGCGCGACGAGCGGCTTCGGACTGGGCGGGCAATGGCGAGCCGGGCGGCCGCATGCAGGCGGCGGCGCGGTCGGGACCGGAAGCCGAAGAGGCGGCCTACCATGCGGGGTGGCGCTGGCCACTTCGGGGCTCGGGGAGCCAAAAGGGCGGTGGCGATGCCTTGGGTGCGGCTCGCGCGCGTCATGCGGGAAGGCCAGGCGGCGCCAGCGGTCGGCTACAGGCCGAAGCGAAGCGGTGGGCCTCCGACGGCCGGAGCCAAGGCCGGGGGGGGGGGGGCGACGGTGCCATGCAGGGCTGGTATGGCGGCGAGAGGCCGGCCGCATACGGGCGGCGGGCGTCGACGACGATGGGGCCGGCAGCTCCCAGGCGGCTTCTGGCCGATATCGTTTTTTTCTTTCTTTTATGCAATGACCAAAAAGAGAAGATGAAGCCAAATTTTCTCGTACAAAGATCATGCAGAATCAAACAAAACCATGCAAAATTTCGTTTCCAATCTACGATGCAATCAACATCTACCCCTTTTCATGATCTACCGATCGACATTGTGCCGGCGATTTCAGATCTGCTCGCGGTAGATTTGGGGCGGATTTGCATCGTTCTAATCTACAGTGCAATCAACATCTACCCTGTTTCACAATCTACCGATCGACATTGTGTCGGCGACTTCAGGTCGGCTCACGATAGATTAGGCGGATTTGCATCGTAGAGATTCAATCTAGAACGCGAAAGAAAATGCGAATTCAAAAGCAATCTAGAAAATTCAATCTGTGCTTCGATGATTACCTCGTTCACCATAGCGAAGTCGTGCTGATAACGTGTTGAGGAATCGTCGCTAGCGACCAGTTCGATCGATTCCTCTGCTTAGAACAAGAACGACACAGAACAATAGATTGAACACAGAGAGATAGAGAGAACTCCTGGTCTTTCTTTATTGCTTTAGATTGCATCAGGTGTACATAATGAGGGGGTATGAGTCCCTATTTATAGCTTACGGTGGGGTGCCCAAATATGTCAGGACTCTGGCCGTGGGCCCAGTTTCCTAACACAATTGTCGAGGACAACTCCCTCTCCGTTTCGCTTGCTTCACCCTCAACCCACCCACCCCCTCCTCTCTCGCCGTCGCCTCCTCTTCTGCCGCTCCCTTCTTTCGAATTGTGTGCTGCTGTCATAGCCACATGTTTGAACCCTAGCTTGACCTAGGCTAGGTCCTAACCATCCCCTCCGGGACCGGCGATGTGCACGTTGGTCGTCACAAAGACATGGTATGCAACATCCTCCACCAGCCTCACCTTAGCTCGATGTATGCCTCCACCGGTCTCACCATAGCTCGATATATGCCCCCGAGGAGAGGGCTATTCGGACTTGGGGATAGAATCCGAATCCTAACAAGGATCTCAAGCCAATTGCAAGAACTGAAAGAACAAGTAAATTGGGGTAGATAAATTGGGGAAACTAAATAGCATAGACATAAACTAGGGTTCCAATATCTGGATACAAGCCAACCGAAGACTGCGGCTAATATAGAATACGCCAGCCGATACACAGGAAAAGAAGCAATGGGTTTAACTGCGTGCAACTGTAAACAACACTAAGCAATTAACAGTAATCGGCGATTAAATTGCAACCGTAGGATCTGAGCGAAATGCTATAGCTCTTTCCCAACCTTGCGATCTTCCTAAAAGCTCCAGTTCCCTTCTCAGCCTTCGGATATCAACGAAAGGGTATCGTTGCATCTGAGCCGTTGATGTAATTGAGTTCAGTTCCCCGTTTCGGACTCCTACAAGGTTCTGACAAGGGCGATGGCTGACGGCGCAGGGCGGGGCTTGCCGGAGTGAGGGGCGATGGAGGAGAGAGGAGAAGACGGCGGAAGTGAGACGGGAGGCGAGGTCAGAGGCGGCGATGGTGAGCCTCCAGTCGCCATCAAAGCAGAAGAGGAGAGTTGTTGCCTCGGCGGCTTGCCGTGGAGGTCAGTGGTGGAGGCGAGTTGCTTTGGTGCAAAACGGGATATTTTCTGCCCTGGATCGATGATTCCAGAGCTATTAGTCCAAACGGATGATGGGGTACAGCTTTACTCATGATGCCATTGAAACAATGAGCTCTTTTGAAATTTGAGTTTACATCTAAGCAGGAATTTGACTACCCATAGGTAATCTACTAATCTTGGTGTTTATACTTAACCTTACAGATTCCCTTTTGTGATTTTCTCTGTCATGGAAGTTGTCTGCGAGGACTACTATTGGAAGTTGAAGGGCATTGGAAAAAAGTTGTTTGCTAATGATATTGGTGAAAATGGATCAATTTTGCATTGTTCTATTATAGCTCTGCAGCTGCATCTATGTCCTGCCAGATTTTTTTTTTGACTGGAAGCCCTGCTAGATATTGTCAACATAATGTTGTACAACGATGATTCTTCTTTATTTGTCTATACGATGGCCGGTGAAAAATATTTCCTTCAGCGATCCACGTTTGACTATTGCTAAGACATCCATTAGTGCATGTACTATTCATTGTTGTATTGATAGTAACCACCTTATGTAAGATTATTCAACTACACTTGTGTTGTTTATCCTAGAGATCATCATCAAATTAAGAAAGTCTTTAATTTACTTTCAGATTCCAATTCCTATATCACGTTTTCTCGAAAACACAAGAGCTTTGCGTTTCATTCATTAACAAGTTGAGAGGTACAAACATGGCGTGAGGGCCATGGGAGGAAATGAGAGACCATGTGGTCGTGATCCCATGAGAGTGATGAGTAATTGACAAGGGTTTAGGTCAGTCGAGTTTGGTTTGGGTGGTTTGGACCATGTCGTTGCGTGGTGCAACGGGCTCGGTTGGTTTGGTCAAGCTTGGTCGTTTGGGCATTTTCATGCTTAAGTGAGGTTTGTTGATGCTAATGGTGATTACATGCTTTGAGCGGTGCTATGTAATGTGTTTCTTGTCTGTGATGACTGCAGGACGTCGAGTGGAGTCGTGACGAGACACGGAGGACTGGACTAGGTGCAGGTGGCGCTGAGGTCAGAACAGTCGGGATGTGTCGAAGACGACGTGTACTCGAGGTGGTTGCGAGGCGTGCGAGGCAAGGAACACGGAAGCTTCCCGGAAATTGCAGCAGGGGCGTTTCGGTAAAAGCGCAAGACTGCAAAAGGAAGCGGGTTAGCGGGCAAAGCATAGAGGGTAAAATGGGCAAAGCAAAATGTAAACACATCAAGGAATGCTATAAATAGGAGTGTGTTTCCTGGTTGTTGGCAAGACTTGGAGAGGGGTTTTAGGGCTTTTTGCTTTGTGCTTTAGTGGTTGAGAGAGTGGGTGTGTCTCCTATGCATGTATGCTATGTGTTCTTGATTCTCAAGCATGTATGGGGACTAGTTTAGTGAGAGGATGAGAGTGAGATGAGCTGAGAACAACTCTATGTAATCATTAATCTCTCCTTGTCTCAATCTAAGAAATCTTTTGTTTTGAAGTTGTTTATGTGTTGTGCCTTCTTTTGGATTGCCTCTGTTCTTCTCTTGTTTTTACTGGATCTTGTCATGGTTGGTTCTCTAGTGCAGTTTGTTTCTCTTGGATCATTTCTTAGTTGGTTTGTTTTCTCTCGGCAAGGAAGGAGCAGCAATTATTGTTTTTCTTTCTCAGTCCTTGCGGTTGTTTCTACCCTTTCCCTGCAGTTTCAAAGTAGCATTTAGTGCTCTCAGGTTCCATTTCGGCAAGAAGCTCTTCAACCTTCTTCTTTTGGTTCCTGCAGTCCCCAAGTTCTTAGTGTTCTATTTTGATTTGGCCAGTAGTAATTTTTGTTCTCTCCTTTTTGTTGTGCGGCAGCAGCTTGCTTCTGAGATTTCACTCGGTCCAAGCAAGTATAGAATCAGTTCTTGGTGTTCGGCCAAGTGCTGCCTCCTGCGAAGTTTCTTTTTATTGTCGACAGTCTTTTATTTTGCCTAAGTATCCTTTGCAGCCAGCACCTCTTCTTTTCCTTTTTAGTTTCTCTTTTTGCTTTTTCTTGGTGAGCTTTTAGGTGAAAAAGAGGCACTCGGTTGGCAGTGAGAACTGCTTGTTTTGGGTTTGTGTTTGGCATTCACTAAAAGACGATTGCCTATCTTTGTCTTTTATGTGCATCGGCTCCTTTGGATTTGTGTTTGGTTGCACTAAAAGACGATTGCCTATTTTTGTCTTTTGTGCTCTCATTTAGTTGGTCCAAGTGCAATCCGATCTGCAATATTTTTGTTGGTTCCTCTTGCTGGCTGTTGTGAAGTTTCGGCCGTGCCTTCTCTACCGCTATAGTACTTACTTTGTCTCAAATTTCAGCAGCATATAGTCATCCTTTACTGCAGCCGGCCTATTTTTTAGCTTTTAGTTCTTTCCGGTTGTGTAGCCAATTTCTCGGCAAAATTGAGCTTGGTGTCCAGTGAGATTAAATCATCCTCTTCATAACTTTTTATAGCTATCGGAGAGATTGAGTAGTCTTTTGTGTGTACTTGTTGGGGTTGATTTTAAAGAGACGACATTCACCCCCCTCTGTCGCCCATTTCGGTCCAACAGGAAAAAAACAAGAGGGCATAACGCGCGTAGAGCCCTTGAAAATATGTCTCCACATCTTCTGTTTTACCTGAGTACGATGCCTAATTTGTTGATTTGGCAGATGGGTCGAGTGTGTCTCTGCATTGCACAGGTGCTAAAAGAAAGCTTCAAATTTTAATGCGAGATGAATGGTGGAATTATCAACCTTAATGATAAAGTAAAAGATGCTCTTCAAGTGAAAATATCTAATAGTGTGGTGGTCAACAATGTGCGCTTATGCTAGGTTTAGTTTTTTTACATGCCAAGACATAACGCGCGTAGAGCCCTTGAAATTTACAGAAGGGCTGGCCAACAGGGAACTCCATAGTTCAAAAGATAATTGTGTCGAGTATATCTAGATTCTTCATTCTATGCTACATTCTTCATAACTTTCCTTACAATATCTGTATGTGGTGGTTGATCTATCTACATTTTCTCATTCATATTTTCTTTAGATAAATTCCCTTTTGCCTGAACACCTATTCTGCAATGTGTGCCAGCATAATTTGATATAAAAGTAATACAGCTAGAAACAAATATTTGTTGTTGCCTCTCTGTGATTCATATTGACGTTGCTGCCTAGCGATCCAGTGCTAAAAAAGATAATTGTTTCGTCGTCTTTTCAGATGAGGTCGCGATGTCTGATTGAAGGGGCCCAAGGCTTCCCTGCATTCCTAACTCTTCTCCATCCATCACTCAGCATTGCCAGTGAAATTGGCAAGTGGTTGATGAATAGTATGCTATAAGTTTCTCTTGGTTTGCTTGAGCAAAACCGGGAGAGCGCACAAATGGGTATACCATATTATGCTCATAACTATTATAGCTTCTTGCAAATTCATAACGTCAAGGAATACAGACGGTGCCTTCCATAAAGCAAGTTGAGGTAACTATATTCTTGATATCTTCCTTTATATTCTCTTTATGTGGTGGTTTATTGATCTAGGCATCCTGGTTCCTTCTCTGTACCATTTTGTTTTCTTTTAATAAACTGCCTTCAGATAAAGCTAATCCATCACAGTTTCTGCATATCGCCCCGTTCATATTTTATTTGAATAAATTTCCTCTTGCTTAAACTGATCGGTTGTTTCAAAAAAAAAAAGATCAATCGGAGAGTTGAGGTTTTGGCTGGCTTCAGGTTAGATATTGCTTAAATAAGCCCACATATGCTAATTTCCAGGTCTCATTCGGAGAGAGGTCATCTACATAAATTTTTGAGTATCACCCTTCTGCACAAGATTCTTAGTCTAGCAAATATTGAATGTACATCTCCACTAGAGGTGGGTAGGTTATAAAATGTGCTCAAATCTATAGGTTTTCAGGTTAATGCTTATGTCTTGCAAACTAAAAGTGTGGGAACAAAGATTTCTGTTGGTTTGTTAGCCTCGAAGCGCAGAATTTTCAGAAACTATATATGTCCATCAAACCTGTAGGTGTTAGGAAGGTGATGGTCCCAGATCGTGTTGTATGTCCCCGGCCCCTTCGTGTCACCGCATTGAGCTGCCCCTTATCCTCCAGGGCCTGCAATTGCCTATCATTTATCCAGTGTGGCATATCTTGCCTTTTTCAGAAGTACCTTTTATATCCGTTCATTTTTTCATGCTTTACTTGACCTAATGTTGGACAGATTAATGTGTATTTAGCACAGTGATTGTCACTGTCTGACAATTGTCAGCAAGTAGCTCGGCTAAAATATGCCTAGATCTTTTCGTATTATTTCAGCAGGTTGTCACGCTGAACATATTATTTTAGCAGGTTGTTACCCTAAACAGGTAAAATCATCCTTCAAGAAATTTCCAGTTTGTTGATGATGTATGTTTGTAGGATCGTATGGTAGAATCAGAGGGGGTAAATGATTGTCTTTGCTTTTTACCACCTAAAATCAAAACACAATGCAGAGAAACAAACGGAACTAATCTGAATTACCGTATGAAGACAACAACCACTACTGCTCCCTTGTATGTGGTTGAAGCACCTCAGTCGCTCTGGTCGTACGTGCTCGTTACTATAAACCGCTCCGTCGCCTGACTGGTTGTTACGACCACACTTCCTGAACGATAGATCTGACCACTCGGTTACAACCGCACGCTTCCGATCACTCACTCCAGCCACTCACTTACGACTGCTCACTTACAAGTACTCGGATCAACTACCGACTTGCTCCGATCGCTCGGCACGATCTTGGATTAGTCGCCTGATTGTTCCGATCACTCTGCAGGATCTCAGATCGATCGCCTTCTTGTTCTGATCGCTCTGCACGACAACACCGCACGTGGTCGTATCCTCCTTCCGCCTGACGTCTCCAGTCATTCGACCACTGCCCGAACGAGTACACGCCGAAGACAACACAGACGTGGAAAACAGAGAGGAAGGAGCAATGCTCTAGAAGTGGTCGAAGATAAAGAAAACTGATCTATTATTTCATCATCGAGATCTTAGCTACAAAGCGCCTCACGGCACCCCTAAAAACTTTCTCTTGAAAGCCCTAAAAACCCGTACACTAGCCCACAGCTTCCCCTGCTTTTATAGGCCAGCGCACAAAGTCATGTTCAGCCTAAACACCCCAAACCATGTCCCTAACTACCTGGATACGAAATCTATCTCCTCCTTAAATCAAGGGACACGAAACCCTTCCTAACATGGGTTTTTAACTAACTCGTACAGATCATGGACTCCATCAACAACTCCATACGATACCCACGATAAAGCCTCCAGGATATTCCCTCCTACACCTTCATTGTGCATCATCATCGCGTGCTCTTGCGTGAGCTCGATCACCTCACGTGACCACCTGACCGCCTGGACCTCAGATTACCCCCTCCTAGTCCTGGTCTTTCTTGTCACCGACTGTAATTGTCTCCACACCTCCACACAGCATCCACCTTTGATCTCCATGTGTTTCCAGCATGAGCTTGACCACCTCACGTGACATCCCGATCGTCTGGACCTCAGATTACCCCTTCCTAGTCTTGGTCCTCCTCATCATTGACCATAGTCACCTCCATGCCCACCTGCACATGTAAAGACCAAAGAAACCATCTCCTTGCAACACACATTAGCAAAACACATCATTGTCTATCCCAGACAAGATCCAAACCACCTACGATCTCCCAGGTCGTTTAAGACCGCTCTGATCTATCGCTAACTGAGACAGACCACCTATGACCATGCACAAGGTCATTTACAACCACACAGACCTATCACTTACCGAAACAGATCTTCAGTTCAACCAATACGACCACTAACTCGTAATCTACAAGTACTCGTAAACCATATCGACTATCGAGTACCGACTACCGAGTCACAGCCACAACACGTACTCGAAACCTATGAGTACAGACACATTCCAACACCCGACCACTTGCCATGGTCGTGAAACTATTTCTACCGAGTACCGTTTCCTCCGACTACGAGTACCTCAAGCAACGGCCATCCATTAATGACCACCACTTACCGACCAGACAACCATAGGCCCAACTCGAGTACTCGACGATTACATAAGTGAAGCACTCATATCGACCATGAAGGTCTATGAGTACCGACCGAGCAGTCTATGGCAACCGATCGCTAAACCTCTGACAACCGAAGGCAGAACAATAGACTATGAAGTCTACGAGTATCGACAATACTGCCAAATTTACGACCATGAAGGCAGTCTGCAAAATCTACGACCATGAAGGTAGTTTGTAAAACCTACGACCATGGAGGTAGTATGCAAAACCTACGACCATGGAGGTAGTCTGTAAAACCTACGACCATGCAGGTAGTCTGCAAAACCTACGACCATGGAGATAGTTTGCAAAACTTACAACCATCGACCGCAAAGCCCTCGATTAATGACCAGCAAAGCTTACGACTAGCGAGTACTGTAGCTACAACCATAAAAGAGTAATGTAGCTACGATTACCTGCTGTGGTTGTAAAACCAAAGTCGTACTGTCGTGGTCGAGAGGTCGAAGTCGTACTGCCATGGTCGAAACCAGACGTGGTCGTAACATGCCGTGGTTGTAAGCTCAATGTGATCGTAGCATGCCGTGGTTGTAAGCTGAACGTGGTCGACAGCTGCTGTGGTCGTAGCCGTGTTCAAGCCGTGGTCGTAAGATTGTCTGTGTTCTGATGTTGTGGTTGTAGCCGTATTCAAGCTATGGTCGTAAGATTGTCTGTGTTTTGATGCCGTGGTCGTAAGTGTCTGAAAACTGTAATCACTTGTAACTGAGCAAAAACACTCGAAAGCAAGGACATCAATAATAAACGACCAAGTCTTTTATAAACGCAAAATCCAAGACAAATCAAATATCAATTATTCATCATATCTTAATTTACGACTATCCACATAGTCTAACAATGTTATATTTGCCAAATAATAGATCTGGCCTTTGCTGCCATCTGTTGTCGGCCGTTTGAGCATTACTTAATTGCTGTAGATACTAAGAGGGAGTTCAATTATTCTCTGTCTTGATGTTAACAGTCAACAGCGGTGTTTGTTTGTGTTTGATGCACTCCTCGATTTTTGCCTCCCATTTTCTCTACTTCGTTTCCATGCCTTATGACCAGACATAAACTACATTTCACACTCTTCAAATAGTTTATGCAAGCCTTTTAGGATCTGTGTTTATCCTTATTAATCAGGCGTCTGCTTCTTTTCCTACCACTGTAGAAACTGTTATAACAATTACTCCCTGATTTATCTGTACATTTCCTGATTTAAAGTTCTTTATTTGGAACAATCCATTGCTCTATTTACATATTTCCCCACTTGCAATCCTAGCCGTGGCGAACATTCTACATCATGATCAACTCACCGGTGGCAAACGTTCAGCGGGCCGTGTTTAGTCACTCCCATTCACATGCCAACAAACGCCGCCCTATCTTGCAGGTACGAAGCTATCACAGCATCCATCCACAACTCACTGTCAGTACATCTCTAAACTCCTCTACTCATGTTTTGTCACTCCATCTTTCCTCTGTGCAAACGCAGGACTTATTTTTGCCGTCAATGCTACATCTGTCAGAACCATCCCTCAGCTACGATGTTCCTCCTCACTCCCCGGATCGATCCTGCCGGACAAGAAGCCAATCCAGTATCATCTACAGCCTTATAGAACAATAGTCATACGATATGTCCACTGATCGGTACAAGATCAGGTTACGTAGATTATGTTTGTGTAAACACCGATTCTTTTATGTATACTAGTTACGTACCTGTACGTTACAACGGAACTCATTAAATAGATAGAGAATTGTGCTATAGAAAATAGTTGCTTTGATCGGTTGGAAAGTAGAGAATAGTGAAAAGTTAAGGAAATAGAGCGGTTGAAGGAGAATAGACGTACAATCACCAACTCATTCACTTATAATAGTAAAGATCAGAACTACATCCCATCTTTTTCGACGGACGCAGCGTAGCGCGCAACCCTGCTCTGTGTTTTGTGATGTCAGTGGGAGCATTCAGAAGACGGTCTGAATCTGCTGCGGTCGTGCAGCTACTGCGAACATGCGTGGGCTTCGGATCGAGAATCGGTGGTCCAGATTGATCTTGGCAGGAAAAATATATGGTAGTTTGATCTTAACAGTCGATTGGGTGGATAACAATTTGTGCATTTCTAGGTTTATGGATGGTATGGCTGGTGACTGCAGTGGATTCAAGTCATGGAGTTCTTTTGCTTTTAAAAAAAAGGGTATTGATAAAATATCATCAGGATGTTTTCTCCCTAACTATTATCCAAATTTATGACCATTGGATTAGAGATCCAATGGCCATGAATTCTCTCCCACCTCTTCCAAAAAAAATCTCTTATCTTGCTTTATAGAAAAATCATGAAGTTTTTTTCCTTTTTTTAAATATCTATTTTGGATATCTCTCTTCCACCTTCTTTCGTCTACGTCGTCGGTTTACACGATTTCGCCTGAGCCAACGTTTGCTGCTTCATCTTGCAAATGTTGTACTAGTTACACTATAAAAGCTAGCTAATCAATATTACTTAATTCTAGAGTTTAACATTAAAAAAAAATTCTCTAAGGTATAGAACTGTAGGATCATGCCGGCAATCAGAGCGAGGTGAATGATTATTCAAACTTTTCTCTCAAATGGTATTCAAAATCTTCACTTAAGTGACTATAAGAGTCACAAAGTTTAGATTGCACCAACTATATTTTACAAAACAATGCTAGATATCTAAGTCAACAAAATCAACACCCTTCAGCCTAAGGTCGGTCAGACCGCGGCATAAGGCCGGCCGGACCGGTGGGGCCGGTCTGACTGCAAGTCAAGGCTGGTCTGACCGATCCCCTGTTCCCAAAAACTAAAAATCTATCGGGACAAAACTCAAATATTAAGAACTTGTTCAAATCTCATCCAAACACTTTCAAATTTTATATAAGACTTGTTCAAGGCATTAGAAACCTAAACCAATCAAGAATCATAGGGTTACTAGGCTCAAGTTCACTAAATTGAAGAGAATCAAATCTAGGTTACAAAAATACAAAAACTCTAAAACTTAAATTACTTCTTACTCATGAGGATCTAAAGTATAAGGTCTTCCAGATCTATTCTCACATATCCTACCAAGATAATTTAAGTAAGAGATCAAGTTAGAACTCCCACAAACACAAAATAACAAATCAAGGTCAAGAATAAGCAAAACCAAGTGAGAGTCCAAATAAGAACATAATTGAGATAAATTTTTGATCTATTTCCAGCGGAGGATGAAGTTTACATACTTATGGATAATTACAAGGTGTAACCAAAGCACCGCTCTTTCCTCTCTCTCTCTCTCTCTCAATTTTTCTCTACACAACCATAAAAGAAGACAAGGTGGTACAACAAAAAATGAAACCTTAGAATTCTTGGATTTGCCATCTCCTCTCTTCCCCGTTAATAACTAGCAACAACCCAAATGGGTCTATCCCATTAAGCCTACCGGTGAAATCCATCAACCCTACTAATACGGGGTTTACACACTCACACATGCTTCTCAAAGCATTTACAAGACTTACCCCGCTAATCCTTTAGCGATTGATCTACTTGTTAATTTTAGCTCTCCTTGACCTAAACTATTTCTCCTTTGTGCCTCTTTACATCGCGGTTTTGATTAAGACACCAACTCGGTATTTGGCCACTACCATTGCGCCTCCCTACACCGCGGTTTTGATTAAGGCACCAACTCGGTATTTGGCCACTACCAAAATATCCTCGACGAAGCTTTTGAGCACCTTCCCTTAACTCCGTCTTCACCTTCACCTCAAAGTATCTCTACATGTTTTGACACAACCCGTAGTGCCCAATTACTAGTCATCACATTTTCACGCATTCAGACACCCCCAAACCGTCTCTACATGCATCAGCCTCGTCACTTAATGCACCACATGCACCAACTTGTATCTTCATGATCCTTGTCTTCTCTGTGTTTCCTGCTTGAGCCACGTAGCCTCACCTAAGAGTTACATGACCGCTCGAACCTTAGCTCTCCCGCCTAGTCCCGGTTCATTGCTGTTGACCGCTAATGTTCTCCAAGCCACCTGCACATCTAAAAACCAAGCAACCATCTCAAGCACAAGTTCCATGCACGTGACTTACGTTAGTCAAAACCATATATCATGCAACACCACAAAACCACCCAATGACACCCATGTATAAGGTCGAGGAGGTTGACTAGAGGGGGGTAAATAGGTGTTTTAAAATTCACTCCTTGACTAAACCGAGTTTAGGTGTAAAAGTGTAAATCAAATCATTCTGCACAATTAAGACCTAAATTAACTAGGTTTACCTAAGTATACCAACACCCTAAATCTATGTCAAGGTATGCAATCTTAGGGTGACAAGCAATCAATTTAATTTCTATGAATAAAATTGTAGGTATGTAAATTTAAGCTCAAGAAGGCAAACCACAATTAACACATGATGTTTTACCATGGTGTTTGAAAACTTGCTAGTTTATCTAATCTACGTTGAGGCAAGCCTAAACGAATTGAACCAGCTCACCAAATTAAGCCAATTGCCTCACTTTCTACTAGTGGTAACTCTTTCCCCCTCCGGGTAGATGAGTTCCAATCTTCACAACATGCTGGGCCTCTTCATAATCTTCTTTGAAGATATCACCACATACGACACCTCCAAGGTCGTCTAGAACTCGGCAACCTTCAAGAGTAACAAGTTAAATCACTTGCTTAACTCTTACCACATGTAACAAATACACAAGCTCAAGTGGATACAAAATCCACCTCTAGATGCAACACATGCAACTAGAGGCATCTCTCCATTTTCACAAGGTGCAACACATGCACATTTTAGTGGAGAGACTCACACTAGCTCAAAAAGTGAAAATGAGTGCAGCATGCATCGATAATGTTCAACAACAACTCTTCCAACCGGCCAAAGGGATATTTATAATCCCTACCTAAAAAACTAGCCGTGGGACAAAATCAGCCTAAAGCCGATAGTGCCACAGATAAACAGCGGTACTGCCATGACCTTCGCAATAGCTAGAAAACTAGTTGTTATGGGTGCTGCTGGTCAGACCGCCTACATAGGCAGTTTGACCACTCACTTCGGTTTGACCACCACCAAGGCCAGTCAGACCACTTGGCCAATTTCCAGAAGACATACCTCACTGGAAAAAGCAAACACCACACAGGCTGTAATACCACATGGGTGGTTCGATTGCTCGCATAACGCTAGTCAGATCGTCGACTGGTCCAACTGCTCGGTGTGAGCTGGTCGTACTATCATGTCAAGGGAGGTCAAACTACCAACATTTGGCTAGCTAAACCACCCTAGAATTTTCTAGCAGAGATAGATGCATGCACTTCAACAAATTTGCAAAACACATTCGCAAATCGTAGTACCATGCAAACAAGAGTCAAAGTATGATTTACACACAAGTTGCAAAACACATTTGCACACTTTACAATCACGCCACAAGGATTGGGTACGTGGACTTAACTCATTTACAAAACACATTCATAAACCTAAGTGACATGCTTCAAGGATTATACATGAGCTTCAAATATTTACAAAACATATTCGTAAATCTAAGCATCATAGCACAAGGAATAGAAAATATGGACTTCAACCATTTGCAGAACACATTTGCAAATATAGGTCACATACTACAAAAATTATGCATGAGCTACAAATATTTGTAAAACACATCCACGAATATTAGCATCATACCACGGAGAGCTAGAGCAAGTGATTAAGCTATCAATACATGATGAAACTCAAGCTATTAGATAGGACCCCTCTTAATAGTACGATAACATATACTAGCAATCTTTCAACCAAACACCAAGATTGATAAAAGACTAGGAATACATCCTTAGCCTATGCTAGTTATAGTTTTTCCTTGAGCATCTTCTTGAAACTTGATGACAAACAATCTCACTTAAAGTCTTGGTCATTGTCTTGATGTGCATCAACCCATTGTACTTCCTTTACTTACTCTGCATCAATACATGATGGGTCTTCTCTTGACTTGATGATTAACACATAATCATCTCCTCTTTAAGATGTTAACTTGATACTCATCAACACATGATGACATCCTTCATCTCGAACCTTGACTTGATGATGATCAGCTCATGATGTGTCAAGACCCAAATATGCAAATCTAGACTCTCGGTGTATTCTGCACTAATTTAGGATTACGCTAGTGCACACAGTGGCAACATAGATGAAATATAAAATGTATTCATGAATAACTATGAAACAAATAAATATTATTAATTATCATAGTAGCGACCGCATGACCAAGCTTATAAATAATAGTCTGAAAGGCCTAAACAAAATCTAGCAGCGGAAAAATAAGGGTAAATATAGTAGCCTTTCGACATGTCAATAGGTAATCGACTGGGAAGCGAAATCCTAATCTGTGAAGTCATCAAAGATTTCCTCCCTAAATACCTCTATCTAATATGATTCTTCTTCAACAACTGAGCAACAAAATATATAGCTGTGAGTACATAAAGTACTTAGCAAGCCGTGTATAACAAGATGCAGTATGTCTCTGTGTGTAAGGCCTAGCAAAGGATAGCTGAGTGGTTACTTTGCAGAAAGCAATAATTTAGAGAAAATACAATAAATAGATTGAAAGAGCACTTTGAAAATGACTAATAAGTAAATAAATAATGAAATCAAGGAATTGAATAAATCACAAGTGAACTAACCATTCACTTCCCAACCAACCCAAATTTTTTTGAAAATCTAACCCTCGTATGAAATCACCAAGTATTATCCATAATTAGAGACACGGCTATTCGAATAGTCACTCTAATAAATATGAGATTCAGGGACGAATACTCCTTGACGACTAAAATAAAGGTCATTAATAAGCAACTTCTATGATGCATGTATTAAATTTGTTACTATTGAAATTAGGGGTGTTTTGCAGTTACATAACACCTTGACGATTCGAAAAATTTTGTCACAAAATGCAATTACATATCCTCACAGATTGTTAGATCAAAAGGGTGGCTGCACGCCAAGGTGTTTTTGGGACAAATTGTTTTTTTGTGACACATTTATTTTATTATCACGTATCATTTTATTTTTCTATGACGAATTGTTATTGCTTAGAGGCATGTGATGGGGCAGGAAATGTGGAAGAAACAAGGGAGCATGGGCACATCCTCGACTCCCATTGCTTAGAGATATGGGCATGGGCAAGGAACGCGAATGAAACAAGAGAGCATGACCGGATGATGGCCTGAGAAATAAGACAATGGTGCATGATAGTTCACAATGGGGTGGCACCGATGTCAGAGATCTATAGTGATGCATTGGTCAATTCGAAGTATGAAATATGTAGTTGATGTGCTAGTGATGGTGTACTTGCAAGGAATCGAAGAACGGCTCACCGGAGATGACAAATCAACGACAAGAAGTGGAAATGGCTGGTTTCAGAAAAATCTCGCTACCCATTGATTGACCGAACCAAACTCAAATTAACTTGGTAGATGAGTTGCTTAAAGGCTGGAATACGAAATGACGTGAACAAAAATAAAAAACTCACTGGAGCGAAAGATGACGTGGTCGGGTGACGGACGACACTCAGGAAGATGGTGTTTGGAAGCTCTAGAAAATTTGTAAAAGTATGGAAGGGAAGCATCGCAGTTACAGAAACCCAATTTGAAGGTATGGGTGATAGGAAACAGATGAGTAATCAAAGGATTTAGGAACGGTGGTATTTGGTCATTAAATTTTGAAGCTGTCGAATAAATGGAAATAGTAGCATAAATGGGAAATAAACAGCCGGGAATTGATTCTTGGGTAATTTGGATCATTTTTCATTTTTGCACGAGGCTTAGTTTCAAAATTAGGTTGAATAAGCAAAGAGTATAAAAGGCTATAGGTGAATTATTCAATCAAATAAAAGAAAAAGGCACAATCGCATCAAACCTTGAAAGAACTTCAAAGTTAAGCGAGTCTGGGTGAGAGAAGAGTTAGAATGGGTGACCTTCAGGAATCTGGACAAATTTTATGAATGTTACAACGAAAAAAGTCATAAAACATACTACCCAGAGCCTATCCAACCGAGCATGCCTAGAAATCTATGACCAAATGGCACATTTATATGACATTTACCAAACCATGCATGACGATTATAAACATCACTAAGGCCCTGTTTGTTTTGGCTTTTTATCTGGCTTATAAGCAAAAAAGCCAAAGCCTAAACAAAGATGTGGCCTTTTCATCCAGCTTATGAAAAGCTTAAGCCATTTTGAGCCTAAAAACCAGAAGCCATTAGAGATGTGCTTTTTTTTAGCTTTTATGGAATGGAATATCTCTTTGCCACTCAAGTTTGCTAAAATTACTCACCAAATGCCATTCATATGTAACTCCAAATCCTTTCATTTTTTTCTCCTTTTTCCTACTTCCCACTCCATTTTCTTTTCCCTCACCATCTCCCCCCATAATGCTCGACGTCGGCCTCCCTCTTCCCTGCGCTCACCGCTGCTGGCCTCCCTCTTCCCTGCGCCTGATGCCACTGTCCTCCCTCGTCCCCGTGCCCACCTTCGCCAGCCTCCCTCGTCCCCGCACCCCACCTCCATCGGCCTCCCTCTTCCCCTCACCTTGACATCGCTCGCCTCCCTTTCCCCACGCCCCGACACCACTGGCCTCCCTCTTCCCTATGCTCACTCCATCGGCCTCCGTCGTCCCTACGCCCCACCTCCATCGGCCTCCCTCGTCCCCACACCCCGATACCACCGGCCTCCCTCTTCCCCACGCCCCGACGCCGCCAACCTCCCTTTCCCCGCGCCCGATGCCGCTAGCCTTTCTTTCCCTGCGCCCAACGCCGATGGCCTCCTTCTTCCCCGCGCTCGCTGCCGCCGACGCTGATTGTTGTGTGTTCGTGCATTATTTGTGAATTTTTTATGTGTTCATGCATGATTGAAGACTAAGAAAAAGCCAGAAAGCCTAAGCCTAAACGAACATGACCTATACCTAACTTGCTTAAAAGCTAGGTACTTATAAGTTGATTAAGTCAAAAAGCTAGCTTTAAGCTATAAGCCAGAAAGCCTAAGCCAAAACAAACAGGGCCTAACTGATACATTCTGTGACAGTAATATTTTCATCATTAGGTTTATGATGAAAAAGCCTTGTCGCGCCACTAGATACAATCTATGACGCACTTTTTGTGACGATGGTCATCACACCACATTTTTGTCATAAAATATTTTTGATGAAAAAAGTGGTGTCCCGTGATAATTTCTGATCATCATTGAAGCCCATATTTGTACTAGTGAATTTTACACTTTGCAGAGATTGTACAACTTTACCTACCAGAGATAATCAACTTATCATACCATTATACACTTTCTTAGCCGTATGATTAAGTGATCATCACAAGGCCTTTCCATGCTCAATTTCTACTTGATTCTACCCGCTAAGGTTTCACTGCTGAGTAGGCTAATCACCTAGTCAGAAAGTTCCCTTTTGCACCATGTGAAAATGTCTAACCAACACCCACATTCGTCTGAATGGCGAAATCAAAACTTGAAATACCACAAATTAGTTAGTCAGGTTTACCCCATACTTGACTTGTGGTTGCATGACAAGGTTCAGATTAATGGCGTACAAAGTTAAGTCGTTAATTATTACCCAAGTGAGATATCCATATCCCATATGTGCTAACTACATCCTCTTTACTATACAATCACTTACCTAAGTAAAAACTATTTTGTTTAACCAAGACAAATGACACTACTCATGTCATGGTGAACAAATTTTAGAACTGTGGCTAACCACCATGATTCAATATCTTATTAAGTCAAAAATTAATTAATTGATCAATGTAATGATGAGCCCAACATATCAATAAGCATGGCTAAGCATACTAGACCTACAACCTAAGTGGATACTAATATTGTATCATTAGATAATTAATCATCATATGATGATAATGGAATCATGCCACTCAAATTATCAAAGGAGGAATTTAATCAAAACTGTTTGATAACTACCGAGTATAGTGGTTTATAATAAATTAGCACTACACAATAATTTAAAACAATAAAATATTTAAATTTAAAATAATAGATTCAACATGATTAAAGGTCATGACTTGCCTTAGTCTTGCTTAGTTACCACTCCTTACACCTCAAATCCTGCTCCTATTTCTTTGAGGTCGTTATCTAAACAAGAGAGAAATCAAATGAAATACAAATAAAATTAAAAATTTACAAAACTAGAACTGAAAGATAGAGCTCAATTTTATATAAATTTAGGAAGAACAATCGGGTCAATTGAAGCTCGTATGAAGGAGAATGAGCCCTCGGAAGATTTGATGGGAAGGAAAAAATATTGAAAATTGAGAGAGAAAAGAGAATATTCTCTAGAATATTCCCTTCAGAATTAAAAGAAAAGGAAAATTTGATAGTGGGGTTGATATGTCGTAGTTCGGTCCACAATGGACTGAGTCCACCGAACCAATCTGAAATTTGGCTAGCGTGGGTCTAACGTGGCGGACACGCAGAGGACATGAGGCAACATGCGACGGTTGACTGGGCTACTGACATTGTCGGTAGAGCTAGTGGAGGGGCGAAACATGAAAAGGAGGATGTGGGGAACCCGGCGGGCACATGCGGTCTTCGGAGAAGGATTGAGGTGACAGATGGCTAAGAAAAGGCAGCAGCGTAGTTTGGTTCATGGCAAGCTTAGGTCGGTGGTGGGTTTCTGATGAAGCCAATAGCACGATAGAGTAGGATTACTTCTTCCTCTTTTCTCCTCCCTCTCCTCCTTCCTCTCCTCTCCTCCCCTCCCTCTCCTCTCCTCCCCTCCCTCTCTTTTTCTCTCCTCCCTCTCCTCTCCTCTCCTCCCCTCTCTCTCCTTTTCTCTCCTCTCTTTTCTTTTCTTTCCTCTCCTCCTCTCCTTCGCTGTCTCCTTTTCTTCTCCCTCTCTTTTGTTCTAATCTGTGGTTCTGTTGACGGCGCGGGCTTTTATCTTCGCTTCCAGTTGCCCAACCATTGGGTGACAGCAATTGTAGTCATCCGACCATTTGGCAGCTGCAATAATTCGTCCAACGACCGGCGGATTGCTTGCGTGTCGCTTGACCGCTAGGCGATAGGCTCTTGTCGCCCGACGGTTAGGCGACTGGAGCCTATTTTTGTAAAAAATATTACTGCAGATATATTCTGTTATTTCCAATAAAAAAGATTATTCGTAAAAAATTCCCAATTATCTTTAGAAGTTGTTAACCAGTCTGTAAGGCTGGGTTTGGTTTGAACTTAAAATAACCGGATTAGTTAATTTTAACTCAACTAAATTAGCTTAATTTAAATTTTATGTTTGGCAATAAATCTTGTTAATCTAAATAACTGTTTGACTAGATTAGGTGAACTACCTGTTTAGCACTAGAAAAATAATAATTTAGGAGAGTTAATTATGCTGGGTTAATTTATTCCAAAATTTTAGTGGGTCGGCTTAATCCTAGGTTAGGAAGTTAAAATATTTTAACTGGATTAAGTTAATCCTTTCTAATCTACATGTGTTTGACGGGTTAAATTCCTAATCCACCCCTTAACTCTAAACCAAACGTGCCCTAAGTGATTGTCAATCTACTAACCTGATGGGACGCTGATGCTTCACCCACGGAAGGTTGTCTCCACTCGTGTCGAGTTATCGCTTAATTACCCGCCGCAATTCTTTGTAGATGGAAAACCATCCATAGGGGCACCACTTAAATGGAGAGCTTTTCTTAGGTGGAAGCGTAAGGAGCATTTAAGCCGTCGAGTCAGAAATGGACGGTGCAAATGTGATCCAAGCGGTCTATGCACAAAAATCCAGTGGTTCAAAATCCTCCTTTTTTGCTTCCACATGGCGCGAAAGATTTTGTCCATGAAACAAGCCATTTCAGCCAGGGGTGCAAATCTGTTTAGGCTTCTTAATAGGAACCTTTTTCTAGTATGGAAGTTTGTTAAGACCGTTTAACGTCCCACTCATTCCAGCTTCAGTTTCTGTATTCTAGCTTCTAGAAGTCAGAAACCAGAATGAACGCGTTGATTTCTTAATTTTAGTTTTTTTTTTACTTTTTTCTTTTTCTTTTGCTTCTTCTTTTTGCTTCTATTTTTTCTTTGCATTGTCTATAGAAGTATAATAGTGTTTTTCATTTTTTTGGCTTATTTTTCTTTAACTGCATAACTCAGAAAAAATCAACAGCTGGTACAATGTAATTTCAACCAAAAGCCGAAAACTAAAACTGCTAAAAAAAAGCAGGAATGAACGGGCCCTCGTATGATAAAAAAGGAACTGTATCAAACCAATCCAAACTGTCTAGTAGCAAAATGGAACGGTTGAAAATCCACCTGTAAGTGTTCTGGAAAATAAAACCACATTTAAGCTTCCACTTGGTAGAAAAACTTGGTGCTAAAGTTTGTGTTTTTGTCAGTCAGGTGCTTCTTGGAAAGTGACGGACTGACGGTTCATGGAGATCAGAGGGGACTTGAAAATTCGATTTATCTACTAGTTTGAATTTCCTCACAAAAATGAAAGTTGATGAATTAAAAGTGTTTTGTTCACCAATCAACATCTTACATCTGAACAAAAAATATGTAAACATACACCCACCAAGTCAGACAAAAGCATTTAGCCAAACAACACACTCTTTTTGAGTAATTCTGTCAACAATCAAATAGACATCAAACCAAATTTACCTACTATTCATGTCCTTATCTCCTTATACTAACGTGGCCTACAATACACATCTTTTTTAATTTTTTTTCTTTCTTTTTGAGATGAGCATGCAAATCTACAGTACACAACTTGGTTGAAGCAATACAATAAAATTAAATCAATAAAATGCAAATGCCATATTACCATTCTGATCTGTCTACTAGTCTTCTAGTATCTGAAAAAACAAAAAATTCTTTTCTTGCACTCATTTATGCCAAACACAAAAAAGCTAAAACCAAAAGAAAGAATTGAGAAAAAAAAATTCCATGTGTATACTGCCTAGTGCCTAGGATTTTTTAGCATATATGGCACTATTTGCACCCGTGTTTACGAAAATGATAGTATGCCGACCGTATTTACTAAAATGACGATTTTGCCGTCTGGTGGCCAGGCGGCCACGCCGCAAAGCTGATGTGTGGGTGGGCCGTAGGCGGCAAGCAACCTGCCGCCTCGCCACTAGACTACAGGAGCCTGCCACCCCACCATTAGACGACAGGGGCTTGCCGCCCCATGGGCAGACGGCTAGAGATCAGCTGTCTTGTGCGCCATATATCGGGGGTTGTGTGATACTTGCTGGCAGCCGCAGCTCGGTATATCTCAGCTAAAAGACATCGACGCTCTACTGGACCACCGCCGGCCACTGAACAAACGAAATGGTCTCCATACCTCCTCCGAACTGACACGCAAGTTCCGGACTGGCTGACGTACCCTACGGGACATACTCATACTCAATGGAAGACAATGCCACGCATGGGAGGCAGATGCGGCGATGAGATAGCAGTGACTCAGATGGGTGAGCTATATCGCATTCTGTGCGATGCATTTTTTACTATTACATGTACTGTTATAAATATTCGTGGTGTACAAAATTCTAAAAAAAGATAATAACTAGCTATGTCAGGATGTTGTACATAAGATACCATTGATTAAACAAGGCAAAGAAAATGAAATGACCCAACTCTACCGCATTTGCTAATCACCTGATAATTATATGAATTTTTAAGTAACATCTATAGCGAATAAAATTGTCAAAAAATTACACAGTTAAGTACATTATCGCAAGAGGCTGCACATAAAATTTTGTAATTTTTTGAGCTCATTTGCTATATTTAAAAATTTGAATATTATCTGATAATTGTATGAATTTTTGAGTAACATTCACAGCGGATAAAATTGCCAAAAAATTACATAGTCAAGTACGTTGTGTCGGGAGACTGCATAGCCGACTTAATTACCTGCCATCTGCCCATGGGGCGGCAGGTCCTGTCGTCTGGTGGCGGGGCGATAGGCTACCTGCCGTCTGGTGGCGGAGCGATAGGTTGCCTGCCGTCTGGTGGTGGGGTGATAGACTGCCTGCCACCGACGATCTGTCCACGCGTCAGCTTTGCAGCGTAACCGCCCGGCCACCGGACAACAAAAATGATATTTTTACAAATACGGTCGGTGTACTGCCATTTATGTAAATACAAATGCAAATAGTACTATCATTACTATTATAAAAGAATGAGTTGGTGGTTGTATGTTCCTTCTCCTCTAGCACTCCATTCTCAACTTCTCACCACTCTTTACTTTTTCAACTAAGCAGAGTAACCTCTTTCATAGTATGATTCTCTATATATCCAATAAATTTTGTTGCAACGCACGAGCAGGTGACTAGTATGTGCTAAAAATTCAGTGCTAGCTACAAGTAGGAGGAGGCCATGCTCCTATCAGAAGGCATGAACGCCAGCACCACCAGGAGCATGAGCATGCACACCGGCACCAGCAGCAGCAGCGACGGCGGCGGCGGCAACGGCGGCAGGATCAGCGGGAGTACAAGCAGCGACACAGTGACGCAGGCCAGCACGAGGAACGCCTCGGTGCTGAAGTAGCCGGACGGCGGCGAGGCCTTGCCGCCGTCACCCACATTCAGTTGCTGCTGCTGCTCTTGTTCCTTCGCGGCATTAGGCCTCCCCTGCCTTGTCTGGTCTCTGAGCAGCCGTGTCTCCATTGTCATAAGCAACTCAAGCAGCATGTAACAAAGCTAACAGGTTTCTTGTTTCTCTTTATCAAGATGCCAAAATGCTGTCAAATCTGAGTTTGCTCTTTTGGTTTCTGAAGATTGTGAATCTTCTGATCAGAAATCCTTTGCTCTCTGATTGTACTATCCAATACTCATCACCTGGTTTGGAGGATTTGCAGCAACACTATCTGTGAGGAGGAAATACAACGAACATTAGATTGATTTCTAACATGAAAAATATCAGATGTCTAATATTTGAGGGGTTTGTTTTTGAAAAAAGAGGTATCATACTTGAGGGTATTTTCTCCACAGATTCAAGATATAATGAAGTGATAGAGCAGAAAAAGCTTGGCCAGACAAGATTCAAGAAACCAAGAACAACTCAACATATTGAGGATTTGGGGCGAAACATGTCAGAAGAACCAAGATTACACATGAAGAAAAGGTACCTCTGATCTTGTGCCTAGCATTGTCGGCCTTCCCAACCGGTTCTTCCTTTTCTTGATTTCCCCCCAATCTGTTCATCTGTTGTTGGGACCAAGACAATACCACCCAAGAGGATCAAGAACACAAATGAAGAATGGCAACTAGGATCTTCCAAATGGTAGTAGGATTTGAGAGTGGAAGAAAGATGGAACAAATGGCGTTTGTTTAACAAAAAAATTGTGAAATTCGCGCGCTAACTGCCAAGTGTGCCAGCAGCACAAGATGGCAGGATTGAATGGAGGCTTCTGATGCTGGAGCAGGCAGGTATGCTTGTGATTGTGAGGAGGAGCGAGCAGCATGAGCATGATGGGAAGGCAGCCATTTTATCTGTGGAAGCCTACAGAGGGAGGGAGGGAAGGAAGGACAGGTGCATTGCATCAAGGACCAAGTGGAAGAGAGGTGGCACAGAGGCTTTCCTCCTTGTGAAGCACATAGGATTTTAGTCCAGATGGGGAAACAAAGTTAATTGGCTGTCATCTGAGAATCTAATTTCTGAGGATCTACGTAGGTATTGTAGAAAAAATCAGGTCCTCGGAGAGGGCGAATTAATCCCGATTGAGGCTTATTTGGAACGCGGGAGTTTTTTTTTCTATTTCGGAAGGGATTTAACTATTTTCAGTGAATTTCTGCGAAATTGTTCTTCATTTAGGGCCAATATTGAATATTCTTACATAGGGGCCTTAATTATCTCCTTGCAATTTTTATCGTACGCATTATAGGATTTATGACATGTGTTCTATCTAGTAGCGAAGTCAGGAATAAAATTGAGGGTGGATTGAACTATTTAGAGGTCTAAACTAAGTTGACACAAAATTAGTCTTTTACTCTTATGAAATTTCAAATTCATATAGAAATTATAAATTGGATAGAGACAAACAATGAAAAATAGATAAATAGAAAGTAGGTATCTCGATAATAGAAATCGCTATGAGTACGGAGTAGCGATAAGTCACCTATATATAAAACATATCAAAATTAATGATATAATAGAAAATTATGAATGGCAATAAAAATTTAAATCATATGAAATATACCAGAATTAAGCTAATTTGAATCACGAGACAATAGAAACAAAATGTGGCATCTTTTTCTACACTCTATCTAATGTTCTTATCATTTTCACGGCAGGGGGCTCGGCGGCGACGGTGCCTTCGGGGCACGTGCAGGACCACATCATCGCGGAGCGACGGCGGAGGGAGAAGATCAACCAGAGATTCATCGAGCTCTCCATCGTCATCCCCAGACTCAAGAAGGTTTACATATATTTCACTTTCTTTCTTCTTCTTTTTTCTTTAATTGATTATCTCTTCTTTAATTTTATGGTTTTCACTACTTCTCCTCCTCCTCTTTAATTTTATGATTTACATATATTATTTCATTTTTTCTTTCTTTGATTGATTTATTAGCTCTTCTTTAATTTTATGATTTTCACTTCTCCTCCTCCTCCTCCTCCTCTTGTTCTTTAATTTTATCCTTGTTGTTAACCTTCCTATCAAAGAAGAGCTAGCTTTTCTTTGCATTTGTTAATCTCTCTTTCCCTCTCTATTTTTATTATGTATAAAGTTGCCACTGGGGAAGGTGAGGCTCAAGCCTCACTAAGCTCACCCGGTGGCTACGCCCCTGGTTCTATCCGAGGGTTTTGACGCCAAATTCTCTAGCGTTTGGATGAAATTGATTAGGTGAACTTTCATCTTAGCCGTCCATTTTGGAAACAATTAAATGGCGAGATTGCGCGAATTTCACAACAAATGTTGCATGCATACACCTAGCAAGTCTAACAAGTGTGGAATTTCTTCCCATCACCTTGAGTGCAACAAGTGAAGAGATATTTTTTCCAAAGCAGTTTAGGAAAGGGAAGGCAGGCAGGCAGGCTTGCTAGCTGCTCAAGGCTCCTCGCCCCTTGCTGCACTTTTTCCGTGTTGATAGGTAGGTGCTGTTCTAAGCGGTTTTACCTTTTGGCTTCTGGTTTTTTGTTTTATTTTTTCTTATCTTTTGCATTGTTTGTAATGATGTAATTTTTTAATTTAATTATACAAAAAATTAACAACAGTTACAGTATATTTTTACACGCTACAATTAAAAAAAATCAGAAATCTAAATTTATAATCCCTTTAAAGCACTATCTTATTCATTTGTTCTCACACCAACCTCTGTCCTTTTTCCTTCCTATGATTACTTCCTACTCAACTCCACAACACCGACGTGCCCCATTACATCTTTTCCAGGTGGTTCTATCTCTTAGCCATCCTAATCATTCACGGAGATATGGGCCGTTCAGCTAGTACAAGCTCCAGTTATCGCTGTCACAGAGGCCATTACGTATAGGGGTGGAAATAGATCGGATACGATCGAATAATCTCAAATATGAATACGAATCCATATTTTTAAAGCGAATACGAATACGAATTCGAATAATCTCAAATACGGATACGAATATTCTCGAATACGAATACGGATATTTTCGAATACGGATTTTCTCGGATACGAATATCGGATAAAACGGATTCCTAGCAGTTTTGCTGATTTTTCGCCGATTTTTGACCGGTTACTGGTTTTAAACCACCTAAATTCAAATTTTGAATCACAAAATTTGTACGAATTTTTTATGGGTTCTAGAAACGGATCGAATACGAATCGAATAGTCTCGAATACGAATACGGATACGAATATTCTCGAATACGAATGCGAATACGAATATTCTCAAATACGGATACGAATATTCTCGAATACGCATACGAATATTTACGAATACGGATTTTTACTTACCACATTCGTATTTTCTCGAATATGAATATCGGATAAAACGAATTATCCGTTACCGTTTTCCACCCCTAATTACGTATGACTGAGTGCAAACTGCAGTAATCTTCGCAATGAAGCACGAGTTGCAGTTGCGGCCGGCTCGTCCTGTCCTAGTTTGGACATTCCGATGATGTGGAGATGTGCCCAAAAGAGAGAGAAAAAACTGTACTATAGGGCGGAAAATAACACGCTGATGGATCCACAATCCTCAGATGAACACGCTGATGTACTATTGTGCATATGTCTGATGGGAAGATAATCGTTGACTGATAGTCTGCAGCTTGCCAGCAGCACCACATGGAAAACATGCCCGTTGGCAGGCATGCGTAGCATCTGCGCCGCCTGCTTTTGACGGCAGGAAAACAAAACGTGATACTCGTGGCGCTGTGTTACTGGCTTACCGCTCTAGGGTGATTTTCGCACTCTGTTTTGGAGTGTTTGTATTAGCGATGGTTAATGGAGTTTAGTTACAGCTAATGATTTTTAGCTGAAAAAATATGAGTGGAGTGGTTGAAAAAACGTCTTTTAGAAGAAGAGGACAAGCGATGGAGAAAATGAGTGAGAAATACGTGCACGAGATAAGAACGAGATGAGTGGGGTGCGTGGTGCACCTGTGACTTCTTGCCTTATACTTGAAGCGAGATGGAAATAAGAGGAATAGAGAAACCACTTTGAAAAGCCAGATGTTCATATTAGTTTCTAGTTTTTCTAAGCGAAAGTTAGAAGTAGAAATCAATAGGAGCAACCCTTTGTTTATTCGAGCTAGTTCAAGAGCAATTGCCAAAAACATAGTGACTAAACTAGGCTCATCGATGGTTAATTTCTTAAATGAGATGACACAAAAATTAATCTCGAGAAAAGAAACCCATCGATACTTGACGATGTAGCTCTTGAATGTAAACCAAGCTATCCTTGGTTAATGTAATGCTCCACATTTTCAAAAAACTTTAATTCATGAGTTATAAAGCTAAACGAGATTAATTAAAGAACTAATAAATAAATTATAAGGTAACTTAAGCTTTTCCCTTGCATCAAATCAAATTAACACCTAAGAGTAGTAAATAAATAGAATACATCCACAAATCAAATCTTCGACAACTAGTACAATGTGAGTACACCTGATTAAGAAATACAATTAATCATGCGACAATTAAAAGCATTTGTCAATGCAAATAAAATATATAACAGACTATGTTAGAACAGTTAATTAATTACAGTCTATTTACAACAAACAAATTACATCCATCAAGTGATACTTCAAATTGTTCCTCAAATTGAATAAAAATATTAATAGTCTATATTACATCAATATAACAATCCGAATTATATCAATAGCATTTCAAATTACATCAATTTACAGTTTTTGATCTCAACCAAAATAACCGTCTCAAAAATATAAATAATTATAGCACAATCACAATTAATCAGAAATTGCAGGATTTAAATTACAATTGAGCTCATTTTTTTTTGCATCAAATACAATTAAGCAGAATTATAAGAATAACCTGTAGTTTTAATTATGAGAAAAGTAAATATTAACAAACCAAAAAAGATTGAACAAAAGAAGAAACTAAAAACCAACTTGCTTTGAGAACCCTAGTTTAGTTATCAAAATGGACATTTCATTCATTAAGATATCAGACCGTCTGGGGCCAATCGGCACCTCTCGCAACCACAGGATTTCATCATCTGGTGTTAAAAACCAACCTTAGTCCATTCCAAAATTTCATTTCACAGCTATTCAGCCAAAATAGCCAAATCCAAGCCCCCCATGCACAGTGAAATCACTGCCTACATAAAGAATGCACAGAGATCACAGAAATAAGATAAGGCTGAGTCCAAGCCAGGCGAGAGAGAGAGAGAGGTATTTCCATCGACGACCAGAAGCCGTTGCTACGTGACCAACACCACCACCATTCCCCAACCCTTCCCAGATCCACCCAAAACCCCAAATCCACCAGCCAACCGAAGAAAGGGAAGGAGCAAAGCAGCAAGGCCAAGGGGAGCACCAGCAAGCACTAGGAGGAGGAACAACACCAAGGAGGCCACAAGCATTAGGAGGAGGTGACAACCGAGCCACCTCAAGCCGACCACCACACAACCGAACGAAGCAACAGGCGGGAAAATTGAACCCCGGTTCTTTCCCAAATCAAGCCGACCATCAACCAACAAGATAGCCCACATTCCTTTTTTTATTTATGCTGTTGCTATCACATGACCACACTATGCGCATCACCATTCACAAGCACATCATCCAACCATAGCAAGCCATGGATCCATCATAGAGAGAAGGAAGAGAGTAGGGGAGGGAGGAGTATACTATAGGTGAGACCACCGAGGCGACGACGTGCCACCACCAGCAAACCACACGCACCCAATGGCCACCACACTCTCTGGCATGCAGGAAGCCTTGAGCCCCACCATAGCTCCGTAGTAGCATAGCCATCACCACCTTCACCTATTCATACCAAAAAATCAACTCAAATCACAAGCTAAAGCAAGAGATAAATCATGAATTAAAAATAACAGAGGGGGACAACTATTAGTAAAGGGGGAGCTCGATTCCTAGCGGTCGACAACGGATCTAGAGGGGCCAAGGCTAGATTCGGCTGAGGCAAGCTGGAGGCAAGTCGGTGGGGGGCCAGGAGCAGATGGGCAGGCTGAATGGTGCAAGGGCAGGGGGCTAGTTAGCACAGAGGGGACCTGGTCAGAAGGAAGTGAGCGGCCCAAGAGGCCAAGCCTTGCCGGAGGTCAGTGCCGAGCGTGGGCAGAAGGCGGCAGGATGTAGCTGTGCTAGAGAAAGGGAGCCACAAAGGAGTTCGGCTAGAGAAGAAATGGGGAAAGCAATGGAGAGAGAGAGAGAGAGAGAGAAGAAATGGAGAGAGGATGCCTGGGCAGATGGCCCAGCTAGGCCATCTGACCGAATGTGTGGATGAGGAGAGAGAGCATGTGATATTAGTATTCATGTATTATTGTACAGATCGCTCCATTACATGTTTAGATACCCAATTAATTTTCTTAGTAATATTTAAATTGTAGAACCCCATTAATAATTATATGTGATTATTAAATTGAAATAATTGCCATCAGTAAACTAAAATTTGCGTGGCGGTTTAAATAGCAATTAAGTTGTAGAAATATGCAATTGGCTAAATTAATTTCAGGGATCGCTTGGAAACGCCTTAGTATAATTTATTTTTTTGAATCCATAAATTGAACCATAGCATACGCGCTAATTGCAAGGAAAGAACTAGGTCTAGAGGAAGAATTTCACCCGAGAGGATCTAAAACCAAGACTTTCGATCCATACTAAATTAGAGCAATTTTGCCTAAAATTTATTTTTATGCTAAATTAATATCACTCCTTGCATAAAATGAACTTCAAAAGGAAATCATGTGCTTAATGATAACAATGATGAATATGTATTAGACTAATGATAATGAATATGGCAAAATAGGTAGTTGGAGATACCACTATCCTAAGGTAAATAATACGTGGGTGGAGGGTGCCTGGGTCAGAAAAAGAAAAGGGAAAGGTTTTGGGACCCTTTACATATGGATATAATAAAAAGACCAACCAACTTTCACTCGTGTACAAGTCGCATTATCATATCAACCATGGTCCCATTTTGGACGGATAGAATATGTTACTCTGTCAAAATTTATTATACACTCTATTTTGGTATACGAGACTAGGTAAGGCCAAGAAGGGTAAAGACCCATGGTGGGTGCTAGGTGATGGACTGAGCCTCCCTAGCACATGTCGGATGATGGACTGAGCCTCCCTGACACATAGTTAGCAAGGTGCTGACCCCTAAGGTGGGTGCTAGATGATGGATAAGCCTTTCTAGAATGTGTCGGGCGATGGACCGAGCCTCCTTGGCATAGAGGTCAGTATTGTGATAATTGTGTGAAGTTATAATACACTAAAGTACAGAAAATGTTCTGAACTTCGACTTGAGCATCACATCTAAGGAAATGCGATCATAGTTGGGGTGCTATGGGTAAAGCAATACAAGCCTATGCATCACTAAATAAATCGTGAATTCACGTCTATCTCCTGGACTGGAGGTTACAAAAGCCTACAGAGGATCTTTTATCCGAATACGAGTGACTAGTAGCTTTACAAACTAAAAGTCTAACATTTTCAAAACTTAAAAACTTATTTTAAGAATGAGGATGAGAAGGGATGTGAATGTTGATATGATGATGTTCAGCATAAGATTGTATAATTGCTATTACTGCTTGTTGAATATTTTGTACTCACCCTTACTGTTAATCCTCCTTGTTAGAGGTGAGTCAATATGACGATATACACGGTTATACGGAGGTCTACGCTAAGGACAGCTACACCGAAGGAAGCGAGCTCGGTCAGGAGTCTGACGTGCACGAGATAGAAGCCTCGTATGGAGGTTGGGATCAATAGAAGGCAGCCAGGAGCCGTTTATGTAAATCCGAGCATATTAGTGTGTAGCTATCTACTTGTCTCTGTATTTGTACAATTATTAGTTAGAACCATTTCTTTTTCAATTATTGTAATATTCATAAAGAAATTGTTATGCCTATTTCGGACAGTAGCCCTGTGTGGCAATAGTATTGTAATAATGTTATACTGTCTCTGGCTATTGTTTTGCTGCAACACTTTAATGAGCTTATTATTTGTTAGATCGGTGTTTTATTGAATAGACAAATAATAATCAGTTGACTAGTATTATTACCCCTTAGTAAAGACACCGATTGTCATAGGTAATAACTTTTTATAGGATTGTCCTTTAAAAGTTGAACAACTATCAGTCGATTCTCAGAGCAATTGCCTGCATGGTCTATGTATTGAAAACAAGAGGTGGCCACTGATGGGAAACATGTTTATAGGTGGTTTATTTGGGCTGATGGTTTATGACTTAAATATTTGAATTCTAGCTGTTCGCAAGAGATAGTATGCACAGGAAAATAGTCATATGCGATTTTGACCGGTACAGCTGAACTCAATATATTTTTTTTACTACAATCTTCCTATTGAGTCCACCTTAAAAAAACCGCATCATTTAAAAGATAGTTACTGTAGACAGTACGAGTATAAGCTGACTTTAAGCCAAACCAAACCTACTCCATGTCCCTAGTTAATTAGAAATGTACCTAAGAAGCGCAAACCAACATGCATCTCAACGCAAAAAGCAAAATTGTACTTATTATTTTTAGTTTATGGCTCATAGTTATGATTTATGTTTTTCCTCGAACAAAAAAAGGACAGATTCTTCACCGCCGTTTCGATACAACTTATCAAAACTAGCTATTACCAGCGACCAAGATATAAACTAACATCAGTGAGCAAACCATCGGATTCCTATGTATTCAAAAAGAAAAAACAGAGCACGCATAGATGTGCATGTGCGTGTGTATGGTATAAGTGGGTTTAAAAAACAAAACAAAAGCAGTGCACGAAGCCACGAAGGAAAACACGGCGAAGAGCGCAACGCATGCAGCAGCAAAGTGGACAACGCAAGCATTGATATTTCGGCGGTGCGCGCGAGCCCGCGCCCGCTGCCGCCGCTGCACGCCTGCATGTACCGTACTAGCCTGCTGTGTGGCTGTTGGCACTGTGCATCTGCTCGCTACCGCCCAGTCCATCTCGTGATCCTCGTGCATGCACATGTGAAGAACACTTCCACAGTAGTTCATGTAGGTAAAGCCACGTACGTACGCTACGGTCTGTTGGTAAATGACGTGCATCCAATCTTTTAAGTTCGAGAGATGTACACAGAAAAGGCGCGGTAACGTCGAAATTGGCAAAGGTGCCAAGAGGATTTGGCTCTGGCTACACACCTTGCTGTGTTTTTAGGGATTTTGTATTCAAGAATCGACTTTTTTTATTGTAAAATTAGTTTAATTTCTAATCTTTGAATAAATCGACTATCGAGAGCTTGATGTCCTCCTCTCTGGTATAGCCATCTCCCGCCGTCATCGAATTAGGGTTCAGAGTTCATTGGAGCTCTGACCTTAGAGCGAGGGAGGGGGCGGCTTGGTGAGCGGTGGTAGGTGGGTTGATGATGAGCTTGAATGAGGGAGGGGTGGCGGGAAGAGGAGTGGTAGGAGGTGGTGGCAGATCTGGTACTGCTGTCGCTGGTGAGGAGGAAGAAGGATGGTAGAAAGGAGAGGTGGATGTGGCATGGAGGTACGTGGCACCGGCACCACTGGCAGTCATGTCGCACGACAATGGTGGTAGGGGGAAGGGCTTGCCGTCGTCGGCCGTGGGTGGCGGCGGTTGCCGAAGGGAGGAGATGGTGTTAGGGTTTGAATGCTGGGTTCATATATGAGATGGAAGATGAGAGTTGGTTGGCTATAAAACCAAGGGCTAGAAAAAAGTGACTCATTTTGTTTTGGAATAATCAGTCCACTGATGGCTAGGCAGTCCCAAAGCCTTGCTGGCTACAAGGTCGTTTTGAACATTGACCTACCTATAGTATCTAAAACACAACTTTGAGCATCAATTTGTACTGTAATATATTTGTGAAACCTAAAAGAACTATAATATTATGAAAGCATTTTTCTAGACAAACATATCCATATAAATTTTCATAAGGCGAGGCTAAACTTTGTAAATATATTATTGCTCAAAGTTAAAATAATCTGACTGCATGTTTTTTGGAATGTCACCTTTTTTTTCTTGACCGGTGGGAGTAGAACGGTACAAGGCTCACATCACCTTTTACGCACACCGTCATGGACAAGCTATTATGGAATACAAAAGTACATTGATGGTATAGGAATTAGAGGAAAGTTAACCATGGAGGAAGACTTCAGGAAGAAAAGTGAAGCAACAGGAAGGAAGGAAGGAAGCTACCAAGAAATGAGAAATGCATGCATATATGCTTTCCTCCGTCAACTTATTAGGTTCATCAAAATTTGCTTGTTGGATCGATCCATTGAACGAACAACATGCGTTCCATTTCTATGAGAACAAAAGTTCAATGAACTTGTCTTGATCAAATTCGGTGCCCTCCCAAGATGAAAAATGTAAGCTTCTCTCTCCCTCTGTCAGAAAAGGTGATGACTGAATAACTCGATCTGAATCACTTTGGATCGGTTAATTCCCTTTCTAATAAACTAATAAACCACCAGTTAAAATTATTTTACATCCACCCAACAATTACCTGCTCCACAGTCATAACCTTAACTACGTCCACACCACAATATGCACCCAGAAATACACCATCCTAAAAACGTGCGCACCAGATTAACTCTCCTCCATTCTCTCTCCTTACTCAACCATATCCGACGATCATCCTTCAATGTATCTGCAGTACCCCTTCCGCCTCCCCCGCGCCTCCCCTCCTCCCCCGCGCTTCCTCCGCTCCCTCCGCCTCCCTCGCGTCTCCCCCTCCTCCCCCGCGCCTCCCCTCCCTCCGCCTCCCCCATCCTCCCTCCGCCTCCCCCCATCCTCCCCGACGCCTCCCCTCCCTCCGCCTCCCCCATCCTCCCCCGCGCCTCCCCTCCCTCCGCCTCCCCCCATCCTCCACCGCGCCACCCCAACCAACTCCCAGATCTGACCCGTCCCCCGACGTGCTGGCCCTCGATTCGGCGCCTTTCTGGCCGGAGATGCCGCACCCGGCCTCAAATCTGGGAGATTTCGTCTACTCCTAGCGAGAGGATTGGCTCGTGTCGAGTCGCGCCGCCACGATGCAGGGGCGGATGGCGTCCATGGAGGACGGGAAGGAGGCGAGGCAGCCTGCGGCGGGGGCGGCGCAGCCTCCTCCCCCGCTCGTCGCCTCCTCCCCCACCCCCTGCGCCACTCTAGGAACCCTAGAAAATAGATCCCGAATCCAAGATCGCTACTCCCCACCGCCTGCGCTTGATTTCTCTCTTTGCAGCCGCCTCCGCTCCGAAACCCTCCCGGTTCTCGCCTCCTCCACCTCTCGCGTCTCTCAGATCTTGAGGTGAGTGCGTTGCGGTTGCTGCTGCGATGACGACTCGCATGGGTTCGCGTGGCGTGGGTTCGTGTTCTCCGGTGCTTAACACGCGCGCGCCTGTGATGTTGCTGGCGCACCCAGGATGGGAGAGGCCAAGGACAACGAGGTGTACGAGGAGGATCTCGTCGACTACGAGGAGGAGGTGGAGAACGCCGTCGACGGCGCCGCCGCCAACGCCTCCGCCGACGTCGTCAAGAAGTACATGCTCCTCCCTCCTCCCCGCCGTTGTCGCCGCCAGCCCCTTCGCGGTGCCTTCCTAAGCCCTCCCGTATAAATAAAGTCGCTCCCTCCCTTTTCCCCCAAAATTGCTAGGCTCTTCGAATCCCCACCGCCTCTCACCCGATCAAACGATTCGTACCCCATTCCGCATTCTAAATCCGCATCGCCTCCCGCAAACCCTAACCCTAGCACCCCACCGCCGCTCGCTCCAATGGCAAAGCCGGTGAAGTACGACGACGAGATCTCGTCCTCCAGCGAGGAGGAGGACCAGTCCGACGGCGCCGGCTCCGGATCTGGCGAGGATGAGGACGAGGAGGAGGCGCCCACAGCGGCGGGCGAGGCGGAGGGGGAGGAGGAGGTGGACGAGGAGGAGATCGAGGCCGTCACCACCGGCGCGGGCACCGAGGAGGAGGAGGAGGAGGAGGTCGGCAGGGAGAGGGACGAGGAGTCGCAGTCCACCGAGGACGACGAAGCCGTCGCTGGGGGCGGCGACGAGGTGAGCGGGGGGCTAGGGTTTTGGAGGGGTGGAATTGGTTTTTGGAGGGTTTGGATGAGATTTTGTGTTCAGTGAAAAATTGGTTTTGCGTTACTACGCTACTGAATTAGTTTATTTCATTCATAGCCATTACATCAATTTTAGTATAGTTAGTGGTTATCTGCTTCCCGCTTCAACATGTGAGTCATTCTTGTTCTTTAATATATGAGTATGCATATTTCACTGTACAATCTTTTTGTCAGTTTTGATCAACATGTGAGTTGTGAGCTTGTGTACGAGTTATATGCATTTGTTTCATATCTGTTGTTTGTGTAGGTTACACACAAGAAAGAGAGAGTGATGTTATGAGAGGCTGGGCAACATTTGGAATTATTTCTTGCATGTATGTGTCTCTTGAACTTTAGAAGTTAGTTCATGGTAACTGCCAATTCTATCATGAATTGTTATATCTATTTTCTGAAGTTCGCTTTCCCCTGATTTTTGAATTATTTATTGCATGCATGTGTAAGAACTGCTATTTGTTTTTATCGCAGATGTGTGCTTCGCGGGTGTGTTCCAAAGAAATTGTTGGTGTATGGATCCAAGTATTCTCATGAGTTTGAAGAGTGTCATGGCTTTGGATGGACATATGAGACTGAACCAAAGCATGACTGGAGCACTTTGATAGCAAACAAAAATACAGAGCTGCAACGCCTGGTCGATATCTACAAGAATATTTTAAACAACTCAGGAGTCACTCTAATTGAAGGCCGTGGAAAGGTTGGGTGATGTTTATAAATCAGGTTAAAGTTTGGATAGGCTATTTTCCGAAATGAATACTGTAGGAAGGTGCAGTTGCTGATGTATTTTTTGTTTACTTAGTACAGGTAGTTGATCCACATACCGTAAGTGTTGATGGAAAGCTCTACACTGCTAGGAATATACTGATAGCTGTTGGTGGTCGACCATCGATGCCGGATATCCCAGGAATAGAGCATGTTATAGATTCTGATGCTGCACTGGATCTACCTTCGAAACCTGAGAAAATTGCAATAGTGGGAGGTGGATATATCGCTTTGGCGTTTGCTGGCATTTTCAATGGCTTAAAAAGTGAGGTTCATGTGTTTATTCGGCAGAAGCAAGTTTTAAGAGGGTTTGATGAGGAGGTGAGCAAACATTAAGAATAACCAAAAAAAGGATTTACCAAATGAAGTGCCTTGTGCTTCCAGGTTAATTTCGTCAGTTTTGGATTTTTAGGTCAGAGATTTCATTGCTGAACAGATGTCTTTAAGGGGCATCACATTTCATACTGAACAGAGTCCTCAAGCAGTAACGAAATCAAATGATGGTTTGCTATCTCTGAAGACGAACAAAGAAACTATTGGTGGGTTCTCACATGTAATGTTTGCAACAGGTCGTAGACCAAATACAAAGGTTAGTACCATATGGGCCTTTGTTTTTGTTTAGTTACAATGTTACATATTGTGCATCTCTATTTTTCGATGCATGCATCCTAGATTCCTAATATAGTTGTTACCCTCATAGAACCTTGGGCTAGAGTGGACAAGAATGGGGCCATAATGGTAGGTGAAATAATACTTGGACTTTGAGTTTGTCTGGCTTTTGTTGTCACTTTGTAATATTTGGACCTTTTGTTATAAATTTGTGCTTGCTAGGTTGATGAGTTTTCTCGAAACTCGGTTGATTCAATTTGGGCTGTGGGAGATGTTACTAATAGGGTCAACCTGACGCCAGTTGCACTGATGGAAGGTGGGGCATTTGCAAAAACTGTATTCGGTGATGAACCTACCAAACCAGATTACAGGTATTTATCAAATCACCATCAGGAATCTTGAACACCACATGTTTGAGGGAATGCCTGCTCTACAAAGGGTGCATATTTCATTGTTTGACCATGAATGGGCACCTCTGGTGAATTTAGTGGAAGAGGGCTTATCATGAGCTAAGGGAAAACTTTGTTAGTTGTCACTTAGTCATCTTCATACCCTGATAATAGTTTCAAGGAGTTAGTTTGATGTAGCGTTGATTACAAACACAACTGCTATTTCCTTATTCCCCATGACCATGCTGACATACCTGTGGTGTTGTAGACTTATGGTAGCCTATATTTGAAAATGTTGAGTAAATACCCTATACTGCCATTTTTCATTTATGATCCCTGATTCAGTACAGATAAGTTTTTGAGATTTTTGGGTTATCCAGGGTTCTCTTGTTATTGGTCACTTTGTTTGTGCTGATGTTCTCATTTTGCTGATGCGCCCAGCGCAACAAGCTCCTGAAACTTTGAACTGAAATTCATAATTTATTTTCACTGTTTCTTAGATATTTTATTTTTGTATTTGAGACTGGATATCATTTTTCTACTGAATGCTCTTTAATTGCGAATTACATGTTTTTGACAGAGCTGTACCATCTGCTGTTTTCTCCCAACCACCCATTGGGCAAGTTGGTCTTACCGAGGAGCAGGTGATAATACATGGCATGCTTCTAAATTTCGCAACACAAAGAAATTCGCTTAAATGCATATTTTTGCAGGCTATTGAAGAGTATGGAGATGTTGATGTCTTTGCAGCGAACTTCAGACCTCTCAGGGCCACTCTTTCTGGATTACCTGATCGTGTATTAATGAAGGTTATTGTGTGTGCTACTACGAACAAAGTTGTAGGAGTGCACATGTGTGGTGAAGATGCACCCGAGATAATTCAGGTTTGCATGATATTGTATTTCTTCCTCATTATTTCTGCTTCATTCCTGATTTATCTGTACAACTTTATGACAGGGAATTGCAATTGCTGTTAAAGCTGGGTTGACAAAGCAAGATTTTGATGCCACCATTGGCATTCACCCAACATCTGCAGAGGAATTTGTTACAATGAGGAATGTAAATAGAAAAGTTCGGAGAAGTAATGCAGCTGAGGTCCACGTTGCTACCCTTTAAATTCATTCTTACGAAAAATATATGTTCCGGAAATCATCTGTTTTCAACTAGAATTTCCTGTTGTTATTTATATGTTTTGCTGTGTTTACCCGATTATTTCAGGTAGAAAGTCAGGATGAGGTTGTAACTCAGCAGTAGATCTTGTTGCTTTACATAGAAGGTAGGCATGTACGTTCTTCTGAACTGACATTGGAAGCTATGCTTTCTTAGCATGTGCATTTACTGTGAATCATTGGTACTAATAGTATTGTCTTGAGCTTGTTTAAATTAACAACAATAGTTGTCTCTCAGTACAGTTTAATGAACATTGTAGTGGTGATAACGATATCAAGCCTTTCTGGTTGACTAATTTGAGATTTTCGGCCTTTTCACATGCCACTATATGGAATCTGCAAATACAACAAAACTCACTTAACCATCATATTGGACCAATTGACTTGTTATTTTGGAGGTGGTTATCATTTGATTCCATCCCCCTGTTTGAATACTAGATTCTATGGTTGTATTGTATGTGGATTTTTAATTTGCACCTGCTGTTTGTTGGTTAGCCTGACAGAAATATAAAACAGTTGTTTTCAGATATCATTCACTATCAACAGAAATTTTATCCCTTTCTCTCCAATTGGTAATAGACCATTGCCAGCCATGTCTTCTTCTTGGACACGAGGTCACCCTATCCACAATAATCTTGCCAACTCAAACACATGAAGTGCACACAAATGTTAAGTTCACATATCAGTGCTGAGAGGTTCAGTACGGGAGAATTCGTAATTTGAGATGCAGAAATTTTATAATTGGAGGAGAAATTGTGATGACAATGTTTGTTGTTAGTTTACGACTCTTGTAAAGTTTGTCTTATCCATCTTATATTCTTCCCATTCCATGGCCGTGGTTCTGTGATGTGTCCATGATCCTTCTTGATCGGTCGATGTTAGATTCTTCATTGTTAATCCTTGGTGTTGATTCTTTGGTGGAGTGGAGAGGAATTGCGGCGATATTCATATTGAGATGACACTTTTTAGTTTTTTCTTGTATACATTTGTTAGTACGTAGTAGTACTACGACATAAAGTCATTGGTGCTCCTGAATTTAATTGGATTCAAATGAGATCGATGATGACTGCATGGAATGAGCAGAACCCAGATCCAGAATAGCAGCACTGCAGCCTCTCTCTCTCTGCATGGTTGTTGGGGCCTGAGATCTAGGTGCTGGGGGCACGAGCTTAATCAAATGGATTTGTTGTTCTGTATTCCTGTGCGAATATACAATATATACAATATTTATATGTGAGCTTAATAAAATATTTGGTTATACAATATATGAGACATGAATCTTAATGAATCTGATTGTTCGTTTTATTTTTTACAAATTTTATCTTGTTTTGTATTTTACCGTAGCGTTAGCACGGGCACACTACTAGTGCGCTGTAAGTAACTGTGATTAGAAAGAGCTAAGAGCCTGTTTACATGGAGCTTATACATTGCACGCGTTGAGGGGGCTTCTTCCTTTCTTAGGTACAGGCGGAATTGTTCTCTTCCACAAAAGACCAAAAAAGTTATGTCCATTTAGCGGAGCTTAAACTTGAATTACTTGGTTTTTTGATCTCCTAGCGTCATAATTTTACAAATCTAACTCTCTTATATATTTTTTTTCATATGTAGCTTCTCCTGTAGTATAGTAGTACCGGCATGCGCCCCAGAGCACGGGGTCTGTTCTTTTCGGCTGCGGCTTATGATTTTTGGCAGAAATTTTTGAATTTTAGCTGTTTGCGACAGAGATTACGGAGAGGGAGATACTCGCTTGCGATTTTTGTTGATACAGATGTTAGGTTTTTAACATGTACTATAATTAACTTGTAGATCCCGTCTTAAGAAAATACTCCATTTAACAGTTAGGTATTGTAGCAAAAGTCAAAAGCCACTAGCTTCGGAGGAAAAGAACAGTCCGGAATGTGCCTCCCGCGCCATCAGTGGCTTTAAGCTGAATAAAAAAACTCCTACAATAAGGTTACGACTACCACATGCACCAACAATTCGTTTTACAGAATTGCCACAAATACTCGCACAAACACACGCTTATGGCAGGGGTGCTTGGTTCAAGTTCGAAACTTTTGAATCAGCAATGATGTCTAAGGTGAAAAAAACTTCAATATTATTAAGTATGTTGCGATTAACAAAAGAAGCTAAATTCCAATGTAGAATATATTTGTGGATTGATTTTGTTCTGCTCACATAACCATTTTTGCTACTTGCTATTCCATATTGGTAATTTTCATTATTGAAGCAATTGGTGGGGCGGCCTAGCTAACTAACCCACCTAAACAAATGCATGCACGACTTCTCTCAGTTGATCGCCTTTGTGGTAGTGTAGCAATTTTTTTTAAAAAAAAATTGGTCTGTGACGTATGAATTTTCAACTTTTGCCTCCTCCACGATCGCAGAAGCAATGACAAGAGATGTGTGTCACATGCCGAACTCCTACATCGCGGTAGGTCAGGGACACTACAGTATCACCTGCCAAGCTCGGCTAACTCGATAGTACTAGACGAGCTTGGTAGCCAATGCATTAGTGCTTAAGTTAAGCATGCTTACACTAAGCATGCACTAATTCATGTGTTAGTTGCCTCCTGCCGCGGCTGTCCAGTGCGGCAGTTTCTCCTGAGCCTACCCGGCGTGACAGGCCTTCACCTACTGCACATGCCCAACTTGCCACGATGTGGGAGCTTGACAGGTGACACACATTACGTTCTGCTGCTTTCGCAGTCTTACAAGGGGCTAAATTTGAAAATTCATGTGTTAAGATCAGTTTTTTAAAAAAAACTACAGTGCAACATATTCGATCAACCCGACTTCTCATTACATGCAATTCTTTCTCTTATTTTAGTCGTTGACCATGATAAATATGCATGAGCTGTATATATATGTGCTCCCTAATGATTCAGTTACTTGTGCTTGTAAGCTTCGTCAAAGGCTCGCTAGATTGCCTATTTGTAAGGGTACAATTGGGTTGGACTGGGACAAATATTATTTATATCATATCTTAATACATATTTTTTTCTTGAATTCAGAGTCGAATACGGTAAGATCGGATATGAATATGAATTTGGAGTATTTGAAATTTTGGATACGGTACCATCAAGATGAATACACGACGGTTTCATATCAGAAATGGATAATATAGGTGGATAGAATTTGCATACATAAAGGAATATATACTGACCTATACTACCACCACTTCAATCCTTCAACAAGCAACAAATTCATCTAGATTACTTAAGTATAATAGTCGACACAACACAAGTCCAACATAAGTGATAAATTCATATATAAGTTCGAAAATCGATAAATTCATACATAAGTTCAAAAACCAATAGATTCATACGTAAGTTCAATTTAAGTGGGGAGGATAGGTGGTGACTGGTTAGAGCTTGCTGGACTCTAGAGTTAGGTTAGGATTTGGGTAAAATCTAGGCCAGTCGGTGTCAATGATGGTTGATCGACTGGACCAATTGGGCTACTAACTTGCTTGTCAGTATCTAATCGAATAGTATCTGATTTACCATTTACCGATGCTATTCAGTCAGATTTTAGCTCACCCATTTTCACCATCATATTTCTTAACAACTATCCGATACCGAATCTGGTAGGTACCGAATACCAAATTACCTTCTCATATTTGGTATCTACCGGATTTGATACCGGGGTCGAGATTAACCCGTACCGTTTGCACCCCTATCTATATGTTGTTGGGCCATTTTGTAATTTTCCTCATTTTTGAGTAAAGAAAAGAAAATAGGCCATGGGGCCCACATGTAAGAGAAGGAGGGAGAGGAGATTAAGAAGGGAGGCGACCGATTTGGCCGAATCCAGATCTGGCGTCGTACTCTTAGCGGTAGCTTTGGCTTGCTCCAGTCGTGGGCGCTGCCGAATACTCCAGTTGGTTCGGCCTCCTGGGAGTAGGTGTTTCAACAAGAGTAGAAGCTTGCCATCAGATCCAACTTCCATGGGCTATTCGGTCTTTGGGGATTTTGGTTGGAAGAGCTTGGCAGAGGCTGAGCTTTTCTCTGGACCGTCTGCTTGCGCACGGTGAGTCTCTGGTTCTTCAGCTCGACTTTGGCCAGTTGGAGTGCGACAGGATTTTATCTTCTTGTTGGCTTTGTGCGGCACCGTCTTATACCATAGCTTCATGAACGGAGCCCGCTCCCGCTTGTGCAGCCTCGCGAAATTACCGATTCGCCCTCCTGCACCTTCCGGGAAGCTTCCGCGCTCCTTGTCGTCCACGACTCGCAACCACATCGAATCTCCGCCGTCTTCGACACATCCGACCGTTCTGACCTCGACACCGCCTGTGTCTAGTCCGGTCACCTCGTGTCTCACCACAACTCCACCTCGACGTCCTGCAGTCATCACAGACAAGAAACATATCAAATAACACCGCTCGATACATGAAAGCATAATAACATCAATGAAACATACTTACTCATGATAGAGCCCAAACCTGTCGAATCACAGAATATGCATTCTAATTACTTTGACCAAGTCCGACCGAGCCCGTTACACCACGCAACGACATGGTCCGACCACACAAACCAAACTCAATTTTCCTAAACCGATGTCAATTACTCATCATTCACACGGAATGACCTTCACATGATCTCTCAAAAATATTGCTAAATCCACTTAATTTCCAACATTACATAACCTGGACAAAACCGTACATATTTTTATCAGAGCCCACATGACCATGCATATAGTCATATGTGCCTCCAAGTTGTTATCTTCTTTAGTTTCTGGAATATTGGTAAGCATATGTTACCTTTTCAACTCTTGAAACCTCGAAACTTAATTAAAATTGCATGTTGGTATATCTCCACTAGTTTGGCAAATTGCACACCAACCAGGCATACATTTTTAGACTTTCGCTCGTGCTCAGCTTTTCATCAGATCAATGGTACCTCGAGACGTGCGCCGTGTACCCTCGGGTCCCGAAGATGATTCTTTAATTTTTGAAAGAAAAACTTGGGGATTTTCCTGAAGTGCCGTCCTTTTGTTTGAACATTCCAATTGCCAACTTAACAATGGTTAGTTTTTTGAGGAAAAAACGGTTAGTTTGAGTACAAATTAATCCATCGTATGAATTTCGAGGAAAATACGTGGTACCTAAATGTAGACTACTTATCCCTGAATCATTTGAACATGCAGTACATTCACTACTCTTGGAAGGCTTTAAAGTGTTAAGTGCTGCTCGGTTGGGCTGAAATAAGTTAGTTTATGGCTGAAATTGTATTATAGCTGGTTGAAATTACATTATAACTAATAGTGGCTTATTTGGCGTAACTAAATTTAAAAAATTTAAAGATAGAAAAAATGGTTAGCCTATCATGGATAATGCAAACGAATACAGAAAAAAAAGTATTGGCAAAAAAAAGCTAAAAAAGACAAAATTTATAAACATTAAAAAATAAGTCAAAAATCAAAAACTCAAATCGAATACGTAAGGCCTTAAACCGTCAAGAGCACTAACTGGCATCGCTGCTCCAAGGCGCTACAATTCGTGGGTTCAAATTCTAGGAAACCACGATAAAAAAAAGTCTATAATAATAATAACATGCTTAACATGTGCTTGGTGGAAATCATATTCTGCTCCTCTGGTAGCAAGAGAGACAATGTACCAACCGTAAGCTACGCTACGATTGGCGCAAGTGAAATATTTTGACGATGACCAGAAAATAGGTTTTTTTTTAAGAAACCGGAACTAGTGTTTGCAGTTTCCATGTTCGTCTTTTTTTAAAAAAAAGTACAAACGAGGATACACACAGTGGCGGACGCAAAAATTTTAGAATAGGTGTTTGAAGTTGTAAAAATATTTTTAGTACAAAACATAAAGATCTACAGTATTAATAGTTAACATACAATTATTCGTATTAGGGATAACATGTCAAATAATATAAAGATATTACAAAACAATTGTAAAAGTTCACAAATTACTACCGTTTTAAAAATATATACAAAACCTATCAACCACAGGAAAAAAATTACAATATAAAAGAATAAACTGAAAGTTTTCATTCTATCCGACACCCACCCACGCCCCCAAGAAACAGCAGCTATCAAGGGTCCTTGCAGGCCGCAGTTTGGCCAGCAACCAACATCTCCAGCGGCGAGCAGTGGCGAATCCAGAATTTTTAGGATATATGTTCAGAGTTAAAGTAGAGGTCTATAATAGCAAAATTAAAGTATAAATTATTTGTAGTAGAAACAACATCTCAAATAATTTAGAAAAATTGTTGAATTGAGAATATGGGATTTGGAACTTGAAAATAGGGATGCACTTGTGCTGTTGTCAACGTGCACGACTTGCCTTGTTGGCCCCGATGGCACAACCGCCGCCACACACTCTCTCCTAGGACCTCGGCTGTAGGCGAGATCAGGCTAAGCCACGCTTGGCGCTGCCGCGGCTCGCTTGCCACCTTGAATTTAAATTCTACATAAAACTTAGTTTTAGCCAAAAGAATTTTAAACTGTCTATTCACACATCTCCTTTAGTTAATCTTCTTAAACCTTCAACTGGGTTGTAGTTTTTGAGATGAATTGAGCGAGGGAGGTGTCTGAGTGGGCTGAAATCTACTAGAGGTATAAATATAAAATATATAGACCAATTACCAATATATATACCAAATATATCTACTAAATAGAGGATATTTCGTCTAAAAATTTAGGTGTTCGACTGAACACCCATGAACTACATTGCATCCGCCAGTGGATACACACCACAACGCGCACGCCACATGCGTGTGTTCAGAGCACACGCTGAAACTAAACGGAGGCCTAAGAACATCTAGGGATGATTAGTTCGACTAAAATAAACTGGTTTATGGGTTTTTTTATTGTATCTGGTTTATTTTATATTGTAGCTGTTGATGACTTTTTAGTATAATTAAATTTAAAAAAATTACAAATAAAATAAGCAGGTTAACCCATCTTCCATTGCATGAGCGCACGCCTACCACTTAATGCATGCACGCACGCTGTACTCAACAACCAGGTGAGAAGTGCTGAGCTCCATCACTGGGAAGGATGGAAGGCAGGCCGGAGGGGCGACCATCCCAGCATCCTCTCAATGCTAGTTTTTTTTTTTTTTGCTTATCAATTACTGGTATAGTAACTAGCTTTTTTTAAATAATACATCTTTTTAAGACGAGGTTTACAGGTAGATTGTAGTAGAAACTATACCAAATTTAGCTATATTGGTCAAAATCACGTACAAGTATTTTTCGCTACGTACTATTTTTCATAAATAACCGAAATTTAAAAATCATAAACCAAATATAAAGCAAAAGAGACCAAGCTGGTCTCGCCTCCGTCTACATGTACGGTTGTACCGGTGGACCAGCTCAAGTCCGGGTCTAGAGCTAGACGCCCGACTACCTTATTGGGCTCGGTCTGGTCGCCCGGGTGAAACTGGGTCGAGCCTATAAGCCCGTACGGCCCGTGATGATGGCGTCATCTCATCGGCTCGCCGACGCGTCGGGGCCTCGCGCCCGACAGAGCAACCAAGGCCGTCGCTGTCATCCTCCAGGCTCCAGCTCCATCTGCTCCGGCTTCACCCCACTGCCGGCTTGATCTCTGCCCCCCCACGCCTTCTCTCTCTCTCTCTCTCTCTCTCTCTCTCTCTCTCGTGTTTGGGAATTTCCTTCTGGTTCGTGATCTCTTTGCCGCATTTCTCGTGTTTTTGGGTTCTTGTATTGGGTGGGCTTCTTGATCTTGGTTTTCTGCCTGCCTCTGCAGGGAGTGGGAGTATGGATGCTTCGTCCGTGGCGCTGTTCGACCAGCTCAAGGTACCAAGAATTGCTCTTCCAGTGCTTGTGATCTCGGTTGCGGCATTTCGTCGATCACCCTGCGGCTGCTGTGGGGGGTTCATATCTTCTTTGCCCTTTGTTCCTCGCCAACAATGTTTTAGGGATAACGGGTTCTTGTGTTGGTGGCGTGAATTGTTCTGGCATTGTTGGATGCTTTTATCGTTTTCAACTTTTCCGGTAGTTCAGATTGATAATCTTGCAGCTGATAGTAGGCAGTGCGTTCTCTTAAGAAGCCTTGCGTGATGCTTGTCAGTTCTCGCGTAAATAATTTCAGATGTTGCTTGGTTCCTTAGTATGTGTTGAAGTATAAGTGAATTGCCCATCTTTCCTCATCAGCTTAAGCTTTTGGGTGAACAGGCTGGTGCATGAAATTCAATATGGTATCAGAGCCAAGAGGTCTCGAGTTCAAGACCTAGTTGACTGCAATTAAAAAAAAAATTAATTGTAGTTCACTTCTATTCCACGTATTAGGTCTAAGGGAGCCTACACGTGAGGGGGAGTGTTGGAGTATAAGTGAATTGCCCATCTTTCCTCATCAGTTTAAGCTTTTGGGTGAACTGGCTGGTGCATGAAACTCAATAGTATGTTCTGGCAGAATTAAATATGGACATAGGTGCTAGGATTATGGTAAAACATTAATTGAAATACATGCTGCCATTGAGATTCACATGATATCTCCACCTAGATTGGCATGATGTCCAAGTGGTGTTCAAGAGTTTGATTTAGAATCACATGATTTAGTAAGTTTCTGAGTTCCATGAGGTTGCTATGATTATGGGTACGCTCAAGCATCGAGATGTTCAGTTTGGTTTACTGTTTTCATGTATTCTCTATAAGAACTGCACAATAGTTTCTTTTTGGTTGCTCCCTTTTTCTGCCTCTATGGGGATGATGCATACATGATACTTAGCCTTGTTATGACTGGGAGCTTTTATTGGTGGAGCTGGAGTCGTGGAAGGAATAGAAAAATTGCTTCAGTGAGCACTTTTGGATTACTTCTTTCTTTTTTCTTTCCCTCTGTCAAAAGCCTTTTTATAAGCTTCTGTGCTGAGCTGGGACCTTAATAAAAGCCCCTTATTTCAAAAAAAAAGAAAAGAAAAGAAGGAAGAATAAGGAGGACCGAATGGCGTACAGAATGGTGATCTTGAGAGCAACCACCTAACCATGTTCTGAGTTATTTTATTGGTTTTCCATCATATGAGTGATGTACAGTCCTAGTGTAATCACATTCGAAGCCCTGTGCTGTTTCTTTGCAAGAACTGAACCCTCTGATTCTTACAACAGGCTGCTCAACCATTCTTCTTGCTATCTGGGCCCAATGTGATTGAATCAGAAGAGCATGTCCTGAAGATGGCCAAGCACCTCAAAGGCATCACAACCAAGTGAGCAACCAGTCATCACTGTTTTGTTTATTTTTGGGCTAACTTAAACTGCTGTCGCTGTTTGATCTTGATGGCAGGCTTGGGTTGCCACTTGTGTTCAAGTCCAGCTTTGATAAAGCAAATCGAACATCATCAAAATCCTTCCGTGGTCCTGGTCTGGAAGAAGGCCTGAAGGTGTGGCAAATTTTATCCTTTAAACCAGTCAACTCCTAATTTTAGATAGCATTGGTGGTCTGTAGAATGAAAAATCTGTTAGTACATGCAAATTCATATCCAGTTATAGCTGCCCTTATGTGATGTTTGCTTGTTTTCTGAAATAATGGATGATAGTTTCCTTCTCGTAGCTTTGTATATAATATCAGTGGTTATCTTGATTTATGGAAACGGCTCACAATTGGGCAGTATCTGACGCAATACATTGTAGTGTATTGTTATTTTGGCTGTTGAAGTTTGAGGAGACATAGTAACAGTGTTCCCTAAGGTGGCTGCCTAGCCCGCCTAGGCGGCACCTAGGCGCTAGGCGCCACCGTCCCGTCTTGCTCGCCTAGCCAATTTTTCCCGTCTAGGTGGCCGCATTGTCCGCCCAACTAGCGCCTTGGTAAACACTGCATAGTAACAGTCCAGTAGCTGTGCCTGTTTCAGAGCCTATGCCAGGTCACTAACCTTTGTTCTGCCAGGTGTTATGTATCAATCATGTGATGTATGCACTATGAATGCCAACCCACAACGAGTGTCTTTTCTGTGCTATTGTTTTACTTCTACTCTTGTCTCTTATATATAACTTTGTCAGTTGTGCTTGCTACATTAAAGCATTAATATTTTTGCTGGGCAGATCCTTGAAAAGGTGAAAGCAACATATGACCTCCCAGTGGTCACTGATGTACATGAAAGCTACCAGGTATCCATTTGGTTGTATTAATCTTGTACGCAAGGAAATTCTTCTGTTTTATTTTAAGGAGTCAATTTTTCTGTGTTACACTGTTACCTTCCTATTTTTTCCGCAGATCTTAGCATTAACTAGTAATTATGTTTCCTTTGCGTTGGTAGTTTTCTTCTTTGAAATGTTATTGTCTGAACTTTTTTTTATCCTTTCGAGTTCCATCAGAAAAAATTGGACATGAATTTGTCAGCACACTGGAAGTGTCTTTGTTTGATAATATCAGTAATACAACTATGTCTTGTAAGTCATGCTATGTTTCCAAATATAAATAATACACAATCTTCGAACAAGCAACTCATTGGACACCTTTACACAAGTTTAGGTATAGCTTTTGAATAATTTGGCTTCAATCTGGAGCCTGGATTCATATCTAGGCTTGGTTTTCATTCTTGTATTCCGAGAGGGGAACTGATGCTTTGCTGGTAAACATATGCAAAGCTTGTCACCATTAGCCACTTCTTACTCTAATCAAACCATCTTACTGCTACATGTGTTTATTTCACTCTTCCTGCATTGGCCCTTTTGAATTCATACTCTCCCACTACATATCCTTTGCTCTGAAAAACAGATGGTTTCTAATTAATTCACTAAATCAGTGTGAAGCTGTTGGAAGAGTTGCTGACATTATACAAATTCCAGCTTTCCTCTGTCGCCAGGTACCATGGTTTTTTTTATAGCTAACTATAGTATTATCAGCTATTTAAGCATGATTCTGCATTTTTATCTCATGTTTTGCATGCCTAATACAAAGATATTACTATGATAACAGACTGACCTTCTAGTGGCTGCTGCTAAGACTGGAAAAATTATCAATATCAAGAAAGGACAATTCTGTGCCCCTTCTGTAAGTTGCATTTTGGGCTGGTAGTCTTGCTGAAATCTGAATTCTGAATACTGGTTTGTTGTTGCTGTTAGATACGTATTACATAGCTATGTATTTACCCTATTGTATGAGGGGTTTCCTGTATATATGCTAGACCTGTACATGTATATATATTAGCCCATTGGCCTCATAATGAATACATGCGCTATTCATAACATGGTATCAAAGCCAAACCTAGGGTTTCGTGATACCTAGGGATCCGTGCCTGTCTCTCACGGATCCGGCTGTCAAGCCGCCGATGGTTCGTTTTTCCAGCCGCCGCCTGACTTTGCTGCTTCTCTTTTCGGCGCCCAACATCTTCCGTCGCACGACGTCCGGGGGTGCTCGGTGCCCGCCGCCCCCGCCGATCGGTGCTCGGAGATCGCTCGGGTCTCTTTATCAGCCGCTGCTGCCGGATCTCAACGCCCGAGACTAGACCGCTGCTGGGCCGCTCGCTCCGGTCGCCATTTGGTCGCCTCCCATCATCGCCGATCCTCGTCAGTCGCCGCTCCATCAGCCGTCGACCGCTGCTCCGCCGGCCGCTGCTACGCTAGCCGCCTTCTCGCCCGAGACTGCCGTCGCTGACTCCGCTGTCGCCGTCGCCGACTCCGTCGTCGCCGTCCCACTCCCGCTCGAGATCGCTCTGTTTCGGCGAAGTGGCGAACGACCCCAGCTCTCCTCTCTCGGTCGGTTTGTAAACTGACCGAATCGAAAGAAAAAAAAAGCAAAAAAAAAAGAAAAAAATGTCTTCTTTTGCAGGCACCGTTTCTATTCCTCGTTGCCTGGTGATCTTCGATGGTCTCAAGTATCGGGACTGGTTTCAGCACATGCGCATCCACATGCGTGGTCAGCGTCTTTGGGATTTTCTTACTGGCGAGTTGTCTTGCCCGTCTCGTCCTACTCCACCTGCTGAGCCTGTACTCCCGAAGGATGCTTCCGAAGATGCTCGTACAAAGGCTTCTGAGGCTTTTGAGGATGCCATGGAAACTTTTCAGACTCAGTATGCTGCTTACAAGATATGGATTGATGAAGATGCTCGTGCCTCTGCTATTTTGGTTGCTAACATGGAGGTGCATCTCACTGGTGATGTTGGATTGGCTTCCGCACAGGCGATGTGAACGCATCTGCGCAGCCGCTACGAGCCATCTGGTGATTCCTTATACCTTACTGTTGTGCGACAGGAGCAGTCGCTGTAGCAGGGAGATGCCAGCAGATTCGTGCTCAGTTGCTGGCTCGTCACCCTCGTGTGACTTTGTTGGAGACCCTTGCAGCTGTTCATACTGAGAAGATTCGACTTCGTGGAGCGGGTCTGCTGTCATCATCATCATTTCCTTCGGTTTTGGTGGCTTCTCCAGCTTCTACACCTGTTGTGCCTTTGGTTACTCCTTCCTCAGTTGTGCCTCCACCAGTGACAGCTGCTGTTGGTTAGGGACCCCACTGCACTTACTGCAACAAGGATGGACATGTGAAACAATTTTGCTACAAGAAGAAGGATCTTCGTCGTGGTGCTCGTCCTCCGAGGGGTACTGGAGGTTTCTCTTCTCAGCAGAGTTCTGGTACCTCTGACACTCAGCAGCTTCTCATATTACTAGGACGCATGGTTGCTTCTGCATCGTCTGGTTCTGCTGCTCAGTCTTCTGGTGAGAGACCACCTTCTACTTCTCCTTCCTCAGGTACATCACCTTGGATTCTTGATTCTGGTGCTTCTTTTCATATGACATCTGATTCTACCTGTCTTACTTCTATTAGTCCTTTAGCTGCTCCTATCATTGTCCACACATCAGATGGTACCTCTCTTTCTGTCACAGGACGAGGCACTCTTTCAAATTCCTCTTTTCATGTTCCTGTTGTTTCTCATGTTCCAAAACTAACCATGCAGCTCATATCTGCTGACCAGCTCACTGATCATGGTTGTCGTGTTATTTTCGATTCTGATTCTTGTTGTGTTCTGGTTGGTACTGGCCCTCGCCACCGTGACTCACAACGGCTCTGGGAGCTTGACTAGCTTCACCTTCCTTCTGCTGCCTCAGTCAGTCTTCTCGCCTCCACCACTACCTCTGCAGCTGCTGCAGCCTCCACCGCATCATTTGCTCAGTGGCATCATCGCTTAGGACATCTTTGTGGTTCCCGTATGTCTTCCTTACTTCGTCGAGGTCTTTTAGGGTCTGTGTCTGGTGATGCTTCTCTAAATTGTCAGGGTTGTAAACTTGGCAAACAGCTTCAACTCCCTTATCCTTCTAGTGAGTCAATGTCTCAGCGTCCTTTTGATCTTGTTCATTCTGATGTATGGGGACCAGCTCCTTTTGTTTCGAAAGGAGGTCATGGATATTATATCATTTTTATTGATGATTTTTCTCGACATACATGGATATACTTTATGTCATCTCGTAGTGAGGTTTTATCTATCTACAAGACCTTTGCCACCATGGTTCGCACTCAGTTTGACTCTTATTCGTGTTTTTCAAGCTAATTTCGCTGGAGAGTACTTGTCGGGAGTCCTTCGTGGTTTTCTTGCTGAGCAGGGCACTCTCTCTTAGTTTTCTTGTCCAGGTGCTCATGCTCAGAATGGTGTGGCTGAACGCAAGCACCGTCATCTTCTTGAGACAGCTCGTGCTCTCATGCTTGCTTCTGCTGTTCCACCACATTTCTGGGCTGAGGCTGTTTCTACTGCCACTTTCTTCATCAACATTCAACCCTCCTCTGCTCTTCAGGATGGGATCCCAGTTGAGCGTCTCTGTGGCCAGACTCCTGATTATTCCAGACTTCGCCTCTTTGGGTGTGTGTGCTATGTTCTTCTTGCACCTCGTGAGCGCACCAAACTGACCGCTCAGTCAGTTGAGTGTGTTTTTCTGGGCTACAGTGCTGAGCACAAGGGATATCGTTGTTGGGATCCTATTGGCCGACGGATGCGGATTTCTCGGGATGTTACTTTTGATGAGTCTCGTCCTTCTCCTTCCTCCACTTCAGCTTCTGTTGTTGAGCTGATTTCATTTCTGACTTTTCCTTCCAATCCTATAGTCACCACTCCACCACAGCCTTTGGTCTCTCCCGTGCCTCCTTCTCAGTCAGCACCTTCTTCACCACCGGCATCCTCTCCCGAGGTTGCTCCTGATCTTGTTCCTTCTTATCCTCTCTACTATACTCGTCGCCCGCGAGTTGAGGATCCTTCTGATATGCCCTCCCCTTCTGACGGGTCATCCTCTTCGGCCACTCCTCGTTATACTCTTCGCGATCGCTAGTCGATTCGGCCTCCTGAGCGTTTTGGTTTTGCTGCCGCTACTCTTGTCGAACCGATTTCTTATCGTGATGCTGTTGTTCATCAGGAGTGGCAGCATGCGATGGCGGAGGAGATCGCTGTCCTTGAGCGTACTGGCACATGGGATCTTGTTCCTCTTCCTGCACGTGTTACTCCTATCACGTGCAAGTGGGTCTATAAGGTTAAGACTCGCTCTGATGGTTCTCTTGAGCGTTACAAGGCTCGTCTTGTAGCACGTGGTTTTCAGCAGGAGCATAGTCGTGACTATGATAAGACTTTTGCTCTTGTCGCTCACATGATCACCGTTCGCACTCTTCTTGCTGTAGCCTCTGTTTGACAGTGGTCTATCTCTCAGTTGGATATCAAGAATACATTTCTCAATGGCGAGTTGCGTGAGGAGGTCTACATGCAGCCACCCCCTGGGTATTTTGTTTCTGAAGGTATGGTTTGTTTTCGCCGATCCCTCTATGGCCTTAAGCAAGCTTCTCATGCCTGGTTTGATCGTTTCTCCTCTGTTGTCACTGCAGCTGGTTTCTCGGCCAGTGCTCATGATCCTGCTCTTTTTATCCACACTTCATCTCGTGGTCGGACGCTTCTCCTTTTGTATGTTGATGATATGATCATTACTGGAGATGATTCTCAGTATATCACTTTTGTCAAGGAGCATCTTCATGAGCAGTTTCTTATGTCTGATCTGGGTCCTCTTCGCTACTTTCTTGGGATTGAGGTTATTTCTACTCCTGAGGGTTTCTATCTGTCCCAAGAAAAGTATATCCAGGATCTTCTTGATCGTGCCTCTCTTACTGATCAGCGCACAGCTGAGACTCCCATGGAGCTTAATGTTCATCTTCGTCCCATTGATGGTGAGCCTCTTGCTGATTCTACTCGCTATCGTCATCTTGTTGGGAGCCTTGTTTATCTTGGTGTCACTCGTCCTGATATTTCGTACCCTGTGCATATCTTGAGTTCGTTTGTCTCTGCTCCTGCTCAGCTCCACTATAGTCATCTTCTTCGTGTTCTACGATATCTTCGTGGAACTATCTCTCGTCGTCTCTTTTTCCCTCGCTCCAGTTCTTTACAGCTCCAAGCATATTCTGATGCCACCTGGGCCAGTGATCCCTTTGATCGCCGGTCTCTCTCTGCTTATTGTGTTTTTCTTGGTGGTTCTCTTATTGCTTGTAAGACTAAGAAGCAGACAACAGTTTCTCGTTCGAGTGCTGAGGCTAAGTTGCGAGCTATGGCTTTGTTGACTGCGGAGGTTACTTGTCTAAGGTGGTTACTTGAGAACTTCGGTGTTTCTGTTTCTGCACCGACTCCTCTGTTGTCTGACAGTACAGATGCTATTAGCATTGCTAAAGATCCGGAGAAGCATGAGCTTACAAAGCATATTGGTGTTGATGCTTCCTACATGCGGACACAGGTGCAGGACCAGGTTGTTGCTCTTCAGTATGTGCCTTCCGAGCTTCAGTTGGCAGACTTTTTCACAAAGGCACAAACCAGGGCCCAACACAGTTTTCACCTCTCCAAACTTCATGTTGTTAATCCACCATAAGTTTGAGGGGGGGGTGTTAGATATGTATTACATAGCTGTGTATTTACCCTATTGTATGAGGGGTTTCCTGCGTATATGCCAGACCTGTACATGTATATATATTGGCCCATTGGCTTCATGATGAATACATGCGCTATTCATAAACAGTTGCTTCTTGCTAAATGCTAATTTATTGTTGGTTTTATTGTCTTGCTCAATCATTTAGCCTCAACAAATTCATGCTCAGTTTAATTAATATCGTTCAAACATTCAATGATGTCCTATGTTGGTAATGCAATCTAGGGAACTTTTCTCTTCCTGTGATTTTTATGCATGAGGATAAATGTTTTAGGAAAAGTGGAAGCTATTTGCTCTTATCTGCAACTTTCATTTACTTGAGATAAATGACATTTCAGAATATTACACAATAGTAGCTTGGCTTAAATTCATTGAATTTTCACAGAACTTCAGCAGCCAACATCAAGTGTAATGAACTATGACAAGCAGATTATCAGTTCCCTTTCAGTCTGTCACCATTCTGATAATCCAGTTACCTTTCACCGACTATTTCCATTTCTCTTCAGATAACATTTGTTTTAATTTGGAACTTTTTTAAGCTAACTATCAAATATATTTGTGCTACTTCTTTAAGCATATATTGTCTGTTTTCCTTATAAAGAAGTGTTGATCCAAACATCTGATCTTTTGATTACTAGAACTAATTTTTGAGAAATGAAAGATGTGCAATCACTTGAGAAGTCCTTTTAGGAATTGCTTCCGAGCAAACTATTTTACCGGATTCAGTTATGCTACTTTGCCTAAGGCATCTATACATGTTTATCAAAGTGACACCGTACCATTCCAGGTTATGGTCAACTCTGCGGAGAAAATTAGACTTGCAGGAAATCAAAATGTGATGGTCTGTGAGCGTGGCACCATGTTCGGCTACAGTTAAGGCATCTTTTGGCTCTCTTTTCTGTGCACTGCCCACTTCAACATAGAAAGAGAAAGCAAACAATCATAGATGTAGTCCTATGGTAGAGGATCACTAGGGAACATATTGCACTTACTGACTTACTAGAATATGCTACACTTTCTGGACAATGAAACAAGATGAAACAATTAACATCAGAGGGTTGAATTGAACGCTTTGTGAAATATTTGATGCTTCTATGGGTTCCCTAGCCATTGTAGCACGTTTAAACTCACTAATAGAAGGCAGTGGGTCAGATTAGCATAGCCTGTAGATCAGCTGCCATACAACAAAGTAAGCAATAAGATCACTTGTTTGGTTGAGCACAAGCTGTTGGTCTCCTTGTTTGGGTTCTGAAGGAAAATAAGTAACTGGAAGTTTTACACAACACACCAACTTCCTTTAGTTGCATACCTAATTTTAGCACTATCTGACTGTTATTAGTTATTTTTTTGCATTGCTCCATGAAGACTGAACTTTGTTTTCATTAAACACGCAGATGATCTAATTGTCGACCCAAGGAACCTTGAGTGGCTGAGGGAAGCTAATTGCCCAGTTGTAAGTATTAGCACATTACCATTGTCCATAACTTCATAATCCACCTTCTGTGTCCATCCATCTAGCTTTTTCTAATTGATGAACATCTGCCTAGCTTGTTACTATTGCTGGCGTTGAGCAAGTCTGGCTGTCTGCCATTGTTATGGAATAATATTTGGAAAAATAAAATCAACCTAAAGTTTTACAACGATGCAACTCAGTTATTATAGTGAGGATGATGACTGTTTAGTGTCAATCTTGTGATTTAGCATTCAACATTTTTTCCTGAATTGGTGCACTTGCCTCGACATGACAGAGGTAGTCTAGCTTTTCTGCTGTCAATAATGAACTTTAGTTGCCTGGGGATGAGCCAGATGACTGCCATTTTTTGGGTTCACAAAATTCAAATTGATTGTGGTAACCCTGCATCTTCCAATCAAGACAAGTACATGTGAAAAAAGAGGAATGCCAACAGCGTAACAACCAATCCAGGATGAAAATAAATTAGGTTGTGCTCTTCTTCTTTTTTCCTTTTCACCAGAAAGTGATTGCATTTCTACCTGATGCTTTTGGAGAAGTGATATTTTTTATATTTTTCTCGTTTGTTCATTTTTTTTATTTTCATACTTCACATATTCATTTTATTCTTACCTTTCAATATTCTGTTATGTGGTAGCTACCATCATCTATGGTATAGACCATTGATGGAGAAACATGCATTTCAGGTTGCTGATATAACGCATGCTCTGCAACAACCAGCTGGAAGAAAGGTATATTTACCAATTGTGGTGTACTAGTTTAGGCAAGTACTTAGCTATTGACTTTTGGTGCTAGGCGAGTCCAATGTTGATTAATAAAGGAAATCAACATTAAGGGCAACTTTTGTATCTTTAATGATTGACATTTGTAGTAATTGACCAGACTTTATTTCCCCATTCCTCTCTGATGTAAAATTGGCATGCAGCTCATTTTGTTGTTTTTGGAACACCATGTTAGTTTTCCAGCCTCATTTATCTTTATATATTTCTGCAACCATTGCCAAAGCCCTAGAGTAATACCTACAATCACTCAAATCTGGAATGGTACCAGGAATGCAGACTTTTGAATTATTTATTATTTTCACTGTTCTGTTGAAGTATCCCTACTATCAAAACCAACCACTAAAACATTGATTACCTATTTATACAACTTCTGAACTAGCTCATAATGCATATTGTTGTCTTTTGAGGATGTTTATTTGTTGAAGTTGGCATATTTGATTGTGTTTTGGAAGCTTGATGGTGGAGGTGTTGCAAGTGGGGGCCTACGAGAACTAATACCATGCATCGCAAGGACTTCTGTTGCTGTTGGTGTTGATGGTATTTTCATGGAGGTAAAACCTAGAAGACACAACAGTGAAAAGGGAGGAAGCTCTGATGTTGCTTTTTGCTCCTTTTATCTTACATTTCTGTTATGCTCCTCAAAGAATAAAGATACAATTTTAAGATTTATTTTGATGCATAATCCCGTGACAGGTACATGATGATCCCCTGAATGCACCATGCGATGGCCCAACTCAATGGGTAAAACCTCTCCATCCTTTGTTTCACATGTTGCAACCTTCATGATATATCTTGATACGATCACATGTTATTTATCTGTACTTTTGTTTTTGTCAGCCATTGCGCAATTTGGAGGAGCTATTAGAGGAATTGATTGCAATTGCTGTAAGTTAACCATCCTTGAGTATAGCCGAAGCCAAACATCTCAGTTAACTTATATTCTGTTTTTTTCCCTTTGTGCGAAGCGAGTCACCAAGGGAAAGAAGACGTTCAAGATTGATCTCACTCCATTCCAAGAATAATCTGCTGCGGTGGATAGGAAAAGGCACCGTTCCACTGTCGAATGGTTTCACCAGCGTAGTCATATCTCGATGAATTGTTCTTTGTATGCCATACTTTCAGTTACCAGTTGTGGTTGTTTGTATTGGATTGCCTGTACTCCCTTTTTTCACACACAAGCACACCAGATGTAGATAATTGTTTTCATTGCTGGACTAGTACTTCGAAAAATGCGAAACTATTTTGTTAGTTGAACCACGTTCTTTGATGATAAACTGTGTCCTGGCAGAAACACACAATCGCCTTATGATTATTAGCTTCCTCCTGCCTCTATTTATCCTGATGATAAATGGAGAGAGGTTTGGAAATTGGAACAACGTTGAAAGCTGATGCCGTTGGCGCATACTTATGCTTAGTGAGGAACAAGGCCATCAATCCACTGACAAATCCGTCGGACATGTATAATTTTTTTTTCGTTTGGCAAATGATTGCTATTGCTTGCAGAGAAAGGTTTATCAAAAGGCATTCGGGCTAAATGATCAATTGAATTGTGCACAAATTAGAAGAGGACTATCCAAGAATCATGGCCTGATAAAATCGAAAGATACAAGTTTTCAGCAGCGACTGCTAGATATTTGAACAACACTACGTCACTACCACCTTCCTTCAAGCAAGCTTGCATCGGTGCACCAGCCACCTGAGACCGAGAGATCTTTTTAGTGCATATATACAGGCAAGATAATTTTAACACCTGAATAGATGCTACTGTTACTTGCATTAGCGGTATCTAATCGCTCGGATTACTGCTTTAGTCGTCTGCTCCTTTTCCTCGTGGGTATCTGGCTCTGCTTCGAGAGATTTTTCTCCTTAAAATCCTTCACCATGTTGTACACCTGAAGACAAACCATCTTACAATTTTGTCGAAATTCAGAACAATCTGGCACTCAAAACATTCGAATTGTTATTACCTTCCGTATTCCTGACGTCAGTCCCATGGATTCAACTGAATCTTCATCAACAAACTTCATTTCACTTTCTTGTGCTTTATTGCATAGTTGGCCCACATCATCTACAATAAATTTAGTTAGTGACACGAGAAGTTAACTGGAGGAATAGAAAGTTCCTGCCAGTGAGGGGAACAAGTGACCCACCTTTCAGCTTCAGAATCATCAGCTCAACATACATCGTCAGGCGGATGTGGGAGAAGATGTGAACATGTTCGCCAACATCCTCCCTGAGGATTACATCGGATCTCTGTTTTTCCACATCTATGGCAAGCAACTGCTTCAGATACTTATCCATCTCTTTTCTCCTGTTTAGTGAATCAGTCTTCCCTTCATCCACAAGAACCGATGGGAACTCCCAAAGCCCTGCAAGCAGGCCCTCTTCTGGCCTCTTGATCAGAAGAAAAATATTATCCTTGCCCTTTGTGTCTGCCTTCTCTTGCGCCACGCCTTGTGCAATTTGAACGACACAAACAGCAGCAAAATTGCACCGTGGTTTGGCCTTTGGAACCACTAGTGGGTAGTCTGTAACTTCCATTGATGCATTTTCTCTGGAAAGTACGAGTGCTTGGCAGTGGCTAGATACAGGGCATTGGGAGCAACCAGGTTTTGCCTTGCTGCATAATGTTGCTCCCAATTCCATCATTGCTTGGTTGAAGTCTCCTGGCCTTGAAGGATCAACCAGTTGACCGGCAAGCTCCCTATGATCAAGCAAACATTGTCCAAAAGTCATGTAGAAGTTTTTATATCAGTATAAAGCTTCCCAATTCGAAATTAGGTATACAGGAAAACAATATGGTCACAGCGGGATCAGTATCAATATGGAACCAAATGCGGATACAGCCTGCACTTAGGTTAGGTGGAGATTGGCAACTGCGAACTAGGCTTGTAAATTGCAACGTAAATTGGTAAAATAAACGTGTCCATTTTAAATTATGGTATAGCTCAGTACTATGCCAGTAAGTTGTTCAGTGTGCAAATTATTCTAAGAGGATAAATTACCATACTTGGTGCTATTTTACAATAAATATCTAACATTGTATTAAACATATGACCAAGTAATAAAATTTAAATAACTATCAAGATCAGTTCTTTTAGACTTAAAAGGGCAGTTCTGCTTACCAGAATCTCTTCACTGTCGAGGATTCTTTTGGGTTATCAGCGATAGCATAGAGCCTGCTGATAACACGTACAACATTTCCATCCACAACTGGGACAACCTATAGTAACAACAATGTTGCAAAATCATTTGAATATGAAAAGGAGCATGCACATACTCATTTAAAGAGGAGCTATATGGTGCTCAACCTCATTGAAGGCTATGGAAGCAATGGCACCCGCTGTGTAATCCCCAATGCCCCGAATCTGACGAAGTGCTGACGCTGTGCAGGGGAACTCCCCCTTTTCCACAATCTGCTTTGCTCCCTAATTCCCCATAAAAAAAGTGCATCTTATGAAACTACAGACTTGAGATTTTTACTTAACCACAGCAGTCACTAGATTCATGTAAAACCACCAAGCACTGACCGCTATTAACATCCCTATTAGTTGGTCAGACAATGCACAAAGAGATGATGCGTGCATTCATGTTAGTCATTTAGTCTTTTTAAGGAAAAAATGTAACATTTATAGAGATGCTTGTGCAAAAGATCAAGCAAAAGCGATACGTTCCATATACCACAAAACTAGGAAATCTATCATCCTTAATTCACTACATCCAACGTTCTACAACCATGAACTACTGAAATCAATCAGTAAGCTGAAAATAAAGCAGAACAAAAGGTTCAACTACAGAATACTCATGTCAAAGGCCTAATCCTAACAAACTACCCAAAATGTCATCGGAACAACTTGCACATCGTCCAATAGCTGCGACACAACACACATCACGAACCAGCACTAAAATCTCTCTCCTTTCAAAGAGAGAAAATCTGAATCGAACTTCCAGGCTCGCTCTGGCAAAACGTCGAACAGGGCACGGGCACTGTAGAGGTTGCCAAACTAGTAGACAATTGGCAGCCTCTCCCTAGAATTTTGATCACAACTGCCATAATCAATCTCCCCACTCACCTCAAGAAGAAACCGAGCCCTCCGGTAGTACCCGAGCCCGGCCCACATCTCATTCACCTCCTGCAGCAAATGGCAACCAGAAATCAAGAATTCGGTATTGGATCAAAGATTTTGCATCAAATATTGAATCTTTCCTGCGCAAGAGAGACCCCCTCTCTCTTTGTCACGGTCTCACCTCCTGCGTGGCGCCGGCGAGGCTGTGCACGGTGGGCCACCGGGCCATCCACCGGGAGTAGTAGTCGACCACGACGGGCACCCGCGTCTGCTGCAGCATCACCTCTGACACCCACACCGCGTACGCCCTCTCCTCGCTCCCACCGCGTCCGCCGCCGCCGCCGCTCGACGGGGCGACACGCCACGGCAGGTCGCGCCGGTGCGCGTCGTACCACCGCAGCAGCCCCGCGCGCACCGCGGCCGCCGCCGAGGCGGCCCCGGCGGGCGCCAGGTCCTCGATGTCTGCGGAGAGGGCCGCGGCGCGCGGCTTCCTAGGCCGGTGGTCGCGGTGGTTCTTGGCCATGGACGCGGCGGGGTGGGATTTTGAAATCAGGGTCTTGGCGCCAGTGGAGAGAGAATGAGCGGGTTTGCGACTTTGCGTCGTCTTCTGAGTTCTGAGGACATCAACTTCAGCATTCCAGATGATATGAAAGGTTTGTTTGGGAGAGCTCCACCACTGAAAATATAGATCTGGAGCAGCAGCTCCACCGTGGATCTGAGATCCCATCATGGAGTGTTTGGCTTGTACAGCAGCTCCAGATCCACAAAATTGAGGTTTTGGTGGAAATGGCCACTTTTGGTGGGATAGGGTGTGTAATCAGTGGCATTGGTGGGTAATTACCACCTAACTCCACGATGGAGCACCCATTTAGGAGCTCCATGAAATCCATGGATCTGGCCCTCAGATCTAGAATTTTGGTGGATCCAGATTTCGCGGGGCTGGAGCGTTTGGGTAAAATTTCGTGAAGTGGAGCTGTTTTTCGTGGATCTAGAGCTGGTGGAGCTCTCCCAAACAGGCCCGAACTGATTCTTGTCGAATGCCTAGTTTTTTTGTTTTTCTATTTGCATCTTTATGCCCAGTATGAATTGCAGGAATTTTACACCATTTCTTTGCGTATTGAACTGTTTCATGTGAAATATATACGAAATTCCAATGAAATTCTTTTGTTCCAAACGGGCTAAGGGCTTATTTAGAACATAGGATTTTTATGAAAATATTGCAATAAGTTTACAAGTGGCAATTTAATTCTGAATCAATATCATATTCCAAATGGTTATTTGATTGTGAATAGGAAGAACTCGAGAGTCGAGACCATGTAAAAATAAAAAAATCTAAATGTGAGAGAACTAAATGAGACCTTACGATTCGTGCGTTGCAAAAACTGTGATGCAAAATCCTTTGTCACTAAGAGCCTGTTTGGAATAAGGGGACTGCTCTTAGATTTTTGTTTAGGATCTTAGGATTTAGATCCAAATCCCCATTTTCAATCAGACCTTAAAAAGTGTGCAAAGTGCGCCTAGCAACCGATGAGGGTCGTAGTGCTATTGTTTCTTCTTAGTAACAGTGGTGCTCAAAGTTGTAATACCAAAAAAAGAAGAGTTTTGGAGCGGCTGGGCTAGGCCCGAAGCCTAGCGGGCCCGGCCCAAGCCACCCCCTCTTATTAGCAAAGCCAAGAGGATGAACTCCTTCCTCGTGCCGACTCCACCACACCGTCGCTTCCCTTGCTTTTGTGCTCACTGCCGCCCCATGCGCCTGCACTGCCATCACCCAGCCTAGTGCGCCAGCGCCACCGCCCTTCCAGCCGCTCCTTCTAACCGCTGGTGTCGTCGTCGCTTCTCCAGGACATATGCCGTTGCTGCCATCCGCAAGTGCGTCCCTGCGGGCCGCCGCCGCTATGCCTTGCAACCTCACCGTCGCCTTGCTCCGGCCCTCGCGTTGCGCTCCCTCATCGCCACAGCCGCCAGCACCGACCTTCCTCTCGTCGGTCAATTGGAGAGGGGAGGGAGGTGGGAGTGGGGGGTAGCCAGGAGTGGAGGGGTGTTGGCCAGCCGAGGGAAGAGAGGGAGGAGAGAGTCAGCCAGCCAAGAAGAGGAAGAAATGAGGGAGAGCTCGGCCGGGAGTGAAGAAAGAAAGGAAGCAGGAGGCAGACCGAGAGTCGACCAGTTGTGAAGGGAAGAAAGAAAAGGAGAAGAAGGGAATGGTCAATTCCGATGCCTGATCTGCCCGTTCTGGCCAAGTAAAGAAAGGTAGTGCCTCGATCCAGTCATTCGGGGTTAGGGTAACACATCAATCCCTCCTCCCTGCTTGTTTATCAATTCGTGTAGAAGTTAAAATGCCGATTATTAGGATTGATGCTTGCCGGGCTTATTAGTGACTGATTTGAGTAGGCAATTATTAGCATGTGTGATTAGTGAGGGGAGTGAATAATTGGTATAGCTATATGGATGTTTAGATGGTGAAATTGGTGTTGTTGTGTTTAGTACGTTGTTGTTGTCGCTGAGTGTGAGTAAAGACTAGTAGTGTGGTGAAGTGCACACGTGTGTTGGCTGTGCAGGCCATACGTGTGTGCTAGTAGTAGATGATAAATTAATGTAAGATTAATTAATATAACTAACTGAAGAGAGAGATTAGCGAAAAGAGATATTAGAGAAAAGAAAGATTAGATGGTTTGTCTTTTCAGCCCATTAGTAAGCAAAGAGAGATTAATCTAGTTGACTTTGATCTGCGAGCAAAGATGATGAAATATTTAAATTTTGGTCGGTTGAGCACGGGGACAGCGGGGAGGTGTCTAGCGAGAGACGGATGATTTATGCTAGGTTTGTTGTGCGTAAGAGCGATACCGTTCGCTCATATGTGTATATATATGGCTTTAGAGATGAATTAAAATGGATGATGCTTATTCAGGTGGAAGTTCGGGTCTGGTGCCATCTACGTATTGTCCATAAGGTTGAACAGGCAAGTGCATGATAAACCGTTAAATTCAAGTAGTGATTGTTATTAAATGAATGTTGATGCACTACCTACCATGCTATTGTGAGTTGATTATTTATGTTTGCATGTTGATATAATGATGATTGATGAGTAATGGTACATGAAATGGACTATTGATGTTGATATGTTGCCAAGTAATGGTTATTGGAACATGACGCGTTGATATGCTTAAATGGAGAATTTGCATTGCATGCATTCATGTTATGGAAATAGGTGACCTTTGTGGCATTTATAGTTCACTTTGTGTGGACACGCCACGGGAGTGGAGACTAAGGTCTCCATATTAAAAATGACAGGCTATTGAGGTACCCGTATGAAAAAGAGTAGGCTTAGGTGAGTATCGATAGGTGCTCACTATGCTATACCGGTATAGGCTAAAAAGATATGCATATGCAATTGCATTGTGACAAAGAAAAGGGGCAAATGCATAATGAATGGTCGATGAAAAATTGAGAGAGATTAAATGGAGATGAGTGGTTAATGAGACTGTGATGGATATTGAATGACACATGTATCTGTTGTTTACTATTTTACTTTGTACTTGCTGAGTCTATGGACTCACGCTTGTTTTGTTGATCTTTTTCTAGGTGATCTGGATTGACGGCATGCACGGAGTGGGAGTAGACCCTTTTGCACCGTACTTGTTAAATAACAGCTTAGTCACCCACTGAGCATTTATGTTTAAACTCTTGTTAAGTTGTTTTAGATTAAACCTTAGCTCGAGTTTGCGTTGGGTATGTTGCAGGTGTGTTGGGACACGACTAGTCCCTATTGCTTGAAGTGGAGAATAGGTTTCTCTTGTCAATAGTAATTCCATATGACAAGTCTTGTGTGGCTCGCCATTTGATTTAGTATGTTTGCGAGCTCGTGGTGATGAGCCTCCATGGGCGTGGAGCTTAAAGTTTTGTTTGTATTATGTTTATTTGCAATATGAAATAGTTGTCTTATTGCAACTATTCTATACACACACACACACACACACACACACACACACACACATATATATATATATATGGGAACATTTCTAGTGCTAACAGGCTTTTCAGTGCTAACATGCTAAAACTTCTCCAGAGCCATCCGATCTGCTCCGTACGGCTCGGATCTAGGAAGGTGGGATGCCCCAACTCACTTATGCAATCTTTCACAAAACCCCCTACCATTCCCAATATTCTCCCCGCCGTATGAACTTCCTCCGCCTCCCGTCCGCCCGCGCGTCGATCAACGACGTCCTCGCACCTCCCGTCCTTTGGATTGCTTTTAGATGCATGCTAGTGCAATGGTATGGAAAGGAAGTCATTGACATGGATGGGAAGTCTTAATCATGGATGGAAAGTCTCACTCATAGATGGAAAATCTCACTCATGGAGCATGGGCACCATGATGTCCCTATTATTTATACTATATATATATAGTATAAATAATATATACTATATATATATATGTTGATTGCTATCTGTTGGTAGTCATATAAACAAGGGAGGTATTGCTGAAATTTTAATTAGCAGCGCCAACTTGAGATGATAAGTGTGCAGTGGTTGTATCCTGGGCTCTGAGGAATGTTGGGCTGTTACAAAAGTCATGATTGTTTCGGGGAGTCGTAAACTGAAATTATGAGTTTAGAAAGAAGTCAAGTGCCCTATAGATGTGCATTTGAAAAAGTTTCGAGATTAATCGATAGGAAAAAGTCCAATTTGGATCCTTCGACTATGTTCGAAGTCTAATTTTCGATCTCAACTTTAATATGGTTTACTTTACATCACTGGCTTAGACCTTAAGGGTGAAAATTAGACTGGAGATAGTTGACGAACTAAAATAAACTTTTCCTAATCGATCAACTGAGGTATTTTTATGTTTTAATACCATCTTTCATAGGAAGCTTAAGGGAATTGACGAAATTAGCACTGTACAATTGCAACTTTTCGGGGGGAGATACCTCCAGAGATCTCAATACCTCCAGAGATCTCAAAATTTACTCAGTTGCAAACCCTCCTGCTCCATTCAAACAATTTCATTGGTGCAGTGAAACTTGCATCGTTCTCTAAACTGCAAAATCTGTCTGTCCTAAATCTCTCAAACGATGTACTTCTTGTGGTGGACGGAGAAAACAGTTCATCGCTGGTGTCCTTCCCCAAAATAAAATTATTGCGTTTATCATCTTGCAAGATATCTAGGTTCCCCAATGTCTTGAAGCATCTACATGAGATTAATAGCCTTGACCTTTTAGATAACCAAATCTATGGGGCTATACCTCACTGGGCATGGGAGACTTGGAGAGGCATGAGATTAACAGCGCAGTTTTTTCCTTCTCCGGTTCAAGAGCCGCTTCAAAAAAGCCTGAGATTATGATCCGTGCTCAAGATCATGTCGCGTTCTCCGGGAAGTGGTGTCACCGGTGACAAGGCATCATCTAGTATGATGGCGAAAGAGAGTTCTGCTGTCTCGCTGTATTATCCGATGCTCATGACGAGCAATTATGCAGCATGGGCAATCAAGATGAAGGTGTACATGAAGACTCAAAGAGTGTGGGACGCGATCGAGAACGGCAACATCAATGTGCGCAAAGATCAGATAGCATTGGCGGCCATCTATCAGGGCATCCCAGAGGAGACGCTTTTCCTACTGGCCGAAAAGGAGACGACCAAAGCCGCGTGGGAGGCGTTGAAGACGATGCATCTTGGTGCTAATCGTGTGAAGTAAGCAAAGGTACAAACTCTCAAGACCGAGTTCGAGGTGCTGCATATGAAGGAAACGGAGTCGATCAATGACTTCGCCGTCCGGTTGACGGTCATCGTCAACAAGATACGGGCCCTTTGCGAGAAAGTGGAAAAGTTGCACATAGTGAAGAAATTCATTCGTGATGTTCCCTCATAGTTTCTCTCAATTGCTTCAGTCATAGAGCAATTTGGAGATCTAAGACAATGACTATGGAGGAGGTCATCGGTCATCTTAAGGCGTATTAGGAACGCATCCGCGACAATAGCAACAACGGCGACAGACAACTATTGTTGACCAACGCTGAGTGGAAGATCCGATCATCGAAACGTGAAGGCAAAAACACTTCCAACAATGGTGGCCAAGGCCGTCAGAATCGGAAGTTTGATAAGGCAAAAGTGAGGTGTTATAATTGTAATGATTATGGGCACTTTTGTTTCAGAATGCCCCAAGTCGAGAATGAAGAAAGCGTTTGTTGCTGAAGCGCTCAGCGATGATGAATCAATAGTGCTCCGATAAAGAGTTGAGTTAGGGATGTCGAGAAGATGTGTCGCCGTCCAAACTCAAGTAAGGTGAAAAGAAATCGGAATGTTGAGAAGATGCGTCATCGTTCTGTATCAAGTATGAGTTTAGTAAGTTATAGTTGAGACAGTCTGCCTTAATGTTTTAGAATCTTTGCATCTAGATGGACCCATACCAATTGAGTTGAGTTTCTACATGTAGCTTGCATGTAGAATGCTTCATGTGGAGGCGTGTCTGATAGTTCATAATGCATTAAGACTAAAACTAGAGTATGTTAAGTCAAGATTAAGGGGGAGATTATTAGAAATAATCTTGACTTCGAGTCTAAGACGCAGTAGAGTTCGTCTCCGTGTGTAACTCAAGTTGAAGTCGTGTCCAATTTAAAGTCCAAATACGTATGCTAGTGGAAGATTATTAGCATATATATCGAGGAGGCTTGTAGCCAGTTTTGTAAGAAAAGCAAGAAAAAGAGGAGCAAGTAAGAGAATAGAGAAATTCAAAAATTCTTCTGTGATCTCTCAGTTTATTTGCGATGTATGCGTTTTCTCCTGGATCAAAGTTTTAACAGAACATATCACATAATAAGTTTACTAGTCTTGGATCTGATCCTTTACTTACCATGGTGAAACCCTCTTTTTCAAGGCCTCCAGAAACAACCTCTCTGGAAGCATTCCGTAATCGATTTGTGGCGCAGTTAGGAGGCTACAACTCATCGATCTCTCTTACAATAACCTGAGCGGTTCAATCCCATCCTGTCTAATGGAGGATGTCAGTGCATTACAAGTATTAAGTCTAAAAGCAAATAAACTTGTTGGAAAGATACCTGATAACATCAAGAAAGGATGCGCATTTGAGGCGTTAGATTTCAGTGCCAATACGATTGAAGGGAAGATACCCAGATCTCTACTTGCTTGCAGGAACTTGGAGATCCTTGATATTGGAAGCAATCAGATTAGTGACTCGTTCCCATGTTGGATGAGTAAACTTCCAAACCTTCAAGTCCTTGTCCTCAAGTCTAACAAGTTCATTGGACAGACAGATACTGGATCCTTCTTATACAGGAGATGGAAATAACTGTGAATTTACAAAACTGCGCATTGCCGATATGGCCTCAAACAACTTCAATGGCACATTGCCAGAAGGGTGGTTTAAGATGCTCAAGTCCATGATGGCCAGGTCTGATAATGAAACATTAGTCATGGAAAATCAATATTACCATGGGCAATCATACCAGTTTACCACTGCGCTCACATACAAAGGGAGTGACATGACAATTTCCAAGATTTTGAGGACCTTTGTGCTCGTCGATGTCTCAAACAACATATTCCATGGTAGCATCAATATTACCAATTGCAACTCAGTTTGGCAACTTAAACCAACTTGAGTCACTGGACCTCTCCTCGAATGAGCTTTCTGGGACAATTGTGTGATCCAAAAAAGGAAGTCTATGTTGCAGTTGATGCTATTGTGAACGTTTGTAATTCGATCAATATTGTAGACGCTATTGTATCCATGAAAAAAAATGGATGTATACTTGACAACTAGCTAGCGTTTGGCTCTTGTTATCATGTGTCGAACACTTCTTTTACACCTACGACTATAACATGAATCATAATTTCAAAGGTTGTACTGACAAGCTAAATGAGAAACTAAACAAACGAACTTCAAACAAGATTTACACAGCTCTGCTGTGTATTCTCAAAACAGAAAAGATTGATAATTGTTGACTCCATAGTGCTTCCATGAATACCAGTAAGTTAGGAGCAGGAGAGCATACTACAGACATAATCTGACAGAATATATACACGATGAACAATGCACGACATCATTCATGCCCGACATAGAAAGCCCAACCTGTGATGAGCATCATAGGATAAACTTTAGAACAAACCAGAGCAACTAGCCAATTCCTAGCAAATTCATACGACTGCATAACCTACATGATCAAGTTCAACGCAAAACATAAGCCCATATAGCATAACCATTGGAAGCTCAATAGAGCTGATCATTAACTTCACTTTCACTTCTTCCCGATCCTTTTCAATAGAGCCAAAGTACTCTGAAGGAGATCAATTTGTGCATTATCATCTTCCTCTTCTGCTGCCTCGTCAAGTAACACACATATGACAATAGCAACAACGGCAGCGAAGAAGTCCTTTCTTTGCTTCCTTATTCTGATGCTATCCTCTTCATCTGCATACGAACACACGTTTGAGTATCTTCTTTTCTTCCTCCGAGCCCTAGCGTTGTCTTCATCCGTGCGTGAAAACGCATCCGAAGGTTCATCCGCCATGTGCAGACTACAAAAAATAGCGACCCAAAATAAACATTTGTCCAATGAATGGTAATTCAATCGGTTCCCTTACGCAGGCTCGCAAAAGCTCTCAGCAAGAACTGAGCTTCGCATACATGGCAGATGCTCAGAATAACCATACAAGAACCCTAGCATAGAAAGCCTAGCAGGTTAGACAAGATGTACCCATATCCATAAACAACCATTCTACTAGCTATGATTGAACAAGAGGCTTGGAATTTTTTTCGTAAAGCAAAGAAGAAAAAAAAATATACTGAAGGTAGCACTACTGCAGGAGACCTATAATCGATCATTCAGACTTGAATCTTGGCACAGTTGAACAGATTTGCTTCCTTGGTACACACATACGGTCTGCCGATTGCGACCAGCGATAAATACCGCGAGTTAAACGAATACATACAGGCGGCGATCACGATGTTGTGCGTACCAGCTCTCCCTGCGGAGCTCCGGCAGGACCGAGGGCGGGTCACCCGCGGCGGCGGCGGAAATCTACTTTTGGGGGGAATGGGGGAGCCAAGCGGCGGCAATCGATGAGAGAGAGAGATATATATGAGAGTAGCGCCAGCTCTCTATGGCCCCGTTTGGCACAGCTCTAGCTCCGAGATTTATGCTGGATCTGTAGTTTGTTGACTAAATTAAAGTGATTTAAATCTTTTTATTTAATATATAATATAAATGAAATGAGTCATGTAAATGCACTTAACATGTCTGCAACTCTAGATCCAGGATTTCCTAGAGCTACAGATGACCAGCTCTAGAAAATCTACAGATTTGAGCTAGAGCTCTGCCAAACGGGGCCTATATAGCCCAAATCTATCTTGGCATCACGGCCTTAACTGAATTAGGCTTTCTGGTAAGGGGATCTTCGTCATATACCCTCCCTTGAATTGGGGATTTCAGAATTTACCCTCCCACCTCAATGACATGTGGGGTCATCATAAGTCACTGACACGTGGGTCAGGAGGGTAAATCCTGAATTTCCATCTATAAGGAGGGTATATGATGAATAAATCCTTCTGGTAATGAGGCCCATTGACGAACGCTCAGTGGTGCTGAGCTATTTTTTAAAAACGATTTATTTATTCATTCATTTATTTATTTTTATAAACCGAATTATAACCAAAAAACATATATTGTAACTATAAATTATAAGCCATGGTAAAAAAAAGAACTCACGTGCCTCCTAGCGCATCGAAAGCTACAACCGTCGACGGCAGCGATTAGGAATTCTTTACTGTTCTAGCTCCTCGTGTCCTTTTTTTTGGGTAGATATGGCACTTGGTGTCTGTTTTTTTACGAGATTGGCCCCTTCCCGACCGTGGATCAACAGGCGGGTGACATGTAGTATTTTTGGGGACAGGGGCACAGATTCGCGGCCGGCGAGCACGGAAATCTGCCTAGCCTCGGCACGAACGCCGAGAGCAGCTATAAAATGGTCGGTGGTCGATGCTACAATAGTTGGTCGATGGTCAATACTGCAGTAGCTAGTCGATGATCAATGCTACAATATCTGGTCAGTGGTCGATGCTACAGTATCTGGTCAATGGTTAGAGAGTGGTCGAAGTTTACTAGTCGATATCTAACTGTGGTCGATAGTCGAAATTACAGAGCGGTCGGAGATCGAAGTCTATAATGTGGTCAGGCAATCGAAGTCTAAAGAATGGTCAAAGCGATCGAAAGCTATATAGTGGTCGGGGTAGGCAGAAGTTATAAAGTAATCAAGATGGCCGGAAGTTATGAAGTGGTCGGTAGTATGGCAGTGGTCGGAATGCACCCCCAACAGTAGGATTTGGTGGGCCCGGTAGTTCACGCGCACAGGGGGAGGGCAAAAACCCACAGCCACCGACCACTTGTCTGTGCCCGCCAGGCCACAGAATTGCCACGAGTTGTGCGCCAGTAGCTGTGGCTTACAAACAAAAAGGAGTCGTCGTTTGTATTGTCTATTAACAAATTGTTGGGTTTGCTTGGAAGTTGGAACCACTTACTACTAATTATTTACTGTTCTAGCCATGTATCTTTTTTTTTGCAGATATAGCACTTGGTGCCTGTTTTTTACGAGATTGGTCCCTTCCTGACCGTGGATCAACAGGCGGGCAACACGTAGTATTTCTGCGAACAGGGGGCACAGATCCACAGCCGGCGAGCGCGGAAATCTGCCTAGCCTCCGCACGTGCGCCGAGAGCAGCTATAAAGTGGTTAGTGGTCGATGCTACGGTAGTTGATCGATGGTCGATATTGCAGTAGCTAGTCGATGGTCAATACTACAGTATCTAGTCGTTGGTCAATGCTACAGTAGCTAGTCGATGGTTGGAGAGTGGTCGAAGCTTAGTGATTGATAGCTAAATGTCATTGATGGTCGAAACTACAGAGTGGTCAGAGGTCGAAGTCTATAACGCGGTCAGGCGGTCGAAGTCTAAAGAGTGGTCAGAGCGGTTGAAAGCTATATAGTGGTCAGGGCGGGCAGAAGTTATAAAGTGGTCAGGACGGTCGGATTATAAAGTTGTCGGTAGTATGGCAGTGGTCGGAACGCGCCCTCCAAACACAGGATTCGGGGGGCCCGACAGTTTGCGCACGCATAGGGGAGGGTAAAAGCCTGCGGCCGTCGACTGCTTGTCCGCGCCCGCCTGGCCGCGGAATTGCCATGCGTCGCCTGTCGGTTCCGCAGTCAGGAGGGGGCCAAAAGCTGTATCTGCCAAAAAAATACCACAGGGGCCAAAAGGAAAAAAAATTCTCTTACTACATGTAACAGCCATGACAGTGTCACTGAGATGTATGAATTGAGGCACTTGCCCTTACTTTGCTTTCAATGTTTTTAATAATTTACCATAGTTATGTGCTGAAATTTTCCCGGGATGCCTGTAACACATGACAGTAACACTCGAAGAATTTGCTTAAGTAATGACTGCGAATATCTTCTATTTGATTAATTGAATGGGACTGAAGAGCAGTAACATATGACTGGAAAAGGATGCTGGAGTGAAATGTGCATCACATTACGAACAAGGGGTGTGTGCTTTACAGACAAACAGCTGAATTCAGTTACTGGGAAGTAATATATTGTTAAGATCTGCAGGTGAAGTGTTAAGAAAATGTGCACCCCTGATCATTTTGGAGGTAGGATGGCAAAGGGCATGTCTTTTTTGGTTTTGGCTTTTGGCTACGGTTTATGATTTTTGGGTTGTCCATGAGAGAGAGTACATAATACTAGAAACTTGTGTGCGATTTTGGTCGATATAAATGAAGTCGCTACAGTGTGTACTATAACCAACTTGTAGACCCCGTTTTGAAAAGACACTCCGTTTGAAAATTAATTATTGTAGAAAAATCAAAGAGCAACTTTTAGAAACTGAAAAGAAGAGACCCAAAATGTTCATGCAGGGATAGTTATATAAACAACTTGTTCAAGTTGAGCTACAGCGTGTCAAAGAATGTCAATTCTCTATCATCTATTATTTGATTTAAGTTTTACAAAGTCTTTAAAAGAAATAAAAAGGTAGGCGCCACTCCAAAGTACTGGCTACAAAATTCCTCAAACAGTTCATATCGTAAGTAATTAATGAATCTATCCCGGATCGAGTGATAATCGGAAAAGTGATTTCTGAGTTCAGAAACAAAGCAACAGATTATAAACTAGCTCCTTGCCTTTTAATTTCGGAAGTTCAGCCTGATCGTAACTTAATTTAACATAAGTTCATATTGATCAAACTTTAGAGAAGAAAATGTTGAATGAACATGAATTTCTTTTGCCAAACTCTGAAGATATCAAAGATGCTTTCAAACCCTGTAATCGAATATGTACTGCAGAGATGCTCATCATACAATCCTAATCCTTATGTTCTCCCAAAAGAGGAAAAAATCCTAATGAAGGAGCTGTGCAAAAGCTGCACCCCAAGAAACTGAAGATTTTTTAATCCTAAGAAGTACTAATTAGTCTTTGTAACATTACAACTCCAAACTAACAAACCAACTACGTCACTTGAACAAATTGCAATGCAATGCCTCAAGTTGACCTTGACACAGTCATGTAAGCTTTCTTGGTTCATTTATTTGACAAATGGTAGGAATTAGCTCCAATATAACACTAAAGCTACCATTGGCTAATTACTTACAATTCTTTTTCCTGAGTAGCTGGATCTCGACAAGAAAGGATATTTTAGAAATCTCATTCTCCATTAATATCATAATAACTTAGCAATTTATTGTCCTTCTCTCCAAGCCCCTATCATGCCACATCACGAAAAATTATTGTCATCCCAAGAAAAGACGACCGGGTACAAAGTTGTGCATGGCCAAAAACTTCTTCTCCCAGGTCAACCAATGCCCTCCAGCTTGATATGCTATTTGAAAAGAATGAACGGGATTTATAAAACAATGCAATCATACAAAACTTTTGGCAATGTTTCGTTGCAATAACAGTTATTTACAGTGCTTTATACTCTGTATATGAACTGTGCTTACCATTACGTATAATCTTGTATGAACAATAAATTTTAAATAGGAAATATTATTTTAAGTAGTATGTTAGAAAGTGTTGATAGAATTTTCTATATGAGAATACTCCAAATTATAAGAGACATTCTTTTCACTGGTCATTCGTCAAACCTTCGATACATCATACATACCTTGTACCATTCAAGAGCCTCTTCTAGTCTTGCTCCCTGTCTAGCTTGCATAAGGGGAAAAATGGATGGCCTCATCCCCTTGGTCTTCAAGTTCCTGAAGAAGAAGAAGGCCATGAAGTACTACCGGTCCCTCTCCTCCGGTCCGGCACACATCGACGTCGCCGAGCTCGCAAGGCAGGACCTTTTCATGACGCCTCAGCACCCCAGGGCGCCGAGATGGCATGAAGGTGGCGGTGAGCCTGCTGCTCCCACAACCATGACACCACTCAGGGAGAGGGCCAAGAGCGGCAACGCGCAGCGCCTCGCCGTCATGGAGGTGCTGCCGCGGGAAACGTTCTCGCCGCGCAAGCACAAGGCCGCGCCTGCCATGGACAGGGGCTCAGGCAGGAGCCTTCTTGGTGGGAAATGAGCAAGAGTTTGTAGTAGCTAATGGAAATGTCTGTACAGTTCTCTAGTCAGGTGGCAAAAAGAGGTAATTTGTTCATATGGCATGTGAGGTTCGTAAACATAATATTCTTATGGCTGTGAAATGGTTAGTTTGTTTGATCTTCAAGGTATTGTATTCTTCCTGTATAATAATAAAACATTAATTACTGACTGATCTGATTGCATGATCTGCAACTAGTTTTGTCAGTTGGTACTTTTCCTCTTGCCAATTCCCATGGTGAATAGAATACCTTTGTGTATTTGCTTCTGTTGTTGAAATCTGGTGAAGTCGTAGCAACCATTTCATTGGGGTGTAAGTGTTCCAAAAGATAAATTGAGGTAAACTGGCACCCAGCAGCACTAATTCGTCATCACACTTTGAAGACACAGACCTACTACCATTGAGATTTCTCAATGTTTGCAAGGTTCATGTGGAATTCAGAAGTGACTGTCCTTTTTTTCCCTGACAGCCCAATTAAAATGTAACCAAGGTCAACAGTTAACCATCTTTACTAGTTTTGAATTTTCTTTCCTTACGTGAAAATAGATAGCATGGTTGGAATTGCAACTTGCTGCAATAATTGCAGTAGATGTTTTCCTGCTTGCTGCAATAATTGCAGTAGATGTGAAGGGTGAGGCTAAGATGGTGATTTTTTTTATTCACTTCCATGAATCTGCTTTACAAGATACTGGCTTCATGCTGTCCTGTTCTTATTTGTATTTTTGAGATGACAGAGACGTCACTGTAGACAGCACATGATTTTAAGCTTAAAAATCCATTTGAAGAAATAGTTTCCGGAAAAGCCAAAACTAAAAGCCACAAAAAAAAAGTATTTTGGGAAAAAAAACAAAAAGTACGACTTTCCGTTGGCAATTGCACAAACATAATATTTAGTACACGGCATTGTTTCAAGCCTACGGTAAAGAAACGAACTTTCACAGATACCATTCAGCAACACAAAACAAAGAAAAAGAAAGGCATGCGCCATGATGCGCGCCACATGATAACAGATTATACGATTTCCAATCAATGGCATAGATTGCATATGAGCAAATTGGCAGCTACTCAGTTGTTTGAGCTGCAAAGACCAAAATAATTTGCTAGAATTTTACCGAGTATTTTTTTTGGGATGAATGCAGATTTACAAACATCCAGGAAGAACACGCTCAGCATAATCATCACCATGGTTTTATTCACGACAGCACCACAAAATCTTAGTCACTGAGCAGCAGCAGCAAAAACCACACAATGCTTCTCAGAAAGTGAGATGAAAACTTACATCTATACCTCTGTAAAAGCCACTGACACGCACTCTCTAGTTACAATGCTCTTCGAGCCCTATTCGCAATTACAATGCCCTATGCGCTACAAAACTCCTTGTATGAACGGACATTCTCTCACCTTGATAGCCATGTAGGAGTAGTTCTTTAGGGATCTCTAGGGTAGATCTAGTCGGGGCTATCCTTTTCTCTTGGGATTCGAGTGCTACACTGAGAGGGAGAGGGGGTACCAACCTTCCGACGCGTTGGAGGAGGATGAGGCCATCTCGGGTTCGGCGGTGAAGATCTGCGCACGGGCAGCGACGGTCGGGGAAGAGGTGCTGGGCTCCTCTGCGGCGTGTCCCGGGCGACGGCGTCCCCTTGGCGGCGGTGAACGGCGGCGGTGGTGCTTCCCGTCGGCTCAGCGCCCCCTCAACAGATCGGTCTTAGGGTTTGTCGGTGGGGTGACGGCGGCGCGGTCAACCTCGTGATGCGTGCCGCCCGGCCCCCACCTCTGTATTTATAGCGCTGGCGACAGGGGCCCACCAGCCAAACGGGCTGGGCGCCCCCGATCAGGGCGCGGTCAAGGGATGGGCTTTGGCCGTTGGGCCAAAGCCCTGAGATCACTCTAACATTCTCCCCCTTGATCTCAATCTATACTTTATCTTTAATTACTTTTGACTTTACACATTCCATCACAGATTAGTGCATAGAACATGTCTCATCGTCACGGTCAATCGCCGATAGATTCAACAGTTACAATACACCTCCCTGTTCTGAAACAGTTACTTTAATCTTTGGGCCATCTTTTAGTCCAGGATCATAGACTTTCCCTTAAACCCATGCCGGCTACATGTTCTCTGAACACGTTGGGTGGTAAGCCTTTAGTAAGCGGATCCGCTAACATCTTTGCGGTACTTATATGCTCAAGACTTATAATTTGATCCCGAACTTTATCTTTCACAACATAATACTTTATGTCAATGTGTTTGGCAGCACCACTTGACTTATTGTTGTGGGCATACGTTACTGCGGGTTCATTATCGCAGTACAACTTAAGTGGTCTATTGATGTCGTCAACCACTTTTAAACCGGGTATGAACTTCTTTAGCCAGTTCACCTGCCCCGTAGCCTCATAGCATGCTACAAACTCGGCATACATTGTGGACGATGTAGTGACGGTTTGCTTTGAGCTTTTCCACGATATAGCTCCTTTAGCGAGAGTGAACACATATCCGGATGTAGACTTTCTATCATCTCCCGCAAAATCAGAATCTGTATACCCCACTATATGGAGTGAATCTGATCTTCTGTATGTCATCATGAGGCCTTTTGTTCCTTGCAAATAACGCAAGACTTTCTTTATCAATTTCCAATGTTCTATTCCAGGATTGCTCTGGAATCTGCCAAGTAACCCGGTAACAAATGCTAAGTCAGGGCGTGTGCACACTTGAGCATACTGTAAGCTTCCGACAGCTGAAGCATATGGAACCGCTTTCATTTGATCGATCTCATACTGGTTCCTGGGGCATTGAAAATCCCCATATCTGTCGCCCTTGACTATAGGTGCAGGTGATGGACTACATTTATGCATACCAAATTTCTTTAAGACTTTCTCTATGTATGACTTTTGTGACAGTCCCAATACCCCTTTGTTTCTATTTCGGTGAATTTCGATCCCTAGAACGAATGAAGCTTCACCAAGATCTTTCATATCAAAGTTTGAGGACAAAAACTTCTTTGTTTCCAGTAGCAGACTAACATCACTACTAGCCAGTAGGATATCATCCACATACAGGATTAGGAAGATAAACTTCCCATCTTTAAACTTTGCATAAACACAGTTGTCCTCTACATTCTCTTTAAACCCAAATTTTCTTATTGTACTGTCAAACTTCAAGTACCATTGTCTTGAAGCTTGCTTTAACCCATAAATTGATTTCTTTAGGCGGCATCCCATTCTTTCATTTCCTTCCACGACAAAACCTTTCGGTTGTGCCATGTAAACATTTTCCTCCAAATCCCCATTAAGAAATGCCGTCTTTACATCCATCTGATGTAACTCTAAATCATAATGTGCTACTAATGCCATTATGATTCTGAAGGAATCTTTACATGAGACTGGAGAAAAGGTCTCATTGTAATCAATCCCTTCTCTTTGCGTAAAGCCTTTTGCCACAAGTCGCGCTTTGTATCTTTCTACATTCCCTTGGGAGTCATGCTTTGTCTTGTAGACCCATTTACAGCCTACTGGTTTGGCTCCTTTAGGAATAATTTCCAAGTCCCAGACTTTATTAGTCTTCATGGACCTCATTTCCTCTTCCATGGCCTCAAGCCATTTTGAGGAATTTTCGCTTCTCATGGCTTCTTCAAATGAGGTGGGATCATCCTCCATTTGAAATTCCTCTGTATGATAAATCTGATAATCATCAGAAATAGCTGATCTTCTTACTCTTTGAGACCTCCTCGGGGCCTCCTCATTTGGTACATTTTCTGTTTGAGGCTGCTGTTGCTTCCCCTCATCTGTGGCAATAGGTTCTATATGATCCTGAAGAACAGGTTCTTCATTCTCATTCATTGTTGCCACGGGAGGAACAATAACAGGTGCTGGCACCACAGTGTCTTGCACCGTCGGTGCAGCGACAGCAGGTAGTGTGAAGAATGGCTCTTGAATCATCGGAATGGGCGCATATACCCGCTTCTCTTCAAGGTCAATCTCTCGAGCTACCATGCTCCCCCTCATTATTTCATCCTCTAAGAAGACAGCGTGTCTCGTTTCTACAAACTTTGTATATCTGTCTGGACAGTAGAAACGAAAACCTTTTGACTTTTCAGGGTAGCCAATGAAATGGCAACTTACTGTTTTGGGATCAAGTTTCCCAAGGTTTGGGTTAAATACTTTAGCCTCAGCAGGACTCCCCCACACACGTAAGTGCTTTAGTGAGGGAACTCTTCCTGTCCACAACTCGTACGGTGTTTTGGGCACCGACTTACTAGGCACTCTATTGAGAATATGAATGGCGGTTTTCAACGCCTCCATCCATAAACTCAATGGGAGTGTGGAGTAGCTCATCATACTTCGCACCATATCCATCAGGGTACGGTTGCGTCTTTCAGCTACTCCATTTTGCTGAGGTTCGCCCGGCATAGAATACTGGGCCACTATTCCATTTTCCTGTAAAAACCTCGCAAAAGGTCCAGGAACTTGTCCATATGGGGTATGTCGACCGTAGTACTCCCCCCACGATCAGATCGGACTATCTTAATCTTTAAATCGTGTTGGTTTTCAATTTCAGCCTTAAATATCTTGAATTTATCCAAGGCTTCATTTCTTTCTTTGATTGGATAAATATATCCATAACGGGAGTAATCATCTGTGAATGTTATGAACGAGTCATATCCATCCACACTTTTCACAGGAAAAGGACCACAAATATCTGTGTGAATAATTTGTAGAACTCCTGTGCTTCTTTTAGCGTCTTTTTTAATTTTCTTTACATATTTTCCTTTAATGCATTCTCTGCATTGTTCTAAGTCTGAGAACTCTAATGGAGGAAGAATATCATTCTTTACTAGTCTTTCTATTCTCCCCCTCGAAATATGGCCTAAACGACAGTGCCATAATTTCAACGACTCATCTAGAGTTCTCTTTCGTTTTCTGTTTACATTCGTAGACGAGGATTCAATCACTTTCTCGCACGCAACGTTCTCATTATCGCATACGACATTCACATCATCACACAATGATAACAAATAAAGCTCATTCTGTAATATGGCAATACCAACACATTATTTATTAAACATTATTTCGCACTTGCCATTTCCAAAATTGCAATCATAACCATCTTTGTCCAAATTTGACACACTAATCAAATTCCTCTGTAAAGAGGGTACAAAAAGGACATCTCTAAGTAAAAGAGTGGAGCCATTAGCTAATCGGAAGTTATTAAAACCTCCCCCCGTCTGCTGCTCTCACAGAATTTTGGGCGACGTGGAGGCAAGACGAGTCGACACGTTGGCGCGGCTCCCGCGGGCGACCTGCTCCCTCTCGCGCTGGCGCCCGCCCGAACCCCGCCTTCCTCCCTCTCGCGCGTACGCAGCGCCCTTGCCCATGCCGCCCGTGCCCCCATTCCGCCTCCCCCCCTCCCCCGCTCCCCCGCCGCCGCCCCCTCCTCCTCCCCCCTCCTCCCTCCTCCCCCCCCAACCCCCTCCTCCCCCGCTCCCTCGCCGCCTCCCCATCCCCCCCCGCCGCCGCGGGATGGGATGCTCGCGGGGGTGGATGGACTCAGCTGCGGCCGGATCCGGTCGGCGCGGAGGCGGAGGGGGAGGCGCCGAGGCCGGAGGGGGAGGCCGGATCCGGTCGGCTCGGAGGCGGAGGGGGAGCCGCGGAGGCCGGAGGGGGAGGCCGGATCCGGTCGGCACGAAGGCGGAGGGGGAGCCGCGGAGGCCGGAGGGGGGGGGGCCAGAGCCCAGAGGCCGGAGGGGGAGCCCGGATCCGGTCGGCGCCTCCCCCGGATTTTCCGTCGCCCCCTTGCGCTCCTGCTCTCTCTCCAGCTGCGAGTTGTTCATCGGCGGCATGCTCGGCGCCGGCTGCGACGCGGCCAGCAACGGCGCGGCCACGACGAGCGCCAAGAACGCTGTCGCCGTCGACCTCCTCATCACGCCTGAGCCGCGCAGTGTCTGCATGCAAATGCAACGGACAATGGAATGTTGGTTGCCTGCTATGCGCCTATGTGATTTGAGGTACCACTGACAAGGATTTCTGGGAGGAAGTTTCACATGTGATGCATATCACATGACAGAGCCACATCCTGAAGGTGAAAAATATGCCTTAGCCTTGTGGTGCATTTGTTCTTCTATTCTTGTGCTTTCCTCACATTTTTAGACCATTTTGATACTAATATTATGTAATTATGTTTATATAATATCAGGGAGGGGGCACTAAGACTATTAAGTTGTCTTTTAGTAAAACCACAACTGCAAATTTTCTTTTCACTGGGAAAAATTGTGTGTAACAATGTTTGCTCTGAAGCTCATTTCAAAAAAATGGCTATGAACTAAATTAAATGTAGGTGGTCCTTGGCACCATGTGCAAGTAGGAGGGTGGACTAATAAAATAACTCATGAGAACATTTATTATCCTGAAGTGTTAAACAGATTGATGATGTATTGATGTGTTGAATTTTGGAATGGTCCAGCACTCCAGCCTATATCTAAATAAAAAGAGATGAGGAAGTATAATCCAATCTGTATACAAAGAAAATATGCTATCCAACCCATATCCAAATGTCCTTATTCCTTGACAAACACAACCATACATGGACCCATTTGGGTTGCGAACCTAATGTGTCATTGCTTCAATTATACTAAATATTTGTCACTGCTTTCTCAACCACGATTATTAGCTGCCGCCTCCTATGTGCTTGTGCGCAATGCAGCCTACTGTGACCTGGTTGGCGCTTGCTGCTTCTATTGCTGATATCCATCTTCCTTGTGCTGCAACTATTTCTGCCACCCATCACTCTATTTTCTGCAACAAGGACTGGATGCTTTGATATATCACCTTTTAGGCTTTTATATAGCTTCAGATGCTCCTTTTGCCGATGTGTACGCTGCTTGCTGCGACATTTACCATCATGGGAATTTCCTGCACCACATACTCTGTCATCATTTGAAGCAACAAAGCTTATCTTAGTCCAAAATTTTCTGATTGATGTATTTTTCATTGGTGTAATGGCATTTTTCCCCTATTGTAGCATAATAGCCATCCGTACAGGATTAGATAGGGTAATGGATTTGAATGGACAGTTGAGCCCTATTGCACTATTTGACCTTGCATTAGGATGATTAACAACTCTCCCTTAATTTGTCTTTGTGCATGCATGGTTCATATAACTCTTAGGTGCATAAAGCTAAAGCTGCTGTTGGCTTGATGGTACTGATCTGAGTAAAATTAATTGTTTCCACCTCCCTTGGATTCCTTTTGTCTATGAAGCTTCTCATTGCAGGTTCTGTATATGCCTGCTTTATAAGTATTGACATTAAAATATTTTTTTTTGTTAAACATGATATTTATGCTTGAGTGTTGCGTATGGTGACTCATATCCTAATGTTTTAGGTTTTGAAAAGGTGTGCTATATGAAGATTTAGATGAATTCTAATATAATTATAATTCTTACTTTCTTCTAAAGTAGGATTCCTACTCCACTATAAAGGACAGCTAGGAGGACTATATAAAGCCATGAGGAGTGGCCATGGAGAACCCAAAGTAATCAAGCAACAAAACAAAGAAGCCACTTATCTAAAGGTAGAGATGTATGAGAGGATTATATGCTAGGTTAATTTTTAGCACTAGATTCTTATATATGGTAAAGATCCGAAAGTCCTAAAAGATTCAAGAGGATTGTGAGAGAGCGGTAATCTCTTGTACTCTTTTGAAGATTCATGGTTTTATTCACTTTAGAAACAAAAGAAACACTTGTCATGGTGAAGAACTGCAGTTGGCTTCAGGGATCCTTCATTGCAATACAAGGGCCCATTTTTCTTTTGATATCTTAAAGGCTTACACCTTTTATGAAAATGTCTGTCGAAGCTCTCATAGTACGGAGGTCCACTGGAGAACAATCTTGACATTGTTAAATTATCACAAGGGATGGCAAAGTCTAAACCTGGCTTCGATGCCCTTCACTTCTTTGTTCTTCGGCATGTTTCAGTTTGCGGCCAAGCCTTTGCTATTATATATCATACTGTTGTCATATTGACCAGGAGTCCAGGAGGGTGACTGCTGTGAAATCTCAACTCGCCAATCTGTACCTCACGAGCTGAACTTAGTCACGTCTTCGTAGTATGTACCATCCTTAGTTGATTTTTACTGAGACAAAGCTAATGCTAACAGTTTTGTCTTCTTGTTCTGATAACCATGTTTCTTTCTTTTTTTAGGGCAAATCACAAGAGCTTTATTAATTAGGAAACGTATCCTATGCACCCACCCATTCCCGTGCAGTCTGCACTCGCCCACTGTGCAGCCGGGATAAGGGCCTCTGCAGCCACAGCTCGGACATCATGATCTGGATCCTCCACACCAGCCTTACAAGCATGAAGGACATAGTCAAGAAAATCTTTAGGCCCTGTTTGGAATGCGGGAATTTTTCCCGATTCCTGCGGGAATTGAACTGTTTCCTGCAAAATTCCTGTAAAATTCCTGTGAAATTCCTCTGTTCCAAACAGGCCCTTAACATTTCCTGGTGAGGCAGGAAACAGTATAAGCAATTTTGTACACAAATTGGATATCAAATCCATACATCAGAAAGAAGGAACCATTGAAGGAATTTGAAGCACTTATCCGTTGTTTTAGCCAGAATCCTCAGGCATACCTCCTGATTTCAGAAATCTTCTATTTTTTTTGAAAGGCTCTGGAAATCTTCTTTGTTTTTGTAATTAAATGATTTGCATTTTTACATTGCAGCTAAGAGTAAACTCAACAAAGTCAATGACTGGCCACCTGCTAGGAGCTGCGGGTGGAATAGAAGCTGTTGCTGCTATACAAGTATGTTTTACTGTAGTTTTTGCTTTTAGGATTTTTTGTTTAGCTACCTTATTCTATTGTTTAAAAATTGCCATTTTGGTTCCTGGACTGAAACTTTATGGGTTTTCTTGAATTTTTCTACATTAGTGTGTTTTCTGCCCAATTTGTTTATTCCAGCATGACGATGTCAGCCAAGGGCAGTTGAAGATGTTATAATAAGATAACCAAGTTTCACTTCCTGTTAGAATTAGGGCCAATTTGGCATTGCTGCGTGGTGCTGTGGAGTCAAGTTATTTATATAGAATCTTTACCAATTATAGTTTTTTATACAATTCGTACTGCAATGCCTAGCACACCATTAGTATCCAGCTTATTATAGCTGTAAAAGATTCTGAAGGATTAATGGCTTCGATGATCAATAAATCCAGCTGTTAAGTCTGTAAGAAAAAATATGCTGCATGCAATGAGCATCGTTGTCTAGGTTTATTGAATTTACAGTTCCTCATGTGGGCACTTGGCCAGTTCATGTACCCTGAATTAGCCACAAAGAGAACTTCAACTGGTTTGCTGGGATTTATGGTTGTTTGAAGTGAAGGCTTAATCCTACCAGCCATCACTAGAGTTTGGTTGCATACTTGTAGGGTATCCAAATACAGCGCCGTAAGCAAGCGATTGAAGGTATGAAACAGTTCATGGCAATTGAAGTCATGGCAAGGCGCGCAAAGCGCGCCCAATGTTCTAGTTCTAATGAAAGATCGCCAACGGCTTCAACTTCAGCTTCGACTCCATTTGCAACTTTAATGCATCTTTCTTTTCTTTGCGTAGTCCTCGTCGAACGGAATCCCTGTAATGAATTAGCAACATGAACAGTTGCTCCTGAGTCAATCCACCAAGTGGATTTCGAATATTTCACATACAGGCATTCATTAATAAAGGTAATAATGTTCTCACCTTTCTTAGCCATTATCATCTTTAAGTAGTCAGGACAATCTTTCTTGTAGTGTCCCGTCTTCTTGCAGTGAAGGCACTGGTCTTTGTCTACAGCAAATTTATTCTGTTGAGGCTGATGTACAGAGGTTTTACCCTTGTTCTTTGAGAAGGGGTTACTGTTGTAATTCTTTTTCTTGTTTTCCCTCACAAAGTTGATAGCACCACCATGTGAGGATTTGATTCTTTCCTCCTCTTGCACGCACATAGCTATGCACTTTTCCATGTCCCATTTTTCGGGCTGCATATTATAGTTGACAACAAAAGTGTCAAACTCTTTTGGCAAAGAAGCAAAAACCAAATGAATAAGGAACTCATCCTTGAGAGCCAAATCCATCGGTTTCAGTTTAGATGCCAAGTTGCTCATTCTAAGAATGTGCTCTCTTATTCCATTGCCACCGCCAGAATACCTCTCTGTTACCAGCTGATTAATCAGCTGTGTAGCATAAGTCTTTGAAGAGCCAGTGAACTGACTCTTTATTTTATCAAGGTATTCAGTGACAGTGTCACACTCTGCAATTGAGCCCAGAATAGCAGGCTCAATTGTGTTCTTTATCACAGCCATACATTTCTTGTTGGCTGTGGTCCATTTCTTATGATCAAGGTCATAAGACATCTGTAAAGGGGCATGATCCCTCTGTCTTTTCTGCCATGCAGTGTCATCCTCATTCTGTTCCCTCACTGGCGCCAAAGGCTCAGTGGGACGTGCTGTAGTGAGGACCCAGTCCACCTCAGCCAAGATAAAAGCTAAATCTAACTTTTTCTTCCACTCTCCATAATTATCACCTTTGAGAGTGGGGATTTCTCTAATACAACTCATTAAGTTGTATCCTCCTGAAAAAATATTTCAAATACAGTGAGAACGTAACATCAAAATTATATGCCTTATTTCCAACGTTGGTCAAAAAAGCGACATACAATTTAAAAAACAATTCTATCATACATTAAATCTACATCACCGTTGGGCAGAAATAGAAATAATGCATGAAAACAACATTAAAAATTTATAATATTGATATTAACAACGTTGGTCAGAAAATAACAATATCATAAATTTCTGGAAATTTTATCTATTTTTTTCAAAATTAAATTCTCCCGTTGGTTCGAATTTAATAATGAAAAACAATCAATATTAACTTTTGCAGCGGAAACTGTAATTATTCTAAAATTAATACATTATTCAGAAGCATTAGACTGTGCACATTTAATCTCTGGAAAAATTAGCACGTTGGTGCAAAATTTACAGAGATTTTAGTTCAAATTTCATTGAAATTCATCAAAAAATGCTTCTGAAAAATAATTAAACATCAATTTCGGGATTTTACTGTGCATAACGGCCATTCGGCCTGTTCAGCCCGGCCACGGCCCACGGCCTGCCGGCCTTTTTCTCCCCGTGCGGCCGAGCGCGGCCCAACTAGCCGCGCCATACGCGCGCGCGCTCGCTGCGGCCTGCTCGGCCGGCTCCCTCGCTCGCGGACGCGCTTGCCCACGCCTCACGCGCGGCCCGCTCGCCTCGGCGGCCTGCTCGGCCGGATCTCTCGCGCTCCTCACGCGCCCACGCGCGCGCTGATGCCGCGTCGCCCCGCGCCCGGCCAACAACCTGGGCCTGGGCCGGGAATCCCCTCGCCCGCCTGGGCCGAAACCAGCCCGTGTGCGCTCGTCGCCGCTCAGCCGCCCGATCGGATCCGACGGCTGCGCGGCGATTTCGCCCGATCAAAACGGCGCGCGGCGGACGTCCCCCGAAAACCCTAATCATTTCATTCCTCCCCTTCTCTCGCCTCGCGCCCGAGCGAAAACGGCGGCGGCGGCGACGACCTCGTCCACCCGCCGGAGAAGAAGCAGAAGTCGGCGCCGCCGCGGGCCCTCTCGCCGGCGTGCGCGCTCGGATCTGTCCCGCGCGCCGACGGTGGCTTGCGCGTGGAGCGCCGGCGAGCCCAAGTCTCGGCCGATCTCCCGCACGCCAGCGACGACGACGGCGGTCCCCGGTAAGTCCCGGTCTTTTCTTTAGGGTTAGGGTTCGGGTTAGGGTTAGGGTTCGTCGTTCCCATCTTTTCTTTTCTTTTTCCTCCGTCTAGATCTAAACGCTAGGTGGCTCTGATACCATTGTAGGAGTAGTTCTTTAGGGATCTCTAGGGTAGATCTAGTCGGGGCTATCCTTTTCTCTTGGGATTCGAGTGCTACACTGAGAGGGAGAGGGGGTACCAACCTTCCGACGCGTTGTAGGAGGATGAGGCCATCTCGGGTTCGGCGGTGAAGATCTGCGCACGGGCAGCGACGGTCGGGGAAGAGGTGCTGGGCTCCTCTGCGGCGTGTCCTGGGCGGCGGCGTCCCCTTGGCGGCGGTGAACGGCGGCGGTGGTGCTTCCCGTCGGCTCAGCGCCCCCTCAACAGATCGGTCTTAGGGTTTGTCGGTGGGGTGACGGCGGCGCGGTCAACCTCGTGATGCGTGCCGCCCGGCCCCCACCTCTGTATTTATAGCGCTGGCGACAGGGGCCCACCAGCCAAACGGGCTGGGCGCCCCCGATCAGGGCGCGGTCAAGGGATGGGCTTTGGCCGTTGGGCCAAAGCCCTGAGATCACTCTAACAAGCCACTTCAACTGGCACCTTAGATGAGCCCAGCCAGCAAAGAAGCAAAGAACCTATCTGAAAAGGTACAATACTCAATCATGAACGTGTTAAGTCTTCTATTTCCTCAGTGTATATATCACATCTACCGTATGCAGGTATGCCTTTCTCGTCGGTGCAAAGTAACGGACTTCTCAACACAAAAAGGGAGCGGGCTTGGTATCGACATTACAGTATGTTGTTAGGTTTGTGGGATGAGGGGAGGGGGCTGTATGGAGTGTCAAGAGGATAGACGGAGTGCTATCTCGTGGAGGAGCAATCTCTTCTGAGCAGCATCAATCACACCGTTGCACTCTGCATTCACGAGGACCTCACTCATGATTGCAGCGGCATGCCCAGTGGGCTCTTCGGATGTCCTCCTCAACATGAACATCTGCACGACAGCAAGGCAGCATCCATTAAACCATTTCATTACGGATTGCACTACTTAGCTAATAATTGTCTATTTGAACACCAGATGCGGTGTGCTGAAACTTATATGAAATTGGTATTTCCTATTCTATCCTTAACAGTGTAGACTTCTATTTTACTATCATATTTGACTAACTGACACAAGCACATGACTTAAGATCCCATAATACACAATTAGAATTAGGAAACATTTATTAAAGTCGCAACTTCTAGATATCTTCAGCAAAGCCCACATTATTTCACAAAACACAATTAAATTTATTTATTTCATTATATGGACAAGCATCTTCATGTTCAAAAAGATTATATATGTAAATTCTATCACGCATATCCAGTGTACCTAAAGAGATAAATTACCTGTCCACGATGAGATATCTCAAGGCACCCAGGTGGCTGGATCCATGGTTCACCATCAACCTGAACAGGGAATGAACTGTGGAGGTGCAACCTTATAACTTTCCCTTGGGCTAGCCGGTGTGCTCTTGAAAGTCCTACCTATCAACCACAGAATTTATTGTAAGTAAGTTGCTACCTCAACATTATTACTAAAAGGCTAATACTACTACGAAGCAGCAGTGACAACAGCTGCTTTGGAAAATGGAAAGACAGAGAATAAGTTAATAGCATGTTAAAAATGCAGATTATGCTTACCTGCAGTTTACCTAGATGCCATGTCCCAGATATACAGACCACCTCAAGCATTTTGTCATGCATTGATTGCAAACGGAAATCATCATCATGTTCATTATCATTTTGCCAAAGATCAACACCACCCATGTAGCTAGCGATATTCAGAACAATCACACCTTCTGCATCCTGATGAGAAAAGCAGATAAGAAGCTCCTCCGAAGATAAATCACAAAGTGGAGACACATGAAAGATATAAAGCAGGTTACCTCTGGAATTTCAACGTTCTTTCCATCAACGTCAAGGCTAACATGCCATGGTAAATCAGCACATGACCTATCCATCATGTCCTTAGCACCTTCTCTAGCATATATCAGCTTGTTGACAAACTGAACAGTAGAAAAAAATTGCATTGACTTTTTTTGCTGAGATAAATGATAAGGCTAGAAAGTAACATAAGATCAACAGCTTAGGACTGTCTGGATTGCAGGAATTTCAGAAGAAACAGTTCATTTCCTACAGGAATATGAGAAAATCCTTGTGTTCCTAATAGGAAATATCAATTTGCAGAAAGATGTAAACTGCGGAAGGAAAAAAGATATCCCTACCTGACTGCAAAATTTACCTGGTCTTTCCTCCCTAGTAGTGTGGAAGTCATATGCAACCTTGGCATCGCATCCAACACCTACAGGTCAACAGAAAAGAGAACATATTCAGCAACTTCTGGCTCAAGTGAGAAATGTAGTGTAAGAAATGTTGAGTAAGATGGTGGTAGTTGAAGGATGTGGCGTACCTAGATAATTAGTCATAAATTTTACTTGCTTGGTGCATTGACCTTCTGCTCCATTTTTCTCTTCGATGGCTACATTCCAGCGATCAAGCACTGTAACTGCTGCGTGGTCAATGTCATTTAGAAGTGCACATATCCCCCCTTGTCCTTCAACAGAAGACAAACCTCCACCCCAGCGCATAACTCGTGATAGGTCATTTCCTGTTCCTAGCGGAAGAATGGCAACAGGGGGAGGAGATTCGTAGTTCTGCTTTTCAATGGCATCAAGAACCCATGCTACAGTTCCATCTCCACCACAAACAAGGATTCTGAAGTGTTTTACATTGCAGAATAGTTGCAATCCAGCTTCAGGTCCCTGAGAAGCACTTAGCTCAAATATCTGAAATAAGAATTGAGATTGTCCAAGCAAGATTAGTATTAAATCTGTTACAATCAATAGTACCGGTGAAGAAACTAATGGTAATTATACATTAACTAAAATATAAACATTTGGTGTCAGATTTCAGTGCCTATTTGGTAGGAAGAACACACTGCAAGTGCCTAATAGAAGAGAAAAATAAAACAAGTTTATTATTCGAGCAACCGTTAAATGGCAATAGATCAATCCAGAACCTATATCAGGCAGGATAATTGAACTACTTAACTAGAAGTCTTGAATGAACTAAGGTATTTGCTGGTTACAGTATTTCCGTAGATGTATTCATCAAACGCTAGAAGAACTTGCAAAAAAGTTTATTTGACTCAGCAGCTGATAAGAATGAGCTGTTTCCACTTTCCAAAGTAAAGAACAAGGCAAATTACCTGTATGGGATTCAACAACATGTTCAGTCTTCTTCTAAGAGAAAGCCCATTTCGGCCTCCACTCTTGCCATTGATGAAAACAAGCAACGGCATCAAATCTTGTGGCAAATCTATGAGTTCATAATTCCTTTTCCCTCCGTTAGGAGTATCAGATCCATGTGTTTGCTTCAGAGAGTTTTCAGACAACTTAGGATTTGCTAGTGCATACTTTCCATTGAGGTTCTGCAGTCTAGCAAATCCTTCAAGCACCGAGTCAAGGATTGAGCTGTTTGTGGAAGTCGGATTTGTCTTACCACCAGGATGGTTGTTAATGCGCTTCTTGCTCCGTGGCCTCCTAATCCGACCCCTAACTGATGAGGTAACAAACCCTTCCTTGATTGAGTTGAGCACTCCACTGATTGCAGGACCTTGACCAACTTCCTTCACTGATTGAGGAGGAACAATAAGCCTTCTGAGCAGGCCGAGATCACAAGTGTTCCCCGTCTCCTTCAACAGCTTTGCATGACAATCAACATGGATCTGCCTCTGGCACCACAGGCAGCGCCATATAGGAGAGACACCAAGGAACGGCACACCACACGGCTCATCGCAGTAGTCGCAGGAGGAGGATATCTCCGGGTTGTCATCCAGCTCCACCCACCTCTCCGACCAGTGATGCAGCAAAGCGGACGCGCCAGCCTGCGCGACGCACTTGCAATCCTTCTCAGCACCCGGCGAGCAGTACCAATGGGCCGCCACCCCGCACACAGAGCACCGGTGAACCACGTCGGCGTCAGCGCCCCTCGAGCCCACGCCCTGAGTGGAGCCCAGCGACGACAGGCACACGCAGCACGTCGAAGGCTGGCCGCCGCGGAAGCAGTCCTCGGCCCAGGTGTGGCTCGAGCTGGGGCACCGGAGCGCCTTCCAGGCGGCCTTCTTCTCCCTGGCGGCCGCCTTGATCCAGTAGAGCGACGCCTCCCTCTGCAGCCTGAGGAGCGCGTAGATGAGCGCCGCGAGGCCGAAGGAGCCGGCGGTGATGAGCCACCCCAAGAACTGGAGCCCGGAGGCATCAACCAAGCGGGTCATGATCACCAGCAGCGATCCCACCAGGTCCATCGCAATTAGCCACGCTTGCTGGCCTCAAATAGCACAACCTGCAGCAGAAACAGCAAGAATCACCCACAAATCTCCATCCAACACAAGAATCTTACCGGAATACAAAACTACCATCCTAGAGCTTAAATGGCTTAAATGTGCGCTAGTGCATCTTACGCCATGATGAACTCAATGATTTTTTTTTCTGGCGATACAAGATATTTTGAACGAGATGGGACAAGGGGAGGGGAATCACACCATGAATTGCGCATTAGAACAGAAGGAAATTTTACCACCCAGTCTCTCCCCCTCTCGGATCGCCTTACTTACCAGGATCACCATTCCCCCCCCCCCCCCCCCCCCCCCGAATTTAGCGCGAGGACAGGAACCAATCGAATCCAAACTGGAAGGCAATCGAATCTAAACGAAGCTAAGAAGCGATCTGGCGCGGGGAAGCGCGACCTGGATCCGAATCCGCGCCCCCCAGATCCCGCATTCCCCGTCCCAAAATTCAAACCCCACCGCACACGCGCAGGCACAGATTCGGCAGGATCGCTAGCAGGGGCAGAGGCACGCACCTCGGGGTCCGGATCAAGCAAAGCCTAGCTCGCCACGCTTGGCTTGGCCGGCAGCGCCGCCTCGCTTCCTCTTCCGTAGGTTTCCTCGCCGTGTCGCTCGCTCTGGTGTTGGGCGCGGGGGAGAAGAGGACGACGACGACTCGGGGTCGGGGTGGCGTGCGTTTAAAAAGGCAGCACGATCTTTAAAGCATAATAAATAATTGATAGATATTATTTATCTTTTTATTTATTTTAAGATTAATGCTATTATTATTAAAGAGGAAAGCATAAAAGCACTATAACAGTTTAACTTTTTGTCTTCTTTTTTAAATAATATAAATTTACTCATTTTCTTATATGTTAATATTAAAGTTTATTTGTGATATTTTAGTGCTCGCCAGATCTATTTGTGATATCACAAATAAATTGTAAATTTTATTTATGATATTCTTTTGCCTTTTCGTGTTGATCTTGTCAGTTAGTTGGGCGCTGTTTGATAACTATGCTTGTGGCTGCTTCGGTTGCTGCGTGGGCAGCGTGTTCCTGTCGATGGGATCTGTGCGTTCACCTCTTCCATGGATTCGCATTTTGAACAAACCACGGTGATATAAGGTAGAATCTAAAAAAATGATAATACAAATAAGAAAACATCCAGAACATTCAGTTTTTTCTTAAAAGTTCACGGAAATATCAATCGCGTAAGTTCTACTTTAAGAATTCAAGGGTAAAATAATAACAAGAGAAAGATTTGCCACTTTATCTTTGGATGGGTTTTTTTTACTACTATAGTTAATGGTTTTTGGTCTTAACATAAGTGTTTGTGCGAACTAACCAAATACCGATAAGCTTATAAACTGTTTTAAAAAGTTATCCTGATAAGCCGCTTCGAAATGACGATAGCGACGTCGTCCGGTTTGTTTGTTCGAAAGAAACTATAAGTCATAAGGCCTCGTTCAATCTAACTTATTTTAGCGGTTTCTGGCTTTCGGCTGTTGCCTTTTGACTGAATTGTACTATAGCGGCTATTAGTTTTTCCAAGTCATTCAATTAAAGAAAAAAAATAAAAAACTATCGTTACGTCTTCATGGGCAATACAGAGAAGAAAACTAAAAAAAATAAAATTAGTAAGCAAGCGTATTTATTTTGGCTTCTAATTTTTAGAGACCGGATTAAACGAGCCATAAACCGAAAAAAAAAACCATACCTTTTTCTTTCCGACCAAATTTGCTTGGCAGTGAGCGGCCGGTTTGGATTACTCCTCCAGTTCCCATGCTCGCAGATCCAGCGCGTGAAGAAAAGCCAACTTTTGGGATGGAAAGCGTGCGCTGCCGTGCATTCTTCGCCCCTAAGACTCGGGAGCCAGCTCCATCCTGTTTCCAAGCAACGCGCTCAAGTAACCAGTGTCTCCCCGGCACCCCAAGGCAAAAGTTAACACATCCACCATGCAAGTCAACTTCCTCTCCTTTTTCACAACACCTTTCTAAATAATTGTTGCTACTGCAATCTTTTTCAGCTACTACAAAAGTAGCCTTTTGATTAACAAAAATGAGGGTGCACTAACCAACTAGCTAGGCAAGATTAGAGACGGGGAATTTGTGTCCCACTAGTTAGCCTCAAATTAGATGCTATTTTTCAATTTATAATATATCTTTGTGGAAATTGTGTCCCACTAGCTTAATTTTTTCAAAACCTAATTGACATTGCTTGATTGGCTTGTGAATTAATTATTTAATTAAAGCTTCTCCAAAGGGTGTAACAAGCTAGAGAACGCCGCCCTGGCTAGCTGTGATCGGACATATTCTTTTTAGCTTTGGTTGTGGCTGATAGCTATTGGACTGTTCGTAAGAAAGAGTATGAAGAAACAGAAGCTCGTATGCGATTTTGACCGATATAAATAAAATCACTACAGTAGGTACTATAAACAATTTGTAGAATTCGTCTTGAAAAAAACACTTCGTTTAAAATTTAGTTATTATAGAAAAACTGAAAACAGCTTTTAAAAATTGAAAGAATAGATCCACTTTTGACCAAGCAAGAAATGGGGCTCCTCAGGAAAGGTGAAGGATTTGGAGATATGCTTAATAAATTGTTGTATGGTTTGCTTCACTCTTTGATACATCACATGGAAATTCGAAGGGGTTTTATCTTCAAAATGCATATAGCAAGAGCCCGGGCAATCTAATGGTCTACATGATTGAATCTATTGAGTAGGCATGTTTTTACTTTAAAAATGAAAGAGTAATAAATAATCATCCCTGGTATTTGCCAAACAGCTTGATGCACACATGAGCACAAGAGTTTACAACACGAACAACTCTGTTATCGTGCCAGAGAAATGTGACGGACAACGCCGTCATCATGCATTGTGCCTAGAATATGGCCATGCTATAAATCATAATCCTTTTCGGACGATTAACAGTCATCACGGATATTTGATTTGTTTCAAAAAGATCTCCCCTAACGAGCCCACCATAGCGCGCTGATGTGGCTGTTAACCGTCCCAAGTGTGTCGCTAATACCGTCCATCCGGTCATTGTCTCGGAAGCACACCGGTTGATGTGTAGCTGGTTAGGGTATGTTTATAACTAGCCACGTAGGCGTGGCGCCACGCCAGCCACCGTGTGGACCGAAGCAAAAGAGACGGCGATTCGCAGGGAGTTTCATAAAAAAAATCGAGGACTTGTGCGTAATTTTGGAAAAACAAAAGGACTTTTTTGCAAAAAACCGAGGACCTGCAAGGACCTGTACGTAAGTAAATAAGGACCAATACGTAATTTTGGAAACCCGCGGGGCGCCATCCAAAATTTTTTTTGAAAAAAACTGGGTGCAGGGACCTTTTCGCGAGGAAAAAGGACCTTTACGTAATTTCGGAAAAAGTGGAGGGATTTGCCTCCCCCGGCCGTACCGAAAACCGGGGGACACCCATCGGCCGGCCGGCGCTCGCGGTCGACGTGGATAGCGCGGGGGGGGGGGGGGGGGCCGGAATCCCCCCGGCTATAAGGAGGTTAGTATTCACCTTTGTGTATTCTATAGACAGGACTAAAAGACTAAAGATAGTTTATAAATAGATTATCTATATAGCTATTTATAATGGGCATGTACAATTAATATGTTGTCTATGTAATGGTATAAACAGTAGAAAAGCCGTCTATAAGGTCCTGTTTGTATTATCTTATGCTTTTAGCTTCTGCATGGTAAAGCTAGAAGATAATACAAACATCTGACTTCTCAAAACAACTTCTCTACTCCTCTCACTCCGAGGATAAGTCAGGAGGTTATGGACGCATCATCAGGGGCGGAACTAGACCAAAAATAACCGGGGTTCACCACTTCATCATATATATAACAACATATATAATTTTCAATCAATTTTGTGCCTAATAGTAATATGTCCGGTAATTTTTAGCATCAATACTTCAATACGACCGATACCCGTATATGATAATAAAGAAGTAATGATCAAAATGCTTACCAAAATAAATAAATCCAATAATAATATTTGTTAGTTGCAACAAACTAAAGTAACTAAGTGTGAAATCTTAGACAAAAAAGTTGTTCGGTATTAGTAAAATACATCATCCGATCTCATTGGCCTATAAAAATAAAATTACTTAAAGTTTTTAACTAAAAAATAGAATGATCAAATATAAATAAAAGCATTACTTTTTACTATTTGTGTTATTTCAAATTCATAAAGCAATGAACTACAATATCATTGATAATGTTTTATAATTCTTATTTCTCTACATAACAAATAAGTCTATCATTCATCGAAACATCATCAAAAAAATTGGAAAAGGTCAATTAGATATTTGTATGTTCAGCAATTCAAGAATAATATAATAGAAAATACGTTAAGTGGTTTACTTACTTAACTGTGATCAAATTCTACATTTTCATCTAATTTGCAATGAGCCAGGACAATATTGCACAAATCAAAATTGAAACACTAAGTCTTAAACTTATAATTTGACAAAACAACGCCAGCTCACAAATGTAGCCCCTATTCTTAAAATAAATTGGAATAATTGACAAACATTTAGAGCAAAATACATACTCACTAGGTAGGTATAATTTCCTTCGACCGATGAGAGCACGAGGCAATAGGGACCATGCGGCACTGTAGCCAGATGGCAAACGAGAGCCACTGATGGCATCGATTTCTCTTGTTTTCTTGTGAATATTTGCTGCTTGGCTGGGTGTGGCTGTAGCGGGCGTGATGCGTATCTTCTGCACGACCTTGCGTGATGAACATGCGTAGAGGGCTGTGCGAAGTGACACGCTTCAGGATCGATCAAATAGACAACATGACCTGTTGCAGTCCTCCCTCTTGGGCCGGGTGCTGCAGCGACCTCGTGTGCTGAGGGACAGTGGAGATTCCTCGTGGATTACTGCTAGTTACTGAAAATTTAGGCTGCTAGTATTCCCTTCGTTTGGCTTCAAAGAAGATACCGGGTGCACCGAGTTTAGGTTAGAGGGTTCACACATGGAATAGAGATATTAATACCTGTAGAAAAGATTTTTGGGCCCGGTGTCCTGTGACACCGGGCCCCATGTTGTGGCTCCGCCCATGCGCATCATGTACCCCATTCCTCTCGCTCCTATTTTGCACATGTATCTCTCGCTCACTTTTTCTTGCACTCATACCCTCCTTGTAAAAGACACTTTTCGGACGCTATTATTCATTTTCAGCCAAAAGTCGTCAGCAGAAGCCAATATGAATACCCTCTAAAATCGTCTGTTAAATACTATACAACATTATTCTCTCCTCACCTTTTCTCTCATTTATATCATCTAAAATTATATAGGACACACTTAAAAACAGTCGATAGTAATCTTTCTAGAAAGGTTTGCTCTACTCCCAACCTATCCAAACTGTCCAGTGGGCCCCTTGGCTGCAAGGGCAGCCCCTGCATGCGCAAGTTATTTTCCCGGCCTTTCTTTTTCCTACAGCTGATTAGTTGACCGACGGCTGCGGCCTGGGGACCGGAGGGATCTGTCGGCAAAGGAGCTGGCAGCCAAGATTTCGCCACGTGGCGACCATCCGTACAGCTCACTGTGATTCTTCCATTTGGGTTTCGAGCTAGGTTGCAGCTTGATGTGGATCTCGATCCAGTTGAGTTTAGATTGTGCTTAATTCCTAGGAGCATTAATAGATTTGATTTTTTTCCAAAAAAAAATCTCCTGATTGATGTCAATACATCTTGGCCACGTACAAATCAGGGAGGCTAATAGTCGTTGCTTCAAACAGTTCAGTTTCTGCGTTTTTTTTGTCTTCCGACTTATTTAAGATAGAAATTATTTAGAATGTACTCCTCTCACTCCCGTCTCACTCTAAAGATAAGTCAGGGAGCACAGGCGCATTACGTATCACATTTCTCTCGCTCCCATCTTGCGTATGCATCTCTCGCTCACTTTTTGCTGCACTCGTACCCTCGTAAAAGACACTGTTTCAGCCGCTATTATTCATTTTCACCCAAAAGCCGTCAGCAGAAGCCAATACAAATACCCCCTAAAATCGTCTGTTAAATACTATGCAACATTATTTTCTTTTCATCTTTTCTTTTATCTATATCAACTAAAATTATATATGATATAGACTTAAAAACAGTTGATAGTACTCTTTCTAGAAAGGTTAGCTCTACTCCTAACGTATCCAAACTGTCCGGTGGGCCGGTGGGCCCCTTGGCTGCAAGTGCAAGTTATTTTCCCTGCCTTTCTTTTTCCCACAGCTGATTAGTTGGCCGACGGCTGCTGCATGGGGACCGGAGGGATCTGTCGGCAAAGGAGCTGGCAGCCAAGATTTCGCCACGTGGTGACCATCCGATTACTTTTGACAAAAATGCACACACACACCAAAGAATAGATGGTTTGGTTTCTCCGAAACCTCTTTCATTGAAGGATACTGTACTTAAGGCCAGTCTCAATGGGGAGTTTCATTTCACTGTTTCCAAGACTGCCACATCAGCTTTGCACACTTGAATTGAGAAATGAAACTGGCTCTCTCAGTGAGGGGTTTCATTTCACTATTTCATAGACAACCTGCAGCATTTAATGCATGTATGGTGTTGTGATCAAATGTACCAAGTAAACTATATAGCACATGCACAGATAGCTACGGCAATTGTTGCCACCACCGAACTGAACAAAGTCAGAAACAGGCAGGCTACCTGCTGCCCTACTGAAGAAATACAGTGAGTGTATTACTGCTACTTCTGTTTGCCGAGAAGACTGAAATGTACCAAATTCAAGTTAACAAGCATCAAGTTACTGCTGTCCAACTGCACACATACATATATATGAGAATAACTCAGGATTTTTGCATACACATACATATATATATAAGATTAACTCGGAGTTCTAGCTGAGATTAATAGAGTAGGTACTGGTGAGACAAAGAAAATTAAGAAACTAGCTGCTGCAGGTAAGTGTTCTTCAAAATTTTGCTGCCTAAGCCAGGGTACTGTTATCCTGCACAAAATGCAGTAAATTATAGAGGTTACAACCAGTTTCTACCAACAAAATAAAATTGTACTTGTTGCAAGTTATCTCACCTTACACTTCTTCATGGTTCCCAAACAACTTCTTGGCCATCAAAGCCAATGTTTTGTCATGACCTTCCTTCACTTCTTGAGTCATCTGACTTGTGTCTTGAACCATGAGCAAAGTATAAGCTTCGAGCAACTTTACTTCCTTTTGCTCTATTGCAGTCTTTAGTTGATTTCTAGAGATCTCAAGCTACGCCTCTGTCACCTTTTCGCGCTCCTTCTTACGCTCTTCTGTAATTTTTGCTATCTTGTTTATGTTATCACCTAGCATGGAAATACCATCCTTAATTTCTTCCACCTTTCGCTTCCCTTTGCGTTGTGCCTTGGCTGCTTCTCTCCCGATAGGACGTCCTTCCTCCCCATCATCAGTAGCATCCACATCCACTATCTTGCTTTTCTCTTTCTGCAATTGTGCAACGGATGCACACCACTTTGGTTCCTTTTTTAGCTTCTTCCACCAATGCTCCAATGCGAATAGTTTGCCATATTTCTTTTTATACATCTGTTGTGCTTCATCTATCAGCATGTCATCAGAGTAACCACTCTTATGGATCTTAGTTAGTGAACTAAAGAAGCCATTGAATTCAGTCATACTTTTGTTCAGGCGTCCCCAATGGATCTTCAGTTGGTTAATGTCCCTTTTAAGATGTTCTTGGATGTTCTTGTTAAACAAGTTGCTGATCTGACCCCAAAATGTATCACGACTCTTGTCATTCCCATATATCGGGTCTTTAGAGGTATTCAACCAAGCACTAGCCTGAAAATATACAAGTACTAAATTCACCGAAAGAGTATGTGATAATGCAATAAGAACAAAAGAACATCTTTATATGTATGTGATTACCAATCTTTCTTCCTCATCAAGTGTCCAGTGCCTTTTCTTTGCTGTCCTACTTGTCTCAACAACATCATCTTCGTCATTGTCAATGTTGGCAACCCTTTCTGCTGCTGCTGGTGGTGGTGCTGCTACTGGTGGACTCCCTTTGCCATATGGTGTCTGCGGTGTTGGAGAGAATGGGTTGAAGGCCTGAGTAAGTCCAACATGGTGGAAATTTTCTCCTGGAGGCGGCACCGTAAATTGAGGTTGATTTATAAAACTTACAAATCCACCTTGCGGATATCCCCTGACACATGAAGGTAATCTAGTTACTGTATTAATATATTGCAAGTAGAAGCATATGCAACAGGTTTCAGGCGCACGCACGCCTGAACAATCTTATCAGGTTCTAAAATGCGTCAGGTTTCAGGCTCACACATGCAAATGCATTGCTATCTGAATTTGCTACTAAAATAGCATTGCTATCAAATTAAGAAAGGCTACTGCACATTTGCTACTGCAATTCAGAAACTACACATTTGCTACTGCCAGATCGGGGCAAATCTAACAAATCGAATTAAGAAAGACATGAGAGATTACTAGCCTTGTTTTCTGATTGCAAATTCATGCTCTACATTTCATTCTAAGAATTGTCTCTGTCTATATATTCAGAAATCCGTACTGCTAGATTGATTTGGCCACTAGTGAATTTAGAAATACCCATGGTTGCAGATGCATACTTCAGAAATGCATGAACATACAAGGCACTAAAGTTACTGAAATGTATAACAGTAGGAATGATCCAACTATATTCAACTAGCTATTTCAATATAGATAGATGGACTAGATTGACAGGTGTGCAATTCAACTAGCAATTCAGAAACTGTAAATCTAATAATGTAGGATTCAGAAATATAAGATTCAGGCACATTCAGAAACTGCAAATCTAACAAATCGAATTCAGAAAGGCTACTGCACATTTGCTACTGCAATTCAGAAAATGCAGATTTGCTACTGCACACATTTGCTACTACATTTGCTACTGCATTTTTACTCTATTCGTATAGAAATTAATTCGAACAAGACATGTGAGATTACCACATATTTGCAGATTGAGTTCCTTGCGGTGAGTGACCTGATTCATTGCTACCACTAGATCTGGGCCAAAAACCATCAATTGATGGTGGCGGTGGCTGCAGGGGGAAGGGGAATCCAACCTGAGGAGGTGCAGCCGAGGGCGGTGCAGCCGGCGATGGCGCAGCCGGCGGTGGCGCACCTGGCGGCGGCTGTGGAGCGCTCGGAGGAGAGGGAGATGAAGTGGACTTGCTGGTGCCCTTCTTGCTGCGGCGTGAAGTTGCATTCACCGCTCCGTCGCCCGCCATCTCGCTCTATCGTCGTTGTTGACCAGGACGCCCCGCCCAACGACGACGCCCCACCGCTTGCCGACGAACCCCCGCCGCTCACCCGAGGTGCTGGGGAAGCCGCTCAACTGCTTGGAGGCGACCGGGATTGGAGATTGGAGTTGGCGCGAGAAAGGAAGGGGGAAGGCGGGAGGCGAGAAAAATCCGCGCGCGTCGCTGCCGTAGGGGATCCCGCCGAGCGCTGTGAAATGAAACTCGACGCCCTCAACGGGGGTTTCATCGCCTGGGTACTCGTGCGGGATGGGTTTCATCCGGATGAAACCTAGTTTCTCTCTTTCTTCATTAATACACTGCCAACTCAGCTAATTTGCTGATGTGTCACTATATTAAATGGGAATGAAACTCCTATGAAACCCCCATTGAGACTGGCCTAGTCGTTACTCCAAACAGTTACTCCAAACGTTTCAATTTCTACTTTTCTACTTTTATTTGTCTTTCGACTTATTTAAGGTAAAAGTTATTTAAAACGTATTAGCTTATAATTTGATTTATTTTAAATTTTTAACTTTTTTCTTTTCGCTTTGCCTTTATTTATTTGTATTATCTGTGATGATATAACATTTTTTAATTTTTTAATTTTTCTAGAAAAAGTTAACAACTGTTACAGTGTAATTTTAGTCAAAAGGCACAGCCAAAAGTTTAAAATAAAAGCTAGTTGGTGCACCACTAGAATCACTTTGAAAACCAATTATTTTTTTCTCTTTCATTTGTGCGTGGATCACCAAAAGGGAGGTCACGCCATCAAATTAATAATGAATCAATAAGCGTATTATAACCTCGGATTGAATGAGAATGGAGGATTGTTGAATGCTGACGTGGGATCGGATGGGAGAAGCGCGCGCAACTGTCCATCTGTCCCCATTTGCAAATCCGACCGACGGCGACCAGAATTAATCCGCCACGTGGCACCAACTCCAACCGTCGCCGCTCTGCACTACACGAGCGCGACGCGATCTGATGCAGCGTACCTGGTAGGCTGGTAAGGCCAGGTACGATGCGGTGAAAATCTGGTGCTAAAAGAGGAGACATATTTTTAGCAGTGGCGGAACAAGTCTCAGACTACTTAAACAATAGCTTAAAGCCTAGCAACCAAAGTTCATATAAAATTCATAAAAAAAAGGAAAAGAGAGTCAACCCAAGAGTCGGCTTAAGAGCAGCTGGTCTAGTTCAGAGCTTGGGCTTAGGCTAGTTATGTCCTTGATTTTTAGCATTAGTTCACACCTTGTAGGAGGTGGTGCCCGGGTAATTTTAGATTTAAAGTTGACTTATGTTTATACTATCTATAGTAGCTAGTTTTTAAACGGTACGTTTTTAATATAGAGTTAATAGAAAAATTATAATAAAAAGTATACTGAGTTCAGCTGTACCAGCCAAAATCACATATAATTATTTTTTTCTATATACTATTTCTCACAGACAATCAGAATTCAAATATTTAATTTATAAGTCATAAGACATCGGCTCAAAAAGAATCTACCCTATCATGCAAAATTTTGAAGCTGAAGCAAATACATGCACCTGTGCTAGCCAATAAACAATGTCGATGGGCCCACCTATCAGCACGTTTGTCGTTACCACTCGCCGTAAACCGTTGTGGCTGAGCTCGACAGGGATGCTGTCGCTACCGGCTTGCCATGGATCGAGCTTGGAGTCGACAAATTGAGGACTTCGGTGCATCGTCAGGATGTCTTTGCACAGTCGGGGGGCCGCGACGCCATGGCCGGGATCTCACTGCCGTGGTTAGGGTTTGGCCTTTGACATCGACATATGTGGCGGCAAGGCAATCCATCAGGAGGAATCGGTAGAGGGGATAGAGAGGATGAGGTAAGGCTCGCCGGCAGTAACGAAGATGGTCGAAGCTGACCGAATCAATGAGGGCAACACTGCTGCGAATTTTGGACGTTTATAGCACTATATACCCTAAAAATTCCAAATGTAGCCCCCTACGCACAAAAATTCCATTTCTGGCCCCTTTTGCGACCGTTGGATCGTGGGACGCTGACACGTGGCAATCATGCGGTCCCGGACCGCACGATTGCACTGTAGCACGAGAGACGTGCGCTCAGGGACCGCACGATTGCACTGTAACTGAGACCGCATGGCTGCATGCGCTACAGTTCAATCGTGCGCTCGTGCACCGCACGTCTCAGCTACAGTGCAATCGTGCGGTCCCTGAGCGCACGTCTCTTGTGCTACAGTGCAATCGTTCGGTCCGGGACTGCACGACTGCCACGTGTCAGCGTCCCATGGTCACGCAGTCGCAAAGGGGGCTAGAAATAGATTTTTTGTACATAGAGAGCTACATTTGGAATTTTTAAAATATACAGTGCTATAAACGTCCAAAGCTACGAGAGAAGAATATGGGAGGGACGAGGTGCAGGGAGAGATCAATGCATGCCACGTGTAGTTCATGATTTTTTTTAATGTCTAGCGTCTACATGACGTGGCAATGAGTGGTGAAGTAGCACCGCTTCTCTGTAGATGGCTGGCCCGCTCGTTTGGGTTTCGGCTTCTGACTTCCGACTTATTTTTTACTATTTATAAATTTTGTCTTTTTCTTACTTTTTGAAATTTTTGAGTTTTTTTGCTGGTTCTTTTTTCCCGTATTCGTTTGCATTATATGAGATGTGCTAATATGTTTTTTCTATTTTTAAATTTACTTATATTAAATAAGTTATCATTAATTATAGTACAAAATAAATCAGCTACAGTAGAAAACCACAGCCACAGCCGAACCGAGCACTTAAATAAGCGCTTGGACATGACACATGGCGTGAAGCCATTGGTCCTGCGGTCTTTGACCTTAACGAGCGTCTGGACTCTGCGTGCCAAATTATGCGGCAGCACTGCCCCTACTAGGCTACTACAGGTGTGCACGGCTTTTTTTTTATTGGTTGACAAACTGATTACACCTGACGATGCTTAGCTACGTAGATTGATGAATACAGTAATAATTAATTGAAAGGGATTCTATATTTTTTCTCTAAGAGTAACATTAATTTTAAAGTATATAAAAAGATAAGTAATATCTATTCATCATGTATTACACTTTAAAATTTACGTAAATCATTATTAAAATAAGTACAAAAACACCTTCTTAATTATATATGGGTGAGTCTCTCCGATTGTACCGCTCACGGAGATTGATGTGTAGGCATCACTGAAGCAAATCGTGAGTGATTAATGGCACCGCTCGTTTTGGTTTCAACTTCTGTCTTTTGGTTTCTACTTCACTATTTATTAATTTCGTCTTTTTCTAATTTTTTTGCTTTTTTGTCTTTTATTTTTTTCATATTTATTTACATTATCCGTAATAGACTAACATATTTTTTCTATTTTAATTTTTTAAATTTAATAAGTTAGCTACAGTACAAAAAACTATAATTCAACTTATATAAGTCGATCTGAGCACAAGCAAGTGAATCAACAAGACTATTGGCTACTTTAATTTCGGCTGTTGAGCTCACTGTGCATTAGGGTCAACTTAAATTCTCAAAAGTGATTTTCGACACCCAAAAGTAATTAAGGCCCCGTTTGGCAGAGCTCTAGCTCTAGGAAATCTGTAGATTTCTTAGAGCTGGTCATCTGTAGCTCTAGGAAATCCTGGATCTAGAGTTGCAGGCATGTTAAGTGCATTTACATGACTCATTTCATTTTATTATATATTAAATAAAAATATTTAAATCACTTTAATTTAGTCAACAAACTACAGATCCAGTATAGATCTCGGAGCTAGAGCTGTGCCAAACGGGGCCTAACTTTTGTCTTATACAACCTCTTTTTGTACGTACGCGATGGCATCCTTCGCTACCATCTGTGAGACTGCATGGCATCCTTGAATTTTTTGTACGGATAATTCATTTTTTATTCGAAATTACCTAAATATACCTACGGGAATTTTTTTTTACAAAAATAGCCTCCAGTCGCCCCCCATTGGGCGACTGCCGCCTTTCGCCCAACCGGGAGGCGACATTTAAGGAATGTGGGAACGGTTGAGCGAATCAATGCTGTCGCCTGAGCGTTGGGTGACTGGAATTGCAGTCGCCCAACGGCAGGGCGACAGGGAGGGGGGTTTTTTAAGACAGCACAATCGGCCGCACAGTACCACCTACCACTTTTTGCACTCATTCTGCACACAGAGAAGAAACGAGAGAAGAAGAGGAGAGGAGGAAGGGGAAGAAAAGGAGGGGGAGAAGCGAGGAAGGAGGGGAAGAAAAGGAGGGGAGAAGAGAAGGAGAGGAGGGGAAGAAAAGGAGGGGAGAAGAGAAGGAGAGGAGGATAGGGTTGGAGGAGGAGGTGAGGGAGGAAGGAGGAGTGGAAGCTATTTCATCCATTTGGATCCAAGTATTTTTTGATTATGTTGTATTTGCACTATTAGTTATATGAAATGTTGGTGTTAGTAAAAATTTTAGATGTAGAAAATGTAGTACAATTTTAGTATGAAAATATTAGTGTCAAAAAGTTGTAGTATACATTTTGTAGTATGGAATATTTTGTAGTATAGAAATATTATCACCCTTTTTAGTATAGAAAGTATAGTTTAGTGTTGTACGATGCTATTTGACATGCCGTAAATTTCAATCATACATGCAGGCCTACATCATCAATGGCCACTACATTGAGAGTGTATTACGGTGCTGGAATTATTCGTGAAGGTCCGAATGGTGTGGATTTGAGCGATTTTCCGCAAGTCACTCTCGTACTTCCGGATGACGAGAATGCTCGAATGACAGATGTGCAGCATTGGCTGACCCAGAGTTTTTCATTGGACCCCGAGGTGTGCAGCGTCGTCGTGCAAGGGCTTTGGAGCCGGTCTCCCACAGACATCAGATGGGAGTTGAAGACTTTGGTGCGCTCTGCTTCGTGGAAAGGCTTTGTGCAAGGGTGCCGGCGTCGTGGATACGAGTGTGTCCTGCTTGTGCAACCGTGCTCACTACAAGCAGCTGCGCAAGCTCGTGCGTCCGCCCATGCTTCGGGAGGTGCTAGCAGCTCGGGCGGGCCGCACGTTGGCGGCGATGATGAAGTTGCTCGTGATGAAGCCGATGCGGTACATGGAGGAGAGTTACATCCGTCAAGCCATAGAGAGGGAATTGAGCAAGCCGATGCGGTGCATGGAGGAGAGTTACAGCCGTCAAGCCATAGAGAGGGAACTGGGCAAGCCGATGAAGGAGAGTACAATGAGTATATCGTCCAGCAGATGGACTCTGATGACCAGAGGACATGGGATGAAGAGGAAGCTGTAGAGGAGGACGAGGAGGACAGTTCCGATGATGAAGAAGTTCCTATCCCCTAGGAATGAAACCGGTTTAATGCGGAGGGTGTTTCCGCACATGATGAGCATGAATCACCATAGGAGTACCATGAGACAGAGGTGCATGCTATGTTTGCTGACAAGGAAGCGCTGCAGGATGCCATCAAGCTTTGGGCCCTTTCAATGCAGCGGACATTTTGCGTCGTCAAATCAAGCCAGGAGCAGTACACTATGAAGTGCGAGCAGGCTGGTTGTCCTTGGAGGGTGCACGCACGTAGACCCAAGTATGAGACTCACTGGTAGAGGTGGCAACGGGTACATACCCGCTGGGTATAGTAACCCCATACCCGCACCCGACAGATATAACTCTACCCGCTACGATACCCGTACCCGCACACGGGTATAGAAACTTACCCGTACCCGCACCCGCGCGGGTATTTATACCCAATGGGTAACCCATACCCGATTAGTTTGCTGAAGTATCATCTTGTGCAATTTGGAACTAAAATTTATATACAATATATACAATAGATATATACAATATATATACAGTTATACTTCTGAAGATATAAAAATTCCTAATGAAAACCCCAAATGCACATAGGTTTACCTCGCTGAGAAGCTTTGGTTTGTCAATGGTAGAGACGTGATTTCATGCATGGGTCTGTAAGGCCATTAAATACAAGAAAATTACTGTATGCTGCAGAGAAACAAGCACTTCAAAAGGAGAAATGCGATGATCAGAATTTTTCCTATACCATAAACTATGTAAACTCCCAAGTTACAGATTTGATTTAACACAAAAATATCGTATGAGTAAGATAAAACAGAGGGCAGAGGTAACTAGCAGCAAAGACTTACATGTAGACAGATTGAACATTATCTGAGGTGCTATCATGATCTTGACCTTGAGACTTGCTAGCTTCAGGTCTCTGCAAGTCCACAGTATATGGGCCATGAGCCCATGAGTAGGCTATTAGGCTGAATTGATAAGGTATGCGGGTATATTTTATCCACGGGTATGCGGGTACAGGTAATATACACCCGTACCTGCACCCACTCTACCCGATGGGTAGAGATTTTTGCCCATCAGTATACCCGCGGGTGAAGATATCTTTCCATGCCCACCTCCTTATCAGGTAAAACCCATCGAGTACTCGGATTTCGGGTACCCATTGCCACCTCTACTCACTGGATTGTGTCCAAGGTGGAGCCGCAGTCCTACATTCTAAACACTGTCTTAGCGAGGCATCGTAACCTGACGTCCGGATTTATAGCCAATTTGATGTATGGGGAGATAGTGGAGAAGAAAGACATTGTGGCCACGCATATTGTGGTAGCTATCAAGAATAAATTCAAGTATAAGATTAGCTACGCGAAGGCGTGGCGTGCCAAGCAAAAGGCATTGGAAAGACATTTTGGCACTTTCGAGGCGGCGTACGACAACCTTCATCGTATGCTTAAGGTGTTGCAGCAAAGGAACCCGGGCACGTACATCGCCGTGCATGACAAGCCGTCCAAAAGTCAACCAGGATTTGCAGTGTTGCAGAGAGCATTGTTTGCATTTGGTGCTAGCATTGAAGCATTCAGGCACATGCTGCCAGTGATCTCAGTTGACGGGACCTTCTTGACAGGCAAATACAAAGGGCATATCCTGACGGCCATAGGCGTTGACGGTAACAATCAAATATTGTCGCTGGCCATCGCATTTGTGGAGAGTGAGAATTATGAGAGCTGGCTATGGTTTCTCAGATATGTGAAGGCTGGAGTTGTAGGCACCCGTCCTGGTGTGTGCGTAATCCATGATCGCCACGCCGGTAGTATAAAGGCTATAAGAAAACTTTAAGAAGACCCTGAGGAGACCTTTCCTTGGACGGATATGAGGAACTGGTGGTGCAGTCGTCACTTAGGGGCAAACTTTTTCAAGCAATTCCTGAAACAATCTTTGATGAAGCTATTTAAGAGGCTGGCTAGGCAGAACCAGCAGAGGAAATTTGATGCTTTATGGGGGTTGTTGGATGAGCACACCAGGAAGAACGTCGAAGAGAGGAGCAAGGGGCCGGTCACTCCTGGGGCGGCACAACCGCAATGCTTGGCAGCAATCGATGAGGCTAACCCAAGTGGTCCAAGAAGGCGGAGCTCATGAAACATCAAGTGCTTTTCGCAGTGGATCGAGGGGGAACCATTGGAGAAGTGGTCGCTGTTGCACGATACGGATGGCGCAAGGTACGGAATAATGACAACTAACCTTGCCGAGGTCTACAATTGGGTTCTCAGGGGTCTCCGTTCTCAGCCCCTTGTCGCCATCGTGGAAGGTGTTCTTCACAGCACAATCCGCTACTTCAGGGAGAGGCACACGAGTGCCGCACTTCATGCGGCCAATCCCGGAGCCCTGTATTCGTAAAAAATTACGGCGTACATGGAGACGAAGGCATAGAAGGGTCAATTGCACACAGTGCATGTCATGGGCAACAAGGAGCATCGTTTCGAGGTGATACTCCGTGATAGAGCCGGATTTGGGACGGCTCGTTCACTTATTACTCACGAGGTATGCCTTGGAGATCATGCAAACGAACCTAGCTGTACATGCAACAAGCTTAAGTTGTTACACAAGCCATGCTCTCATGTCCTCCCTGCATGCGGGACCGTGGGCATGGATCCTTCCAACTTCATGTCCGAGTACTTCTTTAAGGAGAGAATACTGCAAGCTTGGTGTGGGGGGCTCCGGGGGTTCAGGGTGGTGGGAAACCTCGACACTTTGGACATTTCAGCGAGGACCTGGGTTCCGGATATTAACATGCTGAAGGGTGGGAAGGGTCGGCGACAGAGCCGACATATTAGAAATAACATGGACGAATCACAAGCTGGAACATCTGGTGCACGTTGTGGGCGATGCGGTCAGGAGGGGCACACAGCTAGATGATGCAACGCATGTCCTGATCAGTAGTTGTTGGAGACTACAGCTAAATTTCATGTACCATTTGTAAAACTTGTATGTTACATCCATTTTCTGTAATGTAGTTGGTGTTGTGCTGGTAGCTTAGTATTGCTCTGTTTACTTAGTTACTAGATGTATTTACTGTTCGTTAAAATGCGATAACAACCAATCCATGACATGCTTAACATGTATTTGCTGAGTGAGATGACAAAAGAGGCCAGTTTTGCCCAGTGATATGACATAACGGGGCAGCTTTGCTCAGTGAGATGACCAAAGAGGGCAGCTTTGCCCAGTGCGATGACAAAAGAGAGCAGCTTTGCCCAGTGAGATGACAAAAGAGGGCAACTTTGCCCAGTGAGATGACAAAAGAGGGTAGCTTTGCCCAGTGACATGACAAAACGGGGCAACCTTGCTCAGTGAGATGACAAAAGAGGCCAGCTTTGCTCAGTGAGATGACAAAAGAGAGCAGCTTTACTCAGTGAGATGACAAAAGAGGCCAGCTTTTGCGCAGTGACATGACAAAAGAGGGCAGCTTTACGCAGCGACAAAAAATAAATCACATGCCTACCCTTCGCCTTATAAATTGAGGTGCAATGCATCTGCAAGAGAACACTACACAATCTAACACTACATCATACCTTCCTTCTCCACGTCAAGATGAACAACAAGCAGCTAAAGGAATGGCAGAAATTCGCGGACAACATACGGGAAAAAATTACGAAGAATAGGGAGGAGTCCCGCAAGAAGGCACAATGGGAGGAGACCCGCAAGATAGCAAGGGCTGCTGTGGCTCGCGAGGAACAAACAAGGGCTGCTGCGGCTCGCGAGGAACAAGTAAGGTCAGCTCCCCGCAATGAGCGGCCGTGTAGCAACAACCCTATCCCGGACGTCCCCACCGAGCGTCCGCCGCAACTCCCACCTGAGGGGGAGACACCCCCCTTTGTTGGTGCGGGGACACGTGCAAGTTCTTCAAATCCAAGGAACGCATCAGCCTAGGTATGCATTACTGGGGTTGCGCAAACTACTCCAGCGACTACCCCAACCGCCGTTTTGACACCTCAACCTATCGGCAGCCGGTAACGACCACATGCACCATTTTCCCCTACCTTTTCTCCTTCACAGCACGCACTAACAATCTCTTCCTTGTATTTACAGTCTCCGGAGCCTCTGTGTGGCTACCGCAAATGGATCGATCTTGAGATCCACCTTGCGGACCAATGGACCCTCGACTTCGAGGAGTGGAATGTCACACGGGACAAGGAGTTGCTAAAGGAGGAGCGCCGCAAGAACGAGCACACCCTGCGTATACAACGCGAGACGCAAGCTCATCTCGAAGCGTGAACGCGTAGGGAGCGGGAGGCTCGCGAGATGGAGCGCGAGAGAAAGAGGGAAATAGCGGCTAAGGCAAAAGAGGCCGCGGAGGAGTTCAACACCGAGCTAGCAAGGAAGGGAAAGTGGCCCCGTTCCACACAGTAGGTCGTACGAGCAGTTGGGTGGGTTAGTCGCATATCATGCTATATGTTATGCATGTAATAAAAATGTACGCGGCATGTTACTCCCAACTGTATTATGAAGTTTATTTCTATTCCACATAAGGTTATTATCTCGTCTGTTCGCATTCAATAATTCAGATAGCAAGTCATTTAACAATATTAACACACCAGTTCTCTCCGTACACTAATTCTCAGTAACATTAAAATATCACTTACCACTGTATGTATCGAACATTCTACAGTCAATCGTTCTTAAAAAAAATTTTCTAAAATTTTTTATGCACCTACAACATCCAGTGAACATAAATTTTTATTACAACTACACCACATTTTTTCCCAGTTTAAAACTACAAAATTGACAAAACTCTAAAAAATCACGGGGGACTGAGTAAACTCGCCCCCCTATTGGGCGATTGCACTACTAGTCGCCCATCCATTGGGTGACTGCAATTAGTCACCCAATAGGAAGGTGACTAATTGCAGTTGCTCGAACGTAAAGCGACACAAATTTTGTCGCCTCCCGGTTGGGCGAAAGGCGGCAGTCGCCCAATGGGGGGGGGGGGGGCGACTGGAGCCTATGTTTGTAAAAAAAAATTTCACAGATATATTTATGTAATTTCAAATAAAAAATGGTTTATCCATACAAAAAATTCCGGCATCCTTTTGGTTGAGTCTGGGGCCCAGCGAAACTCCCTGTGGAAGCCAAGATCCAGTGGAAATCCCTCAAGCACCACTAGCATCGCGCACCATGGTCTAGCATCTCCACGTAGAATATTGGACAAGGTTCTTCAACCATCTGTATTACAATATCATACTACGTAGGGCTTAATATCTCAAATAGGCCTTAATTAACCGTGTTTGCTCAAATGTACTAAATAACATATTTTGCACATGTTTTGCTGGAAAAAAGGACATCTAAAGCACTATCACATTTATACAGCATTTTAACATTTTCCACCACACTTCTAGTGTCTAGCACACTAGTTCAAGAACAAGCTAAATACTTGATTTAGTTCTTAGTTATTTTTAGCTTATGGTTTATGGTTTCTCCTAAATAAATAAATGTGATAATTTTTTGTCGTCTTTTTAAAGTGGTTCATTGGGACACTTTTTTAAAATGGCTTATCGGCATTTGGTTTATTCACACAAATACTCACACTAAAACTAAAAACCATCAGTTATAGCCGAAAATGACCCACCCTTAGACTTCACTTTTGCTTCTACTAGCCTCTTATTTTAACAATGGGCCAAGCATACATCTTTACACATCTTTACATGATTTTCAAGCTTCATTTTTTTCGCTACTATCTGGCCATTCTCCTCTATCTAGTCTATCTCCGTGTGCTCCGTGGGTTCTAAGGGAGAAAAATGAGGTGAACATGGAAAGCACCTTTACTCGTGATGAAGATGGATCACACGTTCTCGTGCTTCTCACGTGTTCATCCTAACAGGTCGCTCCTCTTGCCGGCTTTGATCTTCTTTGACCGAACCCATGTCCTACTTGGCTCCTCCTCCTAGCCAAAGTCATTAGCCGTAGTCAACAGCCTCTAAAGAAGATTCATTTTTGGAGTACAATAAGGATGCGCTCATAGAGTATATGCTAAGACAAACCGGAGACCTAAAGCCTCACAGAGTGCAGGTACACGCTCTAACCACTAAATGCACCCATGTATGCGCGTTCACATAGATAACACCTAGAAAGTACTGTTCATATAAGCAATATCTCCTGGAAATGAGATGCCTGGATCAAGCCCAGGTGTAAAATCGAAGAGGTCTGTAAAATCGAAGAGGTCGACTAGATGGAGAGTGAATAGGAGGTTTTAAATTTCTTTTGGCTAAAACCAAGTTTATAATGCGGAAGTATAAATCAATTTGGTTTAGCACAAATAAGACCTAAATTAACTAGATTCACCTAAGTGCACCAACAACGTAAGTCTATGTTAAAGGTTTGCAATTCTAGATTGACAAGTAATCAATTTAATTCTATAAATGTAAATTGCTTGAATGTAGATTAAACACAAGACAATAAACCACAATGACACAGTTTCTTTTTACCGTGGTGCTCGGAGACTTGCCGGTCTCTCCTAGTCCATGTTGAGGTAACCCAAACTAATTGGACCAGCTCCACGAATTAAACCAAAAACTTCAATTCTACTAGTGGTAGCTCTTTCCCGCTCCGGGTAGGTGAGCTCTAACCTTCACAACAAGTCGGGCCTTCTCACAAGTTTCTTTGAGAAAATCACTGGGCACTATGACTCCAATGCCGTCTAGATGTTGGCAACCTCCAAGAGTAATAAGTCAGCTCTTTGTTTGATTCTTACGTGCAACGAATGCACAAGTTTAAGTGGATACGAAATCAACCTTTAAATGCAACATATGCAATCTAGAGTCTTTTTCCTTACTCATAAGGTGTAACACATGCACAATTAAGAGGAGAATCTCACACTAGCTCAAAGGAATAAAATGGAGTCAAGCCATCTTTATCTCCAACTAACCACAAGAGGGTATTTATATCCCATACAATGAAACTAGCCGTTGGGGACAAAAACCAAGCAAATCGGTAGTACCGCCTACCGCTCCCCTTGTAACGGTTAGAAAAATAGCCGTTACAGACTAGAATTCGTAGTACCATCAACCATTGTCCGGTACTACCGCACAGAGGTAGTACAGCTCAACACATGCGGAACTACTATTTTCCAGCAGAGAGGAAGACTTCCAAAAAGATGTCTCTCTAGAAAAAACGTATCATGGGTACACCGGTCATACAATAACTATGGTCCTACCATACCACACAGGTAGGTAGTACCGCAGGCTGGTCGGATCGCTCACATAGAGCTGATACTGTTAGAAATGTGGGCCATATTTTAATTCCAAATTTTACTAGGAGATAAATACAATAAACAAGTGATGCAAAACTTACTACTAACAGCAGACTACTAATCATACTTCAGAATATACGCAAGAAAAATATAGTAACAAAGTCAAACGAACGCGCGAACGACTTGCTTTTTCGTCTGATGAAGAACAGGAAGCAGCGCAGGCTTGACGTAGTGCAGAATGTAGATGACGCAGTGCAGTGAGCGGTCGTACAGATGTGCGCTGCCCAGAAACCTTATTGCCGCCCCGTGCAAGTACTCTCTACGGCAATGGTTCAGAGATAGCCACTCTCCCTCCTTCCAGGTGCCACAAGGAAGAAAGGTTAGCGAAGTTCAAACAGCATAGTACAAAAGTACAAGATCACAAAGAAGAAGAAAATGGAGGCTGTGAGGTTCTCACACATACTCTGGACGTTTCCAGGCATATAAATAGGCAGACTGATAACTGACATGATTAAAATAGCCATTTACCCACTGGTAACTAACACATTCAACCAGCCATTTATCCACTGGTAACTACCTGTCATCAAAACCCTAATAAAACCTCAAATTCAAACATTTGAATCTCATTCAAACACAGAGAGAGTGGTGCAGAGTTCAGCAAAAATAAAGATAGACTTGGTCTGCCAAGTGGCGCGCCACGTCACGGCACGGTTGCGCGCGTGTTGCAAGTCACAAGGCACGCGATTTTCACGCGAAAATACGCAAATACACGACTAGCCAGAACCCTCCTCATACCATCTCTATCCATATTCAAGAAGTGGTGAGGACTCCACCTTATAAATCGATCTTCCTCACCTTGCTTTAGCAATATGGTACTAAACCATACATGCTTTGGAATTAAGGAAATAGGCCATATTCAAATGGGCCAATTTCTAAAAGATACTACCGGTCTTCGATCACGCAGATCTTCGAACATACCACGGATAAATTGGTCTTACCGTAACTCCGATCGTACAGCTCACACAGAGCTGGTACTACCGGTCTTCGACCACACTGCTCTTCAACCACATCGGTCTTCAATCACATTGATCTTTGACCGCACAGGTCATCGACCACGTCGGTCATCGACCATGTCATGTCATACTTAACTTTCCAAGTCACATAAAGTCACGAAACTCTAATTTTAAAAAACAAAAATATGATTTTCCAAGACCTAAACCCTTGATTTTTAGATAATTTCAAACATGTAAAACTTTGGAGAAATTATACAATTAATTTAACCATGCTAGCACTATGGTATAGAGATTAAGTATTTCATGTGGTTGTAATTAAATTTCTTATGTCAATCTGTACCATAATACCAGCCAGGTTCATGTGCAAAAGATTCATGTAATGCACACACTAATAGTTTCCGAGCACCAACTAAAATAGTAAATGTATCTTTTAGTTTATCAAAGTAATTCATATTTCTACTAATTCGAGATGTAGTATTTTATGTGGTTATAATTGCCAATTAATCAATTAATTACTTAAAGGATTAACTCCGTAATATATTATCGCATATGATTATTTATCAAATCGTTGCCATTTAATGACAAATTTTAGCTAGATTATTTTTAATTACCAATGACCCATGGCTCATTGTGCTTTAATAGATGCATAAGGTTATATTTTAATGATTTTTTTTGTTTATTACGGCTGCTCTCTTCATTACAGGCCGCTTATTATTTTATGTACATATAAAATCCTATAAAAATTATTCAATCAAGTACATTGCGTACAGAGCCTTTAGAAAAATTGTAATGTTTGCACCTTATTTTTCTGCATTAAAAACCATCATTATAGTTCATTTGTATAAATTGTTTATCAAAATTCATAATAGATAAATTCTAAAAACATTACAATTAGTTTGACTATATTGGGAGACTGCACATAAAATTTTGTAATTTTTGTTGTTCATTTGCTACATATAACAGGTTCTACAAATAGCATAATTGTATAAATTTTTGAACAATATTCAAACATGATAAAGTTATGAAAACATCACAAAATCAAGTACATTGTGTCAAAAGACTATAGACAAAATTTTGTAATTTTGTTATCCGGATAACACTAGGGGTTATCCGGATAGCAGCATCGTTGAAGGTTATGCAATCAAAGAGGTCATTGAGTTCTACGTTGATTACATAGCTCAAATTGAACCGATAGGTGTGTCTCGATCTCGCCATGAGGGGAGGCTTGAGGGTATCAAGACCATCGGAAGGAAAGCAATCACTCCAGATATGGATGTGTATGCTCAAGTCCATTTCGCTGTCTTACAACACATGACTGAAGTGTCCCCATATATCGGCCAGCACAAGGACATGCTTCTATAATAGAATCTGGAGCGCCTGGATATTTGGAGCATGAGAGAACACAACGATTGGTTCAATCAATGGTCGAAGGAATGACTCGCTAGGAGCTCGTCAAATGATGTACTGACATGGTTGGTAAAAAGGCCAACATTTATAGTTATAACATGTCAATGATACGACATAAATGGGTATACATTCTATACGTAGGCTTAGAATATAAAGAGCACTAACCAGAACAACGGTGTCCACATAGATGTGTTCAGTACCGATCGGTTGAGGAGCTCCTACTATGTGTTCATAGAGGAGATTTAGGAGATTGACTACGTGCTTTTCAAGATCCCCTGTTTTGATGTCATTGGGTTTATCTCCTACAAGTGAAGGTCGACAACTATGGTGTCACTACGATAGACCTCAAATATGTCAGATACAAAGATGAACGATTCGTACTCGCTAAATAAGTTGTTCAAGTATTCTATGTAACTAACCAGGCAAATAAGAGGTGACATGTTTTTCTTCATGGAAAAAAGAGGATTGTCAGAGTTGAGAATGTAGTGGACGAGGAAGAATATAATTAATTTGATGAGTTGCCTCATTTTGAAAATAGCATAAGGGTCGAGGAAGAACAACGTGACAAAACTAGCTACATACGCGTCGATCATCTTGAATTGCAAATTTTTAAAAGAAATAAGCAAGTGAAATAATGAATGAAATGTTTATGTGTCATATGTTCTGTATTTGTATTTATGTATGTGAGAATATGTTTTATATATATATATATATATGAATTTGCATTTATGTATATGAGAATGTGTCACACACACACACACACACACATATATATCTGTGTGTGTGTGAATTTAGGAAGCCTCTTTTCTAGTCCCGGGTGTAATTACACCCTATGTCATATCTCACAACGTAGGGAGTATCTTACGTAACGGAGGGTATGCACATGTAGTATACGAGTATTTAAGGCCATTTGGGTGGTATGAACAATTTTTCAAAGGTGGTATGTACATTTTTTTTCGACATACTCCTTTTTATATGCGTATACGAAGGTATTTACAAAATATGCTAAAAACTATGGACTTCCTTGCAATTTTTTCGTGTGGTTCACATTGGAGTATCTTACAATTAGTATATGAATATAGCTAAAGTGATAAAGAAGTATTTCAAGTTTGTTTAGGTGGTATATTAGAGGTGGGTGTAATTACACCCAGGAGTAAAAAGTATTTTTCCTATATATATATATATATATATATATATATATATATATATATATATATATATATATATATATATATATATATATATATAGAGGACGCTGAAATGGGACACCAAGGTGCCCGGGCATCAAGCCTCTCTGTCGTTAGATTGCTTTTAGATGCGTGCAGGTGCAATATATTAGGTAACCTATTAAGATTCATTAATTCGAAAAGGTATCAATTTGGAAAGGAATCAATCATGGATGGAAAGTATTAATCATGGATGGAAAGTTTTAATTATGGAGCTTGGGCACCATGGTGCACCTGTTATTTTGCGTATATATATATAATTTGCATTTATGTACACCATGAGAATGTGTCATATATATGTGAATTTGCATTTATATATATCATGAGAAGGAGTCATATATATATGTGATTATGCATATATATAAGAGTGTATTTAGAAGTGATTCACAGATGGTTCTACTTTAGAATCATCTGTGATGTGTATTTATCATAGATGGTCCTAAATTAGCACTGTCTGTGATGTGTGTTTATCATAGATGGTTCTAAAGTAGTATCGTATGTGATGTGTATTATTACAGATGGTTCTAATTTAGAATTATTTGTTATATCCAACCTATTTATGTTCAAACTCTAGGGTTTGCCCGCGCTCCCATGCACTCAGACTGTTAATATTCTCAACTCTCTCATGAGCACAAGCCACTACCCCCTCCCTCGAGCCTGCCACCTTCTCCTCGAGCACGAGCCACCGCCTCCTCCCTCAAGCCTGCCGCCTTCTCCCCGAGCATGAACCGCTGCCTCCTTTCCCGAGAACGAGCCGCCACCTCCTCCCCTGAGCACGCCGCCTCCTCCTCGGTGTGCCTCCTCCTCGAGCATGCTTCCTCTGTGAGCACATCGCCTCCTCCCCCGAGCGCACTATCTCCTCCCCGAGTGTGCCGTCTCCTTCCCGAGCACGCCACCCTCCTCTCCGAGCACGCCATATGTAACATTCTTCTTTCTTGTTTATTATATGTCAATGAACAATGTATCATTATGGTTACCAATTATCTCCCTTTTGCTCTATTGCTGTTTCATCAATACACGTCCCAAGGATGAATGCCTGGGTTTGAGTTTCAATTATGCTCTTTTGATGTCAATATACCAAAGATGAAGTGCTAATGCTCTTAAGCATCAATTCTCGAAATAAAAGATAATATGTATTTAAGTACTAGGAGACATTGCTTGTAATACTAGGCTCGGTTTTACTGTTCGATGAGGATAATTGTCATATTATGAAATTAAAATGATAACCTTGTCAAGCTTGAGCTATTCAAATTGATTCTTATTGTCATATCTTGCTGGCAGCCAGTTCACTAGTACTCTCTGTTTCGGTTAATCTTGAATAGTGTTAGTATTATAAAATTCTCTAAAGATTCATTGTTAGCTGATTGTGTCTAGTAGAATTGTTGAGACTGTTAGATATTTATATTATCTTGTGAAGATGTTGTCTGCTCATTCTTCATTATCGTTGCCTCATGTGTCTGATGCACCGTCCACTGAAAAATCCAAGCGCCATTGAAGAGGACTATCGAAAAGGCCCGATGACCAATTTACTATCACGGATGTTGATGCATCTAGAACCCCTCTCAATCCTCGCCGTGCAGTGTCCGTATTCTGGTGCATGGTTGGAATAGTTGCACAGTAATGGATTGAGATCACCTATGATTCGTGGAAGGACTTGAGTAAAGATAAAAAATGAGGTTGTGATAGAAATTTTCAATCGTTCATGTATTGCTAGCGGCCTCTGTGCGATGACATGTATTGCTAACAGCGTGCAAAGCGTGGAAGAACTTCAAGAGCATACTTATCAACCAATACGTGGAGAAGGATCTGACGCTCTTCCAGGAGTATCCATTCCTGGAACCATGCTAGCAAGGCTTTATGGAGAAGAAGATAACAGATAATTTTGGAGTGAAAGTGTGGCGCACAGGGCCCTCCAAGCAAAAAACACACACCCCCACAGACTCGGCACCACTGGGTATGAGGGTAAAATCCTGTAATGGAGGACAAAGGATGAGCAAGCTATCCTGCGGGAGACCTCCCCACCATTTACTAGGATCCCTAACGAGTGCACCTAAAACTGGATAAGAACAAGGTCATCTACCTTGTCGTTGGGGGCCATCTCCTTTGAAAACCCCACAGTTGAGGAAGTGTCCCATAGCCTGGTAAGATATTGAACTACCTAGTTTGTTAGTTTGTAATTATTTCGTAACTTCACAGGAAGTGAAATGACATGTCAGACTCTTGTTGGAAACGTTGAGTGTAGAATCTTCCCAAGACTTACTCCAAGAAATCAGGGAGAGAGATATACTCTCCATGGCCCTAGAAAACAAGGTACACCCGGGTCGCAGGAGGGGCCTTAGTTTTCATGTTCTATGGAAACATGGACTCTTAGAGGACTCTGAAATGTATTAGTGTAGGAAGAGAGCCAAAGCCGAGCACAAGGCATAGCTAGAGAGGAGATTCGTGCATCCCTCGGAGAGGAGATCACTGATGCCATCAGAGATTAGATGCAATAGCAAATGGAGAGCATGTAGGAAAGGTTTAGGAAAAATTAGTCGGAAACCCCCGCCACTCCTGTGCTAGCCAGCCCCCTAACTATTGGAGTAGTTGCGCGTCCAACCCTACCTCAGAAAGCGATCATAAATTTCCTATCGATGACATCTTGGTAATAATTATTATCTCTGGAATGCTCGATCCATTGATAGCCCTGTTGGAGTAGCTAATTTTATATCGTTATGTAGGTGGGTATGAAGTAGAAGCTCCAAGTAAGATATGCCTCCGTTGCTCTATACATTGCTTGTGGTTAGGCGTATCCATCCGGTGTTGGGCTTTGGTGCATGGTGTAACTCTAGTGTCAGGTTTCATAAAAGTGAATGTGGATGGTGTTCATGCCAATTTCCAGGTCGTCCCACTACAGGCACCCCCAAATGATGAGGTTGTGACTCTAGGGCAAGCCATTGGAACATTCATCTAGTGGCCCAAGAGGGACATGCCTGGAGGCTCCTACACCGGTGTCAACTTCACGAGAGCTATCTTGACTGAAGCTACTTGCACCAGAGTTTCCTGCACTGATGCGGCAAGGGCACGATGAATCACATGCATCTACATCTTATGCCCAATCGACTGTTGTGAAGTCAACCTCTAAATAGCGAGGCAGCAAGGGCAAACAAAAGAAGACTGATGATATCCCTTACTTGCCGTTGGCCTAGAAGTTCAAACTAGGCGAGTCGTTGGTCATCCCGGAAGAGCGCCTCCTAACCCCAGGATTCGCTTGCTAGAGGTTGCATTCATGGTACATGGAATAGGCCAACAAGCCAGACGACGCTCGGGTGGCAACGTCAAGTTTAGATTGTATCATCTTCAACATGAGATTCATGACTGTGTCTTCACAGTGACCTTCGAGGACTTGTTCCTCCTCTTCAACATCGACACCCTTGATACGTCACTTATTCGATGCTAGACAATGTAAGTGTGTACAATCATGGTCTACGTTCATATAATACCGATAAATGCCATATATAACTCCTTTCCTTTGTGTATATATATACATGGTGAGTGAAGCCAAATTAACAAAATCATTGGTAGGTTTCCTCGACCCACACTTGGTCCCCATGCATATCATTAAGGAAGATGCATCCTTTGTCACGGATTACATGATGATGGCATTGGTGGCTCACCACGACAAAGAATTCATACTTTTGCTCTACAACCAAGGGTAAGTGTGCACTAGTAGCTAAACTTGTTGATTTGTATTTTATAAGCAATACGAACTTAGGTTTAATGACCATGACAACATGCATATGTAGGTTTCACTAGATTCTAATTGTAATTATACCATAATAGAATAAGGTAATGTACCTTGATTCCCTAAAGAAGGACAAAACTGACTTCATAGTTATCCAATAATTAATCGATAGGTAAACACATTTCCTCTATAGATAACTATATTGTAGTCTTTCCTTCCTTCGCAATGGCTAAGGCCAACCTTTTGGAATCATATATGTCATTCGCCGAGTACGTTGCTACTGTACGGAGATCCAAGAAAGGGATCAATGCCCTGTGACACGATCTAAATTTTTCGGTATTCGCTAGTACATATTAATCCTTTATAACACTTCGTAGTAATGCCTCTCAAACTAAAAAAAATTATATTTTTACAGTGCCACCAGCAGCTGCCGGGCAACACCTGTAGACACTATATTTGTCACAACATAGAACTACTCTTTGATTCTACAAAGACCAATCATCCTCAGGTTTGTCAATCTTGCAATTAATAATTATTTCATACTTATCAATTTATATGTATGCATGATTTTGATATTCCTACTGATAGGTTACAACCATCGCTACAGCTGCGTTAGAATCGACCGAGCTCCAAAAAATTCAAGGACAGTGTGCATACTTCTTGATGTCTCAGGTCATATAAACAGATATGGAGAGTTCCACATGTAGAATGAATTTGATTGGAATAATATTGAACTTAATTGTACACGTATGTATTTGTTCATGAATGATTAATTTATTTCATTTGAGTTAATTAATTTGTGAAATGGATGTTCTTGTTTCAGAAATGAATGTGAATTGGATGTATACATGTACTTATGTTTCTACTTGTTTCAGGGGGCATGGCTAGTATTTTCTAAGGCTAGCCAACAAAAATAAATAGATTTAGCAATACAAAGGAATATCACAGACAGTTTCATCTATAAACCATCTGCAATACACGGGGGCATGGCTAGTATTTTCTAAGGCTAGCCAACAAAAATAAATAGATTTAGCAATACAAAGGAATATCACAGACAGTTTCATCTATAAACCATCTGCAATACACATATATCACAGACGATTTCATCTACAAACCGTCTACGATACATCAGATATTACAAACGGTTTCAACTACAACCTGTCTGTAATAGTAACCTATTCCAGACGGTTTGTAGTTGAAACGTACTATGAAAGATGGTTTGTAGTTAAAACTGTCTGTGATACATTAGCTATCACAGACGGTTTCTACTACAAACTGTCTGTGACAGTCTGCATCATAGACGGTTCAAAAACCATCGGTGATGATTTTATGTTATTGCTGGTCCATAAACCCAATCAGCTTAGGAAACCGTCTGTAATGATGTTTTTGAGTAGCCTATGATAATTTTTCCTGTAGTAGTGGTTCCTCACAAGAGATATGCTAAAAACAGGCTTGAGCATGACTTGACTTTGATACGGACATGAATCAAATAAAAAAGGAAGTATAGCATAGTCGGACGAAGTGCACGTGCAGTCTTCCCTCATCATGCTCGCCGGTGACATGGAAGCATTCTACTCCATGCTATGAACCGCGGTACCGCCGCCGCGGCTCCTACGTTGCTGCTCCTCGCATGGCTTCCATCGACGACACATTTGAGCCCAAACGAGTCCCCAACGAAGTGATGACACGCTAATGATAGCATACAGAAAACACACACACACACACATATATATATATATATATATATATATATATATATATATATATATATATATATATATATATATATATATATATATATATATATATATATATATATAATGATAGCGCGCGCACACATATATATGAGAACGTATTCAGTGCTAATGCACTATTCGGTGCTAACATGCTAAAACCTATTCAGAATCGTTAGATCTGCCTCCAACGACCCAGATTCTTAAATGTGGGACTCACTTACGCGATTTTGCCAAAAACCCCCTACCGGTTCGCACTTTTTTTCCGCTCCAATTCCCCCTCGTGCCAATCCCCCCAGGCCGCCTCGCTCCTCCCCCGCGCCTCCCCACTCGCGTCGCCGGCGGCCGCCTCGCTCCTCCCCCGCGCCTCCCCACTCGCCTCGCCGCTGGCCGCCTGCTCCTCCCCCGCACCTCCCCACTCGCCTCGCCGCCGGCCGCCTCGCTCGGACCCCGCGCCTCCCTACTCGCGTAGCCGGCGGCCGCCTCGCTCCTCCCCCGCGCCTCCCCACTCGCCTCGCCGGCTGCCGGCTCCCTCCGACCCGCACGTCTCCCCACTCGCCTCACCGGTTGCCGCCTCGCTCTGGACCGCGCCTCCCTCCCCGCTCCTTGCTCCCTCCGACCCGCCGCCTCCTTCGTGTCTAATCTTTTTCAGCGACTAGGACAAAAGTGCTTCTGTAAACTGTTCTGCCTCGCCTTCTTCATGTAAGCCCAAGGTCCAGAGACACCAAAATGTCAAGCCCTTCTGCAGGAGCGGTTGCTTCAGAAGCCTATGCGAATGCCGTCGGAACAGTGCGGTGTACCGTGAATCCAGAAGATGGTCATGCATCCACTCTAGTTCCTCCGCCCAGCTCGGCTATCTGCTGCTTGTGATGATGCCAAGAATAATTGTGTTCTTGTGTTTTGCAACATCTAGTAATGCCCGTCGATAACTCCTCCCCAACGTCCAGAATGTATATTTCTCAGTGTTGTTGCAACATCTAAGCATCTAGATTGTGTTCTTGTGTTTTGCAGAATGTATAATTGTGTTCTTGTGTTTTGCCATTACATATTCCCCAGCGTCTAGAATGTATAATTGTGTTCTTGTGTTTTGCAACATCTAGATTGCTGTTGTAAATTGACCCGAGTGTTTCTCAGGTAATGAATGTGTTAAAATATAAGCATGTTTGAGCTATCTGCTGCTCCAAGTAGCAGAATTGAGATGAAGCAACCGAGTGAAATTGGTGGCAGCAATAAGCATGGTTCAGTTGATGTTTTTAGGCCAGAATATGAAATCAGGAGCTTTTCTGTGATACTGTTGTATGATGCTTTGTTGAAGGTGCAGGAGAACTGCTAGCATTTGTAGGGACTTCAGAAGGCAACTTTCAGCTGCAGTGTCATCCATAAGCTGTTGTCATAGTTTTTCCGCTTATTACTTCTGAGTTCCATTACATGATGTAACATAGGAAGAGATTGGTTGTGAATTGTACATTATTGATCTGATTTTTCTAACAGGTTGCAACTTGTAGTTGAAACAATAAGCCAAATTTAGGGCGTGCTATAATCCCTTTAGTTGTAATTATCTTTCTACATACTGCTTACAACTAGAAAACCCTGCTTACATACTGTTTCTTAGGGATATGTTATGTTGTTCTTCATATTCTTTTGTGTTTTTGAAATTCTGTACTGAGCCATTCATGCACTAAACCTCTCCTTGTCTCAAAACAGAACTTGAGAGCACAACATGTCATATTTCGAGCAACCTTCAGCCACTGAAAATTGATCTGGATGTTGTTCAGCAAAAGTTCTCTCCCTCTGAAACTTCCCTTTTTACCGTCCCCAACTATTTTTTCTACAGTGTCTGCTAAAAAGAATGTCTTAGAATCAACAACTCGATGGCACAAAATTTTAAAAAAAGCACCCACAATCACAGTTTCACAGAATAAATTCAGAATTTTATTGAACTAATAGCATTCCAGTCCATGTTATAGAATTGTTCAATAAGCAAATAATTAGGAAGCAACATTGCATTGCTTCTTGCTTCTTGATGTGGTACAGAACTGAAGTCTGCAGGAGACAAATTGTGTGGCTTATTTTCACCAATAGTTTCTCCAACATCACCATATATTTTCCACATGAGGCTCAACACTAATGTGCACATGATCTCCATTGCCAAAATATTTCTTCCTTTATAGCATTCTTCCATTAGGCTCAACACTCTTCATCCATGATATGCCACTGCAGAAGTCTTACTCTCCCACAATCACCATACCAGAAAACAAATACTTCTGCTGTATGCAGAGCCATAAACTTGCATCTGTCATCAGAAACCCTTCCATTAGTTTAATCATCTTCTTACTCTGATCAGCCAGATAAAATCTCCAGTCCAACAGAAGGTCATCTGCACATTCCATACACTTAATTATCAGTAGTCTTCCACACAGGCATTGCCTATCAACATAATTAGAGCATGCCAGCAACAAATCAATTATACATTACAGCCGACATATCAAGTAGTTGAATATTACTAAGTAGAGCTGGCTAGCATCAATTACTAAGTAGAATACTACCTAACTGGCGGCGGCGCTGCAACCTTGGATGATGGCCGGGTTGGCGGCGCCGGGGGCCGAGTTGGCCAGGGGGCGGCGCCCGCAGCCAGGGAGGGAGGCGGCGCCGGCGGCCCAAACCCTAGATGGGTCTGGTGGCAGCCAACAGCACAACCGAAAAAGAAAACCCGCAAAGGCAGCCAGGAACGGGGCACGGCGCCGGCAGCCGGGGAGGAGGCGAGTGGGGAGGCGCGGGGGAGGAGCGAGGCGGCCGGCGGCGACGCGAGTGGGGAGGCGTGGGGGAGGAGCGAGGCGGCCTGGGGGGATTGGCACGAGGGGGAATTGGAGCGGAAAAAAAGTGCGAACCGGTAGGGGTTTTGGCAAAATCGCATGAGTTGGGATATCCCACCTTTAAGAATCTGGGTTGTTGGAGGCAGATCTAACGATCCTGGAGAGGTTTTAGCAAGTTAGCACCGAATAGTGCATTAACACTGGATACGTTCCCTATATATATATATATCTATATATCTATATGTATATATATATGTCTATATATGTATATGTATGTATATATATGTATCTGTATGTATATGTATATGTATATATGTATGTATGTATGTATATATGTATGTATGTATATATATGTATGTATGTATATATATATGTATCTATGTATGTATGTATATATATATACACATATATACATATACATATACATATACATATACATATACATATACATATACATATACATATACATATACATATACATATACATATACATATACATATATATATATATACATATACATACACACACACACACACACACACACACACACACACACACACACACACACACACACACACACACATATATATATATATATATATATATATATATAATAGGACGAGTGTTTCATGCACCCTGGTGCCTAGGCACCCATATCAATACCCGTTGATTTGCTTTGAGATTCGCAACGTTTGATGTGGGTATCTTCATATACCCATAAAAAAAGTATATTTGAGATGTCAAACTCCGAGAAAAAAAATAAATTCAACTTCAGTTTAATTAGTTTGAACTATTTTTATGGTATATACTCACTGTAGTCGCATTGAACTCAAAAGTAGTTCAAACTAGTTTGAACTGAGTTCAAAACTTACTTACCATAAATATATCAAGGGTATAAAACATTTTAATACCCAAACTCAAAAAAAATTATCAATCATACACGTGTATCGGACGGTTCTTGATGTGGGTGCCTAGGCACCCAGGTGCCTATATATATATATATATATATATATATATATATATATATATATATATATATATATATATATATATATATATATATATATATATATATATATATATATATATATATATATATATGGAACGTATCCAGTGCTAACAGGCTATTCGGTGCTAACATGTGAACTCTGGATTTGGACCGTCGGATGTACCTCAAACGGCCTGGATCTTTGAAGGTGGAAGCACCCAATCCACTTAAACATTTTTGCCAAAACCCCCCTACCGGTTCGGTTTCTTTGTTTCCGGCCCCCGCCTCTGATCCCCACCCCTACCCCCGCGTCGTTCCGCCTGCTCCTCCCGTTCTCAGGCGATGTCGGGCTCCCCCTCCCGTTCCCGTCTGCTCACCTCCCCCTCAACCCTAGAAGCCCCCCTCCACTGAGCCGCCCTCAACCACTGAGCCACCGCCGCCTCCATACCTGCATCGCCGCCCTCGTCGGCTAGGGTTTTGGCCGACGGCGCCGGCGCCCTCCACCACGGCGCCTTCGCCCTCCACCACGGCGCAGCCGAGCCCTTCGTTCCTCCCTTCGTCGGAAGCTTCGCCAAATTCCTCCCCCTCTACACGGCATCGCCCTCCATCCCTGCATCGCCGCCTCCACCGCTGAGCCGCCGTCGCCCTCGTCGGCTAGGGTTTTGGCCGACGGCGCCGCCCTCCACCACGGCGCAGGCCTTGGCTCCTCCCTTCGTCGGCAACGTCGCCACCTCCCTCCCCCACTGCAGCGTCGGCTAGGATTTTGCAAAAGAAATGCATTCTCCTTTAGATTCCCAGTTGTAATGAAGCAGTGGTGTGTTTGTGATGGTGTTGGCATGGTAGTTTTGTGTGAATTGTTTTGTGTAATCAATGTGAACCTAAATTGTTTTGTGTAATCAAATTGTGTAAGCAGTGGAATGTGTAATCAAATTGTGTTGTGCTCTAATTGTTTTGTCGAATGGAGAGAAATAATGACTGAGTATTGTGCAATATCTGGTTTTTGTTGTGCAGTGTTGTGGTGGCCTGAGTGAAAATATTGTGCTGGGTTTTGACAGTGAAAATTTTGATTGAATGGCTCAATACAGAATTTCTCATTCTGTAGGTTCTGAGAAAACATGCATGATTCTATGGCAGAATGCATGATTCTGCAGGTTGGGCTCTATACAAGAGATTGCACAATGCTATTCTAAGACAGTGACGCATGAAAACTTATGATTCTCCTATCTTTAATATGTCATATTATGCCTTATTTTGCTTATCCAGTTATGAAATGGTTTGGATCAAAACAACTTAATAATAATATTTTGTGTTATCTAATTGATCATATAAGGTACTCTGTATTTTGAACATCCATGTGTATGCCCAAGTATGGTTTGTTTTCATGGACATATAAGGAACTTGGTATCATAGGGTTAGGCACAACCAGCTATCCCGACATATGGAGATCATTAATGATCTACATGCTGCGGTGAGCAAATTATGGCATGGCAACATCTATCCTTTACACTAACACAACATGCTGCATCAAACAAAATTTGCACTTCCAAATCAAGTGATGTTTCCCTATCCTTCACACTATGAATGAAGGTTCTGGCAGGATGACTGTGGGTAATCCAACAAGTGTGTGATTTGTCCAAAGGGTGAATTCAAAGAGAAGGATGTAGTCAATTAATATTTATCTGAACACCACTATCATATTCATCATCACTTGGATAGTAACATGAAAGGAACATAAATGAAAAGAAAGAGTTAAACAAGTACTCCCATAATAGGACGAGTGTTTCATGCACCCTGGTGCCTAGGCACCCATATCAATACCCGTTGATTTGCTTTGAGATTCGCAACGTTTGATGTGGGTATCTTCATATACCCATAAAAAAGTATATTTGAGATGTCAAACTCCGAGAAAAAAAATTAAATTCAACTTCAGTTTAATTAGTTTGAACTATTTTTATGGTATATACTCACTGTAGTCGCATTGAACTGAAAAGTAGTTCAAACTAGTTTGAACTGAGTTCAAAACTTACTTACCATAAATATATCAAGGGCATAAAACATTTTAATACCCAAACTCAAAAAAAATTATCAATCATACACGTGTATCGGACGGTTCTTGATGTGGGTGCCTAGGCACCCAGGTGCCTATATATATATATATATATATATATATATATATATATATATATATATATATATATATATATATATATAGGACGAGTGTTTCATGCACCATGGTGCCTAGGCACCAATATCAATACCCGTTGATTTGCTTCGAGATTCGCAACGTTTGATGTGGGTATCTTCATATACCCATAAAAAAGTATATTTGAGATATCAAACTCCGAAAAAATTTAAATTCAACTTCAGTTTAATTAGTTTGAACTATTTTTATGGTATATACTCACTGTAGTTGCATTGAACTCAAAAGTAGTTCAAACTAGTTTGAATTGAGTTCAAAACTAACTTACCATAAATATATCAAGGGTATAAAACATTTTCATACCCAAACTCAAAAAAATTATCAATCATACACGTGTATCGGATGTTGGTGCCTAGGCACCATGGTGCATTACGTAATTTTCCTATATATATATATATATATATATATATATATATATATATATATATATATATATATATATATATATATATATATATATATATATATATATATATATATATAGGACGCTGAAATGGGGCACCATGGTGTCTGGGCACCAAGCCTCCCTGCCTTTGGATTGCTTTTAGATGCGTGCTAGTGTAATGGTATATAATATATCATGCATGGTAAATCAATCATAGATGGAAAGTTTTAATCATAGTTGGAAAGTCTCAATCACACTAGCACACATCTAAAAGCAATCCAAAGGCAGAGAGGTTTGGTGCCCCTGTTATATATATATATATATATATATATATATATATATATATATATATATATATATATATATATATATATATATATATATATATATATATATATATATATATATATATATATATATATATATATATATAAACTCTTACTGTGTTATTTTTGTGAGGATAAACTTGACGCGAGTTTTTTTAATCCCCTTAAACTCCATGCGGGCAACCTTTAGTATAGATCAAAGGGATTCACATATATTGTGCGTGTGGGCCTTCACTTCATGGACGTTGTTTGGAAGAGCGTCTAGCGATGGACGTGCTTCTCAAATGCGTCAAAGTTTGGAAGCCTTTTGCCCTCGCGTCCATCCTAGATTTGTAATTCTCATCTCCGTTTTCCTATTTCTCTGATTTTTGAATTATTAATTATTACTAATAAAAAACTCGGTCCAAGACCATAGGAAGATTGAACTTTCCAAAGGAAAGGAATAAAACAATCCTCTGTTCCAAACACTCTAAAGGCAAAAATTCCTTTGGATTGCCATTCCTCCACATCTTCATTCCTCCATTGATCCAAACAATGACCATCTACATACAAAATATAAGTAACTATTACCCTCGCTTGATTTATTTAGTTCTTTTTTGTTATAAAACGTGTGGCGAAATGTAAAAACAATAAAGAATAATCAGGAGCACAAGAAAAAGATTTAACATGGAAAACCTTTGCGGGGAAAAAATCACAGACGCATAATCCACTACTATAGAAAGTATCATCATAGATGGTTAAAAAACATCATCACAGACGGTTTCATGAGCCGTCTGAATTTATGAGTCAGTAGACGGTTTTCAAACCATTTGTGAGTGGTAATAACATAGACAATTTTTAAAAATAACTGTCTGTGATGTTACTTATCATAGACGATTTATATTAAAACCATGTGTGATGTTTACGTATCATAGATGATTTTTGAACATAACCGTCTGTGACATCTAGACATCACAGACGGCTAATAAATAAAACCGTCTATGATATTAATAATCACCATTTTTGGTTTTTATATCTTCCCTACACTGCTACAGACAGCCCTATCACAGACGGTTCGGAACCGTCATCACAGACGGTTCCTGAACCGTCAGTGTTTAGGTGTCAGTGATAGTTGGTGGTTATCACAGACGGTTCCCGAGCCGTCTGTGATAACTCACATTACAGACGGTCTTTATTACTAACAGTCTGTGATAGACGAGTATCACAGACGGTTCTTTTTAAAAAACCGTCTGTGATAGTCTCGTATCACAGACAGTTTTTATAAAAAACCATCTGTGATACGAGACTATCACAGACGGTTTTTTATAAATAACCGTCTGTGATACTCGTCTATCACAGACGGTGAGTAATAAAGACCGTCTGTGATATACACAATATCACAGACGGTTTTTATTACTAACCGTCTGTGATATGTTTATATCACAGACGGTTAGTAGTAAAGGCCGTCTGTGATATCATTCACACCACAGACGGCACTCTTTGAAATCGTCTGTGATATTGTATCACGGACGGTTCTTAACAACGAACCGTCTGTGATACCAAGTGCATCATCCATTTAATTTGCTGTTTTTTGGCTAGCCTCAGGATATGCTAGCCATGCCCTCTGAAAGCAAGCAAGCAAGCAGATTACAGATAAATGGTAGATATAAGTTGATTGCAACTCATAGTAAATTACAACAAAATTCGATACACAGATGAATGTAACAAACGGCCAGCAGATCACATACATATATAGAATGAAAATCGTTACACAAAATCTGACAAATGAATTCAATTGAAGGAATTGTTTGATTTGTACAGTTGAATCCAATGTTTCAACATCTAATTGTCACCATTGCCGGCGTGGAACTCTCCCCTCTTACTTATGACCTTTGCTAGCAAGAATTGGGAGATGATTGCACGAATCTCGACGAGATTGTCAAGATCATATGCACTTTCGTCGAAGTGCACCCGCTGTCGCTAGGAGCAATGTCAAGTCATTAATTAGCATGTGTGTGTAATATAAATACATATATATAATCAGAAAGTAATAATTATTGGAAGGCCTTGACAAACCTCTGGATCATTACCCATGATTTCCTTCATATGGCGGCAAACGTAGAATCCACATACGTTGCCCTGTAGCTGCTGGTGGCACTGCAAAAATAGAATTACATACATCGGTATTGTCAATTCTAGAGGCATTATAACAAAGTATGATATAGGATTGTTGTGTTGTAGCGGGTACCGGAAATCGCGTGTTGTGTCGTAGCGTGTCACTGGATTTGTCGTGTCTTCCTCCTTGGGCAACATAATCGGCAAATGCCCTACGTGATTCAAAAAACTTAGCCTCGGCCGTGGCAAACAAAAGAAATATTACAATAGAGTTATGTATGGAGGAAATGAGTTTACCTATTAAGTACTTCTTGCACACGACTGAAGTCGTGGTTGCTCTTAAGGAGGGAATCAAGGTATATTACCTTGCTCCACTTTGATACAATCACAATCAAAATCCAATGATTCCTAGTCATATGTGTCGCCATAGTGATTAATCCTAAGTTCATGCTGCATGTAAAGTACAAATGAAACATATGTGTGGCAACTAGTGAAGCACTTACCCTTGGTTGAAGGGTACCATGACGTACTTCTTGTCGGTGTGAGCAATCAATCCCCTCGTTATGTAACCTTGCACGAAGGATGCATCTTCGTTGATAGATTGCTCAGAGACCAAGTGAGGGTCGAGGAAACCCACCGGTCGTCGCGATTGCCGGGCTTGTTGGATCATGTATCTATACATAAATAAAGAGTAATGACATTTATCTGTATAACGTGAATGTAGAACTTCATTGTACAGTACACTTACAGTGTCCAGCATCGTAGAAGTGAGGCGTCGAGTTCGTCGAGATTGAATAGTAAGAATAAATCTTCGAATGTCACGACGATGTAGCCCAAGTCGTGGAGGAAATGCGTCTCGTTATATTTCACAGTGAATGCACTCTGCCGGTTTGGCTTCGTGTTGGACTTCTCCATGTACCAGACATGCAATCTATTGCAAATCATACCAAGCTGGCGTAATTGTGAATCGGGCACCAACGACACTCCTAGAATAAACTTCCATGGCACGGGACCCGGCTTAATTTTCTTCGCATGAGCCATGGAGGCCTTGGAGCCTCGCTTATGATATGTTCTCGGTGGCGTCTCGGCGGGAGCCGATGCAACAGACTTTACTGGATTTGGATTTGGAGGTGGAGCCACCGGAGCCGATGTGCCAGGTCCAGGACGACGTCCCTCTTGGGCCACTGGATCTGAAGATTGTGGCACGGACATGTCGAGGACGATGTCCCTCTTGGGCCACTGAATGAATGTGTGGACGGCATCCCCTAATGTCTTAATCTCTTCGTTTGGGGGCTTCTCAAGAGGGACGCTCTTAAAAATATCATTAATCATGTCCACCTGGACCTTTATGGAACCGGTGTCTACTTGTACACCGTGCACCAGCGTCCCTGGCAGCAATGGATACACCATGCCGCGCCCAGCGTCAACGGGAATAGAGCCAACAAGCCTGACTTTGAGGCTGCAAGGCATGGGCTCCTACATAACGATACAAGATGAGTTAAGGCGTCCACCAGAGAGATCTATGTACCATTCTAAAGAGGTACATTACCTGAATGTCATCAATATGTAAGTGGGCGTCGCTATGTTCAGAAATTGGTGTGGACGCGTAGCTACTGCGACGTTGAGGGGGACTGGGTACCGCAGTAGTAGGAGTGGGTTGCGATTGGTTGCAGACTTCTCTCAATTCTTCCCGCAACGAATCTATCTCTCCTCGAAGTGAGGCAGTCTGCTCTTGAAGTGAGGCAGATAGTTGTTCCTCAAGTTGAGCACGAAGCTCCTGTTTTATTTGTTCGCTGCGGTACTCCTTGGATCTCTTCCTACTCCTATATGTTTCGGAGTAATCTGGAAATCCGTGCCTCCAAGGTACATAAACCCCCATGCCTCGTGTGCGACCTGGGTGCTCCTTGTTTCCCAAGGCCTGTGATAGTAAATCTATCTCCCTATATTCTTCAAAGGAGCCATGAGAAGATTCGGTAGTCAATGATTGCTGCAAGAGGCAATTAATCATGTTATTTTTGAACCCATGAAGTTCAAGAGATGTTAACAACTATGTTGTTTAACATATTTTACCAGGCGTTGGGACACTTCCTCATCTGCGGGGTTTTTGAAAGAGACACCCGAAGATGTGGTTGATGACCTCGCTCTTAACCAGTTTCGAGCGCGCTCGTTTGCGATCTCGGCAAATGGCGGAGAGGCCTCCGATCGGATGCGACCTCATCCTGCATCCTCCATTATGGGATTTTACCCGCGTACCCAGCAGTGCCAAGTCTGTGAGGGTGCGTGTTTTGTGCCTGGAGAGCCTTGTGCGTCGCACTTTGTTGTTTAAATTCGGTCGTCGTCTTCATCTGCACAAAGGCCTCCCATGTTTCCAGTGACACGAAAGGATACTTCGTGAAGGGCGTGACATCCTCGGACACGTACTTCATCACAAGAGTGCTCTTAAAATTCTTCCATGCTTTTCCCATTGCGAGGAGCGCCTACCGTTGCACGAGTCCCTGTACTTCTGCTGGGATCTCGAACGAATTTGTAATTTCCTCCCATAGCTGATTTTTGTGATCCTTTGTCAAATCTTTCCAGCTTGCTATGGTGATGGGGACCCGTTGCCTTCCAATTATCCCACAGGTAGTCCGAAATGATGATGCTGCTTTCGTCGGTTCTAGAGGGACCCCATTCGGAGAGACCACCGTGATGGTCATTCGGCCCTCTGGCCTTTTCGATACTCCTCGGCCATGCTTAGTTTTCGCAATCTTGGGAGCGTGAGACCCAGATGACGACGACGAAGACTGTGTGGACGCCATCTCTCTTCTAAGAAAAAACTAACTGCAGTGAGCTATGATCCCAGCTTGTCAAACTTCTATAAATCAAGTGACACAAACCAGTGCATCAAGTTCATTGAACAAGATACACTGGAGTGTGTCACTTGCTTTATGCCCTTAACGATTAACTAACTGCAGTGAGCTATATATGGGCCTTCCAACATGTGAAGCATATAACATGAGCATATAACATGTGAAGCATATAACATGAGCATATAACATGTGAAGCATATAACATGTGAAGCATATAAAATAAAATACATGTGAAGCTCGGAGGGAGCGGCGTCGGAGGGGCGTCGGGAGGGAGCAGCGTCGGAGGGGCGTCGGGAGGGAGCGGCGGCGTCGGGAGGGACCGGCGTCGGGAGGGACCGGCGGCGTCGGGAGGGAGCGGCGGTGGGAGGGATCAAAACCTAGCTAGCAGGGGCGCTGCAGAGTGGAGACAAGAGACTGCGCGAGAGCGGACTCTGCAGACCTAGCTGCGGGTATTTAAAGATAAGCTATCACAGACGGTTCCTTACACGAACCGTCTGTGATAGTGGTATCATAGACGGTTCAGTAGATATAACCGTCTGTGATATGCATATTATCGCAGACGGTTCTGTAGATATAACCGTCTGTGATATGCATATTATCACAGACGGTTCTGTATATGTAACCGTCTGTGATATTCATATTATCACAGAAGGTTATATCGATAGAACCGTCTGCGATGTGTTATCACAGACGGTTTATTTTGATAAACCGCCTGTGATAGTTCACTATAAATACCCTCAGCTAGCTAGGTTCCTATGTCATTTTACAATTACAATATGAAACATAGATACATTTATGAAAAACGCAAGCATAACCATAAATATAACTATTTCTTAGTTCCTTAGTCATTTTACAATTACAATGGAATATACATACATTTATGAAAAACACAAGCATAACCAATATCATTTATTACACTTTGGCTATATCATTTTAAATAAAGCCCTTCACGATGATCGACACGCATATAGCTTGCTTCATCGCCTTGTTCTTCCTCGAGCCTGATGCCGTCTCCGAATGGAGGCAAATCATCAAATTGATTGTACTCCTCCTCATCCACAACATTCTCAACCCCGACAATCCTTCTTTTTCCCTGAAGAACTACATGGCGCTTCTTATTTGCCGGGTCGGTTACATAAAATACTTGAACAACTTGCCTCGCGAGTATGAATGGTTCATCTTTGTATCCTACACATTCGAGGTCCACGGTAGTGACGCCGTACTTGTCAACCTTTACACCCCGTGGGAGTTGGACCCAACGGCACCGAAATAAAGGAATGTTGAAAATTACGTAGTCAAGCTCCCAATCTCCTCTACAACCCCGTAGTACGAGCTTGGGCAGCGGTACTGCCGTGCGCATCATAGGCATCTATGCGGACACCTGAGTTCTGCACTGTGCTCTTTCTATCTTGATCTGTTGTATAAAATGTGTAGCCATTAATGTCGTATCCTTGCCATGTCACAATTGTAAATTTTAGCCCTTTTGCCAACCATTGTAGTGTTTCACTTGACGACCTCCTAGTCAATTGCGCCTTGAACCATTCGTTGAACTGACGGTTGTGTTGTCTCGTGATCCAAACTTCTGACTGGCCTGCATTCTCCTGACGTAGCATGTCCTTGTGCTCTTCAATATATGGGGTCACTTCAGTCATGTGTTGTAAAACCATGAAATGGGCTTGAGCATACGTATTTTGATCCGGAGTTATTGCTTTCCTCCCGATAGTCCCGATACCCTCTAGCCTCCCCTCGTGACGAGATAGAGGTACACCTATCGGCTCTATCTGAGCCATGTAGCCGATGCAGAATTCAATCACCTCTTCTGTTGTATAACCTTCGATGATGTTACCCTTCGGCCGAGATCGATTGCGTACATAGGACTTCAGAATTCCCATGTACCTCTCGAAAGGGTACATATGACGTAGAAATACGGGGCCGCATATTTTTATCTCTTTCACAAGGTGGACAATGAGATGGACCATGATATCAAAAAATGATGGAGGGAAATACATCTCTAGATGACATAGAGTTGTCACCACCTCGGTTTGCAGAGTATCTAGTCCATCCGGATCAATGACCTTCTGAGCAATTGCGTTGAAGAAATAACATAGCCTTATGATTGTCACTCGAACCTTGTTCGGCAAAATACTTCTAATTGCAACAGGTAGCATTTGTGTCATTAGCACATGACAGTCGTGAGACTTCATGCCAATTAATTTTAAATGTTCCATGGAAACAAGTTTCTTCATGCTTGTGGAGTGACCGGATGGAACTTTCACACCATGTAAGGACTGGCACAGTTCAGTTCTCTCGGACTTAGACAGAGTGTAGCACGCTGGGGGAAGGTACGTCCAGCCTTTATTGGTCTCTATCGGTGCTAACTCGGTCCTGATGTTCATAGCGACCAAGTCACGCCTTGCGTTAACACCATCCTTTGTTTTATCAGGAATGTTCAGTAAGAGACCAATCAAACTGTTACATACATTCTTCTCTACGTGCATGACATCGATGCAATTGCGAACTTCTAAGTGCTCCCAATAAGGCAAGTTCCAAAATATTGACCTCTTTTTCCACATGTTCTTCCTCAATTTACGTCTCTTTCCAAACACAACATTTATATCCTTGACCATATCATACACCTCTTTCCCGCTAAAAGGTCTTGGTACTGAGTCATCCTCTTTTTTTCCGTCAAATTGTTTCTTCATCTTGCGGTATGGGTGATACTTTGGAAGGAACCTACGGTGACGCATGTGCACAGTTTTTCGCGAGTTGTTCAACCACACACTCTCGGTATAATCTAAGCAGTGCGGACACGCTTTGGCTCTTTTTATACTCAACCCTGACAGGTAAGGGCAGGAAAATCATTAATGGTGCAGAACAACATGGCGCGTAGAGTGAAGTTCTCTCGTTTGTCCGCATCCCATACATGTACCCCTTCATTCCACAGTATTGCAAGATCTTCCACCAATGGGGCTAGGAACACATCAATATCGTTGCCAGGTTGCTTCGGCCCTTGGATAAGTAGTGACATCAAAATATATTTCCGCTTCATACACAGCCAAGGAGGAAGGTTGTACATGCACAGAGTCACGGGCCAGGTGCTATGTCGGCTGCTCATGTTACCAAAAGGATTCATTCCATCTGTACTCAACCCAAACCTTATATTTCTCGGTTCCACACCGAAATCTACAAACATCCTATCGATGTTCCTCCACTGGGCAGAATCAGCAACATGTCTTATCATTCCGTCTTTCTTACGCTGCTCGCAGTGCCAACGCATCAATCTTGCATCCTTGCGGTTTGCAAATAAACGCTTCAAACGGGGGATTACAGGAAGATACCACATCACCTTAGCAGGAGGTCCTTGCTTCACCTCGATGCCCTTCCCATCATCAGAGTCATTTTTACGCTTGTATCGGGATGCTTTGCACACCAGACAAACATGTAAGCTAGCATACTCTTTACGGTACAGGATACAATCATTCTGACATGCATGTATTCTTTCTACTTCCATTCCTAATGGACAAAGAATCTTCTTGGCTTGGTAGGTGGTTCTCGGCAACACATTTCCCGTTGGAAGCATGTCCACTAGGAAACCTAATAATGCCGTGAAACTCTTGTCGGACCAACCATTGCTTGCCTTCAATTTTAGCAGTTCTAGAACTGATGACAACCTCATGTATTGCGGCTTGCAGCCCGGGAACCAAGGTTTCTCCGAGTCCTCCATCAAGCCCTCGAATTTACCAAACTCTCTCTCACTATAGTTCCCTTCTGCATCACGTAACATCTGATCCAGATTGTCATCCTGCGACCTATCCTCATGATCGAAAGAACAGTCCACAACTGGCATATCGTTGTCTCCCTCGACTATGTCATAACTACCTTATTGTGTACTCTTCTCTTCACCGTGACTGGTCCAACATTTGTACCCTTTTCTGAAACCCCTTCGAATCAAGTGAGCTTCAATCTGCGCTGAGTTGCTAAACATCTTGAGATTATCACAATCAATACATGGGCAATACATATATTTCAACCCCTTCTTCAACATATCTAGCTCGGCCGCCCTTCTAAAAGCAGACACGCCAGTAATGTACTCTTCACTCACACGGTTCTCAATATACATCCAGCTTCGGTCCATCTACGCTACACAAGTGACAAATGGGTGTCAAAAATGATTATTACCCCTACTACTAACCTCTGATCAGATCACTAAGAATGTTAAGTAATTGAGTACTAATCTCTGATCAGATCACTAAGAATGTTAAGTAATTGAGTATACTAACCTCTGATCAGATCACTAAGAAGACGGTGATATTTTTTTCACCCCCAACTCCCTAAAGCCGGCCGCATTGCTCCACCGATGCAGCGCAATGAAGACAGATCGGTGTCGACATCCTTCAAGCAAGTACGCCAAGTAATTAATACTGCGCAGAATATCACAGACGGTTCCAACCACAAACAGTCTATGAAAATGACATATCACAGACGGTTCGTATTAATAACTGTCTGTGAATTATCACCGACGGTTATTAATATTAACCGTCTGTGATACAAACAATATCACAGACGGTTCAAATATATAACCGTCTGTGATACAAACAATATCACAGACGGTTCAAATATATAACCGTCTGTGATAGTCTAACATTATCACAGACGGTTCTTAACACGAACCGTCTGTGATGTCTATAATATCACAGACGGTTCGCAATACTAACCGTCTGGGATTTATGCGTATCACAGACGGTTCGTAAATAGAACCGTCTGTGATAGTCCTTCACAGACGGTTTACATTACAAACCGTCTGTGATAGTTCACATAGCATCCGAGGCACATCCGAGGCCTGCTGCTGTGTCTTTAGGAATGCCAAGAGCTGGTCTTCAGATGTGGCATTCCTCAAGACACAGCAGCAGGCCTCAGATGTGCCTCGGATGCTATGCTATGCTTCGAATTGGCAGTCATGCGCCTGACGAAACAGTTCATCTTTCCACCCAAATGGCCCATGTATCTTTTGCAACAATCACAGCTAATACAGAGGCAAGCAGAACAACACATTCATATCTATTACAGCTAAGAATGAACCCATCATGGCACGACGGTGCGGCTGAACAAGACACACTTACGACACTTACGGCAAGAGTGTGTTGTCCAGCCGCCCGCCGTGCAGCGACGGAGGCGCTAGCTCACGGCAGTAGTCGGCGTTGTGGAGGAACAAGAAAATACAGAGGCAAGCACAACAACACATTTAGATCGATCTATTACAGGATCCAGAGAACAAGAAAATTCAAGGCAAGCACAACAGCACAGCTAACTGAATCATCGCTACTGGCGTACGTGATCCAGAGACCAGAGATGAAGAAAAGAAGTGGGAAGAAGCAGATGGATAGTCGCTCACCGAAGAAGTCGGCTATGTCGACTGCTCACCGAAGAATCTGGGAATGTCTTTTTTTTGAAATTTTGTTTTAAAATTGCCTTGAATTTTGCAGGAAAAAGAAGGATTGTCGGAGTGGACATCACATCTCGACAGTAGTCGGCATCGTCGAGGAACATGCAAATACAGAGGCAAGCACGACAACACATTTAGATCTATTACAGGATAACAAGCTAGTGAACTCTTCATGGAACGATGGTGCGGGTGAACAAGACACACTTACCACACTTACAGCCATATATGCTCACAATGGATGAACTCACGCGTGACTAGTACCGGTGGAAAGGTAGATGGGGCGTTATTTATAAGGCCCGAGCAGAGGGCGGAACTGCTGCCTGCCATTCGATGTGCAGAGAATGGACGGGTGAGATCAAAATCCTGGGTATACGCCAATTATTGGTGACACATGATTATCACACGCCAATTATTGGTGATATGTGATTATCACAGACGGTTATTAACGCGAACCGTGTGTGATAATAAATATCACAGACGGTTCTTAATACGAGCCGTCTGTGATGTTTCAGTTATCACAGACGATTCTTAATACGAGCCGTCTATGATGTTTCAGTTATCACAGACGGTTTGTATTAATAACGGTCTGTGATATTAATATCAGACGAACGGTCTGTAATATTAATATCAGAATATGAACGGTTTGTGATGTTAATAGCAGAGATGGTTTGAAATACGAAGCGTCTGCGTTAATGCTTAAATATGTGCGCCCTAATCCTGCTCTTCTACGTACACACTATGCTCTCCCTGGTCATAATAGCATAGATGGTTTGAAATACGAAGCGTCTACATGCGTTAATGCTTATATATGCGCGCCCTAATCCTTCTATACACTATGCTCTCCCTGATCATCTTCTTCATCACCAGATTTCTCAATAATGACTTCTAAAATTCTTTTGATCTCCTTCCTCTCACCTATCCATCATGAGTTGTTCGGACGCAACCTTACACAGGCGGCCAAACATTTACGTCTGGAGCAGCTCCTCCGCTCACGCCCTGCTCTCCTTCCTCGACTCGCTTCCATCCGTCAGCTGGACCTCATCATCCACCGTCGACGGAGGTGTCTCATTGCCACTCAGGATAGGGAAACCGCCCTAAGCCTCGTTCTTCTCTACAATGTGCGCAAAGCGGAGGAAGATCTTGCGGCACTGCAGACACACTCGGATAAACTTGCCGATCAAGCAGATTGGGCCGATAATGCGGAAGCGCATCTTGACATCCTGTTTCAGATTATGGAACATGCTAATGATCATTTGCCCATGCTTGAGGAGGAAGTCGAGAAGGCAAGGGCAATCTTGACGGCATTCGAGAACACAGCGGCTGATCCTCCAACTCCAGAAGTCGACGAAGAAGCATATGAAGCCCAGAAGATTCAAATCTGGGAATGTCTTCTTATTGCACTTTTGTAATAAAATTACCTTGAATTTGACTCTCGCCTCTATAGATTCTGTAGTTTAAACGATACCACAGACGGTTCGTATTATTAACCGTCTGTAAAATTTCACAGACGGTTAGTAATACGAACCGTCTGTGATCTCTAAAATTATCACAGACGGTTTCAGTTAATAACTGTCTGTGATATTTTCACAGACGGTTATTAACAGAAACTGTCTGTGATAATTTTAGACATCACAGACGGTTAGTGTTAATAACCGTATGTGAAGTTTCACAGACGGTTAGTAACATGAACCGTCTGTGATGTCGCATTTATCACAGACCGTTCGTGTTAATAACCGTCTGTGAAAATATCACCGACGGTTGCCAGTATAAACCGTCTGTGACAGTTTAATCACAGACGGTTCCGTATGAACCGTCTGTGATGTAGCCGTCCAGTATAGCCTCTTCTATAGTAGTGCTATTCACTAGAAGCAGTGTATATATATATATATATATATATATATATATATATATATATATATATATATATATATATATATATATATATATATATATATATATATATATATATCATGATAACACTAACATATGTAGTCTTGCACACCCCGCAATTTAAATGAGCAAGAGACAAAGTCAGATCCCATATCATACTTGCGCTTCAAACGGCATAAAGCAAATCACACTCTGGAAGCGCAAGTGTGATATGGGATCTAACTTTGTCTCTAGCCCATTTAAATTGTGGGGTATGTAAGACTACATATGTTAGTGTTACTATGACATATATATGTACTACTAGTGAATGGAGAAGATATGAAAAATCAAGATGATGATTAGTAATGTTAACAGGTGGTTCCTTAGTTGGCAATAATAATCTACATAATGCACACAATATTTTGTTTTGCTCTCAGTTGAGGAGTCGCTCAAGAGTTAAATCTTGGCCTTCTCTACTCTTGTCAATAGATTAGAAATCAGAGGGACTATCCCTTCTAAATTTTGCTAGTTTATTGATCTAAATTACCTCAGTATAATGCTACTGCAGTAACAATAGAACTGCAGCAATATTCAGAACATGACAATAGTGAGCAACACTAAACAAATGTATATAACTATCAATTGATAAAGCAATAAACTAGCAGAATACTTCTAGATAGTCACAATTATCTCAGGTTTGACAATTTGTCCTCATTGAGCAATCTCAATACCCACAATCTATAATGCAAAGTAAAGCTCACTGGGTAATGGCAATCTAAGCCACCAAGAAGGCAGTAAGGCTAAGGTTCGGGGAGGAGGCAGCCAACTCGGGGGAGGAGGTGGCATGCTTGGGGAGGAGGCGGCTGGCTTGGGGGAGGAGGCATGCTAGGGAGGAGGCGGCGTCAGGAGGAGAGGCCAGGGCATCAGGAGGAGGGGCAGCGTCGGGATGAGAGGCGGCGGTATCGGGAGGAAAGGAGAGGAGCATAGTCCAAAGGATGTGGCTGAGGGAGTGAGTGTGGTCACAACCCTAGCGGGGTACTACTTATTGGAGAACTATCACAGATGGCTCGTATTTAGAACTGTATGCGATAATAGGATAATCACAGACGGCTCATATTTATAACCGTATATAATAATGGGATAATCACAATGGTTATTTATTAGAACCGTCTGTGACTTGTTTACATAGACAGTAAGATAAACACGTTATTTAGTAAACATATTCAACATAGACAGTAACACAGACATAGACATAAACACCAAGTAAAATTCCAAAGTTAAAACAAGGACATAGACAGACAGTAGTTGTTTTTATAAGAGAACTTTGGTCTTTATGCCAAAGTTAAAAGGAAAAGAAAATTCCAAAGTTTGGTTTGCTGGGCTTCATAAGCTTCTTTGTCAGCTTTTGGTGTAGGAGGCTCGACAGCTGTGCCCTTGAATGACTTCAATATTTGCCTTTTCCTCTTGACTTCATCTTCCAACTTTTCAAAATTGTTTAATTAGGTCTATCATCTGATAGAGGAAACCATCCCTAGCTTGCTCAGAGTCAACCACTGCTGTTTGATCAACTAAAGAGTCCATGCACCTCTCCATTGCCTCAACAGCTTCCAAGGCATTGCGTGTTTCAAAGAGGAGGTTGAAAGTCAAGTCCCTTTCCCTAACCATGGAGAGTAGCATCCATTGATGGCGACTGATCATATTTAGTTAGAGAACTACATCACTAACCACCTGGAGAAGGAGAGCAGGGTGCAAGTGGATGATCTTCTTCAGACGATAATTATCGCTCACCTGCGTGAGGTTACGGCCAAACAACCCAGTGTGGTTGGATGAAAGAAAGGAGAGGATGGTTGCTGAAGGAATGGGTGCTATTGTTGATGGAATGAAGGATGATCTTCTTTTGTGAAGGATTCATTTTTATAAATTCGGCGCGTAAGACAAGGAGATGCATCGGGAAGCCAAAGCGTGATTTTTGTGTTTAAGAGAAACATATCATAGACGGTTCATTTTTAGAGCCGTCTGTGATACCTAATTATCATAGACAGTTTGTTTTTGGAGTCATCTGTGACTCATCACAGACGGTTCTAATTAAAAACCGTCTGGGATGTATTCCATTATCATAGACAAAACAGAGTTTGAGAAGATAATAGTGAAAAGTTATAGCTGAAAGCAGGGAAAAATTTTTCGTTTTGAAATTTATTTCGGAGGGTAACGAAAGAGGCGAAATGACCGAAATTTCGGTATTTCGATGAAAATTTCGGTCAAACAATTCAAATGAAATTTGAATTTAAAATTTAGAAACTAAGGTTTAAAGGAAAGTGAAGTGCATCTGTTTCGGAAGTTGTCTTCTGGTCTGGTGGCAAAGGGCTTGCTTCATGCAGGATTGGTCCTGGGTTCGATTCCAGTCTAACGCACAAACTTTATTTCTCGTTAAACGTCTTTTATGTAGGACCCACATGTCAGGAATTATACAGTAAAATACCGAAAAAATTGGTGTGGGAGGTGGGATTCGACCCCGGATCAGCTGGGCGCGCATGGAGAAGACTGGCCATTGGGCTAGAGGGGGATTTATAGACAATGAGGAGGTGTTGTATCCTTTATTAACCCTTTACAATTCAAACTTACACGAAATATTTGACCGCAATGAATTTTTTTCGTTTGGTAGCGAAAGTAACGAATTTTCCGAAATTTCGCCGAAATTGTGAACCCTGGCTGAAAGTACCTCATGTAGCCACATCTATCTCCACTCGGCACAAACACTTTTGGACACCACGATTGTGCAAGTCGTTGTATAGTTCATCACAAATATGGAGATGGTACTAAGCATAACTTCTAACCTGTTTGCATCTTTGATTGAAATCTGATCAGATTCTTCAAGTGGTCAAACCCAACTAAATTCAGATTACAAAATATAACAGTTTTTATATTACGACACCAATATTTGCATTTTTGCACTGATATAATTGACATACACAACAACAACAACATAACAGCAATAAAACCAGGACAAACACCAACACAAAAATTACACCTACTGTCATGAATCTTTCGCAACCACATCATCTTTCCATCCCAAATCCTCACCATTCTTGATCCTCCTCATTCTCGCCATCACCTCATCAATGGCAATGTCAAACGCGTCCCTCATGTCCCGCTCGAACCTCACCCTGGGGTCCTTGTACAGGAACCTCGGGATCATCTTGATCACCTCCTCTCTCATGGCGGCCACCTCCTCGTCGGTGTACCTGCTCAGCACCTCCACGATGTCCACCTTCCCTTCGAGGGCGTCGTCGGGGTCAATGAGCACCGAGTACCGGCGGTCGTCGTCGTCGTTGCCGTTGTCCTCCGGCTCGTGCCACCGGTACTGCTTCTTGAAGGACGACGCCTCGTGGAAGAAGACGGGGATGCAGCCGGCGATGACGGCGTCCACGGACGAGCGGCGCATGAAGGAGTCGCCGCGTGGCTGGAGGCAGAAGCGGGTGGAGGCGAAGAGTGAGACGATCTTCCGCGGCGACCGGCAGGTGATGCTGCCCTCGAGGCCGTGGCTGCAGTCGAGCATCCCGCAGCGGCGCGGCGAGGCGACGCACGCGTCGATGATGCGGTCGCGGATTGCCAGCGTCCCGTTGGCGCGCCGCGCGCCGGCAAACGCGAACAGCCACGGTCGGGGCGCGGCGCGGGCTCGCTCCTGCCACGCGGCCACCTCGCCGGCCGACGACGGGTGGAAATAACTCGGGTACGGCACGGCGAAGTCACGGCGAGCCCAGATGTTGGACTCGTAGGTGAGCACCGTCATGTTGCCGGACTCGGGGTGGTCCAGGAAGTTGTTACCGCAGCCCTTCTCCGCTGCGCCGTCGCCCTCCACCCGCCGGAACATCCATGTGGTCTTGGCGGCGACCATGAAGTGGTCGCGGCCGCCGAGCAACGCCCACTCCGGCCGCGACGACAGCCACCGGAGGAACTCCGCCGACGGCCCGTCGCGCACCGTGGTGTTGAAGCCGCAGAGGTGCTGGTTCAGCTCCAGCCCCGGGTAGTAGGGCACGTACACCGCCGTCGCCGCCGCCGGGTCGTCAGTGAGGCACTCGTACCGCCGCATCCGGTTGTGGAAGATCACCTCCAGGGAGTACTGGTCCGTGTTGTACCTGCATATATTCATAGACGCAGCTCTGCTCATGTGAGCTGTGAGCATGCAACAGTCTCAGAAAGCCCAAAACCACCATTCATGGCGGCTAGCTCCACATGTGTATATCTATCTATCCACGTGCTTACCATCCGGTGCTAGGGATGATGCCGCTATCACCATCGCTGTCGTTGCCGGCGGTGGGAGCAAGCACCGGGCCGAGGCCGGCATTGGACATGAGGACGCACACGCTGTACTCGTCCTCATACGCTGGCGAGCCCTCAATGCATCCCCTCAGAACATCAAACCGCGACGGCACATCCAGCATGTACACGTACCGTCCCTCGCACGACGACGTCGACCGCCAGCGCTGCGCTCCGTCGTCGGCGACGTCAGCGGGAGCGAGGAATCTCGCATCAAGCGCGATGGGGAGGACGACGAGCGTGGCGCCATGGCGAGCAGAGGAGGAAGGGTAGGGGAAGAGGGAGAGGTGGAAGAAGTGGAAGTGGAGGAGGCAGGAGAGGAGCCATGAGCCGATGATGAGGAGGCCGTAGAGGACGTACTTGGGGTAGTGAGCTTCCATGGCTGGCCAGCTATACTAGCTGCTTAGTAGCTAGAGGAGGAGAGCATCTGTGAGTAGATAGCTGTGGGGTTTAGTAGGGGACTGGGGAATCAAGTATCTATGTAATGGTAAGACTTATAATTAAGAGTAGTAAACACTTAATTACTAGCCAGGGCTTTGGGTTTGGTTGATATTTTATGTGACCTTTGACCATGGACGTACGGTGCATGGTTAACTTGCTTGATCGCTTGCTGGGACGTCAGCCAGCCTACAGTTAATATCTCTAAGCACTGTACGTACGTTGTTTTTGGTAATGTATTGTGTCACTTGGTGTAAAGTAGTTAGCATCCAAGTCTGATGCCTGCCCCTTTGTTTAGTGTCGTTTGTTTTGTACATTTTATTTGGGGTTAGGGTTGATTGTTTTACATGGCAGGTGATTGTGTGAGATCTATGACCACTCGTGTGAAGTACGTCAGATTTGTGACTAGAGTACTTAACTAGCATGCATGCATGGTATAGTTCCTTGTCTATATCAGGATTGGTGACGCTGTGATGTGACAGACTAAACTTATAGCTAGGGTATTTAATTTGCCAACTTAGAATTTAGGGAATATTGCACCGATTATTTGATGTGTTGCTGATTAAACCTACACTTCTCGTGTTGTATGAAAATATTGTAAAATATATATTAATACAATTTCTAATATTTTATATATGACCTTCACAAAACCACTTCTCTACTTAGAACAGTGTGCTTATTGTCTCCTTCAATTACATGAGATGTCGCACAAAAAATACTGATGGTTTTGTTAGATCCAAAATCAAAGCAAAGTTTCTCTCCAAGAAACTATAAAGGTTCTTGTTTATGCTGCAACTTCGGAAATTTTAATCGATGCCGTTGCCACAGCTTGGCATTCCTATGCATTATTCAATTCCTACCTTCAATTGACTCGAGTTGTCAATAAGATTTGCTCATTGGGATTCCAAGTAGGCTTCTAGTGGATCGGTGTTAAGATTCCAGGGAGTATTAAGAAGCAGATTAAAAAACCCCCATGTGATTCTAATTTCCATGAGCTCTAGATTGAGGCCGTGATTATTTGGAACGGATTCCGCGGGCACAAGATTCAACCATTAAGAGTTCGAGGCAGTCTTGATTTCTAGATCTTCTGACTTTGTTGCTGGAGCCTCGTTAGTGTTACATGAACATGAGGGTATAAGAGCAACTCCAGCAGTAGCTCTCAAAACAGGGCCCCTACATTTCATTTGAGGGCTCCCCCTACTTTTGAGGGCCCTGTTTTTTTTTTGCATCTACTCCAATAGCACCCCTCAAATTTAAGCCGTCAAATCCATTCCACTACAACTGACATATGGGACCCACTCCTCATTCTCTCCCTCACCCCCGCCGTCTCCAGGCATCCCGCCGTCTCCGCTTCCCTCTTCTCCCCCTGCCCCTCACCTCTCCGTCTCCGCCTCGCGCCTCCCGTCGCCTCCGCTTCCCCCTTCTCAGGCGGCTTCCTCACCGTGCGCGCCCTCACCCCGCCGACGACGGCGAGGCCGAGGCGCTCGTCCGCCTCCTCGCATCTTCACCGTGCGCACCATACGTCGGGAGCCGGGGAAGAGGAGCCACCGAGAAGAGGAGCCGCCGAGGAGGGCGGTGGCGGCGCGGGAGGAATCGCCGGGGAGCGGTGGCGGCGCGGGAGGAAAGAGGCGGGCGGAGGAGAGCGGGGAGGTAGGCGCCGGCGAGCGCTGGCGGCCAAGGGTACCAGTGGGCGAGGAAAGAGGCGGGGAGGGGAAAGTGGCGGGCGGGGAGGAATCTGGCGGCCCGACGGGCGGAGGCGTCGGGCGCGGCGACGGGCGAGCGGAGGAGCCGGGCGAGTGGAGGCGGCGGGCGAGCGGAGGCGGCGGGCGGGCGAACGGAGGCGGTGGGCGAGCGGCGGGGGATTTTGGAGCGCGGGCGGCAGAAAAGCGGCGGAGGCGGGGGATTTTGGGGGAAGTTTCACTGAGGCGGGAAAAAAACCGAAGGATGAGAGCCAGAGCAGGGCCCCTGGGAATGAGGGCTTGGAGACCTCATTTGAGAGGCCTCCTATTTTTGAGAGCCAAGTAGGGGCCCTGCTGGAGTTCAGTTTTTTGCTCTGGCTCTCAAATATGAGGTTTGAGGGCTCAAGTAGGGGCCCTGCTGGAGTTGCTCTAAGAGCATCAGGAGTGCTTACCAGTTATCAGCATATTTATTCTCAGAAAAAGAATAATGAATATTTTTACTGTTTATTAAACAACTTGCATGACAGAGGAAGTGCTATAGTGCACGAACATTTGCCAATTTTTATGAGTTGTGGATGTTAAGTGGGCCTACTAATGGACCATGTGTAGATGACCCTGAGTGTGCGATGAGTTATTGACATTAGTTTTAGGAAAGTCGAGTTTGGTTTGTGAGAAAATCGAGTTTGGCTTGTGAAGTTCGAGCCTTATCATTGCGTGGTGCAATCGGTTCGGTCGGACTTGGTCAAACTTGGTCGTATGGGCTTAGGATGCTTAGTCTCTTGATCCGACAGGTTTGGGCTGTTACTTGCTTAAGATTACTCTTAATGCTTCTGTTGATTACATATTATCGAGCGGTGCTATGTGATGTGTTTCTTGTCTGTGATGGCTGCAGGACGTCGAGGCGAAGTCGTGGCGAGGCATGGAGGACCGGACTAAGCGTAGGTGGTGCCGAGGTCAGAACGGTCAAGGTGTGCTGAAGACGGCGAGGGCTCGAGGTAACTGCGAGGCTTGAATGGCAAGAAAGGAGGAAGCTTCTCGGAAGGTGCACAAGGGGCGTTTTGGGGAATACGCAAAGCTGCACTAAAGGAAGCGGATTATGGATAAAGCATTGGAGTTGTTGTGGCTTAATGGGCAAAGCAAATTTCAAACCCATTAGTGGGAGACTATAAAAGGAGGGTGTCTCCTGCATGGTCTTCATGATTTTGGGAAAGGGTTAAGGCTTTTGCTTTGTGTCTTTAGTTGGTGAGAGTTGGTAGGAGAGGGCAGAGCTTCGTTGGTTTTCACTGTCTCCCTATGTGTGTATGTGTTCTTGAGAAGAGACATGTAGCTTGTGCTCTCAATCCAATCATGTATGGGGTTGTAGGGATGGATTGAGTTGGTACTCTATGTAATCATTCATCTCTCTTCCTCAATATCAATCTGAGATGGCTTTGTTTGAGTTTGATTAAGTTCTTAAGGTCTTCTGTTGATTTTTGTCCTTCGATGCTATCTATGCTTGATTTTTGAGTTTTTGTGTTTTGGCTCGATTCTCGCTGAGGAGTGGCAAAATGGGTTGCTCTATGATGGAATTACATTTCTAGATCCTTTGGTCATCTAGTTTCAAGAGTAATTTGATCGATTTGCAAGGATCACATTTTTAGCCTTCCTGTGTTCTTGTTCTCATTTCTAGGGTTTTGGTGTGAATTTATATTCCCTTCATGAGATGGCATGAAACTGGGTATCTTGAGTCCTGAGGCTATTAATTAGCTATTCTCAAAGTTTCATGAGCAAAGGTTCAAGGATTGGAGAGGAATTTGGATTTTGGTGCTCCCTCTGTTGGTTTTCATGTTTTAATCCCAATCTTGATTTCTTGCTGTTGAGTTGAAATTTCTTGGTTCCTAAGGCCCCTCTGGTTATTTGGGTTATCATCCTTTTATTCTGGACAGAGAAATCCAAAAGAAAGTCTCAAATTTCTTTGTAGTTTGAAGTTCTCGATTTTTCTGAAATTTTCAGCCTGCTGTCTTCTCTGGATTTCGATGGGCGGTCTGACCGGAGTTCATCGGGCGGTCAGACCGGCCACTCAAGGGCGGTCAGACCGGTGGCCAGGGTGCGGTCTAACCGGCCCCTAAGTGGCGGTCTGACCGACCCCCCTGACAGCCTGTGTTGTCTGTTGTTTTTGTTAAGTTTTGATTTCTTTGCTTACTGTGCCTTTTCCTTTGGATGCTTAAAGTTCCAGAGAGGTTGTTTTAACTCATTCATAGCTCTTCATAGCTATTGAGAGGAGTTTTGTTTAGTGGAAACTTTTCGGGGATATTTTTTTTAAGTCGACATTCACCCCCCTCTGTCGTCGTTTCCGATCCAACAATTGGTATCAGAGCCAGGTTAGCTCTTACTCATAGATCTTAACCGGTCTCTAGAGCCATGGCGACAGACAAGTACTCAACCAAGCCCCCGGTCTTCGATGGGATCGATTATCCCTTCTGGAAGAGCCGAATGGAGACCTACATCCAGGCTCAGGGCTACGCCATCTGGCGTAAGGTCAAGGTACGATATATTGTTCCTGCCAATGAGAACATCAACGCTGGAAACATGCTTGATGCTGAGGCGAATGCGAAGGCAAGGAACATCATAATCTAGGGGTTGAGCATAAGCGAGTTCGATCGCATCTCTCATCTGTCGTCGGCCTTAGACATCTGGGAGACCCTCGATGCATACCATGAGGGCACCACCCAGATTAAGACAGTTCGATAGGACCAGTTCAAGCGAGATTACAACAACTTTGAAATGCTCGCTGGCAAGTCCCTCGATGAGTGTTTTGCGCGATTCCACAAAATCTTGAGCAACCTCCGAGCGGTCGGTCTCACATATCCTGACTCGGACAACGCTCGTCAAATGCTTTCTGCTCTTGATTTACATGTTTGGGAAATGAAGGTGACCATGATTAAAGACACGACCGACCTCTTGACCCTGACTCTTGACGCGTTGTACTCACGCCTCAAGACTCACGAGATTGACATAGTCTCTCGTAGGTCGAAGTCGCAGTCGATGGCCTTAGTCACCGATCCCAGTTCAGCTTCTGGCTCTTCTTCTGACTTGATTGGTGGTTTCTCCCTAGCTGCTCTCTGTGACATAACTGATGATCAGTTAGAGCAGCTTCCCGAAAACCAACTCGCTCTCTTAGCCAGAAAATTTTCCCACGCATACAAGAGAGTGATAGATCGGAAGAGGAGTGGTCCAATCATTTGCTTTGAGTGTGGTGGCCCCAACCACATTCGGGCAAATTGCCCCAAACTGGAGAAGGGCAAGGGAGACTACGGCGGTGTGAGCAAGAAGGACTACATCGACAAGAACCGCAACAAGAAGCCCTCAGCTCATGCCCAAGGCAAGAAGAAGTTCCGCGACCTTGGCAAAGCCAAGAAGCTCTTCTACCGCGTCCTCACCGCCTTCGATGACCTCAGCGAGGTGGAGGGGTGGAGCGACGACGATGGGACGGACGAGCAAGATCCCAAGGCGGCAACGACTTCTCCGGCATGTGCTTCATGGCCCTTGAGGGCGAGGTTAGCGACAGTGAGTTCTGTTCCGACTCCGATGAGGTATACCCTTCCTACGACCAGCTTAATGATGCTTTTCTTAAGCTAGGTAAATTCCATGCTAGATCTAGAGCTAGGGTTAGCGAGTTGGAGAAGGAAGTAGAGAGCTTGTCACGGGAGCTTACTTCACTTAGATCTGCTCCCTCCCGTGACGATTGTGATGTATGTACTGCCCTGCTTGGTGACATAAAGAAATTAAGGACCTCTCATGATAGTTTGTCTTCTGAGCTTGACATGCTTAAGGTGGAGAATGTTAGTCTTTTGGCTGAACTAGAGATGAGTAGGATTGTTACTCCTGCATCTACTATTGTTGAGACTACATCTTGCACCTCATGTGAGGATAAGGACAATGAGTTTAGAGGTCTTTATACCATGTTGCTCGATCTGCCCGAGGCTTGTGAAAGTTGTAATAATTTAAAGATGAACTTAAAATAGGCAGATCATAAAATTGCTGAATTACAAGCTTTTCTACTTAAGCCTATTGCTTCATGTGTGAATTGTCCCAAGCTTACTACTGAACTTGAATCTGTCTCCAAACAGTTTCAAGAATTAGTTGATGATAACAACAGATTGGCTCAATATGCTTCTAAGGACCCTGTTAGCTCACCATGCATTAATTGTAATAAACTAAAATCTGACTTGATTGCATTGGATGAGAAATGTGTGAAGCTAACTAAGGACTTTCTAGAGAAGCCACCATCAGTTACTTGTAATGTGTGTACCGATGTGGGGGAGAAGCCCAAGGGTAAGGTAGAGACGCTTAGCGACGTGAACTAACTGGCTAGCAGTAGGACTGTCCCTTCTGAGTCGGGTGTGCATGCACAAGCCATTCGCTCTTCTGCTACTGGTTCTTCTTCTACTCCGTTACCTGCTACTGTCTCTTCTTCCCCCTGCTCTTCTTGCACCTCTCTCTTTCGGGAGTGTCAGTATCTTATGAACACTCTCGAGAGATTTATAGGAGGCAAGAAGAAGCTAAATCTTATCCTGGACCAATCTAAGATTTGCAAATTCAATCAGGGTCTAGGATATGATTTTTATAAGGATATGAGGAAACATCCACCTGCCGTGCTCAGACCCATAGCCGCAGGTGTGATCGAGGTCGAGCCCAGAACTGATAAAGTTCAATTCAAGTCAGCGGGCTTTGTCCAAGGGATTTCTGACAGCATGGTGAGTTCACCTGCTGCTTCGGCCTCTCAGAAGGCGAAGCCTCTTCGTGCTACTTCTACCTCTCAGAAGGTGAAGTATCATTGCACCTTCTGTCAGAAGGATGGACACTTGATCGAGCGATGCTTCAGGCACGCCAAGATCGCGCGTAGAGACCGTGTTGCATCTCTTAGGAGTATTCAGGGTCAGCCCAAGACCTTGAGTGCACGTAAGACCAACACGAGGTCCAGGTCTGCTTCAGGTGTTTCTGATGGGTTTGGGCAGCATCGAGGACTTGGTTTTTCTGAGTTTTCTGGTTTTCGTCCTCATGCCCCCTTTGGTCGTGATTTCCGCCGTTCTGAGGGTAGATCTCGTTTCCTCCGTCGAGATGGCTACCCGTGGCGTGATCAGCATGTTGCTGGTGCTCCGATTCGCTCTTCTGTAGCAGTCGGACCCAACAACAGCTTCAGGTCTGCTCGTGGACCTTCAGACTCGTTGAGCGACACAGAGCGTAGGGTAGATAGAGGTCAGTCGTGTGTGGCTACTTCTTCTACTCGACGTGTTACTCAGTATTGGGTGCCACAATCACTCTTGATTTACCCCAGTACTGAGACTTTCGCAGACAAGAGCCAGGTACTTTACCAAAGTCGGGTCTCTGGCTTACTAACTCTTATTAATGTGACAACAGATGAGTTGGAAATCACTCTTCACTAGGAGTCGCTTGGCCCCTGACGCCCAAGCTTTGGACAACCCGAGCCTCGTACTCGATGATGTTGTTCATGGCCTCAAAGTCTAGGCGAGTAGAGTAGAAGTTGCGCATCCCATTAGGGGATTCAAGGATTGCCCTAGCCCCCACACCTTTCGAGCACCAAGAGCCATCCACATATATCATTCAAAGGTGGTTGGCCGGCAGTGCGGACAAAGGCAGTTCCATTGGGGCCCATTTCGCTATGAAGTTCGCCAACACCTGGGACTTGATTGTGGTATAGGGGATGAAGTTGATTGAGAACAGGGCAACTCGGTAGCCCAGTTGCCTTGATGCTTCCTTGTTATGAAGCATCTTGTCAATCAGAAATGATGATGGTATTCAAATTTCATGTGATAGGAAGTAGTGCCAAAGTTTCCTTGAGGCCATGAGGTGTTGCTTCTTCTCTTCTTCTCAGATTAGCATGGGCTCACAGTGACGGGAGTTGCCGCAACATAAGTGAGGAGGCCCTCCCTAAGTTTGGGGCTATGCAGTAGTAGTAGGGACACCAGATATTTCTTTAGGTCATCAAGGGTGGCTTGACTCTCAGCGCTCCACTCGAAAGTGCCCGAGCACCACAGGATCTTGAAGAAGGGGAGCCCCTCTCAGCCGAGCGAGAGATGAATCACCATAGCATAGCTAGCCACCTAGCCAACTTCTGAACCTCATGGACCTTTTGGTGAGGCTTCATGTTGAGGATGGCCCAGATCTTCATGGGGTTCGCCTCATTCCCACACTTTGATACTAGGAAGCCTAGGAGCTTCCCCACTTGTACTCCGAAGATGCACTTCTTTAGGTTTAGCTTCATGCCGGCCTGACAGGTTGTCTAACGTCTGTTAGAGGTCAGCGACATGCTCCTATGCAAGAGGGCTCTTGATTACAATGTCATCCACATAAGCTTTCATGTTGTGGCTGATCTGAGAGTCAAGCACTTTGTATACAAGCTTGGTGAAGGTGACACCAGCATTGTTTAGCCCGAACGCCATCTGAACATAGCAAAACATCCTGGAGGGTGTGATGAAGCTAGTCTTTTCCTTGTCATCCTTGGTCATCCACACCTGGTGGTACCCTAAGTAGGCATCGAAGAAGCTCATGAGCTCACACCCTGAAGTGGTGTCGACCAGCTGATCGATTTGGGAGAGTGGGAAGTCATCCTTCGGACATGCACGATTTAAGTTCGTGTAGTCCATGCACATGTGCCACCACCCGTTGGACTTTTCAATGAGAACCGGGTTAGCAAACCACTCGGGGTGCACCACCTCCTAGATCATGCTGGTGTTCCAAAGCTTTTCCAGCTCCTTCCTCGCCATGGCTTGCCATTCACCCGACATATTTCTGAGCCTTTGTTTGATAGGCTTGACTTCAGGCTTCACGGATAGCCGGTGCTCGATGATCTCCCTTGGGACATCGGGGAGGTCCTTTGGCCCCCAGGCAAAGATGTCATGGTTTGCCCGCAAGGCAGCCAACATGGCCTTTGCCATTGTAGGATTGAGGTCTGCGCCGAGCAACAAAGTATTGGTAGGATCAGCTTCCAAGAGGGGTTCGACCCGAGTCTCCCCATCAAGGATTGTCTTAGGGACCTATTTGCTAGAGGAAGGGGTCTAGGCCTCCGGTCCTGCTCCCGCAACCTCTGGAGTAACAGAGTTCATGTACCGAATCGCTGCCTGGATGTCCTCATCTATCCTTCTTGAAAGGTCTTGGTTGTCATGCATGGTGATGACCCCTTTAGGGCCAGGAAGTTTCATATAAAGATAAGCATGGTGGGGCACCACCTCAAAGCAGTTGAGGGTTGTCCTACACAGGATCACTGTGCACTGGCATGGGATATCAATGATGTCAAATACCACACTCTCGCTTCAGGTGCCACCCTAGCCTTGAACCCCATGAAAAGCTTGATCCTGTTGAGGGTGGGACTGGTCCACTGCCAAAACTGAGTAGCAGGACGTTGGGTTCCAATAGGAGTGACCATGAGATTCCGAGCTTGGCGAAGGTGGAGGTGAACAAGATGTCCATGGAGCTTCCCCTATCCACAAACACATGTCTTACTTCGCACCTGGCGATGGAGGCAGATATCACTAGGGCATCATAATGACTATAGCTACGTCCTCAGGGCCAAATGTGATGGGAGTGTTGACCCATGGCGAGAGCTCGATTGGGGGGTAGTGCTTATGTGTATTTGGCGGGCATAGGCTTGGTGTTGCCACTTTGACACGAAGGTGTGTGAGTTCTCGCTTGTGATCGCATCCACCACCCAGCATGGAAGGTCAACAGCCTACCTCGCGGCCTCAAACCGAAGTGGGGTGGTCAGGGCAGGTCATGTGGGCGCCACTGTAGGCGTGGGAGGTAGGTTGCGTTGTTGCATGTTGGCTGTGGCTTGGGCTTGCTATTGACGAAGTTGCCGAGTGAAGGTGATGAGTGCGCACCCCAAAGTCTCATGATAAGTCCATCCATGAATGTCACAGTAGCAGCTGTTGTTGTCGCGGTTGGGGTGTTGCTTTTCTCGCATTCGATTGCCCTTGTGCTCGCACCTACGGTGGTGGCTTTGGTGGTCATCGCGGTTGTCATCATGGTGATCATCATGGTGGTTGCTACGGTGGCTGCTGCAGTCACGGTGTGACCAAGCATCTTTGGATTTGACATGGTACACAGGGCGGTGGTGGTGTTGTCGCCTTTTGGTGGCCTCAGGGTCGAGCAGGTGCACGAGGGCCAAGGCGGTTGTAGTCTCTGCTTCCCTGTGAGCCTGCCTCTCCTCGGGCTTAGAGTATTTCTCCATGATGGAAAGTAGCTCCGCCACCATCTTTGGTTCCTTCTGATCCAGCTTGTTAGCTAACTCCCCTTTATGTAGAGCCCAGCACGCGGCCTCAATGGCACTTGTGTTGGTGATGTCCTAGACCTGGCAATGGATGTAGATGAATCTACACATGAAGTCTCAGATAGACTCACCCCGCATTTGCTTGAACACGTATAGGTCAGAGGATGTAATCGGCTTGTTTCGACTCCCTTGGAAGTGCTTGCTCAATTTCTTTGAAGTTGCTCCCAAGAGTACACCGAGCATGACAGGAGGGAGAAGTATCAGGACTAAGGGACCCCTGAGAGGGCCAAGGTCTTCACCATTGTGGCTTCACCTCCTCCCGCCGCCACTATGGCTACCTCATACACACGAATGAACTCCACCAGGTCGGAGCTCCCCGTGTACTTGGTGACCTCTGACATCCGAAAACACACTAACCACAGCGTGGCTTGTAGGCCTGAGCTCAGTGGGTTCGAATGGTCAATGAGATGGACAATCTCGTGGGTGGGAGTGCCTTGAGGTGGGGGTGTGAGGGAGGTGCGGTATAGGGTTGGGTGCGAGATCTTGTACTTGGTCGACCTGAGGCAAGCCAGCCCCTTGGTGTTTGTGGCTCATTCGTACACCACCTATCAAGGCCAGGGCTTCTCTCTGCACTTGGTCGAGTTATGCTTCGAGATCGTTGGCTTCTTGGATTCCGGTCGAAGGTTGCAGCTTCGCCTGAGCGTTGACTTCGACTAGCTCAGCCCGAAGGGCTTCGACCTCGGGGGCCTCGGGCATGTCACCTCCTATGCCATGCTTGTGCTTCCTCTAGCTTATTCCTTAGCTCTTCGGCTTCTTGGGCTTCCGCAGGTGGTAAGGGCCTTGCTTCGGCACACGCCCTCTCGAGTTGTGTCTGGAGTTCCCCCGCTTGGTGAGCCTTAGACACGGACTGGAGAGCCTCAGTATACAACTCCCTCAACTACCTTCGGAGGTCCTCCAACTCCCACTCCACCTCCTCATGAGCATTCAGAGGGCCAACCTCCCAAGAAGTCGTGGTCTTGTTCAATGTTCAAGAAGGCACTAGGCGCGCGGTGAGGTGGGGCCTAGTGCCTAGGGGGCCTAGGTGGGGCCTAAGCGAGGCCTAGGCGGATGAATTAAAAATGAAGACAACAGGCTAAAGATAAGCTATCATGCATAGAGTTGAGGATAGTAGGCCATCATATATACAATGTTGTCTAATTAACAATACTATGCTCATTTTCCTAACTAATATGTGCAATCCTATTCCAACCTACAGTTGTGTAGATGAGAGAATAGTTGCCAAAGGTTTATGCATCATGTATGCAGTCAGATGAATGATCAACAGTCCAGATCACCTCACCTAGCTCATATAAAAACCATAGCCCACTCCTAACCCTAACTCATCCGGTCATCCCTCACTCCCAGCCACCACCACCACTGTCCTATCCCCCACTTTCGATGCTTGGCGGCCCTACTTCCCATGCTCGCCGCCTCAACCACCAGCCGCTGGTCCCTCCCCTCCCATCCCCTGTCAATCTCCTTAGTGTCCTCAGCTTCTCTCCACTCACCTGTGTGCCTGCTTGGGATCTCGCCTCCACCGTTGCCAACAGAAAAGAGGATGACGGGGATGGAGTAGATTGGCAAAGGGGAGGGGAGGCGAAGGGGAGAACACACCTGTGTTGTGTTGTGGGTGGCCAAATCCAGCGTGGTAGAGGGTGAATGGCGGCATCGGTGGCTCGATGGCTCGTGGGAACTTCTAGAGGCACAGACGGCATGAGGACGTGAGGTAAACGTTCCCCCCTTTATCTCGTCGTTTTCACCTACCTAGATCTCCTTGGAGTCTGCCTAGCCACCGCACCACCGCTTGGACACCTACCTAGCCACTGCACTGAGCCCGCCTCCTCCTCCCTGGACTGCCTTTGATTACCTAGCCGACCAGCAGCCCACCAAGGGACCAAGGCATAGTGGACAGTAGCTGCCCACCACCTACGCGCCGCCTCGACGAGCACCCAAGCCGATTTCTGGAACACTAGTCTTGTTGGTGACCTAGGTCTTTGTGGTGCAGGCTATGATCCAACTTGACTTCGGCCTCTGGGGGGTCACACCCCCCACCTCAGTGACCTTCCATGCCTTCCTCTTCTTAGGTGGCATGGCTTCTTACTCGAGTCCCCATGGACGGCGCCAACTATCATCGGTACGAGTCTGGATAGTAAACTTAGAAGCACTTCCAGTCGGATACAGAGACCACCAAAGATGCATAAGGACTCAAGGAGAAGTACAAGAATGACAAAGTGTATTCAATATGAGTGTCTAGGATTACAAAAATGGCCTCCTCTCTACCATTACAAGGGGTCCTATTTATAGAGGGAGAGGGGAAGACATGTGAAGTTACAAGTTTGCCCCCAGGGCCTAGTTTACTCCTAAAGGTATCTACGTCAATTGCCTCGCATGGGCCCCACCATATCTGGTATTCTAGGGTTGGTTCGTGGCTATCTTCGGACTTTGTCCAGGGTTGGCCCTGGACCTTCTCGAGGTCTTCTCCGAATCTCTCCAGGGCTAGCCTTGCATACCTTGCCGAGGGTTGGTCTCGGATCCCTCTAAGGTTGCTCTTACGTACCTCGTCCAGGGTTGGTTCCGAACCCCTTTAGGGTTGGTCTTGTGAATCTCGTATGGGGTTGGCCCTAGACCCCTCCAGGGTTGGCCTTGCATGCCTCGCCTAGGATTGGTCATGCGTACCTCACCCAGGGTTGGCCCTGAACCCCTCCGAGGTCGGTCTCGCGGACCTCGCTGAGGTTGGTCTTACGAACCTCGCTGAGGACAACTCATGGATTTTGCTTGGGGTAGACCTTCCAGCGGGTATCGTCGCTCCAAGGTGGTCATAGGCCCGAGATAGCGCCGAGACCCTCCCCAACGCATTCTCCCCGCATTCGGCATCTACAGGAGATGCCGCGACAGAAGCACATACTGCATCATCACCCAAGATTTGTGGTACAATCCTCTTGCTTAGAAAGATTTAAATCGATTAATTCTTTGTTCTAGACAGGTATTGATCGCCATGTTTCTATAATAGATGCAGATTGGAGAATTTCTTTGACCACGAGAATATGATTTCCACTGGTGGGAAGTCTATAGATCTATGTCTCAGCCTAAACCGATCCAAAATTTGCATGGAAAGGGGTGTCCAATTGGGAGCACCCTACATCTCCGCTGCGCTGGTAAGTGTATAGTCACTGGACTAATAAAAGGGTATACTTGCTGTTTGTAGTATACGCATATTAGCATAGATAGTACTTCAATTTTCTGTTTTCAGTGTATTGAATTGGTACGCATCTGTCTTTCCATTTGGCTTGACTCTTATTTTGTGAAATTTTGTTAGACATTTGAATCTTTTTTTTTGTATGTTAGTTCCATATCCTTCTCCGCATCTGCCATGGTGCTTGTTTCAGCCTCTGACAATGGGGCACACACTACGTTGTGAATTAGAAGCTCTAAATAGAAGGTATGCAGCCGGTGGCGGCGAGGAAATACCACAATTAGAAGTTATGACAAGATTATCGTCAGGACATACTTCTTTCATTAGAGATTTGGCTTTCGAAAAAGGGTATGAGCAGGAAACTACTACAGAAAGCCTAATACTAGACAGCCAATCACAGACGGTTTTGTCAAACCATCTGTGATTGACACTAACACAGACGGTTTTAATTTGGACACCATCTGTGTTAGTGGCGTCGGATAAAACGAGTATCACAGACGGTTTTTATTAAAAACCGTCTGTGATAACCTGGGATTATCACAGATGGTTTTTTATTAAAAACCGTCTGTGTTGTGTAGACTATCACAGACGGTTGTTGTTAAGAACCGTCTGTTAATGTTCACAGACGGTTTTTAACAAGAACCGTCTGTGATGTCCCTTTGTCTGTCATATTCTGTTCATGAGCAGAGGTTAATATATAAGTACACATTGCTTCTAATAACTTAACTACAGAACTACTGAGACAAGAGATCACAAATTAAAGGCAAATTTATTAGTTTCAATTAGAGGAAAATTTACTACAAAAGTCGCACAGGTAAAGAGTTTCCCAGATTGTAATCTTTTGGGCTTCGTACGCTTCTTCTTCGACTTTGGGACTTGGAGGATCAGCCACTGACTTCTCGAACGCCGTTAAGATTGTCCTTGTCCTCAGCACTTCCTCCTCCAGCCTGGGCAAATAATCAATAGCAAAGCCCATAATGTCATAGAGGTATGCATGGGCAGATTCCTCAGAATCTGCCGTTTCTGCTTGATCGGCAAGGCTATCCATCAGTCTCTCCAATGCGTGTAGAGCTTCTTCCGCTTTGCGCACATTGTGGAGAAGAACCAGGGTAAGGGCTGTTTCCCTTTCTTGAGCGGCAGCGAGACGCCTCCGTCGACGGCGGATGATCAGGTTGAGCTGACGGATGCAAGAAAGTCGGGGAAGGAGAGCAGGGCGTGTGCGGAGAAGCTGCTCCAGATGCAAATTGCTGGCCGCCTGTGTAAGGTTCCGGCCTAACAATTCTTGATGAACAGATGAGAGGAAGGAGATGATCACAAGAATAGTAGAAGCCATATTGTACGTACGTATCAGCAAGAAAGTCGGGGAAGGAGAGCAGGGCGTGTGCGGAGAAGCTGCTCCAGATGCAAATTGCTGGCCGCCTGTGTAAGGTTCCGGCCTAACAATTCTTGATGAACAGATGAGAGGAAGGAGATGATCACAAGAATAGTAGAAGCCATATTGTACGTACGTAGAAGAGACCTGGATTAGGCGCGCATATTTAACCTTTAGCACAGACGGTTCGTATACCCAAACATTAATGATATAGACGTTTCGTATAACGATCGAGAGATGTTAATTAGACGATCGAAACACGAAGCGTTCTGGCAATCGAAACACGCGCGAAGCGTTCTGGCATGAAGCTTATGACAGACGGTTTTTTTTATAAAAAACCGTCTGTGATAATATTTATCACGGACAGTTTTAATAAAAAACCGTCTGTGATAATGACTAAGGCATTTATTGCGCTGCTCAGACCGCATCTGTCTTCATTTCGATCCAGATCTAGCCACTGCTGCGCACTTTTTCACTCGGGAGGAAGCTAGGCGATTTCAGGCCAGTTAATTTGGTGGGAAGAGGCAGAGATTGAGGTTTGAATTAAGATTCAGACTTTCCTGGTTGCTGTAGATATGGTTAGTAATGAAATTTATTTTTTCTTTAATTGCATTACAATTTAGGTCTAAGTAATCCATGAGTGGTTATTGAAAATGGTTAATTTGCAAAATTATTGGTTATATAATAGCTGTTGTGTTTGTAATATGAATTGAGCTAGCAAATTAAGTCTCAATATAATAAATGTGGCCGGTATATATGTAGTTATAATTAGTTAATCTAGATTTTAATACTAAGTTGTTATATATGTACGTAACATAGGACCGAAGCTGGATGTATGCCGCGAGCCGTGTGAGTGAAGAGTACATTAATGGCGTTTTTGCTTTTATAAGAGCCGCCGAGGAGGATATGTTGAATAAGGGGGTGGAATATATGTGCTGCCGCCCAGGCCATATTTCCTGTGGACGACATCCTGGTAATAATTATTATCTCTCGAATGCTTGCTCCATTGATAGGCCTATTCGAATAGCTAATTTTGTATCGTTATGTAGGAGCCTATGAAGTGCAGGTTCCAAGTGAGATATGGCTCCATTCCCTTGTACGCTGCTTGGGGCCAGGCATATTCATCTGGTATCGGGGCCATGGTGCACGGTCAAGCTTTAGCGCCAGGCTTCGCAAAAGTTAATGTGGATGGTGTGTGTATCAATTTTGAGGTGGTCCCGCTACCGAAGCCCCCCAACGACGAGATCGTGACTCTAGGACAGGTCATTGGAACATTCATCCAGTGGCCCAAAAGCGACATCTCCCTGGAGGCTTCTTCACCGGTGGCAGGACCAGAAGTGCAGTGTGAACCACAGCAACATGCACTGGTGCCATCTCCACACGGGCAGTGCGAAGCAGAGCTACCTGCACCGGTGCTATCTCCACGGGTGCTATTCTCGCCAAAGCAACTTGCACCATCTGTACCATTACAGTCGACTACCATGAAGTCGACCTGCAGTCGAGGCAGTGGCCATGGCAAATCAAAGACGAAGGATGATGACGATATCCCGTACATGCCATTGGCTGTAACATCCCAAAAATTTGCTTTTCTGAAAAATTTAAATTCAAATTAATTATTTTAAAGTATTTGAGATTTATTTGGATTTGCCCTGAATTTCTGTTTAAAAAATGGATCTGGAAAGTATTTTAAGTAAAACCTAAAAATATTGTTAAATAAAAAGATATTTTGAATTTCTATAAAAATCCTAATTCAAATTAATTATTTGGAGTTATTTGGTTTCCTGGATTTTCTGGAGTTTAAAAATGTATTTTTGAAATTAAAAAGTATTTCAAGTATGAAACTTAAATACCAACATTAGCTGAAAGTATTTTTATTAAGTCCAAAATGTCTCCAAGGACTTCTGTGAATTTTTCTGGAATTTTTGGAATTTATTTCATATTTTTCTGAGCCTTTTTGAATTTCCTCAGCTTTTCTGAAAAATCATAAAATCAAAATAAAAATCCAAAATCCCTCCCCTCCCTCCGGCCGCCACGTGGACGGCCAGATTCCCGCCCATGCTGCCGCCCGGATCCCGCCTCCCCCTCCTCCCTGCTTGCCACTTGTCCGGCCCAGATGGCCCGCCTCGCGTGCCCCGGCCCATCTCGGCCGCCCCCTCCCGTTCACCCGCAGCCACCCGATCTCCATCCGGCCGCCCGTGCCCTTCCACTCTCTCTCTCTTACCTGGTCCCACCTGTCGGCACCTCCCTCCCGCCCTCTCTCTCTCTGCCACCTCGGGCCCGCCTGTCAGGCGTATCTTCTTCCCCGCGCCGCGCCTTGCTTTCTTCTTCTCCCTCCTTTCCTTTTCTGGCCGCCGACCAAATCCCCGCCATGCCCCTTTCCTTTCTCGCCTCTCCCCGGTTTCGGTATCCACGAGACGCCGGGGACAAATTTCCCCCAAACCCCGCCTCTCCTTCCTTCTCGGCCCCCCTCTTTCCTTTTTCCCTCCGCCATGACCGCGCCGGTCAAGGAACCCGGCGAGCAATCCTCGCCGATTGCCCCCTCCTCGACCCCTATAAATTCCGCCCCGAGCTCCGCCCCATCTCGCCTCACCCCCTCCGCGCTCCAATTGCTCCTCTCCGCCACCCGAAAGCACCCGTGCCGTGCGGCATCTCCCCGATCGCAGGCGAACGCATGGCAAGCAATCGCCGCCGCCTCCGTCGCCCTCGCGCCCCGCCGCCACCTCCGCGAGCTCCTCCGCGCCCGTGCGAAGCTCCTCCGCCCCTCGTCCGCGCCTCTCTGCCGCCGGAACCTCCTCGCCGACGCATCTCCGGCCGCCCAAGGTGACCGCCGGCCCTACCGCCGTGATGCCCGTGCGCCCCTCTCCCCGTAGCCACCCTCGCCGCCGGCCGCCGGAACGCCGGCAAGGCCCCGGTGCCCGAGCTCCTCTCCGGCCCGTGCCGCCAGCGTGGACGCCACGTGGCTGCCCGGTGGCCGCCACGTCGGTGCCGTTCCGCTCCGTCAGCCGCCACGCCACCACCCCGCCACCTCAGCGCCTCCCCTCGGCCGTGGACCCGGTCTATGGACCTGGGGCCCACCTGGTAGTCGGCCCAACCCCAGGGCTGACGTCAGCTGGTGCAATAAATCCCTATTTCCTGTTGAAAAATAATTCAGTAGAAATTAAATCATCTGCTGACGCAATAATCCCAATTTCCTTTAGAAAAATAATTCCAAAAATTAATCTTTTTCATTTTCTCTCTTTTCAAACTTCTCGGAGCCCGTTCTTCTTCATCCTAACTCCGTTTGAGCCCATTCAAATTTCTAAATTCATCAAAAATTCCAAACTATATATTTTTTCCATCCTTTCAAATATTTGAAATTTATTTGATATTTCAAAATTTAAATTTCAAATTCCAATGCCCAGTTTAATTTCAAATCCTTAGTTCCATTCCAAATTTTCTGTGCACTTTCAAAATTCAAATTCAAATCTTGCAAAATCTCCATAAAATTCATTCTATTTTCCTTGGTCCAAATATTGTCTCAGTAATTTTGTTTCCCAACCGATCTTTCAGATATTCGTCCTCCCTCGTGTGAACCCCAATCCGCAGAATCTTTCTCCTAAATTCGTCTAAAATCATAATCTATCCAAATATGGCCTCTATTTGAGTTTTTGAGTTTATTTGATTTTTGTTTATATTTATTTGCCTTGTTTGCTTCGTCTTTTCTCACGTAGATTCCAATGTTGTCGACGATCTCTCCACCCAGCAGCAGGAAGACCCCGAGAACCTGCAAGAAGGCAAGTCTCCTTTGATCATCTTGAACCTAAGATTTTGAAATGTTTTACTTATTTGAAATTATGTGCATTGCTATTTATATACAGCATTAGTTCAAGTATTAAGGCATTAGTTACCCCAACTTTGTTATGCCCTCAGTTGAAATTGAATGCCATGTACCCTTGTCTCCCTAGGATTTCCTTTGGCTCTTTAGTGAGAGTATTATAATCAATTATGAATAATAGGATGGTAGTATAATGCTTAGTCATGCTATGTAATACCCTTGAAATCTTGAAAAATGGGAAATTATGATTTATTGTAATAACCTTGTGTTTACAAATTTAGTGGTAATTGGAGTTACCACTGTTCTTTTAAAATAAACTAAAATGTGAAAGTTGGTTTAGATTAGGGTGGATGGTTGGTTTGGATTGGTGCAGGAAGCACGAGATCTTGTTAAGTGTATGTTCCACCCTAGTCAATTAAGGACCGACGCTTGTGTTTGTCCAGACTGAGCATTAACCGTACAACCACAAGTCTATATGGGTACGACCTAGCTGACTAACTTATGATAGTATAGTTTAGGTGCCACCAGTGAAAAGTGGGTGCCAGGGATGGACTGGTTATTCACAGTGAGGGACAGGGATTTACTGTACTCATATGGCGCAAGAGGGGGCTTCGGTTCGGGCAGTTAGCCTACCTGCGGTGAAACCTCAGCGGGTGGTATCTAGCTAGATTAGATTAAGGTAAAGGCTTTGTGATATTTTATTAGGGTCTCATGCCAAAGGAAGCGTGTTGACTTTTAGGATAATTTATCTCTTGTGGGTAAAGTTGTACAACCTCTGCAGAGTGTAAAACTATTCGAATAGCCGTGCCCACGGTCAAGGGCAGGCAAGGAATGCTTTCACATGGTAGATTTTTGGTTTTGATTTCAAAATTAAAGTTTTGTATTCCGAGAGTGGAGGGAACTCTTGGAAGGGTATCCTGGCAGTTGGAGCCAGAGAGGGTGGATGGAACCCGTAGTTTTAAACTTGACTAATTGTAATTGGTTGGCTAGTGTTGGTAGATGGAACCTTCGCTAGAAAGTTAATGATAGTTTCTGCTAAAACATTTACTTTATTAAATTGATGCCTTCGAAAATAATTAGAAGTAATTGAATGAAAATGTTGCTTTGTGCAAAAGAACCATATAGCTTTCCTTTGTCAAGCCTTGCATCTATTGCATTTTTCCCAAGACTTGCGGAGTACTTTATGTACTCACATGCTACACTCAAAAATAATAACCAGAGGAGTACGAAGCTCAAGAAGGCGATTATGACTTCTTCGCGGGTGGATTCGACGAAGGATTCCAGGAGTACTAGGTCGCGCTTCCCCAGTCAATTGCCTGCGGCGTATTGATGGGTCTTCACCGAGTTTATCTTTTGCTTCCGCTGTGTTTCGTGTGTGCAAGGTCTTGAAACCTCAATTGTAATAATGAGACCTGATGGTCAGTACTCTTTATTATTGTAATAAAGTGCTGTTGGTTATGTAATCATGTCTGTTTAACTGTGTGCACTAGCTTTGATCTGGGACTAGTGCTGTAATACACAAAGGGTCCGGGTTTGGAAATCCGGGGTCCCTACAGAGGTGGTATCAGAGCCAATTTGACCGTAGGACGTGACCTAGTTAGAATGGTCGTTAAAAGAAGAGCTTCAAAATTTATTTTATAAAATAAAAATTTAGTAATGTGCTGTCCTTTTCTTTTCTTGCCTTTCTATCCTTACCTTCGTCATGGCATTCTCCCTTATCTATCTGCTTATTTCCTTTTTGGAATGGTAATTGTATCCCCTTCCCTCTGTAATTTCTATAGTTGGATCGGTGATGTTGCGTCTGAGAAGCACTTGGAGAAGTGCATCTTCATGCATGAGCGAGGACTAGTTCTTTAGTTGTAGTACCCAAGTAAAGTCCTACGATTTTAGAACGCTTATGTATTACTTGCTTGTGTGTTAGGTGGACTGTACCAAGTCTTGTATACTTGTAGTACAGCCATCCTTAAAGACTATTTTGATTTCAAGTTAAGTTTCTTCTAAGTTGTTGCTTGCTTCTTTCTTGTGTGTTTGTTCGGGATGTTGTTTAGTCGTTCCCCTGATCTCTTATCTGTGCTACTTCCCTCTTATCTTTTGCTAACCCAAGTTACCGCAATAGTGCAAGCTTCAATTCTTTCACCGCAGTCCAAGTTTGGAGAATCCTTGGAGACCTAGAGTATATGGAAGACAATAAATTTATGGAAAGTACTCTTGTCGGGAAAGCCGTCATAATCAGTGCATGTCAAGTTAGGTAATTTGGAGAATTGTTGCTAGAGTGGTATATTTTGGATTTATAATTGACAAGATTGAATAATATTCGAGAGGATTGAGATAAAAGGTATATTTGTGGATATCAATTGATTATAAATAAATCTAAAAAGTGTCATCTTTGTGGGTTGAGTAGAGAATAAATACAAAGTTGAACTTGGGGGAGCTAATTAGATCATGAGAAGAGTCTAAACTTTGCTCTGGATTTATTATTTAGGATTGAAAGGAGCAATTGGATGTAAAACAAGATTTTGTTAAGGGGATTATTTGTGATCGTTGGAGAATTAGTATTAAGAGATTGATCCAGTAAAGGGAGCTTAAAAGATTAAGAAGTTGAATTATCATAAACAATTCATGGTATCAATTTTTGGGTGATTTGGTTGAATCATGAAGAGGGGATGAATTTTGTGGAATGAATTGATTATTAGAGTTTGGTGGACCTATTGATGATGAGTGGATACTAGTGGAATTCCAGAAGATAATACCCTTAGATATCTTGGTGGATTAATTTTATCATTGCAAAGTGGACTTTGATATGACAATTTGAATTTGGTGGATTTAATAGATCATTGCTAGATAATTGGATTTTAACTAATGGGATTAACTAGATCATTTAAGGATGTTCAAATGGATAACCTGGAGGATTTAAATTAATTATGGGAGATAGATGGTCCAATGAGAATTAATTGAGAGATTGTCCGATAAGAATTAATTGAGTTCATTCAAATTTGGTGGAACCAAAATGATGATTATGAAGAGAATGATGTTGGTGGATTAATGAATATTAAATTATGGCTTAGATGATCTTAAAATGGATTGATGATTACTAAAAGGTTGGATTAATTTTATATTATTTGATCAGAGTCATGGATATGTTGGATTAGATAATGATCATAAAATAATTGGTGGAAATCACAAACTACAATGTTATTGGATTCTTGTTGGAACAATTCTATGGTTTGACGTCGATTCAAATTAGAGCAGAGAGTAAAAGTTAATGAGATTACTTGTCGAAATCAATAAGGTGCATTTGTGGTATATGATTTTGGAATCAAGAATTTTTGAAGAGTTGAAATAATTATGTCCTTCTCGGATGAACACTTGCGGAAGTTAAGCCCTTTTGGTGGAATACTGAATTAATCGATATGATAAGGGCAATTGAAGTTAACCTAGAGCTTGCAGGCGACTAAAGATGTACCAATCCAATTTGTTGTTCTCTTCCATATTTCTCAGTTAAAGGAATCCTTCAGAGCATCGAACAACAAGATAGAATCATGAAGGAAGCTGAATGCCGCGCAAGAAGCATGACCATAAAGTTCCATAAACTACAGTAGAGCAACCATTCGAAGTCAAGCAACTTGGGAGCGTGAAGAGGACCTAAGAGCCGAGTTTCCCTCACCTTTCTTTTCCTAGATCGTCCGAATCTCGGGGGCGAGATTCTTTCTACGGGGGGTAGATTTGTAACATCCCAAAAATTTGTTTTCTGAAAAATTTAAATTCAAATTAATTATTTTAAAGTATTTGAGTTTTATTTGGATTTGCACTGAATTTCTGTTTAAAAAAAATGGATCTGAAAAGTATTTTAAGTAAAACCTAAAAATATTGTTAAATAAAAAGATATTTTGAATTTCTATAAAAATCCTAATTCAAATTAAGTATTTGGAGTTATTTGGATTTTATTTGGTTTCCTGGATTTTCTGGAGTTTAAAAATGTATTTTTGAAATTAAAAAGTATTTCAAGTATGAAAATTAAATACCAACATTAGTTGGAAGTATTTTTATTAAGTCCAAAATGTCTCCAGGGACTTCTGTGAATTTTTCTGGAATTTTTGGAATTTATTTCATATTTTTTCTGAGCCTTTTTGAATTTCCTCAGCTTTTCTGAAAAATCATAAAATCAAAATAAAAATCCAAAATCCCTCCCCTCCCTCCGGCCGCCACGTGGACGGCCAGATTGCCGCCCACGCCGCCGCCCGGATCCCGCCTCCCCCTCCTCCCTGCTTGCCACTTGTCTGGCCCAGATGGCCCGCCTCGCGCGCCCCGGCCTATCTCGGCCGCCCCCTCCCGTTCACCCGCAGCCGCCCGTGCCCTTCCGCTCTCTCTCTCTCTCTCTCTCTTACCTGGTCCCACCTGTCGGCACCTCCCTCCCGTCCTCTCTCTCTCTGCCACCTCGGGCCCGCCTGTCAGGCGTATCTTCTTCCCCGCGCCGCGCCTTCCTTTCTTCTTCTCCCTCCTTTCCTTTTCTGGCCGCCGACCAAATCCCCGCCATGCCCCTTTCCTTTCTCGCCTCTCCCCAGTTTCGGTATCCACGACAACACTTAGTAGTAATGCCACTTGATTTAACACATTCTATTTTTTGAAGTGCCACCAGCAGCAGCCGGGCAACACGTGTGGATACTACGTGTGCCACCATATGAGACTACTCCTCGATTCCAGCAAGATCACCACTCCTAAGGTTTGTCAATCTTTCCACATTTATTTCATACATGTCAAGTTTTATATGTGCGCGCGTTGATATTCCTATCGACAGGCTGCGCCCATCTCTACATCTGCATTGACACAGCCGGATTTAGCAAAAATTCGAGGAGAGTTCATTTGGTTTTTGTGGACTAAAGTCGTAAGATTAGATGGAGAGTTCCACTGCCCAGAATGATTTTTTATTGTAATTCTAAGTGCAAATGCAGTGTAGATCTTTTACAATTGTGTATTTGTTAATGGATATTTTATTTCAATTCAATGAATTGATTTGCGAAATGGATGTTTTATGTTTGTGAAATGAAGTGCGTTGTCAATTGGATGTTTTATGTCTGTGAAATGAATTGAGATGTGAAATGTATCTGAAATGAAATGAGATGTGTGAATTGTATATGTTTTATGTCTGTGATTATCTGCTTGTTTCAGAGGGCATGGCTAGCATTTCCTGAGGCTAGCCAATAAACAGAAATATATTTAGGGGTTGAAGGGAATATCACAGACGGTTTTTGAGTAAAAATCGTCTGCGATAGCTGATAATCACAGACGGTTTTTACTTAAAAACCGTCTGTGATGATCAGTATCACAGACGGTTTTTAATTAAAAACCGTCTGTGATGATCAGCTATCAATTAGTATCACAGACGGTTTTTACTTAAAAACCGTCTGTGATAATAAGTATCACAGACGGTTTTTAACTCAAAACCGTCTGTGATGACCTTCGATTATCACTGACCCATAAATACAGACGGTTCACAAAACCGTCTGTGATGACGTTTTCGAACCGTCTGTGATGACCTTTTCTGTAGTAGTGAAGTTCATAGGTATACTGATAAAGGGTATGGACATCAAAATAGTTTTCACATTTAGAATGCAAACTAGTGCATCAGTCTAATTCAGAATAGTTTACACGTTCATAAATACACCCCCAGTTTTTAATTAACCCACATATTTGAAAAGGGTACGTGCATTTTAAAAGAAAGGGGGAATAATGGTCAGTAATGAACTAGTCTTATGTACGGATAAACTCATAAATATGTGCTTCTTTGTTCTTGTAACTTTGGTCTTTTGGTGTAAGCATGCTTTTTCAGATTTAGCAATCACTGCTGTTTTTTATATATATTATTAGTTGAGCGAAGATTATACTTGTTTCTTCAATCAGGATATGCTGCTTGTTTAATCTCAAGCTGTCTGACACGCGCACCAGTGAGGCAGTGAGTTGAAGATGGCGGCGAGGAATCTCTCGGAGGAGTGGACTCTTTATACACTGCTCTTAGCTATGGCAGCATCCGCTTCGGAAGAATGGACTCTTTATACAATGCTCTTAGCTATGGCATCATCCGCTGCTTACCATGCAGTGATGCATATAAATGTGAATATTCTTCTATTTTCTGAAACGTAGCAATTGATTTTGTTAGTCAGAGATGCTTTATTTTGTCAGTCATACCCTTTTCTGAATTTTTTATATTGAAGCCGGTGTTTACATTGTATTTAGAGAATGCTTCCTTTTTCGTCTACAATGGTACTTGTTCATAATACTTACCTGAACATGATACTAGCCTAGTGGGGCTATCTTCCCTTTTCATAGTACTTCAAATGGACATACACTGAGCCAATTTATGATGATACCCCTTATCAATCCGTTTGTACTAACCATGTGTTGGTCATGTAGAGATACTTCCTTTTGTATGGTGATGCTCTAATGCTGAGAAACGAAAGTACATATTGTGAATACTTGTTCATCTAACGATGCTTGCTTCTATTAAGTTTTAGATTTGATGTCACATAGATGAATGATTATAAATATATACTCTATTTTGCTTAGCCATATATTCCTATGCTCCCATGGTCCTCGAAGAATACTACTAATTTGATCGAATCAGCATACTACCTTTTTAACTCTCCCGAACCAGATACTCCTTTAAGAAGCGTACTAATTTGATTTAGAAGCATATACTTATTTTGTTGCATCAACATACTTCGGTAACTACCGTTGGCATTTCAAATTTTGCCTTGGGCGGTTCCGCTAATCTCCAATTGGCTGTGCATGGATGCAGCGATTAAAGCAAAACGAACGAACAAATACGTTTTCTTCATGCAACCTCTGTTGAATAAGCACTAGGGGCGGAGGACCCAATCAAGTCTTATACTCATCCTCGGCGAATGCATTAGAAGTAGGGCTGTAAACGAGCCGAGCTCGAGCGAGCTCGAGCTCGGTAGAAACTCGAGTCAAGCTCGAGCGAGCCTGAGATTGACATCAAACTTCAAGCTGGGCTCGAGCTCAGCTCGGACAAAAATCGAGCTCGCTCGAGCTCGGCTCGTGTCGGTTCGGTGGGGAGTCTCGGAGGGAGTACCTGTGGTTGCAGAGTCGTGGCCGAGGCGCCGAGTTGCCGGATCCGGCCATCCGGGTCGAGGAGGGGCGGCGCCGGCGAGGGAGAGGAGGGGTGCCGGGGGGAGGAGGGGCGGCGGCGGCGGGCCGGGTCGAGGAGCTGCGGCGGCGGGCCGGGTCGAGGAGGAGCGGTGACGAGGAAGAGGAGGGGCGCCGGGGGGGACGAGGCCACGAGGGGTGGCGGCGGGGGGGGAGGAGGGGGAGGGGGGGCGAGGAGGGGGACGGGGCTAGGGGGCGGCGGCGGGGGAGAGGAAGGGGACGGGGGGCAAGGAGGGGCGCCGACGGGGGGAGGAAGGGCGACGGCGACGGCGGAGAGGAAGGGGACGGGGGGCGGGAGAGGGGGTCGGCGGCAGGGGGGCGAGGAGGGCGGCGGGGGAGAGGAGGAGGGCGAAGAGGGGGACGGGACAAAGCGGGGGGGTGGCCGGCGGCGGGGGCGACGAGGGGCGGTGGCGGCTGGGGCCTGGGGGCAGCGAGGAGAAGGGGCGGGGGGCAGGCGGAGGCCGTGGGGGGGACGGGGGTGGGGGGCGGCCGGCGGCGGGGGACAGCCGGGCAGGCGGAGGCACCGAGGCGGGTGGGACCATGGGAGTGGGACTGGGGGAGAGGAGGGAGGGGGTGTGGGGGTGGCCGGGTGGGGGACTGGGGGTGGGGGATTTTGAGAGGAGAGGCGGGAGGGGTGTGGGGAATTGGGGAGGGTAAAAATATCTTAAGCTCGCGAGCTATTTGAGCTCGGCTCGTTAAAGCTCGCGAGCTTAAGATGAAGCTCGAATTCGGCTCGTTTGAAGCTCGAGCCAAGCTCGAATCGAGTCTAGAGCGAGCCAAGCTCGAGCAGTTCTGATGCGGGGGATTGCCCGATCTTCACGGCGTAAGATCAATGAAGATAATTTGGATCCGTGCAACCTGACGAATTGATGGCGCCAACCACTGTTATAACAGCAACCTGCGACAAAAGAATTCGCCCAACCACACGCTCGTGATCCCGTCTACTCGACCACCAAGTAGACGTGTCGTCGCTTCTGCAAATCACAAAGAATCACAAGAACGACGGGGAAGAACGCCCGATTCCCCTCTAGGTTGCATCTGTGTGTCAAACCCTAGGAAGAACAAGCGTATAGCTCTCTCTGAAAATAATAGATTGATTCATGGTGGTCTATCCCAAAAGGGGTATCCCTTGGCCTTATATTGGCACCCATGGGGTACGGCCAGCACAAAACACACGCGCACGTGGCCTAAAGCCCAATCCCAATCCGTGCTAAGCACTTACAACCGAACACAATTCTAAAACAATAAGCCAAATTAACTCGGAAACAATCTCTAGATGGAAACCGATTCAATGAAATGTGATCCTTGCCTTCCTTATATGGTTCGGCTTTCTCTCCTTGCCACAATGAGAAATCAACTCAGCTTCAACCGAATTGGCTTGGCCTTCACGTATTTGTCTCCGAGTATGACTCCCTCTCCACACGCCTTCCATTTGGTGTCCTAGGCCCATCAGCAAGGAATAGTACTCTCACATGTACTCTTGAATAGCCATGCATGCACACACCCAAACCATCTCACGTGAATAGAAGGCTTTATGTTGGTTTTTGTAGTATTCTGATCAAAACCAGTTCGGCTTCATGGATGAAATTAAAAACCAAAACTCTACTCCCATGCAGACTTGATCAACGCTTTGTTTCCATCTTTGTTGTTCCATCTAAAGCTTTCTTTTATTTGAACCTGAGAATAATTAAAGAGTGGCTATTAGGTAGTATATTATTCTTATATAAATAAAAATCAAACCAACTAAGAACGAGTTCACCTGTTGATTAATCTTTTTAGCTCTTGCTCGTGTAATCAATCCGATTGGAATGTCCTCATTATCTTGTACACTCGAAGTGATGGATGATGCATTAGTGTTGACGAGACTTTCTAAACGCATCTTCATTTTAGGCTTATACAGATCAAGTATGGGCCTGTATATAATTAAATAAAATAGTAGTAGCTCCATATCTCCAAGTATAATCATTAAAGACCTAATTAAATTAGAGTTCACCTGATAATATTTAATGCGGCTCAATAATTCCTTCCAGTTAAATAATATATTTAACAAAGAAGTACAAGACATGAGCGTATCCGCATCATCCTCCCCTTCTTCAAGAAAAGCCGTCCTCGGCTTTTGATAGCTTGAAATCGTACTAAACAAAGAATACAACGTATATGCATGGTATATATATTTGTCATCAACACTTCTCCTGTTTAGCACATCATGAACATCTGAAGGCATAGTAAACAAAAAGAACAACACATATGCATGGTATATGTATGAATCAATTATTGTGTCATTCTTATTGTTTTGTATAAACCAATTAGTACAACAGCTGCCATAAGATGTATATATTGCAATATTATTATTCACATCATTCTCCTTCCCATGAGAAAAAGTCGTCCTCGACTTTTCTAAGGACATAGACAAAATATCAAAAGACAAAACCTGTTCAAGTTGTTCAAATATGGGGCAGAAAATTTTTAGTGTTTTCCATGCTTCAACTGCGCTACTCTGATTATTTGTACATGATTATACATTAAAGGATGAACAAGTAGGCTTAAGAAATCTTTTAAAACATGAAGCACTATTGTTGAAACTCATCTCATTGTGATCATGATATGGCACAAAATATTGTTTATCCAAAATATGCAATTTCAATTCAGCAAGCGTATCACATGTAATGCATATTCGATAGACATAGAATTTGTTGTCTACACCATAATCTCCGATTAAATTGAACTTATAGGTGTAGGCATAGGTACTAACTAGTGATTTTAAACATGAAATTTCAGCAACATTCTGAATCACACTATATAGCTCTTTAGGATCATCGAACATGATATAATACAAAGAATCACTAGGAGATATTCGAGTAAGGACTTCCTTATGAGTAATTAATTCCACATTATGTAAATTGACCCAAGAAATTTCAGAACATGGAATTTTCGATTGAACACATGAGATCTCACAATTACTTACCTTTTCATAATTAAATTCAGCACCAATATGGTTACCTTTATCATTCTCTTCAGTTGATGTAGGTGCTGTAGATATCAAATCATCAGGATGTAACAACGGGGCAGCAAGTACTTCATCTTCAATTGTGGTTATCTTCTCATCGGTTTTCTCCAGTGGTACCGGTTGTGGAACATTTGACTCCTTTTCTTTAATGTCAACCTGCACAATGTGAGAAACAACACTAGAAGTAGATATTAACATGTTAGTTTCATAATCAACCTCGCTTTGTCTATTATCTAATTCTCTCTTTTCTTTTTGTGTATATCTCTCACTCTCAATTTGGATGCTCTCAACCTCACATATGGTGGAATCACACAACTCACTCTTTTTATCACTCTGACTCAATTTGGCTATGTGGCTCTCATCCTCACATGAGTTTTGAAACATCTCATCCTTTATGGATCGTGGGCCAGCAATGGTGCAATTACCATCAACCACGATCTCCTCATGTAGCAATGGGGCAGCACTAAATGGCTCCTTGGCCGAAGGGAAAGTCCCATGCTCGGTCGTCTTCTCATGTGATGCACTCATGAAGGCATGCGAACTAAAATGTGGACTCAGATTGAACCATAGTGTACGCCTCTCCTTAATTCTCTTCTCCTCCTCTATAGCATAATTCAAAAGATCCTGCATACTACCATCATAGTTCAAACGAACAGTAGCAGCGATCTCAGAATTCAAACCTCTTTTGAAGTAAGCTCTCTTTGCACATGTCTCTATGATATTGGCACGATACATTGCATAATCCAGCTCATCATAATAAGATTGGACAGATCGACGTCCTTGACGAATGCTCTTCATATGATGAAGTAACTCTATCTCATACTCATATGGCACAAATTCATTTCTCATGACCTGCTTCAATTCTTCCCAAGTAGTGACATATTGCTTCTCAGGATATCGCTTCCACCAAGTGCATGCATATTTTTCAAACTCTGTAGTGACTTGTGTCACTTTCTTGGCTTCGGACAGCTTCTGAAATTTGAGGTCACATTCGAGATGTCCCACCCATTTGAGATACTCCTCCGGATCTGTACTTCCATAGAATGGAAAATACAAGTATCAAGAGTCACACCATGAGGAACGAAATGTTGAATATCCTGCCATTGTTAGTATTGCAAAAAAAACAAAGAATATGTGGAATTTATGTGGAATCACTCATCCTCGCCTTCTCTTACCAACCGAAGTTCTTATGCCTCCTCGGATCGCGAAGACACACGTACCTTGGAGACGATAGACAATCAAAGGTGATAGATCAAGCGAATTCAATTGCACAAGTACTGTTATAATAATGGCTTATATGTGGAGCTTGGAGGGGAAAAAATCAACCTATGCAATCTGAAATTCTTGATATTGTTAAGTTAAGTAATAACCCAAGCTAGAATACTTTGCCTAAGTGCTGATCCAAAAGGTTTAAGTGAAGTGTATGAACGCACACGCAAAAATCAATGTGACTCGATGCAACAAAGGATGAGCTAAATAGAAGCGATCTGAAATTGAGAATTAAATAGCTCGTTTGCACCAAGTACTAGGAGAGACGCTAACCAATTGCAATAATATGAATGTAAGGGTACAAGATTGCTCAAGAAAATTAAGTACACAAGCTGAAATTATGGACTAAGAACTCACCCAAATTCGGCCAATGCACTTAGTTTTTTTTCTTTTTTTTTTGAAATATACTCACGCCGTGGCTTTTTTTTTAACGGCTGCCTTTTTTTTTTTGCTTTCTCTCTTTTTTTTTAACTCAAAGGCCGAACTAGAGTTTCGTTGTTTCTTGAATTTGCACAAGTCACAAATATTCAGCAAGGTATAAAATACTCAAGAGCAGCTCTAGATGCAATATTCAATAGCTAGTCTCAAAGATGAAATAAAATATGAATGAAACCCTCAATCTAAACACTGGGTCTGGCTTCTAGAATTTCCAAAGTGGAGCGCAAGACTCTGGACTAGAAGCAATAAGCAGCCCATAATTTTGGATTGGTGGAAGTATATATCAATTCAAACTTTCCCAAGTGGATAAAGTCAGATCACAGAATAGGAATTCAGTTCGGTTGAAGCAAGGTGAACCGAACACACTAGCAATGCAGCCACAAAACTCACGTCTAATTGACTGGCTGGTTGAGTTGTATTCGGATAGAACAACTAGAAACGATCAAGTCTCACGTTTGTTTAGATCAGAAGACAATATACTAGTAGTTCAATTGAGACTCAAATCTCAACACTCCCAATGTGTTGGCTCAGATGGAAACAGGATTTAGTTCCAAACAGTAGGCTCCGTAACCGAACCCACAAAATTTTTAGATCAACTTGGCCAACCACAGATTAACGTGGCCAACTTCCTTAATGACCAAAGATGACTTTCTAATCACGTGATGTCCAGCCAGATCCGTTTCACATGAGATTAACAGATGATCAAGGTTGTGTTCGGATGGCAACACAGCACTTCGGCCAGATCAAAGATAGCAATTGTTGCGCTGCAAGCCAGATGAGAACTCGCTAGAATTTGTGACTGGCCGACAGTAGAGGACTCGGAAACAAGACTAGATGTAGATAGATTTTTTTTGGTTTTATATGAACACAATGATTAAGCGACGCAAAGAAACACGACGATCAGCACATAAACAAATTTTCTAATGGATTAAAACCTAACAAAACTCACAAAAAAATTAACAGATGCAAAAACTAGGGTTTAATTTTTTTTTTGGCTTTTTGTGTATAGGAAAAAATAAATCTAACTACGGGTAAATTGATCCTACCGTGTCAACCGCGCTCTGATACCAAGATGATGCGGGGGATTGCCCGATCTTCACGGCATAAGATCAATGAAGATAATTTGGATCCGTGCAACCTGACGAATTGATGGCGCCAACCACTGTTATAACAGCAACCTGCGATAAAAGAATTCGCCCAACCACACGCTCGTGATCCCGTCTACTCGACCACCAAGTAGACGTGTCGTCGCTTCTGCAAATCACAAGGAATCACAAGAACGACGGGGAAGAACGCCCGATTCCCCTCTAGGTTGCATCTGTGTGTCAAACCCTAGGAAGAACAAGCGTATAGCTCTCTCTGAAAATAATAGATTGATTCATGGTGGTCTATCCCAAAAGGGGTATCCCTTGGCCTTATATTGGCACCCATGGGGTACGGCCAGCACAAAACACACGCGCACGTGGCCTAAAGCCCAATCCCAATCCGTGCTAAGCACTTACAACCGAACACAATTCTAAAACAATAAGCCAAATTAACTCGGAAACAATCTCTAGATGGAAACCGATTCAATGAAATGTGATCCTTGCCTTCCTTATATGGTTCGGCTTTCTCTCCTTGCCACAATGAGAAATCAACTCAGCTTCAACCGAATTGGCTTGGCCTTCACGTATTTGTCTCCGAGTATGACTCCCTCTCCACACGCCTTCCATTTGGTGTCCTAGGCCCATCAGCAAGGAATAGTACTCTCACATGTACTCTTGAATAGCCATGCATGCACACACCCAAACCATCTCACGTGAATAGAAGGCTTTATGTTGGTTTTTGTAGTATTCTGATCAAAACCAGTTCGGCTTCATGGATGAAATTAAAAACCAAAACTCTACTCCCATGCAGACTTGATCAACGCTTTGTTTCCATCTTTGTTGTTCCATCTAAAGCTTTCTTTTATTTGAACCTGAGAATAATTAAAGAGTGGCTATTAGGTAGTATATTATTCTTATATAAATAAAAATCAAACCAACTAAGAACGAGTTCACCTGTTGATTAATCTTTTTAGCTCTTGCTCGTGTAATCAATCCGATTGGAATGTCCTCATTATCTTGTACACTCGAAGTGATGGATGATGCATTAGTGTTGACGAGACTTTCTAAACGCATCTTCATTTTAGGCTTATACAGATCAAGTATGGGCCTGTATATAATTAAATAAAATAGTAGTAGCTCCATATCTCCAAGTATAATCATTAAAGACCTAATTAAATTAGAGTTCACCTGATAATATTTAATGCGGCTCAATAATTCCTTCCAGTTAAATAATATATTTAACAAAGAAGTACAAGACATGAGCGTATCCGCATCAAGTTCGCGAGCCTCGAGCTTTTTTTACAGCCCTAATTAGAAGTATGTACTCGCGGGAGTACCCAACGGGCTCTTTTTGTGGAAATGGCTCTCTATCTATATATATACACAACTTTTAGTAAAAAAGAGTAAAGTATACTGTAGGTCTCTAAACTTATTAGCGGGGTTCATATGGGTCCGTAATCTATGAAATTGTTCAATCCGGTCTCTAAACTTATTTAAGTGGGTCATCGGAGGTCAAAAAGAGGCTAAGCTAGCCTTGACCGTGACATGGACTCGCCGGCGTGGAATATGCTTATACATAAATAGCCCACGTCTCTCTCTCTTCTAACATCACATCCGCCACTCGTCTCCTCTCCCTCTTTGGTGCCGTCCCTCAAACCCCCACCAACCACCTCCTCCGCCCCCGCCTCTCTCTCACCACATAATTGGGAGTAGCTCCTCGATGACTTATCCTCTCCCAGCCACCACCGATAGCTCCACCTCCCCCTCCTCGACCTCAGTGTCTTCTCCCTCCCCTGCTGTGATCTCCCCTCCCATCTCAGACCCCTCCTCCTCTCCTTCATCGACGACCATCTCCTCCCGCCCTCCCCGCAACACTTCCCCTCCTCCTCAACTCCCTCCTCTCCTTCCCCTCCGACCACCTGCTCCGCGACCACCTCCTCACCGTCACCTCCGCCTTCGCCCTCTCCGTGCCCATCGTTGCGTCCAGCGAGGTCGGCAAGTCGATCAGGTCATCGGCATCGCCTGGCGCGTCGGTCGGGTGGTCCTTGCCAATAGGCTGGTCGATGTGGCTGTCATCGGGCGCTGGCGGTGAAGGTGGGTACAGGTCCTTATTTTGCCAGTGCCTTGACCTCCACCTGCTATCGTTGGCGAGGATGAGCTTGGCCGTCTCCGGATAGACGAAGGTGATGAAGCCAAACATGATGAAGGTAGATCTAGCATGTGCTGGGGTTGGTGATGAGGTCGTTACGGTCCATCCAAGGCAAGCGCATGGAGTACTTGTGCAGGAGCAGGAAGTTGAGGGCTTTGGGGGTCGCTCTGCTGCTGAAGTAGGAAGTTGAGGGCTTTGGGGGACGACGAGAAGGGGAAGGCGGACACCATGAGCTGTGAGCAGTCCTGCTCAACGGCATCATCGGGTGGTAGGCCGTGCAGGAAACGGCAAAAGGAGTTGTTCTTGTAGTTGCCACACGCGAAGTAGAGGCACAGCTTCCACCCGCCTGCGGCAGCAGCATCAATGTCAGTGAGCGGGTAGCTGCGGTGATGGGCACCGCTCCCTAGGGACAAGTAGCAGTAGTCCTGAGGGAAGAAGGCTTGGGCCACCTGGTCGCCTAGAGGCAAGCCCCAAGAGGCGGAGGCGGGCGAAGGAGAGGGAGCTTGTGGGCAAGGTCAGCATGCACCTTGGCGAGGACGGAGTAGAGGAGGTGTTCAGGGCCAAAGGTGAGGCGGATCATGTCCTTGTCACTACTGTCCTGGATGAGGAGCATGCCCATGATTTGGAGGCGAGGTCAGGGTCGAGCGCCTACAAGTGGGTGAACACCACCTTGGTGGCCTCATAACCGTCCATGGCCTCCTCATTCGCGAGCTATGCTTTTTAATTAGTTGCTTGGAGGAGGGAGGGAGAGGAGGAGAGGGAGGAAAACCACCAAAGAGGAGCAAGAGAGGGGAGGGCGCACTAGAGAGTGAATTAATAATAACTCTCATGCCACGCTGGCGACTCCACGTCATGGTCAACTGTCCACATCAGTGGTCAAGGACAGCCCAGCCTCTTTTGGACCTGCGATGACCCACTTAAATTAGTTTAGAGACTGGATTAGACATTTTCAAATATTACGGACACATGTGAACCTCTCTGATAAATTTAGAGACCTACTTTGTACTTAGCTCTTTAAAATATATATAAACCTTCTTCTTCCAAACATTTTTTCTACTCCCCAGTGTGCACCAGTCCTTCTATAGGGGATGATTAGTGGACAGTAGAACTGTTCATTGTCGTACCAGGCCAAACGTCGAGCCAGGCTCGATGCAAGTTTTCAGCGCGCTAAGCCCGTACCGAAGCCTAAAAAGCCCGACATAAATACCAAAATAATAATAATAATAATAATAATAATAATAATAATTTTATTCAGAAATGAATAATTTAAAAGTTGGGCTTCAGGCTTTGGCCTTATCTGGCCGGGCCGGGCCGAGCTGGCTTCAGGCCTAGCATTTCTAGGCAGGGCTTTCCCAAGACAGTCCGCACCTTGAACAAGCTTTGCGGACGGTAGGAAGAATGTATGCGAAGTACTCCTCTGTCCGTATTTTTTTTGTTACATAGATTAAAGTATTTTTTACATATAGACTAAAGAAATAGTGAAAATAATTATATTACTCCTAATTATTATCTCTAAGTATCATATTCAATGCATACATGTAGAGAATAGCAAATAAAACTATATATTTATTAGAGGTATAAAAGAGAACATCACACTAAATTTACATTAAAATATGAAATATGCTCTATATTTATGAACAGGTCATTCAAAAATGTGAGCTATAAACTTGGACGGAATGAGTACATGACAATGATCCGTTGCCACAAAGGGGTGCACATATCGTTTTTGATAGGCTAGGCCTCGTTAGTCTTTATGATTAATTAGCCAAATACCCATGCTTTGCTACGGATAAAAAACTCATATTATCGTAGCATGTTAAATCGATATTATCGTGGCTACATTGTATCATGCTGTCAGTATGCCACATTGATCAGCATCATTTGGCGATAGCTTAATTGGCCGACAGAAGTCTTACTATCGATTTATTCAGACAGCATTTGTTGCCAATTCATTTGATGACAAAGCAATTAGCCGACAGATTTAGCCCACATTGTTCAATTGACCGTGGGCGTTTGTCGACCTATCACCATTTGAAATAATGACAGAAGAGCTCTATTTTGACGACAGAGTATTATTTTGTAAAAAAATCTGACTTTATTTTGTAATATTAACAAAACAGTTGGTTATTTTTTTTAAAAAAAATCAAGCCAGTGAACGTGTTACTAAATACTGATCAATGTGGAATACTGACAGTTATGATACAATATAGCAGTAGTGTTCCATTTCTTTTCTTTTCTTTTTCCATCTCAGGTTACATCTTGCAAAAGAGCTGCCGCTTTCAGGTGAAAGCAGACATTGTTTCTCAAAATCCGTAGTCACCACCATATTATCACACGACGTACGAGGCTACACGTAGCGTGGTATTGCAGGCATTATAAGAATGTACAGTATCTTTGTACCTGCTACTGCTGGTTTTATCTATAAAAGACAGGGAGGCTGGGTGTCAGTCATCAAGCCAACCGCAGGAGCCGGAGTGTGGATGCGGGAACAAGGACTTCGGCGCAAATGAATCTCTGTGGTTGGAGGAGAAGCACAGATCATGGTCAGTTTCAGCCGGCAGAGGGGAATGGGATGGTTTGGCTGAGTGGTCGGGTAGATCGTCTTCGTTAAGTAAATCTTGTTCCTTGGGTGCACCTTTAGGCCTTTTGGACACTAGAAGATTTTTGGCCTCAGGAAAGACAATATGGTTCCTCTTGGGGGTTTCCAGCTTTGGTTGAATCTCATGCTTCCTGCAAAGATTGTACAGGATTCAAGAAACCTGGATAGGAAAATCAAGACATGGGGCAAACAGGAGAAAGCATGTGATTGACAAAAGTAGGAGAGTTGACATACATGCAGTAGATCAAAATTTGATCAGGAAGTATGTCATCCCACGCCCTTTGTGCGGTACCATCACTGGCTTTGAAGACAATATTACTACAAAACAAGTGGAAACTGTGAGGAAAAGAAAATCCTGCTTTCACCAATAGAACATAACAAAAAAGACACAGGGTGGAGGATGGCAGAGGCATCTCAATGTAAAGGCAAACCTTGGCAAGCACTTCCGGTGGTATGCAGTTGGACAGCGCCTGCATACTGCAAATTGCATTTTCTTATCATCCTTGTTCTCTCCTCCCTTGCACACACTACATCTATGCATAGGACAATGGAATTCCAGTCCACCAGCAACACGTTGCTCAAAATGTAAGGCCCAGATTTTGCTATCAGGGTAGAGTAGTCCAGCAACACAACTGGGGTGGTAAAAGTGCCCACATTGTTGGACCTTACATTGGAACACCTGAGAAGCCATGCAGGAGTTGGCAAAGAATTAAATCTATTCAGATGAGAACTTACATATATTAAATTTACTCATGAACCTATGTGCCTATGACTTCGTTTCCCAGGAAATCCATGCAGCGGAAGATCCTGAATTTGAGACTTTCTACACCAAAAAAATATTCTTTTAAACGAGGGTATTTGTGCATGTATGGCAGCTCAGGATCAGCCTCATGAAAACCTTATATTCCCTGAGAAGGTTCTACCACATGGAAACGCTTTTTAATAGAACTTTCGTTTTAGCTGGTCATGACTAAGAAACCACCGGCAACATTTGAAGCATACGCCAATAGAAAAGGGCATCTTAAGATACTTGTGCATTCTCTCTAAAAAATGAGTTTTCCTCCTTTTTAACTTTTTAGTGGTGCTGCATGTTATTTCTTCATCTCTTCTTAAATGAATTGAGGTGGGAAGTATTAATGAAAGATAATCAAACGTATCTGTTATGCATACCTCAGCCCCTGATGACAAGTTTGAAGACCCCAACAATCCACAAGCAAAACACTGATGCTGCTTATACTTGCAGTTCTTGCATATATATTTTTTGTCCTGAATTACCATTGAAAATCATGAACCAAAATGTCAATCTTAGACATAAAAAGCAAGCATGAAATTAAAAAGAAATAGGCAACCCAAATCAACATATACCTTTGGCCGAAGGACTCTATACTGTTCTTCAGTTAGCCCAAGGGTTCTGCACATAGAATTTTCACCATGTTTTTTGGTTGGGTGGAAAGACCTCAGGCATCCACCATCACAGCTAAAGAAGCAAGGTAAGAAGAAAATTGACATTAAGCATGCAATATGGTTTTTTTTCTTGGTAACAGGTTATTCAACAAACTGCATGCAACGCACTAGGAAGTTAGGAGGCAATAAGGGTACTGAAGTAAACACGTAAAGGAGAAACCGCAGATTCAGCTTAAAGTGTACACAAACACACATGCCAGATCTGCAACACTGGTGCATAACTCAGAAGTTTGGGGGAGCTAAAAATATCTTGACTGACAAGTTTGAAAAAGAGCCATACAAGCAGAACTGCACCCTTTCCCTCCCACTTTCTTTGTGCAACTCAAAAGGAGATGAGCTATTTGGTGAGTTAAAAAGAACACACTTGTTGACGAACTACAAGAAGAGACATAGGAAGAGAACGCCACCCTCTCAGCAGCCCCCCCCCCCCCCCCCCCCCCCCTCGCTCTCAGGAATTCTAGAATGCTCCTACACAGGGCTGTCTAAGATCAAGTATTTCAAAGAATAAAGCCATTTCCTTGATTCCATACACAGATGATGCCTATAACAAATATTGGTGGGACTGAATCCCAGAACTTCCGGACATAGCCAACTATCACGTGATGATCAGCTATCATATCAGATCAGCGTAGCGTAATTTTCTTGTATCATAAGTTTGGTAGACATATCATGAACTCTGTTTGCTAAAAGAACACTAATTCTCCAACATTAGAACAATGACTAGCTGTGTATATGTCAGGGGGGGAAGTGTTCGATAGAGTTGGAAAATTTTGCAATGGTGAACAATTCTGAAGGGAGCATAGTGAATTAGTGACGTAACTGCACATGTATTAAGGAGATGAAGGCACTGAAACTTGTTATAAATACACATACCAGAATACATCACCGCCATCATCGCATATTGCACAAACATCGTCCCACTGCACAAAAAGCATATTAATCTTACCTTTGTGAAATTGGGTTAACTAGACTGGCAGAAAATGACCATAAAAATCGGTCAACTATTTAAAGAAGACAAGAAATCTGACAACCAGTTTTAAAAGGCACACATATCTGGCTTAAACATATTTACTCACCGAACAAACTAAAATTCAGACCAGGATTGAAAAAAATTCAAAAAGTTTTAGATCGTGATAGCATATTTTAGATGCAAAATTTGAATATTGCCTTGCGAAAAGGAACATTCACAGCCAGTCAGTACAGGGTCGATACTAAAATTTTGAACAAACAGTCAATGGCATGACAGTCCACAAAAGCAATTTGATGAATTAGAAATCCAGCACAAGTCATAACAAAAGGATTAGGGACACAGTATGTCAGTCTACTACGGCAATTAGAAATCCAGCACTTGTGTTGTAGCTATCAATTCTAAACCACAACCACACAGGCAAGTGTACTACCCAAAGCCGCTGCTTAGAAAGTTGTATGTAGAGCTAAAACAAATGCTGGGTTTAGATTACAAAGCAGCTACCAGCCCTTCTGTTGGATCCACATGAACCAGCAAAGTAACAAACTGATAATAAACGAAACAAAGCAGCAACATCAATGGTGAGTTTCAGGTAGTAAGTACCTTAACAGATCCCGCATCGCCCTTGTTCCTCTTTCGCCTGCTCTCCTGAGCTCTTTGTGTCTTCCGGTGCTCGTTCCCTGGGTTCTCTAGCCGAGCCATGATCTCCCCACCAAGAATCAGGCAGGCTCAATGCCAAGACCAAAAAATAAAGAATTCCAAGTGGGAGCTATAGTACTGATGGATCAAAACCCCAAGGTGTTGCTTGTGTGCAGGTGATTTTATCCTTCAAGGACCCTGGTCAAAGGCAGCAAAAGGGAGTGAGCAAGGCTAATCCTCAAGAGCTAACAACAGCAGTAACAGTATCATCATCTACCACGGACGACGAACCAACTACACAAACACTGCGACAAGAACTAGAAGAACCACCGGCCACTAGCGTAGATCCTCAAACGAAGGAGCAAATCAACCACATTGTATTTGGCAATAACACACCCAGAAACCCCAGTTACATGAACCCCGGCCGCCGCCAAGATTCGACAACCCCGTCCCAGAGTCCCACAGCAATGCCAGGAAACAAGAACCAACCACCTGGTTCTTCTAGCGCAGCAAGCACGGGTAAGAATCGCTCACCTCGGATCGTCGAACTCGGCGCGTTTTCTTGGACTCGGGTGGAGGAGGCCGAGGCCGAGACAGCATTATCAGTACGGAGAAACTAGCGCTAGCACTAAATTAAAAATCGGGAAGGTTGAAGGTGGGACGCATCGCATTGCCGCCTGCGGTACGGAGCAGGCGGAGCGGATTTCGGCACGGTTTTGGCTTCTGATTTACCTTAGTGGTTTTGGCTTCTGATTTATTTTAACTTTCAAATTATTTAAACATTTCGATTTCTTCAGTTTATTTTGATTCTTAGCTTTTATTTGTGATTTTGTTTTTTTTCCTATTATTTCTTTGTATTGTCCTTAATAATATAACAGTTTTTATTTTCTTAGAAAAAAACTACCAACTGTCACAATATAATTTTAATTATAAATAAAAATATAAACTATAAGCTAGTTAGAGTGGAGTATTTGGCTCCCGGTTTCTAATGCCGCGCGGCGGCCAGAGGAGGGTACGGGATGAACACGGAGGAGATTGAATTTTTTGTACGAATATTTAATTTTTTATTCGAAATTACATAAATATATCCACGGTAATATTTTTTTACACAAATAGGATCCAGTCGCCCAACGGGGGGCGACTGGAGCCAATCGCCGAACGAGGGGGAGCGAGGCGACATATGGGCAATATGGTAACCGTTGGGCGAATAATTGCTATCGCGCAACGGACGAGCGACTGGAGCTCCAATCACCGAACGGTTGGGCGACTGGAGCTCTAGTCGCCCAACGGGCGGGCGACAGGGGGGGTTAAAAGCGTTGTGCGCTCAGCCGTTGCCGCCCCACGCATCACTGTTTTCATTTTCTTCGTTCGGCCGAAGAGGAGGAGAAAAGAGAGGAGAAGAGGAGAGGAGAGGGAGAAGAGGAAGAACTAAATCCAGGTTTTTTGTAATGTTGTTTTTGCAGTATATTTTTTATTTAATATTAGTGTTAGTAAAAATTGTAGATGTAGATATAAGTAGTTCAATTTTTAGTATAAAAAATTTAGTTAACATAGTTATAGGAAATTAGCAGCCATAGAAACGGAGAGGAGATAAGATGCAACACTATGTGTAGATGTAGATAGAAATATTGTATATGATTGTTATTGTTAGTAGAAAATTGTAGACGTAGATAGAAATAGTTAAATTTTTGGTACACAAAATTTAGTTAAAATGTAGTTTTAGAAAATTAGTAGCCGTAGAAGCGTGTAGTTCTGTATAAATTAGGGAACATAGTTTTAGAAAATTAGCATCATTACAAAATTTGCATGCGTACGAAATTGTAGTTGTAGAAAATTCACTCACCGTAATGTACAAATTAATCGTTCGCTAAATTTGTACGTATTAAAAAATATAGTAAATAGTTTTGTGTGGATTTGAGCGGTTTTCCGCAAGCTACTCTAGTATATCCGGATGGCGAGAATCCTCGAATCTCATATGTGATGCATTGGCTGATCCGGAGTTTTTTGTTGGACCCCGAGGTATGCAGCGTCGTCATGCAAGGGCTTTGGAGCCGGTCTCCCACGAACATCAGATGAGAGTTGAGGACATTGCTGCACACTGCTGCGTGGAAGGGGTTTGTGCAAGGGTGCCGGGCCGTGGATACGAGTGTGTGCTACTTATGCAACCGTGCTCATTAGAAGTTATGCAAGGTCATGCGTACGGTCTTACTTCGGGAGGTGCTAGCAGCTCGAGCGGCCCGCATATTGGCTAAGAGGATCAAGTTGCTCGTGATGAAGCCGATGCGGTACATGGGGGAGAGGGACAATGGTCAAGCCATGTAGAGGGAACAGTACAAGCCGATGAAGGGAAGCATATTGAGTACATCGTGCAGTAGATGGACTGTGATGACCAGACGGCATGGGCTGAAGAAGAAGCTGTATAGCACGACGACGAGGACAGTTCAGATGAGGATGAAGCTCCCGTTCCGCAGGAATGGAACCGGTTTAATGCTGAGGGTGTTTCTGCACATGATGAGCATGAATCAGCGTGGGAGTATTATGAGACAGAGGTTTGACTGTATTCTATATTTGCTGACAAGGCAGCGCTGCAGGATGCCATCAAGCTGTGGGCCCTTTCAATGCAGCAAACTTTTAGGGCCGTGAAATCTAGCCAGGAGTAGTCCACCGTGAAGTGCGAGCAAGCTGGTTGTCCTTGTAGGGTGCATGTACGTAAACTCAAGTATTAGACTCACTGGATTGTGTCAAAAGTGAAGCCGCACTCTTGCATTCTCAGCAATATTTTGGCGAGGCATTGTAACCTAACATCCGCTTTTATAGCCAATTTGATGTATAGAGAGATAGTGGAGAGGAAAAACATGGAGGCCACGCATATCGTGGTAGCTATCGAGAAGAAATTCAAGTACAAGATTAGCTATGCGAAGGTGTGGCGTGCCAAACAGAAGGCATTGGAAAAACATTTCAAGTCTTTCGAGGCGGCATACGATAATCTCCCTCGTATGATTAAGGTGTTGCAGGACAGGAACCTGGGCACGTATATCGCTGTGCATGACAAGCTGTCCACAAGTCCACCAGGATATGCAATGTTGCAGAGAGCCTTGTTAGCATTTGGTGCTTGCATTGAGGCATTCAGGCATATGTTGCCGGTGATCTTAGTTGATGGGACCTTTCTGATAGACAAATACAAGGAGCAGATCCTGACGGCCATAGGTGTTGACGGCAACAACCAAATATTGTTGTTCGCCATCGCATTCGTGAAAAGCGAGAATTATGAAAGCTGGTTATGGTTTCTCAGGCATGTCAGGGTTGGAGTTTTCGGCACTCATCCTGGTGTGTGCGTAATCCATGATCGCCACACCGGTATTGTGTAACATCCCAAATTTTTGGTAAAATAAAAATAATTAAATAAATAATAAAAATGGAATAAAATAAAATTTAAGTTAAAATAAGTATTTTTGTGCCTAAGTTTAAATTTGGTTTTGCCCTGAATTTCTGCTTTTGAAAAAGCTAGATTTGAAAAGCATTTTCAGAAAAACCTAAAATTATTATTAAATAAAATGATATTTTGAATTTCTATAAAAAAAATTCTATGTCAAATTAATTATTTGGAGTTATTTGGCCTTTATTTGGTTTCCTGGATTTTCTGGTGTTTAAAAATGTATTTTAAAATTTAAAAAGTATTTTAAAGTATGAAAATTAGATGCCAACATTAGTTGGAAATAATTTTATTAAGCCCAAAAAGTGTCCAGGAGATTCTAGGAATTTTTAGGAGTATTTTGGTATTTTTCTGAGGCTAATTGCATTTCTTAGCAATTTCTGAAAATCCAAAAAATCAAAATCCAAAAATAAATTCCCCTCCCCTCCACCGGCCGCCACGTGGACGGCGCGGATCCCCTCCACGTCGCCCCATCCCCGCCGGCGGATCCCGGCCACCACCCCCATCCCGCCTTCCTCCCTTCCCCTTCCGCCACGTGTGCGCCACGGCCCATCCTGGCCGTTCGCTCCGCGCTCCTCCCTTGGCCGCCCGATTTGCCCAGCGCCACGTGCCGCCATCTCGGCCACCCGTTTCCTCCCCTCTCTCATCCCCGCTGACAGCCGGGCCCGCCTGTCGGCACGCCCCCTCCCTTCTCCCTCTGCCGACCGGGTCCCACCCGGCAGCCTCCCGCGCGGCCCCCTCTTCCACCTCCGGCCGCCCCCTACCCGCACGACCCGCTCCCGCGCCCCCATCTCCCCACTCCCCGCAACGGCCGCCACCGCCGCCATTATCGCGCGGGCGGTTAGCTCGCGTGCCCGGTCGCCGCCCCCCTATAAATGCCCCCGAGCTTCGCCTCCTCCCACCGCACCTCGCCCTCACATCCGCTCCCCCTCTCCGCCGCCCTAGCACCACCACGCCGTGCGCCTAGCTCCCGAGCTCCGCCCCACCTCCGGCGAGGAATTGCCGGATCCGCAGGCCGCCTCGCGCCTCGCCGTCCTCACCGCCGTCTTCGCCGAACCTGCGCACAACCCGGCCGCCCCTCGCCCGCACCACTCCGCCGCCGGAGCTCCCTCGCCGTCGCCGCCCGAGTGCCGCCGCCGCTCCTCCTCGCTGCCGGCTCAACTCCGGTCACCCCCGGTAAAGCCTGACCCCACCATCGCACTCCCCGGGCCCGAAATCCTCCCCGGCCGGCCTAGCCACGTCAGCAGCTGGCGCTGACGTGGGCGCCACGTGTCCGCCTGGTGGCTCCATCTCGGCCTCCTCTGCCCCGTCAGCCCCGTGCCACGTCGGCCACCCCCTTTCCCGTGGACTCGGTCCATGGACCAAGGGCCCACATGTCAGCCCCTTCCCCTTCTTTTCCCGTTGGAAAATAAATCGGCCGAAAATTAAAATCTCGAGCTGACGCAAGGCTGACGTCATAAATCCCTTTTCAGTAGAAAAATAATTCCAGAAAATCTTGATTTTCCATTTTCTCTCTTTTCAAATTTCCCGGAGCCCGTTCTCCTTCGTTCTAACTCCGATTTAGCCCATTCAAATTTCTAAATTCATCAAAAATTCCCCTCTATCCATTTCTAGCCTCAATTCAAATATTTGAAGTTAATTTGAATTTAGTTTGAATTTATTTGAATTTGATGGGTTATTTTCACGTGTAGACTTCGACGATTCGGGAGATTTCTTCGACGAAGATTCAAAGCAAGTTGAAGAGCAAGGCAAGTCACCCTCCTTGATCATGTTGATCCCAGTTTTCAAAATAAAACTATGTTGTTTTAAATTATATTGCATGCATATTTTTATTCAACGTATTTCAATTCAGTTTTAAATTTAGTTAATGCCTACTTGTTAATCCCTCTATTGAATTTGAATTCCTCAATACCTTGTCACCCTAGAATAAAACTCTAGTTAGTACATCAGTATTGGCTAGAGAGATTTCATATTAAATGCTTAGACCTGCTTAGCTACAATATTTGTTTTGGGTTACCTTTTCGCATAAAATGATGAACCTTTTTGCATGAAATGTTATGTTCTCTTGACTTTGGTGAGTCAATGAGGTTTATGAATTATTTTGAAAACAAATATGAACCTGGTTTAGACTTAGGCATTTGGTTAGAGTGGTGGGTGCAGGCATGCCCTGTTGGTTGGAGCCGCAGTGGTTGATTGTCGTGCACGGGGGTATGTGGTTGGGCCTAAGTCAATTAAGGACCGGTCTGTGAGCTACTGTTGCAAAGCCCTAATCGTACTACCACATGGCTGGTATGGGACAGCCCTGGCTGAATAATTTGCGAAGTCCCAACCTGAGCCGAGTTGTAGGTTGAAAGTGAGCGTGGTTGGTGCCATGTGAAGTCTCACTTGGGCGAGCATGGTTAAGCCATGAGAAGTCTCGTCTAGGCTCAAGAGGGAGTCCCGGTCTGGTGGATTCCTTACTGGGGTGAAACCTTAGAGTTGGCTCGACCAGGTTGAAGGCTTTGCATTGTAAAGGCCTTGTCACGACTCCTCGCCGCACACCTAAGGAAGTGTGTAACCCGGTGGCAATATGGGATGATCGTGTCTTGTGGGTAAAGCTGTACAACCTCTGCAGAGTGTTTAATCTATCCTGGATAGCCGTGCCCACGGTCATGGACATGCTGAGTAAAAGTTTTTCATGGATTAGACTTTGCTTTTCAAAATATTTTCGAAAACCTTGTGGATGGATGGAATCCGCGAGAGATGAAAACCTTGCGGATGGATGGAATCCTTGAGAGATTGAAATCTGGTGAATGGATGGAATTCATCAGAGTTGCGCAGTGAAAGCGTGTGGATGGATGGAATCCATACGTGAGCTTTTGGAAAAGATGGTCCGGGTGGGATGCCCGAGAATAGGTTGGTGTTTGGTCGGAGCAGGCACTGACGGTATTACTTTCCACTACAAGTAATGTTTTTACTTACTGTATTAAATTCAGCAATTTCAATCTACTTATTGTATTTCTTAAATGTTGTTTTATGCAAACTAACCCTATAAGCCTTCCATTGAAGCCTTTATCATTATGTTGCATTTTCCCGGGTGATTTGTGGAGTACAAGTTTGTACTCATGTTGCTTTTTCCACACAGAGAAGGAAGACGTCAACTACGGTGAAGATCTGGACGAGTAGGCCGCGTCTTACTGTCGTTTGCCTGTGGGCAGGCTTAGTGGGCTTCTTCCGCTTCGGTTTTTCTTCCGCTGCTTATTAATTAATTTTGGCTTATGCGCCGTTGATGTAAACTTTGGCATTCATGCCCATATTCGGTTAATAAATGTCACTATGGTTGATATTTATCTTTGTTGTACGCTGTGTGCACTAGCTGATCCTGGACTAGTGCGATTTACACAGAGGATCCAGGAGTCGTTGCTCCGGGTTCCGACATATTGTAAAGGCTATAAGAAAACTTCAGAAAGACCCCGAGGAACCCTTTTCTTGGCGGGACATGAGGAACAGGTGGTGCATTCGTCACCTAGGGGTGAACTTTTTCAAGCAGTTCCCGAAACAACCGTTGATGTAGCTATTCAACAGGTTGGCCAGGGTGGCGATGGAGGGGGTGCTGGGGATGGTAGTGCTCACTGTACACTATTTATTCATGTACTGTTTATGTTTGTTATTTACGTAGTGAACTTTTACTTCTGCTATGCTGAGCTTACTTCTACTTCTCCTTACGTTTTCGACACACACACCAAACGAACAGTGAACTGCACTGCTGGCAACCGCAGCAACGCACGAACCATTCAATTACAAACTTAACAACATTGAAAATTATTTCAAACAACAATGCTGAGTACACCGGTACAACCATACACATCGTTGCATATATGTGGAACGAGCCTCATGGCACCCACATGGAGTATTGCTGAGGGGGTTGCCCCGGACGTGGCTAACTGTCGTTGTAGTGGCAAGCACATATACAATTAGGGTTTGCGCAGCAGCATGTTGGGTCGTACGAACTCTCTATGTTGATGACCTCCTCGTTGCCCCTCTCACACTCCACCTGCTGACGGCGGTATTTGCCTGCAGACGGCCTCATACACCGCCAAGCCAGCTTTGCGCAGCGACATGACCGCACGGGCCAGCTTTCCACAGCGACATGACCGCACGGGCCAGCTTTCCTCAGTGACATGACATGACGATGCAGCTTTTCGCAGTGACATGATAGCACGGCCCAGCTTCACGCAGTGAGAAGACCGAACGTGCCAGTGCACAAAGTATAAACAAAGATAAAATATCGATCATATCATGATTTACTAAGAAAAGATTTAAATATTATTAATAATTATCAGAGTTGTGATCTTATAGCCAAGCTTACAGATAATAGCCTAAATGGCTTAAGAAACTTGCACCAAAAAACAGAAATAAGCGTAGTAGCCATTCGACACGCCCATAGGCAATCAACTAGGGAGCGAAGTCCTAATCCGCGAAATCGTCAAAGTATCCTCCTTCTGGTACCTCCTGCTGATCTAGTCCTTTTTCCTCAACTGAGCAAATGTGGATATAGCCATGAGTACATAGAGTACTCAGCAAGTCGTTTGTAATAAAGATGCAATATAGTACGCAAGGCTTACCAAAGGATGGCTGAAGGGTTATTTTGCATGACATGACGGCGGTAGCTACCTGCGGATGGCCTCGTACACCGCCAAGCCAGCTTTGCGCAGCGACATGACCGCACGGGCCAGATTTCCTCAGTGACATGACATGATGACACAGCTTTTCGTAGTGACATGACAGCACGGCCCAATTTCGCGCAGTGAGAAGACCGAACATGCCAGCTTTCCTCAGTGACATGACATGACGACGCAACTTTTCGCAGTGACATGACAGCACAGCCCAGCTTTGCGCAGTGAGAAGACCGAACATGCCAGCTTTCCTAAGTGACATGACATGACGATGCAGTTTTTCACAGTAACATGACAGCTGGCCCAGCTTTGCGCAGTGACAAGACCAAATGCGCCAACTTTGCGCAGCAACATGACCACACGTGCCAGCTTTCCGCAACAACAAGACCTCACGGCCCACCTTTACCAGCTTTGCACACTATAAAATGAGGTCGAGGAGATTTCTCAGAGAATACTGCATAACCAAACCTCACACTACACCATGCTTCTTTCACCACATCGGGATGGACAAAAGGCAGAAGAAACAATGGGACAAGATGATAAAGCAATGGGACGAGACTCGTGACCTAGCACGGTCAGCTGCCACCCACGATGAGAAAATAAGGGCTGCTGCGGCCCGGGCACAACAAGTCCAGCGTGCTACGAGGTTAGCTCCCCACAATGACGGGCCCCGTAGCAACAACCTCATTCCGAACGTTCATATCGAGCATTCACCACAACTCCCACCTGAGGGGGAGACACCCTCCTTTGTTGGTGCGGGGACACGTGCAAGATCTTCAAGTCTAAACACCGCATCAGCCTAGGTATGCATTACTTGGGTTGCGTAAACTACTCCAGTAACTACCCCAACCGTCGTTTAGACACTGCAACCTATCGGCAGTCAGTAAGCACCAGGTACACCATTTTTCCTTACTTTTTCTCCTTCACAGCACGCACTAAGAACCTCTCCCTTGTATTTACAGTCCCCGGAACCCCTATATGGCTACCGCAAATAGATCGATCTTGAGATCCACCCTGAGGACCAATGGGCCCTCGACTTCGAGAAGTGGAATGTCGCAAGGTCATCGGAGATCTGGAAGGAGGAGCACCGCAAGAACAAGCAAACCCTACGTATACAACGCGAGACGAAAGTTCATCTCAAGACGTACACGCATAGGGAGCGAGAGGCTCGCGAGAGGGAGCGCAAGAGAAAGAGGGAAATGGCGACCAAGACAAAAGAGGCCGCCGAGGAGTTCAACGTCAAGCTAACAAGGAAGGGAAAATGGTGCCGGTCCACACAGTAGGTCGTACGAGCAGTTGGGTGGGTTAGTCGCGCATGATGCTATATGTTATGCGTGTAATAAAAAATACGCGACATATTACTCCCAACTGTATTATGAAGTCTATTTAATTCAGACAAGCTTATTATCTCATCTTTTCGTATTCAATTATTCACATAACACGACATTTAACAATATTAACATACCAGTTTCCTCAGTATACGAATTCCCAGTAACATCACAATATCATTTACCATCGTATGTACCGATCGTTCTAAGATCAATCATTCTTAAAAAAATTCAAATTTTATTACGCACCTACAACATACAATGACCATAAACTTTTATTACAAATCCAGCATATTATTTTCTAGTTATAAACTACAAAATTGACAAAATGTACAAAATTCACGGGGTACTAAAACCAGTTGCCCTCTAGGTGGGCGACTGCACATCAAGTCGCCCAATGGAGGGCGACTGGAGCTTTATTGCCTAGCCATTGGACGATTGGCTCCAGTCGCCTCCCATTGGGTGACTGGAGCCTATTTATGTAAAAAATGTTGTCACAGATATATTTCTATAATTTCAAATAAAAATAGAATATTCGTACAGAAAAATCGAGCCGAATCCGGACTGCTCGTTGCCAGGGCTCCAGCTTATCCGGAGCTGCTAATTAATTACGACGTGTGCCTAATTAATTGGCACGTTATGACTAACGACGCGTGGCTAATTAATTGGATATTTAGCTACCACCCAAGAGTACTATTTAGCTAGCTATTGGTCAGTACAATGTTATACTTCGGAATTTTTCTTTGTCTAAAAAGAAGTTATTCTGGGGCAACACGACGGCTCAATTCTAGTTTCTTTGCCACGAAACAAAGATGTTTAGAGATTAATGTGAAACAATAGGACAAATGCAAAATCATTGGGGTTGTTTGGGTCTAAGCCCATGCTTACCAAATTTTGGGTTATCAAATTTTGATTACTTTGACCAAACTTGGCAGTTGGCACCCATTTAATTTGTTACTAATGTGTTTACCGAACTTTGATAAGATTCTTTTTTATTGAATCTTTAATTCATTTTGATGCTAAAGTTTGGCCAAAATATAGGCCAAGAATTCTACATTGGTATGGGGTTTTCAAGGGTCATGAACCAAATAGCCCCATTGCACAGTTTGTGCAGAATTCATCTTCTTCGTGTGTTATGAAACGCTGAATTGAGTTTGATCTTAAAATGTTGTAGGCTACAAAATATGCCCCCCGTTACATCCGCTAATTCTTAGAATGTTTGGAAAGTCTCAAGTTTGATTTTCATTCTTCATATGGGGGCTGATTTTGATGACGTGGGATTGATGATGATAACTTAGATCTATGTAACCTGATAAATCCATGGCGTCAATCACTATCAAAATAGTAACAAACAACAAAAGAAATTGTTCTAACCATACGGGTCAACTCAACCACACAAAATTAGTTGTGTCACCCAGGTTCTTTTGGCTTTGACTTATCACTTTCTGTTATAGTAATTAATTTTTAAATGGTGTATTTTTCAAAGCAGTGTCTACAGGTAGATTATAGTAGACACTGTACCGAGTTCAACTATATCAGCCAAAAATATATGCGACTGTTTTCCTCTATGTATTGCCTCTTACGAACAGCCAAAATTCAAAAACCGTAAGTTAAAAGCCAAAACTATAACCTAAAAAACCCCACCCAATGACTATGAGATACTTCCAATTCCCTCAAGGTGCACTTAGCTAACCTATAGCAAACAAGAGTATAATTCTCAAAATATTCAATTGTTATCTAAGGACTAGGAAGTCACGTACAGAAGGATATATATATATACAGGCTAAGTGGCCGACTCAAACTTGAAAACCAATCCTTATTGGAATCCGCCTTATCTACGACTCTCTTAAATATACTTGGTTCAAACTTAAGAAGAAAAAAAAAAGGAAAACTACCAAAAAAAAAACTAAATTACATGACCGACTAAAGTAGGTACTTGGCCAAAGAATATGCACTTTCCTAGTCCGGAATTCTCTTCTTTATCCTGTCCTCACGTGAAGGTTGACGATGAGCTAGTGGACGAAGACCTTGAACTAGTCCACGAAGACCTTGCAACTGGTCGGGAAGTCCAGGCACTGGTCTTTCTTCATGTGCCCAGTGCCCTTGACAGCCTGTGCATCCTTCAATCAATTTAGACCTTGTTCTTTTCAGCTTCTAAAAGCTGTTTTTCGGTTTTTCTACGGTAACTAATTTTTAAACGGAGTATTTTTTCAAGATAAGGTCTACTAGTTAATTGTAGTACATACTTTACTGACTTCATTTATATTGGCAAAAACCGCACGTGAGTTTCTGTTACTTTGTAATTTCTCATACAAACAGTCCAAAAACCACAAACCGTAGCCAAAAACTATAAGTCGCAGCCAAAAAGAATAGACCTTTATCATAACTTCATATAGAAAGCTTAGAATCGTGTGATGTTTAATTTATTAAAAAGTAAACTTGATAAGCTTTTCACACACATGCATCGTGCACACCAGATCCTCTGCAAATACAGTCATGAACTTCATAGATAGGACCACACCATTTGTTTTTCATCTCATGCGCCCCTACCTCCTACACCTCTCACGGGTCACATGTACATATCATTAGATACTTGTTCTTCATATCATATCCATGCTTGGTTTTCCACGGTGCCTTTTCTTCAAATCTAAACATAAGTAAAAGCTTACTATTAAGTAGTATAAAATTATCATCGTATTAAAAATTTACTTAGAAACGAGTTCATCTATTGGTAAAGTTTCGTTGCCCGTGTCCTTGTCATTGGAGCATGATATGCTTAAGATGAATCAACATAATGTTTTCATACTAGGATCTTCATGAGTAACATCATGTAAACTTGGAGAAGTAGATGGTATGCTTGTGGTAGGGATATATCCTCAGGTAGGGATGTCCTCAAATCTTTTCAGTTCAAGCACCAAATCATATGAAAATTCCAAAAAAAAAATTTGATTACAGTCTATGGAGTGTTGTAGCATGCTTTAAATTTTTGAACTTTTGAAACTCAAAATATGTTAGAAAGATATTGTCAACAGTAACTTTTATCCTTTTCTATTCGTTTTTTGATTTATCATATGTCAGAATTTCTACTTTTTATCTCTCAATGTAGATTGACTGTGAGGGTTATACATACGGAGCGTAAATTGAGATGTAAATCATTAAAAAAATAGAAATTTTCACAATTTTCATCATCCCACCCACTCGTTGAGTTCCACCTAATATACCTTATATCTAGTGCAATATCGTTGTCAATGCAGAATTTGTCTTTTTAGGTCCTATAACTGTGTTTGATTTCGATCTCGATGTTAAGAAACCTGGGCCTGGGCTTGAAGCCTTAGCTCATGGTAGGCACCTCACCACAAGGCTATAAATAAGGGGTACTATTGGTTATTTTGTATACGAAATGAGAAAGAAAGCAATAAAGAAAGACCAAGAGTTCTCTTTACCTCTCTGTGTTTTAATCTATTATTTTCTATCTTCTGTGATTGATCTGGTTTTGCATTAGCAAAGGAATCGATCGGACCGGTCGCCAGCGATGGTTCCTCAACACGTTATCAACACGAATCGCTCCAGCGAATTGAAGGTAATCATCAAAGCACTAGTAGATTGAATTGTTTGTATCTAGATCGCTCTAAATTCACAGATTTTGCTTTCTAGATTATTTTCTACAGTGCAAATCCGCTCTAATCTACCGCGAGCAGACTTGAAGTCACTGGCACAATGTCGATCGGTAGATTACAGGAAAAGAATAGATGATGATTGCGCTCTAGATTGAAACAAAAGGAGGGAAAAGGGAAATTACGCACGGCCAGCCCCGTACGGCCGTCGTGCGTAAATCCAGCCGCCGGCCTCCCCTCGCCACCAGCCGCCGGCGCCGCCCCACACGTGCGGCCCGAAGTCGCCGAAGCGCTAATCGAAGCGTCATCGTTCGCGCGCCGTTGGACCCCCTCGCGCGCTGCCTGGTCGCCTCGGCTCCCGCACAGCCACCAACTATGCTGCCTCGGTCTTTGCGCGTCACCTCGGCTCCCGCATGGCCGCTGACTGCGCTGCCTCGGTCTTCGCGCGTCGCCTTGGCTCCCGCACGGCCGCCGCCCAGTCGCCTCGGCCCCATACGGTCGCCAACCGCGCCGCCTCGGGCCCCGCACAGCCGACCGCCTCCTCAGCTTCCGCCGAAGTGCCGCCGGCTTCCGCCCGCAGCGGCCGCTCGCACCGGCCAGCCCTGCCGATCGCTTGGCCCATAGCTGCCCACGCCGACTGGCCCCCACCACTCTGCTGGCCTCGCTGCTCGCTAGCTCGAAGTTGCCCACCGCTCCGCCAGCCCCGCCGCACGCGCCGCCTGAACCGGTCGAGCTGTCGCCGCCACTGAGCAACTAGGGTAGGGGAAACCCTACCCCCAATCTCTTAAATCAGCCGGGCGAGCCAATTGGGTCGGTTGTAAATGGGCCAGAAACGGCCAAGGTAGGGGGCGGTAAAAATTGCAAAAAAGCCCTCCGATTTCTGAAAATTATAAGTGGCCTCAGATTTTTCAGATGGGTCCCAAATTTTGCACAAAACCCCTCAAAAAATTAGAAAATTACGCGAAAATTTTCTTTGAATTGAAAATTTGCGTATAGGCCCTCAGAAATTGCAGTTTTCACCAAAAATTCATATTTCGGCCTAAAAGGTCATCAGGAATTCAAATTTTGAATTATTTTTAGCATTTGAAGCATGTTTATTTATGTCATTATTATTTTCTATTTTTTATATTTATTTACTGTTTTGATTAATCCTAATTAGTTAAATTGCCTTTAATATCCAAAATTAATAGTAAAATTTATAGAAAATGCATAGAAAATCCTGAAACATTATGAGAATCTTTTGTACCATTACCAAATTTATTTACCTGAAGTAAATTTTATTCCATGCATGTTTACCAGCAGTAAACTTATTTATTCCTTTCATGCACATGTAGATGACTGGTATCACGAACCGGGAGTTCAAGGAGCTGGCCCAGCATAGCAAAACTATCTAACTTGGGCTTCTGATGTCGAGATAATACTTGGAGCCAAGAAGCTCCACGCTGCTATTGCGATTGGCGCACCGCAGGATGCCCAACCCATCCTTGAGGAAAATGATCAGGTACTTCACTTCCTCAAGAAGCTTAGGATGAAGTTCTCCTTAAGAACTACATCACATAGCCACCTGGAAGCTCCGCTGGCCGTGAAGCCAACGTTGGGAGCTACAAGATGCGAAAACCCATGATGAAGAAAAGGAGAAGGAAGGGTAAGGTTGTAGCCCAGAAAGGCAAGTCAGATGCTCCACGTGTGAATAAGGCGAGCAAGCCAAAGTGGGATGGCAAAGCCTATGGTCAGCAAGACCAATCCTGCTACAAGTGGGGGCATTGGTCGCAGATCTGTAAAGAGCCGCAACATGTCATCGATGCCTTCCAAGCCCAGAAGAAGAAGGATGACAAAGGGCAGCACGAAATCCACTTTGTATCTGTTGAGGGGGAGAGTTCTGAATAGCTGCCCACGCTGATGGAGGTTGAAACCATTCTGGCAGCAGCATCCCCTTTTGACCTAGCAGCTGCTACCGCCATGATTTCTCTCGAAAAGTATATCACCCCCGAGAAAATAGCAGACGAAGTCTCTGATTTCTTAGCAGATTTAGTCTAATGCAGAAAATGTATTTAGACTTTAATTGACATTTACTTTTGTGAGAAAGAACAAGTTAGAACTTGCATGAATGGTACTTAAGCAATTTTATTCTCTCGTGATGGTTGGATGATATTTGAATAATTCATTCATTTATTCAGTTTATACTGGCATGATATGTTCTGATATTGAATTGTTTTATTTATGTGTTGATTGTCTTCTAATGCATATTATAAAATACCTTATATTAGAACACGTGTGGCGCCCTATGGAGGAGATGTGCTTAGCCGACAGCGGCATAATGAATACCATCTTAAGAGAGACGAAATATTTTCAGTCGATTTGTAAGAATGTTGGCAGCCTTACAACAATCACCGGTAACGATGCATATATAATAAGTTGAGGAAGAGCCACAATTATACTCCCAATGGGCACAACTTTGGTCATTCAAGAAGCCTTATTGCACCTATAATCGACTAGAACTCTCCTATGCTTTAAGGATATTCGCGCCAACGGTTTCCACGTTGAGACTGAAGAAGAGTACGGTAAGGAATACTTGCTCATTACGAAGCGCGAAACAAATGGAAAAAGGATATTACAAAAACTTCCTTCACTAGAAACTGGGCTATACTACACCAACATCAAGGCACCTGCAACCTATACTGCCCTGAAGACACTATTTAGAAGTTCTAAACTTTTCTGTCTCTAGCATGACAGAGTAGGCCACCCAGGTCTTAGGATGATGAGAAATATAATCAACAATTTTCAACGGCATAATATTAATGTAAATAATTTTCCGAATAATGAAGATTTTGTATGCCCTACATGTGCCACCGGGAAATTAATTACTAGACCTTCTCCTCTAATAGTGAAGGATGAAGCCCGTGCATTCCTGGAATGCATCCAAGGAGACATTTGCAGTCTCATTCAGCCACTTTCAGGTCCATTTAAATATTTCATGATACTCATCGATGCTTCCTCGAAATGGTCGCACGTATGTTTATTGTCTATGAGAAACCATGCTTTCGCAAAGCTGATCTCATAGATATTTCGCATTAGAAATACTTTCCCTAATCATCACATAAAGTCCATCAGAATGGACAATGCTGGAGAATTTACTTCAAAGGCATTTGATGATTACTGCATGCCAATGGGAATTACAGTTGAGCATTCTATACCACATGTCCACACCTAGAATGATTTAGCAGAGGCATTAATCAAGAGAATTAAATTTATTGCCCGACCACTTTGCCAGCTACATGTCGGGGACACGTAGTCCTACATACCGCAAATCTCATCAACTTTAGACCATCGGCTTACAACATCCATTCACCTATGCAACTAGCGCAAAGGTCAGCACCGAAAATTTCTCATCTCCGGAGGTTTGGATGTAAGGTTTGTGTACCTATACCCCCTCCACATGTATTGCAATGGGTCCTCTCCGAAAGACTATGATATACATTGGTTATGAGACAGCATCCACAATCAGGTATTTAGAACCCATGACAGGAGATTTGCATACCGCCTGCTTCGTTGATTGCATATTTGATTAGGATAATTTTCCAACATTAGGGGGAGAAAATCAACCTCCTGATGAAAAATGTCGGGAAATTACGTGGCAAGCCATGGAAATCCATGCACATGACCCGCGCACTAGTGAAGCAAATAGTAAAGTCCAAAAGATCATTGATTTACAAGTATTAGCGAATCAATTGTCTGACCACTTTAGTGATTTGAAGAGCGTGACCAAGTCGTATGTGCCTGCACGCAATGCACCAAAGAGGGTTGAAATACCAAAGAAAGTAGAAGGTATCCCTTATCCCATCCAAAGGCCTCAGAATAAAAGGACGAGAAATCTGATCCCTTCAATCCTAAGTAACCGGGGACGCCTGATGAAGAAGAATAAGAAGGACTTGACACAGCCGATCACTAAAGTTCTCTAGAACCAGAAGGGGAACCAGTTGAGACCTGGCATTAGTATGACATCTTCAGAAAAGGGCATACTGGATTTGAACATCCCTATGGAAGAAGAAATCGGCATAGATGTGTGCGCACACATCGGAGCCGAAAAACTAAAGGAACTTGCCACCGCAACTGGAAGAAGTGATGAGCAAGGAGAAGCTCCAGAAGAAGCAACTCATGAAGAAATAGCTATAAATTATGTGCACACGGGAGAGTCCATGAATAAGACAACAACCAATGTTGATATCTACTTTGCAAAGAAAATTACCACAATCATCGATCTTGATCCAGAGGCTGCATCACTCGCTGAATGTAAGAAGATATCAGATTGGAGAGATTGGAAGAAGGCAATAGAAATTAAATTATTATTTCTGAGCAAAAGAGAGGTGTTTGGGCCCGTATGCCGCACACCTCCCCATGTGCACCCAGGGCATAAGTGGGTATTTCTTCAAAAGAGAAATAAAAGAAATGAAGTTGTAACATATAAAGCGAGGCTAGTAGCACAAGGTTTCACTCAACGTCTAGGAGTTCATTATGAAGAAACCTACTCCCCAGTCATGAGTGGAATCACCTTTAGATATTTAATCTCAATGGCAGTAAACTTGAATCTAGAAATGAAATTGATGGATGTGGTAACTGCATACCTTTTTAGAAACATGGATTCGGAGATTTATATGAAGGTACCTGAAGGTATCCTTGTCCCGAACCAAGACAGAGCAAATAGAAATCTGTACAGTGTGAAGTTTAGGAAATCACTGTACGAACTTAAGCAATCAGGCAGGATGTGGTATAATCATTTAAGCGACTTTCTATGCAAGAAAGGCTACACGAACAATGAAGATTGTCCTTGTGTATTTATACAACAATCCTAGAATGGATTTTGTATAATCTCAGTGTATGTAGATGATCTGAATATCATCGGGACAATGAAAGATATAAAAGAAGCAGTTTTTATTTGGAGTCAGAATTTGAAATGAAAGATTTGGGTAAAACCAAATATTGCTTAGGCCTGCAGCTCGAGCATGTCCTTGAAGGAATATTAGTACATCAGTTAGCCTATGCCAAGAAGGTGTTAGAAAGGTTTGACTTTGAGAAGGCATATCCATCGAAAGTACCAATGATCAGGAGGTCTTTACAGCAAGAAAAAGATCCATACCGACCTACGGAAGAGGGGGAGGAAGTGCTAAGACCGGAATTCCTATACTTAAGTGCAGTAGGAGCACTTATGTATTTAGCAAACTACACTAGATCGGACATTGTATTTGCCGTAAATCTATTAGCAAGGCATAGTGCAGAATCTACCAAAAGGTATTGGCAAGGAATAAAGGACATCTTCCGATACCTCTAAGGAAGCAAGAACCTTGTATTGTTCTACAGAAAGAATCAAAATTTGAACTTGATTGGCTATGTAGATGTTGGGTACCTGTCGGACCCGCATACCGCAAAGTCACAAACATGCTATGTATTCCTTTGTGGTGGAACTGCAATTTTATAGAAATCGTCTAAGCAAAGTCTTGTAACGACTTTGACGAACCACTCAGAAATCATAGCACCGTACGAAGCCGCACGAAAATGGGCTTGGCTCCGACAAGGTTTTTAATGAGGCAATTCGTGCAACGCAGCATAACATGTATCATATACTGATATACTCTTTTCTCCAAATTTTTTCCACTGGGTTTTTATAGAGTTTTAATAAGACATGAACATGTCGAATGAGTGCCCAAGCGGGAGTGTTAAGAAACCTGGGCCTGGGCTTGAAGCCTTGGCCCATGGTGGACACATCACCACTAGGCTATAAATAGAGAGTACTATTGACTATTTTGTATACAAAATCAGAAAGAAAGTAATAAAGAAATATCAGAAGTTCTCTCTACCCTCCATGTTTTAATATACTATTTTATGTCTTCTGTAATTGATCTAGTTTTGTATTAGTAGAGAAATCGATCCAACTGATCGTCAGCAAAAGCTCCTCAACACTCGAAACTTAGTACAGGCGTATAACTATAGAACATGCCCTCTCCTACAGCCGTAAATTTTGTAAGGAATTTAGTAACTTTTATACCTTAATTTTCACGGGTTTTCTAAGCGGTTTTCATTAGATACGTCGCAACACTAACAAATATATCAAAAATAAAAATATTTGAATTTGCATTAACTATGTTACACTGTAGGGCAAAACGGGGATCTATCTCTACCAAAATGGAGAAAAAGTGGGCATTAAAAGGAGATGTCTTAAAGGTTGTCTAGGATTCACTGGTTCAAAATCTTTCAGAAAAGGAAAAGCACTATGTTTCCTCTCCTCTCACAAAAGAAAGCATGTTTCCTCGAGTATGCACCGATAGGATCATGGAACAAGACACAAAAGCATCACTATGATTTTACCATGCTCTTTTTTTGGTCCTTTTCTTCTATGATAACGTCTTGCTAGTTGCTCCATAAATAGCAAACCCAAATCAAAAATAGAACTACAAGAAGATGGCAGCCAACTTAACCATGGAACTCACAAACCAGCACACCTCTGGTTTTGAAGTACATAACACTGACCATAGCAAAACGGTCCAGACACACGAAGCACACATCCATCGAGAAACACGCTTCAAAGCTGTCCTCCCACCATCTCTATCAACACGAGACCACCACTCACCTGGACCTCTCATGGCGACGACTAGATTTAAGGCTCGCGGGCACACAAACCTGGTAGCAATGGTTGCGGCTTCCCTCTGCCCAGGCTGAAACCACGCGTGCCGTCGGGCATGCGCGGGCCAGGAGGTTGCTTGTTGGCTCCGAGTGGCAGCTGCACGTTCTGCTCTGGCTTGATCGGCTGGTTATTCGGCGGAGTCCCCACCAGATGCGCGCCCCCACGGTTGCCACCATGGTGGTGGTTGCTACCATGGTGATTGTGGTGCTGATTGTTGTGGTGGTGTTGGTTGTGGTTGTGATTGCCACGACCTCGACATCTGCTACCACACCCACGGCTTTTGCCACGCCTTTGGCCTTCTTTGTCACTGGAGCTCTCATCAAACTGTATAATACGACGGTGTTAAGGTGCTTGTAAACAATCCAGAACAAGTACTAAAACCTATCCTTGGAATACAATTCAACCATAAGCAGATCAGCTTTGACCAGTTTCTGGCAAAATCTAGGCAAACTAAGGGCCTGTTTGGAACAGAAGAATTTCACAGGAATTTCACAGGAATTTTGCAGGAAACAGTTCAATTCCCGCAGGAATCGGGAAAAATTCCCGCATTCCAAACAGGGCCTAAGGCAATTTCCTGAGTTCCGGGTGATTCTGCAAAGTTTCCTTTTTTGGAAAGAATATGTCACAATCATACACATGTAGATCATTTAAAGTTGGTTTAGGTTGATGATAACTTGGGCTTCAAAAAATCACACTACTTCTTCATATCCTTTTGCGATAACTGGATTTGAGTGGGATTTATTTTTGAATAAATTTGGGCTGAGTTCAGTTTTTGGATTCGTTTGTTTTGGTAGTTTATTTGAGAAAGGAAATTACAATAAAGGCTTCTTACCAAGTTCTCTGGCAATACATCTGACAGTTGAAAGGATTCTTCAAGTTGTTTCTCATTTGATTGGTTTGAAGTGGAGACATCCTCCTCGCCATTTCCATCAGCTTCATGCACTCCTTTTTTTCCTTTGCCTGACCCCTTTGTCTACATCCAAAGCATAACATAATACCAAAAGTGGAACATAGGATATAGTTGAAAATTATGCAGGAAATTAAATAGCAATTCATGATGCATAGTTGCATACATACTGTTCATTTAATGTATAAAATTGTAACAGGTACCATATAGTTCTTTTGAAATAACGAATATAAGTGTATTGATTTTTCAATATGGACGTCCAATCTAGAACATGAAATGTAACAGTAAACTACAGCATTAAGGCAGATGGTGATAAGTGCTAGACATGTATAGGCTATAGGATTGTCGCTCTCTATAGGGGGCCCTTTGCATTTGTTCCCTCTTGTATATTTGGCCTTTGGCCCATTGGAAATACATCAAGTCCATTTACAACATGGTATCAGCCAGCCCAGGAGATGGTTAGTGTTAGGGTTTCCCAACCCTAGCTTGCTGCTGCCGCCGCCGCCCCAATCATGCCTTCAACGCCACCCAAATCGAGTTGCCACCACTTGGATCCAACCGTCGTCGTCCGGATCGGGCTGCCACTGCTCGACTCGGGCCGCCACCGCCCTCTCTGCACGCCTTGGGTCGGCGCCAGACGCTTCGAGCCAATGCCGGCCGTGCAGCGCCCAGGCCGGGCCACCACCGCCTGACCCATGACACCACCACCCCTCCTGGTCAGGCCACTACCCAAGTTGGGCCAGCATCACCTGGCCCACACTACTGCCACCCCTTAGGACGGGCTACTGCTGTTCAAGCCACCACCGTCCAGGGCACACCGCCGCCGCCTGGACCACATCGCCGACATAGAGCTCTTCAACGCCATTACTACTGCCTCGTCTTCTTCCACACGTAATGGCCATCCATAGTGGCTCAATTGCTATCCCAGTGCCGAAGGTCATCTTTAACAAGATGAACTATCGCGAGTGGGTCATGCACATGTCGATCCATACGAAGAGCCAGCGCCTTTGGGTCCATCTTACTGGCAAGAGGCCTTGTCCACCCTGCCCTCCACTACCACCCGCCCCTAGGTCCCTGCAACTGCTAATGAGACAATCTGGAAGGCTGCGATCACTTCCTTTGAGAAGGCCATGGAGGTGTACCAGGATCAGCTTGACTCCTAGAGAGGTGGCAAGACGACTAGGCTCATGCTTCTACCATCCTGGTGAGCAGCATGACTGTGGCTATCTCCATGGATGTGGTGGAGCTGCCAACATCTCAGTTGATGTGGGAGCGCCTTCGTACCCACTACAAGCCGACGAGTGATGCTAAGTATCTTTCGATCATACACCAGAGACACTCTTCAGCACTTCAAGCCATTGTGGATGACTTCTATCAGCAGATGTCCATGATGTGGCGTCAGCTTGACTCTCTAGGATCGGACTTCTATCAAACATGTCCCTGCTGTGTGCGTCAGCGTGCTCACCAAGAGACCGCCTCTTTGAGTTCTTGACATGTCTTCTATCAGAGTTTGAGCCTGTCCGTGCTCACCTACTGACTCATCAACTGCGTCCATTCGTGTTAGAGGCTCTCACCACTGTTCGTGCTAAGAAGACTCAGTATTCGCAGTGTGGGCCAGCTATAGTCTACATCTGTTTTGGCTGCTCAGACATTGTCCCCAGCACCAGCTCCCGCTGCACCGGTGCCTCTAGTTGCACCAGTGGCAGCGACTTCTACAGGTCTTCGCTGCACCTTTACCTATTTCACCTCCGTCTATTCCTTCCTCTTTAGACTCCCTTGTACTCACTCCCACTAGCTCTTTTGTTGAGATCGTCTCCCCCTTTCTGCTGGACTACTCTCACCGTCCACGCCCTGATACACCACCAGTTGTGCCTCTTTCCGCTACTTCCACTCTTTCGTCCTTGCTAGGTCTTGCTCCAGTCTCCACTTCCAAGTACAATCTTTGTGATTGTCGTATTGTTAGGCCTCCTGAGTGTTACGACTTTGCGGCCACCGCTCTTGCTGAGCCTACAACTTAGTGTTGGACTGTTGCTCATCCGGAGTAGCAGCACGCAATGGCAAAGAAGATTGCTGCTCTGGGGCGTAGTGGCACTTGGGATCTTATTCTCCTACCTGTTGGTCACTCCTATTACGTGCAAGTGGGTGTACAAGATCAAGACTCGTTCAAATAATTCTTTGAAAGCTACAAGACTCGTCTTGTGGCGCGTGTGGCGCGTGGTTTTCAGCAGGAGTATGGTTGTGACTATGATGAGACTTTTGCTTATGTTGCTTATATGACCGCTGTTCGCACTCTCCTTGCTATGGCCTCTGTTCGTCATTTGTCCATCTCTCAATTGGACGTCAAGAGTGCCTTTCTCAATAACGAGTTGTGTGATGAGGCCTACATGCACCCACCCTCAGGTATTGTCCCTGACGGTATGGTTTGTCACCTTCGCCGCTCTATGTATGGGCTCAAGCAAGCCCCTCCTGCTTGGTTTGCGAACTTCTCTTCCATTGTCACTGCTGTCGGTTTCACCACCAGTGCTCATGATTCTACTCTCTTTGTTCACACTTCTCCTAGCGGTCAAATGTGTTATGAATATTGTGTATATTGATATGAGACCCAAAGGGTCATACATATAGGAGAGTACAAGAGGATATGCCATATAGAGATAAGGCATATATGGAATAGAATACAAACTCTATATCCTGATACAACTCTATCTCCAATACCCTTAACACCCCCCCACAAATGCAAGGCGTATGCAATAGCATTGCATTTGAAAAAGGGGTTAATACTAAAACAAGATAAATCCGACATCCGAGTCGTGATAAAGTCGTCGTTGCGTGCAGTCTTCGAAGAAACTGTCAAATCAAGCCGAAGAGGAATAGATAGAAGCATGACGGCACAGATCGAAGCCTGAGACGGCGGCGGCGCAGTGCACAAAAAACGCAATGGAGGCGCGGTGCAGAAGAAGCGCGGCGGCCTTAAAAACTCGGGCGGCGGCTCAAAGAGAAGCGGCGGCATCATAAAGACTTCTACGATCTGCAGCGGCTCAAGGAAAAGAGCAGCAGCTGCCATGCAAAAGAAAAATTCCTATACTTTTATGACTGACAATAAATTTGTGGACTCGCACGGCTTGGACAAACTAAAAATTAGAGACTACGGACTTAGATGAACGCAGCGGAAAACTCACGAGAAAAATAACTGGAACGCTGACTCACGAAAAAAAATAAAAGACTGACTAAATCAGACACAAACGGAAAGAAAAAAAACTCAATAGCGACAGAACTGACGGAAGGTGCCGTCAAAAGCGAACTCAACCGAGCCGCCGTCAAAAGCCATCTCTCCTCTCTCTCTCTTCTCAGTTTCCCCCTCCCTGATCTCTCTCTCCTCTCTAGCCTCTCGGCGGTGGTCAAGAGCGACCTCCTCCTCCTCCGCTCCAACCCCGCGCACACCAAGGTCCCTGTGCTCCTCCACGCCGACCAATCCGAACCGGATCCAGTAGAGCCGGCGGCGAAGAGGCGCGGCGTCGGTGGAGGCCGAGGCGAGCCGCCAGATCTGAGAATCTTGGATCCGGGCGAAGACGAGCCGGATCTGGAGCGAGGAGCCGTCGGCGACCGCCCAAAGAGGCGCAGCAGTCGAGTGGCCGGGTCGAGACGACCGACGGCTGGCTCTAGTCAGAGGAGCCTCCAGGCTACGGCGAGCCGGATCTGGTGCGCAGCAGCCGGGAGGAGCAGATGCCGAGGCCGAATCCAGAGGCCGGATCTGGGTGGCGATGAAGAGCCCGGCGGCTCGAATCTGGCGCAAGGAGGACGGATGCGTCCGGAACTGACGCAGGCTCGCGGGATGGCGCCAAGCGGAGAGATTGCAAAGAGGGCCAGCAGCGTGGGCACGGCGACCGGGAGAGATGGCCGCCCAAGGCGGACGCGGGGCGCTGGACACGGACGTAGATCCTGGAGCACCGTGACGCGGGCGACAAGGAGATGGCCGCCCCCAGGAGCAGAGATGGATCCTCCCGGGGGCAGCGGCAGCGGAAGATAGATCTAGGTTAGGGTTTCAACCTAAGCTGAGAAGATCGATCCTCCCGGAGGCAGCAGCAACAGCGGAAGTAGATCGGTTAGGGTTTTAACCTAAGCTCTGATACCATGTTATGAATATTGTGTATATTGATATGAGACCCAAAGGGTCATATATATAAGAGAGTACAAGAGGATATGCCATATAGAGATAAGGCATATATGGAATAGAATACAAACTCTATATCATAATACAACTCTATCTCCAATACCCTTAACAAAATGCTCTTTCTTCACGTGGATGATATGATCACTGTTGTGGATGATCCACACTATATTGCTTTCGTGAAGCATCTTAGTGAGCATTTCTTGATGTCTAATCTAGGTTCCCTTTGTTACTTCCTTGGAATTGAGTTTTCTTCTACGGCTAAGGGCTGCTACCTCTCACAAGAGAAGTACGTTCAGAATCTTCTTGCTCATGTTTATCTCACTGATCAGCGTACGGTGGACACTCCTATAGTGCTTGGAGTCCATCTTCGACCCACTGATAGGGAGCCCCTTGAGGACCTCACTCGATACAGTCACCTTATTAGTAGTCCTATCTACCTTAGGATCACTAGACCGGACATTTCCCACTCTGTTCGCATTTTGAGTCAGTTCGTTTCGGCTCCCACTTAGCTCCACTACAGCCACTTTCTTCGTGTTTTGCGATATCTTCGTAGGACCATCTCTCGTCGTCTTTTCTTTCCTTACTTTAGCTCTTTACATCTTCAGATGTACTCTAATGTGACTTAGGCCAATGATTATCCTGATTGTCGGTCTTTTTCTGCTTACTGTGTCTTTCTTAGTTCCTTTCTGATTGCTTGGAAGACCAAGAAACAGACTACAGTTTCTCGTTCAAGTGCTGGAGCTGAGTTGAGGGCTATGGCATCGCTGACTGCTGAGATCACTTGGTTACGGTGGCTCCTTGCGGACTTTGGTGTTTTTGACTCTGCACCGACTCCTCTCTTGTCAAACAGCACGGATGTAATCAGTATTGCTCGTGATCCAATGAAGTATGAGCTCTCAAAGCATATTGGCATTGATGCTTCCTACATGAAATCGCAAGTGTAGGTGTAGGTGGTTGCTCTTCAGTATGTACCTGCAGAGCTTCAACTAGCAGATTTCTTCACTAAGGCGCGACAAGAGCTCAACATAGTTTCTACCTCTCCAAAACTCAATGTTTTGATCCATTATAAGTTTGAGGGGGTGGTAGACATGTCTAGGCTGTAGGATTATCACTTTGTATAGGGGCTCTTTGCTTTTATTCCCTCTTGTATATTTAGCCTTTGGCCCATTGGAAATACATCAAGTCCATTTACAACACTAAGATCCCTGACAAGAAAGTAAGTAACAAGCAAATCAAAACTACCATTTTTTTATATCAGCAAAGCGTAGGAACTGATTGGAGGCCAGCATGATGCATGTCCTAAAGCAGCATTTAAATGAGTAATTAAGCCTATTGCTTATCATCGCACATGGCCAACACGCACAAGCACATATGTTAACACTAAAGGTATCCCATGAACAACAACAGAAGACAATATGATTAATTACTAACCATGCAAGTATTCAGCAACCGAACTCTAAGTCCATTTCTCCAGTTTCTTTCATCATTAAGCTCCAGAATCTGCATGAAATCAACCAACATTAAGACAATACGTGAAGTACAAAAGGCATTGCTTTGTGGAATTCAAAATCATGTAGCACATACTGCCGTCTCAGCATCCTCAAGAGTCTCGTACTCCACGAAAGCATGCAGCTAATTTCAAGGAAAACAATTTTCAATTTGTTAGCAAAGAATGAGCATGAACTATTGCAAACGAACAAGTATACAACGAAATTATTGATAAAGATGTGAGTTTCGTTCAAACAGAAAACATGTATAGACCTTTGTATGACTAGGGGTGGAAACGGATCGGATACGGTCGAATAGTCTCAAATACGAATACGAATTTATATATTTAAAACGAATACGAATACAAATTCGAATATTTCTCGAATACGAATACGGATATTTTCGAATACGGATTTTCTCGGATACGAATATCGGATCAAACGGATTCCTAGCGGTTTTGCCGATTTTTCACCGGTTTTTGACCTGTTACCAGTTTTAAACCGCCTAAATTCAAATTTTGAATCATAAAATTCGTACAGATTTTTCATGAGTTCTAGAAACGAATCGAATAATCTCGAATACTAATACGGATACGAATATTCTCGAATACGAATGCAAATACGGATATTCTCAAATACGGATACGAATATTCTCGAATACGAATACGGACATTTTCGAATACGGATACGAATATTCTCGAATACGAATGCAAATACGGATATTCTCAAATACGGATACGAATATTCTCGAATACGAATACGGACATTTTCGAATACGGATTTTGCTTACCACATTTGTGTTTTGTCGGATACGAATATTGGATAAAACGAATTATCCGTTACCATTTTCCACCCCTATGTATGACTAGGTCAAACTCTACAATCCAATTTGGTGGGTATTTGGTTGGAAGATTTTTCTCCGTATATTGTGAATATGTGATTGCATGCAAGGGGAATACATTACAAATTGTTTGTTTAGATTACTCTGTAATCACAAAATTGGGAATACACTCTAATTTAATCTCTAATACACCCAATGTAGGATGTATTCGAAATACATAGGGTCTCTATGTATTTCAAAATCCATTATGATTGCGATTACAATTCCAAACCAAACACCACTTTAACGTACAAATGCAACAACTAAATTGCCTACAGAAGCTTAAAGGTTCCAAATGGGGTTAATATCCGGCTAACTTTTTATACAGAGTGTAAAGCACCAAAAAATCACCTCAGAGCAGAAAAGCATGATATAGAGGTGAAAAGCACAAATTTGATGACAGCACACAAGAATAGAGTTAGAAAAATCAATAACAGGGATGTACGGGCGCTGACTGAGTGGTGGGGGGTTGAATAACAGCATAACACGGTAAGATTCATAACCAATGCTAAGTTGCTAACAAAGTTCTTTCCTGTGAACGCAGCAATTTGGCAGCCTGTAATAAGTTACCTGCCAAAAGGGTAACAGACATGATCCAGCAAACATTGTGCTACAAAGATCCGCAAGACATGTTCAGATCACATTAGCTTTAGCCACTACAACAAGCCCAGCATGAGCAAAATTTGCTTGTGATTTTGAGAGCTATTGCAGAGCTCTCAAAACTTAAGCACATCTATCTGTTATAGGATTTGATACAAAAGCAGAAAAGACATAGAAGTCCTAGATATAAGGGTCAAATCCTCCATAGAAAAACATATCTCTTTAGGACCTGTTTGGGAGAGGGGGATTGCTATAGGAATTTTTAGGATTTGGTTCAAATATCAACTAAATCCTAAGGATTTGGATACAAATCCCACCTTTCCAAACAGGCTGTTATGAACCTTAGTTCATAACGGGTAAACACCACCAAGAAGATGGCCGGATGGAGTCGGCGTAGGGAGAGAGAGAACTTTAGACGGGGAAGACTTTATTATTACTCTGCTTGATTCCAATAGCATGCGGTAGCCCCTTTATATAGATGGCTCCCCCTAGCAGATCGGATCTAATTCCAATCATATCTCTAACTCTATCTCTAATACAAGGAAATCAATCTCTTATTCAAATAGAACCCAATCTCTAATTCCTAATAATAACCCAACTGGCTCAAGGCCTACGTCTATAACATAATCTCTTATTCAAATAGAACCCAATCTCTAATTCCTAATAATAACCCAACTGGCCCAAGGCCCACGTCTATAACATTACACCCCTCCCGGACAAGCAGCTTGTCCTCGAGCTGCTAAACGGCGGTCAATGGGAGACCGTTGATGCCGATGTAGAAGACGAACGGTGGCAGAGTGCTGCAGCGGATGGAGACGGACGACCAGATCCACGCGGAGCAAAGCTAGACGAAGTGTAACGCCTTCGGAAATAGAATGCCTGCAAAAGTTTTTTTTTTACCGGTCGGTTTAAAAACCGACCGCAACTCCCACGGGCCGAACGCATCGGTCGAACGCGAAAGCGGCGACTGAAGTAGCGGCGGCGGCGGCGGCGGATCCGGCGGTGCGGACCGGCGGCGGCGGCTCCGGCGGTTCTCGGGCTGGACGGCCCCAGCCAGCGGAGCGGCTGCGAACGGGCGGAGGAGGCCCGGGCTGGGGCGGCGGCGGCTCGGCGGCGACGGACCGCGCGGCGGTTCCAGCGATGGCTCCGGCGGATCAGCGGCCTGGCAGTCGACGGTTCCGGCGGAGGCGGTTCGCGCGGCGGAAACAGAGTCGGAGCGGGTGACCCGCGTAGCGGCGGCCGACGGAGCAGCGTCCTGCCGAGCGGCGGCCGACGGGGCGGCCCTCTGCGAAGCGGCCAGAGGGGCGGCGGCCAAAAGAACGGCGGCCTGCGGAAGCGGAGACGGCGCAGGCGACGGCGGATCTGGCGAGGTGGCCCATGCAGGCCGACGGTGATTTCGGCAAATCTCGCAGCGGCGGCGGCTCCGCGCGGCTCCCCTGGTGTCCGAAGCCGAAGGCGGGCGACGGGGAGGCCGAGCGGCTGCCGGCAACTTCGCGCGCCAGCGGCGGACGCTTCGGCCGGGCTTCGAGCGGCGACCCCCTCCGGTGACCGACTCTGGTAATGACGACGGCGACTGCGACCCGCATGGATCCAGGCGACGGATGGTGACCGGCGCCCGAGGACGGGGATGGCGCAGCGATGTTGGCTCCAAGATCGTGCTGGCGCGGGCAGAGACGCCGGATCTGGCTTCGACGAAGGAGATGCTGCTGCAGCAACGCGCGGTGCTTGCCTGGCGATGGACGCATGGTGCAGATTGTGAGGACGAGCTGGTGTTGGCTGTGGCGTTGGTTCTGGTTGTTGGGAATCTGATGTTGGGTGATCCTGTGTCTTGCTCTTTGTTTCTTGTTGCTCCTTCCTCCGATTCTCCATCCTCTCAAGGATGGCCTGTATGTTGAGAAAGCTGTCCGTCATCTTCTTGTTGATGCTGGCCATCTCGTTGACGCTAGCTTTTATCATGGCTAACGACTCGGCAGTAGGGCGAATCACAGAAACCATGGTAGCAGAAGTCGTGGGAAGGGATCGACTGCTCTGATACCAATCTGTTATGAACCTTAGTTCATAACGGGTAAACACCACCAAGAAGATGGCCGGATGGAGTCGGCGTAGGGAGAGAGAGAACTTTAGACGGGGAAGACTTTATTATTACTTTGCTTGATTCCAATAGCATGCGGTAGCCCCTTTATATAGATGGTTCCCCCTAGCAGATCGGATCTAATTCCAATCATATCTCTAACTCTATCTCTAATACAAGGAAACCAATCTCTTATTCAAATAGAACCCAATCTCTAATTCCTAATAATAACCCAACTGGCCCAAGGCCCACGTCTATAACATAATCTTTTATTCAAATAGAACCCAATCTCTAATTCCTAATAATAACCCAACTGGCCCAAGGCCCACGTCTATAACACAGGCCCTTAGGGGGGTGCTTGGATGAGGGGGGTTTCTTTGGGACTTTTTGGGATTTAGTTCCTAAGAATTGAACCCAAATACCCCTATCCAAAGAGACCTTTAAGCTTTCTTAATCCTTGATACTCTCGTAAGTCCTAATATGCTATTCCATGTTACTCTTTGTATAAATTTAGGACCTAAAGTAATAGAATAGAAGTTCAACGAAGGTTCAAATTCATAAGAGCTAATTCCATGCAAACATGTGAGATAACTAGTACTCAATTCCACACAACAATAAAACTGAAGCATCGAAATGGTAATTACCTTGTTGGCAAACAGCATATCTAGCTTGGCAGATCTATTAGTAGTAGGACCAGGGCCATTTGGAGTCTGAGGATAGCAAGTACGAATTGTCCTCACACTGGGACATGACAAAATCACAATATATTACTTTTTGTATTGTTCTGGAATGAAACAAATGGATTGTGGCATGCTGCAATGACCCCTACCTGCCAACAGCTGAAAAGACCTTCATAAGATTCTGGTAACAAGGATCACCAGGAAGATTTTCTGCAACAACAATTCGGGACTACAAAAGAGAGGGAACCAAATGAGCCAGTGTCCATTATCTCAAATTTACAAAATGAAACAGCATATGATGCAGAGATATTCATGAATACCTGGAGCTCCTGCATATCAGATTCAGTAAATGGCTGCTGACGTTTTGCTCTTTTTCCATCCTCACTTACAACCTGCAATGTGATGGTTGTAAGAAGATATACTCATAGTATGCATGCTGTATTATGCTAAGAATATAAGTGGGTGGCTGCTGATAGTTTACTCCTTTTTCAAATGAAAAAATTGGCATTAAAAGGAAACAATCGGTGTGTATCTTGCCACAGTGGGGAATAGAGAAACTTACAAGCTTTGATGAGGTTCGGAGGGCTGCAGCAAGCATTGAGTTATTATGCACTAAAGCTTTTATTTTCTTGAAGCCAGCAATAACTGATATTGGCACTGCATTGAGTAAGAAAACATGTTACTCACTGCCAACATGGCTTGATACGAATTTTTTATGGCTGTCCACATTAGTTGGAAGATTATAAATGGCAGATTCTTATTTCTTGACCCCCCCCCCCCCCCCCCAACACACACCAAAAAAACCCACCTTTTAACCAAAATATTTAGGAAATTGTTTAAACAAACGAAAAACATAATTCTTATTCAGGCGGTATCAAGCGTAGGGGTGCAATCGGGTCGGATTCGGACGGATATTGCTCATTTGCTCATACCATATCCTAACCCATATTTTTTTCTCGGATTCGGGGTCGGATACGGTAAAACCGGATACGAATTCGGAGTATTCGGAATTTCGAATACGGTGCCGCCGGAACGGATACTTAATGGTTTCGAATCGAAAACGGATAATGTAGATGGATAGTACGTGTATACGGAAAGAAACATATGCTAAACCATACCACCATCACTTCAAGCCTTAAACTGTTAGACATAAGTACATAATAATGATTATAATTCATCAGCTGAAGATGGTGCGGCGTTTCCCCCAAAATTACCCATTGAGGTGTGGCGTTTCAAGATGAATCTTGATTCTTGACAGACAATATTTTCTTTTTCTAGGCTAAAGAAATTTTACTAAATTAAGGTAGAGATAGTAGACAATTGGGGATAATAGACTTTTGACAAATTTACCTGTTCATTTACTGAAGCATGCCAAAGTTCATCGTTTAATAATACTCTGATTACATGCTTTTCATTCCATTACCTAGGAAGAGTGATTTTAATGAACAAATTTAGGATTCCAATTGCACAAGCAGCAGAATTAGAAATAAAACACTATTTTAGTATTTGTATATTTATAGTTGCCACAACTGAATGTCATATTCCTTTTAGAGAACTTAAGCTTGCACGATCCAGGAAAACTTTTTATACACTGCACACCTCAACCAACCAATATGATAAAAAAAACAAATACTAGCAAAATAAAAGGTGAATTCTTAGCTCTTACCAGATATCCGACCGAATATCCGACCAGATATCCGACCGGATAATTATCCGGTATCCAAATACCAATACTATTCGGTCGGATAACAACTCTCCCGAATCCGAATCCGACATGAATTATCCGAATCCGACCGGATACCAAATTCCCTTCCCAAATCTGGTACCAACCGGATTCGGTACCGGATCGGTCGGGATTAACCCAACCCATTTACACCCCTAATCAAGCGTACATATAGATGGAACAAACATGAGTAACTTCCGTTTTTCCTCTTTCTTTTGGAAATCAAGCGTACATATAGATGGAATAAACAAGTTACAAGAAAAAGTAGCTTTAAATATAAATATACAACTCACCATATCCCTCAGGATCCTTGGTAATAAATCTCATCAAATGTTCTGTGGTAGCCAGGTTTATATCACTGAAATAGTACTCCACCTACAAAATTGCAATCAATGATAAGCAGGTAAAAGCAAAAGAAAAAAAGGGAACCAAAACAAGTAGAGAACAGTATCTTTGCTCCTTGCCCTGGTCTTCTCTACCAATACAAAAGTACAAATAACAGGACCATTGTTGTTGCCAGGACTTAACAATTCTGTTTGAAATTCCCGTGCATCCCAAAAAACTCCGTCTGATGTACCCTGTTTACATTTAGCCATTTGCTAACTGACTATATAAATAATAATAACATACTACTATACATGGAAAATAGTGTGGCTGCATTTGGTTTATTATTGAGGTAGTTATCAAAGCAACTTTTTGGATAAACAGGGAAGTGCATACTTTGTTTCTTTTTCCTACACTCATATCTTGATTTTTTTTGTGAAAAATATTTGACAACAAGAAAAATCAGAGAGATTCGATCAATTTCCTGTAAAACAGATGCTAGGAAAACAGACTTAATGCTTCCAGCATCAATACAAGGAATCATTACCTCAATTCTAATACACACTACAACGAATAGCTGACCTGGAAAAGTTTTCACAAGCAAATTCACCAGAAGGGAACATTTTGATATATTGAAATGTTCCAAAGTAAGTCAACCCCCAAGCAAAAATACCAGGCATGTATTCTTAACGCTAAGCTCAATAGGATGCATAATCTCATACCATTTAATCACCTGACATGACCAGCACTGAGCCATCTCCAACACTATTATAGTACCGCACCATGGTTGTCAAAAGACATCTCGTTGTTTCACACGGGTAACAAGGAACTATTGACCAACTAAATCCCCAACAATTCCCTTGTGCTAAAAATCAGTTACATAAAACATCATCATGCCAGCACTTAACAGGACTGAAAACACTATGTTAGTCAATAATAGTCAATTGGGTCACAATCTCCTACTTCACATCAGGGGCGAATCCATGGGGTAGGCTTCATCAGGCTGAAGCCTACCCTCCACCGGTTTGCCGACCACCCCCCCTCTCCTGCGGCGACCAGTCCCTGCCTCGGTGCCTCCTCCCTGGCGACGACGCCGACGCCCGACGAGAAGAGCTGTGAGAAGAAGAGCACGGAGCCACGGGAGAAGAAACAAGGCCGAACCGATGCAGGCCCACTGGCCACTGCCCCACCGCCCAGGTGCCCACAGCCCCACACATCCAATGATCCAATACATGTTGCGGTGTTGCCCTAATTCAGCTGTTCTCCCAATTCCCAAATTTCCCCAAATCCACCAAAATCCCTTCCCGAGCTCCCGATCCCCCAAATGCCCAAATCCCCAATCGATTGCAGATTGCTCACCCGTGCCGCCTGCCGACGAGTGACGAGCCAAGGCGGGACGCTGGTCGCCGGATCCAGATCCTGAGCGGCGCCGCGGCGGAGGCGCGGAGCCGGGCTGCCGGGGGCGGGGTCGCGCGCCGTCGCGGCCTCGCGGACGCGGGGAGCCGGGGAGGCGGGACCGAGGGAGCCCGGGACGCCGGACGCCGGGAGGCGGGAGCGGGGAGGCGGGACGGCGGGACGCGGCGGCGGGCGGCTCTACTGAGCGCTGGGCCGCTGGCTGCTGCGGTGCTGCCTCTGCGTGACAGCGTGAGGGCGGAGACGCCGGCGCCCGGCGGAGTGACCGAGTGAGCCGAGCGCCCGAGACTGCCGAGAGCCCGAGACTGTCGAGTGACCCTGTGTGGCTGTGTCCCTGTGACCGAATGCTCGACTGGAGTCAGGATATTCGCCACTGGCCACTGCATTGCGCCATTGCCCCTGAGTTCCCTGACCGCCGTGACCGGCTGACCGTGTGGTATGGTTCTTTTATTTGAAATATTCATGATCCTTTAAGTAATTAAGTACATTTTGCTAATTGCTATTGTATTACTATTTTTTTATTTTGATGTACAGATTATTATCTACTAGAATTATAGTTACATGTTTTTGGGATTCACTTGCTATTAGCGAGGTACCTCCGTTATATATCTCTTTTTACTTTGCTTTTATTCATATATGAAGTTATGAATTTCATTGCACAAAGAATACAAAACTATGTTTCTTACAAAGTAATTTAATCATTCGAGGTGTAGAACCAATAATTCTACAAAAACTTAAGATCTAGGATAAGAATGAATAATTTTTCAGCCCACCCTAATTTTTCATTCTGGATTCGCCACTGCTTCACATCGAATTAATACTAATGTTTATGTTTGATCTAGTTGCATCTAATGGAAAAAGCAACACCCACCTGCTTAGTGATCTTGTGCACCACCTCGTCGGCGAGCCCGTCCACCGCCGGCTCCGCCGCCGGCACCGCGCACCCCACCTCCGGCTCCGGCTCCGGTTCCGGCTCCTCGACGGCAAATCCACCGCCGCCCCTCACCGGCGCGTAGAACTCGAACGGCAGGGGCGGGGGCGGCGCCGCGAAGAAGGCCGCGCGCGGCGGGGGAGGCGCGGCAAACACGCGTATCACCGACGGCGGAGGCGCCATCGCTGCGACCCGCGGCACGAACTCCGGCGCCTGCGCGTTGAGGCGGCTGGCGGAGCCGCTCCTCTGAAGGCCCCCCGGCCGCTCCGCCGCCTCCGTGGCAAACCACCCGGAGGCGATCTGGTCAGGCACCTCCTGCTGTGGCATTAGGGTTAGGGTTCGGGAGCAGGCGGCGGTGGTGAGTAGCAGGATAGGAACTACTAGTACTAGCTAGCTCGAAATAGCGCACCAATGAGAGCTTCCTCTAGTAGTAGCGGCGGTGGCGGTGGCGTAGGGAGAGCTCAGGTAGTGGCGGAGAAGGGAGTTCTCGAAGGTAGAGTTCCGGTGAGGTCGGGGTATATATAGGCGCTGACCCTCGCGGGGTTCTTCCGGCGGAGAAGGGGCGGCGACTGGGGGGTGCGGGTTCGGGCGCGCCCGGTGTGCGGTGGGGTAGGGTGTGAGCCGTCCGATCGGCCTCGGGATTTGGTTTCGGGTGGGTTGGTGTTTGGGGGTGGTGTAGGGCGTCGCGCGCGACTCCGGGAGGAGGGGTTTTGAGGATGTGTCTGTCACTGGAGCGTGGGGCCAGGAGGCAGAATACCCGGTTGATGTCGGGCGAAAATTCTATGGGAAGGCCCTGCCTGACCCTCTCCTTCGAAGGACCAGCACAAGAGATAAAAAAAAAAGGACCAGCACACCAATCTCAAAGCACTCTAGTTAGAAAAGGGGGGGGAAGCTTCTTCCCCGCCATTACTGCTGCCGAAGCTGACGCTGTTCGCCGTCTCCCTCGCAACACCGCCGGCCAGCCCAACGCGCCACGCCTCCAACTCCTCCCCGAAGACACCAGGACGCCGCGCCGTGCCTGGCCTCCATGGTCTCTTCCTTTCATCTCATTTGCAAAAGAAAAGCAGTACATGGAATTCTTGTTCTCATCTCGTTGCAGGAGGAAAAAAAGCAGAACATGGAATTCACTAAGGGTGTGTTTGGTTAGTGAATGGGGAGGAATAGGATGGGATGATTCCAGTTTTTTGGGTTGGGATGGAACGGGATGGTTCCGTCCATGTGTTTGGTTGGTAGTATGGGATGGTTCCATTTTTTGTTTGGTTAGTGGGATGGAGAAGAATGGAACCGTTCCGTCTCTTGTTTGGTTGGTGGGATGGCCCTTCACTGGAGCTCCCTGGCCCTTCACTGGAGCTCCCTGGCCGCCGGCCCCGCCGGCCGCGCCCGATCTCCCGCGCCGGCCTCCCGCGCCCAACCTCCCGAGCCGGACCTCCCGTGACGCCGCCCGCCGCCGACCTCGCGCGACGCCGACGGCCGCCCGATCTCCTGCGCCGCCGCCCGCGCCCGTCCTCCCGCGCCCGACCACCCGCGACGCCGCCCGCCGCCGACCTCGCGCGACGCCGCCCGATCTCCTGCGCCGCTGCCCGCGCCCGTCCTCCCGCGCCGGACCTCCCGCGCCCGACCTCCCGCGACGCCGCCCGCCGCCCGACCTCCGGCGACGCCGCCCGCCGCCGACCTCCCGCGACGCCGCCTGCCGCCCGGCCTCCGCGCCGCCGCTCGCGCGGGTCCCGCCCAGATCTGGATCTGGAGCAGGGAGGGGGAGAGAGAGGGGTGAGAGCACGGGAGGGATTTTTATGGAATGGTATGATCCGGTATTTTTTGTGGAATGGTATGATCCGGAATTTTTGAGGAATATTCCCTTAGGAGGGACCATTTGCTTCCATTCCATTCTTCCCCATTCCACCAACCAAATAGCTGGATGACCTCAAAATTGGAACGGGACCATTCCATCCCTGGGTCATCCTAGCATCCAAACACACCCTAAAACTTTGAAATCAACAATCACCGCATGGAGGTACCATTCGTATTAGCTTCTTCTTCTAGTTTATGTTTTGAAAAGCTAAAAATTAATATAAATATCTGATTTCTCAAAGCAGCTTCTCTATTTATTTTTTACTCTCGTCTCGCTCCGAAGAAAAGACAGGGGTCACAGGAGCAACACATATCTCACTCCTTTCACTCTCGCCTCGCACATGCATATCTCCACTTTTGGTGGGATGGGGTGTGTTACCAGTGGCATTGGTGGGTAATTACCACCCAACTCCACGGTGGAGTACCCCTTGAGGAGCTCCATGAAATCCATGGATCTGGCCCTCAGATCCAGGATTTTGGTGGATCCAGATTTTGCAGAGCTGAAGCGTTTGGGTAAAATTTCGTGGAGTGGAGCTGTTTTTCGTGGATCTGGAGCTGGTGGAGCTCTCCCAAACAGGCCCTTACTCTCCCCAATTCTCATGCCTTCCTTCTAAAGTCATTTCTTTCAGTCATTATTATTTATTTTGAGTAAAAGTCCATCAGCCACAACTAATACAAAGTCTTCTAAAATTAAAAGAAAGAGAGGGGATGAAGACAAGCAACTCTTTAGACTAGTTCGATTAGATCGAGGGGGGAGTGAACAGTTCTTTGGATCGAGCAAGGAATCCGCGTAGCTTCTTCCTTGCTTTTTGCGTTAAGGATAGCGGCAAGAAATTCATAAGCTTGTGGTTGAGGACATTAAGATCAACGAGATCAGCCTTGCAAGAAAGAGCTGCACCGGTGCCATGATTTGAAGCGGCATTGCCGTGGAGTTCTTTGAAGTGAAGCCATGGATGCGGTGCAAGCTCTCGCCTTGGCAACACAATTGGAGTTTGTAGAGCGTTGGAGCAAGGGGCCTTAGGGCCTGTTCTTTTTGGCTGCGGCTTGTGGCTTTTGCCTGCAGCTTGTGACTTTTGGACTGTTTGTGCGACAGATTACAGAATAACAGAAAATCAGTACAGTTTTTATTGATATAAATGAAGTCAGTAAAGTATGTACTACAATTAACTAGTAGACCCTATCTTGAAAAAATACTCCGTTTAAAAGCTAGTTACTGTAGAAAAGCCGAAAAACAGCTTTTAGAAGCTGAAAAGAACAGGGCCTTAAACGGCTAAGCAGATGCACGAGGATTTCATGTCAGACCTTGAGGTGCTGATGCAGCAGGCCAAGTAGAAGAAAGCGGACAAGATCCGGTGACACGGTGGTGGACACAGCGAGATTTGACGGCTACGGTGGCGGGGACATGGTCGAGGTCCAGGGCGCGGAGGTGAGTAGAGTGAAGAGGATGACGTCAATGGCTAGTGCACCTTGAAACGAAGTAGAGAAATCAAGAAACAGAGCTCACCATGGACGATGAAGGCAGTGGCGGAGACAAGGGGGGCTGGAGGGGGCCCGGCACCCCCCAACCTTTTACTAATCCTTCATTATGCAGTTAATTATATGTGTTTAATTAGTGGTTTGGTCCCTCCCAATTTAGCCCAAATGTAAAGTATGTTTAAAATACAGTCATATGCAGCCCAAATCCTCTTTGTCTTGTTTCTTGTTTTAACTTTGTATTTATTGATCTTTGTAAATGCGGGTTACAAGGTGGTGCGTACCGTGATCCGTAGGATATGTATGTTTGTGTTCTTAATCTTAGGATGATTAATGAAGGCTGGTGAGTTGACTAGAAGCTGTTGTAGGTAGTCATAGGTGTGATTGAAGATCACTCAAGCACTACTAGCTGGTGGAGTACATAACGTTAGGAACCTTTAATTAAAAGCCAAGAAAATGTTTTGGCCGAATTTCTACGGCAATACAATGGACATGTTCTCGTGGATTTGTTTTTTGATTTCTTCGAAAATCAAAATAAATAGAGTGTTTTTTAAAGTAGTTTTTTTAAATGACTTCTCGAGTCTAAAAATATGAGCAATCCACGTCAATATCTTTACCGTTCACTGTGGTATCAAAAAATGTAAACAAAAACCATAAGCACACACTTCAGTAGTTGCTCTCACATCACATCTAGAGACCCTGTTTTAATCGGCTTAAACCCAGTTTTAGTCGTAGAGCTAAGTTTAAGTTAATAGAGATGTAATTTTCTTTGCATTATAATTTGCGAAACATATTACTCTGATATGTGACTATTGGATCGGTAAATCCGGCATGGTTCATTGATTCTACTCTACTTGTTGTCCATATTGCCCCCCTATATCAATTCCTGGCTCCGCCCCTGGATGAAGGGGTGGGGAAGAAGGTTGCTTTGATATTAGTAATGAATATCTAGGTGGCAAGATCTTAGGTACGGCCTTAAAAGGTGGAGTGGGACTGTGGGAGGCTCTGCCCTAAAAAATTTTCTTTTGTTTATGTCTTTTTGGGTGCCTTTTCATTCGTCCTTCGATACTCGTTAAAAAAATAGCATCCATAGATAGGCACATCCTCCTTCACACTATGTTGGTTTTCTTGATAAATCTTTCAAAGAGCAAAACTCACAAAACTTGATCCTAAAGTAGCACATGATTTAAAGTAGAGTTTGTCTGAATCAGATTATAAAATTATAACTAAAATCCTTTAGCATAGATATTCCTAACGTAACGGTGTGCATGGCCTGGAATTGTGAAAAAATACTAATCAATTTTTAGCATAAATACATCATTCCTCCTTGATCTACCTTTCTATCCCCGTAGTTCACCCTCTTGACAGTTGTACCAACTTCACGCGTGGTCTTGGGTTGTTTAGATGTTCCAACTATGGCTGGAATGGTATGTTGGTTAGTCTCATGCTATGCTCGAATACAATGTATTCTGGCAGTGCTCAACTGAGGTTCTATAAGCAAGATCACATTTATCTTAGGTCTTGGATAGGCCCTGCTCGAAAGAACTTCTTTTTAGGTGGTTTATGGTTGAAAAGCACTGTAGCTGGCTGAAAAAACGCTGTAGCTGACGAAGGCTTATTTAGCATAATTAAATTTTTTAAAAAAATAAAAAATATGTTAGCCCATCACATATAATGCAAACAAATACAGGAGAAAAAGAACCGACAAAAAAGCTCAAAAAAACCAAAAGTATAGAAAAAGACGAAATTTATGAATAGTGCAAAATAAATCAGAAGCCAAAAGCTCAAGCTGAAACGAGCAGGGCATTAAATCTTTTGGTGCAAATAGGATAAGCAATGTCCATGTTCTGCGCTTGATTCTATTCCAAACTACAACACAGAAAATCAAAACACTTACTACGAGCTGCACTCGTGCTCGACTAGCTTACGGTGCCGTTCAGTTAGGTTGAAATAAGTTGACTTATAACTGAAATTGCACTGTAACTGGTTAAAATTATACTATAGCTGATGAGGGCTTATTTGACGTATCTAAATTTAAAAAAATTAAAAAAATAGAAAAAACAGATTAGCCTATCATGGATAATGCAAACGAATATGGGAAAAGAACCAGCAAAAAAGCTCAAAAAAGTAAAAAAACTAAAAAAAGATGAAATTTAAGAATAATAAAAAATAAACCAAAAGCTCAAACCGAAATGAGCGAGGCCTATAATACCTTCATCGACAATGATGACTCTCCCCATCTCAAGAAAAAGAAATGGTATGGGCCAAACAAACTATTGAAAAACTGCTGTCTAAGTAGTCAAGTAGCTCGTACGATTGCATAGCTAGTCCTATCCTAACTATCAGCAATATCATTTTTCCCCAATTGATGGTTAAACTTTATTCTGTATACAATTTCCTTTCCAACTTAAAACAAAGGGATAATTATTGTGTACCCTAAACTTGAGGTATAATTGTCAGTGAGACGTTATGGGGCAAATGACGAATTACCTGTATATGATATGATGCCCCAACAAACCAATGGGTAGGAATATTTGATTGCCATTATTTATCATCTTATAATAATATGGAATACTGAAAACATTGGCGATCGGTTAGTGACAATCTTTTTTCTTATTCTTTTTTAAGAAATTACCATCTCTCAAATTAATATGATATCCTTTTTCTTTTTTTAAGAAATTGTTGTCACTTGAATTAATAGGATGCCCTTTTATTAGGGCTACAAAAAACTTGAAGCTTGCGAGCTGCTTGAGTTCGACATGTTCTAGGCTTAATTCGAGCTCGACGTGAATTCTAAACGAGCTGAGCTCAAGTTTGATCCTGAGCTCATGAGCTTCAATGAACCAAACTCAAATAGCTTTTTAGGGCTCGATTCGAGCTTGAATAATGATGCATGTTAACTCTTACAGAGTTTTCTCGAATCAAGCTCAAGCTCAAATTTTTCTTATTGTTGAAAATTAGTACATGTTAAATTATTTTAACTGTTAATAAGCTTGCTCGAGTCGAGCTCAAGCTCGAGCTTTTCTTATTGCTAAAAATTAGTGCATGTTAAATTATTTTAACTGTTATCAAGTTTACTTGAGCCGAGCTCGAGTCTACCCGAGCTCGAGTCTACTCGAGCTTAAATCGAGCTGAGCTTAAGCCTAAATCTAAGCTCAAACTCTAACTCTAACTCGCTCGAGCTTGAGCTTAGAAGGATAGACTCACTTAAGCTCGGCTCATTTATAGCCCTACCTCTGTTCTCACTAATACTTTTGTTTTGTACCATGTGATAGGATGGAGGAGAGGAGAGCGAAGGGAGGGGAGGGAAATGGTGTTGGGGAGGTGGGATAACCAAAATATGAAGAGGTGGGTAGGAGGAGGGATAACCAAAATATGAAGAGTTGGATTGGTCAAAGAAGATGAGACCAGATCTAAAGAGTATGCTAAGATGACATGGTGATTTGATGCCATAGGGAGAGTGCAACAGTACAAGGAAGCACGCTACAAAGGCCAGGTGGAAATGGAGAAAATTGATACTATACCACTCCTTTGGAGTGGTTTCGATAAAATGCCACTCTCTAGGTGGCAATTGTTAAAATACCATCTAATACATGATTAGCTCTATGATTTGCCATTTTGGAGGATTTAGCCCTTCTATTTTCGTTTCTTATTTTTTTCCACAAAAATTACATGGGAAATGACCACTTTACCCTCGATTTTCTCCTTGAGGCGCAGGCTAGGGGAGACGAGGAGGAAGGGCGCAAGGCCAAGGACTCCTTGCGGCCGGCAGGGAGGTCTTCCAGGAGCCTTTTCCAGCAGCCGCCGGTCTTAGGTGCAACCAGAAGACACTCCAGGCGCAGGCTAGGAGGGACGAGAAGGAAGGGCGCAAGGCCAAGGGCTCCTTGCCGCCGGCAGGAGGGTCTTCCGGGAGCCTTGACGCCAGGGGAGCGAGGTGCCTCTACCGCAGCGGCTTCACTGACTCCGAGAGCATAAATTCTTGTACAAAATGTTTTGAGCTATACAAGTGACTGGTTTCTAGTTTTTCTTTGCGTAATGAGCTTGTTGTCAGGGCTCCTGGGACATTTGATCCTGTAGAAAACGGGGAGGAAAACAACACAACTCAGCCTCGCAGAATCTGTCCAAGTTTGGAGCCGATCGGGGGGTTTCCTTTGGTGGTTAGCATGGCATCGCATGCTGTCAGGGTGCCATGCTTGCCAAGGCACACAGTGTAGTCACATGCTGCTAGGCGACTACTTGTCAGGGCGTGCGGGCGGCGGCAGCGGCGTCCCGTGCCGGCGGCAGCGGCGCCCTTTCTCCCTTCGCCTCGAGTTCGGAACAGAGGAGAGAGTATTGGTGTGGAGGGTAAAGTGGTCATTTCCCATACAATTTCTGTGGAAAAAAAATAAGAAACGAAAATAAAAGGGCTAAATCCTTCAAAATGGCAAATCATAGAGCTAATCATGTATTAGGTGGCATTTTAACAATTGCCACCTAGAGGGTGGCATTTTATCGAAGCCACTCCAAAGAATTGGCATAGTATCAATTTTCTCGTTGGAAATGGGGCATGTTTCATCAGGAATAGTAGGCTTTACGTGATATGAGAATAGTATGCTTTACGTCATATGATTAAGATACCTAAATTATAAATTGGACACTGCTTTGGATATTTCTGAATCTAATGTAGTCCAATATATATGTAGTGATATGTCCAATTTTTACTTAGGTTATTCAATTTATTCCTATTAGATACAATTATCTTTTATTTGGCCTGGCTCAATCTATAACTCCCCAATTTATTCCAAACAGACCTTCTTGTCATCTTATTATATCAACTTTATTACTTCCCCACTGGCACATTAAAAATCTTACTACTCCCCATTTCATGCCAGCAGAATTTGAGAAAGTATACAAGAAGAGACTAAGATTGTTCTCTCTCTCTCTCTCAAGGAAGAAAGAGAGGTCTTAAATTCATCCTCGTTATTCATAAGTATACACCAATGGCGTATTTGCGAGTTGTGTGTCTTTGGTATAACACACATGCATCATCTCTACTACTTAAAAGAATAAGTTGGTGCGTGTGGAGTGATATGTTCTCCACCTCTCCTCTCACATCCTTTTCTACCCGAAAAATCTCTAACAAAAGAAATTGCACTGTAAATTGGAAAAAAAAAGAAAAACGAAATTTGCGCACGGGGGGCCTGTATGGCCGACGTACGCGATAATCGTCAGCCTGCCGCCGGCCACCGGTCCTCCTCCCCGCGCGCGCAGCTTGAAGCTGCCTCAGTCATCGCACGACCGCCACCTGAAGCCGCCTCGGTCGCCGACCGCCCCGCACGCACCGTCGCCGGTCCCCCCGCATGACCGCCGCTGTGCCCATAGTCCGTTGACCGGCCGGCGCCCGCCTCCACGCTTGGCCGCCGGCGTCTGGCTCCGTAAGCCGACGCTCGTGCCTGACAACACGAAGCCGGCCGCCCACACCCGAAGCGTTGCCGTCGTCCGGTGCGCCGCCAAGACAGCCGCCAGCGTCGCCTCGTCTTCCGCATGCGTGTTGACCCCGCACGGCCGCCTTGGACTCTGTGCGCCACGCCATAAATATTCTCTCACCATAAACCTTTCTTGGCACCCGTCTCAACGGATGTCCCGTAGCCATTTATCACTTCGCTCAACCCTCATTAGACTCCGAAAATAACCCACACCCAATCAACCTTGCCTCAAATCACCCATTTAATCATAATAAAAATTAATCAAGTTCAATTGGATTTATTTGGATCTTTTGAGTTATTTACCTTTATTTGGATTCAGGTGTTTAGCGCGTAATTAGAAATTGGAGTCCTGAAGAATCAAGGGATCAAGCGAGACCAAGATCGAGGTGAAGATAAAGACTAGAAACTCAAGACCAACGAATGAGAAAGCTTGAGTGAGCTCAAGACCATGGTAAACCGCGCAAGGCGAGTCAATACTTTGATCATGTTGAACCTACATTTTCTGCAAATTTACTTTTGTTTAAATTATCAAATTGCATGCTGTTATTTCATATGCAAATATATGTTTGTTTGAAGATTCTAGTTATATGCCCATTATTCGACTTGTTAGTATTACACCTCATTTGGAACATTTGAATATTTGAGCCTTGTCATCCTAGCAAAATTATAATGGTAAACTTTCAAAAATAAGTCTATAATTATACACCATGCTTAGTACTGCTTAGATACTCGGAGGCACTAAAATGCCCAACGCATCACTTTCAATCATGAGAAACTGATTTGGGAAGTCATAGGTGAAAATGGCTGGTATGTTCAACATGGATATTTTATGCTACCAAAAAAACCTCAAATTGCTTAACTATTTAGACGGATGGTTCGGGGGTGTGGTGCAGTGGAAGCACAAGGGGGATAGTGGTAGAATCGCTCAGATAACCCTAAGAACCGAATCTTGTAATAACCTCCTAGTGTATAACAGTATAACCACAACCTGGCAAATTGTAGGTAGGGCTAACTAATTTGCATTGACTTAGTATGGGTTGTGCGTGTGACCACAGGCGGTTAGAGGATGGCCACATCCTCTGATGTGACGGTGCAAGAGGGGACTCCTGGAAGGGTGGTCGTACCATAAAGGGAGTGAAACCTTAGTGGACGTGACTCTGCTGGAGAAAATGCATTGTAACGGCCTTGTGATGATCTACTAAACCGCATGACTAAGGAATCGTGTGGAGCAATGAGCGAATTGTCTCTTGTGGGTAAAGTGTATAAACTCTATAGAGTGAAAACTATTCGAATAACTGTGCCCATGGTCAGGCAGACATGAGAACTTAACAAGATATAGTTCTATTTCAAAAACTTTGTAGGTAAAATTGGAAAAGTGTTGGGTAGAGAAAGGCCCTGATTTGTGTTGCCCTGGATGTCGCTCCAGTGATAAGGTAAGCGGTTATAACGCTGAAAGATTAGCATATGATGCAGAAACCATGTAACAGTGGATGGAATCTGGATCGCTATTATTATTGCATTCTTTCATACATTGATAAAATCTATTTAGTTAAAACTACTAGGTCTCAGAAAATTCTTATGTATCGTATTATAAAAGCAATTTATGGCAAATAAAATAACCCGAGCCTTCCCTTGATAAGCCATGCATGTTATCTATTTGCATCATGTGTATTAGCTTGTGGAGCACGGTGATTTGTGCTCACCCTCGCTCACTCAGTTAATCCAGAATCAGGAGTCAGATCGCTATGCTTCAGTAATACGTTTGGTCATGATGGTGAAGAAGATGAAGATATCAAGAACTAGGTCGCAACCCCCAGTTGATTGCCTGTGGGCACGTCCTAAGGGTCCCACCTGTGTGCTTCGTTTCCGCTGCTGCATTTTATTGATTTTGGCCTGATCAGCATATGAATAAGTTTACTATTATATTTACGCTTTCTGCATGATATGTATTTTGATGTTCAGTACTGTATCTTTGAGCACTATCTACTAATCCAGAGAATATTGCGGTGGAATCACAGAGGATTCTGGGTTGTAAAATCCGGATCCGACAGCATATCCCAAATCTAGCATAAATGCTCGGGGTTAAGGACCCGTCGTGCAGGTATCAAACCCCCATTTTTTCTCCCCTTTTCTTTTCTCTCCCTTTTTTCCCTCTTTCTTTTCTTCTCTCTTCTCTCTTTTTTTCTTCCCTTTTCTTTCCTTTTTTTTTCTCCTACCACCCGGCCGAACCGGCCTTATCTCCAATCCTCTCCTCTCTCACTCATTTGTTCTCAATTCGGGGCTTCTCTAGGCGGCAACTGGGATCGCGGCACGCTCGAGTGCGCTGGCCCTTCCTCGTCGCCAGCCGTCGAGTCGCCATTGGCCACTCCTCCTCCTCAACGGCTCTCCCTCGCTCCCTCCCTCTCTTGGCGGATTGCAACGCACAGGGGCTCTCGGTGCGTTGGCTTGGAGTGCACCGCCGGCAACTCCTCCCAATCCGGCTGGCCAGGGTCAGATCCGGCCGTCGCCTGCCTCCCCTCCGGCCACTACGCCTCCCCCTCACTCTTCGCCTTGGATCCGGCCAACCAAGACCGGATCTACCACCTCCCATGTGTGCGCACGGCGGTGAGGCACCGGCCGCCGCTGCTTGATCGGCATGGCCTTCGGCTGCTGCCCTCGGCTCCGGCCACGACCTCCTGCACCTCCGACCTCAACCTACCACTCTTTTCTACTACTCAGGACAGTCCTCCCTTCTACTTACTACATGCATTTTGATTTAGCTACTACTTTTGCTTTGCTCTGTTCTTAAGAGCGCATGGCTGGGAAGACTCATGGTGGCCGCCGTGTCAGGACTTGTTGGAGTGCATGCGCCGGGGAGCATGCACTGCCATCCAAGGGCGCACGACAGTGATACGGGCTCACCTCCAATGTGTTGGGGGAAGAATGGAGGCTTACTAGGCGTTGGCTTGCTGCCGAGTTGAGGAAGGCAAGGTTCAGACGATGATGAAGACGGCCATGTTGCGGTTCGATTGAGCTTCCTCTCCTCCTTGCTCCCTCTTTCTCTTCTCTTCCTCTCGACTAGCTTGTTGTCGCAGTCCTGGCTCCTCTCCTTCTTCTTCCCCTTCACCTCACTGTCTCTGTGCGGTCTGGCTGCCTTGGGATTATTGTATTGGATGGTGCTTGGCTGTGGCTTTTGCTTTGGGCGAGCAAAATATTGGTGTTGCCTCTTGCTTGACTTGGCTATGGTTGGCAGAGAAGGGAAATGAGTAGGAAATAGAGTGGGTTGGCTTCTTGCCCTCGCCTTGGTTTGGCTTTCGGTTGAGAGAAGAGAAATGGAAGTGAGGCTTGTGTGGCTGGTCTGCTTAAGAGGGGCATGGCCATTGCTCTCTCTGTGCATTGCCATTTATGCCCTTCCCATTTAGCCTTGGCTGGTTATGTGCCTCATGGACATTTTGGTCTAAAGGTAGCCCTACACTGTTTCGGGCTTTTCTACTGTGGCAGGTAAGTTGGTAAAAAGGTAAGATTGGAACTTCCTGCCGGATGATGAGAACTCAAACACAAGACGGTGCTGACCATCCCTAGACGGTTTAGGAACCTCTGATAATGCTACTTTTATTCGGCTTTCTAAAAGCCGATAGGTCTGACAGTAAAACTCTATTTTCTTTCCTTTATTCTTTCTTGGATTGATTTATCCCTCTTTTCTTCTCATTTACATTTTGGTGGTATTACATCCTGGTTGTAGCATGGATCGTGCAGATATTTGTTATCTAGTTCATTATTGATCACGGAAGAATCGAGACATTCATAAGTAAGCAACGAGGCTGCTAGACATACTGTTATACCACACACTTCAACATGCTGCCTGGTAGTCTGGACTAAACCTCGATCTGGAGCAAAAACATTGTGGAGTCGTGGGAGTTGGCGTCCGATTAGTGTGCAGCTCTGTAGTACTGTTATATATGATGATATTTTCTTAGTCTATATGAGATATTTGAAATCTGAACTCGAATAAACAATGAAACATCTGAAAGAGAGAAGGTTTCATCAAATCGCTGGAGTCAAGACTGACATTCTTTTCCAACTGAGTATGGGTATTGAGCTGATCTTGATTGGGTCTGTGGCGGTTCGAAATATGACTTTATTGAACTGATGAATTCTTCCAGTCACCCCGATGACGTTCGCCACCAAAACGGTATATCCTTGAACAGTTGCATTTCCTTCGAAATCTTAATAATTAGTCTCTTTGTGTTTCATTCTGATTGCACTCTACTGTTCAATGTCTTATGTAAAAAAGTGGATGATTTTCATCCGATCAACCGTCCGAAAACTTATGGAACAAATACGGAATAAAGAAATGGGTATTTGGCATTATCAATATCCGACTCTGCTAAAAAAAATACAAAATAGGATACATAATAAGCAATATTCGGTCATATCTGCTCCGACTACACTATACTCGTTCGCAAATGTTATGAGAGGGAATTTTATTAGGTTTGCCAAACAACAGAAACACCAGTACTTCCTTGGAGCGTGTCCTCCTGATTCTCGTAGAGAACAGGGAATCCATCAACATCACGGTAGAAACATTGACGCATCCTAATGATTTGTATACATAGGTGCACTGAAATTTCCGTGTCACAGAAGCACAAGACTCAACAAACAAACTGGTCCACATAACTTGAATCTAGCTCACTGCAAGTTGTGTGGCAATTTCCTAGTGTAGTGCAGAGATGGCCAAAACAGTCCAGCCATGGAAATTGCAATCGCACTGGCGTTGCTACCATTGATATAGCTTTTGGTTTTGACATTTAAATAGTAACAGTTTATAGAGAGACACTCGTATATGATTTTAGCCGATATAAATGAAGTCACTACAATATGTACTACAATTGATTAGTAGACCCTGTTTAAAAAAATATTCTGTTTGAAAGTTATGTACCGTTAAAAATCATTTACCATAGAAAAACAGTTTTTAGGGGGTGATCATTTGGGCTTTTTTATGGCTTATGGCTGAAAAGCACTGTAACTGGCTGAAAAAACACTGTAGCTGACAGAGACTTATTTAGTATAATTAAATTTTAAAAAATTTAAAAATATAAAAAATATGTTAGCCCATTACGTAATACAAACAAATACAGGAAAAAAAGAATCGGCAAAAAAGCTCAACAAAAAGACAAAAATTCAGAAAAAGACAAAATTTATGAATAGTGAAAAATAAGCCGGAAGCCAGAAGCTGAGGCTCTTTTGATCACCACGAAATTTGTTTCCTACACAAATTCTTGGGATCCCTACTATATATATGGGTGGAGACAAGTGGAAATTGATATGCATTGAAGCTTCCTTCCCCTTTCGTTTGTTGACCTAGACGTGACTCAATCCACTCCAAAGAGGGCAAGGACTCAAGCCTCCGATTCATTGATTTGAACGCTTTAGCTTTAGCATTTTCTCTCCCACCACTCAACATAGCTGATCCATGGTTCGATTGGTGAGAGGAAATGGCAATTTCGCGTGAGCTTTTCCGTCTCCAAATCCTCGTAGAGAGAGAGGGAGAGCAGGTAATCCATCGGCACCTTGATAGTTGATAGATATAGCCTACCATCCCATCGACTCTGTGCACTTGAACTGCCGTGTAGCAAGAATGCAAGATTCAACACTGTGTGGCGATTTCCTGTTGTAGATGTGGTCAAGCTTGGCGGGCCAGAAGAACAGACAACTGATTGCAATGGTAGTATAACTTACTGCCAAAATATCTAGTTACCGATCGGGGGTGAAAACGGAGCCAGATTTGATCGGATAATTCAGCTATCGAATATGTATATACGGCCTGTTCTTTTCGGCTGCGGCTTATGGCTTTTGGCTGAAATTTTTGAATTTTGGCTGTTTACGGTACAGATTACAGAGAGACAGATATCCACTTGCAATTTTGGCCGGTACATATGTTGGATTTTTAACGTGTAGATCGTTTAATTTGTAGACCCCGTCTTGAGAAAATACTCCGTTTGAAAGTTAGGTACTGTAGCAAAAACCAAAAGCCACCGGCTTGTGAGGTAAAGAACATGCCCATAATAACAGCAGCTAGTTAATATATATGTTTTATATTTAACCTTCAAATTGTGCATATTATACATATATTTCAATCATCTCGAAGAGTCCGTCGACCGTCGTCACGGTGGACTCTAGTTTGCAATTTCATGTTTTTTATTTTGGCACATTCTTAATAGAGCTTTTTTCATGCTTTTTTAACCAAATTTGATATGTTTATAACTGATGTTTTTGCACTACATCAATTTACAATGGTCAAACAATTCGGGCTATGTTTAAAATAGGAGAGGGTACGAATAATTATTGGAATACAAAAAATAGTTGAATCCGATCCTATCCGATATTTGTCGAGTCCATATTCATATTCGATATTTGTCCTATTCATATTTGAATTTGAAAAAAAATATAGATATAAATATGGTTTAACTACTATCCGCTCTGTATTTGATTCATTTTCACCCCTAGCTGTCGAGAATATAGAGAGATTATCATGTTTGGTGCACCGATTTATTCGTCCAAATGTTTAAGGTTGTGAGTAAAAGCAGACAATATACCCATCTTTCGACAGAAATGGTTTTTCCGCTGCAACCATAGGCGACTACGCTGCGACCAAACGCGCACAGCCTTCATGATTGCCGATCTCCACCTCTTCTTCCTTTGTTTACACACACTCCAAGAAGAAAAACCAACCTCTCTACATACATGCTCCTCCTGCTCTGGCAAAACACACTTGTGCTTTGCTAATCTCGCTCCACCTGACGTAGCCTCCTCTCACACAATCCTCTGGAGCAACATGGCTTCTGCTAGTCTGGTAGCGTTTGCAGGGAAATCGGTGGCAGGTCCTATCATCAAGGTGATGGTCACCAAGGGCTTCGAATACCTCAATGGCTACTTCAACACCGAAAGCATGGAGAAGATGAAGAGCGAGGGGAAAGAATGCCGCAGATCCAAGCGGTGCTCGATGTCGTCAGCCCGGATCATATCATGAACAACAACGACAGCGAAGCGCTGGATCAGTGGTTCTGGCAGCTCAGGGATGCGGTCGAGGCGGCTGAGGACGCGATCGATGAGCTCGAGTATTACGAGCTTGAACAGAAGGCCGAGGATGAAAAGGTGAGTGACTGGGGCTCCTCTTTTGTTAAGATGAAGCATAAAGCTGTCAAATCTGTTAAGCATGTCAGTATTTTGGATAAGACTCTGAAAAAATTTACTCATCGAGGCACACGCGAGAAGCTGAAGAAAGCAATGGAGGGTTTAAACAAGGTTGCTGCAGGTACTACGAAATTTCTTGAAGTTATAGAACGTCGCAAGGGAGCGGCTTCCAGCAGTCGGCAGCAGGAAGATTCAGCGAACAATGATCGCCAGACAGGTTCGACGGAAACTGTAACTAAATTTGTTGGCCGAATAATGGAGAAGAAAAGGATACTTGAATGGCTGACCAAGAAGACATCAATTGAAGAGGCTGAGACTATGCCGAGTACTTATCATATTCCTGTCCTTTCAATAGTTGGTCATGGTGGTATGGGGAAGACTACTTTGGCTCAGAGTATATGCAAACAAGAGGAGGTGAAGGATTTCAAGATCATCTGGGTCACTGTATCTACTAGCTTTGACGCAACGTCGGTGATCAGGAAGGTACTGGAATCTGCTACAAGGGTAAAGCATAGTAATAAAGATTATGAGCCATTACAGCTAGATCTGAAAGAGAAACTGATGTCTGTTAGGTTTTTGCTTATTTAAGATGATGTTTGGGAAGAAGAGAAAACAAATGAATGGGAAAAGCTATTTGCTCCTCTGAGGACAGGGATGAGCGGGAGCAAAATTCTGTTGACAACCCGAATGAAATCGGTAGCCATCAGTGCTGCACACGTGATGGGAATCAAAGCAGAGTTCTTGGCCTTAGAAGAACTAGAAGAAGGTGAAAATCTCGATCTCTTCCATCATCATGTCTTTTCTGGTGTCAATCCACAAGATTATGGGAATTTGGAACAAACTGGAAAAAATATTGCACGCAAACTGGGTGGATGTCCCTTGGTCACAAAGGTTGTTTGTAAGCATTTAGCAGACAATAGGGAGTTCGTCTACTGGAACAATTTCTTGCACGAAGGTTTGGGACATTTTAAAGGAACTGAAGATGACATTATGAAAGTTCTCAGATTAAGCTACAACAACCTGCCAACAGAGTCTCAGGTTTGCTTCCGATACTGCAGCATATTTAAGCAGGACTATAAATTTGCAAAGAAAGAATTGTTGCAGATGTGGATGGGTTCAGGATTGATCTCGCAAGCCACAAAACCTTCAGAAACACTTGAGGACATTGGAGAACGTTGCTTGGCTCAACTGACCAGAAAGTCATTATTTGATCTGAAATCCAGAGATCTGTTTGATGATGATGGACAACACGAATATTATGTAATGCATGACTTAATGCATGAATTGGCAACATATGTGTCTTCTGGTGAATGTGCAAGAATAATTTATCCTGCCAGATTTGAAGATGTAAAGGATACAGTCCTACACCTGTCCGTCTCAAGTATTGCCTGTTATTCCATTGAGGAGGTCAAGGAAATCTCTCGTTTTAGAAACTTGCGTACAATTATTATCAGAGGAGCCGATGTTAGTGAGGATATGGCACATATGATTTCAAATGTTGTAGAAAACTCAAAAGCTCTGCGTCTACTGCAAATAAATTTGAAGGTTGAACATTTTCCTGACATATTCGCTAATTTGAAGCACCTTCGTTACATCAAGTTCGGTGGGATGTCAGAAGGGGCATCAGCAGAGGGACTTCTGAAACTTTATCACTTAATGGTACTTTTGGATCCAGGCGTTAAGTGGGGCATGAGTCGTGTGAAGGAACAGGGGCAGTTATTAATTGATCGAAGGGAACAAAAAATCCAAAAGAAAAAATTGAGACGAGAAAAACATTTTGGGTACCTTGATCGTTTGCGATATCTAACCTATGGACGAGATGCATTTGGTGAGTTCCCAATAGGCAAGCTAACTTCTCTTCAGGAGTTAAACAATTACCGGGTACAAGGAAAGAAAGGAAACGAAATAAGCGCACTCGGCAACTTAAAAAGTCTACGTAAGCTACAAGTGCAGGGTCTTGAGAATGTAGAAAAACCTGAAGAAGCTGGCAATGCCAGGTTGCATGAAAAACGGTATCTCACCTCGCTGTCTCTGGGGTGGTCAGTAAACAGGACAAATGAAGAAAGCAGGGCAGATGACTATAAAGTTCTTCATCACCTTAATCTACATGATAATGTTAGGGAACTACAAATTTCTGGTTATGGGGGGCAAAGCCTGCCCCTTTGGATCGAGAGCCTCTCTGTCAAAAACCTGGCATCAATCCAATTGAGAAACTGTATAAATTTGGCTCGTCTCCCCTCGCTTGAAGGGTTGCCATTGCTAAATCATATTGTGCTTGAAAATCTTCCAAGATTACAACAAATAGGCCAATCGTCCGATGCGTCCAGTAGTGGCTGCATTGACTCATCCCTACCGGCAACTGTTCATACTCTGACAGTAAGACGTTGTCCAGAACTAAGGGAATTACCTATTGAGAGACCAGGTGGTCGTGACTCCATGTGTATGATGAGTAATTGACCGTGGTTTAGATAAGTCGAGTTTGGTTTGGGTGGTTCGGACCATGTCGTTGCGTGGTGCAATGAATTCGGTCGGACTTGGTCAAAAGCGGTCAGACGTGGTTAGGACGTTTATTTTTCGCTTCGGTCGATTTGGGCTTTGAGTATCTTTCTGATGATTATATTTGGTTACTTTGTGTCGAGCGGTGCTATGTGATTTGTTTCCTGTCTGTGTTGGCTGCAGGACATCGAGTGGAGTCATGGCGAGACACAGAGGACCGGACTAGGCGCAGGTGGCGCTGAGGTCAGAACGGTCGGGATGTGTCGAAGACGACGTGGACTCGAGGTGGAGTCGTGGCGAGGCACGATGGACTGGACTAGGCGCAGGTGGCGCTGAGGTCAGAACGGTCGAGGTGTGCCGAGGACGGCGAAGCTGCGTGGCTTGCGAGGCAAGGGATGAGGAAGCTTCCTGGAAGGTGCGCGAGGGGCGTTTCGGTAAAAACGCAAAGCGGCACAAAAGGAAGCGGGTTTGGATAAAGCGCCGAGTGGTTGAAGGCCTAATGGGTAAAGCATGGTGCAAACCCATTAGTGGAGGCTATAAATAGAGAGGGAGATGTGTGCTGAAATTTTGAGAGAGTGGGTGCAAAAGTTAGGGTTTTTATTTGTGTCTCTCCATGTGTGTATGTGTGTGTTCCTCCCAAGAAGCATGTGTAGCTCTTGGTGATCTTGAGGATTGAGAGGGAGAGGATGGACTGAGAGATTGTAATCACTCCTTTAGTCCTAATGTCCATGCGTATCGGGACTCGTCTGTATTCTTGTGGATTTGGAATGAAATCGTTGAAGTTTGTATCTCTCTATTTCTAGTTCCTCTGTGTGAGTTGGTTTTTGATTGCTAGTTCGTGTTTTCCTCTCCTGGTGTGTATGTCTTTTGTCCCTGCCGTACAAGTGCTTTTATCTTGACTCTTTACTTCATGGGAAAGGAGAGCTAATTGTTGTGCAATCATGAACAACAAGCTACGTGATGTGCTTTTCATTGGTTTGGTTTTTACTCTTTGGTCCTAAGCTAGTCATTCCGATTGGCAGCAGGAGCTTTGCTCTCGGCAAGACTTCAGGAAGAAGCAAGCATTAAATGAAGTAAGCAATAAATGAATTTTCGGACAGCTTGGTTTAGTCTGCTCACTGCCAGCCGAATCATTTATTGAACTCTTGCTTGTTTTGATCCGTTCGGCTGCCATCCAGTCTTTGTTGTGTGGCAAATCAATTTTGTACGCAGCATGTACTAGCTTGGATGTATTGCTGTTAGGCTGCAGTTTGATGCCAGATTGATGCTTCAACTTGTTAGCATTTTTCCCTTACAGTTCGGCCAGCAAATAGGCTTTTTTAGTTTTGCTTTCATGCTTTTTCACTTGATCGGCCATGCACTCACGTACAAATTCTTGCCGCAATCCTTTCTTCCGTGAGTCAAGTTATTAGTGTTGAAGCTTTTCCTTTTTGAGTGGTCTCTTCTTTGAGTTCTCTCTTTTTGCTTTTTCTTTCTGAAAGCTTTCCAAAAAAAAAATGGGCCACATGAGAAGGACAATAGGAAGTCGATCAACTCTTAGTTTCTTGTTTCTCCTCCCTGTGCACCTTCAGTTTTTGTTCGGCAGTAGACTATCCTTTTTCTTGGGCGCTTGATTGATCCGATCATTTGCTTTTTAGTTCTAGTTGCTTGCGATACTTTTGTTCGGCAAGACTCATGGTTGGTCGGCAGTTTTGAGCCATATCTGCAGTGAACTTTGTGCTGCCTTTTATAGCTCTGGAATCCATTTTTATTTGATCTGATTTTTTAGTTTCTCACTTCATAGCTTCTCATAGCTATTGAAGAGAAAGTTCTAGTGGATACTTTTCGGGGGCGTTAATTTTTAAAGACGACATTCACCCCCCCCTCTGTCGCCATTTCGGTCCTACAATTGGTATCAGAGCCGGTTAGCTCTAATTCATAGATCTTAACCGGTCTCAAGAGCCATGGCGACGGACAAGTACTCGACCAAGCCGCCCGTGTTCGATGGCATCGATTACCCCTTCTGGAAGAGCCGAATGGAGACATACATCCAGGCCCAGGGGTATGCCATCTGGCGGAAGGTCAAGGTACGATTCGTTGTTCCTGCCGATGAGAACATCAATGCCGGGAATATGTCTGATGTTGAGGCGAATGCAAAGGCAAGGAACATCATCATCCAGGGGTTGAATCGTAGCGAGTTTGACCGTATATCTCACCTGTCGTCCGCCTATGACATCTGGGTGACCCTCGACGCATACCATGAGGGCACCACCCAGATCAAGACGGTTCGACAGGACCAGTTCAAGCGCGAATACAACAAATTCGAGATGCTTGCTGGTGAGTCCCTGGACGAGTGCTTTTCGCGATTTCACAAAATCTTGAGCAACCTCCGAGCGGTCGGTCTCACATACCCCGACTCGGACAACGCTCGTCAGATGCTCGCGGCACTCGATCTGCGCGTGTGGGAGATGAAGGTGACCACCATCAAAGACACGACAGACCTCTCGACCCTGACTCTTGACGCGCTGTACTCGCGCCTCAAGACTCACGAGATTGACGTTGTCTCTCGTCGGTCGAAGTCACAGTCGATGGCTTTGGTCACCGATCCCAGTTCGGCTTCTGGTTTTTCCGCCGATTCGCTTTGTGGGTTCTCCCTAGCTGCTCTCTGTGACGTAACTGATGATCAGTTAGAGCAGCTAGAGGATGAACAGCTGGCCCTCCTAGCTCGGAAGTTCTCCCATGCTTACAAGAGGAGGAGGGACAGAAAGAGAGGCGGTCCAGTCATTTGCTTCGAGTGTGGTGGCCCCAACCACATTCGGGCAAACTGCCCCAAACTGGAGAAGGGCAAAGCTGACTGGGGCGGTTCGGGCAAGAACGACTACACCGACAAGAACCGCAACAAGAAGCCTCCAGTCCCTGCCCAAGGCAAGAAGAAGTTCCGCGACTTCGGGAAGGCCAAGAAGCTGTTCCACCGCGTCCTCACCGCGTTCGACGACCTCGACCTCAGCGAGGTGGAGGGATGGAGCGACGACGACGGGACGGGTGACCAAGATCCCAAGAGCGGCGACGACTTCTCCGGCATGTGCTTCATGGCCCTCGAGGGCGAACTCAGCGACAGCGAGCTGTACTCCGACTCGGACGAGGTATGTCCCTCCTATGACCAACTTAATGAAGCTTTCCTTAAGCTAGGAGGATTTCATGCTAGATCTAGAGCTAGATGTAGCGAGTTGGAAAAGGAAGTAGATAGACTGTCACGGGAGCTTACTTCACTTACATCTACTCCCTCCCGTGACGACTGTGATACATGCTCTGCTTTGCTGGTTGATATGGAGAAATTAAGGACCTCGCATGATAGTGTGTCCTCTGAGCTTGATTCTATTAAGGTGGAGAATGTTAGTCTGCTTGCTGAGTTAGAGTTGAGTAGGATGGTTGTTACCCTACTTACTACTGATGAGACTACTTCTCCCACCTCATGTGAGGTTAAGGACATTGCTGCTAGAGGACCTTATGCCATGCTCCTTGATCTGCCCGAGTCTTGTGAAAATTACAATAATTTAAAGATGAACCTAAAACGGGCAGATCACAAGATTGCTGAGTTGCGTGCTTCATTGCTTGAGCCCATTGATTCATGTTTGAATTGTCCTAAGTTAACTGCTGAACTTGAATCTGTCTCAAAACAGTTTCAAGAAATGATTGACAACAACAAGAAAATAGCTCAGTATGCGACTAAGGATCCTGTTAGCTCACCATGCATTAGTTGTGATAAACTAAAACTTGAACTCGTTGCTTTGAATGACAAATGTGTGAAGCTAACTAAGGACTTACTAGAGAAGCCACAATCTGGTTGTGATGTGATTGATGGTGTGGGGGAGAAGCCCCAGGGTAAGGATGAGACGCTTAGAGACGCGAACCAACCTGCTAGTAGTAGGACTGTCCCCTCAGAGTCGGCTGTGCGTGCACAAGCCATTCTTTTCTCTACTGTTGGTTCTTCTTCTGCTCCCTTACCTCCTGCTGTTCCCTCTTCTCCCTGCTCTTCTTGCACCTCTCTTTTTCGGGAGTGTCAGTACCTTATGAACACTCTTGAGAGATTTGTAGGCGGCAAGAAGAAGCTTAATCTTATTCTAGACCAGTCCAAGATTTGCAGATTTAATCAGGGTCTAGTATATGACTATTATGAGGATATGAGGAAGCATCCACCTGCTGTGCTCAGACCCATAGCACCAGGTGTGATCGAGACCGAGCCCAGGACCGAGAAAGTCCAATTTAAGTCAGCGGGCTATGTCCAGGGGATTTCTGACAGCAAGGTGATTGCACCTGCTGCTTCGGCCTCTCAGAAGGCGAAGCCTGACCGTGCTACTTCTACCTCTCAGAGGATGAAGTATCACTGCACCTTCTGTCAGAAGGATGGACACACGGTTGATCGATGCTTCAGGCGCGCCAAGATCGCGCGTAGAGACCGTGTTGAGTCTCCTCGGCGTATTCAGGGTCAGCCCCAGATCCTGAGTGCACCTAGGACCAGCACGAGGTCTAGGTTTACTGCTGTTGATGGGTTTGGGCAGCATCGAGGACTTGGTTTTTCTGAGTCTTCTGTTTTTCGTCCTCATGCTGTTCCTGGTCATGACTTCCGCCGTCCTGAGGGTACATCTCGTTTCCCCCGTCGAGACAGTTACCCGCGGCGTGTTCAGCGTGTTGCCGGTGTTCCGACTCGCTCTCCCGTAGCAGTCGGACCCCGCAATAGCTTCAGGTCTGCTCACAGACCTTCTGCTGTGAGTGACAGAGAGCGTAGGGTAGATAGAGGTCAGTCGTGCTTGACTACTTCATCTGCTCGACGTGTTGTTCAGTATTGGTGCCAAAATCACTCTTGATTTACCCCAGTACTGAGACTTTACTCTCTGTTTGACTCAGGTTCGCCGGGCAGGGAAGGGAAAGGTTTGGCTCGTAGACTCCGGGTGTTCACGACACATGACCGGAGATTCCCGTTGGTTTTCTTCCCTTGCCCGTGCTACAGGTGATGAGACGATCACCTTCGGAGATGCTTCATCTGGACGCGTCATCGCCAAAGGTACTGTGCGCATTAATGATTCTTTCATTTTGAAAGATGTAGCCTTGGTTAGTAAGCTGCAGTACAATTTGCTTTCCATTTCTCAGCTTACCGATGACGGTTTCGAGGTGAGCTTCAAGAAAAACAATTGCAAAATTCTTGATGCTTCGGGTAGTCTGGTTTGCGGGATTTCTCGTTTTGGGAGGATCTTTCGTGCTGATTTTTCTGAGTCTTCTGGTGATCCTCTTAGGTGTTTAGTTGCCTCTGAGTCCCGCGATCTTTCTTTCTGGCATAGTAGACTTGGTCACATTGGGTTTGACCATTTGACTCGAGTTAGCGGCCACGATCTCATTCGTGGTTTGCCGAAACTCAAGATGGTCAAAGATCTAGTCTGTGCTCCATGCCGGCATGGCAAGATGGTTGCCGCTTCTCACCCTCCGGTCACAGTTACTATGACCGATGCACCGGGACAGCTGCTCCATATGGACACTGTTGGACCAGCTCGAGTGCAGTCAGCAGGAGGGAAGTGGTATGTTCTTGTCGTGGTCGATGACTTCTCGAGGTATTCTTGGGTGTTTTTCTTAGCCTCGAAGGATGAGACATTTTCACATTTCCGAGGTCTTTTCAGTAGGCTTTCTGTTGAGCTCCCGGGTGCCTTACGAGCGATCCGCAGTGACAATGGCACGGAGTTCAAGAATTCCTACTTCGAGAGTTTTTGTGGTGAGACAGGTGTAGAGCACCAGTTCTCTTCTCCGCACGTCCCTCAACAAAATGGCGTTGTGGAGAGGAAGAACCGTACCTTGGTTGAGATGGCCAGGACGATGCTTGATGAATACTCTACACCGCGGAAGTTTTGGGCTGAGGCTATAGCCACCGCGTGCCATGTCTCAAATCGAGTCTTTCTTAGGGCACACTTGCACCGCACTTCTTATGAGATGAGATACGGGCGAAAGCCCAACGTCTCTCATTTTCGTGTGTTTGGTTGCAAGTGCTTTATTTTGAAGTCCGGGAACCTAGACAAGTTCGAGTCACATTCTTGTGATGGTATCTTTCTAGGTTACTCGCCTTCTTCGCGGGCTTATCGGGTTTGGAACTGCGAATCTAGTAAAATGGTAGAGACCTGTGAGGTGACCTTCGACGAGGCCAGTCCGGGGACTAGGCCCGATATCTCAGGTTCTTTAGAGCAGTCCGAGACCATCTTTGTGGATGATGAGGACGATGGAGACGATGATTGTTTACCTGATCCAGCTCCTCATCCTCCCCTTGAGATGCCTTCTTCCACGGCACCTCGAGGTGATCAGCCTTTGCCTACTGCTTCCTCCGGAGCTAGTGGCTCTGTTCCTACCGCGTCTGCACACGAGGTAGAGGCCACTTCTTCATCTCATCCAGGACCTCCCCGATATATCCAGAAAAGGCATCCTTCTGAGCAGATGATTGGAGACCTATTCGAGCGTGTTACCCGCTCAAAATCTGGCTTATCTCAATTCTGTCTCCATTTTGCTTTCATTGCCTCATTTGAGCCCAAGGATGTTTTTCATGCTCTTTCCGATGTGTCCTGGGTCAATGCCATGCATGAGGAGTTAGAAAATTTCGAGAGGAACAAGGTCTGATCGCTTGTCGAGCCCCCGCGAGGTCACAATATTATTGGGACTAAGTGGGTGTTCAAGAACAAGCAGAGCGAGGATGGCGTGGTTATTCGAAACAAGGCTAGACTGGTAGCTCAGGGGTTTTCCCAGGTTGAGGGTCTAGACTTCGAGGAGACCTTTGCCCCTGTAGCTCGACTTGAGGCTATTAGAATCCTGCTTGCCTTTGCAGCTTCTAAGGGTTTCAAGCTCTACCAGATGGACGTCAAGAGTGCCTTCCTTAATGGAGTCATTGAGGAAGAAGTTTACGTCAGACAGCCTCCAGGTTTCGAGAACCCCAAATACCCACACCATGTCTTCAAGCTTTCCAAAGCGTTGTATGGACTTAAGCAGGCCCCCAGAGCTTGGTATGAGAGGCTTAAGTCCTACTTGTTGAGTCATGGGTTTGAGATGGGTAAAGTAGACAAGACTTTGTTTATCCGTAGGCTTGATAGTGACCTTCTGCTCGTCCAAATCTATGTCGATGACATCATCTTTGGCGGCTCTTCCCATGCTCTGGTTTCTCAGTTCTCGGATGTCATGAGCACCGAGTTTGAGATGAGCATGATGGGTGAGTTGACTTTCTTCCTTGGCTTCCAAATCAAGCAGTCTCGGGAGGGTACTTTTCTACATCAGGGCAAGTACACTCGTGACCTCCTGAGACGCTTCGATATGAGTGATGGGAAGCCGGTGTCAACTCCGATGGCTTCTACGGCCTATCTTGACCCAGATGAGGATGGCGAGCCAGTTGATCAGAAAGAATTCAGAAGTATGATCGGCTCCCTTCTTTACCTCACTGCCTCGAGACCAGACATACACTTCTCAGTGTGTCTGTGTGCTCGTTTTCAGGCTTCTCCTCGCGTATCTCACCGCCAGGCGGTGAAGCGCATCTTTCGGTACCTTCGAGCTACCATTGACTATGGTATCTGGTACTCTTCCTCATCCTGTCTTTCCTTGAGAGCCTTCTCGGATGCAGACTTTGCCGGCTGTAGGATAGATAGGAAGAGCACCTCTGGCACCTGCCAATTCATTGGCACTTCTCTCGTTTCCTGGTCTTCGAGGAAGCAGTCCGGTGTTGCACAGTCCACTGCAGAGGCCGAGTACGTTGCTGCTGCCAGTTGCTGCAGCCAGGTACTTTGGATGGTTTCGACCCTGCGGGACTTTGGGTTAGTCTTAGACAGTGTTCCACTCTTTTGTGATAACACGTCTGCTATCAACATTGCTAAAAACCCAGTGCAGCACTCTCGGACCAAGCACATTGATATCCGATACCACTTTCTTAGAGACCATGTAGAGAAGGGTGATATAGTGCTCCAGTTTGTGGAGAGTGACCACCAGTTGGCTGACATCTTCACCAAGCCTTTGGACAGTTCGAGGTTTTCAGCTCTGCGGGGAGAGCTTGGGGTGGTTTGTCCTTACGGACTGTAGTGAGGGGGAGCTTGAGCTTTACTGCTTTATTATATTAATTATGCTTCTGTCTCATTTCTGTTGCATTGCATTTGCGGGTGCATTGGGTTAAGTCCTTCTAGCATAGGTTAGAGTGTTTCTTGTGTTGAGTTGCTTAGACTTCTTACTCTTATCTTGTACTTCCAGGAGTAGCTATTTCTTATCTCACTAGGTTGAGCTCACTCACTTCTTGTAGGTTCTAGCGAGGGATGGGCCACCCTCGGGTAGACAGGGTACGTGTTTGCTCTCTAGTGTGTGATTTACTTCAGCTGATTGTCCTGGAGTCATATGGGGTAGATGAGAGTCAGTCTGAGCCATAGTTGTCTCTATATCTTATCTATGCTTTAAGGACTGCCTGTTTTGGTTTTCTTTGCCAACTTCTCGAATTTAATGCTTTGATTCAAGGGGAGTTCATTTGGGAGCTTCTGGAGCTTAATATTGACTTAACTCAACTTGAACTAAAAGTTGCATTTAATGTTGAGGGGGAACTGGTCTTTCGTGCATTTTCAGCATTCTAGTATTATAATCAATCTGCATTGAGCCTTGATTATTATCCTGTTATGACATGCTTCAGTGCTTTACACTTTGCCATGACTTATGCTTAGCTTGCTAAATTTATCATGACTTCATATGTGTAGACTAGCGTTTGCCATGATAAGTTAAGTAAAATTGATCAACTTAAATTAAAATTGTCATGCTAGCATTTGAGTTTAGTCTTTCTTGAGCTATCCTTTTATGATTCATGCCATGTCAAATAGGCTGAGTAGAGCGTTGAATCTATATTGAGCCTTAGTTTGAGCTGTTTTAGTCTCCTGATGATACATGAGTTAGTACAATGTGTTAAAAAGCAAAAAATCTCTATTTGTGCGAAAAAACTGATTTCACCAATTCTTTCTCATGAGACAGCTTGCCATTGCACTAGGCATGAACTCAGGGGGAGTTTTGGATGACCTAGACTATCTTCTTAAGCTTATTGCTTGGAGTAGTCGCATAAGGCTTGAGATCTAGCACATAAACAAAAAATTGGGTTGAAAACAACCATATGCTTTCAAAAGACAATGTTTAATGTGCTCAATTTGCTTAATCTACAATCAGAACCAAGTACTTTAACCAATGTTTCAATCTTGAGCTTATAGCACTCTATTTGGACTCAATGTTAGCTTCTTTGTTCCGCTTAGCTTATTGACATGGCCTGCATCATCCTTGGATGTCTCTAGCTAGACTTTACTCATTGATGACGTGACTTGCTCACAAAATGCATTACATTTCAGATTGTCATTTATGTGCTCTAGCTGGCTTATATATATGTTGTCATGATCTAGATAGCATTTTATTGAGTTATGGCTTGGTGTATTACAGTATGGTCAATATGGATAATTCTCATGGCTCTAAATGCTTAAATAAACAAACAAACTTCAGCCATATTCATCCATTGACATGTCATATTCTCTCTATTGTATCTTGATGTGTTTATTGCCAAAAGGGGGAGAATAGAGAAGAAAAAGTCTGTTGGGAACAGTTTAGAGCTTTGGAGATCAATTTGCTCTTTCAGTTGTTGCTCTAGTGTTCCTTCTGTCGACATGGTCATTAGCTTCATTCTCTTCTTTGGACCATGTTGGATTCTTCAAAATCAAACTCAACTTCTTGCTTTTTCTGAGTTTGTCAATATACTCATCAAGGGGGAGATTGAGAGACCAGGTGGTCGTGACTCCATGTGTATGATGAGTAATTGATCGTGGTTTAGATAAGTCGAGTTTGGTTTGGGTGGTTCGGACCATGTCGTTGCGTGGTGCAATGAATTCGGTCGGACTTGGTCAAAAGCGGTCAGACGTGGTTAGGACGTTTATTTTTCGCTTCGGTCGATTTGGGCTTTGAGTATCTTTCTGATGATTATATTTGGTTACTTTGTGTCGAGCGGTGCTATGTGATTTGTTTCCTGTCTGTGTTGGCTGCAGGACATCGAGTGGAGTCGTGGCGAGACACGGAGGACCGGACTAGGCGCAGGTGGCGCTGAGGTCAGAACGGTCGGGATGTGTCGAAGACGACGTGGACTCGAGGTGGAGTCGTGGCGAGGCACGATGGACTGGACTAGGCGCAGGTGGCGCTGAGGTCAGAACGGTCGAGGTGTGCCGAGGACGGCGAAGCTGCGTGGCTTGCGAGGCAAGGGATGAGGAAGCTTCCTGGAAGGTGCGCGAGGGGCGTTTCGGTAAAAACGCAAAGCGGCACAAAAGGAAGCGGGTTTGGATAAAGCGCCGAGTGGTTGAAGGCCTAATGGGTAAAGCATGGTGCAAACCCATTAGTGGAGGCTATAAATAGAGAGGGAGATGTGTGCTGAAATTTTGAGAGAGTGGGTGCAAAAGTTAGGGTTTTTATTTGTGTCTCTCCATGTGTGTATGTGTGTGTTCCTCCCAAGAAGCATGTGTAGCTCTTGGTGATCTTGAGGATTGAGAGGGAGAGGATGGACTGAGAGATTGTAATCACTCCTTTAGTCCTAATGTCCATGCGTATCGGGACTCGTCTGTATTCTTGTGGATTTGGAATGAAATCGTTGAAGTTTGTATCTCTCTATTTCTAGTTCCTCTGTGTGAGTTGGTTTTTGATTGCTAGTTCGTGTTTTCCTCTCCTGGTGTGTATGTCTTTTGTCCCTGCCGTACAAGTGCTTTTATCCTGACTCTTTACTTCATGGGAAAGGAGAGCTAATTGTTGTGCAATCATGAACAACAAGCTACGTGATGTGCTTTTCATTGGTTTGGTTTTTACTCTTTGGTCCTAAGCTAGTCATTCCGATTGGCAGCAGGAGCTTTGCTCTCGGCAAGACTTCAGGAAGAAGCAAGCATTAAATGAAGTAAGCAATAAATGAATTTTCGGACAGCTTGGTTTAGTCTGCTCACTGCCAGCCGAATCATTTATTGAACTCTTGCTTGTTTTGATCCGTTCGGCTGCCATCCAGTCTTTGTTGTGTGGCAAAGCAATTTTGTACGCAGCATGTACTAGCTTGGATGTATTGCTGTCAGGCTGCAGTTTGATGCCAGATTGATGCTTCAACTTGTTAGCATTTTTCCCTTACAGTTCGGCCAGCAAAGAGGCTTTTTAGTTTTGCTTTCATGCTTTTTCACTTGATCGGCCATGCACTCACGTACAAATTTTTGCCGCAATCCTTTCTTCCGTGAGTCAAGTTATTAGTGTTAAAGCTTTTCCTTTTTGAGTGGTCTCTTCTTTGAGTTCTCTCTTTTTGCTTTTTCTTTCTGAAAGCTTTCCAAAAAAAAAAAAATGGGCCACATGAGAAGGACAATAGGAAGTCGATCAACTCTTAGGCCCTGTTTGGAATGCGGGAATTTTCCCGATTCCTGCGGGAATTGAACTGTTTCCTGCAAAATTCCTGCAAAATTCCTGTGAAATTCCTCTGTTCCAAATAGGCCCTTAGTTTCTTGTTTCTCCTCCCTGTGCACCTTCAGTTTTTGTTCGGCAGTAGACTATCCTTTTTCTTGTGCGCTTGATTGATCCGATCATTTGCTTTTTAGTTCTAGTTACTTGCGATACTTTTGTTCGGCAAGACTCATGGTTGGTCGGCAGTTTTGAGCCATATCTGCAGTGAACTTTGTGCTGCCTTTTATAGCTCTGGAATCCATTTTTATTTGATCTGATTTTTTAGTTTCTCACTTCATAGCTTCTCATAGCTATTGAAGAGAAAGTTCTAGTGGATACTTTTCGGGGGCGTTAATTTTTAAAGATGACATTCACCCCCCTCTGTCGCCATTTCGGTCCTACACCTATTCTACCTCCTAGCTTGGTGCGCTTGGATATTGATGGAGTTGGGTTGACCAGACTACCTAGGATAGGCAAGCTGTGCAGTGGGAGTGGTGAAACCGAGTCATGCCAGTTGCTGCACATCAGTCTCGAACATTGTCCAAGTTTGACCTCACTCGATGGGTGCTTTCTAATCCCGAACCCCCAATGACCCGCGGAGTCCCGGCCTCCTCGCGAGGCCACGTCACGCCCGAGCGCTCGGCCGGCCGGCGCGTGGCGCAGGAATTTGCGTACGGCCGGCCGAGCCACTTCCCTCATATTTTTTTAAAATTACGTAAAGGTCCTTTTTCCTCGCGAATAAGTCCCTGCAAGTTTTTTTCCACCGAAATTTTTGCAGGATAGCGCCCCGCGGTTTTCTAAATTACGCACGGGTCCTCGTTTATTACGTACAGGCCCTCGATTTTTTCCGAAAAAACCCTTTACCTTTCTCATTTATTACGTACAGGCCCTCGGTTTTTTACGAAAAAACCCTTTGCCTTTTTCGAAAATACACATGTGCCCTCGATTTTTTAAATTTTTTTTTTTACAAACTCCTCACGGATTATCGTCTCTTTTACTTCGGTACACACGGTGGCTGGCGCGGCGTGGCGCCGCGCCCATGAGGCTAGTGCAAAAACAGTACATGGGAACTCTCCGTGTCCTAGACATCCGCGACTGCGAACATCTGGAGTGTACGGCCTTACCATTTGAAGAAATGATCGAGCTCAGGAAACTTTTTGTCACAAATTGCCCAAAGTTGGATGGTAGAGATAAGCTGCTGCCATTATCACTTGAAGTCCTATGTATCGAGGAGAAATCTGGTCATTCGGAACCTCCGCTGCTTGGCTCACTTCTCGGGCTCAGCAATCTCTCTCATCTGGGGCTGTATCGCTGCTCGGGCCTGGTGTCACTACCCACAACGGACGTGTTTAAGAGTCTCCATTCGCTGAGGTCCGTCGGGGTAATTTCTTGCGAGAATCTGTCATCCTTGGGTGGGCTCGGATCCCTTGCATCTCTCGCATGGTTGGAGATCAGAGGCTGCACGAAGCTCCCAACGGTTGGGTCATCCCCAGCTCCACATGCATCTGGTGGCGAAGAAGCGCATCTGCGGGTGCCCAGCTCCTTGCAAATCGGCTGGCTTGAAATTGATCGCCCGTCCCTTCTGCTTGCTGAGCCGCTCAAGAGTCTTCGCCACACCAAACGCTTGGTTATTACTGATGGATCGACGTTGGAAAGCTTACCCATGCGATGGCTACAACAGAACCGCGCATCCCTCCGATCCCTAGAGATAGAACGTGCCAACTCGTTGAAATCGCTCCCACCAAGCATGCCAGACCTCTCCTGCCTCGAGCAACTGATCCTAGATGGTGCTATCCATCTCGAATCACTTCCAGATCTGCCCTCCTCCCTGCGGTATCTCTATATTTGGCCAGGAGATTCCTCAGAGTTGAAGCTTTTATTTCAAGAAACTTGTATTTCCCACATCCCTCGAGTGAAAATAGGTACCTAGACCCTTCCACTCTCATCCTCATTTGTTTTGTATTGTGCATGTCTTCCATACAGTTTGTTAGTTGCTTTAGTTCACACCTTACTGACCAGTCTACATTGGGTTTGTTCTTTTCTTGAGATCAAGCAACGTTTTCGGAAGTGCAAAAATGCAACAATATAAAGTGAAAATCACAATTTGTTAAGCTTTGAGAGTTATGACCGGCCGATTTTCGGTTTTATCGGCTTAACCGGTACCCTCCGGTAAAATGGGCTACCGGGCAAATTATTTCGGCCCAACACATGGCCCTAATGCGCGTTTCTTCAACCCTCAGTTCCTCACCTTCTCTCCGTCTTGCGGTGCGGCTCGCCCGATCTCCTCGTCAGTGCGTCCAGGGGCAGGCCCAGCAGGTAGTCCATATAGGCCCAGGACTACCCTGCAACAGTACAATTTGACCCAAAAAAAATCCCGTGCCCTAACTCACGCTCCGCCGACCGTCAGCGCCCTGCGGCCTGCGCCCATCCGCCTCGGCACCTCCGCCTCCGCCTCGCCTCGGCGGCGCCTCCGCCTCCACCAGGCGCCAGTCCGCCTCCGCCTCGGCGCCTCCGCCTCCGCCTCCGGGCCAGCTCCCTCCGCCTCCGCCTCCACCAGGCTCCCTCCGCCTCCGACCTCCGCCTCCGCCTCCGGGCCGGCTCCCTCCGCCAGGCTCCCTCAGCCTCCGGCCTCCGCCTCCGCCTCCAGGCCGGCTCCCTCCACCTCCGCCTCCGGCACGGGAAGGGCGAGGCCGAGTTCGACGAGAAGGGGATGAGTGTCACATCCCAAAATTTGGCTTTTTGAAAAAATTTAAATTCAAATTAATTATTTTAAGGTAATTGGATTTTACTTGGTTTTTATTTGCCTTTCTGGATTTTCTGGAATTTATTACCTATTTTAGGATTTAAAAAGTAATTCAAAATATGAAAATTAATTATCAACAGTAGTTGGAAATAATTTTATTAAGTCCAAAACATCTCCAGGAGCTTCTGTGAATTTTTCTGGAATTTTTGGAGGTAATTTCATATTTTTCTGAGGCCTAAATAATTTTCTAGCCTTTTCTGAAAATCTAAATCAAATTCAAAAATAAAAATTCCAACCCGCCCTCCGGCCGCCACGTGGACGGGTGGATACCGCCCACGTCGCCGCCATCCCTGCCGCTCGCCCCATCCCGCCATCCCCTCCTCTTTGGGCGACGCGTGGCCGCCCGATCCGTCGTCCGCCTTGCGCCCGCGCGCGCCGCCCGATCTCCTCTCTACCCCGCGTGGCGCCATCCTGGCCGCCCGCACCCCCGTCACCCGCTGTGCATGGACCCCGCCTGTCAGGCCCGTCGTCCCCGCGGAGCCGCCTCCTTCCTTTCTTCCTCCCCTCTTTCCTTTTTCGCCAGCCGACCGAGACCGCGCCGGATCCCGCCTTGCCTTACCCGGCCCTCCTCGGTTTTGGAAGTCCCGGACGCCGCCGCGACCAAATCCCCTTAACCCCGCGCCTCCCTTTCCTTCTCTGCCCCCTATTTCCTTTCCTCGCCGCGCCTTTCCTTTTCTCGGCCGCCATCTCCGGCGAGCAATCCCGCGCCAGTGTCCCCTCCTCCGCCCTATAAAAGCCCCCCCTCGGCTCCGCCTTCTCCCGCACCACCTCCCAGCGCCCTCCACTTCTCCCCTTGAGCCCCGAGCGCCGTCGCACCAGAAGCTCCCCGTGCGCGTCCGGTAAGTGCTCTGGGTTTGCATTTCACGCGTCATCCGCACCCCTCCGCCACTCCCTCGCCGCCGACGACCCTGCCTCCGGCCACCTTCCCCGGCCTCCCCTCCGGCAGGTAACTCAAAAGAATTGCTTGCCCTATATGGGTAGGCAAAGCCTCCCCGCCCATCTGGTTATCAGCGCGATCTCATCCCTCCCCTGGCTCCCTCGGCGCGCGTTCGAGCCCCCGGCTCCGCACGCTGAGGTCGAGCCATTCTTTTAAAAATTCGCACTGACAAGTGGGCCCCACATGTCAGCGGCCGCCGGTCTGCGCTGGCCTCTGCCGCCTGGGCCCCACCCCTCTGTACTGTCTCTGACAAGTGGGCCCAGAGTCCAGTGGGTCCCATGTGCCAGAGGTTGAGTTAGTGGGCTCACTGTCCAGTGGGTCCCACATGTCAGTGATCGCCAGTGGTTACTATTCAGTGGGCCCCACCCGTCAGTCTCTCAGAATAAAAATAGAAATTAAAATCTAATATTCCAGTGGGCCCCACCTGTCAGAAATTTCCTAATTTCTGGATTTATTCAAATCTGAGATTTTCAAACCAGCATAACTTTCTCATTTTAACTCCAAATTCAGCCATTCAAATTTCTAAATTCATCTAAAATCATAATCTATCCAACTATGGCCTCTGTTGAATTTTTGGATTTTATTTGAATTTTCGTTTGTATTTATTTGCTTTGTTTGCTTCGTCTTTCCTCGCGTAGATTCCAACGTTGGCGACGATTCCTCTTCACAGCAACAAGAAGACCCAGAAACCCTGCAAGAAGGCAAGTCTCCTTTGATCATCTTGAACCTATGCTTTTGAAAATGTTTTTAATTATTTTAAATTGTATGCATTGCTATTTACATAAAATCCCTAGTTCAAATCTTTAGGAATTAGTTATTCCAACTTGGTTATGCCCTCATTTGACATTGATTGCCATGTACCTTGTCACCCTAGAACTCCCTTTGTCTCAATAATGAGATTAATATTAATCTTGGTAAATAGTATAATGGTAGGATAATGCTTAGTCACGCTATCTAATAACTTTGGAAAATCTTGAAAATGGGAAAAATTATGATTTATTGTTGAACCCTTGTGTTTGTTAAGGAAGTGGCAATTGGAGTTGTCACTGTGATTTTAAAATAAAATAAAATAAAATGTGAAAGTTGGTTTAGATTAGGGTGGATGGTCGGTTTGGATTGGTGCAGGAAGCACGAGAACTTGTAATGTGTATGTTCCACCCTAGTCAATTAAGGACCGACGCTTGTGTTTGTCCAGACTGAGCATTAACCGTGCAACCACAAGTCTATATGGTTACGACCTAGCTGACTAACTTATGATAGTCTAGTTTAGGTGCCACCAGTGGAAAGTGGGTGCCAGGGATGGACTGGTTATCCACAGTGAGGGACAGGGATTTACTGTACTCATATGGCGCAAGAGGGGGCTTCGGTTCGGGCAGTTAGCCTACCTGCGGTGAAACCTCAGCGGGTGGTATCTAGCTAGATTAGAGTAAGGTAAAAGCTTTGTGATATTTTATCTGGGTCTCATGCCAAAGGAAGCGTGTTGACTTTTAGGATAATTTATCTCTTGTGGGTAAAGTTGTACAACCTCTGCAGAGTGTAAAACTATTCGAATAGCCGTGCCCACGGTCAAGGGCGGGCAAAGAATGCATGCACATGGTAGATTTCTGGTTTTGTTTTACAAATCAAAAGTTTTGTATTCCGAGAGTGGAGGGAACTCTCGGAAGGGAATCCTGGCTGTTGGAGCCAGAGAGGGTGGATGGAACCCGCAGTTTAAAACTTGACCAATGGTAATTGGTTAGCTAGTGTTGGTAGTTGGAACCTTCACTAGAAAGTTAATTTTGTTAAAACATTTACTTCATTAAATTGATGCCTTCGAAAATAATTAGTAGTAATTGAGATTTCAAATATTGCTTTGTGCAAAAGAACCATATGGCATTCCTTTGTTAAGCCTTGCATCTATGCATTTTTTTCCCAAGACTTGCGGAGTACTTTTTGTACTCACATGCTACACTTAAAAATAAATCTCAGAGGAAGTTGAAGCTCAAGGAGGTGACTACGACTACTGCTTCGCTTGTGGCTGCGATGGATTCTTCCCGGAGGACTAGGTCGCGTTTTCCCCAGTCAATTGCCTGTGGCGAATTGTTGGGTCGTCCTCGAGTTTTATTTGCTTCCGCTTTATTTCTGGTGTGCGAGGTCTTGAACCTCTATTGTAATAATGAGACCTTGTGGTCAGTACACTTAATTATTGTAATAAATCGCTGTTGGTGATGTTTTCCATTCTGTTTAACTGTGTGCACTAGCTTTGATCTGGGACTAGTGCTGTAATACACAGAGGGTCCGGGTTTGGAAATCCGGGGGCCCGACAATGAGGTAGTAGTTGTTCACGAAGTCGTTGCCGCCGAGTTCACCGATGCTTCACTAATCACTACGCCCTAACTATCCGATGCTTAGTTTCATACTTTCATTGGTTTCTTATTGTTAGTTTGTTACTATGAGAATGGATTAGTGTAATAGATTGCTCTTTGTGCTGAATTGGTGTACAAGCATTGGATTATTGTGTTCAGGCTTTTCAGGGAAGCTGAATTGGAGCAGGCTTTCAGTTTCAGGGAAGCTGAATTGGAGCATGTTTAGGCAATATGTTTTGCAATTAGGACTTAAATTTTTACTCTAGTTTTACCTCACAATTCGTTTCACATTTTGAACTTTTGATTGACTGTTCTTCTTTCCAGGACAATAAATCTATATCTGGATTGATAGCCTATGCTCTATGTGCAGCTGATGAGGCTTTAAGAGATGCAAATTGGTTGCCTTCGGAAGATGAGAAGAAGGAAAGAACAGTACCAATTGCCTTTGCTGGAATATCTTAGATGCGTCGCAGGTGGTCATTGAAAATGTTAGTATCCCCACTAGCTTCAATTCTTATTGCTCTTTTTCTTTAGTATTGTCAGTCATAGTGTCAACTATGGTAATTTCATATGATGCATGGAAGTAGTTAGATCATTTTTTCACTGCTATTGTGTTTCTATTGTATTAGATCATTAGATTATACCAACATTGGATAATAATTTTTTAGTTAGACATACCTTGGATTCAAATTCTGGGTCCGCCACTGAGTGTGTCCCCCCAGTCCCCACGTCCTTCCGTCCTCTCAAGTCCCCATTGTATGACGGGCAGTGAAGGCAGCGGAGTGCCAAGCCTGGGCTATAGTGGAGGCCGGGGCAGGGTGGGGAGAAGGCCGCAGCATGGCGACGGCGGTGGAGAAGGCGAGGAGGGCGGTGGCTGCTGGGGCGGAGGCGAGGAGGGCGGTGGTGACCGGAACGTCAGGGGGCAGAGACCGGGGCGGCGGGGGCAAAGCCCATGACTGTGGTGGCGGTGGGGCGGCTACGAGATGATGGACTACAACGACAACTGTAGGTATGCTTACACTGCTGGTCTGTTCGCTAAAGAGGGAAAGATATTTCATTAGCTTAATATGCAGTAAAGATATTTCATTAGCTTTAGCATCTTGACCTATGTTGGAACTCACAAGGTGGCAAAGCACTTAACTTTCATGTGGCATACACACACATACACTTGTATGAGGCTATCAAACTTTCATTAGCACTGCTCGTGGCTTACATGTATGGAGGAGTACTGCTCTCATCTCACCATTACAACAGGGTTTACATCTTCTTTTATAGGCTACATGAACCGACAATACAAACCGACTTTAGCAAAATATTGTTCTTAAGTGCTTACAACTAGCAAAAGACACCTCACGCAAAAAGCTGGCTAGAAAACTAGAACCTTCATGCACTACACATAGCTAATATACTACCATGTTTTATACAGCTGGCTGTGAAGATTTTTACTGCATGTCAGTCAAAGAAGTAATCCATGATTTGCCGACATAGCTCATGAATCATCTAGCATATGGCCAACTAAGGATTCCTGCCATTTTTTACACACGTGTGATAGCAGTCTGTCATTCTTTCTAGCCGATATGCTTACTCCTGAAGAAATATTCCCAAACCGACATTCTGAAATATATTAGATAATGATATGTTTGTAAGTCTTCATTACAAGTATGCATTGCTTTTTTTTTTAACACTTCCCCTCAATGCATACTTGCTTTCAAAGTTGTCTAACAGACCATTCCGAGAATCTCTCGAAATTTCTTGAACTTTGCTTTATTGAGACTCTTTGTAAAAATATCCGCAGCTTGTTCATCTGTATTTGTCGGCACCATCTCAATATCTCCTTCTAAAATTTTTTCTCTTATGTAATGGTAGTTCACTTCTATATGTTTTGTCCTCGCATGAAAAACTGGATTCTCTGCCAAATGTATAGATGATAGATTATCACAGAGAAGTCTTACTTGATAATCTGTTGGTTGGTAGAGATCCTTTATTAGTTGCTTAAGCCAGGTGCTTTCTTGCGCTGCTGTTGCTGCTGATCAATATTCTACTTCAGTGCTTGATAATGCCACGGTAGGCTACCTCTTACTGCACCAAGATATAGCTCTTGATCCAAGATTAAAGAAATATCCGGTTGTTGATCGATGTGTGTCGCAATCTCCAACGTAGTCAGCGTCACAGTATCCAGTCACTTGGCATCCTTTTGTTTTATTGTATAAAATGCCATAATTAATGGTGCCTTTGACATACCTAAGAATGTGTCTAATTGCAATAAGGTGAGGCTTCTTCGGCTTGGTCATATATCGACTGACTATTCCAACAGCATAGGAAATATCTGGTCAACTAAGTGTAAGATAAATAAGACTCTCGACCAACTGCCGATACATGATCACATCCTCTAGATCCTTTCCTTCTTCTTGTAGCTTCGTATTATGATCCATAGGAGTAGAAATAGGCTTACAATCAAACATCCCATACCTTTGAAGAAGGTCTCTTGCATATTTTTGTTGACATAAAAATAACCCTTCCTTTGTATGCTCCACCTCAAGTCCAAGAAAGTGCTTCAACTCTCTAAGCTCTTTCATTTGAAATCTAACCGAGAGATTTTCTTTTGTCCTCTGTATCTCCTTGTAATTATCTCCTGTGATGATTAAATCATCAACGTAGAGTAGAACTATTGCTAGTCTACCTTCATTGGCCTTCACAAACAAACTAGAATCTGATGGAGCAACCTTAAATCCACTTTGTACAAGAAACTCACCAATTTTTCCGTACCAAGCTCTTGGAGCTTGCTTCAAGCCATAGAACGCCTTCTTCAATTTGCAGACATACTCTGGTTGAGTCTTACTCTCAAAGCCTTTTGGTTGTTCCATATAAATATCCTTGTCAAGCTCTCCATGTAGAAAGGCGTTCTTGACATCCATCTGCCACAACTTCCAAGACTTGCTAGCAGCCAAAGCAAGCAAGACTCGAACAGTTGTGATCTTCGCCACTGGACTGAATGTTTCTTCATAGTCCGGCCCATATTGTTGAGAGAATCCCCAAGCAACAAGTCGAGCTTTATATCTTTCTATTGATCCATCTGGACGAGTCTTGATTTTATAGACCCATTTACAAGATATTGGCTTCACATCCTTTAGTATTGGCACTAAGTCCCATGTTGATTTTCTTTTAGTGCCTTAACCTCTTCCTCCATAGCCTTTCGCCACTCAGGGCATTGTGCTGCTTCCTCATAAAAAGATGGCTCAATAGGTACAGCTTCATCAATATGGGCAGCATTAGCATACCTAGGATTGGGATTCCGCTTTCTTGTAGATCTTCGCAGTTCATGTACAGGATCTTCAACTTCTACTTGATCTGGATGATGTTCCTCGAGTACAGGCTGATGTTCGCTAGTCTTCCATGGACTCTTGGCCTTATTGGGTGAGCTGCCTTCAACTTTACTTGGAGCTGATGTTTGCTCCTCAACCTCTGACTTATCTTCTTCTAGAATCTCATCCAAATCTTGGGATTCAGAAATCTTGATCTTCTTGGGAGTCCACCATGAAGAGGCTTCATCAAACACAACATTTCTTGAAGTGTGACACTTGTCTGTGGTCGGATCACAACACCTCCAACCTTTTCGGGCATCATCATAGCCAACGAAGATGCATCGAATCGCCTTCTTGTCAAACTTGCTCCTCAAGTGATCTGGCACAAATACATAACATACACAACCAAATACTTTGAAGTGACTGACTACTGGCTTTATCTTCCACAACTTCTCATGTGGTGATTTGAATTCCAGCCTTACTTGTGGTAGCCTATTAATCACATAGGCTGCAGTCCTCATACACTCGGCCCAAAATCTTCCTGGTACATTCTTAGCATGTAGCATATTTCGACAAGTTTCTGCAAGGTGACGATTCTTGCACTCCGCTACTCCATTTTGTTGTGGAGTATTGGGGTAAGTTAATTGTCTTTTTATCTTATGCTCCTTGAGATACATAGTGAACTCATTGGATAAATATTCTCTACCATTGTCAGTACGTAGGGTTGGCAATGGTGACCCGATCCCCGATCCCCGACGGTGAATTCACCTATTAGGGGATGGGTCTGGCGGATTTTATTCCCCGCGGGGATTTTCGTGGGCAAACTACTGTCCCCGTCGGGGATGGCGGGGCTGGGGCCGGGGAAGTGATCCCCGTCCCCGTTAACCGTCGGGGATCACTGACATGTGGGGTCCTCTACACTTCATATAAAAGTCAGCCAAAAAAACCCTACCCTACCGCCCCCCAGCGCCGCCAAAGCGCTTGCGCCCGACTGCCCCCTACCCCGCCGCCCGCCCGCCCCCCAGCGCCTCCGCCCCCTCCCCCGCCGCCCCCACCGCGCCTGGCTCCCCCGTCGCCCCCTCCACCGCCACCCCTCCCACGCCGCCCTCTTCCCCTTCCCCTTCCCCGGCGCCTCCGCCCCTCCACCGCCGCCCTCCCCCTCCCCCGGCGCCTCCGTCCCCTCCACCGCCGCCCCTCTCCCTCCCCCAGCGCCTCCGCCCCCTCCCCCACCGCCCCCACCACGCCCGGCTCCCCCGTCGCCCCCTCCACCGCCACCCCTCCCCCGCCGCCCTCTTCCGCTTCCCCTTCCCCTCCTCCTCCGCCCCCTCCACCGCCGCCCTCCCCCTCCCCCGGCGCCTCCGTCCCCTCCACCGCCGCCCCTCCCCTCCCCCTCCCCCGGCGCCTCCACCCCCTCCACCGCCGCCCCTCCCCCTCCCCCGGCGCCTTCGCCCCCTCCCCCGCCTCCCCATCCCCCGGCGCCTCCGCCCCCTCCACCGCCGCCCCCCTCCCCCGGCGCCTCCGTCCCCTCCCCCGCCGCCCCCACCGCGCCCGGCTCCACCGCCGCTCCTCCCCCGCCGCCCTCTTCCCCTTCCCCTTCCCCGGCGCCTCCGCCCCCTCCCCCCGCCGCCCCCACCGCGCCCGGCTCCCCCGACGCCGCCCCTCCCCCTCCGCCGGTTTCTCTTCTCCACCGAGGCACGCCACCTTGGATCTGAGACTGGCGACGCTCTCCTCCACAGATCTGCGACCGATGACGCCCTCCACCGAGCCGAGCTTCTACTGCTCCTCTGGTACTCATCTTCTTCCTTGCTGGATAATTGAAAACTGATGATAGTGAGAATATGTGAATGTGATGTACTGCATTTCCTTGATAGTATGTGAAATTGTGAATATGTCATGTACTGCAAATCTGAATGCAATGATAGTTGGTATTGTTGTGATATGCAAAATGCCATGAGTTAAGTGTTGGCAGTGGCCACATTTTGGCGGGGAATTTTGTCCCGTCGGGCCCCCGAAGCCCGTCGGGGAACGGCGACGGGCCCAACTTGGCCCCGAGCCCGGGGCCGGGGCCGGGGTTCGGGGAATTTTAATTTCGCGGGGATCGGGGACGGGGATTGGGTCCCGTCGGGGATGAGCCCCTTTGCCATCCCTATCAGTACGTAAGCATTGAATCTTTTTGTCAAGTTCACTCTCTATTTTCTTCTTAAATTCTTTGAACTTTATAAAAGTTTCAGACTTCTCTTTCATAAAGTAAACCCAAACATACCTTGAGAAGTTATCGATAAACGTCACCATGTACCTCATGTCTTCAAGTGATATTTGCTTAACTGGACCAAACACATCTGAGTGTATGAGCTCCAAAGGTATTTTGGACCGATATTCTGACTCCTTGTATGGCAATTGGTGAGCTTTTTCATACTGATAGCCAGCACAGACTACGTCTGTCCGGATGTCCAAACGAGGAAGTCCTCTCAACACTTGCTTCTCCATCATTCTCTTCAGCTTGATGTAGCTAACATGTCCAAGTCGCGCATGCTAGAGATCAGATGTTTCATTCTTTCGAATCTTGTCGACATATGCTAACTCTGCAGAGAGCACATAAACAGACTGTTTTCTTCTTCCTTCCATAATATGTGTGCCGATCACCTTTACTTTTCTAAAAATAGCAACTTTTTTAGGGCCAAAGAGTACATAGTTCCCTTCTACTGTCAATTGAGGTACTGACAACAGATTCTTTTTCAAGCTTGGGACATGATAGACTTTCTGAAGATGGAGTTGTTGAGGACCGTACCTTGGAACAACCGTGTTCCCGACATGAGAGATGGGCAGCTTGGAATTATTGGCTGTCAGCACCACTCTCCTACCCTCATACTCAGTCATATTTTGCAGCTTCTTGTCATCACTAGTCATATGATTGGAGCAACCAGAATCAACAATCCAATCTTCTTTATAATTTATCTCTGGATCTGTCGATACTACAAAAGCTGGTGCTTCCATGTCCTCTTCAAGCTCCTCTTCTTCAACTTCTTGAGAAAATCCAACTTCAGCGTCCCACTCTTCTTCACTTGCAGATGCTTCTAAAGTGATCTCCTTGTCCTTTGTAGTAGCCAAGTTTCCTTCGAATCGCCTTCTTGGGTATCGACAATCTCGAGCAAAGTGACCCTTCTTACCACAATTGAAGCATCCACCATATTGTTTTCTCTCATTCTTTTCTTGTTGTTGATCTTGTCTTCCTCGTTGAGCTTCCCCTGAAGAGTTGCTTCTCTCTTTTGGATGATGTTTGACACCTTCTGTCCACCTTGTTTTGGGCCTCCATGGTCCCCTAGGTGGACCCTTCTTCTTGTTAGTGAAGAGTGCATCCTCTTCTTCCTTTACAGTAATACTCCCCATCTGCTTGGCTAACTCTTCTTGATTAGCCAATAAATTCTCCAACTCCACCAATGACGGCTGCGACGGCCATCCTCTTACTGCGGCCATAAACCCGTTGTACTTGGGTCTTAGGCAATGGATGATGATCCTCTTCATCCTTGCCTCACTAATTTTCTCCTTAGGCTCAAGCTGAGATATCTCACGACAAATATTTTTCACTTTTGTAAAATACTAACTAATACTCAGAGTGTCTTGTGAGATACCTGCAAGCTCATTTTCAAGGAGCTGAAGACACGCCTCATTCTTCTTCGAGAACAATTTTGCCAAAGTCTCCCAAGCCGACTGTGGTGTCTTTTCTTCACGAATGTGCTCCAGTAGATCCTCCTCAATTGTTGTCTTGAGCACAAACAAAGCCTTGCCGGCTTTGATGCGCCACTTCCGCGAGGCTTCGACATTCTCCTTTGGTGGAGGAGCTATCTCGGAGCCCGCAACGACCTCCCATAGATCCTGACCTTGTAGGTAGGATTCTATGCAGGTCTTCTAATATACATAGTTGTGACTATTGAGCTTCTTGATCCCACTGCTTGCGCCAACAAGATCCGCCATGGTGCCTGACGCCCGACGTCAAGTAAGCCTTGGTCCAAACCAACGAGCTTCACAGTCCCAGACTGTGCACCGGCAGAATCTCCCCTTAGCGCCTCAAAGACTCCTCTCGATCCTGACGGTCCCGGATCGCCTGCTCTGATACCACTTGTTGGAACTCACAAGGTGGCAAAGCACTTAACTTTCATGTGGCATACACGTACATACACTTGTATGAGGCTATCAAACTTTCATTTGCACTGCTCGTGGCTTACATGTATGGAGGAATACTGCTCTCATCTCACCTTTACAACAGGGTTTACATCTTCTTTTATTAGGCTACATGAACCGACAATACAAACTGACTTTAGCAAAATATTGTTCTTAAGTGCTTACAACTAGCGAAAGACACCTCACGCAAAAAAACTGGCTAGAAAACTAGAACCTTCATGCACCACACATAGCTAGTATACTACCATGTTTTATACAGCTGGCTGTGAAGATTTTTACTGCATGTCAGTCAAAGAAGTAATTCATGATTTGCCGACATAGCTCATGAATCATCTAGCATATGGCCAGCTAAGGATTCCTGCCATTTTTTTACACACGTGTGATAGCAGTCTGTCATTCTTTCTAGCCGATATGCTTACTCCTGAAGAAATATTCCCAAACCGACATTCTGAAATATACTAGATAATGATATGTTTGTAAGTCTTCATTACAAGTATGCATTGCTTTTTTTTTTATTTTAACAACCTACAAATTGTTTTTGGCCTTATTTTTATGAGTGATCAAGGGGGTGGGTGGCTGCCTAGGCGCCGTGTAGGTGTTGGGCGGCAGGGTGCCGCCGCACCTTAGCACCTCGTCGGGTGGCTGGGCGGTGAGGCGAGACCATGGCGGGGTGAGGCGGCCTCGGCGTGATAATCTGCCAAGCGGGCGTGGCGGCCGTGCGGTGCCTAGGTACACGAGACGGTGACCAAGAGTATGGGAAGGCGGCGACCAAGAGCAGGGGAAGAGGTAGAGAGACTAAGGGTTTACCAAGAGTTCCCTTCTGCCTCGCCGAAATCAGCCATGCCGCCACCGAGGTTCCCTTTTGCTTCCGCCTCCTATCCCCTTCGTCGTCCCCCTCCACCGTCTCCTCTGCCTCCCCACCGATGTGTCCTCCGCCATCTCCCCTCTGCTGACAACTCCATTGGCCTCACGACCCCACTCCCCTCCACTCGACAAATCTGCGGAAAAGATCAGTGGTAGGTGAGGCGGCGAGGGGTGGCGAGCGGAGGAGGAGGGCGACAGCGGAGGGGAGAACTGAGGGGCTAAGATTGTCTGGGGAGGTGGCAGCTAGGGAAGAGCGAGATCTGCGGGGGAGGCGGCTGGAGGTGGAGGAGATTTGTGGGGAAGGCGGTGGCTAGGGAGGAGAGATGGGGGAGGTGGTGATCTGCGGGGGAGGCGGCGGCTAGGGCATAGAGATGGGGGAGGCGACGATCTGCGGGGGAGACGGCGGCTAGATAGGAGAGATGGGGGAGGTGGGCGGCGAGATCTGTGGGGGAGGTGGAATATCGGATGGATGTTAGGGTTAGAAGGTTTATATAAGGATTTGATGACTCGATCTGGGACGTTGGATCTTCATCAGACGGTCTAAAGTCTGACTAATTTTTTTGAATATTAGTTATAGGATTTGATGACTCGATCTGTGAGAGACCATGTGGAGGTCATCCCGTGTATGTGATGAGTGATTGACATCGGTTTAGGGAAGTCGAGTTTGGTTTGGTTGGTTCGGACCATGTCGTTGCGTGGTGCAATGGACTCGGTCGGACTTGGTCAAACCTGGTCAAAGGGTTTAGGTTGCATATTATGTCGACTTGTCAGGTTTGGCCTATTTCATTAATGCATTTATACTTACATGTATCGAGCGGTACTATTTGATGTGTTTCTTGTCTGTGTTGGCTGCAGGACATCGAGGCGGAGTCGTAGCGAGGCACGGGTGACCGGACTAGGCGCAGGTGGTGCTGAGGTCAGAACGGTCGGGAGGTGTCGAAGACGGCGAGGGCTCGAGGTGGCTGCGAGGCTTGCAAGGCAAGAAAGGAGGAAGCTTCCTGAAAGGTGCACGAGGGGCGTTTCGGTAAAAATGCAAAGCTGCACTAAAGGAAGCGGGTTTGGATAAAGCATCGAGTAGGTGGTGACCTAATGGGTAAAACATGTGCAAACCCATTAGTGGGAGGCTATAAAAGGAGAGGGAGAGGTTGTGCTAAAATTTTGAGAGAGTGGGTGTAAGAATTAGGGTTTTATTTGGATCTCTCCATGCAATGAAATGAGCATGAAATGAGAGGATGAGAATGAGAGTAGGTGTGAGTTTCTCTCTATGCTCTCCAAGCATATGGGGACTTAGTTTGAGTTCTTGAGAGTAGTAGGGCAGCATGTAAACACTCTATCAATCATTCATGTCTCCGTATCGCTTTCAAGAAATTTCGTGTTTGAGTTCCTATGGCCTCAAGTTTATTCCTCTCTTGGTTTCTAGTTCTTTTTGGAGCTCTATGTTTGAGAGTTGTGCTTCCTTGTTTTAGTTTTAGAGTTTTCTTATGCTATTAGTTCTTGTCCAGCTTAGTTCATTAATTTTTGTGTTCGGGTAGCTGCATGCTAATGCCTTCACAGCCAACATTAACTCTCTTTTATTAGCTAGCGGTACTAGTATCTTGTTGGTTCTTTTTGTGGGATCAGTTGTCTCTTTGGTGTTTCATTTGTTTCCTTGCGACCAGCACATTTTCTATCCGAACAGTAGTCCTTGCGGCAGCAGAGCATTTCGGCCAGAGTTCATTCTTTGCGTGCGGCATGCAGTAAATTCTGATGAGTGATTTTCAGCCAGCATGAAGCATTGGTTTCCTTTGCTATTTGGTTGATCGGCAGCATCTTTGCTGTTTGCTTTCTGTTGTGCTTTGGCAGCACAACTGCAAGCAGTCAATATCTTTCTTTCTTTCCTGTTTGCTTTCGGTAGTAGGTGGCAGCAAGTGAGTTTGGTGCAGCAGCAAGTTGGTCCTTGTTTCCTGCAGTTTCTAGGTGATTTCAGTACCTTTTGCTGCTACCTATGTGCTGTTTTCTTTTGCATTTCGGACAGCAAGTATTGAGCAGCAAAGTACCTTTGGGAAGCCTCATTTCTTGGCAGCTCCTTGTTGATCTCGGATAGCAGCAGCTAGTCCTCTCGGTTTTCCTGCCGTGGCAGCATTTCTTGCTATTTTCTTTGCCGTGGCAGCGATTCTTGCTGGTTTTTCTGCCGTGACAACACTCTCTACCGTTTCTTACCATGACAAGGTTTTAGAGTTGATTTCTTTGCCGTGGCAATGAATTTCTTCAGTTTCCTTGCCGTGTCAAGTTCTTATCTTTGCGACTACCTTTGAGTTTTTCGTGTAAATATTTGGGGGTTGATTTTTAAACGCTCCATTCACCCCCCTCTGTCGCCTATTCCGATCCAACAATCTGAGACATTAGATCTTCATTGGATGGTCTAAAATCTGACTAATTTTCTTGAGCATTGGTTATAGGATTTGATGACTCGATCTGGGACGTTGGATCTCCATCGGATGGTCCAAAATCTGACTAATTTTCATCTAAACATCAAATATATACTTATCTTCCGCCTGTTGTTCTTATTTTGAATTCTGCCGCCTAGGCCCTGCCTATGTCGCGCCTAGGCTCCCTAGGCGCTAGGCCCCACATCGCTGCGCGTCTAGCGCCTTCTTGAACATTGATTTTTATTAATATGTACGATATGAACTATATGCTTGTTCTTGTGTTCTTTCACATACAACAATATATCTACATACCTCTTCCCTGCCATTTTACTCAAAAAGCAGTTTCTTCAATAACACGGAGGCTACCTGAACTGCAATCATTTGTTATTAAGTTGGTATTGCTACATAATGGTCCTGTTTCAGTATAATTTACTATTGGTGCTTTCTTTCCATTTTTCAGCATGTTTTGAATGGATGTGGGAGCTTAAGCTGTTGCTTTCAATGGATGTTGCTGCATTAGTAGTAAGGTTTGTGATTATGGCAGCCCCACCGAGTATGTGCACAGGGAGCTGAATCCTATGTGGGACACAACTTTTGCTTTGTCCAAGCAGCTCTGATAGTTAAGTAAATGCATTTGATTTGTCGAAATAGGCAGAGAGCAATTTATCCCGTATATGTTTGATTAGGTTTTGTTTTGCTTGTCCTCAGTTACTTCGATTTTTGTTTGGGTTGATTTAGGCATGTTTGTATTGCTGTTGTGCTTCAAGATGAACTAGTTGAGTGGTGGATATCTGTTGTACTAAAGGCATAGTGCGCAGCTGGACAGCCACCTGAGTCTGAGATCTTGTCTGCGTGATATTTTTCAGCCAATTTCGGCCGATGTAAGCCCGATATTGTCATCCGATTATAGACCAATTTTCGGCGATTTTCAGCCGAAATTTGTTTGAATTTTTGGTCCGAAATTTTCCGATAATCATGATTATCGCTTCTACCGGCCACCTCCGGTAAAAAATCAAAACCAGTATTCCGAACCCTGGTGAAAATATGTACCTAGAGCCTAGAGAATAGAGAAATTCAGAAATTCTCTTGTATTCTCTCCGTTTATTTGCGATGTGTGCATTTTCTCCTGGAATAAAATTAACAAGTGGTATCAGAGCCTAGGTGAGAACCGAGTCACTGGAAAAATCATCGGCGATTCCGTTTTCAGCGCGTCTCACGCGGCGTTCCTGAGGCGCATGTCGCTCATCTTCATGCAGCTCTCCCGGGAAAAAGACGCGTGCAGCAGATCTTCATTCCCTCGGTCTAAGAGCCACTTCAAAATAGCCCGAGATCTTGATCCGTGCTCAAGATCATGTCACGTTCTCGGGGAAGTGGTGTCACCGGTGACGAGGCATCATCCAATATGATGGCGAAGAATAGTTCCGTTGTCTCGCTGCATTATCCGATGCTCACGACGAACATTTATGCAGCCTGGGCAATCAAGATGAAGAAAGCGTTTCTTGCTAAAGCACTCAGTGATGATGAACCAACATTGCTCTGATGAAGGTTGGAGTCAGGGACGTCGAGAAGATGTGTCGCTGTCCAAACTCAAGTAAGGTGAAAAGAAATCAGAACGTTGAGGAGATGTGTCACCGTTCTGTGTCAAGTATGAGTTCAGTAAGTCGTAGTTGAGACTGACTGCCTCAATGTTTTAGAATTTTTGCATCCGGATGAACCTGTGCTAGTTAAGTTGAGTTCCTACATGTAGCTTGCATGTATAACGCTGCATGTGGAGGCGTGGCTGGTAGTTCATAAAATTAGAGAATGTCAAGTCAAGATTAAGGGGAAGATTGTTAGAAACAATCTTGACTTAGGGTTCAAGACGTAGTAAAGTCCGTCTTCGTGTGTAACTCAAGTCAAAGTTATGTCCAACTTGAAGTATGAATACATATACTAGTAGGAGATTATTAGTCTATATATTGAGAAGGCTTCACTACTACAAAAGAGGCTATACTAGACGGCTACATCACAGACGGTTTGACAAAACCGTCTGTGATTGACACTAACACAAATGGTTTTAATTTGGACACCGTCTGTGTTAGTGGTTGAGTATCACAGACGGTCCTTACCAATGAACCGTCTGTGATACTTTAGTATCACAGGCGGTTTAAAATAAATAACCGTCTGTGATAATCTGAAATTATCACAGACGGTTTTTTATTAAAAACCGTCTGTGTTGTGTAGACTATCACAGCCGGTTGTTGTTAAGAACCGTCTGGGAATGTTCACAGACGGTTTTTTACAAGAACCGGCTGTGATGTCCCTTTGTCTGTCATATTCTAGATCAGAGGTTAATATATAAGTACACATTGCTTCTAATAACTTAACTACAGAACTACTGAGACAAGAGGTCACAAATTAAAGGCAAATTTATTAATTTCAATTAGAGGGAAATTCATTACATAAGTCGCACAGGTAAAGAGTTTCCCAGATTGTAATCTTTTGGGCTTCGTACGCTTCTTCTTCGACTTTGGGACTTGGAGGATCAGCCGCTGAATTCTCGAACGCTGTTAAGATTGCCCTTGTCCTCTGCACTTCCTCGTGCAGCCTGGGCAAATGATCAGCAGCATCCATCATGTCGTACAGGATAGCATTAAAACATTCCTCACAATCTGCCGTTTCTGCATGAGCGGCAAGGCTATCCATCAGTCTGTGCAATGCGAGTAGAGCTTCTTCCGCATTGCGCACATTGTGGAGAAGAACCAGGGTGAGAGCTGTTTCCCTTTCTTGAGCGGCAGCGAGACGCCTCCGTCGACGGCGGAGGATCAGGTCAAGCTGACGGATGCAAGAAAGTCGGGGAAGGAGAGCAGGGCGGGTGCGGAGAAGCTGCTTCAGATGCAAATTGCTGGCCGCCTGTGTAAGGTTCCGGCCGAACAATTCGTGATGAACAGATGAGAGGAAGGAGATGATCACAAGAACAGTAGTAGAAGCCATGTTGTATTGTATATATATTGTATTGTACGTACGTGGAAGACCTGGATTAGGAGCGCATATTTAACCTTTAGCACAAACGGTTCGTATACCCAAACATTAATGATATAGACGCTTCGTATAACGATCGAGAGACGTTAATTAGACGATCGAAACACGAAGCGTTCTGGCATCGAAACACGCGCGAAGCAGTTCTGGTATGAAGCTTATGACAGACGGTTTTTTATAAAAAACCGTCTGTGATAATATACTGGACGGCTACATCACAGACGGTTCATACGGAACCGTCTGTGATTAAACTGTCACAGACGGTTTAAACTGGCAACCGTCGGTGATAACTAAACATCACAGACGGCTCGTATTAAGAACCGTCTGTGATAACTAAACATCACAGACGGCTCGTATTAAGAACCGTCTGTGATATTTATTATCACACACGGTTCGCGTTAATAACCGTCTGTGATAATTACATACCACCAATAATTGGCGTGTGATATCACGTGTCACCAATAATTCGCGTATACCCAGGATTTCGATCTCACCCGTCCATTCTCTCCACATCGAATGGCTGGCACCAGTTCCTCCCACGGCCAGGCCCTTATTAATAACTCCCCATCAACCTTTCCACCGGTACTAGTCACGCGTGAGTTCATCCACTAGCTAGCTTCCTGCATGCATCTCCCCTCCGCTGTGAGCTAGCACCTCCATATCGCGGCACGTTCGGTTCATACTAAACAACACACTCTTGCCGTAAGTGTCGTAAGTGTGTCTTGTTTAGTGTGGACCGTCGTGCCGCGAAGGGTTTGTTAGCTTGTTATCCTGTAATAGATCGATCTGAATGTGTTGTTGAGTTTTTGTGCTTGCCTCTGTATTTGCATGTTCCTCGACGATGCCGACTATTGTCGAGATGTGATGTCTACTCCGACAGTCCTTCTTTTTCCTGCAAAATTCAAGGCAATTTTATTACAAAAGTTCAAAAAAAGACATTTCCAGATTTTTCAGCAGCCGACGTTGCCGACTTCTTCTCTGAGCGACTATCCATCTGCTTTTTCCCACTTCTTTTCTTCATCCGAGGCCTGCAGCTGTGTCTTGAGGAATGCCACATCTGAAGACCCAAGAGCTGGTCAAGAACTGGTCTTCAGATGTGGCATTCCTCAAGACACAGCAGCAGGCCTCGGATGAAGAAAAGAAGTGGGAAGAAGCAGATGGATAGTCGCTCAGCGAGGTTGGGTATCACAGACGGTTCTATTAACGAACCGTCTGTGATAAAACAATCACAGACGGTTATTAACACGAACCGTCTGTGATAGTATGCATCACAGACGGTTCGTGTTAAGAACCGTCTGTGATAATGTAGACTATCACAGACGGTTATTTATGTGAACCGTCTATGATAGGCAACAATCACCGACGGTTATTAAGTTGAACCGTCTGTGATATTGCTTGTATCACAAACGGTTCATATTAGTAACCGTCGGTGATAATTCACAGACGGTTATTAATACGAACCGTCTGTGATATATCATTTTCACAGACCGTTTGTGGTTGGAACCGTCTGTGATATTCTGCGTAGTATTAATTGCTTGGCGTACTTGCTTGAAGGATGTCGACACCGATCTGTCTTCATTGCGCTTCATCGGTGGAGCAAGGCAGCCGGCTTTAGGGAGTTGGGGGCGAAAAAATATCACCGTCTTCTTAGTGATCTGATCAGAGGTTAGTATACTTAACATTCTTAGTGATCTGATCAGAGATTAGTACTCAATTACATAACATTCTTAGTGATCTGATCAGAGGTTAGTAGTAGGGGTAATAATCATTTTTGACACCCATTTGTCACTTGTGTAGCGTAGATGGACCGAAGCTGGATGTATATTGAGAACCGTGTGTGTGAAGAGTACATTACTGGCGTGTCTGCTTTTAGAAGGGCGGCCGAGCTGGATATGTTGAAGAAGGGGATGAAATATATGTATTGCCCATGTATTGATTGTGATAATCTCAAGATGTTTAGCAACTCAGCGCAGATTGAAGCTCACTTGATTCGAAGGGGTTTCAGAAAAGGGTACAAATGTTGGACCAGTCACGGTGAAGAAAAAAGTACACAAGAAGGTAGTTATGACATAGTCGAGGGAGGCAACGATATACCAGATGTGGACTGTTCTTTCGATCATGAGGATAGGTCGCAGGATGACAATCTGGATCAGATGTTACGTGATGCAGAAGGGAACTATAGTGAGAGAGAGTTTGGTAAATTCGAGGGCTTGATGGAGGACTCGGAGAAACCTTTGTTCCCGGGCTGCAAGCCGCAATACACGAGGTTGTCATCAGTTCTAGAACTGCTAAAATTGAAGGCAAACAATGGTTGGTCCGACAAGAGTTTCACGGCATTATTAGGTCTCCTAGTGGACATGCTTCCAACGGGAAATGTGTTGCCGAGAACCACCTACCAAGCCAAGAAGATTCTTTGTCCATTAGGAATGGAAGTAGAAAGAATACATGCATGTCGGAATGATTGTATCCTGTACCGTAAAGAGTATGCTAGCTTACATGTTTGTCCGGTGTGCAAAGCATCCCGATACAAGCGTAAAAATGACTCTGATGATGGGAAGGGCATCGAGGTGAAGCAAGGACCTCCTGCTAAGGTGATGTGGTATCTTCCTGTAATCCCCCGTTTGAAGCGTTTATTTGCAAACCGCAAGGATGCAAGATTGATGCGTTGGCACTACGAGCAGCGTAAGAAAGACGGAATGATAAGACATGTTGCTGATTCTGCCCAGTGGAGGAACATCGATAGGATGTTTGTAGATTTCGGTGTGGAACCGAGAAATATAAGATTTGGGTTGAGTACAGATGGAATGAATCCTTTTGGTAACATGAGCAGCCGACATAGCACCTGGCCCGTGACTCTGTGCATGTACAACCTTCCTCCTTGGCTGTGTATGAAGCGGAAATATATTTTGATGTCACTACTTATCCAAGGGCTGAAGCAACCTGGCAACGATATTGATGTGTTCCTAGCCCCATTGGTGGAAGATCTTGCAACACTGTAGAATGAAGGGGTACATGTATGGGATGCGGACAAACGAGAGAACTTCACTCTACGGGCCATGTTGTTCTGCACCATTAATGATTTTCCTGCCCTTGGTAACCTGTCAGGGTTTAGTATAAAAGGAGCCAAAGCGTGTCCGCACTGCTTAGATTATACGGAGAGTGTGTGGTGAACAACTCCCGAAAAACTGTGTACATGCGTCACCGTAGGTTCCTTCCAAAGTATCACCCATACCGCAAGATGAAGAAACAATTTGACGGAAAAAAAGAGGATGACTCAGTACCAAGACCTTTTAGCGGGAAAGAGGTGTATGATATGGTTAAGGATATAAATGTTATGTTTGGAAAGGGACGTAAATTGAGGAAGAACATGTGGAAAAAGAGGTCAATATTTTGGGACTTGCCTTATTGGGAGCACTTAGAAGTTCGCAATTGCATCGATGTCATGCACGTAGAGAAGAATGTATGTGACAGTTTGATTGGTCTCTTACTGAACATTCCTGACAAAACAAAGGATGGTGTTAACGCAAGGCGTGACTTGGTCGCTATGAACATCAGGACCGAGTTAGCACCGATAGAGACCGATAAAGGCCGGACGTACCTTCCAAAGTATCACACATCACAGCCGGTTCTATCGATATAACCGTCTGTGATAATATGGGTAGCAGGGGTGGGAGGGAGCAAAACCTAGCTAGCAGGGGCGCTGCAGAGTGGAGACAAGAGACTGCGGCAGAGCGGACTCCGCAGACCTAGCGCGGGTATTTAAAGATGATCTATCACAGACGGTTCTATAAATATAACCGTTTGTGATATCATTATCACAGACGGTTCTATCTATAGAACCGTTTGTGATAGGCATTATCACAGACGGTTCTATCTCTATAGAACCGTCTGTGATAATGCCTATCACAAACGGTTCTATAGATAGAACCGTCTGTGATAATGATATCACAAACGGTTATATTTATAGAACCGTCTGTGATAGATCATCTTTAAATACCCGCGCTAGGTCTGCGGAGTCCGCTCTGCCGCAGTCTCTTGTCTCCACTCTGCAGCGCCCCTGCTAGCTAGGTTTTGCTCCCTCCCACCGCCGCTCCCTCCCGACGCCGCCGGTCCCTCCCGAAGCCGCCGGTCGCTCCTGACGCCGCTCCCTCCCGAAGCCGGCGGTCCCCCCCGACGCCGGTCCCTCCCTCCCGACGCCGCCGCTCCCGACGCCGCCGCTCCCTCCCTACGCCGCTCCCTCCCGAAGCCGGCGGTCCCCCCCGACGCCGGTCCCTCCCTCCCGACGCCGCCGCTCCCTCCCGACGCCGCTCCCTCCCGTAGCCGGCGGTCCCGCCCGACGCCGGTCCCTCCCTCCCGACGCCGCCGCTCCCTCCCGCCGCCGCTCCCTCCCGTAGCCGGCGGTATATATATGCTTCACATGTATATGCTTCACATGTATATGCTTCACATGATATATATATGCTTCACATGTATATGCTATATATATGCTTCACATGTATATGCTTCACATGTATATGCTTCACATGATATATATATGCTTCACATGTATATGCTTCACATGATATATATATGCTTCACATGTATATGCTTCACATGATATATATATGCTTCACATGATATATATATGCTTCACATGTATATGCTTCACATGATATATATATGCTTCACATGTATATGCTTCACATGTATATATATGCTTCACATGATATATATATGCTTCACATGTATATGCTTCACATGTATATATATGCTTCACATGTTATATGCTTCGCAAGGTCTATTTGGAAGGCCCATAGCTCACTGCAATTAGCTAATCGTTAGAACTTTGTCAAAGGGCATAAAGCAAGTGACACACTCCAGTGCTCACTTCAGTTAGTTTTTTCTTAGAAGAGAGATGGCGTCCACACAGTCTTCGTCGTCGTCATCTGGGTCTCACGCTCCCAAGACTGCGAAATCTAAACGTGGCCGAGGAGTATCGAAAAGGCCAGAGGGCCGAAGGACCATCACGGTGGTCTCTCCGGATGGGGTCCCTCTGGAACCGTCGAAAGCAGCGTCATCATTTCGGACTACCTGCGGGATAATTGGAAGGCAACGGGTCCCCATCACCATAGCAAGCTGGAAAGATTTGACAAAGGATCACAAAAATCAGCTATGGGAGGAACTTACAAATTCGTTCGAGTTCCCAGCAGAAGCACAGGGACTCGTGCAACGGCAAGCGCTCCTCGCGATGGGAAAAGCATGGAAGAATTTTAAGAGCACTCTTGTGACGAAGTACGTGGCCGAGGATGTCACGCCCTTCACGAAGTATCCTTTTGTGTCGCCGGAAACATGGGAGGCCTTTGTGCAGATGAAGACGACGCCCGAATTTGTACAACAAAGTGCGGCGCACAAGGATCTCCAGTCACAAAACACGCACCCTCACAGACTCGGCACTGCTGGGTACGCGGGTAAAATCCCGCAATGGAGGATGCAGGATGAGGTCGCAATCCGATCGGAGGCCTCTCCGCCATTTGCCGAGATCGCAAACGAGCGCGCTCGAAACTGGTTAAGAGCGAGGTCATCAACCACATCTTCGGGTGTCTCTTTCAAGAACCCCGCAGATGAGGAAGTGTCCCAACGCATGGTAAAATATGTTAAACAACATACTTGTTAACACCTCTTGAACTTCATGGGTTCAAAAATAACATGATTAATTGCCTCTTGCAGCAATCATTGACTACCGAATCTTCTCGTGGCTCCTTTGAAGAATATAGGGAGATAGATTTACTATCACAGGCCTTGGGAAACAAGGAGCACCCAGGTCGCACACGAGGCATGGGGGTTTATGTACCTTGGAGGCACGGATTTCCAGATTACTCCGAGACATATAGGAGTAGGAAGAGATCCAAGGCGTACCGCAGCGAACAAATAAAACAGGAGCTTCGTGCTCAACTTGAGGAACAACTATCTGCCTCACTTCAAGAGCAGACTGCCTCACTTCGAGGAGAGATAGATTCGTTGCGGGAAGAACTGAGACAAGTCCGCAACCAATCGCAACCCACTCCTAGTACTGCGGTACCCAGTCCCCCTCAACGTCGCAGTAGCTGCGCGTCCACACCAATTTCTGAACATAGCGACGACCACTTACGTATTGATGACATTCAGGTAATGTACCTCTTTAGAATGGTACATAGATCTCTCTGGTGGACGCCTTAACTCATCTTGTATCGTTATGTAGGAGCCCATGCCTTGCACCCTCACAGTCAGGCTTGTTGGCTCTATTCCCGTTGATGCTGGGCGCGGCATGGTGTATCCATTGCTGCCAGGGACTCTCGTGCACGGTGTACAAGTAGACACCGGTTTCATGAAGGTCCAGGTGGACATGATTAATGATATTTTTAAGCCCGTCCCTCTTGAGAAGCCCCCAAACGAAGAGATTAAGACATACGGGGATGCCGTCCACACATTCATTCAGTGGCCCAAGAGGGACATCGTCCTCGACATGTCTGTGCCACAATCTTCACATCCAGTGGCCCAAGAGGGACGTCGCCCTGGACCTGGCACATCGGCTCCGGTGGCTTCACCTCCACCTCCAAATCCAGTAAAGTCTGTTGCATCGGCTCCCGCCGAGACGCCACCGAGAACATATCATAAGCGAGGCTCCAAGGCCTCCAAGGCTCATGCGACGAAAGTTAAGCCGCGTCCCGTGCCATGGAAGTTTGTTCTAGGAGTGTCGTTATTGCCCGATTCACAATTACGCCAGGTTGGTATGATTTGCAATAGATTGCATGCCTGGTACATGGAGAAGTCCAACATGAAGCCAAACCGGCAGAGTGCATTGACTCTGAAATATAACGACACGCATTTCCTCAACGACTTGGGCTACATCGTCGTGACATTCGATGATTTATTCTTACTATTCAATCTCGACGAACTCGACGCCTCACTTCTACGATGCTGGACACTGTAAGTGTACTGCACAATGAAGTTCTACATTCACGTTATACAGATAAATGTCATTACTCTTTCTTTATGTATAGATACATGATCCAAGAAGTCCGGCGATCGCGACGACCGGTGGGTTTCCTCGACCCTCACTTGGTCTCCGAGCAATGTATCAATGCAGATGCATCCTTCGTGCAAGGTTACATAACGAGGGGATTGATTGCTCACACCGACAAGGAATACATCATGGTACCCTTCAACCAAGGGTAAGTGCTTCACTAGTTGCCACACATATGTTTCATTTGTACTTTACATGCGGCATGAACTTAGGATTAATCACTATGGCGACACACATGACTAGGCATCACTGGATTTTGCTTGTGATTGTACCAAAGTGGAGCAAGGTAATATACCTTGATTCCCTCCTTAGGAGCAACCACGACTTCAGTCTTGTGCAAGAAGTACTTAACAGGTAAACTCATTTCCTCCATACATAACTCTATTGTAATATTTCTTTTGTTTGCCACGGCCGAGGATAAGTTTTTGAATCACGTAGGGCGTTTGCCGATTATGTTGCTCAAGGAGGAAGACACGACAAATCCAGTGACACGCTACGACACAACACGCGATTTCCGGTACCCGCTACAACACAACAATCCTATATCATACTTTGTTATAATGCCTCTAGAATTGACAATACCGATGTATGTAATTCTATTTTTGCAGTGCCACCAGCAGCTACAGGGCAACGTATGTGGATTCTACGTTTGCCGCCATATGAAGGAAATCATTGCTACTAAGATCAATGATCCAGAGGTTTGTCAGGTCCTTCCAATAATTATTACTTTCTGATTATATATATGTATTTGTATTACACACACATGCTAATTAATGACTTAACATTGCTCCTAGCGACAGCGGGTGCACTTCGACGAAAGTGCATATGATCTTGACAATCTCATGGAGATTCGTGCAATCATCTCCCAATTCTTGCTAGGAGAGGTCATAAGTAGGAAGGGAGAGTTCTACGCCGGCAATGGTGATAATTAGATGTTGAAACATTGGATTCAACTGTACAAATCAAACAATTCCTTCAAATGAATTCATTTGTCAGATTTTGTGTAACGATTTTCATTCTATATATATATGTATGTGATCTGCTGTGTACGAATTTTGTTGTAATTTACTATGAGTTGCAATTAACTTATATCTGTCATTTATCTGTAATCTGCTTGCTTGCTTGCGTTCCGAGGGCATGGCTAGCATATCCTGAGGCTAGCCAAAAAATATCAAATAAAATGGATGATGCACTTAGTATCACAGACGGTTCGTTGTTAAAATCCGTCTGTGATACAATATCACAGACGGTTTCAAAGAGTGCCGTCTGTGGTGTGAATGATATCACAGACGGCCTTTACTACTGACCGTCTGTGATACACAAATATCACAGACTGTTAGTAATTAAAACCGTCTGTGATATACAAAATATCACAAACGGTTAGTAATAAAACCGTCTGTGATATTTTATATATCACAGACGGTCTTTATTACTAACCGTCTGTGATAGTCTTGTATCACAGACGGTTTTTTTAAAACCGTCTGTGATACAAGACTATCACCGACGGTTTTTTATAAAAAAACCGTCTGTGATACTCGAATATCACAGACGGTTAGTAATAAAGACCGTCTGTAATGTTGTTATCACAGACGGCTTGGGAACCGTCTGTGATAACCACAACTATCACTGACACCTAGACACTGACGGTTAAAGAACCGTCTGTGATGACGGTTCCGAACCGTCTGTGATAGGGCTGTCTGTAGCAGTGCTTGTAGCCAGTTTTGTTAGAGAAACAAGAAAAAGGGGAACAAATAAGAGAATAGAGAAATTCAGAAAGTCTCCTGTGTTCTCTTCGTTTATTTGTGATGTGTGCGTTTTCTCCTGGAATAAAGTTTTAACAGAGGGAGTAAACAGTTCTTTGGATCGAGCAAGGAATCTGCATAGCTTCTTCCTTGCTTCTGCGTTGAGGATAGCGGCAAGAAGTTCATAAGCTTGTGGTTGAGGACATTAAGATCAAGGAGATCAGCGTTGCAAGAAAGAGCTGCACTGGTGTTGTGTTTGAAGCGGCATTGCCGCGGAGTTCTTTGAAGTGAAGCCATGGATGCGGTGCAAGCTCTCGCCTTGGCAACGCAATTGGAGTCTACAGTTAGAGCATTGACTTATGACTGAAATTGTATTGTAACTAGTTGAAATTATACTATAGCTGATGGTGGCTTATTTGGTGTAACTAAATTAAAAAAATTAAAAATAGAAAAAACAGATTAGCCTATCATGGACAATGCAAACGAATATGGGAAAAAAGAACCGGCAAAAAAGCTCAAAAAAGTCAAAAAACCAAAAAAGATGAAATTTAAGAATAATGAAAAATAAGCCAGAAGCTCAAACCGAAATAGGTGAGGCCTATAATACCTTTATCGACAAAGATAACTCTCCCCATCTCAAGAAAAAAAAGAAATGGTATGGGCCAAACAAACTATTGGATAGTATAAAGCTTAGTCCAACTGCTGTCTAGGTAGTCAAGTAGCTCATACGATTGCATAGCTAGTCCTATCCTAGCTATCAGCAATAGCATTTTCCCCCAATTGATGGTTAAACTTTATTCTGTATACAATTTCCTTTCCAACTTAAAACAAAGGGATAATTATTGTGTACCCTAAACTTGAGCTGTAATTGTCAGTGAGACGTCATGGGGCAAATGATGAATTACCCCTCAAATCATGGGGTATATGATCTGATGCCCCAACAAACCATTGGGTAGGAATATTTGATAGCCATTATTTATCATCTTATAATAATATGGAATACTGAAAACATTGGCAATCGGCTAGTGACAATCTTTTTTCTTATTCTTTTTTAAGAAATTATCGTCTCTCAAATTAATATGATATCCTTTTTCTTTTTTTAAGAAATTGTTGTCACTTGAATAAATAGGATGCCCTTTGATTAGGGCTACAAAAAACTCTAAGCTTGCGAGCTGCTCAAGTTCGACATGTTTTAGGCTTAATTCGAGCTCGACACAAATTCTAAATGAGCCGAGCTCAAGTTTGATCCTGAGCTCACAAGCTTCGATGAACCAAGCTCGAATAGCTTGTTAGGGCTCGATTCGAGCTTGAATAATGATGCATGTTAACTCTTACAGAGTTTTCTCGAATCAAGCTCGAGTTCAAACTTTTCTTATTGTTGAAAATTAGTGCATGTTAAATTATTTTAACTGTTATTAAGCTTACTCGAGTCGAACTCAAGCTTGAGCTTTTCTTATTGCTAAAAATGAGTGCATGTTGAATTATTTTAACTGTTATCAAGTTTACTCGAGCCGACCTCGAGCCTACTCGAGCTTAGACCGAGCTGAGCTCAAGCCTAAATCTAAGCTCGAACTCAAACTTAGACTAGCTCGAACTTAACTTAAGCTTCTATCGAGCTTGAGCTTAGAAGGTATACTCGCCTGAGCTCGGCTCATTTATAGCCCTACCTCTGATCTCACTAATAGTTTTGTTTTGTACCATGTGATAGGATGAAGGAGAGGAGAGGGGAGGGGAGGGAAATAGTGTTGGGGAGGTGGGATAACCAAAATATGAAGAGGTGGGTAGGAGGAGGGATAACCAAAATATGAAGAGGTGGATATGTCAAAGAAGATGAGACCAGATCTAAAAAATACGCTAAGACGACATGGTGATTTGATGGCCATAGGGAGCATGCAACAGTAAAAGGAAGCACGCTGCAAAGGCCAGGTGGAAATGGGGCATCTTTCATCAAGAATAGTAGGCTTTACGTGATATGAGTATAGTATGCTTTACGTCATATGGTTAAGATACCTAAATTATAAATTGGACACTGCCTTGGATATTTCTAAATCTAATGTAGTCCAATATATATGTAGTGATATGTCCAATTTTTACTTAGGTTATTCAATTTATTCCTATTAGATGCAATTATCTTTTATTTGGCCTGGCTCAATCTATAACTCCCCAATTTATTCCAAATGGACCTTCTTGTCAGCTTATTATATCAACTTTCTTAGTTCCCCACTAGCACATTAAAAATCTTACTACTCCCCATTTCATGCCAGCACAATTTGAAAAAGTATACAAGAAGAGACTAAGATTGTTCTCTCTCACTGTAACGTCCCAAAATTCAAGTATTCAAAAATATGGAGTTTTTTTAAAAAACTTTTCTTGCATTTTGCTGATGTTCAAAACTTCTTTTGAATATTTATTTGGAATCTTTTTGAGTTTTGTATTGTGCAAATTAATAACCAAGAATAATCTAAAATGCAAATAATAATCATGTAAATAATAAAAATAGAAAGTGACTTTACAGATCATGAATTCAAAACTACCAAAATCTTTAATTTAAATTCAAGTCAATAAAAGAACACTGAAAGAATATTAGACTCTCTCTAAGTAATTAAACCAAAAACTCCTCCTTTTAAATTCAAATTAGTAAACGAAACCCAAGGCCGAAGATTCAAAATTTAAACTTTGAATGTCATACAAAGATTGAAATCAGTAAATCCTAATACAAAATTTAAAATGTGAATTCAAATTTAAAGATCCCAATTCTCAAATTTTCATCTACTCCCTTTCTCTCTATGCAATGTGGGCCCCTCCTTTTCTTTTCTTCTCTTCCCTCCTCCCTTTCTTTTCTTTCCCTGCCAGCCGAGCCCGGCTCCCTCATCGGGATTTCTCTGTATGCAGATGATCTGAATATCATCGGGACAATAGAAGACATAAAAGAAGCAAGTTATTACCTGGAGTCAGAATTTGAAATGAAAGATTGGGCAAAACCAAGTTCTGCTTAGGCCTGCAGCTCGAGCATGTCCTGGATGGAATATTAGTACATCAGTCGGCCTACACCCAAAAAGTGTTAGAAAGGTTTGGCTTTGAGAAGGCATACCTATCAAAAATACCGATGATTAGGAGGTCTTTACAGCAAGAAAAAGATCCGTTCCGACCTAGGGAAGAGGGGGAGAAAGTTCTGGGACCGGAATTCCCATACTTAAGTGCAGTAGGAGCACTTATGTATTTAGTAAACTGCACTAGACCGGACATTGCATTTGTCATAAAGTTGTTAGCAAGGTATAGTGCAGAACCTACCAAAAGGAATTGGTAGGGGATAAAGGGCATCTTCCGATACCTCCAAGGAAATAAGGATCTAGGATTGTTCTATAGAAGGAATCAAGATTTGAACTTGATTGGATATGCAGATGCTGGGTACCTGTCGGGCCCACATACCGCAAGGTCACAAATAGGCTATGTATTCCTGTGTAGTGGAACTGCAATTTCCTGGAAATCGTCTAAGCAAAGTCTTGTAATGACTTCGATGAACCACTCAGAAATTATAGCACTGTATGAAGTCGCACGAGAATGTGCTTGTCTCCGACGAATGATTCACCACATCCAGCAGTCATGTGGGATGAATATTGTGCAAGTCCGCATAATTATCTATGAAGATAATGCAGCTTGTGTTGCACAAATGCAGATGGGCTATGTGAAGAGTCATCTCACAAAGCATATCAACCCCAAGTTCTTCTATGCTCATGAATTGCAAAAGATGGACGAGATTAAAGTATTGTATACTAAGTCATGTGAAAATCTGGCAGATTTATTCACGAAGTCTCTCCCTGCATCTAGCTTAAAAAGGTGCGTACGAGGAATTGAAATGATGAGACTTAGAGAAGTGCAGAATTCAGGGGGAGAATTTTCTTAAGCCCGTTATTAAATCTTGATCATGAAGATCAAGTACCCAAAAGAATAAGTCCTAAAGATTGGATGAAATTGGGTGGATTGTACTCTTTTTCCCTTGATGAGTTTTCCTGAAGTTTCTTGACCAAGGTTTTTAATGAGGTAATTCGTGCAACGCATTATAACATGTATCATGTACTATTTCTCCAAATTTTTCCCACTGGGTTTTTATGGAGTTTTGATAAGTCATGAACGTGTCGGATGAGTGCCTAAGGGGAGTGTTAGGAAACTTGGGCCTGGGCTGGAAGCCTTGACCCATGGTGGGCACCTCACCAGTAGACTACAAATAGGGAGCCGTACCGGCAATTTTGTACACGCAATCAGAAAAGCAATAAAGAAAGACCAGGAGTTCTTTCTACTTATCTATGTTTTCAATCTATTATTTTCTGTCTTCTGTGATTGATCTTGTTTCGCATTAAGCAGAGGAATCGATCAGACTGGTTGCCAGCGACGGTTCCTTAACAATATGCACTCCTTTATTCAGATTTGCTTCCCAATCGTGAGTGGACCGTGCACAGGGAACATGTTGTAATGGATGTCAGTGTTACTATCACACTTGTTACTAATGAACTGTATATCTTACTGTAGGACCGAAATGGCGACAGAGGGGGGGTGAATGTCGTTCGCTTCAAAAAACGCCCCCGAGAATTCGTACACAGATATTGCAGAAACAGAGCAACTCACAAAAAAAAATAATTATGCTGAAATCTTGAACACAAGCGACACTGAAAAATCCAGCATAAATCAGAGATCATCCAGTAAAAATTTCAACTGAAAATATCGTTGTTTGATCTGCATGCAAAATTGTTGAAAATCAACCCAAAAGAAAAAGAGAAAGATACTAAAGAACTAGCATGCAGTTTGGACTTGTACTTTGCAAGAAGAGCTTTAATGTTGTCCGAATGCTGCAAATAAAGGGCAAAGAAGAGCATAAAAAGGTAAATCTGCTGCCCACTAAAACAAGGAAAGGACACTCAAAGCATGCAGCTCCAAACTTCAACCCGAAAGCAACCAGGAGACAAAACTAGTACTACTCAAGTCACAAGAACTTGCTGGCCGAACAGACAGATGAAGAATGAAACCAACTGCTGCTAGAAAAGAACTAAAATGGAGAACTACAAGCTGAAAGGCATCAAAGCATTAATGATTGGCATACAGGTTTCAGCTTGGCCGAAGGATATGCAAACATCACTGATTGGCATGCAGTAATTTTTTACTTGGGCCAGAAGAGAGACTAAATACTGCAGCCAACAAAGAGATCAATACATCATTAAATGCTAGCTAGAACCGAATTAGCAGGAGATCAAAAGAAGCTGCAACCTGAGGCAAATAAAGTGAACTGCGGCCAGATTGCAAGAACGCAAGGAATTGAAACAAAATCACACTGCACAACTGACTGAGAGAGCAAATCACACCAAAATAAATGCCATTAATGCTGTCCCCAACTAAGGGCAGTGAAGCTCCCTCACGGCACTACAAAATGCCAACACAGGCTGCCGAGAACCAAGGCTAACAGAGAGAAGAAATAGAGAGTAACTAGCTGCTAGAGTTCAGCCAACACCCAGAAAACATCAAATGACGACAAGAACACAAGAACAAAGCGCTCAACCATAAGAACAGCTCTCATAAACACGCTACGGGGACATACATGATTGATAGAGTGTTTACATCTCAATCCATCCTCTCCCTCTCAATCCTCAAGAACACCAAGAACTACATGGTTCTTGGGAGGAACACAACCCTATCTCATACACCCATTCTCTCAACCACTAAAGCACAAAGCAAAAACCCTAAAACCCCTCTCCAAGTCTTGCCAACAACCAGGAAATACCCTCCTATTTATAGCATTCCTTGATGGGTTTACACTTTGCTTTGCCCATTTTACCCCTCCATGCTTTGCCCGCTAACCCGCTTCCTTTTGCAGCCTCGCGCTTTTACCGAAACGCCCCTGCTGCACCTTCTGGGAAGCTTCCGCGTTCCTTGTCTCGCACGCCTCGCAACCACCTCGAGTCCACGTCGTCTTCGACACATCCCGACTGTTCTGACCTCAGCGCCACCTGCGCCTAGTCCAGTCCTCCGTGTCTCGCCACGACTCCACTCGACGTCCTGCAGCCATCACAGACAAAAACCACATCGCATAGCACGGCACAAAGCATATAAACATGATTAGTACCAACAAATCCTACTCAAGCGAGAAAAGGCCCAAGTGACCAACCGGGAAGACGACCATGCGTCAAATCTGTCTAATCATAACCCGACCTCGCCGAATGCCAACCTGGCACGAAACACTCAAACCAAATTCACATAAACCAAACCACGTGTCAATTACTCATCACCAACATGGGATTTAGACCACATGGTCTCTCAATCTCCCCCTTGATGAGTATATTGACAAACCCCGAAAAACAGTGAGTTTGTTTGAAATGAAAAAGAGTCAAACATAGTCCAAAGAAGCTAATGACCATGTCGACAGAAGGAACACTAGAGCAACAACTGAAAGAGCAAATTGTTCTCCAAAGCTCTAAAAAGCTCCCAAATAACTTTTTCTCCTCTATTCTCCCCCTTTTGGCAATAAACACATCAAGAATGCAAAGGCGAGAATATGATCACAAGGATGGATGAAATATGGCTGAAGTTTGATTATTTCTAAGTATTTTGAGCCATGAGAATTATCCATAATGACCATAATGAAATACACCAAGCCATAACTCTATAAGAAGCTATTTAGATCATGACATGACATGTATAAGCTAGCTAGAACACATAGATGACAATCTGAAATATAGTACATTAAGTGAGAATGTCAAGTCATCAAGAAGTAAAGTCTAACTAGAGGTATCGAAGGATGATGCCGGCCATGTCAAGTAAGCTAAGCGGAACCAAGAAGCTAATATTGAGACCAACTAGAGTGCTATGCTCAAGAATGAAACATTGGCGCAAGTACTTGGTTCTTTTTGTAGATTAAGCAAATTGAGCACATGAAACATTGTCTTTTTAAAGCTCATGGTCGTTTCCAACCCAATTTTTTATGTGCTAGATCTCAAGCCTTATGCGACTACTTCAAGCGAGAAGCTTAAGAAGATAGTCTAGGTCATTCAAAACTCCCCTGAGTTCATGCCTAGTGCAATGGCAAGCCGTCTCATGAGAAAGAATTGGTGAAATCAGGTTTTTCGCACAAAAGAGATCTTTTTGCTTTGTAAACATGTTGTACTACCTCATGCTACATCAAGAGACTAAAATAGCTCAATCTAAGGCTCAATAAAAGATTCAACGCTCAGCTAAGCCTAGTTGACATGGCATGAATCATAAAGAGATAGCTCCAGAAGGACTAAACTCAAATGCTAGCATGACAAGTTTTACTTCAAGTTTGGCAATTTTAATTAACTTATCATGGTAAAAGCTAGTCTACACATATGAAGTCATGATCAATCTATCATATACAGCACAAGACATGGCAAGGTGTAAAACATTGAAGCATGTCATAACAGGATAATAATCAAGACTCAATGCAGATTGATTATAATGCTAGAATGCTGAAAATGCAAGAAAGTCCAGCTCCCCCTCAACATTAGATGCAACTTTTAGTTCAATTTGAGTTATGTCAAAATTAAGCTTCAGAAGCTCCCAAATGAACTCCCCCTGAACCAAAGCAATAAAATCGAGAAGCTGGCAAAGAAAACCAAACAGGCAGTCCTTAAAGCATAGAAAAGATATAGAAGCAACTATGGCTTAAACTGACTCTCATCTACCCCAAATGACTCCAGGACTAACAGCTGATCGTCGAACACACACTAGAGAGCAAACACGTACCCTGTCTACCTGAGGGTGGCCCAACCCTCGCTAGAACCTACAAGAAGTGAGTGAGCTCAACCTAGTGAGATAAGAAATAGCTAATCCTGGAAGCACAAGATAAGAGTAAGAAGTCTAAGCAATTCAACACAAGAAACACTCTAACCTATGCTAGAAGGACTTAACCCAATGCACCCGCAAATGCAATGCAACAGAAATGAGACAGAAGCATAATTAATATAATAAAGCAGTAAAGCCCAAGCTCCCCATCACTACAGTCCGTAAGGACAAACCACCCCAAACTCTCCCCGCAGAGCTGAAAACCTCGAACTGTCCAAAGGCTTGGTGAATATGTCAGCCAACTGGTGGTCACTCTCCACAAATTGGAGCACTATATCACCTTTCTCTACATGGTCTCTAAGGAAGTGAAAGCGAATATCAATATGCTTGGTCCGAGAGTGTTGCACTGGGTTCTTAGCAATGTTAATCGCAGAAGTGTTATCACAAAAGAGTGGAACACTGTCTATCGCTAACCCAAAGTCCCGCAGGGTCGAGACCATCCAAAGCACCTGGCTGCAACAACTGGCAGCAGCAACGTACTCGGCCTCTGCAGTGGACTGTGCAACACCGGACTGCTTCCTCGAAGACCAAGAAACGAGAGAAGTGCCAATGAATTGGCAAGTGCCAGAAGTGCTCTTTCTATCTATCCTACAGCCAGCAAAGTCTGCATCCGAGAAGGCTCTCAAGGAAAGACAGGATGAGGAAGAGTACCAGATGCCATAGTCAATGGTAGCTCGAAGGTACCGAAAGATGCGCTTCACCGCCTGGCAGTGAGATACGCGAGGAGAAGCCTGAAAACGGGCACACAGACACACAGAGAAGTGTATGTCTGGTCTCGAGGCAGTGAGGTAAAGAAGGGAGCCGATCATACTTCTGAACTCTTTCTGATCAACTGGCTCGCCGTCCTCATCTGGGTCAAGATAGGCTGTAGAAGCCATGGGAGTTGACACAGGCTTACCATCACTCATGTCGAAGCGTCTCAGGAGGTCACGAGTGTACTTTCCCTGATGAAGAAATGTACCCTCCCAAGTCTGCTTGATTTGGAAGCCAAGGAAGAAGGTCAACTCGCCCATCATACTCATCTCAAACTCGGTGCTCATGACATCCGAGAACTGTGAAACCAGAGTATGGGAAGAGCCGCCAAAGATGATGTCATCGACATAGATCTGGACGAGCAAAAGGTCATTGCCATGTCGGCGAATGAACAGGGTCTTGTCTACTTTACCCATTTCAAACCCATGACTCAACAAGTAGGACTTAAGCCTCTCATACCAAGCTCTGGGGGCCTGCTTAAGTCCATACAACGCTTTGGAAAGCTTGAAGACATGGTGTGGGTATTTGGGGTTCTCGAAACCTGGAGGCTGTCTGACGTAAACTTCTTCCTCAATGACTCCATTAAGGAAGGCACTCTTGACGTCCATCTGGTAGAGCTTGAAACCCTTAGAAGCTGCAAAGGCAAGCAGGATTCTAATGGCCTCAAGTCGAGCTACAGGGGCAAAGGTCTCCTCGAAGTCTAGACCCTCAACCTGGGAAAACCCCTGAGCTACCAGTCTAGCCTTGTTTCGAATAACCACTCCATCCTTGCTCTGCTTGTTCTTGAACACCCATTTAGTCCCAATAATATTGTGACCTCGTGGGGGCTCGACAAGTGACCAAACCTTGTTCCTCTCGAAATTTTCTAGCTCCTCATGCATGGCATTAACCCAAGACTCATCGGAAAGAGCATGAGAAACATCTTTGGGCTCAAAGGAGGCAATGAAAGCAGAATGGAGACAGAATTGAGATAAGCCAGATTTTGAGCGGGTAACACGCTCGAACAGGTCTCCAATCATCTGCTCAAAAGGATGCCTTTTCTGGATATGTCGGGGAGGTCCTGGATGAGATGAAGAAGTGGCCTCTACCTCGTGAGCTGACGAGGTAGGAACAGAGCCACTAACTCCAGAGGAAGCAGAAGGCATGGGCTGATCACCTGGAGGTGCAGTGGAAGACGGCACCTCAAGGGGTGGATAAGGGACTGGATCGAGTAGACAACCCTCATCTCCATCGTCCTCGTCATCCACGAAGATGGTCTCGGACTGCTCTAAAGAGCCTGAGATATCAGGCCTAGTCCCCGGACTGGCCTCGTCAAAGGTCACCTCACAGGTCTCTACCATTTTGCTACACTCGCAGTTCCAGACCCTATAAGCCCGCGAAGAAGGCGAGTAACCTAGAAAGATCCCATCACAAGAACGTGACTCGAACTTATCTAGGTTCCCGGACTTCAGAATAAAGCACTTGCAACCAAACACACGAAAATGAGAGACGCTGGGCTTTCGCCCGTATCTCAACTCATAAGAAGTGCGGTGCAAGTGTGCCCGAAGAAAAACTCGATTCGAAACATGGCACGCGGTCGCAATAGCCTCAGCCCAAAACTTCCTCAGTGTAGAGTACTCATCAAGCATCGTCCTGGCCATCTCGACCAAGGTACGGTTCTTTCTCTCCACAACGCCATTTTGCTGTGGGACGTGCGGAGAGGAGAACTGATGCTCTACACCTGTCTCACCACAGAAACTCTCAAAGTAGGAATTCTTGAACTCCGTGCCATTGTCACTGCGGATCGCTCGTAAGGCACCTGGGAGCTCAACAGAAAGCCTACTGAAAAGACCTCGAAAATGTGAAAACGTCTCATCCTTCGAGGCTAAGAAAAACACCCAAGAATACCTCGAGAAGTCATCGACCACGACAAGAACATACCACTTCCCTCCTACTGACTGCACTCGAGCTGGTCCAACAGTGTCCATATGGAGCAGCTGTCCCGGTGCATCGGTCATAGTAACTGTGACCAGAGGGTGAGAAGTGGCAACCATCTTGCCGTGCCGGCATGGAGCACAGACTAGATCTTTGACCATCTTGAGCTTCGGCAGACCACGAATGAGGTCGTGGCCGCTAACTCGGGTCAAATGGTCAAATCCGATATGGCCAAGTCTCCTATGCCAGAAAGAGAGATCACGGGACTCAGAAGCAACTAAACACCTGAGAGGATCACCAGAAGACTCAGAAAAATTAGCACGAAAGATCCTCCCAAAACGAGAAATCCCGCAAACCAGACTACCCGAAGAATCAAGAATTTTGCAATTGTTTTTCTTGAAGCTCACCTCGAAACCGTCATCGGTAAGCTGAGAAACGTAAAGCAAATTGTACTGCAGCTTACTAACCAAGGCAACATCCTTAAGAATAAAAGAGGCATTAATACGCACAGTACCTTTGGCGATGACGCGCCCAGACGAAGCGTCTCCGAAGGTGATCGTCTCATCACCTGGAGCGCGTGCTAGGGAGGAGAACCAACGGGAGTCTCCGGTCATATGACGAGAACAACCGGAGTCTACAAGCCAAACCTTCTCCTTCCCTACCCGGCGAACCTGAGTCAAACAGAGAGTAAAGTCTCAGTACTGGGGTAAATCAAGAGTGATTTTGGCACCCAATACTGAGTAACACGGGGAGCAGATGAAGTAGTCAAGCACGACTGACCTCTATCTACCCTACGCTCTCCGTGACTCAAAGAAGCAGAAGGTCTGTGAGCAGACCTGAAGCTGTTGCGGGGTCCGACTGCTACGGGAGAGCGAGTCGGAACACCGTCAACACGCAGATCACGCCGTGGGTAACTGTCTCGTCGGGGGAAGCGAGATGTACCCTCAGGACGGCGGAAGTCACGACCCGGAGCAGCTCGAGGACGAAAACCAGAAGACTCAGAAAAACCAAGTCCTCGATGCTGCCCAAACCTGTCAGAAGAAAACCTGGACCTTGTGCTAGTCTTAGGTGCACTCAGGATCTGGGGCTGACCCTGAATACGCCTAAGTGCCTCTGCACGATCTCTATGCGCAATCCTGGCGCGCCTGAAGCACCTCTCGATCGAGTGCCCATCCTTCTGACAGAAGGTGCAGTGGTACTTCACCTTCTGAGAGGTAGAAGTAGCACGAAGAGGCTTCGCCTTCTGAGAGGCCGAAGCAACAGGTGGAATCACCTTGCTGTCAGAGATCCCTTGGACAAAGCCCGCTGATTTGAATTTAACCTCATCAGATCTGGGCTCAACCTCGATCACACCTCCTACGATGGGTCGGAGAATAGCAGGTGGATGCTTCCTCATATCCTCATAGAAATCATATCCTAGACCTTGATTGAACTTGCAAATCTTGGATTGGTCTAGAATAAGATTAAGCTTCTTTTTGCCGCCTACAAATCTCTCGAGAGTGTTCATAAGATACTGACACTCCCGAAAGAGAGAGGTGCAAGAAGAGCAGGGAGAAGAGGGAACAGCAGGAGGTAAGGGAGCAGAAGAAGAACCAACAGTAGAGGAAAGAATGGCTTGTGCACGCACAGCCGACTCTGAGGGGATAGTCCTACTACTAGCAGGTTGGTTCACGTCTCTAGGCGTCTCACCCTTACCCTGGGGCTTCTCCCCCACACCATCAATCACATCACAACCAGATTGTGGCTTCTCTAGTAAGTCCTTAGTTAGCTTCACACATTTGTCATTCAAAGCAACGAGTTCAAGTTTTAGTTTATCACAACTAATGCATGGTGAGCTAACAGGATCCTTAGTCGCATACTGAGCCATTTTCTTGTTGTTGTCAATTATTTCTTGAAACTGTTTTGAGACAGATTCAAGTTCAGCAGTTAACTTTGGACAGTTCAAACATGAATCAATAGGCTCAAGTAAAGAAGCACTCAACTCAGCAATCTTGTGATCTGCCCGTTTTAGGTTCATCTTCAATTTATTGCAGTTTTCACAAGACTCGGGCAGATCAAGGAGCATGGTATAAGGTCCTCTAGCAGCAATGTCCTTATCCTCACATGAGGTGGGAGGAGTAGTCTCATCAGTAGTAAGAAGAGTAACAGCCATCCTACTCAACTCTAATTCGGCAAGCAGACTAACATTCTCCACCTTAACAATATAAAGCTCGGAGGACAAACTATCATGCGAGGTCCTTAATTTCTCCATATCACCCAGCAAAGCAGAGCATGTATCACAATCATCACGGGAGGGAGCAGATATAAGTGAAGTAAGCTCCCGTGATAATCTATCTACTTCCTTCTCTAACTCGGTACACCTAGCCCTAGCTCTAGCATGAAAACCACCTAGCTTAAGAAAAGCATGATTGAGCTGGTCGTAGGTGGGACATACCTCGTCCGAGTCAGAGTACAGCTCGCTGTCGCTGAGTTCGCCCTCGAGGGCCATGAAGCACATGCCGGAGAAGTCGTCGCCGCTCTTGGGGTCCTGGTCACCCGTCCCGTCGTCGTCGCTCCATCCCTCCACCTCACTGAGGTCAAGATCGTCGAACGCGGTGAGGACGCGGTGAAACAGTTTCTTGGCCTTCCCGAAGTCGCGGAACTTCTTCTTGCCTTGGGCAGGGACTGGAGGCTTCTTGTTGCGGTTCTTGTCGGTGTAGTCGTTCTTGCCTGAACCGCCGTAGTCGTTCTTGCCCTTCTCCAGCTTGGGGCAGTTTGCCCGAATGTGGTTGGGGCCACCACACTCGAAGCAAATGACTGGTCCGCCTCTCTTTCTGTCCCTCCTCCTTTTGTAAGCATGGGAGAACTTCCGAGCTAGGAGGGCCAGCTGTTCATCCTCTAGCTGCTCTAACTGATCATCAGTTACGTCACAGAGAGCAGATAGGGAGAACCCACAAAGCGAATCGGCGGAAAAACCAGAAGCCGAACTGGGATCGGTGACTAGAGCCATCGACTGCGACTTTGACTTACGAGAGACAATGTCGATCTCGTGCGTCTTGAGGCGCGAGTACAGCGCGTCAAGCGTCAAAGTCGAGAGGTCGGTGGTGTCCTTGATGGTAGTCACCTTCATTTCCCAAACGCGAAGGTCGAGTGCAGCAAGCATTTGACGAGCGTTGTCCGAGTCGGAGTATGTGAGACCGACGGCTCGGAGATTGCTCAAAATCTTGTGAAAACGCGCAAAGCACTCATCAAGGGACTCGCCAGCGAGCATTTCAAACTTGTTATAATCTCGCTTGAACTGGTCCTGTCTCACCGTCTTAATCTGGGTGGTGCCCTCATGGTATGCATCGAGGGTCTCCCAGATATCGAAGGCGGACGAAAGATGAGAGATGCGGTCAAACTCGCTACGACTCAACCCCTGGATGATGATGTTCCTTGCCTTTGCATTCGCCTCAACATCAGCCATGTTCCCGGCATTGATGTTCTCATCGGCAGGAACAGCAAATCGTACTTTGACCTTCCGCCAGATGGCATACCCCTGGGCCTGGATGTATGTCTCCATTCGGCTCTTCCAGAAGGGGTAATCGATGCCATCGAACACGGGCGGCTTGGTCGAGTACTTGTCCGTCGCCATGGCTCTTGAGACCGGTTAAGATCTATGAATTAGAGCTAACCGGCTCTGATACCAATTGTAGGATCGAAATGGCGACAGAGGGGGGGTGAATGTCGTTCGCTTCAAAAAACGCCCCCGAGAATTCGTACACAGATATTGCAGAAACAGAGCAACTCACAAAAAAAATAATTATGCTGAAATCTTGAACACAAGCGACACTGAAAAATCCAGCATAAATCAGAGATCATCCAGTAAAAATTTCAACTGAAAATATCGTTGTTTGATCTGCATGCAAAATTGTTGAAAATCAACCCAAAAGAAAAAGAGAAAGATACTAAAGAACTAGCATGCAGTTTGGACTTGTACTTTGCATGAAGAGCTTTAATGTTGTCCGAATGCTGCAAATAAAGGGCAAAGAAGAGCATAAAAAGGTAAATCTGCTGCCCACTAAAACAAGGAAAGGACACTCAAAGCATGCAGCTCCAAACTTCAACCCGAAAGCAACCAGGAGACAAAACTAGTACTACTCAAGTCACAAGAACTTGCTGGCCGAACAGACAGATGAAGAATGAAACCAACTGCTGCTAGAAAAGAACTAAAATGGAGAACTACAAGCTGAAAGGCATCAAAGCATTAATGATTGGCATACAGGTTTCAGCTTGGCCGAAGGATATGCAAACATCACTGATTGGCATGCAGTAATTTTTTACTTGGGCCAGAAGAGAGACTAAATACTGCAGCCAACAAAGAGATCAATACATCATTAAATGCTGGCTAGAACCGAATTAGCAGGAGATCAAAAGAAGCTGCAACCTGAGGCAAATAAAGTGAACTGCGGCCAGATTGCAAGAACGCAAGGAATTGAAACAAAATCACACTGCACAACTGACTGAGAGAGCAAATCACACCAAAATAAATGCCATTAATGCTGTCCCCAACTAAGGGTAGTGAAGCTCCCTCACGGCACTACAAAATGCCAACACAGGCTGCCGAGAACCAAGGCTAACAGAGAGAAGAAATAGAGAGTAACTAGCTGCTAGAGTTCAGCCAACACCCAGAAAACAGCAAATGACGACAAGAACACAAGAACAAAGCGCTCAACCATAAGAACAGCTCTCATAAACACGCTACGGGGACATACATGATTGATAGAGTGTTTACATCTCAATCCATCCTCTCCCTCTCAATCCTCAAGAACACCAAGAACTACATGGTTCTTGGGAGGAACACAACCCTATCTCATACACCCATTCTCTCAACCACTAAAGCACAAAGCAAAAACCCTAAAACCCCTCTCCAAGTCTTGCCAACAACCAGGAAATACCCTCCTATTTATAGCATTCCTTGATGGGTTTACACTTTGCTTTGCCCATTTTACCCCTCCATGCTTTGCCCGCTAACCCGCTTCCTTTTGCAGCCTCGCGCTTTTACCGAAACGCCCCTGCTGCACCTTCTGGGAAGCTTCCACTTTCCTTGTCTCGCACGCCTCGCAACCACCTCGAGTCCACGTCGTCTTCGACACATCCCGACTGTTCTGACCTCAGCGCCACCTGCGCCTAGTCCAGTCCTCCGTGTCTCGCCACGACTCCACTCGACGTCCTGCAGCCATCACAGAAAAAAACCACATCGCATAGCACGGCACATAGCATATAAACATGATTAGTACCAACAAATCCTACTCAAGCGAGAAAAGGCCCAAGTGACCAACCGGGAAGACGACCATGCGTCAAATCTGTCTAATCATAACCCGACCTCGCCGAATGCCAACCTGGCACGAAACACTCAAACCAAATTCACATAAACCAAACCACATGTCAATTACTCATCACCAACATGGGATTTAGACCACATGGTCTCTCACTTACATTCATGAAACAAAAAATATAGATCTATGTAGAATGCAGAAAATTTTATATGAAACAATTCAAATCTCATAAGAATTGGAAAAAAAAATCTCGCTTTTTAAATAGGGCATTATATTAGACATTCAAGCCACAATCGTAAGTGATGTTACTATGTGATCCCCTTAGATATGCAGTGGCTCATGAAATATATTCTATCGGTTTTTTTTAGTGTTATGCTGTTTTAGTGGAATGAATATGTAATGACTATTTATCTATTACTTATTTTAACTATTATCTCATTGTCCTACTCACAAACTATTTCTGTCTTGGAGTCTTAGACTTTTATTTGGATATAGCTAGTTATTTAAAGCTATATGTCTCTAAAGATGACTGAAATCATATAATTTGATTTGCTCACATACATACACACACATACATATATATATATACACATATACACATACATATATATACACATACATATATATACACACACATACACATACACACACACATATATATACACACACAAAAATATGGAAAATGTCATTCATCATTTTTAAAACTTTTCTTTAACACAATGATATAACTTGTATAAAGGAAACTTTTTAGATCCTGCAAGAGCATGTTTAAGGATTGTCTGAAGCATTGTTGCATTTTATCCCAAGTTTTAATTCAATTGCAGCAATGGATGGCCAAACTGCCAAACACTTGCAAAAGGCAATTTGTGAATATTCGACTAATAAGATACTAACTGTAATTTGACTCCTCTATAGTTTGTTATTGATTATCCTATGTTCTACATTGTATGTTTATATTTTCTTAATTTTAACTAGATTTCTAACTAGACGGATATAAGAGGAATGAACATGATGGCTGCCATCATGTTCGTCATCGCCGTCTATAGTTACATATAGATGGGATTAGACTGGCACGGTATAACACAAATACAACAGACTTTAGGTTGTGTCTAGATTTGATCAGAAATGAGACGGACCAGCACGACTGGATGCGATCCAAAACAAGCCGTGCGCACCGGCACGGTATGGCCCGTTGCCGAATTTTTTGTACGGATAATCTATTTTTTATTCGAAATTACAGAAATATACCCGCGGGAAATTTTTTTACAAAAATAGGCTCCAGTCGTCTAATGGTTGGGCAACTGGAGCCTTTCGCCCAACCAGACTGCGACACCTGGAGAGTCTACCAACCGTTCGGCGATTAACTGCAGTCGCCCCATCGTTAGGCGACTGGAATTCAGTCGCCGAACCATTGGGCGACTGAAATCCGGTCGCCGAACGGTGGGGCGACTGGGGGTGGGATATAAACCGACCGTGCTCGGCCACCGGCATTCTTCTTCGCACTGTTTTCATTCGGCCACGCAGCACAGAGAAGAGAGGGCCGCGCAGAGGAAGAAGGGAGAAGAGAAGGGGGAAAGAAGGAGGGGGAGAGGAGGAGAAGAGGAGGGGGAGAGAAAGAGAGGGAGAGAAGGAGAAGAGGAGAGGGAGTGCGTGATTTTTGGTATTTTTTGTTATATTTTTTGTTAGATTAGAAATTTAGTTTAGAAAAATTTAGTTTAGGAGATATAGTTTAGAAATTTAGTTTAGAAAATTTAGCCTACAAATTTAGTTTAGAAATTTAGTTTAGAAAATATAGTTTAGAAAATTAGTTTAGAAAATTAGTTTAGAAATTTAGTTTAGCAAATTTTAGTTTAGAAATTTAGTTTAGAAAAATTTAGTTTAGGAAATATAGTTGAGAAATTTAGTTTAGAAAATTTAGGCTACAAATTTAGTTTAGAAATTTAGTTTATAAAATATAGTTTAGAAATTTAGTTTAGAAAATATAGTTTAGAAAATTAGTTTAGAAATTTTGTTTAGAAAATGTAGTTTAGAAAGTTAGTTTACAAAATTTAGGGTAAAAATATAGTTTAGAAATTCAGTTTAGAAAATTTAAACTACAAATTTAGTTTAGAAATTTTGTTTAGAAATTTAGTTTAGAAAATGTAGTTTAGAAATTTAGTTTAGAAAATTTAGTTTACAAAATTTAGGGTACAAATATGGTTTAGAAATTTAGTTTAGAAAATAAAGTATAGAAAATTAGTTTAGAAATTTAGTTTAGAAAATTAATTTCGAAAATTTGTTTAGAAAATTAGTTTAGACATTTAGTTTAGACATTAAATTTAGAAATCTAATTTAGAAACAAAATTTTCAAATTTTGTTTAGTAAATATAGTTTAGAAAATATAGTTTATAAATTTTGTATACCATTTTTAATGTGTTATTGTAGAAAATGTAGTGTATAAATTTAGATGTCCAAAATTTAATGTTGAAATTATTGTACAAATTTTGTAGTTATGACTCGTGCTGGACGTGACTCCGAGTGGCCGTACGAGCTGTTGGACGAGCATGTGGACCGCGTGCATCGCGCTTCCCGTCGTGTGACACCACCGGGGGGCACGGACGAGCCGCTGAGCTGGGAGTGGTCCGGACATGCACACCTCGCGTGGCCTGGGGACTCGACCCCCGTTGGACCCCAGGTTTGCACTACGCCAACGTTTAGTCCGATCGTAAGAACGTTCCGTGCTGACCTTCACTTTGTTTGCAGGCTGCGGGATGCTGGGCTACTCCCTCTTGCCCGGATGGTGCAGGCCACGGAGGAGGATGGAGCCGCCTTGGCCGCGGGCGGGGACGAGGCAGGCGGGGACCGATCACGACGCTTCCCGTTCGACCGTTCCCTGCTGACGGCTTTGGTGGACCGTTGGCGGCCCGAGACGCACACTTTCCACCTCCCATTCGGGGAGATGACACTGACCCTGCAGGATGTGTCACTGCTCCTTGGCCTTCCGATCGTGGGAGACGCTGCCTTCCTACCGGAGGCCCCGGCCGACTGGCGCGCTGACCTGCTCGGTAGATTCGACGGGGTCGTTCCACCGGGCGATCACCACCACATCTTCGAGGAGGTTCAGACCCATGGGCCGACGCTGAGGTGGCTCTCACAGTACCGGGTACGTAGTATTTACAATTGATCGTGTCTTGGAAGCTCTTATTTGTGGTATTATATACTAATAACAACTTGTTTGTATTCAGGTGGAGCGCATGGATCCGCAGGCAGACGATTACCAGGTCTCGCGGCACTTGGAGGCGTACGTGCTGTGGCTGTTTGGTTGGGTGCTTTTCACCACCAGCCACGGCAACTCAGTGGATGCACGCCTTATCGCTTATGCGAGGGCGATCGCTGATGGCGAGCCCCCCAGGTCAGCTGGGCATCGGCCGCACTTGCCGCGACGTACCGCGCGCTGTGCGATGCGTGCACGAGGACCAAGGCGAACTCGGTCCTCACGGGCTGTCCCCTGCTGCTGCAGTTGTGGTCGTTCGAGCGCTTCAGCCTCGGACGACCTGTGTTAGACGACATGGGTCCGTACGGGCCCGAGATGTATGCAGGGGGAGACGTCGACCGGCCGACGATGGGTTCTCTCTGGTGCCGTCGTCGAGTAAGTATTATCACAGTCAACTATTTCTTTCTTATTGACGATCGTCATACTAAACAACTTGTCTTATCTTTCTTGCAGGTACAGTTCGCGCACGTGCAGGTCACGCGGGCGTACCAGCCCTTTGTGGAACAGTTCGACCGCATCACAGCCGACGACGTGCGCTGGGAGCCGTACGCAGATACGGCAGTGCAGACCCGTGCTCCTGGCGGGCTGTCCGCACTTTGCTTCCGTGACCAGGCTTTCTGGCTCACCCGCCGGAAGCTCATGTACTATATCTACATGGAGGACTACGCACCCCAGCGAGTCATGCGGCAGTTCGGGCTACGACAGATGCTTCCTGTACCAGTCGGACCATCGCTTCCGCAGAACGTGCACGGGTGAGTGATCGTTTGTGCTAAATATGTACATACTTACTACTGCGTTCGCAAGTATCTCATAGTTGTTAATGGTTCTATGTGCAGGCACAACGCGAAGGGAGTTAAAAGAGGCACGGACTGGTCGACGAAGATGCAGCCTTGGGTCGAGCAGTGGGAGGGTGCGCTCGACGACCGTGTTGAGGAGGACCACCCATACGACAGCAGGGACTACGCGGAGTACCTGCACTGGTACCAGGAGCGGACACGTACCAGGCTCGTACATGTCGCAGACCAGCCTGCCCCACATGTCGCCGCTCCGACAGACACGTACCCCGCGCACCTCGCGCGCGACGCTCACATCCCGGTACGTTACATGTAATTTCAAATATTCCCAAATTGCAATGTCGTTTCAATGATGGACCATTTTATGTCTTTGTGTCCAGGCTGACGTCGGTGCTGCCCTATGGAATGAGTCCACCACAATACTGCAGAGGGTCGCCACTGGTGCGGAGCTGACCCACGAGGAGGGCGTCAGCTTTGTGCGTCGGGTGGAGGCCGCGTGTAGACGTGTTGTTAGCTTGCTGTCCTGCACGAGGCTACCGGCGGTCTCCACACCCACGCCCAGCGCTCCGGCTGGTCGTCCACCAGTGCCACCCCGATCAGCGTGGCACTACTCTGGAGGTAGTACGTGGACACGTCCTACACTACCTCACCCGGAGCAGCCAGGGGGTTCAGCCTGGGCACGACCTCCTACACCGGTTCACTTCACGCCTCCTTCGCACATCCCCGGCTTCCACACGCAGGGGGTGTACGCCCCTCCTCCTCCTACCTCGATGGCGCCAGCTTCGGGTACGCATCGTCCGAGCTCGTTTTTATCCCAAGACGACATGCAACGAACTAACAATATTAATATTGCAGGTACTTACCAGCAGCATGGCGTCTCCCCGGTCCCGGACGATGTGGACCAGTTTTTCGCGGAGTGACCCGGGCAGTTCTCCGATGCAGCATCGGAGGTTCTCTATGGCAGTGCCCTCCCCGGTGCACCGGAGGGCACACAGCCAGAAGTGCAGCTGACTCCACCAGCGAAGGGGCGGGATAGACACCCTCCTGCTCGGTTTACTTTTTCGGATCGTCCTATCCCGTTGCACCGGAGGAGGGCCAAGCGGGGACGTATGGGAGGACGCGGGCGCGGTGACGGGGCACACCAGGGTGGCGAGTGAGGGGTGCTGCGGATGCTATATTATGTAATGAAAAAATACGCGGCATGTTACTAACAGTTATATTATTAAGTTTTTTTTAAATTCAAACAAGTCTATCATAAACAATCCATCGTTCTTCCGTTAATCTTTAATAAAAAAAAAGTTTCTACAAATCACACCTACAATAAACCATAAACATAAACTTTCATTACACCTTTACCGCATACCGCATAGGCAAGATTTACGTGCGTTTGTGGGGGATCCATGCAGTCGCCTAATGGGACGGCGACTGCAAGCAAGTGCCTAAGGGCATCTCCAACAGTATGAGCTAGTTACTAGCTCTAAGATAACTTCTCCAATAGTACTAACTTTAGCACATAGCTCATAACATAAATAGCCTCACATGACACTCTCACATAATCTTGGAATGTGTGTATGAGACTAGCTCTTGATCAAGAGATAGCTTTTCTCTCAATTCTATTAAAATATGAAATAATATGCTTAGAGCTAGCTCATAAGTCACTGTTGGAGATGCTCTAATGGAAAAGCGACTGCATGGAAGTCGCCGTACGGACAGAAAATTCGCCCGTTGTCCACCTCTCACCTCTGGCCTACACTTCCTCCCACTTCTTCCTCCACTCGCTTCCTCTCCCCACAGCGTCGCATGACATGGCGGCGCCCCCCTCCTTTCTGCTCCGCCTCCGCCACCTCCCATGCACGAAGACGGCAGCGGTGGCGTCCCCCACGCCGCCCCGAGCCCTACCCCACCCCCGCCGGAGGGTGGGCTCCTGCGACGGCGGCTGGCCGCCCGGGTGACCTCGGAGTTCACCAGCGAGTGCCGGTTCTTCTCCCACCGCCTGTCCTGCCGCATCCTCGACGGCCTCGCCAAGCTCCGCCTCCACCTCCACCACGGGGGCGCGGGTGGGGGCCCGCCTCCCGAGGTCGCGCTCCTGGCGCGCAACTTCTCCGTCGTCGTTGACACCGCCTCCCGCGGCGCCGTGCTGCGAGGAGCCGCCGACCTCGCCGGATCGCTGCGCCTGCACACGTCGCACGACACCGAGGTGTGTGACCTTTGGTTAATTATGCGCTTTCTCTTGAGTCTTCGTTGCGATGGTGATGTGAAGTGTGGCTGCTCAAACTGTCTTTGTTGCATTTGTGCATACGGAAGAGCAGGAAAAGTGAAAAGGATTTATGTAATTTTAGAGACTCAAGTTGGAAATAGAAATGAATATAATTTGTGTAAATTTTTAGAGATACAAAATTGGAAATGGAAGTGGAAATATATTTCGCTTTGAACGGATGGACGGATTTGTCAGGGATGACAGAAATGGGCCAGGCCAATTGGGTGAAAATTATAGTTCTTATTGTAGAGGTATCTAGCTAGATAAAAGTAGGGCTCTGGAGTGGGAATTAGCAAGGGAGCATTAAAAACCGATAAAGGACTAGAAATTCTTCCATTGTTTGGGGAGGAAGAATAAAAGGACATCTCAGGCCTGCTTTCTGATGACGGTGTTATGCATTCAAGATTTGAAAAAAAAAAGAGAAGCTGGGCCAAATGCTTCTATATGTGTTGCATTTTTTTTTTGAATTTTGATAAATGGATTGAATTTTGTCCAGACTGGCCCATATCTCTAACAACTATCTTCACAAATCAGTTAGGAAGGGATAGTTTTGTGAATCACTAAATAATAAGTGAACACGAGGTAGCAGCACTACAAGCTATTGTCTTGTTTCCTTATGCTAACAAAGTTGTGTTGATTATGTGGGCTTTATAAGAATTCAGAGCAATTGGCAATGGCCCTATTCTTTTGGGCTACGCCTGATGGTTTTTGTCTGTACTTTTCAAGACGATGGCAGACGGCGGAGACGTTGACGCGGACGGTGCACATGGTTTTGGGGTTCGAGAAGCCGTTTGGAGAAGCGGCTTTGAGAAGCCGCTCTGATTGTTTCGTCTTTCGGGGAAACCGAAGCCAAAAGTTACAAAAAGCCAAAAAGAACAGGGCCAATATCGAATACCAATAGTGTAGTAGAGCCACGTGAATGAAGTCATGAATCATATATTTGTGGCATGCATTCTGTTCTTACTGTTACCTTTTGAATTTAGAGGCATCCAATGATCTATTGTGATAAAAAAAAATTCATATATTGTAGAGCTACTTTCTGCTCGAAATGATTGCTTGGTTAAGATCCCTCAATAGATATGCATGATTCAAACTTTGAAATTGCTAGTGATGCTCATTCAAACTGTGTGATTTTCTGAGATTGCCTTGTGTTTTAGAATTGCCAGAATGGAGAATGTTGTGGTTACAGACCAAACAGAGAGAGAGTATGGTAGTGGAGAGTTAGGTGAGCAATGGTTTAGGGTTTTTCCCCATGGCCTGTGTTGTATATATATCCACATGAGGAGTGCTTTTACAATTATACTGTCATAGACGTGGGCTTTGGGCCAGTCGGGTTATTATTAGGAATTAGAGATTGGTTTCCTTGTATTAGAGATATAGTTAGAGATATGATTGGTATTAGATTCGATCTGTTAGGGGGCGCCCATCTATATAAGAGGGCTACCGCATGCTATTGAAGAGAACGAGAGTAATATCATAGTCTTCCTCATCTAGTCTCTCTCTCCTTCTACGTCGACGCCATCCGGCCATCTCCTTGGTGGTGTTTATCCCGCATGAACCCCGGTTCATGACAACTTGGTATCAGAGCAGTCGATCCCTTCCCACGACTTCTGCTACCATGGTTTCTGCGATTCGTCCTATTGCCGAGTCGTTGGCTATAATAAAAGCTAGCGCTAATGGGATGGCCAATATCAACAAAAAGATGGCGGACATCTTCCTCAACATGCATGCCATCTTGGAGGGGATGGAGAATCGGAGGAAGGTGCAACAAGAGACAAAAAGCCAAGTTCATCATCCAACACCAGATCCCCAACAACAACAACCAACGCCACAGCCACCACCAGCTCGTCCTCGCAATCTGCATCATGCGTCCATCGCCAGGCGAGCACCGCGCGTTGCGTTCGCAGCATCTTCTCTGCCGACTCCGTCATCTCGTCCAGCTTTCACGCGGGCGCCGCCAGACTCGGTCGTTGCCGCTTCCCGCAGCCGCCACCGAGCCGTCGCCGAAGCCGCTCCTCCACGCGCCTCCGGCTGCCGCCGCTCGGCATCCGAGTTCGCGACCGAGAGCCGCCGCCGCCATCTCCGTTCGAGGCGCCGCCAAGTCGCCCGGATCCATCGCCGCCGCCAGACTCGGTCGGATTCGCCGCTACCCGGGCCGTCTCTGGCCAAGCCGTCGTCTGATCTGGCCATGCCGCCGCCACCACTCGCCGAATCCACGCCGACGCCGGAGGTCTCTCATGGGCGCCTCGATCCGCAGACCCCCGCCGCCGCCGTTCGGGTCAACTCCGCCCGGGAAGCCGCCGTCAATGCTTGGGCCGCCCCGCCAGATCCGTTGCCGCTGGGTCCTCCCCCGTCCGGGCCACCTCCACCGCGTCGCAACCGCCGCCACCACTGGGTCCGCCTCCGCCCGAGCCGCCGCAGCCGGGTCCGCCTCCGTCCGAGCCGACGCCGCAGCCGCGCCTCCGGCCGGTCGCTCCGCCGGCCGCCGCTTTTTGCCGCCGCCGCCCGCCCTGGGTCGCTCGGGAATCCCCGCCTCTGTTTTCAGCGTGGGACCGAGCCGGCTGCACCAGGTCTGTAAGAAGACAAGGAGTCGGTGAAGGAAAGCAAAAGCAAAAAAAATCAAAAAAAATAAAAAAAACAAAAAATTATTATTTTGCAGGCATTATATCACCGAAGGCGCTACCCCTTCGTCTGCCCTTGTTCCACTTGGATCTGGCTGGTCGTCTCCATCCGCAGCAGGATGCCGCCACCGTTCGTCTTCTACACTGGCGTCGAAAGTGTTCCATTGGCACCATGACCGCTGCCTAGCAGCTCGAGGACGAGCTGCATGTCCGGGAGGGGTGTAATGTCATAGACGTGGGTTTTGGGCCAGTCGGGTTGTTATTAGGAATTAGAGATTGGTTTCCTTGTATTAGAGATATAGTTAGAGATATGATTGGTATTAGATTCGATCTGTTAGGGGGCGCCTATCTATATAAGAGGGCTACCGCATGCTATTGAAGAGAACGAGAGTAATATCATAGTCTTCCTCATCTAGTCTCTCTCTCTCCTTCTACGTCGACGCCATCCGGCCATCTCCTTGGTGGTGTTTATCCCGCATGAACCCCGGTTCATGACATATACCCTTACATCCGAGTATTCCCCCTAGGGGCACTTATGTTATTACACATGTCCCATTTTGGGTCTTACATTCCTCTAACATGTCTACTGGGCTCAGGTGGGGGCCACCCCTACAACAGAGAGCAATCGTATTGCCTTGTGTTTCTGAAATCTGCATTGCCAGAATGAAGAGCAATCGTATATTCATATCGGCTGTTCAGCACACTGTTTGTCTCTGTCTTGCAATTATGAATATGACAAATCTATTGTTTCTTGCATTCACTTGGATAGGTACTTTCAATTCAAGTACCACAGTAGAAAGGTGTGTGTTCCGTATATAGAGAAGTTGTTCTAATCACCCTCGTCATGTTTCCTGTAATTTATTTTTTGAGAAGTTGTTTCATCAATTTGAAATTTCCATATATTTTATGTGTTGACTATACGTCTCCGCCTCATTTACATGTGCATGTCTTTTATCAAAACCAAAGCAAACTATTAACATTTTTAGCAAAGTATTTGTAACTAAAACGGAAATTTTCATCTTGCTAAGCATTGAAAATTTAACTGGTAGTGGACTTGGAAGGAACAACTTGGAGTTCTGCCCATTTATGAGTTACAAGACTACTAATGCATTCTGGAACAGATCCCATATTGATTGTTATTCATTAGTAAGTTGATCAAATGATTATAAACTTTCCTGTTTTTGAACTTCAATGATTCTTTACGACTTCCATAGCTTCTATGTTGAGGACATCTGCATCAGATAGACCAACAACACTGAAGCTCCTTTTAATTGTTCAACATTTGCAATATTCAGTCAAAAAGAGTTCATTGGGAATGCACTTCATTCTTTTTCTAAAATCAGGGTTCTCTTTAGTCCACATGAAAAAAATAGGTTGATGAGTGGCTCTACCTGTTATGTATTGTGAAGCGGTGAACCCCAGAACGTTCTTGGAAGTGATATACCTGTGTCACACACTCACACATATTGTCCCTGCGTTTGGTTAAGACATGATTCCTGAAAGGCCTCCAAGTTAGATAGAATGGTATTTTTAAAACGTTTTTTAATTTAAATATTTCTTTAACATGTTTTGAATTGCAGAATGACTTGATTGTTTTAATTTATTTGGCATAAAATAATGATGAAACTCAACCATTTATTTTGTACTTTTAAGAGAATCCCCTTTCAATGGAGGAAGTATTTATTTATGTTTACCTGCTTTAGAAATTAACACATTCGTAACATATATTGTATTAGCAAAGTGAGATGGTATTTTTGTTGTCTATGTTATGTGTTGAAAAAAATTTACTGAATAGTCAGTATATCTTGGATATTTTCTCCTTTTTAGCCTTTTGAGGCTTGTTTTCTCCTCTGTATACTTTCTGTACATCCTTTTATTGACATTTATATAATTATATCCAGTATGGTCCTCCCTACTGTTCTAAAAAAGCCAGTATATCCACAGTTAATTTGTTTGAAAACAATTGCTGTAGTTTTTTTCATGTCCAATGGAAACCAAAATAATCTTGTGTTTTCTGTATTGCTCAGATTATCTGTTCAAAGTTGGCTTTCAGAGCTTGACCAATGATCTAATCGTCTAGTATCACTGAACAGTGAGAACAGCATGCATTTGATGGTTGATTTGGTCTTCTGTTACAATCTTTCAGCTAGTTGATTACAGATGATAAACACACTATTGAATCTGCCAGTAAAATAATCCTGTGTTCTTTCTTTCTTTTTAGTTTTTAGACTAATCCTGTGTTCTTTCTGCATCCCAGATAGTAGCAGTACCCATTCAAAATTGGTTTTCAGTGCTTACCCGCTGTATAATATCAATATCATTCTACAATGATAACAGAGTGCAATTTATACTTGATTTGGCCTTTCATTTTAATTCGAGATAAATAAAATAGGATTAAAGACTAAAATTATAAATATACTGTAATTTCTTATTCAGTATTTGTTACATTTGCTCTTACATTACTACTAAATGGTAAGGCTTCAACCAACACGAGACAATAATTTGGAAATATTTTATCTATTTTTTATTGTAGTGTGTAGTGTGTATTGTGCTATAGCCTATAATATCCATGTGATTACTCTACATGTTACATTATTGCATAATACAGGTGATCACATTTTGTTTTCTCAGGAGTGACAAGGAGGTGGCAGTAACTGCAAACTTGGGAGATTCACCATGCAAGATTGAATTATCATCTCTGGTTCCTCCTGATGGATTGGTCAGTATTTTGCAATTCAGAGGAATAGTAAAAGACTTATTGGTCTTTGAAAACAGAAGAAAGCTACATAGTTGTGGAATCCCAAAAACCGCCAATATATGTTGTCATTCTTTTTTTGACATGTAACGCCTCGCCCATCCTCTGGGTCTAGAGTGCTACCATCATTGCATAATAATAATACCACTTATAAACATCTGCTAAACAATTTAAGCAAACTCTACTTTTTCATTAAGCAGCGACCACTTACACCATGCCATTCTTAAGCAACTATTCTAACTTACTAGTGGAATTAAACATACTAACAAAAACTAGATAAGTGACGTGTTGCAAGAACGTGAAGACATTCATGTGCTACATCCGCCCACGCATGACGTCCTCAACGGTCACCTAAAAAAAACAATAAAGCAAGAGTGAGTCCAAAGACTCAGCAAGTACATAATGGAACGATAAAGACTACCAAAACAAGAAATCAATTTAACCAACCATAACATGCTCCGCATGTATTGTCATGTTTATATCATCATTCTCCTGTTTTCTCATTAACCATAACATACCCCACATGCATTTTCTTGTTCCAACATTACCATGTCATCAATGCAATGCAACACTGCTCTACATGCACATTTGATCATCACATCGCAAGTACCAGTATTGCCGAGTGAACACCCGTCGATGTTCACCCATAATCTTAGGCCTGCTCATATCGGCACGGGGGTCTCTCCACTCCCGCGGGGGCCACCGAGGTAGGTCTTACTCAAGAGCACTCCGGATTAGTCGACTAGCTTTACTCATAGCTAGAGACTTTTTCACCACCCTCACTCTTGAGTACACATGATGCATATGCAGATGTCCATTATCATAATCATGCTCATCATTAACATCATTAGCAGGTAAGCATCATTGCCCACCTTACTCCATCATCATTACCATCATTTACCATGCAACATCATGTCATGTAAACATCACATTTTCACATAAACATCATCATATCATGTAAGCAGCATATATTTTCATAAACTTTTCGGTCTATCGCTCTACCATGTAGTTGCCTGCCTGTTAACTAAGCGGAGCGAAGCGATGTGAGGACGACGTCGACTCAGGACCTCCATCTGAACAAGCAATTAATCCGACTTATGTTATCATAACGAAACCAGAGATTAAATGGGCGACGACGATACTACACGCATATCCCGATTCTGGCGTAAAATGCCTGGGCCCAGGAAAGTGGAGGCTGCAATGCAGGGGTAGCCGCCATCATCTGGACTGACCCCCGAGGTGTAGCATTTGACGAAGATGAAGATACTGGCTCCCACTTGATGATGCTAGCGGGGTTCTGTCGACAAACCAACATTTTGTGGCCTGCTTGGCCACAATGCCGACAGTTCCCCGTCCAGGAACACTCAGCAGCACGGTGTCCATCACCACACTTGAAACAGATCATGCCTTGTCCTGGGACAGGACGATAGGCTGGGGTCGCCGATGAAGAACGAGGCATTGAAGAAGACGGCATCGAAGACTTGGACTTGGATGATTGTGGGGGACGCTGGCTCCACTTGGAGAGCGGGCCGCTGAGATGTCCCACCCCCTTCAGTAAAGCTCCTCTTCTGGTCACCACCAGAAGCGCTCGAACTACCAGAGGGTTGCAGCCCTTTAGTGAGCTGCATCTCCAACTCCATCCCCCTGGCCTGCTCCACCATGGACCTAAAATCATGCGGTGCAGAAGCTTCCATATAACGTAACCAATCCGCAGCATGGACGGGTATACCTGACCCGTCAAAGGCAGTGGATTGCAACACCAACCACTCACGAAGGCCCATTCTTGCTTCTGGTACGACCGGAACTACAACAGGGGCAGCAGCGAGCATGGCCGCAACAGCGGCTGCTGGCACTTGACGGCGAAGCACACAGACCTCCTCTATGAACTTCTGCAGCAAGGCTGAAGACCTTGCCGGATCTCTAACTATTGACTGTTCAGTAGAAGCAACCTCTGCGCCAGGTGCCTCCTGCTGAACCTCAAGCGGTGGCTCCACTTGGGCATGGCCACGGTCCCGGCCCCGGGAATGGCCACGGCCATAGCCCCAGCCGCGACCTCCACGGCCATGTCCGCGCCCTCTACCTCTCGGCATCTCTATTCAAGACAGATAGCCAATCACACAACTAGCCTACAAACATCCATCTCAACAACACAGATCAACAACAAAGCTAGCGAAAGCGTAAATACAATACAAGATACATTCCCCATCCTATGGTGCACCAGTGTGTCAAATTTTAATTTAATTATTAGTCCTAAGTTAAATTTTTAGTTGAGTAATTAACCTAAGTTGTCAAATTTCTTTACCACAGACCTAACGCCCGCTCTGATACCAACTGTAACACCCCGCCTATCCTCTGGGTCTAGAGTGCTACCATCATTGCATAATAATAATACCGCTTTTAAACATCTGCTAAACAATTTAAGCAAACTCTACTTTTTCATGTAGCAGTGACCACTTACACCATACCATTCTTAAGCAACTATTCTAACTTATTAGTGGAGTTAAACATACTAACAAAAGCTGGATAAGTGACGTGTTGCAAAAACATGAAGACATTCATGTGCTACACCCGCCCACGCATGACGTCCTCAACGGTCACCTAAAAAAACAACAAAGCAATGGTGAGTTCAAAGACTCAGCAAGTACATAATGGAACGATAAAGACTACCAAAACAAGAAAGCAATTTAACCAACCATAACATACTCCACATGTATTGTCATGTTTATATCCATGGTTGTCACGGCGGAGTCGGCGACCATGGCCAGTGAGGAGCGCCTGGACGCCTAGGCGACGGGCACGGCCACGGACGTATGTACTATATACTGCCAAGTGCCGACTCTCTCGCGTCTCCAGTCTCAGTCTCCAGTCTTCTGCCTCTCTCTCGCGTCGTGTCTCCTGACTCCCTCTCTCTCGCGACTCCCTCTCTCTCGCGTCGCGTTTCCCGTCTCCCCCCGACTCCTGTCTCCCCAACGGCCGACTCCCACTCGTCTCCCTCCCCGGCGCCGATCTCCTGCTCTCTCCCCGACGCCTCCCTCCCCTCCCCAGCGCTTCCTCCCCCGCGCGCCACCTCCTCCCCCGGCGCCTCCCCTCCCCGACGCCTCCCCCTGCCGCCGCCTCCCCTCCCCTCGGCGGCGGAAGCACGCTGGAGAGGGAAGCCGGCGGCGGGAGCACGATGGAGGGAGGTGGCTAGAGCACGGGAGGGAGAAGGCGGCGGGAGGGAGGAAGGCGGCGCGGCGGAAGAGAGGGAGGCGGCGTGGCCGGAGCGCGGCCGGAGAGGAGAGGGGCAGACGGCGTACTTGGGCTGGCGGTGAAGCTAGGGTTCAGGCCAAGGCGAGGCGATCCTCCCCAGCGCCAGGACGACTTGGCGTTGCCTAGGCGACGCTGTGACAACCATGTTTATATCATCATTCTCTTGTTTCCGCATTAACCATAACATACCCCACATGCTTTTTCTTGTTCCAACATTAACATGTCATCAATACAATGCAACACTGCTCTACATGCACATTTGATCATCACATTGCAAGTACCGGTATTGTCGAGTGAACACCCGTCGATGTTCACCCATAATCTTAGGCCCGCCCATATCGGCACGGGGGTCTCTCCACTCCCGTGGGGGCCTACCGAAGTAGGTCTTACTCAAGAGCACTCCGGATTAGTCAACTAGCTTTACTCGTAGCTAGAGACTTTCTCACCGCCCTCACTCTTGAGTGCACATGATGCATATGCAGATGTCCATTATCATAATCATGCTCATCATTAACATCATTAGCAGGTAAGCATCATTGCCCACCTTACTCCATCATCATTACCATCATTTACCATGCAACATCATGTCATGTAAACATCACATTTTCACATAAACATCATCATATCATGTAAGCAACACATATTTTCATAAACTTTTCGGTCTACTGCTCTACCATGCACTTGCCTACCTGTTAACCAAGCGGAGCGAAGCGACGTGAGGACGACGTCGACTCAGGACCTCCACCTGAACAAGCAATTAATCCACTTAACATATCATAACGAAACCAGAGATTAAATGGGCGACGACGATACTACACGCATATCCCGATTCTGGCGTAAAATGCCTGGGGCTAAGAACCCGTCATGCAGGTACCAAACCCCCCCTTTTTTATCTTTTTTCTCTTCTTTTCTTTTCTCTCCTTTTCTTTCTTTCTTTCTCTCTCTCTCTCTCTCTCCTTTCCTTTCCTTTTTCTTTTCTCTTCCCTTCACTTTCTGCGGCCGAACTAGCCTCATCCCCTCATGCCTCACTCTCTCTCTCTCTCTCTCTCTCTCTCTCACGGGCGCTCTTCCAGGCATTTTGGGGGCACACGTGGGGTAGCACACGGCCGAGCTCGGGCTTGCCGGCCCTGAGCTTGCCGCCGCCGACTCCTCTGCCACCCTCGCCTTCTCCTCCATTCCCACTTCCTCTCTCTCGCACGCGACTACACTCGGGCACACCGCCGGCTGACCCCCGCCCGCCGGCCACTACTCCACGTCTCTCCCCGGCTCGCTGGTCGGGAGCGCTACCGGCGACTCCTCCCAATCCGGCCGGCAATGGCCAGATCCGGCTGCGCCTTGCCGTCGGCTGCCTTCCCTACGGCCACTCCGCCTCCCTCTCACTCTCCGCCTTGGATCCGGCCAACCAAGACCGGATCCGTTGCCTCCCCTATGCGCGCACGGCGGCGAGGCGTTGAGCGCCGCCGCTTGGTCGGCGCAGCCTACGGGGTGAGCTCGCCGGCCACGGCTTGCAGCCGGCCGGCCACCCCCACTACAGGACGGTTTGCCCCCCATCCCCTAAGTCTATGTGCTCTTCATCTACTTTTGTATTCTATTGTGCTGCACTATGGGGTTGTGGATGGTGAACGTACTCAATGGGTTGGCTTGGCGTGGGTTCGATGGTCGTGGTTGTTGTCGTCCTTGCTCCGCCGTTGCCGTCCTCATGCCACGGCCTTCACCGGCTCCATGGGACGCCTAACTTCTTGCCCTTCTCCTCCTTGCTCTCTTGTGGCCTGGCTCCTCTCCTCCGGTTCCCTCTTCGTCACTATCTCTATGTGGTGTGGCTGCCTATTTGATGCGTGACTTAAGAAGAGAGGCTTGCAGATAAATCTGTGGGCTGCAAGGCAGAGGTGGCAGACATGCAAGCCATGACAGACATGCAGCTTGCCACCCCTCTTGAACAGCTAGCAGAAGCCTGAAAAAGGCAGGGGTACCTTACGAGCAAACTTCTGGCCAATGCTCTCTTTGTGCACTGCCATTTCTACCCTTCCCATTTAGCCTTGGTTGGCTATGTGTCTCATGGACCTTTTGGTCCAAAGGCAGCCCTACACTGTTAGTGTCTTTTCTACTGCGGCAGGTAAGTTGGTAAAAGGTACGAATGGAATTTCCTGCCGGATGATGAAAACCCATAACGCGAGACGGTGTCGACTGCCCCTGGACGGTCTGGGAACCTCTGAGAGCGCTACTTTTACTCGGCTCTCTAGACGGTGCCGACCGTCCCTGGATGGCTTGGGAACCTCTGCGAGCGTTACTTATTCCGCATTCTAAAAGCCGATAGGTCTAACAGCAAAATCCTTCTTTCTTTCCTTTATTCTCTTGGATTGCTTTCGTTGTTCGCATTAATTCCCTTTTCAACTTTACGGGTATTACATGACAGTTTCCTCAAAAACTATTAAGCTCTTGCTATTGACGACCATATGAACACCAGAAACATCTTTAAACTAGAGTTCATGCGGGCTAAAAAAAGATCATGCACGAGTTCATCACTTCGAAAAGTTAATTTTGGATTTTTGTTGTCTGTAGCCGAGAGCAAACCTTCGCCGTTCCCAACGGTGAAGTTTCACTTAAGGAAAATAAACTGGATGAGGGTGACAAAATTTTGTCAGTAAACGGTCTAGTGAAGTCTCATGTTCTGAATGGAGTCTGCACTGCATTGTACAGTGAAAACGAGATGAACATAAAATATCACTATAAGGTAAAAATTCTCTCAGATGGTCAGGTTTCATTGATGATTTGACATTTGCTCCTCTGTGCTGCTCATAATGCATCGTCTATTGTATTTTATAGGACGACTAGCTATCATTTATTCCCAGCATCTCTTTACCATCAAATTCATTATCCGTCACTTGTAAGCGCCAGTTAACTCCTTCAGACAAGTTGAGGTAAATTAAGATGGTGTAAATTATGGCCAACTTTGTGTTGAAATTCAATTAGTTCTACAGTTGCATAAATATACACATGGGTAGTAGCTGATCTACGCTGGAAAGATCATATAATTAATTAACCTCCTAGATTTGTGAGACTGTTGCGAGCAATGCACCTATAACCATGCTTGGCCCTGGGCACTAGGATGCATGGGTGCTTGAGGCACCCTGCTTATATGGTCTGCCTGTACTCTGTTGATTTTGACACAAACTACTGGAGTGCTGTCTATAAACACAAGGCATGTCAACTGGAAAGCTGGTTATGAGTCATCAGACAAAAGGCTTGGATGGGCATCTCTTTGGGTAAGGCATTCACGCGTGTTTTAATGCTAACAACTGATCCACATATGAGGAATCACCTATTCTGATGTTTCTAGCATCCCCTGAACTGAATAAGGAGTCAAGCAATTTTTTTGTTGCTGTACGTTTGTATTGGAAACAATTGATATCTGAGTTGCATCCTGTCATATAGGTTGGAGATGCAGGCGGCAAGACAAAGGAGGTGCCTATATAGATGAAAATCCATTTCATGCTTAAAAATCCCTCAGGACGATATAAAAATTTCAGTTGTATTGTTTGGAGTGAAGAAAAGATAGGACTTTTAGCTTGTAATATTTTTACACCACGCGCACATAAGCATGCGTGCACAGAGAAGGGCAACAAGAAATGAGAATGCATGTCCACATGTAATCTGTTCAGCTCACCTATAAGGCTATAACGCTCAAATAGAATGAACAAATAGTGCGACGTTATTTTTTCCCTCTTTAACATCGTTGACAGGAGTTGAAAGGGAACATTTTATTGGTGGTATGTACAGGGGTAGTATCATGAAAATAATTTTGATGGCTAATATATATGGCACTTTGATTAGACAAATCAAGGTACTTCATTTTTATTATTTTGTTGTGACTGGCTTTTATCATATTAGTGTCAAAGCTGAAAAGTTTCGACGACATTATACTTATTCTGGGTGGAACAGAATGAGACCTCATGATTACCAGGGAAATAGAAAGACCGATGTCATTTTTTCCCGTGTAATTACAAGTTAAGAGTAGCACCAACGCATCAATGGAGGATTCGTACTACTAATTGTTACTAATATTCTCTTTTTGTTAAGACATCCTACTACTAGTTGGGCGGCTCGGACGTCCTCGATCCAGGCGGCGGCGGCGGCTCGGGCGGAGGTAGCCCTGGCGGCGGCGACTTGGGTGGAGGTGGCCCGTGCGATGACAACTGCACGAGTGGTGATGGCCCGAGCGACAGCGACGACACGGGCAGAGACGATCCGGGCGGCGGCGGAGCAGCGGAAGAACAATTTAGGGTTTTAACCCTAACTCTGATACCATCTTATGAATATTGTGCATATATTCATGAGGTCCAAAGGGCAATATATATAGAGGTACAAGGGGGATATACAGAGAGAATACAAGGCATATTAGAAAACAAATAACAGTCCTAATCTATTTCCTATTCTATCCTTAACAGGCCAAGCCTCTGGCACCTTTCAGAGACAACAAGAACAAAAAACAAGCTGCACGCTTGGTTACTCATGACCAACGACGCTATCAGAAAACACACAAAAATCGCCACTTTGTACTCGTAGTAACATTGAAGCAGGCTGCATTGGTTTAATTCTCGCTACTGAAGTAGTTTGATGCCACCCACCTCAGCATTGCGTTAGCATTCCTGCTGGTTTTCTGAACAGCTACAGACTTAAGAGGCCACAGTTGCTGATAAGAGCACATCAACCGTACCACCAGCCATAATCTTGAAATGAGTTTCAAGGCAATAGATGTAGTCATCTCAAGGAAGAAAGTTGGCAATCTGAGAGGCTCTTCTGAATAAAATTCAAACCGACATTGTTGCCGTGTCGTCCTGTGCAACATAGACACAAGAAACTCAGCTGGATGTAATGGTCAAGCTCCAACCATTATTATAATAGTAATGTTGCAAATGTCCAAAATTTCTAAACTCACAGTATTAGGACATCATTCATCAGGAAAGCATATCTCCAACCATTCACACTATGGCCAATGATTTGACAACATGCATTGGAGTAAGAATAAATGTATTAAGTTCACCCTTCAATCACACTAAAGACACTTTTTTTCTTTGGAACCACTTTGGACAAAGCAAGGAGGACCTAAGAACTAAGAGAACACCGTCCCTCCCTACCTCTGAAATCTACCCCATGAACACATCTATCTTTTTGGAAAAGACCGACAATTAATAGAATAGAATACTGTTCTCTTTGATAAATATTCCACCCGTTTCCAACACCAATTTTAACAGTTCTCTTTTTCCTTCATGAAAACCAAGTATTAATCCATCTTTATGTAATGCCAACATGAATAGTAAGATATGCAGTAAGCTGTTACAACAAGAAGTGTGTGTAGTAGGGTATGACTGTATGAGGAGCACGTGTGAAAATAAATCTAAAACCGAAGTAGCGGATAATTAGATGAAAGTACATATACTTACCTTTAGTAGCTACAGTCATACGTGCAGCAGCATACAGAACTCCTATCCAAGCAAAAAAGAGTTCACTAAGTTCAGAGGTGATTGGATCATCTTCACTAAGTTCAGAGGTGATTGGATCATCTTCAAACAAGTTTGTCCGTATGGTCAAGTGGTGAACATACTGAAAAATGGAACGTTGCAATTGCTCAGAAAAAATCTGCGTAGCACAGAAGACAACCTTGTATGGTGATGGGAAACCTTCTCATTTTGAAAGGTCCACATGCTGTTCTCCACTAGCCAATTCAAATTGGAAATTGTAACAGCATATAATGGTGGTAAATTGCATTGCCATCTCGAAGAAAAGAAAAAGAATACATTCAGACTGGAGACCAAGTGGAACCAAGAAACTGGCCTAGCAGATTAGTCTCCTGAAAAGGCAAACAAAATGCATCATTGTTGCATAGCTTCCCTCCGATATGAAAGCATATGGTAGATGTACGTTGGAAAGAATGTTTTATCATCTCCAATTGTTAGTCATTAGAAAATAAAAAGAACTGGAAGCACTAAGTTTCAATGAGCCACATTATGTTCATCTCAGAAGGTTAAAAATACGGTCTAGGGCCTGTTTACATTTGTTTCAATTAGGAAGTATTACAGAAGGACACAAACTACTCTAGGACTCATTTTGAAAAATCAAGCAAAAACAGTAACCGCTAGTACCAACTACCAACTTTGAACTTGTAATGAATAATGTTGAGAAGAATATGATTCTCCTGATAGATTTATGCAAGTTAATATTAAGCGTACCTTTCGTCCAGAATCTGGCAAAGGCTGATCATTTATGGCATCATCTATCATGACATCCTCGTTGATGTTTATAGCATCCCTTTGTGATACCCTACCAGGATTTCTTTCATAAGCAATAATCTCTTCATATGCCTTCTGTAAGATATCTTTTGCTGCTTTGTACACTGCCTCTGATCCAGATCCTTTCTCAGCACATCTGACGGCATCAGCACATAGGACATTGTAACGGCTTGTAATGGACTGAAAAGCATCCTCATGATGGTGATTGCCGTTATCTTCTAATAAACCATCATCCCTAGCCTTCCTTGTCCACCGTTTCAAAAAGTAATCAGGTGGAAGTATACGTGGATCAACTATTAGGAATACTCCAAGAATATGACGGCATAAAATACCTGAGAACTCAAAGTATTTGCAACTACAGTTTGCCATCTTGTTGGAAGCATTATAAGTCACACAGAATGTATCTGATGAATCTTCATCTTTCATGACACTGTATTTGCTTATGCAGCCATCTTTAGTTTTCTGAATAATATACCCCAAAGACTCTGTAAATTCCTCCTGAAACTTACTGAAGACTGCTTTGGTGTAGGTGCTTGCTGCCTGTTTTTCTATTAGTGATGCAGTCTTTGTACTTGCCTTTCTTAAATAAGTGTCCATATCTGCTTTTGCTTCATCCTCATATCGGCTTGCCATGCTCAAATCAAATTGAGTAAGAAAAACTTCCAGTGTTGTCTTCGTATTGAAATACTTCTTGTAGAAATCATTCATAGTTTCTAATTTCTGTGCCGGGGATATTTCTGCAAAGAATGTATCCATCTGGTACAGACGAACCCATTTCTGGCGGATATTGTATATTGCTTGAAGCCATGTATTCTTTCTCAAGTCATACTTATCAAGGATGGCCATCCAAGTTGCTTCAAATGTAGCGATAGTTTCAGACTCAAGAACGCAGCTTTCAAGCTCATCTCTTAGGGTAGGGTGCTCTGAGTATGTATGAGATAATTTCTGCTTGGTTCTACTCAAAATATTCCACTTGCAGAAGCGGTGACAGGTATTCGGAAAAACCTTTCCAATTGCAGCTTTCAAGGCCCGATTTTGGTCAGTAACTAGTGAGCATGGTGCCTTCCGACCCATTGCTGCTAGCCATGTTTCAAACAGCCAAACAAACGAGAATTCAGTCTCTTCCATAAGCAATGCACAGCCAAATATAACAGGCTGAAGATGATGGTTGACTCCTGAAAAGGTAACAAAGGGCATCATATACTTGTTCTTCTTGTACGTTGTGTCAAATGTAACAGCATCCCCGAAATGCTGATAAGCTGTTTTAGCTCTAGCATCAGCCCAGAAAACATTCATCAGACAGCTATCCTTGTCTACCTGTATGGCCTGGAAGAAAGCAGGGTCATTGGCTTGCATCTTCTTCAGATAATCAAGAAGGCCCTGGGCGTCTCCACCTTCCCCAAGAACATTCTGCCTCAGAAAGGCCGTCCCATCAGAGCCCATCATAGTGATCCTATCAGAAGCATCAAGCAAACCTCTAGCACGAAGATACCCAACTCTGCTACAAGTGCCAAGGTTATGATTGTGAACCTTCTCAAGCTTGGAAACAACCCAATGGTCCGACTCCCTGACCACCTCCATCATAGCATTGCAACCTTCCCGCATAGACATCCTCTCGCGCTTCTTTGTAGCCTCACCTGATGATGGCTGCTTCTTTCTGTACATGCCCTCCCTGGAGCAGACAAACCTCTTCATGATGACAACCTCCTCTGTGCCTTTCGAACGCCGAGACCTACCGACCCGGAAGGGGAAGCCGAGGCGCCTGGCGTACTCATTGTAGAACGCCTTCGCTGCTTCATCAGACTCGAACGTCATACCTAGCACTGGCTCCTCTCTAGGATCCTCGGAAGAAGCAAACCCTTTCATGGCATCCTGCTCTGTGACACCGCCAGCTGAGGCGGCTGTCGTCGCTTCTTCCACAACAGGAGCCCCAAGAATGATATTATCGTTCTGGCCAGGCCGGGCGTTTGTGTCCAGGGACATGAGGCAATCGACATAGTCGGCAATCAGCTCGTCGCCTTCGCTCCTCGCACCACCCATCAGTGCCGGCAATCAAGATCTGCACACATCCACCGCAAAAATCATTCGTACTATCGTCTGCACACTCTAATGCAGTGCAGGGGCGGAGTTAAGAGTGGCAAAGTGTTCGGGAAACAAGTTGCCGCTATGAGAACAAGAATCAAATCAAATCACATACGCAACTAGCTGGATGGATCGGAGTATCTCGGAAATAGAGAGAGAGCTTTGGATTAGATTGCTCACGGCAAAGAACAAGCAAGCTATGTTAGGGCTTCCGTACCAACAGATGAGAACAGCTTGGATGTATCTCCTCCTGCCCACTCCACGCCGGCCCACTAGGAGGGGAGGAGAGAAGAGTTCCCCTTCGCCTTCGAGGTGGCGCGGCTTCGGTGGGTGGAAGGAGGCCTCCCCTTGACGCTTCTTCTCCGGCGCTGGCAGAGGAGCTTCCGCCGGGAGGGGAGGATGGGGATTTTGCTGTAACTACACCGGGTGGATTTCGCTAAATCTAGAAGGCGTTCGTATTGCCAGTTTTTGGCTCTAGCTCATCAACAGTGCCAGCTTGTAGAAAAGAAATAGCTGAAGATATTTATGTGTAATTTTAGTTAATATAAATAAAGTTACTGTAGTATATATTACAATTAATTAATAAGTTATATTTTAAAAAATACTTCGTTTAAAAACTAGGTAATATAGAAAAATTATTTACTGTAGAAAAATGATGCCAAAGCGAATATGCCTCTAGTCCGTTAAATCCCCCCTATGATCTAGATGAAGGCATGTCTATCTCTTTTCTTTCCTTTTGCGTAGGATTTTTTAAAACGGTTTCTCGAAGTCGCTTCTTTAAATGATTTTCTGAGCTTGGTAATGTGTGTACACGTCAGTGTGTTAGGCGCTCGTCATTGTCTCAAAAAGCGTAATAAAAAACTATCAGTTACAATCAAAAGCTATCAGCTGTAACCTGACCAAAACCAGCCATTAAAAAGAAAAAAAACTTAGTAATTGCACAAGACACAACTGCATTAGGTAGTTCTTTTTTTACAATGTTTTACTGTTTATAAGATTAGCGAGAGAACCCAATGTATTACATCAAGAATAAAAAAAACAACTCTAGAGCTTTGAAATCTAAAGTGTCATCGAGATTCAGTGCATTTATATGCATAGCTGAAAATTGAATGATACAGTTCTTCAATTTGAACACAGAAATGAGATGTACGAAGACTAGATACTGTATTATTAAAAACTCTTATATTACAACATCAAGTGCTTATTGCAAATGAACAGTCCTCAGTATTCATAAAAATAAACAAAATTATTGAATATGATGCAATACACATATTTAAACACTCCACTCGATTTTTGGAAATCACATGCTTAGATATGCATCTAATACAAGTAATGGGATGCGTTCAATCCGAGCAAAACATATACACAAACAAGAACCAAGTCAACTAAATTACCGGACAAAATCTATGTTTGCGGATATGGTGAGTTTTGATTTGATTGTTCTGAAAACGAATTACATTGGGGGAAAAGTTAAAGAAATCAACAAACCGATTAAAGGTTAGGGCACACCAAAGAAAGAAACACTGCCCAGATAGATGCGAGAGGCCTAGGTGAGATGGAGCAGCGCGCGTTGGAATCGTGTGCGCATTGAGCTTGAGGATAGCTCGAGCAGACCAACGGTTGGCTTGGTTGAGCCAAGCCGGCAAGGCACAGAAGCATCGATTGTGGTGGAGAAGGAGATGATAGCGATTAGCGGCGTCGCTGTTTGTTTGGGTTCGTTCTCATGCCCGAGTCTGAACATAAGCAAACCTACTGATTCACCAGCCTGCCTCGCCTGGCTAGGCTTTTGCTAAATTATTTTAAATGAATTTTTACAAAAATCCTATAAAAATCATGCATTTCAAGTAGATCTTTAGAGGCCGAAAGGTATAGTTGGTCCCAGGGATAGAAAAGCTATTACCGGTCATGTTCTCCGCCGTGGTAATAAAAAAAATCGGTTGAAATTCAAAAGCTAAAATTTAAATTGAGACTGTTTTAAAATCGATAACCAGAATGGTTACTGTGTAAAAACTGGAAAAACCACTCAAAACCAGAAAAAATGCACAAAAATTTGAATTCGAGTTGGGAGTATAATAATTAAAGCATGTTTACCTTATATAATAGGTAATCTAGCACCAAAATAACATAAACCAACATAGTAAATGCATTATGCCGTTATAAAGTTAAAAGTAACCTAACCGATTTTTATATTCTCAGTTTCCACCGGTTTTTCTGGTTACCGACGGTTAACGGCCGATACCCGCCGGTTTTCTCATCCTGGTTGGTCCTATCTGGTCTCCACTTCGGCTAGTTGTGCGTTGAGCTTGGGCTTAGAGCTAGGCCAACTTTGGAATTTACGGCCGCAAGTTTGGCTTATTTGGTTATGAGAGACCAGGTGGTCGTGACTCCATGTGAATGATGAGTAATTGACAAAGGTTTAGGATAGTCGAGTTTGGTTTGAGTGGTTCGGAGTAGAGCCGTTGCGTGGCGCAATCGGACTCGGTCGGACTTTGGTCAAACTTGGTCATTTGGGCTTAGGATGTATATTCTAATGTTTCGACAGGTTTGGACTTCGTCTGTGGTAAGTGTGATGGTATTTACGCTTTCATGTGTCGAGCGGTGCTATTTGACGTGTTTTCTTGTCTGTGTGACTGCAGGACATCGGGTGGAGTCGTGGCGAGACACGTGGACCGGACTAGGCGCAGGTGGCGCTGAGGTCAGAACGGTCGGGATGTGTCGAAGACGACGTAGACTCGAAGTGGTTGCGAGGCGTGCGAGGCAAGGAGCGCGGAAGCTTCCCGGAAGGTGCAGGAGGGGCGAATCGGGAAATTCGCGAGGCTGCACAAGCGGGAGCGGGCGCCGTTGGATTTAGCAGGCGTAACGGGGTGGAGACCCGTTAGCCAAGGCTATATAAGGATTGGAGGGGCTGCATGTCCACTTGAGCACTTCAAGGGTTGGTGGAGTCAAAATAGGCTTTAGAGGTTGTTTTAGCTTTGGCTCTTTAGTGGTTGGAGGACACAGAGTAGTGCTCCCTCTGTTTGTCTCCTTCGATGGGTTCTAGGTGGTAGAACAGAGAGAGTTCATCTCTTCCAAGCATCCATGGTTGAGGATTGAGAGGTTGGAGAGGGATTGAGAGATTGTAATCCTTTATCTTGTTCTCTTGTATCAACTCGGGGTATGGGGATTCCTCTGTATTCCCTGTGAATCAATGAATGAAATTCTGGAGTTTGAGTTCTTCAGTTCGTAGCCTTTGTTCTTATTTCTTGGATTTGTGAGTTTTTGAGTTTCTAGTTGGTTCTTGCTATGGAGGTGTAAAATGGGTTACTTGATGATGGGAGGTTGTCTTTAGACCATTTGGTCAGGTTCCCCTAAGAGCTAACTTGGTTTAATCTCAAATTTACTTTGTTGGCCTCCTCTGTTCAGTTCTTGCAGTTCTAGGGTTTCTCTGCTTCTTGAGTTTCCCTTCTCAAGATGATGTGATTTTTGGTCTGGAGACTCCCTTTGCTATTGCTATCCTAGTTGCAAAATCCCATGAGCAAAGGATTTAAGAGCATAGAGTAATTTGAATTTGTTTGAGCTCCTCTCTGAAGTTTTTCAGTTTTTGTCATTTCTAGGGTTTAGGTTAGTTTTGGATTCCCTTTGAGAGAAGGTCTGATTTTTGGTCTGGATAATCCTTTTGCTATTGCTAACATAGTTGCAAAATCTCATTAGCAAAGGATTTGAGACCATGGAGTAATTTGGATTTTGTGAGCCTTCTCTGAAGTTTTCTTGAATTTCTAGGGTTTAAGTGCAGCTGTTGATTCCCTTGCTGTGTTGACATGAAATTGGGTCTGGAGAGTCCATTGGCTATTGCTAATATCCCCCTAAAGTTTCATGCACAAAGTATCAGGAGTTTGAGAGGAATTTGATTCTTGTGTTCTCCCTGTATCTTTTCAGTTCTTGGCCCTTTTCTGAATATTTGGTGTTTTTGTTGATTGCTCTTGCTGTGTGAAGTTCCCTTGTTATTTAGAATAAGGTTTTTAGTCTTTAGTCCAAAGGGTCTCAGCCGAAATGCATGAATCCTATTAAAACCTCAAAGGTTCAGTAGTTTAGCTTTCTCAGTTTTCGGTTTGCTCTGCCTTCAGTCTTCAGCAAAATGAAATTTCCTTTTTTTAGCTCTTTTGCTTCATTCGGCCAGCAGGAAGCATCTTCAGTCAAGTGCCTTTTCTTTTTTGTTTTTTGCTGATCTTTGACAATTTTGCAAGCAGATCAAACAGCGATATTTTCAGTTGAAATTTTTACTGGATGATCTCTGATTTATGGTGAATTTTTCGGTGTCGCATGCGTTCCAAAATTCAAAGAAATTATTTTTAATTTTCTGTGAGGTGCTGTGTTTTGCATCTTTTTGAAAAACCAGTGTTCGATCTCTCGGGGGCGATTTTAAGCGAGCGACATTCACCCCCCCTCTGTCGCCATTTCGGTCCTACAGGTTAAACCTGGGCTGATGTGCTTCATAGGGTGAATAACTAAATACATCAGGTGGGTTTGGCTGTTTTACTGTCCAAGGTATAAATACAATCAGACCATCGCTTAGGTATAGTTGGGATTTTTGGTGGTTTGAACTGAGTTTTGCGTAATCCAAGATTTGCTCTGGTCTAGTAGCATAGTAGGATAAAAGGGGATGTTCTATAGGTGATAAAGCAGCGACAGACGACGGTGAAAGATGCATGGTGTTTTGTTTTGTTTGTAAATGCAAGCATGACGCACGTTGGTTGAGCTGAACGGTGGATGACAGCATTTGTTTTCCCTATGAATATTGGGCATGCATTGGTAATTTGAATTGATATTTACTAGAGAAAACAATAATTGTGTAAAGTTCCTTGAGTTATATCTAACATATTTAGTAACATCTTTGGAGGAAATATGCTGGGGTTTAATATGTTGTACAACTAAGCTCCTATTCATGGTGTAAATCAACCCAAGAAAACAGCCAAAATATGATCAACTTGATTTTTTATTAGATTTTTTTTTGACATACTATAGCATGCATGGAACTCTATACCAACTTCTTTTTAAAAGTTCAAGAATTGAACAATGCTATGTATAACAAAGTATTGCAGAAGTACTCCACCAGCCCCAAACACAAAAAAATATGGGGACGAAGTAAGGCAATTATTGCCCTTTGCATGAGCATCGGTACCATTTTAATTTCAGTGTAATTTTTTTTATATATTACTCATTTTGGTTCAAAATTTGCAACTTTTTTCAACCTTTTCATACCAAATTTTAACATTGATTTTTGTAATAGCATATAAGTAAGAAAAAGATTAATTATATTACTGCAAATGTGAACATAGCATAACCATTTTCAAGCTGGAAGTCCCTCCTTCCCACTAAAACAAATTATCTCTCAGTCGTTATATACCTTCAGTATATTTCATTTTAGAGTTTTGTGATAATTGACAGTCACCTTCCTCTATGCATTGGAAGTTTCTTGCTAAAATCCTAGATGTAACGCACAATTTGGAGCTAACTAGTCAAAACTAATGATTTTTGGGCTAAATTTTGGGAACTTGGTCCGATTTACATTTCTAGAAAGTAAAATTACCATTTAATGTAGCCAATATTTCGTTAGAAGCAAAAATATATATTTTCAACTTTGGAGTAGTACCCTAGCAATTCATTGTCTTGGAGCGGTATATATCTCAACATTTTCTGTTGCTAAATTATAAAATGAGGTGGTCTGAGTGGCAGCGTAGAATTATCATAGACATATCATTAATTCATATTCTCTTTCTAATGTAGTCACTAGAAATGGTTTGATGCAATGAGCCAATGATAGAATTTGTTAACTTCCACATCTCTCAGAGGAGCGGGAGAAAATTTGTTCCGCTTCACTTGGCACTTCATGTCTTCTTTAATTGCACTGTCACTAGAAATGGTTTAGCGCAACGGTAGAAGAGTTGCTCAATTTCCACATCTTAAGGGAGAAAACAGATTGCTGAAATTCTGTTGGCACTTCATACCCTTCTTTAGTTGCCTCTCTTTTACCTTCACTTGTCCAAACCATGCTTCTGAATTGATGATGGATGATCTGAATCCTAGTTTGGGCTGTAAGAACTGAATCTTATAGTAAGATCAAAGCACACACAGAATTCTGACATGCAAAGAGAAGTTGAGAATTAGAAAGAGGGATAGCCTAGCATGGGGGATGAGGACCACTCTACTAGCCAAGAAGGCTTGACCAAGCAGCCACATTTCATCCATCATCAGGACTAGTTTGTCCCACTGATGAACAAAAAAGTGGGTGTAGACAAGCCATTCTTGGCTAACAGAGGCAGGCTCCTCATCTCCATGTAAGGCTACCCTCTTCACTTGTCTACTCATGCTCTTGTTTGCCTTGGTTTGCCATTTCAGCTAGTCTGCAGCAAGTATTTATAATGTGGGCAAGATCTAGGAGGAATCAGATAGTGCTTGCCACTTAATCTCATTCTGTGCCAGTTTGCAATTTGTATGGCACAGCTCTGACCTCTCTCTCCATATAGAATATATTCTGTGGCATGCAGTCTTTTCAAGAAAACCCTAGCTTAGCCAAATCAGTTCTCAAAGGATCAGCATGCATCTAGGAGATATGCTTCTTAGAGTGATTAGGTATTTTAAATCGTGGTTAATTTAGGGTGTGCCAGGTGCATATCTTATGATGCTAACTTGCAAACTTGTGATCTAAACCATCCAATTGATAAGGAGGGTTATCATTCATAGAGTTTATAGTGTTCTTGGGAAGCTAGCATGGGTAGCATTGACGTCATAGAGGAACACGTTTTCTCCCCATATTGATCGTGCGGTTCAGATCGTAAGCTCATTGCTAAGCATAATTCTATCCTTACATGGGGTCATGATTAATTAGTATATACAATGTGTGGTTTTCTCCAAGTGTCAAAAGTCATTTGAACTTGTTAGCGTGTCTAGAAATTAACAGGGCAGTTTAATTTTTGCTCAAGAGACTACTAGTCAAATGTTTCTTTTAAGAGTCATCAGTAGCCACATGGTTATTTACAAGACATGTTTATTATTAAGATTTTTCCATACTTGTACCTTCACTTATAGATGAGTTATTTGATAAAACCATACCGACTACTTATGGTGTGAACTCTATCCTTATCCAATCAATATCTTAATTATAGCTCATAATGGTTTGTAGTATGCCGGAGCAACTAGCTCTTGGTGCTAAAGTTAATGAAAAATGGACTAGAGAATATATTATTCATCCAATTAATTGTCAAGGCCAATTGCCTAATTGCTGACATTTTCTTAATAAGAATGCCATCCTACAATGGTTAAATCTGGAACAGTTGTTTTTTTGTTTCTGAAGTAAAAAGGATTGGTGCTACTGAACTGACATTACTTCTCAAGTTCAATATTCCAATTTTCTGAACAGTTTTTGAACAAAATTCAACTCCCTGTTTATGTAATATTAAGTATTATCTAATAATGAACTTGGCCCATGTTTTTTGACTGCTTATGCTTGTGATGCTCAGTGCGTAACACATGATAAGGTATAAGGGCCTAAAAGTCGTGAATTTGAACATTATTTAGAGTACTTATGATGAAAATTCTCCGTAGTTGCTCAGAATTTGATAGTAAGACCAAAGGATTCTAATGGGGACTATAACTTGGACCATCCTTGAAATAAAAAAAATGATAAGAGCCAAAGCATCTAAGGTTCTATTCTAAATGATATTGCCCCAATCCATAGCAGAATGTCAATAATATACGAGCAGCAAATTTGTCAAAGCAAGAACCTAGCTCTTGCACGTGGCCAAGCTCCTCATGGAAGAATAAGTTCCATAAAAGGACTTGGAATAACCTTTCCAACAATCCAACCTCCATTAGTTGCATCTTTGCAGCTCCGCACTCAATTGACTCGCATGTCAACGTATGAAGCGTATGGTTCACTGAAACAGAACAAGAAAAACTTTCTCATGACTTACCGTAAACTTATGCAGAAACTTGGAGTCACCTTATGAATGTAATTTATGAAACATCAGCTCATCTTATTTACAAATGCAAATCACATGTACATCTTATTTAGTTTTTTTTGTTCCTTTTCCAATTTTCTTTTGGGTTTTTGTTCCTCTTTCCCCCTGCAAACATGAAGCTTTAAGCAGATCAATATATTCAGAATCAGATGATGGGTAATTTGGCATGATGTATCATGTATTACAGTGAAAAATTTATAATACAATAATGGAAACGTAGTTGTGAGTAGAAACAAGGAAAAAAATCAAAAAAAACAATTAAGCCTATATGTCTAAAAAGAAAGGTTAATTATGCTAAAGCAAAAGGAGAAAACTACCTGACAGATATTCCATTTGCCTCTTTGGAGAACTCAAGGGCTACTGCCCTTATACTCGTTATTTAGAAAATTTAGATTACTGAATATTGGAGAATCTTTTGTTTATATTAAAACTAGTCAGATGCTCGTGCGTTGCAATGGAAATCCAAACTTTGTCTGATGGATCGTAAGGGCATTCTCACCCCAAAAGCTAGTTAATGAGGTGAGGAACTCCCTCACTTTTAAGTTAGGTCCTTTGCCCTTCCACAACTAATGTGGGACTATTCCAACAATCTCCCCCTTCACACATTGGTGTCCCTCAGCCCTTCACCGCCCCTTCATCGTACACCGACGGTCCCTCGGGGTCACAGTCCATCGGGCATTCACAAACTAGTGTCAATTGGGCTAGAGATGTTAGAACCGGGTTCTGATACCACTTTATGGATCGTAAGGGCCTTCTCACCCCAAAAGCTAGCCAATGAGGTGAGGGACTCCCCCACTTTTAAGTTAGGTTCCTTGCCCTTTCACAACCAATGTGTGACTATTCCCACATTGTCTTATCCAACTAAAGTAAAGAGGTTGTGTTTTCACTATACCAATTGCTCATATCTGATAGAGCATTTTGTTTTCCTTAGGCTACAAAGTGGAAGATGTGGCAATAATCATAGCATATAATTTGTACCATTTCCATTTCCAATGGAGTCATATAATTTTGTACAGATAGAGCAATTTCCTTGCCTATGATTAACCCGAAGTTAACTGGAAAAAATGGACAAAAACATCCACATTGTTCCATGGGAAACCATACAGACATTCTCGCGAATTACACATTTCAAAAGAAAAATACGAAAATGGTATACAAATGAAAGTATCCGTATGAAAATTTTACAAACAGCCAATCTCATGGGTGATGATGTGCCATTCCGGGCCATATGTTTCCAAACGGCAAAGTTTGACAAGAACATTATGTTTGCTTCACCCATGGGTAGTAGTTATTGAGTAATGAAGATGCATGCACAATCTATCAATCTCGTATCTCATGAACCCTAGTGAAAAGAAGCAACTACTGAAAACTCACTTCTTCAATCCTTTAACATAGGATTTAATATGATTCTTCTTCCACACTTCATCAATCTTATCTGGCCACCACCATACAGCTGGCCCAATAGCTCGTCGCCCTACTGTAGCATTAAATAGCTATCATGGTCACCTACTTGCTTAGCCATAGCTTTTTCCCCACCTGCAAGAAAAAGATGAATTCAAATTATTAAACCCGCTCAGTCAGCTCTAATAGATAATATTATTATTACCTCTTAATTTTAATGTTGATCGTCTAAAAAATAAAAACTATGCTGAAGACATCATGTAAAAATAGCAAATATATTATGTTACATAATAGTTTACCATTTCAAAAGAATTTCAGTAAACCATGCCCATTCAAATTACTGGACATATACACTACTCGAATTTAAAAACATGAATATACATGCACATCTTATGTAGATCATAACACTACACATAGACAAGCCAATACCACTGAGAAACTAACGGCAATAGGACCAAATGCTATGTCACAAAACCTGGTTCTTTAGTTGTAGTATATTTTTACTTGCCAAATCCATATGCTTATTACTGCTAAGCACATTTTAAAGGACCAGACTCAATCGGCTATATTTTGAGAAGACATTTGACCATCTGAATGTTTCCTCTATAAGATGTGTTATTCCTATGGTTTTTTTCTGCATTAAAGCATTATAGGATGAAGCTATAAATAAGCACAAATTGATTAGATTCGGTGAATAAAAAAATGAAAATATTTGAATTTACCTCTATTGCAACTCTCCAAATTTCTTGCCTAATTATACCACGTATTATAATTGACCACAAAATTCAATGAAAAAGCTAATGCATGATGTAGTTCATGGATCTGAAAACCGATCGGGTGGAACCTTATAAAAAGAGCATGTATGTCTTAACATACGATTGCTTCTCCCTGTATGTCATTTACTGAATCAAACCTTAAACTAAAGATGAGCTAAAGGGCAAACGCGCACAATAAAAAGTGGGGAAATTGCAAAAAGTAAAAGCTACCTTAACTTCAGCCATCTAGCATTGTATGAAACCTTGTCTAACTCTTAGTTCAAATATGGAAGCAAAACATGCAAAAGGAGCAAAACATGAGATCTCACAAGTAGGGATACTAATAAGAAATGGCGAGATTCAAACCTTACTCACAGTTTTTCATCTCATTCCATTACTTATGCTCTAGCTAGATCAATCAATTTACCAATATATGTGGGGCTAAACCATTTGGAGGTTTGAGAAGTACTCTATGGGGAGATCTTATCTATAATTGTATTAACAGTTGCCATGCATGCATACGGTGAGGGTCATGCATTGGTGGAAGATGTGGAGATGTGCTATATGCTTACAGATCCACACCAAATGGTATGCCACTGCATCATATCGATTGGTGCTTATAAATCATAAAACTTCCTAGAAAATCGATATGCAACTACAAAAAAAATACCTTATGCCATGCTGAAAATCAGTAATTGAACTGAAGAAAGTAGAAATTCTACAAAACAAATGTACATATTCAACTTCAGTAAATCACTTAACTACTGAGAAAAGTGTGCAAACAAAAAACTAGAAATCAAGAGACCTACATGAGAAAAGGTGCAGGACCCCTATCGCAATTCACTTCTGATGACGAGGACATCAACTCTAAGGATGCAACCACTATTTCGACCAACTGCACTGTATCTACTTCAACCACATCTTCTCCAATTGAACTTTCGGCTACTTCACTTCCATAGTTTCCAATTGGGCCAAGCTACTCCTATGCCTACGAGCCGAGTTACTTCTACTTCACTGGGTTGTACTATGCCTATATGCCATAGTGCTGCATCACCTATTGTTGGCCCACGGGCATGTATTGGTCGACTTGGCTTATATGGTGGCCAGCCACCCTAGGCAGGCCCGCCTAGGGTGCCCACCTCTTAGGCCCATACTGTCCATGCGGTTACTAGTCACACGTGAACAGTATCACCACCCTCCATTTTCATCTTCCTCATTTATATAGTGGTTGCCACCCCTAGGGTTTGGGCGGGTTTTTTTAGATTGAAGTTTAGCTTATGCTACTTTATACATTATCTTCTTGTTCAACGAGTACAACAACGATGTTGTTCTTCGGATAACAATCCCGGAGTTAGTTCAGTGATTACTGATTATCTTGTTCTTACTTGTTCTTTGATTGCATACAGGAATAGACCTTTGTGGTCAGGTCGATTGTGCTCTAGCAAGGTCAATAACAATCCCGGAGTTGGTTTAGTGATTGCCAACATATTGGTTGTGTATGATTGGTAGCCGAATCATGAGAGTTGTCTCCACCAAATTGAAATTATTATTCTCATTGAAAGATTGGGACACCCGTTGTTGCATCATTCAGCCAAAGACATGTAGATCAGGCGGCAACACACTCTGGCTATGGATACGGGGAATCAAGGCATTAAGCTCATTACAGACAGGGAATGGTGGGGGCGCGGAGGCAGGTCAGGAAGCTAGTCTAGGGGCACAGGTAAGTAGCTTGACATGATGCAGGTGCGAGGAATTGGGACCTAGCTGGGCCACCGCTGTTGCTGTATTGCTATGAATAACCTCGGGTCCCCTGATCTGAACTATTGCCGACACCCATCCTCCCCATCTCCAGATCTCTCACTCGCTGAGGATGGTGACGGGGCGGTCACTTGCATCGACGAGTGCGATGCGGTGGGCAACGGAGGCCTCAATGGTGTGGTGCTAGGCTTCATCGATGGTGAGTACGATGGGCACGAACATGTTGACCAACTTGCCATTATTGCCACGAATCACCTCTTTGTAAAACACCTTGAACATTTAAATCCATATCCTTTGCATTTCAGAATAACAGGAGTAGAACTATATAGGACTTACTTTTTTAAGAGTAGCTATCGTTTGCCAAGGTTCTTTTACCAGAAAGATATGACATGTAGATTTTCTCCTGAAATAAATAAAAAAAACACAAAGATGCCAATCAGTTATGTTACATAGCACTGGCCAAACAATTGTAGAGATTCTTATTAGCATGAAAGCAGAGATTAGCTTAACATAGCTATAGTAAGTGCTACAATAATGATAAGAAAGGGTTCACAAAAATAATTTTGTGTATATCGAATACAAAATGCCGATATTAGGCTCAACATGCACTATTGTTGAATTATCAATGTGGTTGTGCAAATGTTATGCTTTCTTAGTTTCAAATGGTGGTAGTGACAGATGATAGCAAATTCATTCTAGAAGCAAGGCAAAAGGAACAAGGTTAGTAGACAAAAGGACTCACCTTGCTACTGGCATACTTCTCCTAATAGAGAGAGTCCCTTAATGATGCAAATAGTCTACAAAGGTGTAACTTGTTTCAATGATGGTGTAGCTGGCACCATTCCAATCTTGGTTACATTGGAGTCTTGAACACTAGTCAATTTGCAAATGGAGCAAGAAACAGGAGAAGGTCAGTAGGAGATGGGAGATGGAGAAGAACAAAAGGAGGAGAAGGAGAAGACTAAATAGGCAAATGGGCTTAACTCAATGTCACTGCCACTCAAACATGTACTTGGTTGCAACTGTCCAGTATTTCAGCCACGTTTGTTCCCCAATCTGCTGAGTTTGTAACTATTGAGTTTGCAGCCGTTCCCCAATCTTTGGTTGGTTTACACCATGAATGCCAACACCGGCATGTGCCCCTACCTCCAGTCACACCGCTCCCATCTCTTCCTCTATGGTCGCCTCCATCCTCCTCTAGTAGCCTCCCCGTGCCACCACTGCACACGTCCACCTTCTCAGTAGCAAGATCGGCCACAGTCTCCCCCCGAGCAGCTACTGTGGTAGCCATGCTGCATTGTCGAGCATTTGCGAGGCCATGTTGCCACGCCGTCGAGCATCACGTTGGCGAGGCTGTTGGCAAAGGTGACGAAGTCGAGGATGACGCTGGTGATGAGATAAAAGAAGTAGGTGGGGTGGATCTGGGGACAAGAGAGGTGGCAACAGGTGTAAGTTCAAGCTCTGTTAAGTTAGTTTTGGTGATAATGACAAATGTAATATGAGACTAACTTGTTTATTAACTACGATATTGCCTAGTCTCATTTGGATGTGATTAACAACAAATGCAATTTTGAGACTAATTTGTTTATCGATTATCATATTGTTTAGTCTCATTTGGATAAAAAACTAAAAATCATAGAGGTATGCATTGGACATCACATTCTTATATTTTATTGCATTCATTGGATTCAAAATATAGGTTGAACTCCATCAATAGTCTAACTTGAATATATGCATATGTTCTATTATATATTTTGTATGCACATATTTAGGGGAGTTCACTCTGTATTTTGTGATTTCATTAAGTATTGATCCATGTTTCCCTTTCAACACATATTAGGATCTATAATTTAAAATGTATCATTTGAGTTTATGAAACTTACGTAGTTTATATATACTCATGATTGATTTAAAATAAATTAATTGTAATCGGGTTGTCATCAATCATCAAAGGAAATAATTGAAAAATCTAGTTCCTCCATTATGTGTTAATGGTTGGATGATTAATAACAACTAGATGAGTAAGCTTTCCTAGCAATTAATCTCAAAGATAAACACTCATATTCAAATGAGTTGATTGCTTAAGAAGCTTATCCTAGAGTATATAATTGTTACGCACATATTATATACTCACAAATCGTTTTCTATCTCATTATTTGTTAAGATTATCATAAATTACCAAAAAAGAAATATTGTATAATCTAGTCGCTTTATTATGAGTTAATAGTAAAGTTTTGGTAATTAATAACTATTAATTTGTGGACTAACATTTTCTATGAGTTGGATGAATAGGTTAGATTCTACAATAAGAATGACTTTAGATGGTTTCATGCGTTAAAGATCACCAAGTCAAGTTTCATGATAGAACAGAGCTTCATGAGTTGAAGGGTATCAGGAAGAGGAGATGATCATGAGTTGATCAAGATCTTGAAGAGAAGTTAATCAAGATTTCTATAAGGAGATGATCATGAGTTGATTATCAAATCAAGTGAAGACCCATCATGTGTTGAGAGAAGGTTGCTTGCATTTGCTAGTGGTACTACCGGTTGTCCTTATTTCTATCCCCAACGGCTAGTTTCACTGTGTGAGATATAAATAACCCCTTGTGGCCAGTTGGAAAGAAGGTTGCTTAACTCCATTTCATTCCTTTGAACTAGTGTAAGGTTCTCCTCTCAATTGTGCATGTGTTACACTTTGTGAGCAAGGAGAAAGGCTCTAGATTGTATGTGTAGCATCTAGAGGTGGATTTCATATGCACTTGAGCTTGTGCATTCGTTGCATGTGGTGAGAGTCAAGCAAGAGGCTTGACTTTTTTACTTTTAGAGTTGCCGTCTCCTACACGGCATTGGAGGCATCATACGAGGTGATCTTCTCAAAGAATATTGTGAGAAGACCCGACATATTGTGAAGGTTGGAGCTCACCTATCTGGAGCGGAAAAGAGGTACCACTAATGGAATTAAGGTGTTTGGCTTAATTTGTGAAGCCTGTCCAATCATTTGAGATTACCTCAATGTAGACTAGGGGATACCGGTAAGTCTCCGAACACCATAGTAAAAAGGAACTGTGTTATTGTGGTTTTTTTTCTTGTGATCAATTTACATTCAAGCAATTTATATTCATAGAATTAAATTAATTGCTTGTCACCATAGGATTGCAAACTAATGCCTTATTTAGTGCTTTGAGTGTAGAGGTGTTCAATGCAATATGCAATCTCGAGAGCGCTCATGAGATGTGGACTAAAATTCAAGATGATTATGAAATGTCCACCTCAACTGATGAGGATTGCATACAAGAGTGGATGTTGGGAGAAAAATGCTCAATCTCTAGCTTCGACGGTAAAGAATTCACAAGTCTCTCCACATCAACTCATTGCTTCATGGTTAAAGGTAATAGAAAAGTAAATAATGACAATGATGAACCTACGCATGATGAGTTGATGAATATGCTAAAATAGCTTAATGAATATCTTGGAAAGGAGAAAACTAAGTATAAGATTATGAAGAAAGAACATGTCTCTATTTAAAATGATTATAATGTGCTAAAAGATGAGCATAATATTCTCTTTTTAAGGAATACTCTGAACCTAAGGTGGATATAGGAATTATATGCAATTTAGTATATAATATGCCATGTATAGCTCCTAGCCATTGCATTTTATATAAGATTAGCATATCCACTTTTTATGATGATTTGTTTGATATGCCTTGTTGCTCAAAAATAGATGGTTTTTACTTCCTCTATGCTTGTTAAGACTAACCTTGTAGAGGAAAACAAAGAGCTTAAAGCCCAAGTCACTAAATTGTAAAATGACTTAGAAAGAGGCTACAAAGGGAATGCCGAGAGGTGTTGATTTCATCTCCAAGGAGAAGGACAATAGCATGACAAGGTATAATGCAAGACATACAAAGAATATCAAGTACTTTGGATGCAAAAAAGGGCCACTTCATCTCGATATGCCCCAACAAGTTGGGTAACAAGTAAAGTTCATCAATGAAGAGGTAAGCCGGCAATAAGCAAGAAACAAGGACAAATGTCAGAACAAAATATCAAACTTGCTATAATTGCTAGGAGAAGAGTCATTTTTAATAAGGATTGTCTCAAAAGTATCATTCCTAATCCATCACTTTATAATAAATATTATTTGCTTAGGAAGGATAGAAATGGCAATGTGTTTATTAGGAATGTTAGTCTACAAAAATTTATTGTTAGGACCATTTGGGTGCCCAAATCCATTGTTACTAACATTTATGGACCCAACCAAGTTGTGGGTATCAAAATGCACATAAATGCTTAATAGGTACTTAGATAGGCATTGGAGGATTGGCTCATTTATGAAGAGGTGAATTCCCCTATGTGCAAAATGGGAGCTAATTTTTAGGATGATCTTGCCACATCATGAACCAATGCCATCTCAGTAACGAGTAATATTTACCCCTAGCTTGTGTAGGATGAATTACATGAAAATCCTTAAAAAAGGGTGCTCTTGTCCTGAAAGTTCATTATTATAATCATGAACAATATGGGAGTAGCACATTAAGGGGAGTGCTAAATCATAATCATGTATATCATATTTCTAAGTGTGCCCAAATTGATTAAGTGTTAGTATTGGTTTTCAAAATTGAGCAATTTAGCTAGAAAGTCAATTTTTTTTGAAATTATTGGTACAACTTTGAAAAACTAGTTGAAAATGGTATATAAATGCATTTCAAAGGTTTCGGCTCTAGAAAAAACTAATCTTAAGTAAAATTGAGTTTCTAATCCAAACTAACAATCTAGTATCTTGTTTTAACTTTAAACTCAAAAATAGCCAAAATCAATTCTAAAAAGAATTTGAAAAGTGTTTAATACCAAAAACCTAGAGTTGGCTATTTCAAATATGATTGCTATTCAAAGTTTTTCCAAAAGGCCAACAAAACGAAAGTTATTTTGGTTTTGAAACTCATTCAAAATTTTTCCAAAAGGCCAACAAAACGAAAGTTATTTTGGTTTTGAAACTCATTCAAAATCTGAAGTTGACCTAAGTAGTCATAATCTAACACTTAAATAGGCTTTGCCATTTGAGCCAAAATTTATTAATATATATTGGCTCACAAGGGTGTTTATAGCTCACACATGAAAATGAATGTTAAAATTACCTCACATGCTCATTTTGACAATCGTGAGGAAATTTATTGATAATGAGTTTGTTTTAAAAAATAAAAGTGTAATTGTTAAAAACTATATTTAAAAGACTTTTAATCCTGACATATAGGTTGAAATTCTACACAAATGGTTTATGTTTCTTTATGAAAACTTTGGAGCAAGTTACAATAATATATCTTTTCTCTCCTCTAAATTTTAATTCTTGGCATGCTTTTAATTGAAATTTGGTGCTACTACACGGTATGACCGCACATCCTTCGGTGGTACTATCAAATTTTTGAAAAATATGACTGATTTGATTCAAAATTTGTTGATATCCAATTCTCTCAGCCATTCCCTTTGCTTCTCGAACCAAAGTTGATCCTTATTATCCTTGCTAGCTGCCCTCAAGTATTTCTTGACTCTATGTACCATTTTGCTCTTAGGTTGATACTTTTTTTTATAAAAATGGCATTCTCTCTAAAAGTGGTAGACTTTTTATTTTCTTGACCTTGGTATGAGTTTCATCCTTGTCTTTACAAGTACATCTTGTTCCTTTCAAAGTGATATGTAATTTCCTCTCTTGCCAAGCAAAATATTTTCTTAACCAAACTTTCTCCTATATGATATTTCTCCTACATGGTATATTCTCAAATGATGTTATCCTCTTCCTATAAGTGGTATCCCCTTCAAATAATATCATGTGGAAATCATTGAAGATCTCTAAAGGTTATTTCAAGTGGTTTGCAACTGATCTGCAAGCGATACCTTATTTATTCATAATGAATTTAAAATTGATATTCACAAGTGGATTTCAATTCTTCGAGAGAAGATCAAGTGCCCAAATGGACCTTGTGGGATACTAGTTGATCATACAAGTGGTATCAAATTTTCACAAATAGAATCAATCACACTTGGTGTCATGTATGCTCACAAATGGTATCAAGTTTTTACAAATAGAGTTAATCATACTTGATAATGTTCAAGCTCATAAGTGGTGTCAAGTTTCTACAATTGGGATTAATTATACTTGGTATTATTTATTTTTACATGTGGTATCTAATGTCATCATAAGTGTTATAAATGTCAAGGTAATGTATGCTTTTCATGAAAAGACAAAAGAGCCAGAAAAGGTTAAAAAATCATCTATTATGGAGAAAAGAAGAAATATTTGATTCTTGGTGCTAGATGAAATAAGGAGAGAAAATTTACATAAAAAGGAAGAGTGTGAAAAGAGAATAAAAACAAGATAGAGAAGAATCTTTTGTGTGTCAAAGGAAAAAAATACCAAGTGGAACCTTTGTGTAAGGGGGAGTTTTCTTTGTGAAAAACCTGTGTAGTATTTTGGGCTTACTTAAACAAAAGGGGTAAAGTATTAATATTGGAAAAACTATTTTACCTATTTGCCTAAAAATATTTTATGGATCTTGAGAGTGCTTGTGTTTTATTCTTATTTGCTTCATTTGGTATTCTTGAAGTAAAACAGTTAATGATATGCAAGATTAGTTTTTCAAAAGAGCTCTTTTAGTCAAAATAAAATATCTTATTTTAATGGTAAAATTTATGAATAAAGTACTTAAATATGTATTTCAAATGTTTTCAAAGCCTTTTGAGTAAAAATTTTTACTTTAGAAACCAAAAGGAAATTTGGCCTCAAAAGGATCTCATGTTATTTTCTTTTTGAATAAAAAGACATATCTCCATAAATCAAAATCTATTTAGTATTTGAAACAGTGGTTAATACAAAACTCAAAGGGTTGGTCATTTCAAACAATTCTATTGTTCAAGGTTTTTTGCAAAAGACCAACCGTTGAAAAGGTATACTCATTTGAATCTCATCCAAAAACTACTCATTTGAATCTCATCCAAAAACTAGTAATAATCTAAAATGACCTATTCTTCTATATAGTGAGTTTGGCTATTTGAGTTGGATTTTTTTTTGTGTATCTTAGCTTGAAACAGTATTTTCAACTCACATAAAGCTAGGAAAGTGACAAACTCCAAGAAAATCAAATTAAATTGTAAATATGGCCTTGTTTCAAGTTGTTTTTTGCTCCTTTAGACCATAAAAGTGAAGTTTGAGAAATTCTTAGTTTTGATTGAAAATTTATTGGTCTTTATTAAAATCAAACTCTCCAAATTGGTCATATGTGTCTATTTCATATTCTTTGACACCAAGTAAGTTAGATTAATTGTCAAGCTTATTGTTTTGTCAAGACTCTATTTTGACTTAATCTTTTTCCCTACTTTTTAGTGATCAATGCCAAAAGGGGGAGAATACTGTATAATAGTCTTGTTAAATTTAAATTTGATAAAAAGAGGGAGAATTTTCTTTATGAGCTATGACTAATTTGTTAGGGGAGAATAATTTCTCAAAGAGAAAATTAAATTTAACACATTGGGTAAGTTTGTTTTTACCTTCTCTCATGCATTTGCTTTGTGAAATGCATGATAGTTTAATTTCCTATTGCATGTTCATTTTCATTCAAATGTTATTATCGTTAATGGATTTATTATGAATACCAAAAAGGGGAGATTGCAAGTTCAAGCTGCATTAAGTTGGTTTTGGTGATAATGACAAATGCAATTGTGAGACTAACTTGTTTATTAATATAATATTGTCTAGTCTCATTTGGATGTGATTGATGACAAATGCAATTGTGAAACTAATTTTTTTGTTGATTATGATACTATTTAGTCTCATTTGGATGAAAAAGTAAAAATCATAGAGGTATACATTCGACATCACATTCTTATACCTTATTACATTCCTTGGATCCAAAATATAGGTTGAATTGCATCAACAGTCAAACTTGAATATCTGCACAATTTTATTATACATTCTTGTATGCACACATTTAGGAGAGTTCACTCTATATTTTGTGATTTCATTAAGTATTAATCATGTTTCCCTTTCAACACATATTAGGATCTATACTTTGAAACGTATCCTTTGACTATATGAAACTTGTGTAGTTCATATATACTCATGATTAATTTGAATTAAATCAATTGTAATTAAGTTGTCATCAATCATAAAAGGAAAGGATTGAAAATCTAGTTCCTCCGTTATGTGTTAATGGTTAGATGATTAATAGCAACCAGATGGGTAAGCTTTGCTAGCAATTAATCTCAAAGATAAACACTCACATTCAAATGAGTTAATTTTTTATGAAGTTTATCCTAGAGTATACAATTATTGTGTACATATTGTGTATTTGTAAATAATTTTCTATCTCATTATTTGTTGAGATTGTCATCAATTACCAAAAAGAGAAGATTATAAAATCTAGTCCTCCCATTATTAGTTAATGGTAAAGTTTTGGTAATTCATGGCAATGGTTTATAGACTAACATTTTTCATGAGTTGGATGAATATGTTTGATACCACAATGAGAATGATTTTAGATGGCTTCATGTGTTGAAAATCAACAAGTCAAGTTTCGGGATGGAAGATGGCTTTATGAGTTGAAGGGCATCAAGAAGAGAAGATGATCATGAGTTGATCAAGAGCCCAAAGAGAATTTAATCAAGATTCCCAAAAGGAGATGATCATGAGTTGATCATCAAATCATGTGAAGAACCATCATATGTTGATGGAGTTTAAGTGAAGGATGCATCATGAGTTGATGCATATCAAGACAATGTCCCAAACTTGAAGTGAAGATGTGCGTCATCAAGATTCAAGAGGATGCTCAAAGCAAAAGTTTGACTAGCTCAGGCTAAGAATGTATTTCTAGTCTTTTATCGGTCTTAGTGCTTGGTTGGAAGACCGGATTGCTGGTGTAGGTTATCGTACTGTTAAGAGGGGTCCTGTCTAGTTGCTTGAGTCTCATCATGTGTTGATAGCTCAATCTCACTTATTCTAGCTCTCCATGGTATGATGCTATTATGTGCGAATGTATTTTGCACATAGTTGAGGCTCATGCATTGAATCCTTGTAATATGGGACTATATATTGCGAATGTGTTTTACAAGTGTTTGAAGTCCGTGTTTCTTACTCCTTATGGTATGAGGCTTATATTTACAAATGTGTTTTGTAAATATTTGAAACTCATACATAATCCTTGTAGCATAAGATTTAGATTTACGAATGTGTTTTGCAAACATGTTAAGTCCATATATCTATACCTTGTGTCATGATTTTGAAAGTGTGCAAATATGTTTTGCAACTCACTGGGAATCATGGTTGATCCTTGTGTGCATGATATTATAATTTACAAATGTGTTTTGCAAAATTCGTTCAAGTATATACACTTTTTAGAAAAATTGGAACTACTGCTGTGAGATTTGTAGAACTATCGCTGGGCAGAACTACCGACGTGTAACGCACAGTACTACCGCATATGTGGTCAAAGACCGACGTGGTTGAAGATCAATGTAGTCGAAGATCGTGATGGTCATACCAGCTCTATGTGAACGGTCTAACTGGCATGCGGTAGTTCTGGCCTGTATGGTGCGGTACGACCGGAGTTGCGGTACTACCGGGCATTAGTTGCTGGCACATTGTTTCCGGAAAGGTATGTTTTGGGAGGTTTCTCTCTCAAAAAAATCGGTAGTTCCGCATGTGTGGAGTGGTACTACTGCTGTGCGATAGTACTGGGCTCTATGTGAGTGGTACTACCGACTACAGGCTATAATAGCTAGTTTTCTAACCGTTACAATGGGAGCGGTAGTACCGGCCGTTTGTCGGTAGTACTGTCGGTTAACCTGATTTTTGTCCCTAATGGCTAGTTTTGATGTGTGGGGTATAAATACCCCCTTATGGCTGGTTGAGAGAAGGTTACTTGGCTCCATTTCATTCCTTTGAGCTAGTATGAGGTTCTCATCTCAATTATGAATGTTTTGCATCTTGTGAGTAAGGCAAAAGGCTTTAGATTGCATGTGTTGCATCTAGAGGTGGATTTTATATCCACTTGAGCTTATGCATTCGTTGCACGTGGTGAAAGTTAAGCAAGGGGCTTGATTTGTTACTTTGGAGGTTGCCGTCTCGTAGACGGCATTGGAGGCATTGTGCACGGTGATATTCTCAAAGAAGATTGTTAGAAAACCCGACATACTATGAATGTTGGAACTCACCTACCTAGAGCGGGAAAGAGCTACTTACTAGTGGAATTGAGGTATTGGCTTAATTCATAGAGCTGGTACAATTCATTTGGGATTACCTCAACGTGGACTAGGGGAGACTGGCAAGTCTCCGAACACCATGGTAAAAAGGAACCGTGTCATTGTGGTTTGTTTTCTTGTCTGGAGCTCCATTACGATGTAAGTTTCTCGCATGGTTGGTTATTCTAAAACATTATTGGACTGTTGACCAGTTATAGAATATAGGATTGCTGCATCCTAATGCCCGCGTGCTATGTGAACAAGAACCCGAGACAATTCAGCATCTCTTAATCAATTGTATTGTTGCAAGGCAGGTGTGGTTTGCTATCCTTTCCCTGATGAATCGTAGTGCTATCATACCAGCTGCAGACTCCGAACTTTCAAAATGGTGGCTATCTACTTGTAGTGTTGTCCAGAAGGATCATAGGAAAGGTTTCGACACAATGGTGATATTAGTTTTTTTTTGGAAAATTTGGAAATAAAGCAATGCAAGAGTATTCAATAATAAGTTTTGCCCCTTGCAAGATATTTTGGAGGTTATTTAGCAAGAAGGGGTGTTATGGAGTTTGTCGAGAGCTTCTTGCCTTTGCAGCTGGATATTGTAACTGTGTTGCTTTTGTTGGTGTTGTTTTAGTCTCTTATGTTTTCCTTTTTCCGGTTCTTGATTTAGAAAGAGGCCTAAACAAGCTCTGTTGTACTTTCTCACCTAACCAATTTGGTTAGGTGATTAGTTGTACTCTTTCTTCTTCTATTAATGCAATGACACGCAAGTCTTTCGTGTGTTCTCGAAAAAATTGCTCGCAAGGTCATAGCGATCTTCATACTAGAGTTGCCACACCCAATAACAAGCACACTTTTGCTGACATAGCCATCTCCCGATTGGAGCTTGATGCATGGATGACCTCCCCCGGGAAGACTTCTAGACCAGGTATTGTTGAGATGTTTCCCACACTATTCTCACCAGTTGCAACAACCAAGAATGTTGCTGCATACTTGACCTCCATTTCTGTGGCCAAGCCTCGTGCAATGATGATCCATGATTTGCTTGCCTCATCATATGCATGGGACTCTACATTGGTGTAGTACCTAGTGCAAATATGAGAATGTTCAATGTAGTCATCTAAGTATTTTACAAGTTGATCTTTTGGCATGTATGTTGGGGTATTAGCTGGAAATGGCATGAAGGGTAGTGCATATAATTCCTTTTCAAGGTGGAGCTTGAGACAGCCGTATGTGCACTTGCACCATAGTGATGCACTGCAATCCTCACGTTCGATGATGACATAAGGGATCAAGAAATGGCTAAGGTGTGCCACGGTTGCGAGGCCTGTTGGGCCTGCTCAAACAATCATAACATGCACTATCTCTATAATAAACTAGTACATAGAGTATGCTATGCAATACTGGTCATGTAGCTATGCTGGTAATGTGCTTGCTTGGGTTTATATTTATAGTGAGCAAGATATACATTGTTCATCAATTAGGAAGTGTGTGTCATTGCATTTAGAAGATGTGTCCAGATTATAGTCTATTTTGTATTAGTTTGGTAGTGCATCTAACATAATATCACTTGTATTAATACACAACTTATGAGTCAAAAGGTACCAATTTGAGATGGGAGCAACTAAAATTTTAACGTTTATGAGTTGGATAAAATAAAGTGACAATTTGAGGGATCACTAACATGACTTTTCACATGTTTTGGGTGGATGCATGCGTCTGAAAAGCAAAGTTACTTTGTAAAGTTTTGTACATGAGGATACTTTGCTTCATGGAAAAATATAACCAAAAACCATTTCTTTATGGAATTTTTTTTATTGAATTCAAATGCCCTTGAGATGAGTTGTTTCCAAACCTGCCAATGGAGGCATGGAACTTGCTTCATTTTAAATGGATAGAATTTTCACAACAGAATGCGACTAATGGTTTGTGAAATACATATTGGAATATATATATTTTAATGCAAACTTCTTAGGTTGTCATTCTAAATTTACCAAATGGACTATTTACAATGTAACACTCTGACTTAACAAAAGCCCAAGATATCATCCACAACTATCACCACTATCAAATTTAACTAATAGTTACACATTACCCACAACTAGGCTTCAAGAATTATCATACAATATAATCATAAACGGAAATTCAGCAACACATTAATCAACAAATTGAACTTAAGATGGACCAAATAATTACTAAGATGAATCAATTATAAAATGAAACCAATGAACGCACCAAGTAGTAATATTATGAACTATAAAGAGCTAAATGAAACCATTTATCAACTAATATTTGTATCGGTAGCACTAAATTATTTATGGCAATAAGTGTTAGATCGCTAGGTGGAGCGAAGAGCTACAAAAGTGCAAGATCACATGTTCTACTTCCACCCATGCATATCGTATTCAACGTTCACCTAAAAACAACAATACACCAAGGGTGAGTCTATGACTCAGCAAGTATATAATAAAACAATAGCATCAACATTCATAGTATTTCATGTTTTACCACAATACCATCTCTTTCTCTTCTCTTATCATCAATAAACAACATTTATCACAATACCAACTCCTTCTCTTTTCTTATCATCAACAAACCATAATGCAATATAATGTCCACATGCATCTTTTGAGCTCATACTGGTATAGTTGATGGAACGCCCGTCGATGTTCACCCTGTACCTGCATCTCACGGTGTCTACCGAAGTAGGTCTTTTCCTTCATCTGGTGGAGGTACTTACCTTTGTAGGTCTTACTCAAGAGCTGATGCGCACTAGCCCGGGAGAGCCAATGCACCGATTTGCCTGATCTCACGGCGTAGGATCAAGAACGGTACTTTGGGAAAATTTGTAATCCAACGACGAGGAAGCCAACCATAGCCTGCTATCCTAGACAATCGTTAGTCCACAAACCTGAATACTAACTCACACAGCTACACTCGATGGCATAGAAGCACAAGATAGATGCAATTCGCGAGGAATCACAAGAACTCAGTAAACAAGAACACTCTCATTGTTCTTAATAAAATCAATCTCCAAAAGAAAAGCCCTGCCTACGGATAGGAGTAGAGGGGTATATATACTAGGAACAACCCTCCTAACTGGGTATGAACATAAGTCACCACGTTGGAAGGTGGAAGGCCAACTGGTTGAAGCATTCAAGGGGTTTTCTCAAATTCTCGCGCGTCTGCTCAACTTCTGCGCAGTCTTTAGTAAAATAGCAATAACTCTCTCCTTGGAAGTCCAAAAGACGAACTGTTTATTGGAGGTGAAAATAGACTTGATTATCTTTCCATCCATATAGGATATGCATAGTAAAACGTGACAGGTTGGTGCGCAAGCCTTCAAAGAGTCTTTAGTTTTCGCACAGCATTTATCAGCATGTGCAGCTGTTACTAAAATGACCATAACTTTTTTTACACAACTCCAAATGATGCACGGTTTGAAACGTAGGAAAATAGACTAAACAAGACATCCATTGGTCTGGTGCATGCTGGTTGGAAACATTATAATTCGTGCAGATAATGATTGCAAAACTCGTTGGTTTTCTGGACCTCCCTGTTCCTCTCCAATGCACCTGAGTTCAATCAAAGAAGAAGAGGTGGGGGGGGGGGGGCACGACCAAGTCACAAGAATCTGAAATGTAGCTTAGGTTAGCATTCACCTGATCATGTATTTGCTTAGCACGTCTTCTCGTAATTGGTCCTTGATATTGTTGGTCCTTGAGATGATCATCTTCAGTGTGGTTATTGAAGGTTGGGATGTCCTCATCAAAAGCACTCCAGAATAGTTAAATAGTTTTACTCATAGCGATTTGACTTACTCACCGTCTTGGCTCATATGTCTTACTCAAGATCACTCTAGAATAGTTAAATAGCTTTCTTATAATTATTTGACTTACTCACCGCCCTAACTTATATGTTTATGTCATGTCATAAGTGCAACCTTTCATCGTTTTGCCACATATCACATTTATCATCGAATTATATCACACCAAACAAAAGGGTAATCAATTATTGCATGACATGAATAATTCAATAATAATGAGCAATTAACAACCATCAACTATTATTCTATTATGCACTTGCCTTTTCTAGGTGCAATGACTGGGTTGATTAGAAGATGATACCAATTCCGATGCTACCCCTTCTACAGTAATTACTCAATCTCAATACAAACCACAACGATATAAGACAATAATTAAACAACAATATAATGCTCCTACACGCTTCCTAAGTCCATAGTACTCCCTTTACTGGACAGTCACCCCTGCTATCTCGGTGCTAAAAATGAAATGACTTCTAATTCCCAAGCCATATTCTAGCAAACCATACCACTTCTGAAATCTACACAAAATTTTCTATAACTTCTTAATTGGCCACATGCCCAGATTAGATCATCTAACCCCCCCATTTTTAACCCAGAAGATAGATCTGTCATCTTCTAGACAACAGACTTAATGTTTTTATATCTATTAATCTACACAAGCAAACCCAATAAATCATAACATTTTCAAAATCTATAGAAAATTTTCTCTCTTTCTAGTTATACCCAAAAATCAATCGTGTCATTTACCAAGTTAAATTAATAATTTTCCCATAACTGCGTCCAACAACAGCCGATTGTGAACAGTAGTTTTCCAAAATTCATAACTTCTGTTCTACCTATCCAAATTCATGTTCTTGGACTCTCTGGAATTCTTAAGATATTACCTATACTTTTCATGTACACCAAATACCCTAATTATTCCATTTACTATTTTTAATCTACTGTTCATTACACTGTTGCCAATTAACTACAACTTCCCAGATAGCAGGCTTACAAAAAAAAATCATAACTCAAAATTTATCCATCCAATTGATATGATTAAACACTCTATAGAATGTTAACAAAATTCTCTACACTATCTAGTAGATAGCATCATTAAATTCTGCCCATACAGTACTCAAAATCATAATTGAAAACTATATCTAGCAAACCAATCTACTTGTCAAACCCCTGACGAAAACTTGCTACTCCTCTCTCTAATCTCGACATTAATCTCTAATAAAATTAACAAAATTATGAGAAAAATATCTAGGTCATTATCCAAGTAAAGAACGTTAAAACCACGATTCCTTTCTTTTCTTTTTCCTTCTCTCTGTGCCCGGATGCTCTTCTATTCCTCTCTGATTTCCGCTATGTGCGCACTACAGACTCGCAACAGCCGCTAGACACGTGGCCGCAACGATGGCGGCAAACGTCGTGTGCGGCTGACGCGGGCAGGTGAAGGCACGCTTGCGAGCAGCCAGGTGACGCTGGCGACGCGTGGCGAGTGCTGCGTGCGGGCTCCAGGCGTTGGCGCGTGCGTTGTGTCCTTGCGCGCGTGCATGCGTTGGCGGGTGGCAAGTGGGCGAAGAACGGCCATGGCGCATGTCACGCGAAGCTCTGGCGCGCGGCAGCGTTAACGCGCGGGAATCCGCCCCAGCGAGTGGCGACGAACGCATCGCTGGTGATGGTACATGGCATTACATTAGCGCAGCGATTGGATGCGTCGATGAACGACGACGCCCGGAAAAAAAGAGAAAAAACCAATGTGGCTAGGGTTGGAGGTTTGGACCTTCCTCTCTCTCACTATCCGATTTATCATGGCATGAGTTCGAATGCATCTCCAATTCCTCCTATACGACTCGTTTTAGAAAACCAATTTCTCCTCTAAAAATACAAACATCCTATTTTACGTATCTCGTTTTGCTATTTATGCACTGCTCTTCAAAAAGATTATCTAATTTATGTTAAACACCTAAGGTATTATTAAAAGTTGAAATAACCCTCTAAAATTTTAATTTGTTGTCTGATAATTTTGATATAACAAAATTTTAAACTAAATTTAGGGTTTATATAAGTTTAGGAGTTCGAGAGGACCGCCTGTCGGTACCCTAAGAGGGGTTCCTTGCGTGAGGTGAGGTGTCAGCCAACCGCCCAGTGGACTGTCGTCGTTGCGCGCGCGCTCCCGTGCGTTCCAGGCCGCTCGCTTCGGCCTCCTTCCCCACCCCCATCTGTTCCCCTCCATTGATGCCTCTAGGTCCATCTTCTCACGTCACTTTAATTTCCCTTTATCCCCGCACGGTCAGCACCATCAACCACACACCACACACCCCCAACGTACGGTCGGCACACACACCACACGACGCACAGCATTCATGAGGACCGCCAGTTCTAGTAGTATACCCATCCAAGGAAATCGGGAAAGCATAGCTCATCGGCAGTTCGGCACAGCCAAGAAGGAAAGCTAACCAGAGAGCAATGGCGGCGACGGCGGGGGAGGAGGTGAGCAACAGGAGGGTGATCCTGAAGCGGTACGTGGGGGGGTTCCCCACCGAGGACGACATGGAGCTCGTCACCGCCACCGTGCGGCTGGCCGTGCCGCCCGGGTCGGCGGCCGTGATGCTCAAGAACCTCTACGTCTCCTGCGACCCTTACATGCGCAACCGCATGACACGGCACGAGGAGCCCAGCTACGTCCCGGACTTCGTCCCTGGAGAGGTACCGTAGTGAATCCAACGTGCCAGAAAAAAAAGCCAAACCTTTTTGCATGCACTGTTGCTGGTTTAACTTGTTTACTATTGCTGGTTTAACCTCGTGTTTGGTTACAGATTCTGTTCGTCTGACCGTAGCGGTCGGTTTTGTTTTCTAGTTAGATTCCTTCGAGTTTTCAACCGTTTCTTGAGAAAGTCTGCAATTTTTTTTATAAATCCTTGGTTCGGTGAGTCCTACCGGGATAGGTGTTGCCACTTCGAAACTCTATTCCTCTCTTAGACAATGGGCCGTTCAATGAGTCTGCAAAATTCCGGTAAATACCTTGGCTTCAAATCTAGTCAAGCAAGATATCCGTGGAGGCTAGTGGAGCAACATTGGACACCAACCTTACATATTGGTGTTCGTTTTATCCACGAAAGTTTAGCAGTAACCCTGTTGGTTTGTGAACACTTTATTCCTGATCATTTTGCGTTGGCAAAACTATATTTCTCAACTTCTGAGCAGACACCAGATATGCTTCAATTTGGTCAGCCTGCTTTCTTCCGAATATCCTAACTTATTTCTGACGTGCAAGTCAGAACAATCAAGGGGTTAATGAGTGTGAATGAACAATACCCTTCTGTTCAGCACTGCAGTTGGATTCAGTTTTCTTTCACTGAATATTTGTTTCCACTGGAAACCATACAACTTTGCTGTCTCCCTGGGTACAACGATCCTCCAGGTTTTGGCTAATTTTGGCGTAAGCAAGGTGGTAGCATCCGGGCACCCGGATTTCAAGGTTGACGATCTTGTGTGGGGGATAACCGGATGGGAAGAGTACACTTTGATCACTAATCCAGAGTCTCTTTTCAAGATCAATCATCCTGAATTGCCTCTGTCGTTCTACACAGGTGTTCTTGGTGAGTTTCCTTTCGGTACAAACTCTTTTGTCACAAGCAAATTGTCATCTTCAATCCTGAAAACCATCCTAAACATATGTATCAGACATTCTCAGTTTTGATGAAGCAATAAAAATTCATACATTCTCAGTGTATGCCATATAATGTTCAGAGATTCATTTGTATTAGACATTCTCAGGGTGTGTCGATGTACTATTAATTGAGACATTCTCAGTTTTGATGGCGATGTACTATTAATCCTAAACATATGGCTGTTAATATGTTTGAGAAGCTGATCATTTGTTTGGCTTATCTGTCTGGTGAGGTACTATTATAATGGGTGTATTATGTTTTACAAAAAAAAAAAGAGGCTGAAAAAGTATAGAAACTATAGACGAACTGTCCCCAAGTTGTGGAACTATAGAAATGTAACTACATTTAGTTAATCAGGACAGAACGGGTAAGAGGAATGCTTACAGTAGCTGATCAGAAAGTTCAGCTAGTGTACGCCATATCATGTTCAGAGATTCATACCGAAAAATATCTGAAGTCTAAACCATTGTAACAAAAGAATATGACGTCATGCTGATCGTTGGTACGGTCTTAAGCTTTGTGTCCTCTCAAGTATCTAGCAAGCTGTGTTAGGCCTTGTGTCCTCTCAAGTATCTAGCAAGCTGAGTTAGTAGTCATATTTAACAGCTGGTACAGTGACCAGTGTTTTTTTTCTAACTGTGCTTGAACCTTGATAATTCAGGAATGCCTGGCCTTACTGCATATGCTGGATTTTTTGACGTGTCCAAGCCTAAGAAAGGCGAGTATGTCTTCATCTCGGCAGCATCGGGTGCCGTTGGTCAGATTGTGGGGCAGCTTGCTAAGATCACTGGTTGCTATGTGGTTGGAAGTGCTGGTTCTGATGAGAAGGTTTGTCTCCAAAACCCTTTTTTTCTTTGCCTTCTGTTATGCACATCTCCAGATCATGGACAGTTGCTCCTTATGTTTTCAATGCCATTGGCAATTAGTTCTATTGAGCAGTGCATCAGCATTTACATCTTATATTACCTACGCTGGCACGTGATGAATTGGTTGAAGGGGATCTTCAGGAATTTTGTTTATTAACCTAGATTATGCTCCATTACAAAATCATAATAATTTTAGCTAATTTCATCAGTGCCCCATGGTTTAACATATGGATCAGAATACTCTCTTTTCCTAAGAAGTGAAATACACTGTCAAGCATTTTATTGCCCTCAAAATCAGTATCTTTTCACAACTTCAATGATATTGCATTTTCTGGAAACAAATTTACTGCCTCGTCAGGTCAACCTCCTGAAAAGCAAGTTTGGCTTCGACGACGCTTTCAACTACAAGAAGGAGCAGGATCTCAACGCTACACTAAAGAGGTTTGCGATTCCTTTTCCATGAAATTCCTGCGTGAACCAAGAGTTCCCTCCCATTGTGAATATTGTGATCTTGCTCAGGTGCTTCCCGGAGGGCATCGACATCTACTTCGAGAACGTGGGCGGCGCGACGCTGGATGCCGTGCTGCTCAACATGCGGACGCACGGCCGGATCGCCGTGTGCGGGATGATCTCGCAGTACAACCTGGAACAGCCCGAGGGAGTGCGCAACCTCTTCTGCCTCGTCGCCAAGCGCGTCCGCATGGAGGGTTTCTTGGTGTTCGAGTACTACGGCATCTACCGCAAGTTTGAGGAGGAGATGGTCAGGTACCTCAAGGAAGGGAAGATCACCTACGTGGAGGACGTCGCTGACGGACTCGAGAAGGCACCGACGGCACTCATTGGGCTCTTCTCCGGGTGCAACGTCGGCAAGCAGCTGGTCGCCGTTGCGCGAGAGTGACGTCAGAATTGAGGAGGGTTTTGTTGCGTAGTAAAGCTAATGTATGTCCAGAAATCGGAATTCAGATGGGTATTTAGGGCCTGTTTGGGACTGCTCCGCTCCAGCTTTTTTAACTCTGCTTCAAACTTATCTAGTCAAACGGGTTCAACTTCAAGAACTCTGCTCCAAGAAAAAGGTGGAGTTGAAGACCTACTCCATATTTTTTCTGGAGCTCCTCAAGGCGTACTCCAGAAACTGAAGTTTTGTATCTCCTCATGGAGTTGGGAGAAAATTACCCACCACTGCCATTACACAATTCCTCTCCTCCGTACCGATTCGATTTCTTTTCCTTCTCCACACCCACCCGCGCGTGTGAGCTCCTCCCCTTCCCTTGCGCGCGAGATCGCTGCACGAGCTCCTCTCCTCCGTACCGATTACTGCACGAGCTCCTCCCCTTCCCTCGCGCGCGTGATCGCTGCCGCTGCGCGTGCAGCCAGTTGCTACGCCGTAGACTCTTCGGTCTCTGCCGGCGACGTAGGCGCCCGCGACGGCACGCTCGCCATCCTCGCCAGCGGCGACGAGGTCATGGTGGCCTGGCTCACCCCGCTCTTCGCTCACCTCGGCCGCTGCCACCGCCATCCGCCGACTCCTGCTCACCGGCGTCAGCTCCAGCAACCGCATCCCACCCCTCACCGTCAAGCTCCTCCACGCCCGCCTCCTCCGCCTCGACCTCCTCGCCCACCTCTGCCCGCTCCTCCTCCGCGCCCTCTCCTCCTCGGGCTTCCACATCCACGCCCTCCGCCTCCACTCCCTCCTCCCCAGCCCCTCCCACCTCACCTTTCCCCTCGCCCTCAAGGCCGCCTCCCGCCTCGCCGACCCGCTCCCCGCCGGAGAGCAGCTCCACGCCTGCTCCCTCAAGCTCCCCTCCCACGCCAATCCCCACGTCCTCACCTCCCTCCTCAATCTGTACGCAAAATGCGGCCTCTTGCACCACGCACAGAGGGTGTTCGACGAAATGCCCCACCCCAACACCGTTTCTTGGATCCTCACTGCCTGCTCCCGGGTCGCGGATTTGGCCACCGGGAGGCAGTGTGGAGGGCCGCAGAGCACGACGGGATTGCAGGGAGCGTGTTTGTGGCAACCGCAGTGGTGGACTTGTTCGTCAAGTGCGGCGAGATGGCCAAGGCAAGGGCGGTGTTTGACAAGATGCAGGAGAGGGATGTAGTGGCTTGCGCTGATCGATATGTATGCCAAGTGTGGCAACACAGGGGGGGCATGGGAAGTATTCAGGCAGATGAGGAAGAGGGACATCGTTGTTTGGAATGCAATGATCTTGGGGCTCGGCATGACTGGCCGTGGGAAGATTGCATTTGCCCTTGTCGGTCAGATGGAGATCATTGTTCGAGATAACAACCGGTTTCATTGTTTTAGAGATGGATGGTGCTCTTGCAATGACTACTGGTAGAATTAGAAAACAATGTCTTGTTGCCATTTTGAGCAGCATGGAGACTTGAAGACCTCTCCATTTTCAGTTGTTATAAAACTGTAGTTAGCTAGAGTTGTGGTTGCAGCATCGAAGACTATAAGGTCGATGATATTATAATGTGAAAAAGATAAACAAGTTACCTCCAAATCAGCTCTCTGGATCCTGTTTAGGGCTGTTGCAACTTATCTATCATGCACGTTGCAATTTATGGGACAAAAGGATAGAATTATTTGACCAAAATATTTGTTTTTTGGTTTTCTCGAATAAATTAATTGCGATTATAATATTTTACATCATATTTCAATTGGCAACAAAAAAAATTCAGTTACATATGTTTCGCAGACATCAAAACATACACCAAACATCATTCAGGGGCACATTGGACCTTTCTCAGGGAAACCTCACATTCCTGGAGCTGGAGCTAGCTGCGTGCCAAACAGGACCACCTGCTCTAGGAACTCCACAGTGGAGCTGCTCCATGGTGGAGTTGGTGGAGCAGAGCAGTCCCAAACAGGCCCTTAGTCTGGTTTGCCAGTCTTTGGGTTGCAGTTGATGTTTTATGTCAGATAGTTAGCATTGTGTTTGGTGATCCTACCTGAATTTGCAAGCGCTGACTTTTGCATTGTAGATTCCTTCTCTCGTCAGAAGAATGTATGGTGATAATGAATCATCAGTGATAGATTCTCCGTCTCAAAAAGATAAAATTGTCTTTTCTATTGGTGTTGAGACATGGCCCGTGCGGGGGGAGTTGTATCCTCTGCCTTTGGCATGGAAAGGCAAAGAATTATAGGAGTGTGCCGTTGATGTGCTTTCTGACCGTTGGATGAAGACCCGGATGGCCTGGATCAAGGTTCGTGAGATATTAGCGGAAGGACAACAAATTCTCCTGTGGTGTGATCTCTGGCGTTGGATTCTGATCCAACAGCCTCTAAAGTCTTGCCGTGCGGAGTCAGCAGGTGAGCGACCGAGAAAAGGGCATCCCAGACAGTGGGATTCAGGTGTATCTTGCATTGAGGGCCCACATGTCAGCTGGTTCTACGGTTAATTGGGCAGGGTAGTAGTGGGATGTACGCACGACCGTTATCCTACTCGGCAAAATGTTGATGCCCACTATGTACGCGCGGGCGCCAGAATAGAAACACACCACTACTTTTATTGTAAGGAATGTTTATACAACATTCGACTATTTTTTAAGACAAAAACAGTCAGATTGATCTGGGGCGTTAGATCTCCATCCAACGTATGTTCTAAAAAATAGTCGAATATTGTATAGACATTCCCTTACATGTGGAAGTTGTGTCAGAGTTGTCGATGTGGCTCTTAAGGGAATACTTGCTAAGGGTAACAAGAAAAAATTCTTGTTGTTGTTAGTGCAGAAATCAAACACAAGGGGGCGAACGTCGGTTGTGCTACAGGTCGGCATCCACAAGAGTGAACGTGACACGAGGGGTTTATACAGGGTTGGGGGGTCCAAGAGGACCACCCTACCCCTGTTGGTAGCCTACGAGGGCTTTGTTGCACGAGGGGTCCTCTTGATGGCACACCGGTTGAGATATCTATTTGTATATCTTTTGAGCTCAAGTTACAATAAGAGATACATAGGATATCTATAGACCACTTAGGCCTATACAAATGACCGAAATACCCCTCATGGAGATAGCTATTCTCTAGTTACAAACGAGGGGTATGATCGTCTTTTCAAGGTATAATAGTAGCTCTTTGATCTGTACATTGCATGATTAGTCGAGGACCGCTCGGTATGCGCGTTGTTAGATGACAAGTGGCCCCAAAATCCCTAGGCGTGGTCTTGGGCTAGATGAGCTCTGTCTTCCCTAGGAGGCCATTTGCTGCCCCTTCAACACTAGCCCTCTGCCCCTTAACACTAGAGGAATCTCTCAAAGGGGTAGTTCTGAGCAGCCCTTCTTGGCTTGTTGGGGTTGATTTTTAGCTAAAATATGGTGTGATGCCGGAGCTATCCTGTGCTAACCTCCGGTAGGTGTTTCTAAGCTACATAAAAATCCAGCTGAGCACCAAGTCACTAGGTTGTGCACTTGCCTACGTAGGCAAGCCTTTGGCTAGTGCTCCTTTGGGCCACTAGAATAGGCCTACCTGGGTTAGTGCCTTGTTGGGCCATTCGACTTGGCCCACTTGTCATTCGAAGGGAAGGGACTAGGTGACCCCTTTTCTTCACACCTCCTCTTCATAGGCGCTGGCTCCTTGTCATGGTGCAAGACCAGCTAGAGAACACCAAGAAAATAGGGGAAAAGTGGGATCTCAGGCTTCACAACAAGTCCCGAGTAGGAAAAGCCCCTGGGCATGACTAGTGTCACTTGGCCATGATTGGCATGCGAGGTGATGAGAGTAGCCGCCACGCGGCCACCGATGCCACCTACGAAGAGTAGGAGATAACATGGACCAAGCCTACGTAGCCCAAACCATAGGTCTCGCTTTGGTCACAGAGCACGAGGTACTTGAGGAAGCTAGCATTTTCTGATGGACAATGGACAAGGGTGCAACAGTATCACCAACAGCTTGAAGCTGACGATGCCTCCTTGGGGCAAAACTATTCCTGATCCATCGACGAGAAAGAAGGCCAAGATGTTGGCTTCACAGGGCACTGCTAGGGGCCTCCCTCTAAAGAGTCAACTAAAGAAGAAGCCCTCTGCTGCGGAAGTGAGGCCTCCTACAATGGGAGCAAAGTCTCCCCTCATGGGTGGTTTCCAACCCCGAGCTACTGGTGCCACACAACCCCCACAAGGCATCCTCCATGCCCTGCTACCCCCATCCATGCATTGAGCAAGAGGAAGCATCAGGATCCCAAGGTACTTTAGAGGTCACCTTCGCAAAAGAGGAAGATGCAATCCCCAGATGGTGATCCGCCTCATGTTCTCATTGCTGAGCCTAGAAGTGGGGTTAATGGGGAGTCTTCTTAGAGGCACATGACTTCTCAGGCCACACGTTCTTCTTTGAGCTCTGGCACCTTGCTCCCCTAGCCTCCAGCTCCACTGGGTCCCTCGTATGTGCGGTGGAAGAGCAGCTAAACGAGGGAGAGTTGGGGTTGACTCCTTGCAGTGGCTTAGAGACACTTGCTATTCAGTACAATGATGCCTTCAATTATCTCTTTGCTAATGGGGGAACATGAGTTTTCTTTTCCTTCTTAGGTTTTTCCAGTCGTTTGCCGCCTTTCTTGCCTTTTGCTCATTAATACTCCTTGTTGTGCTAAATGTTACTAAGACAGTGGCGCAAGTTGGTGACGTGGAGAAGGCAATGCCTAAGGTCAAGGGCCTGAGAGGCGAGAAGGTCCCTCTTGGCCTCAAGGTTCAAGCAGTGGAGGATCATGATGGGGCCATGAGCTACTCCTCCAGTTAGTTGCCCTCTTACGTAGTTTCGTACATTGATGATGATGATGTAGTAGTGCAAGTTCATCATCTACCTGAGGAGTGTGTTAGCAAGTACATGGCTTGCTTTCACGGTACATGGATGTTGGGGAGTTTGCCCTGCTTCTTAAAGATTGGTTGGATACTGTTGTAAACCTCTACTTTTAGGTACCCTTGTAACAATTACTTTCTTTTGTCTAGCACTTTATTTCTTCTAATGTCAGCATTTATGCATCCACTACAGGCCACTTCTATCTTCAACATCATAAGGGACGAAGCCCTCCAGATGATAGAAGAGATGTTCTAAAAGGCAGTGACTGAAGCTCAGCAAAGGGCCTCATAGATGGATGATGAGATACTAAGGGCCGCAGAGGAGAACCTGAAGGCTATAGGAAAAAGCTACAAGTTGTTGAAGAGAAGTTGATAGTTACTAAGGAAAAGATGAAGGTTTCTGAGGAGAAGGCAAAGGTCATTCACCAAGTAAATGTGAGTTGGAGGAGGATGTGACTAAGTCTTGGCAGCAACTGAACCACTTCTACGGACTATAGAAGACAATCCTTATTGCTCAGAAGTCCCTAGAGTGCATAGGGGCTAAGGTCACCCCAGTCCCATCAGGATTGATGAAACTAGAGGGGTGGGTCCCTCTCCTTGAGGAGTGAGTCGTCTTGTCTACTAAGGCTACTAAGGACTAAAGTCAGTCCTTCGCCACAATGGCTTTGATGACCGTGGCCCCTACCATTTCCCATCGCTATGATAGCTCAGGCAAGGAGGCAGTGTGAGAGGGCCTTCGTGGTATTTTCGTTTCAGACATGAGGAAGGCATCCCCAGGGGAGCAAGCCGTGTTGAGACCTTTAGCTACAGAATTTGTGAACAGTGTTGCTTCATCACTAGTTCCAAAAGTTCCTACACCTTCACCGATAGACGGCGGGTGTGATGATCTAGCAAGTGTATGACTCCCTGCTGACATGTTCTGCTTAGTAGAGATCAGTTGTGATATCATGTAGACTTGCTTAGTGTCTTTTTTAGTGGATGATATATACCTGATAACTTATGTAGCATCTAATATGAGAGCATGATTATGTTTGCATTTTTTCTATTATGAAAATGACAAGGTAATGTTATGTTTTATTCAAGATATGTTTAAGAAGGCAATTGGCATCAAGTATGAGCAATGTGTGTAGAGGAGCCAAACACTTGTGCGATCTAACCCTGCCTAAAAAAATAGACCGCGGGAGGTGAGTGGTTTAGTAGTGGGTACCATCGCCGCTAGGTGCTCTAATCCCTGGATAGGCCTCCCTTTTGCCTTAGTCTTAGCTGAGTGAGGTGTTAGGGAGTTTTAGAATCCTTTGAAAGGTGTAGGCACCTTTCCATGTTTAGGATATTTTTGACACTACCTGCGTGGCCCTTGGTAGACCGAATGTGATAAGGGCATGCGTCTATGCCTATTGGGAGGGGATGTCTCCCAAAACTTATCAAGGTTCTTAGCCTGCATGACTATTTTGTTTGCAAATGAGCACTCTGGAGGGCATGTGAATATGTTAGGTGCGGTCGGCCTTTGCCTGCATTGGGGCAAGGCGAGAGATGACCCGGGGGGCCGTTTGACACATGGCTCGGAGGCTAAAGGGGGGTTAAATCCTTAGCACATCCATTGACTTGGGCTCTAGGCCCAACCTGTCACTTGTGCCCTACTCCAGCAGGGCATAAGTCGCCATAGCGAAGGCGACGAATGCCCAAGCCACCTTGGTCTTTTGCTAGGGGAAACCACAGGGGAAAAAAGACATACATGAGATAGGTTTGTCTCTTAACAAAAATGTGTTAAGGAGCAGCTCTTGGATCAGGCCTTGGTTGTGCAAGAGGAACAAGCATGCGAAAATCTCATATCTTCATTGCATTAAGCTGGGTAATGTTCACATCATGAAAGGTGCCACAAGGGGCCTACAATAGAGCTTTAAATGTAAAACTTGTGAAGCTTGTTTGTATTCTACGCATACTTTAGTTGCTTGTCTTCCATTGGTTCAAGAGCAACAGCTTGGGCTCCATAAGAAGCTGATGGCACTGAACCTAGAGAGAGTAGAGCAAGGTACCATAGTCGCCATAGAGACACAACCGACTATAGAAGAGTAGATCATAACCGCATAGAAGGAGAACCCAACCTAACTGCGACTTAAGAGCCTGATGGCAAAGGGAAAGGCTCCAAAAATGACTAAGGACCAACAAGGTATCTTGAGGTATGGGAAACACATCTTTGTTCCCTACCAAAAGGATCTTAAGGACCTAATACTTAGGAAAGCCTACAGCTCCACATATTCCCTCCACCCTAGGAGTACCAAGATGCACCAAGACATGAAATAGTGGTATTGGTGGCCACACATGAAGAGGGACATGGCTGAGTATGTCACCTGCTGTGATGTATGTTAGAGAGTTAAAGCTAAACATTAGACATAGTAGGATTATTGCAGCTATTGCAAATTCCCCCGTGGAAATAGGAGGATGTTGGAATGGATTTCATCACTGGGTTGCCGCGAACCAAATAAGGGTATGACTCCATATGGGTCATAGTGGATAGACTGACCAAAGTCACCCACTTTATCCCCACCAGGACTACCTATAAGGGAAACAAGATGGCGGAATTGTACATGTTGCGCATCATGTGTTTGCATGGCGTTCCAAAAAGGACAGTCTCAGATCAGGGTATGCAATTTACCTCACACTTCTAGGCTAGCCTTCATGAAGCACTCGACACACATTTGGATTTTAGTACTGCATACCACACCTAGAAAGATGGCCAAACAGAGAGGGTGAACCAGATCCTTAAGGATATGCTTCGAGCATCTACATTAGACTTCACTAAGGATTGGGAGAAATGCCTACCCTACGCTGAATTTGCCTATAACAACAGCTACCAATCCAATATGAAGATGTCCCTGCTTGAAGCCTTGTACGGAAGAAGCCGTTGAACTCCTCTACATTGGTCAGAAGTAGGAGAAGGCTATATCTTCGAACCAGAGACATTGAAACAAGTTGAAGAGAAGGTTCGTTTGATTAGGGATTGATTGCAAGCATCCCAATCAAGGCAAAGAGTTATGCTGATAAGAGGCGTAAGCCATTAAGATTTGAGATCAAAGACAATGTTACTTGAAGGTATCACCTTTGTGAGGAGTTAGGAGATTCAAGGTCAAAGGAAGCTTGCCCCATGATATGTTGGGCCATTCCCAATCGTGACCAAGAAAGGAAAAGTAGCCTACTAGTTAGAGCTACCTACAAGTCTAGTCGATGTACACAATGTATTCCACATATCCCAACTCAAGAAATATCTTTGAGTGCCAGAAGACCAAACCTCGTTAGAGACAATCAAGCTTGAGAGCGACCTGACCTACCAGGAGAGTCTCGTCAAGATCCTTGACATCGTAGGGAAGAAGACAAGGAATCAGACCATTCGCTTATGTAGGCAATGGAATAATCATACAAAAAATGAGGCCACCTGGGAATGCAAAGACCCATTGAGGATAGATTACCCCTACTTGTCTTCAGACTAGGTTGAATATCGAGGTTGAGATTCTTTATAGGGGGTAGACTTGCAATATCCTAGATATTAGGATTATGAAAATGTGTAATTTTTAAAACTTTTTGAATGCATTTGATTTGTAGTTGGTTTGTGGTTGGATATTCTCTAGTTTATGGTTAAGGTTCCAATAAGAAAAAATTCATGAAAATAAAATCTTGAATAAAATGTGCAATTAATAAGAAATTAATTTGAATTATAAAACAAATCTAGAAAGATGATCCAGGCAGTTAGTGTAGGAGAATTTACCTTAAAAACCTTGCCAAAGCAATGTCAGTTGCCAAGGCTAGAAAACCAAAATGCAAGCTTAAGAAAAATAAAGCAAACCTAGAAGCTAGAGTTTATTGCAAATTCAAATTAAACATGAAATGAGTAAAGATTCAATTCAGAGACCATAAAGCATAAGGAAGTCCTTTTCATCCTAAAACTTAAATTAATATTTAGGAAAAACCCAAGAGATTATGGTGAGACATTTTCATGTGAAACTCGTACCCTAAAGTCATTTTTGCCATGTTGCAATACGAATAGAGATTTGGAACTCCAAAAATTATTGGAAAATTCCAAAACAAATTGCTCAAAAAGGAAAATTCCGGAATTAAAATTTAAATGGGCCTAGTTTACTGGGCCCAGCCCATTTTCTTAGCCTACTGGGCAGTGGCCTGGCTCACTACCGACCCAACTAACACTCGCCACACAGGGTGTGCTTTGGCGCTCTTGTGCCTGCACCATGCGTGAGCCATGCACCAGACCATGGTGCCACTTTTTCCTCTGTTTCGCGCCAGCACTCACACCCCTTCGACCAGGGCCATCTCGTCTCGCTGTGCGTGGCCATCCTCCTTTTACCCCTATGCTCCCTTCTCTCCCTCTTGTCTTGACCAACGCATTAGTACCATGCTGTGCCGTGCCACTGAGTGCAGCACTGCACATCTCTCCCCCACACTGTAATCTCATGCCATGCTTAGCACACCACTCCATGGTCCTTGTCATCGTCTCCACATTACTGTGCCAAGCTTCGGCCACCATCCTGCACCCTGTAGCCATCCCGTCCATCGCTACCACCACACTGCTGTATAAGCCATCCACGTGGCCAACCTCCTGCAGGCCTTATAAAGCTAAGGGCATGCCTTTGATGGCATCACCTCATCCCACTTGTGCTCACATTGGTTGGAATTGAACCCCCATGCCTCATAGCTCACCAGCGGGCCCATCTTTCCCAACTTCAATGGTTCGAGAGACTGCTCATTAAAGCCTCTTTCGACCAATTTCGCACAGCTAGAGCACCTCTGCAATGTCACCAACTTGACCCCACCACCCTCATGAGTTGCCGCCACTCGAGGAGCTTCGGTGTAGTGGTCCCACCTCCACCGCCTAGGTCTCACATTGATAGGTCACACCAAGCTTCCCTGAGCTTCACCGATCACCCAAGTCGCCCCCTCCCATCCTTTAGATGCTCCCCACCAGAGGAATTGGCCCAAATCTCCTTCGATCACCCTAGCACCATGCTTCGATTGTCTCTACCGCTCGAGCTCATCATTGGCCACCATACTAGTCAACTTAGTTGGCGGGAATTGGCCAGAAGGTTCATGCCAACCTGTAGATCCCATTTTGCTCATGCTCTTGCCCCGGCCACTCGTTTCGTCACTAGCGGTGAGCTCTGCTTCCTTCTCGGTGGGGAAGAGAACTGTAGTAGGAAGATTATTTGAATTATGATTAATTAGTGCTAACAACCATGGGTTAATTAGGTTAAGCAGGCGCCATCAGGTAGGCTCTTCGGTTTAGTTATGAGGTTAAGTCGATGACACGTGGCCCTCTGTTAAAAATTCATTTAAAAACACTTAAATGGTTATGGGTCACTGACAAGTGAGCCCAGGTGTACTGTTTACATTGTATTTTTGTTTCATAAATAAAAAGAAAATGAAAGGGCTAGTGGGACCCACTTGTCAGTGAAAGGGTTCTCTCCCCCTTTGTATTTTTCCAGAATAAATTCAACATTCAAACTTCAAAATAGCATAACTTCTTCATTTTAAGTCCAAATTTGATGAGAAATTTTTTAAATAATTCATCTAAAATCAAGATCTATCCAATGGAACCAAAATCATGAATTTTGGAGTTTATTTAAATTTTTATTTGAATTTAGATTGGTTTTTATAATTTTTATCTAAATTTTCATGCAACGTAAAATAGCATTTGAAGCACAAGCGGCAGAAGAAGCCGGAGCGAGCCAAGGCCCATAAGACCAAGCAGCTTGTGACCAAGGTGAGTCAACACTTTGATCATGTTGATTGTACATTTTATGCAAATTATTTCTATCCAAGATATCAAATTGCATGCTGCTATTTACTATGCAAAGTTTGTTTACGGTCATGGGTGGACGTTGGGAACCTATAGGAGTTAGTTCTATATGTAAATTGAATTTGGGTTTGGGATGGAAAGAAAATTGCTTTGTGTTGCCCTCGGTGCTATCCCAATGATAAAGTTAAGCGGAAGTAATGCTAAATATCTAGCATAAGGTTGCAAAGGCCATGTAATGGTGGATAGAATTTATACTAGGGGTGAAAACGGGTCGAATTCGGTCGGATATTGCTTATTCCATATCCTATCCCATATTTTTCTCAGATTCGGAGTCGAATACGAATGGTGCCGGATACGAATACGAATCCGGATAGTATCGGTCACAGATACGGAGCGGATGCGAATACGATAACGAATATCTCGTCGGATATTACGTAGGCGTCTCTAGATATTACGTAGGACATATTCTCTTTCCTCACCTTCTTTTTTCTTCACATAGAAATTTGTTGACGTAGTATAGCTAAGAGATAGCTAAAGTGATGATACTATTGGAGATGTCTTAGACATAAGGAATTCAAGATCTACAAAACCAAACTGATGTTTCGACCCTAACTACATTGCAAATCTACCATGCGTGTCAAAATTAGAAGCCCTCAGATCAGTTGAGTAATTCGGTTGAGCGCTTCGTGTTTGTATGTTGTTTTAGTTGGTATTTTCAATTTTGATAAGGTCAGCTCTATAATTCTGAAACCAGATAGACACTCGAGCAGTATATAAGCGCAATGGTGGATCAAAATCATATATTTAGATAATATCTTAAAAGAAAGGCAAACATGGATCCGGCGGACTCCACCACTCCACGGCTCTAGCTTATCGTCCGACAATCTGGCTTAGGGCTGCCCAACTAGTCAAATAGAAAAGCTCAACCAGAGTTTTAAGTGCAGTTTACTATAGTTAAGAAATCAATTTAAATAGTTCTCGAACATTCAGTAACTAATTGGAATACACGCACCAATAATAGACTATCTCTATTTACAAAATGGTTAATTGTAACATATATGGGGGTGGTTATCTCATCAAATTCTCAAGGCAGTTGGTGAAGGCAGCTATGTTAGAATTAGAATCACATGTAGTAGTAATTTGCTTACATAAAATAAATCGCAATGGAGGTGAGATATGTTGTAAAAATTATAAATATATGTTAGAATATGTTGATTTGATTGATCTTCTTCTCCAGCAGTCCAATTAGAATATGTTGATTTGATTGATCTTCTTCTCCAGCAGTCCAACCCTAATATTTCTTAAGAAAGAATAAGAAAAGACACATTATATCACAAGTGCAAAAATGAAGAACAAGAAAAGACACCTCATATCACAAGTGCAAAAATAAACTTGGCCTAAATCATAACATATCTTAATCACTTTTTTCAGTCATTGGATTAAGATCCAACCATCCACATCTTTCTCCTCATCTCATATACACACACACACATTGCACATTTACATCTCCAAAATCTAATTTAATCTTCAAATGTGGCATTCTAAGGACTGCTCTATATAGATGTACATGTCACAACGAATATGTAGGATCTTTTTACGATGAAATCAGAATTTCTGAGAGCTAGAACAGAAGAAATCAAAATAAACAAAAACCTGAAGAACTAAATCGTAAAATATCAAAAAAAACCCTAACCCCCAAATCCTTCGCCGCCCCGCCGCCCGATTCATTTCTCCCCGCCGCCCCCATTTCCCCCGCCCCCGCCTTCCCCCGCCGCCCCACTCCTCCCCCCGCCGCCCCCATTTCCCCCGCCCCCGCCTTCCCCCGCCGCCCCACTCCTCCCCCCGCCGCCCCACTCCTCCCCGGACGCCCCACTCCTCCCCCGGTCGCCCCCTTCTCCTCCGTCGCCCCTCCTCCCCCGGCCGCCCCCTCCTCGGCTCCTCCTCCGCCGCCCCCTCCTTCCCCGACCGCCCCCACCTTCCCCCGCCGCCACTCCTCCTCTGCCGCCCCCTCCTTCCCCGGTCGTCCCCTTCTCCCCCGGCACCCCCTCCTTCCCCCGGCACCCCACTCTCCCCCGGTCGCCCCCTCCTCCTCCGCCGCCCCCTCCTTCCCCAGCCGCCCCTCCTCCGCCGCCGCCCCCTTCCCCGGTCGCCCCCTTCTCCCCCGGCACCCTCTCCTCCCCCCTCCGCCCCTCCTTCCCCCGCTGCCCCCTCCTCTCCTGGCTCCGAGCGACGGCGACCTCGACTACTCCGAGAGCGAGCCACCAGTGGCGGATGGCCGGGCAGCGACTGGAGCGCCGGCGACGAGTTCGTCATCACGCGGGATGTTGCCCTCGGCTCCGGCTACACTGCTCCTCTTCCTGCGGCGGTGCGGCTGTCGTCCACTCGTCCGAGCTCCGGTGACCGGTGTGCCTCCTTCCCCTCTACTCTCTCTCTCTGGTCTCTACTCTGTGATGGTTGATAGGTTGTCGGGATTGGGGAATCTCGGGTTGGCCGGCTGTGGCCCGTGAGAGATGTCGATGGGGGGGACTGGGGGAGGCGAGGTAGAGCCGTAGAGGCTGAGGCGGCCGACTGCTGGCGCCGGTGTGCCTCTCATGCCCACGCGTGCTCGTCGGAGTTGGAGCGAGGACGGTGGAGAAGTGATGGGCTTTGCGCTGCTTGCAGTTGGGTCGGATATCCGAAAAATATATCCGGGTATTATCCGAAAAAATCCCGGATAGTATCCGTATCCGCCGGATAGTTCTTTTTCGAATCCGAATCCGTATCCGAAATCAACTATCCGAATCCGACTCCGAATCCGATAATTATCCGATATAACTATCCGAATTCGATCCGACTCGGATTCGGCGGTCGGTCGGTCGGGAAATATCCGATCCGTTTTCACCCCTAACTACTACTAATAGACTCTTTACTCACATTAGAAAACATGTTTTAATTAAAACTGCTAGGTCTCAGGATTTCCTATTTACTTTAAATTTTATGGAATTTGGTCAATAAAACATCTCGAGCGATCACTTGTTAAGCCATGCATTCTATTTAATTGTGTATTGTGCATTGGATCGCTGAGCATGGTGCATTGTGCTCACCCTCGCATTACTAAAATCAGAAACAGGTAATTAGGATCATTATGCTTATGACGACACCCTTGGTCTCGATGGAGGAGCTGATGAGGGAAACTAGGATGATTTCTCATGGGTTTCTTATCCAAGATTTAGCAGACTCTGATGGAGATTGAGTGCACATATATTATCGAAGCTTAGATAATATCTGTCATTCACATTTTACCCACAGTTGCTTGTTTGTGATATTTATGGTCTTTCATGCTTACTACTTTCATTTCCGCTTTTGATGTAATGTATATATTTGGCCTAATCGACCCATTTGTAAACTTCTACCCGGCGTGGTGTATTTAAAACTGTTATGTATTATTAATGTAAGTTATGGTTCAGGCAATGCATGAGATGATTCAGTAATGCATCTATGAGTACTATTTACTGATCCATAAAATAGTACGGTGAAATCATAGAGGATTCTGGATTGTAAAATCTAGGTTCGACACTCCATCTGCTGGTGCTTAGACACATGCCAAGAGGCTGAGGCCCCCAATTATAATGTTTACCTGTCTTTGTGGTGTTTGAAAGGGGGCTTCTTGTTTGGCATCTTTGTTGCAACCCAGCTGTTTATTTCAAAATATTTAGTAAAAAATTAATTTAATTTAAAATAAAAACAAATATTATTTGGTTGCCTGAATTTTGGAGATTTTATTTGCCTATTTTCAGATTTTAAAAAAGCTTTTCTTTTCAAAAGAAACTTAATTTAAAAATAAAAAAATATTATAAAGGGTATTTTGAATTTCCATAAAAATCCTATATCAAATTAATTATTTTAAATCATTTGGCTTTTATCTGAATTCTGTGAATTTTCTAGAATTTAAAAATCAATTTCAAAGGTAAAAAGTACTTTTGTAAAAATTAAAAGACCAACTTTAAGTTGCAAATATTTTGCCTAAGTACAAAATATATTCAGGAATATCTATGAATTTTTCTAAATGTTGGACTTTATTTGCTATTTTCTAAGAGTTTTCAAGCTTCTTAGCTTTTCTGAAAATCAAAAGTCAATTTAAAACTTAACTCCCTGTCGTGCCGACACGTGTCCGGCCCACACTATCTCCATCTCCACATGGTCGAATCTCGGTCGTTCGCTTCCACTTAACTCCCTCTCTCTCCATGTCAATGCTGGATCTTGCCAACCACCACTTGTCACTCATCCATCCCGCCAGCTCGCCTCACCCTTCTCTACTCCTTCTTTCGTTCTGACAAGCGGAACCTACCCATCTGGCCCATCTCCTACCTCTATTCTTGTTCCCCAGTCGTTCACCATTGATGCCACCTTCCGAGCTCTAAAAAGCGATCGTTTCTTCCCATTGGCCCCAGCATTTGATGCCCTCAGTAACCTTAACCTCCCCACTAAGCACCCCGTCGCCTTTCCCCTCTTAAACCCCATTTCCACACCTCTTAACTTGCCACCACAATCAGCCATAACTCTGGTGAGCTCCCAAGCTTCGCACCTCTCCCTCAAGCCCTATAAATACCTTCTCGAGCATCTCCTACTCACGCCGCTCCTCTCCCACCTCTCATTTCTTTCTCTTGTGCGCCCGAGACTTCCCGCACCATCCCCTCTTTACTTGCGCACCAGCGAGATTCTCCAGCGAGCAATTGCGGGTGAAGGACCCCTTCCAAGCTTCAAAGTCGACAATAACACCTTCTTCGCCCTGGCCCCGACCTCGCTGACTACTCTACTGAGCTCCTCCGCCACCAAAGCACTGCCAGCATCGACGACTGAGCTGCCTCTGCCACCTTTCTTGTCATCGGTAGTCTGCACACCCTCCTGAGCATCACGTGAGGTATAAACAGACTCCATAGGACTCATAATTTATTTCACTCGGTTACGATCACTATCGATGGTCAGTCAGTTACGACCACTATCGTCGGTTACGACCACTCTGGTCAGTTACGACATCCTCATCGGTTATGACCGCTCTGGTCTGTTACGACCACTCTCGGGAGTCCAACAATTCTCGAAGGTTTTGACTGCTACAACTATCGACCACTTATAGCTTTTGACCACCAAGCTTCGACCACTAAGCTTCTAACTACTCTTTAGCTTCTGACCACTATAACTCTTTCGACCACTATAACTCTTGCAACCCCTATAGCTATTCCGACCACACATAGAACACTATAGCTCCGTCCATACACATCTTTCGATTGAACACTGTAGCTCTGACCACATACAGAACACTGTAGCTTCGACCACACACAGCTTTCGACTGAACACTGTAGCTTCAACCACATAGAACACTGTAGCTCTGACCACACACATAACTTCGACTGATCACTGTAGCTTTTGACCACATAGAGCCATAGATCGATCACTGTAGCTTTTAACCACACATGACCTTCGACTGATCACTATAGCTTTCGACCACTGTAGCACCGACCACAATAGTTTTCGACCATGGTGAAATTCCTAATTTTCCTTAGTTTCAAACTTCTAGAAGCCCGTATTTCTTCATCCTAACTCTGATTGTACCAGTTCAATTTCTAAATTCATTTAAAATTAGGATCTATCCAAATTTCCTTAGTTTCAAATTTTAGAGTTTAGTTGAATTTACTTCAATTTTTGAGTTTGGTGTGTTATTTTCACTTGTAGACTACGTCGATTCCAAGGAATTATTCAATGATAATTCTCACCAATTCGCGAAGCAAGGCAAGTTACACATCTTGATTATATTGATCCCAGTTTACAATTAAAAATATGTATTTTAAATTATTTTACATGTATATTTTTTCAACGTATTTTAATTTAGTTTTAAACTTTGTTATTGCCTACTTGTTAATTCCTATGTTGATACTGATTCCTAGATACCTTGTCATCTTAGAATAAAACTCTAGTTAGTACACTAGTATTGACTAGAGAATTTTGTAGCAAATACTTAGACATGCTTACTAATAACGTTTGGTTTGGGGATATCCTTTTCACATAAAAGGACGAGATTTAAAATATATTCTAGACTTTGTCGAGTCGAGAAAGATTATGATTTTTGATAAAATAAAATATAAAACTTGGTTTAGACTTAGGCAAATGGTATGGTGGTGGGTGCTTGCTGGCACACATTGTTGTTTAGTGACACAACGATGATGCTAGGTACAAGAGGTATGTGGAATGTGCATAAGTCAATTAAGGACTGGTTTATGGGCTACTGCTACAAATCCTGAAAGTACTACTATAAGGCTGGTATGGGACAGTTCTAGCTGACCAATTTGTGGGTCCCACATAAGTCTCACTAAAGGTTGAATGTGAGCGTGGCATAGGCCGCGAGAAGTCTCACATGGCACAAGAGAGGGCCCCAACTTGTGGATTCATGTTGTGGTGAAACCTTAGTGGAGGCGTGGCCAGGTTGACGGCCTTTGCATTGCAGTGGCCTTGTTATGATTTTCTCAGTCGCATGCCTACAGAAGCATGTCATGGCTAACATTATAAGATAATCATATCTTGTAGGTAAAGTTGTACTACTTCTGTAGAGTATATAAACTATCCTAGATAGGCGTGCCCACAGTCATGGGCAAGCTAAGTAAATGTGTTTATGGATTAGACTTTGTTTTTCAAAAATGGTTTACAAAATGCTTATAGATAGATGGAATTCATATAAGATCTTTTTGGGAAAATGGTCCAAGTGGGATACCCATGATTAGGTTGGTGCCAGGTCGGTGCCTATGCTAATGCTATTATTTTATTTAAATTACTGTCTTTACTTACTATATTAAATTAAGTGATTTCCAATATATTACTGCATTTCTTTAAATGTTGATTTACACTCAATTAACCCTATATGCCTTCACTTATCAACCTTCCATGAATAGGGCATTCTCCCGTGTAACTTACGGAGTACATTTTATGTGCTCATACTTGCTTAATTCTATTGCTCAGAGGAGGATTGTTCGACTTCGATGAGGATCAGGACGTATAAGGTGCATCATACTGTCGTTTGCCTGTGGGCAGGCTTGTTGGGCTTTTTTTTGCATCGGTTTTATCTTCCGCTGCTTATATTTAATTTTGGCCTATGGACCATGGATATAAACTTTGGCCATAAGACTATGCTCGTTTAATTAATAAAGTTTGTCATTATGCTTGATATGTATCGCTGTTACCACTGTGTGCACTAGCTGATCTTGGACTATTGCAATTTACATAGTGGGTTTCGGAGCTGTTGCTCTGGAGTCTGATAGAGATGGTATCAAAGTTATGATGACTCTAGGACGTGGCCATAGATAGAATAGATTAGTTGAACCTTAAGGATTTATTTTAAATAACCATCAATTTCTAAAAGTTTTGCTTACCCTTACCTCTCAATCTATGCTCACCCTTATCTCTTAATCTTTTTTTATCTTTATGTCATTTTTGGATAAACTTATTTATGTCTCTTCCCTTGTTCAAAAACAACCATAGATGGACAACAGTTGAGATTCATTGACTCTACCTTCACTTCAATCTTTGCCTTGAAGGATCACGCTTTGTACCTCAAAGGATCACACCAAGACAACCTTTACCGCTTTAGGTTAAATTGTTAAGTAGCTAGTAGATGAGTTACAAGCTGTCAATTTTTCTCTTTTGTCGATAGCCATAGTTATAATTTGTTATTTGCTTGGTTTTTTAAGCTGGTGATTTGTGTTGGATTATGCAAAACAACCCTTGTCCCTCCTTTGTCTTAAGTCTCTTCTCTCCTAAATTTTTGGGAGTTTCAAGCAGATGGTGAATATAAGAAAAACCAACAATAGAAATAACAACAACATTGGAACCGAAGGAAGGTAGTCTGCTCCAATCCCTCTGCCACCACCTGCCGAAGGATTTGACTAGGCTTAAATGAGGGCCAACCAGAATCAGCACATTAAACTACTAGCCTAGACCATCAGCAACCCTGCACAACCTGCTCTGCCACCACTAGCTTAGACTCCACAATCAAAACTACCAGAGTTCATGAGGATGTGACCCACGACCTTCTCCAGCAACACTAATCCCATGAGTGCAGATGATTGGCTTGAGTCATTGGGAAGAAACTGAACATTATCCAATGCAGCGATTGGAAAAGAGTTATGTTTGCTTCTCACCAACTGAATGGATCTACTTCAGAATGGTGGGACAACTATACCACCACTCATGTTAACGCACAAGCCATCACTTGGAACAAGTTCATGTAGAACTTCTGCAAATCTCATGTCCCCATTGTTATCATTACGCAGAAGACGTTGCTATAGATGAAGCCAAACAAGAAAGATTTCTAGAAGGACTCAAAGATGATCTGTCTATTCACCTCCTCTCTAACGACTACGCTGATTTTCACCAACTGGTCAGTAAGGCTATTCACCAGGAATCCAATCACCAAGACATAGAGAACCGAAAAAGACAAATGTTTGCCCAGCTCATGGACACCAAAGGTTTTCCCAAAGCTAGAAGAACCCTATCGCAAGCCAGCAAATTCCAACCATCATCATCAACAAGAGAGCTAGAATCAACCAACACTTCTTTCAACATCGAGGATGTAGAGACCCGAATATACAAATCCGGACTCTCCTGTGTATTCTGCACTAGTCCAGGATCACGCTAGTGCACACAGTGTGAACAAAGATAAATATCATCCATATCACGATATTCTAAGGAAAAACCAAATTATATTGATAATCATCAGAGTACGACCTTATGGCCAAGCTTACAATAGACTAGCCCGAAGGGCTTAACAAAAACTAGCAGCGGAAATTCAAAAGAAAACGCAGTAGCCAATCGACACGCCCACAGGCTATCGAGTGGAGAACGAAGCCTAATCCGCGAAGACGTCGAAGTACTCTCCTTCTGGAACCTCCTGCTGATGATACTCCTCCTCCTCAACTGAGCAACAGGGGCATAAAGCCGTGAGTACATTGGTACTCAGCAAGTCGTTTGTAACAAATGAATGCAATATAATATGCAAGGCTTAACAATGGATGGCTGAAAGGTTAATTTTGCATAAAGCAATAATTTAAAGTAAATACAATAAATAGATTGAAAAGCAAATTTAACAACAGACACTAAGTAAATAACCAAGGGAAAATGAGCATAACCACAAGTGAACTAACCATTCACTTCCCATCTCAAACCAACCAAAATTTCATAAAGACTCTACCCCTCGTGTGAAATCACCGAGCATTGTCCATGACCGAGGACACGGCTATTCGAATAGTTTTACACTCTGCAGAGGTTGCACAACTTTTCCCACAAGAGATAAGTCATCTTAATAGCCAGCATGCTTCCTTAGGCATGAGACCCAGATAAATTATCACAAAGCCTTTACCTCACTCCAATCTAGTTAGACATCACCCGCTAAGGTTTCACTGCTGAAGGGTTAACCACCACAGTCAGAAGCCCCCTCTTGCGCCGTATGAGGACAGTAACCCTGTTCCTCACTGTGAGCAAACCAGTACCCCTGGTACTCACTTACCAATGATGATATCTGAACTAAACCTTTGCAAGTTAATCAGCTAGGTCTATCCCATACTAGACATGTGGTTGTGCGGTAAGACTCAGATCAATGGCGCACAAAGTTAAGTCCTTAAATTTACTCAGGCGAAACATCCACATCCCAATGTGCATCCAGCACCCCCTTTACTGCACGATCATTCGCCCAAGTGAAAGCCAAGTTTGTATAACCAATGCCCATGACACTACCCATGTCATGACATACAAATTTTATAACTGTGGCTAACCACCACGTTCAAGTAAACCATTAAGTCAGGATTAATTAACCACATGCGATGACAGATCCCAGCGAACTAATAATAAGCAGGCTAAGCAGTTGAACGTAACCCCATGTGACAATTATTATTTATCACTAAATAATTCCCAATCCTAAGGTGTCAATGGAATCATGGCAATCAAGTTATCATGGAGGGATTTAACCAATTAGGAGTATAACTACCAATTACGAGGTTTTATTAACAAATAGCCATGCATGATAATTTAAAACAAGATAATACATAATAGATTTGAAAACTGGGTTCAACATGATCAAAAAAATACGACTTGCCTTGGCCTTACTCAGCTGAGGGCTCTTGATCTTCAAATCCAACTTCCGCTCCCTCGAACACGCGATCTAACGAGAGAGAAAGCGAAACGAAAAGACAAAATAATTCAAATAAAATTCAAATGAACTCCAAAAACTTTCAAACCTGAACCAAAAGGTATATCTCAATTTTAGATGAATTTAGGAAGAAGAATCGGGTCAATCGGAGCTAGGACGAGGGAGAACGGCTCTTGGAAAAATTAAATCTACAGAAAATCGGGGAAATTGGAAAAGGGCACTGTGCTGTGGACCGGGTGCACGGGGAGCTGGGTCTACGGTGGGCTCGGCGCACGGAACAGTGCGGGCGGCTGGCTGCTGACGCGGGCGGCAGAGGCCGACGTGGCGTCCACGTGGCGACACGTATACGCGGTGGCTGACGTGGTGGCTGACCTGACTGCTGACGGGGCAAGCTGACGTGGCCCTCCGGCGCACAGGTCTACGGGCTCGGCTGACGGGTGGGCCTGGTTTGTCAGCGGGACGGCTCACGGTGGATTGGGTACACGGAAAAGGTGAAGCGGCGGGCGCTGCTGGCGTCAGCGCTGGCGTGGCGGCGCGGGGACCGAGGCGGCGCGGACGGAGCGGCCGATGCGGCGGCGAGGCGCGGGTGCGTCCGCGGCGATGGCCGGGCGGCGGCGACGGCTGGCCGGCGGGTCTGGGACGGCGGCGACTGAGGCGGCGGCGGGACTCACCGGCGGCGAGCTCCGGCGGCGAAGACAGCGAGCGACGACGACGGCAGACGGCGGCGCACAGCGGCGAACTCCGGCGGGGACGAACGCACGGGCGTCGGCGGCGGTGAGCGGCGGCGGTGGCGGCGGCTCGAGGGACGAGGGAAACCGAGGGGTCGGCCGGCTTTTATACGCGGACACCGAGGCGACCGTGTCGGGTGCGGCGAAGAGTCCGCGGCGGAGACGGCGGCGGCGGGCGGAGTCCGGGCCGGACACGGGAGGGAGAGTCCTGCTCGGAGACGAGGACCCTGACAGGTGGGCCCCACCTGTCAGTGGCTCCGAGCGAGCGGGTGGCACGGATGGCGCGCGGGAGCGGGCGGCTCGGTGGATGGATGACACGCGGCAGCCATCGGGGAGGCCAAGGCGGGGCGGGCGCGGAGCGGATGCCTGACGCGTGGCGCGGGCGGAGGGGCGCGGGTGCGGAATGGGCTGGGCCGGCTGGTGGGTTTCGGCCCACTGGCCGGTTGGGATTTTCTTTTCTTTTTCTTTTCCAGAAATTCAAATAAATTCTTTTGAGCTCTAGAAAATAGCAAATAAATCCATAAAAATCCAGAAAAATTCCAATAAAGCCCTTGAGACACAAAGAACTCAAATAAAATAACATTGGCAAATGTTAATGTTTATCTTAATCATATTAAATCCTTTTAATTAACAAAAATTCTAATTAAGCTTTAATTAATTCTAGAAAAATTCAAATGGTGAATTTTATTTTAAAAGCTTCAAAAAGGCTCTGAAAATCAGGATGTTACAAACTTCCCCCCTTAAACGGAATCTCGACCCCGAGATTCAGGCTCACTAAAAGAATAGGTTACCAGGTGCGACTTCGGAGACGACGTTGTTGAGGCTCCCCCTTGCAACGCTTTGAGGTATCTGGCTTCCTTGACTCGACGACGTTCCACGGCTTGCTCCTGGAGTTTTGGCAGGGGTACTTCCAAGGTTGAACGGAATTGGCGTGATTGCTTGACGCCTCTGCGGACACTTACGAGCGAAATGACCTGGCTCTTGGCACTTGAAACAACTAAATGGAGTTGCATAGCTTCTTTGTCCCTGAGACTGATTGCTGACGTTGATAGGGCGTGGTCCTGAGTTATCATGAGGAGGCATTGGAGCTGGAGTCCTGAAATCTGACTGTTGCGGTACCCGAGCTGGCTGGTATGTGTTGGATCTGACTCTTTGTGATGGTTGCAATTGAACTCCTTGGTGAATAATCTTCCGCTTGCGAGACTCCTCCATCTCATGCCGAGATTCTTCAATAAGTATGGCCTTATCCACCATATTCTGGAAAGTAACATAGTCATTGCCAACGACCTGAACTTTCAATCCTGGATTAAGTCCTCTCTTGAAGTGCTTTTGACGTGCATCATCTGTAGCAACATCTTCCGGAGCATAGCGAGCTAGCTGAGTGAACTTGTTGAGATATTCACTTACTGACATAGTCCCTTGTTGTAGCTCACGAAATTCCTCCTTCTTCATCTCAATCACTCCATCTAAGATATGGGCATGACGAAAAGCTTCTGCGAATTCAGCCCAAGTGATGCTTTCTTGGTCCTCATGAGCGGCACAATAATTCTCCCACCACTCAGCTGCAACACCCTCGAGCTGATGTGCTGCATACAATACCTTCTCGCGATCCGTACACTGGGCAAGGTTAAGCTTCCTTTCCACTGAGCGCATCCAGTCATCTGCTTCCAAAGGTTCAGATGAATCGGAATAAGTTGGCGGTCTAGTCCTCATGAATTCTGCAAATCTGGAGGACGGACGATTTGGCTGAGGTGCAAGGGTTGTCTGATGCTGTTGATTCATCATATTGGTTAAATTCTGCATCATCGTGTTCATGAGTTGAGTTTGAGCTGCCATGAACTGACTCAAGGTCGGGTCTAGACCCATTGGAGTTGCTCGCGGTCCCTGAGTTGCCTGGTTTGCGTTGCTGTCCTCTGGGTCTTGGTTCATCTGACTGCGTCCTGCGGTGCTCCGAGTGTCAACCATTTCTGCTCTGCTCTGAAAGAAAGACCACTTGCTGAGAACTGGCTTCTCAAGGCTCAGTAGGTAAGAGGGAAAAGCAAAGGTAAGTGGTAAACTCGTCTAAGGGGGATATCTAATGGCAACCCTAAACTAAGAAAACACTTAGCCGAAAAGGCTAACAAAAGAAGCAATAAACTCCACAAAAAGATTTTTGACATGACTGCATCATAATGCTAAAAGCAAAACTGCAGCTCACATCACACACAACGGCAAATAAGAAGCAAGACGATCTACACGATGCTAAAACTATAACAGGGTTCAAATCTAATGGCTCCTAATCTTCACGGAAATCTCCAATCTTGTCTTGACATATTGGGTGCTTCCTTGATCCAGACTTCACAGCACAGCTTGAAGAATTCCATGTCAACTTTCACTTTGATTGAGGGACACTCGAGACATCTATAGACTTTATAGGGATAAGAAGTCAAATTGAAATTCGAAAACAAGTTCTCAGAGGAGACAAGGAGCAAGAATCCTAAGAATGAGGTAAGAATCAAGAATTACTAGTCAATCATTTGGTTGATTTGATTTAGAAAATAAAATTTGAAAACTTGACTAATTCGACCATTCTAACTAGGGCTTCGTCCTACAGTCGATATAGCTCTGATACCATCTCTGTAGAGACCCGAATATACAAATCCGGACTCTCCTGTGTATTCTGCACTAGTCCAGGATCACGCTAGTGCACACAGTGTGAACAAAGATAAATATCATCCATATCACGATATTCTAAGGAAAAACCAAATTATATTGATAATCATCAGAGTACGACCTTATGGCCAAGCTTACAATAGACTAGCCCGAAGGGCTTAACAAAAACTAGCAGCGGAAATCCAAAAGAAAACGCAGTAGCCAATCGACACGCCCACAGGCTATCGAGTGGAGAACGAAGCCTAATCCGCGAAGACGTCGAAGTACTCTCCTTCTGGAACCTCCTGCTGATGATACTCCTCCTCCTCAACTGAGCAACAGGGGCATAAAGCCGTGAGTACATTGGTACTCAGCAAGTCGTTTGTAACAAATGAATGCAATATAATATGCAAGGCTTAACAATGGATGGCTGAAAGGTTAATTTTGCATAAAGCAATAATTTAAAGTAAATACAATAAATAGATTGAAAAGCAAATTTAACAACAGACACTAAGTAAATAACCAAGGGAAAATGAGCATAACCACAAGTGAACTAACCATTCACTTCCCATCTCAAACCAACCAAAATTTCATAAAGACTCTACCCCTCGTGTGAAATCACCGAGCATTGTCCATGACCGAGGACACGGCTATTCGAATAGTTTTACACTCTGCAGAGGTTGCACAACTTTTCCCACAAGAGATAAGTCATCTTAATAGCCAGCATGCTTCCTTAGGCATGAGACCCAGATAAATTATCACAAAGCCTTTACCTCACTCCAATCTAGTTAGACATCACCCGCTAAGGTTTCACTGCTGAAGGGTTAACCACCACAGTCAGAAGCCCCCTCTTGCGCCGTATGAGGACAGTAACCCTGTTCCTCACTGTGAGCAAACCAGTACCCCTGGTACTCACTTACCAATGATGATATCTGAACTAAACCTTTGCAAGTTAATCAGCTAGGTCTATCCCATACTAGACATGTGGTTGTGCGGTAAGACTCAGATCAATGGCGCACAAAGTTAAGTCCTTAAATTTACTCAGGCGAAACATCCACATCCCAATGTGCATCCAGCACCCCCTTTACTGCACGATCATTCGCCCAAGTGAAAGCCAAGTTTGTATAACCAATGCCCATGACACTACCCATGTCATGACATACAAATTTTATAACTGTGGCTAACCACCACGTTCAAGTAAACCATTAAGTCAGGATTAATTAACCACATGCGATGACAGATCCCAGCGAACTAATAATAAGCAGGCTAAGCAGTTGAACGTAACCCCATGTGACAATTATTATTTATCACTAAATAATTCCCAATCCTAAGGTGTCAATGGAATCATGGCAATCAAGTTATCATGGAGGGATTTAACCAATTAGGAGTATAACTACCAATTACGAGGTTTTATTAACAAATAGCCATGCATGATAATTTAAAACAAGATAATACATAATAGATTTGAAAACTGGGTTCAACATGATCAAAAAAATACGACTTGCCTTGGCCTTACTCAGCTGAGGGCTCTTGATCTTCAAATCCAACTTCCGCTCCCTCGAACACGCGATCTAACGAGAGAGAAAGCGAAACGAAAAGACAAAATAATTCAAATAAAATTCAAATGAACTCCAAAAACTTTCAAACCTGAACCAAAAGGTATATCTCAATTTTAGATGAATTTAGGAAGAAGAATCGGGTCAATCGGAGCTAGGACGAGGGAGAACGGCTCTTGGAAAAATTAAATCTACAGAAAATCGGGGAAATTGGAAAAGGGCACTGTGCTGTGGACCGGGTGCACGGGGAGCTGGGTCTACGGTGGGCTCGGCGCACGGAACAGTGCGGGCGGCTGGCTGCTGACGCGGGCGGCAGAGGCCGACGTGGCGTCCACGTGGCGACACGTATACGCGGTGGCTGATGTGGTGGCTGACCTGACTGCTGACGGGGCAAGCTGACGTGGCCCTCCGGCGCACAGGTCTACGGGCTCGGCTGACGGGTGGGCCTGGTTTGTCAGCGGGACGGCTCACGGTGGATTGGGTACACGGAAAAGGTGAAGCGGCGGGCGCTGCTGGCGTCAGCGCTGGCGTGGCGGCGCGGGGACCGAGGCGGCGCGGACGGAGCGGCCGATGCGGCGGCGAGGCGCGGGTGCGTCCGCGGCGATGGCCGGGCGGCGGCGACGGCTGGCCGGCGGGTCTGGGACGGCGGCGACTGAGGCGGCGGCGGGACTCACCGGCGGCGAGCTCCGGCGGCGAAGACAGCGAGCGACGACGACGGCAGACGGCGGCGCACAGCGGCGAACTCCGGCGGGGACGAACGCACGGGCGTCGGCGGCGGTGAGCGGCGGCGGTGGCGGCGGCTCGAGGGACGAGGGAAACCGAGGGGTCGGCCGGCTTTTATACGCGGACACCGAGGCGACCGTGTCGGGTGCGGCGAAGAGTCCGCGGCGGAGACGGCGGCGGCGGGCGGAGTCCGGGCCGGACACGGGAGGGAGAGTCCTGCTCGGAGACGAGGACCCTGACAGGTGGGCCCCACCTGTCAGTGGCTCCGAGCGAGCGGGTGGCACGGATGGCGCGCGGGAGCGGGCGGCTCGGTGGATGGATGACACGCGGCAGCCATCGGGGAGGCCAAGGCGGGGCGGGCGCGGAGCGGATGCCTGACGCGTGGCGCGGGCGGAGGGGCGCGGGTGCGGAATGGGCTGGGCCGGCTGGTGGGTTTCGGCCCACTGGCCGGTTGGGATTTTCTTTTCTTTTTCTTTTCCAGAAATTCAAATAAATTCTTTTGAGCTCTAGAAAATAGCAAATAAATCCATAAAAATCCAGAAAAATTCCAATAAAGCCCTTGAGACACAAAGAACTCAAATAAAATAACATTGGCAAATGTTAATGTTTATCTTAATCATATTAAATCCTTTTAATTAACAAAAATTCTAATTAAGCTTTAATTAATTCTAGAAAAATTCAAATGGTGAATTTTATTTTAAAAGCTTCAAAAAGGCTCTGAAAATCAGGATGTTACAGAGGATAACAAAGCCTTGACAGTTGGCTTTCCACCGAAGGACCCAAACTCAGTACCAGGAGTTACATGTTTTAACTACCATGAGATGAGACATGATACCAACAACTGCCCCAAGAAACAACAGACACTAAAGAATGGTACACCTAGAACAACAATCACCAACAATCTCTAGACAGCAAACAGAAGGCCACAGAAGTTTGCAAAGGGATGTCTGAACCAGATCTTAGCTCAAGCCACACAGAGTAAGATCCAAACCTATTTATTTGTTAGCCGTCCGAATATCGAGGATGTTATTCTTTTTAAGGGGCAGTTTGTCACAGCCCAGCTATTTATTTTAAAATTTTTAGTGAAAAATTTAATTTAATTCAAAATAAAAGCAAGTGTTATTTGGTTGCCTGAATTTTGGAGATTTTATTTGCCTGTTTTCAGCTTTTAAAAAAGGCTTTTCTTTTTAATAGTAGTTTAATTAAAACCATAGAATATTATGAATGGTATTTTAAATTTTTGTAAAAATCCTATTTTGAATTAATTATTTTAAAGCATTTGGCTTTTATCTGGATTTTTTGTGAATTTTTTTGGAATTTAAAAATCAATTTCAAAGCTAAAAGGTACTTCTATAAAAATTAAAAGACCAACATTAAGTTGGAAATATTTTTCCTAAGTCAAAATATATTCAAGAATTTCTATGATTTTTTTTAATTTTTTGGACTTTATTTGCTATTTTCTAAGAGTTTTCAAGCTTCCTAGCTTTTTAAAAAAATTAAAAGTCAATTTAAAACTCAACTTTCCCTCGTGCCGACACGGGTCCGACCCTGACTATCTCGATCTCGGTGTGGACGAATCTTGGCCGTTCGCTTCCACTTAAGTCCCTCTCTCTCTCTCTCTCTGCATCAATGGTCAGATCTTGCTAACTGGCACTTGTCGCTCATTCGTCCCGCCTGCTCGCCTAACCCTTCTCTTCTCCCTCTCCCTTTGACAAGCGGGACCCATCCGTCGGGCCCTTCTCCTACCTCACTTCTTCCCTAGCTATTCGCCATTGATGCTGCCTCCCAAGCTCTTAAAAGTGACTGTTTCTTCCTATTGACCTCTGCATTTGATGCCATCACTAAGCGTCTTGCCGCCTTTCCCCTCTTAAACCCCATTTCCCCACCTCTTAACTCGCCACCATAATCGGCCATAACTCTGGTGAGCTCCCAAGCTTCGCACATCTCCCCCAAGCCCTATAAATACATTCTCGAGCATCTCCTACTCATGTTGCTCCTCTCCCGCCTCTCATTTCTTTCTCTCGTGTGCCCGAGACTTCCCACACCATCTTGTCTTTGTTTGTGCGTCGACGTGATTCTCCGGCAAGCAATTGCAGATGAAGGACCCTTTCTGAGCTTCGAAGCTGGCACCAACACCTTCTCCGCCCTGGCCCTGACCTCACCGACCACTTCGCCGAGCTCCTTCGCCATCAGAGTGCTACCGCTATCGACGACCGAGCCGCCTTCCCTGCCTTCCTCATCACCGACAGTCTCCACACCCTCCTGAGCACCGCACAAGGTATAAATGGACTCCACATGACTCGTAATTTATTTCACTTGGTTATGACCACTATTGTCGGTTACGACCGCCCTGGTCGGTTACGACACCCTTTTTGGTTACGACCATTCTAGTCGATTACGACCACTCTCGACAGTCTGACAACTCTCAAAGGCTTCAATCGCTGCCACTATCAACCACATATAGCATTTGCCAACAAGCTTTGACCACTAAGCTTTCGACTACTCTCTAGGTTTTGACCACTATAACTCTTTTGACCACTATAACTCTTCTAACCCCTATAGCTATTTCGACCACATACAAAACACTATAGCTCCAACCACACACAGCTTTTGACCCATTACTATAGCTCCAACCACACACAGAACATTGTAGCTCTGACCACACACAGAACACTGTAGCTCCGACCACACACAGAACACTGTAGCTCCAACCACACACAGAACATTGTAGCTCTGACCACACACAGAACACTGTAGCTCCAACCACACACATAACTTCGACTTATCATTGTATCTTTCGACCACACAGAGCCATCGATCGATTACTGTAGCTTTCGACCACACATAACATTCGATCGATCACTATAGCTTTCGACTGAACACTGTAGCATCGGCCACCGTAGCACCAACCATAGTAGTTTTTGACCACCTTGAAATTCCTAATTTCGTTAGTTTCAAACTTCTAGGAGCATGTATTCCTTCATCCTAACTCTGATTGAACCCGTTTAAATTTCTAAATTAATCTAAAATCAACATCTATCCAAATCTTCCTTATTTTGAAATTTTTAGAGTTTATTTGAATTTATTTGAATTTTATTTGAGTTTAGTGGGTTATTTTCATGTGTAGATTATAATGATTCCATGGAATTCTTCGATCATAATTCTCACCAATTCGTGGAGCAAGGAAAGTTACATACCTTGATCATGTTGATCCTAGTTTGCAAATAATATTATGTTGTTTTAAATTATTATGCATGCATATTTTTATTTATTGTATTTCAATTTAATTTTAAACTTAGTTATTGTCTACTTGTTAATTCCTCTATAGATATTGATTTCCAGATGCCTTGTCACCCTAGAATAAAACTCTGGTTAGTATGCTATTATTTACTAGAGAATTTTGTAGCAAATTCTTAGACTTGCTTATTAATAACTTTTGGTTTGGGGATAACCTTTTCACATGAAAGGATGAGTTTTAAATTATGAAATATATTCTTGACTTTGGTGACTTTGGTGCTTGCTGCCACACGTTGTTGTTTGGTCATGGGTAAGCTGAGTAAAGTTTTTCACAGATTAGACTTTATTTTTCAAAAATGGTTTATAAATACTTACAAATGGATGGATCCATATGAGATCTTTTTGGGAAAAATGGTCCGGGTGAGATACCCATGGTTAGGTTGGTGCCAGGTTGGTACCTGCGCTAATGGTATTACTTTGTTGAAATTACTTTCTTTACTTATTGTATTAAATTTAGCGATTTCCAATCTATTTATTGTATTTCTTTAAATACTGATTTACGCTCGATTAACCCTATATGCCTTTACTTGTCAGCCTTGCATTAATATTGTATTCTCCCGTGTAACTTACAGAGTACATGTTTTGTGCTCGCCCTTGCTTAATTCTGTTGCTCAGAGGATGATTGCTCTGACTTCAGTAAGGACCATGACGTATATGATGCATCTTACTGTCATTTACCTGTAGGCAGGTTTGTTGGGCTTCTTTCTCTTCGGTTTTACCTTCCACTGCTCATATTTAATTTTGGCCTATGGGCCATGGATGTAAACTTTGGCCATAAGGTTGTACTCATTTAATTAATAAAGTTTGTCATTGTGTTTGATATGTATCCCTGTTACCACTGTGTGCACTAGCTGATCCTGAACTAGTATGATTTACACAAAGGGTTCTGGAGTTGTTGCTCCAGGGTTTGACAATCTTGCAGGTGCCTCCTCAGGGGTGGGCCACCAGGAGCTTGTGCTAGGGGTGGTGGAATTGCTTGAAGGGGCAATGCCACTATAGCCACAGGATGTGGTGGTGACCCTCGGCATGACTCGGGGACACGTTTGAGGAGTTTCACAACCTCATGCCTGTTCATTTTGTGGTAGGCATACCAGTGACCATCACCTTATTTGTGTTGTTCCTCTTTTCATCATGGCCTTCATCAGGATTCCCCTTCCAATGAGCCTTAGGCCTCAGCTCCTTCTTGGATGCTTTGGAGGAATTACCTCCTTAAAATAGGATAATAGGGCTTTCCCATGATGGGTTGTTAGCCACGACTAGGATTGTAGAATCGCGTCCACCACTAAAGCGATCCCTTCGGTCCTTGTTCTTCTTTCCAGAGGAGCCTTTTGATTTCATCCCAGGGAAGTCGACTTCGGCTTGTGGGAGGAACCCTTTTTTAGCCAAGTCATATTGTTCTTCTTGGGTGTACTTTTCAATGACCTTTTTATGGGTCATTTTTGGGGATCCCTTCTCAGTGCATGTTTAAGATCTCCCAGGAGTAGCCCCTCCTTGCATGCATTGGTAACTGTGGAGTCTGGGGTATCTGCCACTTGGCTTTGCACCTTAGAAAAGTATGTAAAGAATTTCCTCATGGACTTGCCTTTGTGTTGATTGATGGTAAAGAGTTAATTGGGGAGCATGGAGTGCTTATAGCTTCCCTAAAAGTTCACTCTAAACTCTTCCTACAGCTAGTCCCAAGAATAGATGGAGCCTTTCTTTTGGTTAAAGAACCAAGAACGCGCTGACCCAGAGAGGAATAGTGGGGGGCAGTTACACATCTCTACCTCTCTACCTCCCCCAGCCCGAATCGCCATGGAAAAGACCTCCAAGAACTGCATGGGGTCTGGTTCGAGTTTAGGCTGGCGAAACTTTGGTCAAAACAAAGTTTCAAAGATGTCTCATTGCCAGCCTCTGGGATGCCCCTATCGCTGCATGAATAAAGAGATGGTGATCGCGCGAGGCAATGATGGTGGTGTTGGGACTCCTCCAGGCTAGAAGAGCTGGATGCCCGACGGTAGTGGCAACAATGCCCACGAACAGGCAAACTGAAGTGCCCGTATTGACCTGTGGCTTGGTCCGACCAGGACATCAGGGACTCAGACTCCATGTTCTCGTGGTGGTGGCAGGCAACACCGTCTATGGATCCGACTGGCGACATAGGGACACGTATGGTGCTTGCAGGGTAAAGGCACTTCCAACCAGCTTGGCCATGGTGCTCTTAACGTGAGTATTTATCGCTTGGTGAGCGTGCTTGTGCGCGATGGGTGGAACTGCCTGTTCGCCTGGAGGTCCTGAAGGGACTCCTAGGGAGGGACAACTTTTGGCCCTAGGGAACCTTTAGTGGCCCCTAGGAGTGGTGAGATATGCTAAGGGCCGTGGGCAGGATAGTAGGTGGTCATCATATAGTCCACTACTTGTCTTGCGGTTGCCTCCATCATTGCCTTATAGTTAGTGGCGTCAAGCATCCTAGGAGTAATGGTTGGTCCTGGGGCTTCTTACCCTTGGTTAGGCCCTGCGTCGATTGGTGTGTGGGTAGTGGATATGCCCGACAGCCATAGGACACATAGGAAATTGTTGCCCTGGGGTGAACGGCTTCGATCTCCAAAGATAGCACGCACCTCAGGCTCCTCCAGAGAGCAGATAGGTCGTCCATGAGCTCCTTGTGTTTTGGAACTGGAGGAGGCTTCGTGTACTTAGAGTATTTCTTGGTAGAAGACATAGCCTTTGGTTGATCAGCTGTGCTCCCCATGGACGGCGCCAATGTTATTAGTGTGGAAACCAAATACAGGTTCGGGGGTCCAAGAGAACCGCCCTACTTGATGAGGACATCACTTCTTCGGATACACACAACACTCCTCCACTTGACATTCAAGGACCAATCACTAGAGCTCGCGCCCGACAATTGAATTTACAGGTAAGCTCGTTCCTAAGTACTTCTTTTTGTTTATTTGAGAATCGATTGCTACCTAATGATTTAATTATGATTAGGAACCATGGAGAGGACCTGGAAGTACTTGGAGAAGGGCTACGAGGTGCACAAGTCCAGCAAGGGCGGTCGAATCATGTTGGAGGCCCAACTCAAGCCGACTTCGAATCCAATTCGGAGTCCAGGACCAGGCCGCACTAAAACGGACTCCCAGATCGCATCCGGGCTCCGTTTTGGACGTTCTACATATGGATGGAAAGCTGACAAGACTACCTTTCCAATGGCTCTACTCCCATGTCAAAATTCCTTCTAAGTCAACGGAAATCATAGAAACAAGTGGGCGTTCAGAATCTGTCAGGGTGCTGCGCCACCGTCTTTTGGGCCGTTCGGCTTTGTATCGTGTTGGAGCCCATTAGGGCGTGTCCAGGGGTTTTGCACGCCCCTTACTCCTCTATATCCAGTCACCACCCCCACCATTAGGGTTTGGGTTTTGCTTATATTATTCTGTCTTTGAACAGTTTCGCAGTTCATCGGTTTGTAAGACCCCAACTTTCGAGTGCTAAATCAATACATATGCAATTCAGTTGTGTTCTTCCTTGTTCTTGCTTGTGTTCTTCGATTCGCAGGCGAGGATTAGCCTTCTTAGCGAGGTCAACCGGGCTGCGCACGGTTGATAACCTGAGGAGACGTGGTGCTGCGATTGTGGGGTTCGGAACGTGTTGTTTGGAAGCCGGATCGAATTGTGTCGCGCCTCCACCAAATCGAACATATCCAGAACCTGTTGGAAGATCGGGACCTCGTTCCTATCAAGTGGTAATCAGAGCTTCGGGTGTTCCTTCGGGTTCGAGTTTACCCTACCTTTGTTGTTTTCGGTTTCATCCTAGAGTCCAAGAAAAAGCCCTACAAAAAAATTTGTAGTCATAGGTTGTTTCCTGTCCCAGATCTTGTTTAGCCTTTTGCACAATTTGATTTCAGAGTCCGTAGTGTTGAGTTTGTGTCCTTAGTCGAGTTGTGTTGCTGGTTTAGATCGTGTTTTGTTTCTGGTTGTCTTGCTTCCACTACCTCTCATACAAACCCTAGCCGTCAACTTTTGTTTTCCCACCCATATCCCACCCTCTGTTTTTGAGTCATCCATCATCCATCGCATCTCGTGATCATCCAGCACCATCCCCCACCTTTCCCCGAGCTTCCGCCCCCAATTTCCTCCACCCGATTTCGTTTTCGGCCTCCACGGCAACCATAACTCGGAGGCCCTCCTTCAAACGGCCATAACTTTCTCATACGGACTCGAAATCAGGCGATTTTTTTTCAAATTGGGTGAAATTGAATTGTGCATCCGAAACTCCCCAGCTTTGCTGGATTTGGCGAATTTATTTTGCCCAAATTCGGCCTGGAAAGTGCAGTACTCGAGCTCCGAAATTTCATCACCGAATTTACAGCACATTCATCATTTTCTGTAGGCCACACCTTACATCAGATTGAGGTGAAACTTTGTGTGGTTCCTATTTTCTATGCTATGCTTTGTGAAAAAAATAAAATAAAAAAGAAAAAAGAAAAATTTCGACACCTGGGCTTATGGTGCTGAGTGCTATCCGTGCCAAAAAAACGTGACAGAGCACAGTTTTCGGTGACAGTGCTTCATTTATTTTGTGCTTATGCTGAATTAAGTTTCTCATTGCCTGACCATCTTTGTTGCTATCTTTGCTTTACTATTCTGGTCTTGACTCCTTGTTTCATCATATCATACCTGATATAGGACACATTTAGACCAGCAAATAGGACTAGTACTTTGGACATTTATTCAGCATTACTATCTGCTATTGATTTGTGTTTCACTAACATATTTGGCCTGCCAAGCTCCATATACCTACTTCCGGATAGCACAGTTTTTGACCCTTGCAATCGTCGGATCACACTCTCCAGGTATCCTTTGCCTTGCTTTGGTAAGAACACTTGTAAGAGCTTGGTAAGCCACTTCCTTTGCGGGTTCCCACTGCCCTTACTTTATAGTTGATAGGGATAATCCTTTTGTTTTCCCTGTGTTTCCACTAACCATGGCAGGAGACGAAGGGGACGGGACACCGAGCGATTTCAACGAGTGTGTTAGTCGCGCTCAGCTACAAGCTGCGCTCGACAAACAAAATGCTTCACTCACTGATCTCGGCGCGAGAATGGACACCATCGTCGCCGCCATTGCCCAGTTGAACACCACGGAAGGCATTGAGCGGGTGGAGCGGCGGATGGCTGACCTCACTGGTCGGATGGACACATTGGAGGCACGCCTGCCACCTATCAATGATGGCCATCATCATGATGATGACACAGTGTATGATGCGGATGGCAACATTGATCAGCGGGCGACACAAGATGCACGACTACGTCGGCGTCTTCAGCAAAACCAACATGGTATGGGAGGTAATAACCAGCACCGTCATGGTAACGACGACCCTTTTGCTAAAGTCAAGTTTACCATTCCATCTTTTTCTGGTCTTTATGATGCTGAAATATATCTTGATTGGGAGATGACGGTAGAGCAGAAGTTTAATTCTCACTTGGTTCCTGAACAACATAGAGTTAGACAAGCTACTAGTGAGTTTAAGGACTTTGCTATTATCTGGTGGAATGAACTGGGTACCATGCGCTTACAACCTGATACATGGGAGCGGTTAAAAGAAGCTATGCATAATCGTTTTGTTCCTCCCTCATATAAACGTGATTTGAGAAAAAAAAATTGCAGCGCTTAGAACAAGGTGATAGTTCTGTTCAGGACTATTATGCTGAGCTTCAAAAGGGTATGGTGCGTTGTGGGGTTGTTGAGGAAACGGAGGATAAGATTTGTCATTTTTATGCGGGGTTACGACGTGAAATTTAGGACATTGCTGATTATAAAGATTTTACTACTGTCAACCAGTTGCTCCAGCTTGCTATGCTTGCAGAAAAAGAATTGCAGGGACGCAAGGAATCAGCGAAGGCAAGCATCGGACGAACCTTCTACACGCCGCGAACGACTACATCGACGGGACTGCCCAAGTCTTCTTCGAGTTTTCGTTCTCCTCCACCACCTGTGAACAAGTTTGCAGCAACGCCACCGAAGCCACCTTCCACGACACGCCTTGCAGATTCTACAAAAAAATTCTTTGCAGGGTCCAGCCAAGAGTTCTTCTTCCGTGGCTTCAACGGGCCGCTCCTCCGACATTCGTGCCACCGCTGCCATGGGCTTGGTCATGTGCAGAAGAATTGCCCTAGCCAATGGGCATACATCGCCACAGAAGATGGAGGCTACATTAGCACTTCGGATGTCGAGGAGGATGATGATGTTGCTGCTGCCTCGGACGACAATGGCGGTGGTGATGACGACATGGTCCTTGGTGGGGCGTCCACAGCGACGCTACGGAGCATCATTGTGCAGCGAGTCCTCAGCACACAGGTACAACAATCCGATAAGCTTCAACGCCATAATTTGTTTCAGACTTTCTTCGCAATCAAGAATCGGCGTGCACGTGTCATCATTGATGGAGGAAGCTGCAACAACTTGGTGAGTTCTGATTTGGTCAAGAAGCTTGGCTTGACCACGCAACCACATCCACATCCATACGATATTCAGTGGTTAAATGACTCTGGAAAAGCTAAGGTAACGCAAACATGCCGAGTCCATTTTTCCATTGGCGGTTATGCTGATCATGTTGATTGTGATGTGGTTCCCATGCAAGCATGCTCTCTTTTATTGGGTCGACCTTGGGAATTTGATAATGATGCTTTACACCATGGTAGTAGTAACAAGTATACTTTTATGCATAAGGGAAAGAACGTTACTTTACTGCCTTTGACCCAGCTGAGATTATAGAGGCCGATAGGGAGAGAGCTGCTACTGCTAATGATCCAAAGGAACATGATAAATCTGAAAAACAGCAAGTAATCCATTTGAAAAATTCTGTTATGCTTGCCACAAAATCAGACCTTGCTGCAATTGATGATGTTAATGATACATGCTATGCTTTTGTGTGCAAAGATACTTTATTTTCTCTTGATAATATGCCTTGCACTTTGCCTGCTCCTGTCACTAACCTTTTACAGGAGTTTAGAGATGTTTTCCCTGATGAGATACCTCCAGGACTTCCACCCATTCGAGGGATTGAGCACCAGATTGACTTGATCCCTGGGGCGAGTTTGCCAAACCGTGCGGCGTACAGGACCAATCCCGAAGAGACTAAGGAGATTCAGCGACAAGTCCAAGACCTTTTGGACCGTGGGTATGTACGTGAGAGCCTTAGTCCTTGTGCTGTTCCTGTTCTTTTGGTTCCCAAAAAAGATGGTTCTTGGCGTATGTGTGTAGATTGTAGAGCCATTAACAACATTACTATAAGGTATCATCATCCTATTCCCAGGTTAGACGACATGCTTGATGAGTTGTGTGGTGCTATAATTTTCATAAAGATTGACTTGCGTAGTGGATACCACCAAATAAGAATGAAACTTGGCGATGAATGGAAAACTGCTTTTAAAACTAAGTTCGGCTTGTATGAGTGGTTAGTCATGCCTTTTGGTTTAACTAATGCACCTAGCACTTTCATGAGATTAATGAACGAGGTTTTACGTCCTTTCATTGGCAAATTTGTGGTCGTTTAATTTGATGATATCTTGATTTATAGCAAGTCCATGGATGAACATTTGAATCACTTACGTGCTGTTTTTAATGCTTTGAGAGATGCACGTTTGTTTGGTAACCTTGAGAAGTGCACCTTTTGCACGGATCGAGTCTCTTTTCTTGGCTATGTTGTGACTCCACAGGGGATTGAGGTTGATAGAGCCAAGGTGGAGGCGATATGGAGTTGGCCCACGCCCACGACGGTTTCCCAAGTGCGGAGTTTTCTTGGCCTTGCAGGATTTTATCGCCGCTTTGTCAAGGAATTCAGCACCATTGCGACACCGTTGATTGAGTTGATAAAGAAGGGCGTCGTGTTCCATTGGGGGCCATCACAAGAGGAGTCCTTTAATCTTTTGAAGGACAAGCTTACACACGCACCACTGCTCCAACTTCCGGATTTTGGTAAGACTTTTGAGCTGGAATGTGATGCTAGCGGAATTGGTATTGGTGGTGTTTTGATGCAAGAAGACAAACCTGTTGCCTACTTTAGTGAAAAAATTGAATGGTCCTGCTCTTAATTATTCCACGTATGATAAATAATTGTATGCTCTTGTTCGTTCTTTAGAGACGTGGCAACACTATTTATGGCCTAAAGAATTTGTCATTCATTCCGATCATGAATCACTTAAGAATATTCGTAGTCAAACCAATTTGAATCGTAGACATGCTAAGTGGGTTGAATTTATTAAATCTTTTCCTTATGTCATTAAACACAAGAAAGGGAAAAGATAATGTGATTGCTGATGCTTTATCTCGACGCTATACCATGTTGTCTCAACTTGATTGTCGCATTTTTGGTCTTGAACCTATTAAAGCACAATATGCTTTTGATGCTGATTTTAAGGATGTGTTGTTGCATTGTAAAGAGGGACAAGCATGGAATAAATTCGTGATCAATAATGGGTTTTTGTTTAGAGCTAACCGCCTATGCATTCCAGTTGGATCCGTTCGTCTTTTGTTGTTGCAGGAGGCGCATGGAGGCGGTTTGATGGGACATTTTGGTGCTAAGAAGACGGAGGACGTTCTGGCCACACACTTCTTTTGGCCAAAGATGAGGTGAGATGTTGAGCGGTTTGTGGCTCGCTGCACTACATGTCAAAAAGCCAAGTCTCGCTTGAATCCACATGGTTTATATATGCCTCTTCCTGTTCCTTCTATTCTGTAGGCAGATATTTCTATTGACTTTGTTTTAGGATTGCCCGGGACTAAGAGGGGAGGGATAGCATTTTTGTTGTTGTGGATCGCTTTTCTAAGATGGTTCACTTTATACCATGTCATAAAACCGATGATGCCGTTCATATTGCTGACCTCTTTTTCAAAGAGATAGTTCGTTTGCATGGTATGCCTTCTACTATTGTTTCAGATCGTGATGCCAAGTTCTTGAGTCACTTTTGGCGTACTCTATGGAACAAGTTGGGTACAAAGTTGTTGTTCTTTACAACATGTCACCCACAAACTGATGGCCAAACCGAGGAGGTGAACCGCACATTATCTACCATGTTGAGAGTTGTTTTGAAGAATAATTTGAAACTATGGGAAGAGTGTTTTCCGCATGTTGAGTTTGCATATAATCGAGCGGAACACTGCACCACCAAGGTAAGTCCTTTTCAGGTAGTGTATGGATTCAATCCCCGTGCCCCTATTGATATTTTACCTTTGCCTACTAGTGAGAGAGTTCATAATGATGCTAAGGAGCGTGCTGATTTTATTGTCAAAATGCATGAGACTACTAAGACAAACATTGAAAAGATGAATTAAAAATATAGGATTACTGGTAGTAAAGGTAGAAAGGAAGTTAAACTTGAACCAGGTGATTTTGTTTGGTTGCACTTGAGAAAGGATAGATTTCCTGAGTTAAGAAAGTCAAAATTGATGCTTAGAGCTGCTGGTCCTTTTAAGATAGTTGAGAAGATAAATGATAATGCATATAAACTTGATTTGCCTCCCGAGTTTGGGGTTAGTCCCACCTTTAACATTTCAGATTTGAAGCCATACTTGGGAGAAGAAAATGAGGCTGAGTTGAGGACAACTCCGCTTCAAGAGGGAGAGGATGATCAGGACATCACTTCTTTGGATACACATAACACTCCTCCACTTGACATTCAAGGACCAATCACAAGAGCTCGCGCCCGACAATTGAATTTACAGGTGAGCTCGTTCCTAAGTACTTCTTTTTGTTCATTTGAGAATCGATTTCTACCTAATGATTTAATTATGATTATGAACCATGGAAAGGACCTGGAAGTACTTGGAGAAGGGCTACGAGGCGCACAAGTCCAGCAAGGGCGGTCGAATCATGTTGGAGGCCCAACTCAAGCCGACTTCGAATCTAATTCGGAGTCCAGGACCAAGCCGCACTAAAACGGACGCCCAGATCGCATCCGGGCTCCGTTTTGGACGTTCTACATATGGATGGAAAGCTGAAAAGACTACCTTTCCAATGGTTTTGGTCCCATGTCAAACTTCCTTCTGAGTCAACGGGAATTGTCGAAACAACTGAGCATTCAGAATCTGTCACGGTGTTGCACCACCGTCTTTTGGGCCATTCGGCTTTGTATCGTGTTGGAGCCCATTAGGGCGCATCCAGGAGTTTTGCACGCCCCTTACTCCTCTATATCCAGCCGCCACCCCCACCATTAGTGTTTGGGTTTTGCTTAGATTATTCTGTCTTTGAACAGTTTCGCAGTCCATCGGTTTGTGAGACCCCAACTTTCGAGTGCTAAATCAATACATCTGCAATTCAGTTGTGTTCTTCCTTGTTCTTGCTTGTGTTCTTCGATTCGCAGGCGAGGATTAGCCTTCTTGGCGAGGTCAACCGGGCTGCGAACGGTTGATAACCTGAGGAGACGTGGTGCTGCGATTGCGGGGTTCGAAACGTGTTGTTCGGAAGCCGGATCGAATTGTGTCGTGCCTTCACCAAATCGAACATATCCAGAACCTGTTGGAAGATCGGGACCTCGTTCCTATCACTACTCCTGTCGGTAGTCTACAGGGGTTCCTTGCATGAGGGGTTGGGTCCTCCCGAGAGCACACCGGTTGAGATATCTCTTTATATTCCTTTGAACTCAAGTTATAAATGAGGGATATATGTGATATTTATAGGCACTAAGATCTGTACAAATAACCAAAATATCTCTCACAGAATAGCAAGTTTTTAGTTACAAACGATGGATATGATCATCTTTTCTACATATAATAGTAACTCTTTGATTTATACATCACATTATTTGCCGTGGGCTGCTCGATTCCCTAGCAAGCCATTTGCTGCCCCTTCAACACTTGGCTAAACTTCCCTGAGCTGTCACAATCTCACGATCCCTCGAGGTGAGGTGCCAGCCAACTTCCCCACCCCCATCCGTTCCCCTGCATCGACGCCTCTTCAATTTCCCATTGATCCCCATCTATCTTCTCACGTCAGTCTCTTCAATTTCCCATTATCACCTCACGGTCAGCCCTAAATTAAAGCCGAAGCTTCCACCATCAACCACACACCTGACACCCCAACGTACGGTCGGCGCACACACCACACGACCACACAAATTCGCGAGGCCAGCCAGTACTAGTAGTATACCCACCCAAGGAAATCGGGAAAACAGAAGCTCACCGGCAGTTCGGCACAGCCAAGAAGGGAAGCTAACCAGGGGAGCAATGGCGGCGACGGCGGGGGAGGAGGTGAGCAACAGGAGGGTGATCCTGAAGCGGCACGTGACGGGGTTCCCCACCGAGGACGACATGGAGCTCGTCACGGCCACCGTGCGGCTGGTCGTGCCGCCCGGTTCGGCGGCCGTGATGCTCAAGAACCTCTACGTCTCCTGCGACCCTTACATGCGCAACCGCATGACACGGCACGAGGAGCCCAGCTACATCCCGGACTTCGTCCCAGGAGAGGTACCGTATTAAATCCAAGGGATAGACTATTGCACAGGCGATTGAAAATTTTTTATCGTTCAACCACCTAAAGTTGCACTTTGAATCACCTGAATTTGCACATGTTTTTTTGGAGAGAACTGCAATTTTAGTTGATTGAGAGTGCAATTTCAGGTCATTTGAAGTTACACTCTGAATCACCTGAAGTTGCAGATGTTTTTTTTTTGAGAGGGGCTGCAATTTCAGTTGATTGAGAGTGCAATTTCAGGTGATTGAAAGGTAAAAAAATTTCAATCGTCTGTGCAATAGCAAAACTGTAAATCCAAACCTTTTTGCATGCACTGCATGTTTAGTGTTGCTGGCGCTGGTCATAAAATATTCCGGCTTTTCGCAGTCGCTACAGTACCTAACTTTTAAATGGAGTATTTTCTCAAGACGGGGTGTATAAGTTAAACGTAGTACACGTTAAAAGCCCAACATATATACCAACCAAAATTGCAAGTGAGTATCGATCTCTCCGTAATCTGTACCGTAAACAGCTAAAATTCAAAAATTTCAGCCAAAAGCTATAAGCCGCAGCCAAAAAGAACAGGCCCTTTGTTTTCTAGTCAGATTACTTCGAGTATTCAACCGTTTCTTGTGAAAGTCTGCAAAAATTTTATAAATCATTGGTTCGGTGAGTCCTACCGGGTAGGTGTTGAAACTTTGAAACTCTATTCCTCTCAAACGAATGGACCGTTCAATGAGTACAAAATTCTGGTAAATCCCTTCGTTTCAAATCTAGTCAAGCAAGCTATCCGTGGAGACTGGTGGAAATTGGACACCAACCTTACATATTCGTGTTCGTTTTATCCACGAAAGATTAGCAGTAACCCTATTGGTGTGTGAACACTTTATTCCTGATTATTTTGCGTTGGCAAAACTATATTTCTCAACTTCTTAACCGTTATAGAAAAACGAGTTAGTGGTCTTCTATCCGTTTTCCTCCAACCGTCCTATTCCTTTGACTTCTCATCACTCTCCATTTCCCAACAGATTAAAACAATTCTTATTCATATAGCATGATTATTTATACATCCAATAAATTACATTGCAACGCACCGGCACATAGTCTCACATAAAACATCAACTGCAACCCAAATACTGGCAAACCAAACAAGATCAAGGGGTTAATGAGTATGAATGAATCATGAACAATACCCTTGCGTTCAGCACTGCAGTTGGATTCAGTTTTCTTTCACTGAATATTTGTTTCCACTGGAAACCATACAATTTTGCTGTCTCCCTGGGTACAACAATCCTTGCAGGTTTTGGCTAATTTTGGCGTAAGCAAGGTGGTAGCATCCGGGCACCCGGATTTCAAGGTTGGCGATCTTGTGTGGGGGATAACTGGATGGGAAGAGTTCACTTTGATCATTAATCCAGAGTCTCTTTTCAAGATCAATCATCCTGAATTGCCTCTGTCGTACTACACAGGTGTTCTTGGTGAGTTCCCTTTCAGTACGCACTCTTGTCGTAAGCAAATTGTCATCTTTAATCCCTGAAAACCATCGTAAACATTTGTATCAGACATTCTCAGTTTTGATGAAGCAATAAAAATTCATATGTTTTCAGTGTATACCATATCATGTTCAGAGATTCATATGTAGCAGACATTCTGAGGGTATGTTAATGTACTATTAATTGAGACATTCTCAGTTTTGATGGCGATGTACTATTAATACCTAAACATATGACTGTTAATATGTTTGAGGAGCTGATCATTTTTTCAGCTTATCCGTCTGGCGAGGTACTGTTAATTGGTGTATTATATGTTTTACATAAAAAATGAGGCTGAAAAAGTAGAAACTATAGATGAACTGGTCCCAAAGTTGTGGAACTATAGAAATGTAGCTACATTTAGTTAATCAGGACAGAACGGGTAAGAGGAGTGCTTACAGTAGCTCAGAAAGTTCAGCTAGTGTATGCCATATCATGTTCAGAGATTCATACCGAAAAATTTCTGCAACAACAAATGGAAATGGCTCTAAAGTCTGAACCATTGTAGCAAAAAGAATATGACATCATGCTGATCATTGGTAGGGTCTTAGGCTTTGTGTCCTCTCAAGTATCTAGCAAGCTGACTTACTAGTCACATTTAACTGCTGGTAGCACAGTGATCAGGGTTTTTTTTTTCTAACTGTGCTTGAACCTTGATAATTCAGGAATGCCTGGCCTTACTGCATATGCTGGATTTTTTGATGTGTCCAAGCCTAAGAAAGGCGAGTATGTCTTCATCTCGGCGGCATCGGGTGCCGTTGGTCAGATTGTGGGGCAGCTTGCTAAGATCACAGGCTGCTATGTGGTTGGAAGTGCTGGTTCTGATGAGAAGGTTTGTCCAAAACTCATTTTTTTTCTTTGCCTTCTGTTATGCACATCTCCAGATCATGGACAGTTGCTCCTTACGTTTTCAATGCCATTGGCAATTAGTTCTATGAGCAGTGCTTCAGCATTTACACCGTACATTACCTAGGCTGGCAAATGATGAATTGGTTGAAGGACATCTTCAGGAATTTTGTTAATTAACCTAGATTATGCTCCCTTACAGAATGATAAATATTTTTAGCTAATTTCATCACTGCTCCATGGTTTAACATATGGATCAGAATACTCTCTATTCCTAAGAAGCGAAATACACTGTCAGGCATTTTATTGCCCTCAAAATCAGAAACTTCAACGATATTATATTTTCTGGAAACAAATTTACTGCCTCGTCAGGTCAACCTCATGAAAAGCAAGTTTGGCTTCGACGACGCTTTCAACTACAAGGAGCAGGATCTCAACGCTGCACTGAAGAGGTTTGCGATTCCTTTTCTATGAAATTCCAGCGTTGCAAATAGATCAGACAACCAAGATTTCCCTCCCGTTAATCTTGTAATCTTGCTCAGATGCTTCCCGGAGGGCATCGACATCTACTTCGAAAATGTGGGTGGCGCGACGCTGGACGCCGTGCTGCTCAACATGCGGACGCACGGCCGGATCGCCGTGTGCGGGATGATCTCGCAGTACAACCTGGAGCAGCCTGAGGGCGTGCGCAACCTCTTCTGCCTCGTCGCCAAGCGCGTCCGCATGGAGGGCTTCGCGGTGTTCGATTACTACGGCATCTACCACAAGTTCGAGGAGGAGATGGTCGGGTACCTCAAGGAAGGGAAGATCACCTACGTAGAGGACGTCGCGGATGGGCTTGAGAAGGCACCGACGGCGCTCATCGGGCTCTTCTCCGGGCGCAACGTCGGCAAGCAGCTGGTCGCTGTTGCGCGCGAGTGACGTCGGAATTGAGTGTTTTGCTGCGTAGTAGTGCTAATGTATGTTTGGAAATAGAATTCAGATGGGTATTTAGTTCGGTTTGCCAGTCTTTGGGTTGCAGTTGATGCTTTATGTCAGACTAGTCGCGTATCCGTGCATTGCAGTGGAATTTATTGGATGTATAAATAATCATACTATGGAAGAGGATCGCTTTGATCTATTGGGATGTTGAAAGTGATAAGAAGTCAAAAGAATAGGACAGTTGGAGAAGAATGGACGTATGACCACCAACTCGTCTTTTATAATAGAAAATTATGATTGGTGATGGTCATCGGCTGTCATGAAAACAGAAATCTATATGTATGTTAAGACTATGATGGATTGACATGTGTTATTGGTATGGCGATACGACGTCTTGCAAAAACACAGATACGTCGTACACTACATATATTTGTATATCTATTTTTGTCTGCTTGAGGCCACATATATTTACAGAAGGGTATCCCGTGATAGTGGGGTCACACCTGCCGCCTGGTCAACTGTACATCATGACCTCACCATGTCGGCTGATGCCATTCAGATCATCTCTGTGATGGATGGCTGCTCGGCTATATCCACAAGTGGTCGGGGATGGCTGGATCCGATGGTGTCTTGAGGGGGATGGCTAGATCCACTCGCCTCGCCACCCTGGCATGCCGCCTCGCATGTTGCGAAGGCAACCGCTGTTGCATCCTCTCTCCTCTGCCACGCTTCACCTCTGCAATCTACGCATCGCCAGTTGAGTGTTCACCAGGGATGGCGCCAACGGAATGGAAGGCGAGAGGAGGGAGCGGCGGGGAAGGAAATGGGGAGGAAACAAGAGAGGGCAAAGGAGGACCAAGGGCTAGAGCAACGATGTAGGTGTCACCCAGGCGAAGAAAGCAGGCAAGAGGGAGAGGATGCCCTCAATGCTAACCACACATAGGGGATGGAAAGGACGTTAGGGGGAGCTATTGTGGAAGTGAACAACCATTCGAGGAGCCCTGAGCGTGTGGGGAGGTGGCGAGGGGGAGAACGAATGTTCGAGCACCAACTCGTATTTTGGTTTTTCTTGCTAATTCAAAGAGAATCATAAATTGTTTGTCTTGACAAAATATTGAATTTATGAAGATGAACTAAGTATTTAACTAAGCTAAAACAACATAGCTCTATTCATATTGTAGGACATCTCAATATTTCATACATTTTATTTTGCTAACATGCTTCGTCATTTCACTATCCTTGTATGCATAATTTTTTAACAAAACAAAGCTATAACACCACACCTTACAAGATTCCAACACCATAATCAACAAGTCAGAAATTAGGTAATAGGATAACTTAAACTGATAGTGAGCATGCACGTGAAAGTGAGCATGCACGTGAAACACAAGTACTCCAAAACAAAAAAAATTGCCATGGATGTAGAAGGGTAATTATATCCATCACAAACAGGACAAACAAATAGATTTGGAAAGGCATGCTTGTCCATCAAACTCATACAAAATATTGGAGACATCAAAGGTTCATCCCGTAGTTCAGTTGCTGGTAGGCAATAGCCGTGACCAATAGTACATTGAGTGGCTCCTTCTAATCATAACCAAAAGCTTGTAAAAAAACAGTTCAATGATTTATGGTAAGAGAAGAAAAGAAAACTATATATGGGTCTTGTGATCGAGCAAAATGAGCCGACTTATTCGATCTTCTATGATAAATCATTTCCTTGTTCTAAAAAAATGTCTTCATAGAGTTGCATATTCTTCCTTATTCTACTAGAAAAATAAGTATCATCGTATCCACACAAACCAATGATGAACATATTGTGGCTACAGACTAAACAGTAGATAGTGGACTAATAGGATGAGTATAAATCATTTCCTTGTTCTAAAAAATGTCTTCATAGGGTTGCATATTCTTCCTTATTCTACTAGCAAAATAAATATCACCCTATCCACACAAACAAATGATGAACATATTGTGACTACAGACCAAACAGTAGACAGGGGACTAACAGGATGAGTGTAAGAATGAAGAACCCATGTCTCTCTCTCCTTTCCCAAGGTTATATATATGGCCTTAAGGCCTGATTACAAGGATGTCCCTCAAAATGGCTCACTATGCTAGGGTTCTATATATTTTTTTACATGCTTATTGGGCCTCTTGGCCCAGTAGGTTGAACGGGAGTAAGTGGGGGGCACCCCTACAACAGTAGCCTCTCATGATAACGGGCTTCACCACCTGTAGGCCGAAACCATGTCGCTAGGCATTTTGGCCTCTCCGTCCTTTCTGCCTATTGAGTGGTTGGTCCGCAGGCCGTATCTTCCCGCTAACGAGTGGCGGTTGGCCTCCCTATGGCATGATACGTGCCTGCATGAGGTTTGTGCATCATGTGCCCTTGATTCATGCGGCTTGTCGGGTCCCAAGACACGCTCGAAAGGTCGTGCGCCTTAAATGTCCACATCCTTCATAACACAAGTTGCTGCTACCTATTCTTCTTCACCACCATCCCATCGCTTGCTCTTGCTCCCGCTTCACCACCTGGCCACTCTTGCAATCCTCCTAACTATGTTAGCCTAGTTATGTACACGTGTATTGCAATGGAATTTATTGGATGTATAAATAATCATGCTATGGATGAGGATTGCTTTGATCTGGAAAGTGGAGAGTGCTAAGAAGTCAAAAGAATATGACATTTGGAGGAGAATGGCTGTACAACCACCAACTCGTTCTTTTATAATAATAATTATGATTGGTGATGGTCATCGGCTGTCATGAAATGACTATCACATTAGGCTTTAATTGAGTTGCAACGAAAATCTAAATGTACATGTTAAGACTATGATGGATTGATACGTGGTATTGGTATGGCGATACGACGTCTTGCAAAAACACTGATGCGCCGTACACTACATATATTTGTATATCTATTTTGAGTCTACTTGGGGCCACATATATTTACAGAAGGGTATCTGGTGATAGTGGGGTCACACTTGCCACCTGGCCAACCGTACATCATGACCGTGCCATGTCGGTTGATGCCATTGAGATCGTCTCTGTGATGGACGGCTGCTCGGCTAGATCCACAAGTGGTTGGGGGATGGCTAGATCCGATGGTGTCTTGAGGGGGATGGCTAGATCCGCTCGCCTTGCTGCCTTAGCACACGGCCTCGCATGTTGCAAAGGCTATTGCCATTGTATCCTCTCTCTCCTCCGTCACCCTTCACCTCTGCAATCTACGCATCGCCAGTTGAGTGTTCGTTAGGGATGGTAACAGCAGAATGCAAGGCAAGAGGAGGGAGCGGCTGGGGAGGAAATGGGGAGGAAACAAGAGAGGGGAGAAGAGGACTAGGGGCTAGAGCAGTGACATAGGCATCACCTAGGTGAAGGAAGTGGGTGGGAGGGAGGGGGTGCCCTCAACGCCAACCGCACATAGGGGAAGAAGAGGACATTGTGGGGAGCTATTGTGAACAACCAATTCAAAGAGAACGAATGTACAAGCACTAACTCGTATTTTGGCTTTTCCTACCAATTCAAAGAGAATCATAAATTGTTTGTCGTGCTAAAATATTGAATTTATGAAGATGAACTGAGCATTTAACTAAGCTAAAATAGCATAGCTCTATTCGTATTACAGTACATCTCAGTATTTCTTACCTTTTATTTTGCTAACATGCTTCGTCATTCCACTATCCCTATATGTGTAATTTTTAACAAAGCTATAACACCACACCTACCAAGATTCCAACACCACAATCGACAACTTAGAAATTAGGTAACAGGATAACTTAAACTGATAGTGAGCTTATTCGGCCTAGATGTCCTTTTACATGCTTATTGTGCCTCTTGGCCCAGTAGGTCGAACGGGAGTAGGTGGGGGCTATCCCTACAACAGTTGCCTCCCATGGTAACGGGCTTCACCACCTGTAGGCTGAAACCATATCGCTAGGCCCTTTGGCCCCTCCATCCTCTTGACCTATTGAGTGGTTGGTCCATGGGCCATATCTTCCCGCCAACGAGTGGCGGTTGGCCTCCCTATGGTGTGAGACACGTGCCCGCGTGAGGTTCGTGCATCGTGCCCCCTTGATTCGCGTGGCTCATCGGGCCCAAGACACTCACAAAAGGTCGTGCACCTTAAATGCCTACATCCTTCTTAACGCAAGCTGCTGCTACCTATTCTTCTTCACCACCATCCCATCGCTTGCTCTTGCTCCCACTTCACTACCTAGCTGCTCTTGCAATCCTCCTTCCACTTCTTCCTTTGCCGTCGCCAAGCGTGCCTTTCGCCGCCGCCTTCACTTTTCTCCCACGCGGTGAGGATGGTTCGCACTAGCGATTGCCATTCCTGATGTGGCGTCGTGGGCAACTCGTCTAGCCACAATGGCTTGTCTGACATAGCAGTTCGACGGCCATAGTGATTGACTTTGAGTAGGTCGAGCGCGACGCATCAATGGTGAACAAGCGCTGGAGCGTGGTGGAGAAGGTGAACAGCGTCAGCACAAACACACTAAGGCTAACTGTAGTGACAGAGGAGTTGATTTGCCTGTTGGTGCATGATGAGAGGATCTCAGAGCGTGAGGAAGTTCAATTACTTGCTGTTGCGGAGACGGACACCCAACCGATGGAGTCAGAGACCCTCATCTTCGGCGCATACTTTGACATCAGGCTCCGCATCTAATGACGGGATTTAGCTCTTTCTTTTGATGAGATCGATAACTGATTGTTTGATATGGCATTGACAATGAGGCTACTTGACTAAAATGACCAAGTTCATCCTACAACACCCTTGTCATTACCAACCGTGTCCAACATGGATGATTTTTCCTGCAAGCAATTAACAATGAAGCAAGAAACAAATTAGCGCAATCTAAATTTGTGAATACAATATGAAGTTTCATTGAACAATGGGGACGCCTGAAGTCACCGTAGTTGGTCTAGTCAACAGAAGTACACAATTGATGTTTTCTAAATGAAAATCAATCTAAACAAGCCTAAACCCTAAAAGTGGCATCCCTGGCAGTTTTTGAGGGGCTAGGGATGCGAGGAGCACATTTGTGAGGGTGGGGGAACATCCCACTATAACTCCCCAGTTGGGCTCAAACTGATACAAGGCCCAGGGTCTAGGTTCGGAACTGATCTGGACTTGTTTTGTGGATTACGATGTGTTCAAGTGGAGTTTTGAGGTGAGACTAAAACCATTGGAAAGAGGACATCATAAGCTTTTCAACAAGTCTAAGACCACATCATTTGAACTCTGTATGTGTTGGATCGAAATGGTCGACAGAGGGGGGGGTGAATGTCGTTCTCTTCAAAAACGCCCCCGAGAATTCGTACACTGATTTTTCAAAAAGATGCAGAACAAAGCAACTCACAGAAAATAAATTTTGCTGAAACCTGGAACGCATGCGACACTGAAAAATTCAGCATAAATCAGAGACCAACCAGCAAAAAATTCAACTGAAAATAACGCTGTTTGGATTGCATGCAAAAAGGATGAAAATCAGTAACAAGAAAAAAAGAAAAGCAACTAAAGTATTCTTTCATTGCTTGCCGAGAGGCTCTCAGGACATGAAATAAAAGGACTTCAAACTGTTATGAACTAAATGCATGCCGGCCAACAAAACTGTAGAATTGCAGGTTTGGACGAACTGCTTTAAGGACTATTGCTGACCGAAAATACCAATAGGAGACACAAATCTGCAGAAATGAAGAAGGGCTTGCTAAATTTTAACAAGTCCGAAACTGAGAACTTATTTCAGCTGAAACTGGGAGCAAGAGATCAATGCAAACTGAAATGGACCACCTCTCTTTTGCTCGGCTGAACAAGGGGCTGCCCTTTTACTCGGAACCCAAAAATCGGCACTCAAAAACTGCACCTCAAACCTGTAAGGCATACATGCATGCTGTAATGCTCCTTGCCGAGAGAAGACTTCCAATGACTAGAACTAGCAGCTAACAAGGAATCTCGGCCAAACAGAGAACAGACAGACCAACCCGAAAACAGCTTGCGGCACTTGAGAAAAGAAAATATTCAGACTTCTGGGAAAGCAAAGAGAAAAAAAGTCTTCTATTCTTTTCAAACCACAAGTATCAGAGTATGATCCAAATAGCCTAGAGACCTCAATTAACAAGGGAAATGAACACCAACACAAGAATTTCAGATTTTGCCCAAAACTGAAACTTTTCAGAGAGAAGCACAAAAACTCAAATTACTCCCCAACTTTTGATCCTTTGGCCATGAAACTTTGAGGATATGTTAGCAATAGCCATGGGATAATCCAGATCAAATTTCATGCCATTTCTCAAAGGGAATCAAGATTTCACCAAAACCCTAGAAGAGGAAATACATGAACAGTGGAGACCTAAAGATAAAAACTGAAATTAAACTTGGTTTACTCTTTGGATCAACTAGCCAAATGGCTTTTGAGCATCTCCCATGTCATAGCAACCCATTTTGCTACTCCTCAGCAAGCAAGAACTCAAAACACGAAATCTCAGAAATCAACCAAAAGAGGAGAACGAAGAACAGAGAGCACAGAGAGCACGAACAGAAGAAAACTTCATATTTCCATTCATTGAATGAAGAGCGAAAAACAAAGAGATACGTCCCCACACGCATGGACATTCGAACAAGGAAGATTACAAGCTCCTCAATCCATCCTTTCCCTCTCCAACTCAAGAACACAACCCATACATACTTGAGAGGGGATGAACACACTCAAGAAACCATCGAAGGAGGACAGAACAACCAGGGGACAATCCCTGCCTCTCCAACCACTCTCGCCCACTAAAGAGCAAAGGAGAAAACAACCTCTAAAGCCTCTTTTGACTCAAAAGAAACCCTAATTCTCTCTAGAATCCATGTGGAGGCATGCAGCCCTCTCCACCTATTTATAGCCCATGGCTAACGGGTCTCCACCCCGTTACGCCCGCTAAATCTAACGGAGCCCGCTCCCGCTTGTGCAGCCTTGCGAATTTCCCGATTCGCCCCTCCTGCACCTTCTGGGAAGCTTCCGCGCTCCTTGTCTCGCACGCTTCGCAACCACCTTGAGTCCACGTCGTCTTCGACACCTCCCGACTGTTCTGACCTCAGCGCCACCTGCGCCTAGTCCAGTCCTCCGTGTCTCACCACGACTCCGCCTCGACGTCCTGTAGTCACGCAGACAAGAAACACGTTACATAGCACCGCTCGATACATGAAAGAGTAAATAGCATAAGCACATCATACTTACTCATGACAAAGTCCAAACCTGTCAAAATATCAGAATATGCATCCTAACCCGTTTGACCAGGAATGACCAAAACCGACTGAGTCCATCGCACCATGCAACGACTCGACTCCGAACCACTCAAGCCAAACTCGACTCACCTAAACCACTGTCAATTACTCATCACACACATGGGATCACCACTACATGGTCTCTCAGTATGCGTCTTCTATGCTCATTTGAAGTTAGCGCTGTCTTCGAAGGCCGAACTGGATTCCACAACATGCCCAACTTTCATTCTTGGTTGTCCTGGCCTCAAGTGATGTGGTGACCTCCAATGTTCATCCCAAGCATGTCCGTGACTCCATGTGCCTCTCCTTTTGTCCCTGCCCATGTTCCTAAGCACAATCATATCACATGCATCAGGCAAGAACACTTTCTCAGAAGCTAAATTAAACAACCCTAGGAATGAGCTCACATGATAATTCAACTATCATGCACATGCCCTCGTAGAAACTGAGCAAGGGTCAGTACTCTAACCTGGGCAGCATTAACTTTGTACTCCGCTCCGGGTGCACGAAGCTATTCCTGGCGAACTCTACATGGATGAAGTGGGAGTCAAACTGGATGTGATGGTGGTTCTACCACCAGGCAGAGGCTAGTAGCAGTCTTCAGTGGATGGGCCATCTGATCGACTTCAACATGTCTCCGTCTATGACCATCGTTCATGAGGATGAGTAGCGTACGCGGAGGCTATTTGGGGTCGCCATTTGGTTCAACATGCAAGACCTTGTGGAGGAGTACTGCATGCTCGATGTGTCCCTGTTGGCACATGTGTGGCACATCCAACCTAGCCCTGCTCACGACAACCACCCCCGCCCTAGCATTGCATCACTACCAAAGCCCATCGGGATGGGTGAATCCCTTGCATTACGTGCCATGATTGGTATGTTTGATGTTGTATGGTGTTTTGTTGATAACTAATGTTACTGTCTGTGGCCATACTTCCCCTTGACAAGGCAGAGCGTTCTGCCGCCATCTTCCTTGGCCCATACATAGTGAAGGAGAATAGCTTGTAGGCGTCGACAACATCAAACCGCTCCGGGGTGAACACGCCAGAACGTTCTGTGCCCAACAGCAGCCACCCGCATGTGCGTGACAAAGGTGACTATCTGGAATGCTTCCCTCACGCCGAGGTCCTCGATCTCCGATTGCTGCCCAACCCCTGTCATCACCGCGCCTTCCGCCAGATAGGTCGGGCGTTCGTGACGAGGAGGTCATTGCATTGAGCGAGTCAGAGTCTGCAAATTACACCAACTCTGACCTTGAGTCTAAGGATGAACCACGATCAGCTAGCATAGGCATTGCTAGTGAGGCGAGCCTCGCGTAGACCGCAACTGATGGTGCGGCTGACGTAGACAGTTCTAAGGTCATTCTGAAAAGTGAGGATATGGTCACACCAGTAGTTGTCCCTACTTCGTCGGAGGCTAGGGAGCTGTCTCCACCGAACCGAGCTATGAAACGTGCTCAAGTATCTTCACCCCCTGTGGCCTCGAGCATAGGCTTCTGGCTGGCTATGATGGTGCACATCAAGGATTCCAGCTCGATTTTGGCACTCCCTCTCCTGTGATGGGTTCAACCATGGCCAGGAGTATCCCATACCGGCCGTGTGGTAGTACGAAAGGGCTTTGTAGCAGTAGCTCACATACCGGACCTTAATTGAGTTAGGCACCAACTACATACCCCTTGTGCCTGGCAATCAACATTGTGTCACCGAACAACAATGCATGCCAGCAAGCACCCACCACCTAACCATTTGCCTAAGTCTAAACCAAGTTTTTATATTTTGTTTTCATATAACTCATAGTCTTTCTTGACTCACTAAAGCCAAGAGTACATTTCAAAAGATTACCATTTATGTGGAAAAGGTTATCCCAATACAAAAATTATGTCTGATACCATTTATCTAGGTTTAACCATTTGATACAAAATTTCTCTAGTCTATGCTAGTGTATTAACTAGAGTTTTTATCTAAGGTGACAAGTCATGTTGATGTTCAATGTCAAATTTGGCCATATACAAAGGAATTTGGTGTGACTAAAGTTTAAATCATATTTGAACTAATTTGAATAAAAGTACGCATACATAATAATTTAAAAACAATATAAATAATTTAAATTATTGAGAACAACATGACCAAAGGTGTAACTTGTCGTGCTCAAAGTCTTGGTGCTACAAGTCGTCAAAATCGAACTCTCCGAATTTGTCATAATCTATACGCGAAGAACCAAAGCAAATTCAAATAAAACTCAAAAATTCAAAAGAGACCGGAAATGGGTAGTTCAGGATTTTAGAGAAATTTAGAAATTTGAACGGGTCCAATCGGAGTTCAAATGAAGAAATACGGGCTTCCAGAAGTTTGAAAAGAGAGAAAAAGGAAAAGGCTAATTTTCTGGAATTATTTTTGTACTGAAAAATTGGATTATGATGTCAGCAAGGAATTTATTTTTGGTGGAATTATTTTTCTATGGAAAAGGAATTTATGACGTCAGGGTGACGTCAGCAAAAGAAATGGATTTTTGGCCGAATTATTTTTCTAAAGAAAAGGGCTTTATTTTACTGACACGTGGGACCTGGTCTACGTGGACCAAGTCCAAGGACCGGAGAGGTGGCTGAGATGGCACACCGGCTGGTGTGGTGGCCAAGTGCCGACGTGGCTGAGCCATGGCGCCATGTGGCTGCCACGTGGCTACTACACAGGCACGAATGCTGACATGGCCTGGTCGGCCGGGGCAACGCTCAGGACCCGAGGGATGTTGGAGCTCCGATGCTCGGCGGTGGTCGACGAGGTCTACACGAGAGAGAGAGAGAGAGAGGGGGACAAGGGGAACCCGATGGTAAACCCAGAAAGTAACATATCCAGTGCTATCCATATTAGCGTATGATGTATTAACTGTTCTTGTCTCTATAGTCTAATCGGAGTCAGCCTTCAGTCTATCTGGAAGAATAATCGAGAAGCGACGAATAAGTCTCTCGAATGACATGGTTGAAATCCTTCTGACCATCAAAGATTGGAAATAAGCTGAATCAAGACTCTAACACACTGCAGAGAATAGAGATTTAGAAGAATCTTTTGAGAATTTATATCTATATAGCAATGAATAGGATTTTCAATATTTTTCTTCGCATGTAGTCACTAATGAGCTTTATAGGCTGTACTCTTTTTTCTTTACCAAGATTTTCTCAAGTTGAATTTTTACTTAGTAAAGTTTTGAACGAGGCAGCCATCCCATGTAATTTAACAAGTTAATAAAGCTCATTATGTCATTAAAAATAATTATCTTGATGATTAATAATGTCTACAATTTTCTTTAATTTTTCTGAATTTTCTACAATTTTCTGAATTTTCTCTTTTTCGGTTTTTCCCAACTTAACGGGCCAACCGGCCGGCACGACCCGTTAAGCCGTAAGCATGCCCGTGCTAGCACGGCAAAACCACGGGCCATGCCTGGGCTCGGACCACGGCCCACGGGCCGGCATGGCACGGCCCGTTTATTTGGTGGGCCTTAACGGGCCGTGCCTAAATGGGCCGTGCTGGCCCGGCACGGCCCATTGGCTACCACTAGCTGTTGGCAGTGTTGGTTCCGATGAGAAGGTTTGTACAAAACTCATTCTCTCTGCCTTTTGTCATGCACTCTGCAGATCATGAACAGTTGCTCCTTTTGTTTTCTGCCACTGCCATTGGCAAAAAGTTCTATTGAGCAGGGTACATCAGCATTTACAACTTGAAATTACCTGGGCTGGCAAATGATGAGTTGTTTCAAGGAGATATTCAGGAATTTTGTTGATTAACTTAGATTATGCTCCATTACAGAATGACGCTAATGTAGCTATTTTCTTCATCAGTTCCCCATGGTTTTAACTTTTAACATATACATCAGAATAATGTCTGTTCCTAGGAGGCGAAATACACTGCCAAGTGCCAGGCATTTCATTGACCTCAAAATCAATATCGCTTCAGAAGTCCAATGATGCTTTGTCCTCCGAAAAATAACATCTCTACCTCTTCATAACAGGTCAACCTCCTGAAGAGCAAGCTTGGCTTCGACGACGCTTTCCACTTCAAGGAGGAGCAGGACCTGAATGCCTCATTGGAGAGGTTTGCGATTTGGAATTTTTGCATGATGATTTTTCTGATACGAAACTTCCCAAGTTTTTGCATGATGATTTTTCTCCTCTCAAAAGAAATTCGGAGGAAGTTCTTGTGATCCAACTTTTGACTTGCGACCTGACATTTTGCAACTTTTTTATATCACTAAACTGCCAATTTATCTACTCGTCGATTCATTCAGTTCAGGTCCCCAGTTTCTTACTAGTAGACAAAAAGATAATTGTCAGCAAAAAGGGAAAAAGATAAGACGATTAATATGCAGAAACCCGCACATGTGTAATCACGTATTTTTGCATGACTTGTGACCATGTCGTAGCGCGTCCCCTGGTACATTAAATCCATATTTTATTTTGCTGAATCATGCATTATCTCTCTTGTTTATTCTGTTTAAATAAGATTTAAACATCAGTTACTAGTGAGTTAATCGGTCTACATACATAGAATGACTATAGTTAAACTATTACAATTTTTACTTTGACCAAATATACAACCGTGAATATATATCTAGGTTGAACAGGTGAAAATCAGAGCAAACTTGCCATGCATAAAAAATACCTTTAAGCTGTGATTATGTGTATGTCACTTGGTTGTTCTCTCCAACCAATCAATAAAATTTTGGTCCATTAGATCTAGATTCTATGGATCTCCAATCTCCTCCTGCGGCAACGCAACTCAAAAGCCGTAATCCAGCGAATGCAGGGACGCAGGTGCCTGGCGAACCGGAGATGGAGCCGAGAGGTGGGGAAGTCGTTGGCGCAAGAATTCGTTATCAGAACCATTATCACCACCGCTGCTATTGTTGACCATAAGTGAGAAACCCAACTGATTCCACAAAACTTTTTTCGTTTGATGTATAGAAAATATTTTGAAGGCGTTAGTTCTTTTATAACCTTTCCATATATATGGTTGCAAAATCGAATGTTAATGTAGTGTCTTGTTGATTTCAAAAGTCCAAAACATTACTCTATTTGATCGCAAAAAATGTTACTTTTTTTTTACTAGAGGCAGCGTATCATCGTTATTAAGGATAAGAGCGTCTCAAAAGGTAGTGATTAGAGAAAAGCAAAGTTTTTTTTCCTTCAAGCTCTCCAAGTTACTCCCCTCGTCTGACATGACCATACCACCCGGCCGTGCTCTTCTTGGACCTCTTGGTGCACCCTCCTCTGCTTCTCTCACGCCCCCAAATGTTGTCCTTTTGATGTGTCAACTTTAAGAATGTAGGATCGTATAGCACAATCAGAGGAGGGTGAATGATTGTCTCCGCTTTTACCACCTGAAATCAAAACACAATGTAGAGGAACAAAAGAAAAGCAATATGAAATACCGAATGGAGATAACGACCGCAAACTGCTTGCTCGTATGTGCTCGACGAGCCTCTGTCGCCCGACTGCTCGTCTCGACCGCTCGTTATGACCGTTCGTCCCAAATGCTTGCTCTGACCGCTTGCTTACAAGTGCTCGGATCAATCGCCCGCTCATTCCGATCGCTCAGCACGACAATGACACACGTAGTCGTGACCTCCTTTTGCTTGAAGTCCCCAGCTGTTTGACCACCAACCAAAAGAGTACGAACCGAAGACAACTCAGAGCATGCAAAACAGAGAACAAGAACGATGCTCTGGAACCTGAAATCAAAACACAACGCAAAGGAACTAAAGAAATGCAATCTGAAATATCGAAAGGAGATAATGACCGTAGATTGCTTGCTCGTATGTGCTTGAAGAGCCTCTGTCGCCTGATTGCTCATCTTGACCGCTTGTTACGACTGCTCATCCCGAATGCTCGCTCTGACCGCTCGCTTACGAGTGCTCGGATCGATACCCGCTCGTTCCGATCACTCGGCACAACAACGACACACGTACTTGTGACCTCTTTCCGTCTGAAGTCCCAGCTGTTCGACCACCGCCCGAATGAGTACAAGCCGAAGACAACTCAAAGCATGTAAAACAGAGAAAAAGAACGATGCTCTGAAAAAACAAGTCACCGAAGAACTTTTTCTGGAAAGAATCTAACTTACTATTTCTTCATCAAGTTCTTGGCTACAAAGCGCCCTCACGGCACCCCTAAAAACCTTCTCCACGAAGGCCCTAAAACTTATCATGCTAACCTACAGCATCCCCTGCTTTTATAGGCCAATGCACAAACCGTGTTTAAATTGAACACCTCAAACCATGTCCTTATCCACCTGGACACGCAATCCTATCTCTTCCACAAATCAAGGGATCCGAAACCCTTCCTAACACGGGTTTTAACCACCTCGTACAAGTCATGGACTCCATCCACAACTCCATACTTCACACGCGATGAAGCCTCCAAAATATCCCATCCTGTATCTCCATCGTGCACCATCACCACATGCTCTCACATGAGCCCGATCACCTCGCGTGACATCCTGATCTCCTGGACTATAGATTACCCCCTCCTAGTCCTAGTCATCCTCGTCACGGACCATAACCGTCTCCACGCCTCCATGCATCATCCACCTTTGACCTCTACATGCTCCAACATGAGCTCGATTAGCTCTCATGACATCCCAACAACCTGAACCTCAGATTACCCCCTCCTAGTCCTGGTCCTCCTCGTCACAGACCATGGGCGCCTGCATGCTCATCTCCACATGGAAAGACCAAAGAAACCCTCCCCCAGTACAAGTTCTCCCTAACTTGACCATAATCAACACACATTAGCAAAACATGCCCTTGTCTATCCCCAAATAAGAACCAAACCATCTACGACCATCCCCCAAATCGTCCACAACCACATAGACTATCGCTAACCAAAACATACCTTCAGACCACTCAATACGACCGCTAACTCAGATTACCCGTAACCCACAAGTACTTGGAAACCACACGCACTGCTACTAACTGACTATCGAGTACCAACTACCGAGTATTGATTAGAAATTACAGCCGCAACACGTACTCGAAGCCTACGAGTATAGACAACACTTCGACACCTGACTGCTTACCACGATCGTGAAACCACTTCTATCGAGTATTGAGTCCTCCGACTACAAGTACCTCAATCCTCAAGTACCCACCTAGTATTGCAGCAGCAACCATTCATCATCGATCACCACACACCGATCAGTCAACCACTGGCCCAACATGAGTACTCGATGTACTCAAAGATCACAAGAGTGAAGCACTCGTACCGACCATAAAAGTCTACGAGTATCAACCATGAAGCCTATGACAACCGATCGCTAAGCCTCCGACTACCAAAGATAGAACAATAGACTATGAAGTCTACGAGTATCATCAAGACTGCCAAAACTATGACCATGAAAGCAGTTTGCAAAACCTACGACTAACGACCGCAAAGCCCTTGACTATCGACCAGTAAACCTTCGACTATCGAGTACGACCAGTAAAGTCTATGACTATCGAGTACTGAAGCTACGACCATGAAAAAGTATTGTAGCTATGATTACTAACGTGGTCATAAGGTCAAAGTCGTACTGCCGTGATCAAAGCCAGACATGGTCGAAAGTTGCCATGGTCGTAAGTCAAACGTGGTTGAAAACTGTCGTGTCGCAAGCTAGATGTGGTTGAATGCTGCTCTGGTCGTAAGCCAAACGTGGTCGAAAGTTGCCATGGTCGTAAGCTAGACATGGTCGAAAGCTATTGTGGTCGTACGCTAGACGTGGTCAAAAGCTGTCGTGGTCGTAAGGTCGAAGTCATACTATCATGGTTGAAACCAGACGTGGTCGAAAGCTGCTGTGGTCGTAAGCCAGATGCGGTCAAAAGCTGCTGTGGTTGTAAGCCAAACGTAGTCGAAAGCTACCATGGTAAGCTAGACGTGGTCGAAAGCTGTTGTGGTCATAAGCCAGACGTGGTCGAAAGTTTCCGTGGTTGAAGCCAGCCATAGTCGTAGTCGTGTTCGAAGTGCTATGGTCGGAGCATGCCGTGGTCAAAGTCTAAAGTCTGTGGTCGTTTAGCCATGCCATGGTCGTAATCAGATGCAGTCGAAGTTGTGGTTGTAGTATGGTACTCGAGAAAGACCACAATCAGTTGGAGCCGATTGAGAGCACCCGAAGCAGAGCACAAACACTCGAGTGTGATGTGAAATCACTCGTAACTGAGCAAAACCACTCGAAGGCAAAGTCTTCGACTGCAAACGACCAAGTCTTTCACAGACGCAAAATCCAAAGCAAACCGAATATCAATTATTCATCATCTCTTCATTTACGACCATCCACATGGTCTAACAATCTCCCCCTTGATAAAAACATTGACAACACTTTGAAAATTCACAAAAGATTTGCATTTTGAAGGAGAAGCAAAATTCGCAAACACAGCAAGCACACGGCAGACACTCACCCTCAACATAAGAGTGGAGGTTTCACAGCAATCACTCGGCAGACACTCACCCTCAACATACGAGTGCAAGTTTCTCAAATTTCTCCAATTCAAGATCTCTTCACCTTACTTCAATTTCTCCCCCTTTGGTAATGTAATCATCAAGAAACTTTTAGAGAGAGAACAATTCTAAAAAGGACCAATGAGATTAAAGATCAAGAAGCTTCGGAGATTATACAAGTCAATTTTTATTTATATTTTGACCAAGCCATCAGTGTCTATGTAGTTTTCTACGTAGCCTGTCCCAAGCCAGGAAAAAGGAGGAGGATTGTGATAAGCTTGGCAAGCCAACGTAAAAATCATGCCATCTTTTCATGGAATGAAACCCAAATTAAAATCTCTTTGATCTTGAGAAGGTTTCATTCTTAGCCTAACCCAACTTGTTTGGGATGAAAGGCTTTGTTGTTGTTGTTGTTATTTGACCAAGCCGTCAGTGTGAGTAAAGCTTCCTAGATCATATAAAGTCATATATCATATAGCTAGATCGAAAACTAGTCTTTTAGCACATTAGGCAATTTAGATCAATGACAGGCATCTCATTAATGACTAAACCAATTATAAAGAGCATAATGAGATATCACAATGAAAAGTCAAAGCCTAAAATTGAAGCAAACGTTAAATCTAAACGGGCTAGCAGTCTCATAAACAATCTATTGCTTCACACTAGATTCTTAGGCATGTGGCATGCTTGTAGCATACTTCTTTTCATAATGCTATCTTTGTAGCAAACTTATTTTTGAATGGTTGCATGCTTGAAGATACTTCTTTTCATTTATGTACTTCTTGTGCTTTTTCTTTTGTTTAACCATGGCATGCTTGAAGCATATATCTTTTCAATCTTCTTTTTCTCAATTTTCACTTGATACCACTTGTATGATACCACTTGTAGAATTTCTCCTTTTTATATACACAAGCTCAAGTGAATACACAATGCACCTCTAGATGCAACACATGCAATCTAGAGCCTTCCTCCTTGCTCATAAAGTGTAACATATGCACAATTGAGAGGAAGACTACACACAAGCTCAAGAGAGTAAAATAGAGTGCCAAAAGTAATTCTCCAACTAACCACAAGGGGGTATATATACACCACACCTTGAAACAGAATTTCTGGAAGTACCACAGGCAAATGACTGGTACTTCCGCTCCCCTCAGCAACGGTCAGAAAACTAGTGATCTGGTAGTTCCGTCATGCAAAAGTTCAGTACTACCGATCATCGGAAGTACCGCAGCACTCGTGCGGAACAACCGATTTCCTCGGGGATGAAAAGACTCCACACAGGTGTCTCTTTGGAAAAACATACCGCTACACAAGCCAGACATTTCGCAAATCGGAAGTACCGCTCACATAGAACCGGTAGTACCACTCGCTGATTGTACCACTCACACAGAGCCGATCGAACTGTTCACACAGAGCTAGTCGAAAGTACCGATCGTCGACTACAATGGTCTTTGACCACGTCGGATGGTTCGACTACTGAGATCTCTGACCACGTTGTTCGGTTTGACCAGACAGGTCTCCGACCACACTGGTCTTCTACCACGTTATTCGGATCAACCACACAGGTCTCCGACTACATTGGTTTCGATCGCTTAGGTCTTGACCACGTCGACCATGTCGACATTCGACCACATTGGTCTTCGATCACACAGATCTCCGACCACTACGTCGATCTCACAAGGATTATCTATGATTTCCAACAAGTTGCAAAATATATTTATGCACTTTTAGAATCAAGACACAAAGATTATATATATGATCTTCAACCATTTGCAAAACACATTTGCAAATATAAGCCTCATACTACAAAGAATGGAAACATGAACTTCAAACATTTGCAAAACACATTTACAGTGTATAGTCCCATGTTACAAGGATTCAACATATGAGATTCAACTATTTGCAAAACACATTCGCAAATACAAGCCTCATACCAAAGAGAGCTAGAGCAAGTGAGGTTGAGCTGTCAACACATGATGAGACTCAAGCTATTAGATATGACCCCTCTTAATAGTACCGCAACATATACTAGCAATCCAATCTTCGAACCAAACACCAAGACTGGTAAAAGGCTAGGAAACATCATTAGCCCTAGCTAGTCATACATTTGCCTTGTGCATCTTTTTGAAGCTTGATGACTCACATCTACACTTCAAGTCTGAGTCATCGTCTTTACATGCATCAACATATGATGAATCCTTCATTAACACATAATGGAAGAACTAGATGACAACCCGATTATGAGTATATATGAATTATACAAACTATATATACTTAAGAGATATGTTTCAAAGTAAAGATCCTTAATATGTGCAAATGGAACATGGATCAATACTAATAAACCACAAAACATATAGTAAACTTCCCTAAATGTGTGTGTACAAGAGTGTATTGTGAAAGCATATGCACATATTCAAGTTTAACTTATTTGGTGAAGTTCATTCTATATTTCGGATCCGAGGAATACTATAATATAAGAATGTGATATTGAATTCATACCTCTTATGTTTTTCACCTTTTCATCCAAATGAGACTAAGCAATATCATAATCAATAAACATATGAGTCTCACAATTGTATTTGTCATTATCACCAAAACCAACTTAATGAAGTCTAAACTTACAGGGGATAGACGTTGGCCATGCTATGGGTCGGCGTCGATAAGAGCGAAAGTGACACGGGGGGTTTATATAGGTTCGGGAGTTCGAGAGGACTGACCTACTCCTGTCGGTAGCCTACCCCCACGAGGGGTCCCACCGGGGTACACCGGTTGAGATATCTCTTCAATTCCTTTTGAGCTCAAGTGCTCAAGTTACAATAAGAGATACATATGGTATTTATAGGCTCTTGGCCTGTACAAATGACTGAAATACCCTTCACGGGGACAGCTAGTCTCTAGTTATAAGTGAGGGCTACAATCGTCTTTTCTAGGTATAATAGTAGCTCTTTGATCTATACATCGCATGATTAGTGAGTTTTTGGCACTTACAACACATTTTGAGGCTGTATTTACAAGAATGTCAGTATGCACGTGACAATAGTAAAAATATCTATTTTGCCACCCGGTGACCGAGCGACAACGCCATGGACGTGACACTTGGCCGAAGGACCCTGTGGTCGTGCAGTAGGCGCTTGCTGCCCCACCACCATGCGGCCAAGGCGGTGTCACATGGCCACAGGGTGGCTCCCCCTTCCCGATGATGCACTACTGTATTTCGACCATGGCTCTTTGACAAGGACGCTTCGGCCACGACGCTTCGACCACAGTACTTCAACCACGATACTTAGACCACACAGCACTGCTAATTACCTGCCGCCTCATGACCGTACGACACTGCCTTGGCCGCATGGTGGCTGGGAGGTAGGCCTTGCCACACGGCCACGGGGGTCCTTCGGCAGGTGTCACGTCCATGGCGCTACCGTCCGGTAATCGAACGGCAAAATGGATATTTTTGCTATTGTTGCATGTATCCTGACATTCTTGTCAATATGGTTTCAAAATGTGCTATAAGTGCCATTAGCTCATGATTAGTCAAGGGCCGCTCGGTATACACATTGTGAGATGACAAGTGGCCCCCAAATCCCGGGGCGTGGTCTTGGGCTGGATGAGCTCCCTAGGAAGCCACAATTGGCTAAACGTTGATGCCCACTATGTACGCGCGCGCGCGGGTGCCAGAACAGAAACACACCACCACTTCTACTGTATGCAAGATGCCGAAGTTATATCAGAGCTGTCGACGTGGTTCTTTAGGGAATACCTGCTGAGGGTAACAAGAAAAAATTCTCGTCACTTGGCATAGCTGGACGCCTGTACAAGAGAGTTGCTGACGCTTCCAAGAAGGGAAGCACTAAACGCCGAAGCTTCCACCATCAACCATGCACACACCACACGACCCACGGCATTCACGAGGCCAGCCAGTACTACTAGTATACCCACCCAAAGAAAACCGGGAAAGCAGAAGCTCACCGGCAGTTCGGCGCAGCCAAGACGGGAAGCTAACCAGGGGAGCAATGGCGGCGATGGCGGAGGAGGAAGTGAGCAACAGAAGGGTGATCCTGAAGAGGTACGTGACGGGGTTCCCCACCGAGGACGACATGGAGCTCGTCACGGCCACCGTGCGGCTGGCCGTGCCGCCCGGGTCGGCGGCCGTGATGCTCAAGAACCTCTACGTCTCCTGCGACCCGTACATGCGCAATCGCATGACACGGCACGAGGAGCCCAGCTACGTCCCGGACTTCGTCCCAGGAGAGGTACCGTGCCAGAAAAAAAAGCCAAACCTTTTTGCATGCACTACTTGTTTACTGTTGCTTGCGCTGGTCATAAACTATTCATTCGTCTGCCCGGAAGATTGGAACCTTGCGTTTCGTTAAAGATTCTGTTCGTCTGACCGTAGCGGTATGTTTTGTTTTCTAGTCAGATTCCTTCGAGTATTCAACCATTTCTTGTGAAAGTCTGCAAAATTTTTATAAATCCTTGGTTCGGTGGTCCTCCCGGGTAGGTGTTGCAACTTTGATACTCTATTCCTCTCAAACGAATGGACCGTTCAATGAGTCTGCACAATTCCCGTAAATCCCTTGGTTTCAAATCTAGTCAAGCAAGCTATCCGTGGAGACTGGTGGACCAAAATTGGACACCAACCTTACATATTCGTGTTGGTTTTATCCACGAAAGATTAGTAGTAACCACTACTACAGAAAGAATAATCACAGATGATTCTAAACTGTCATCACAGACGGTTGAATTTATATGTAAATGATAATCAAAAGTTATCACAGACAGTTTGTAAGCCATCTATGATAAATACATCACAGACAGTTTATAACTAAAACCATCTGTGAAGAACATTACCATAGACGGTTCTAACCACCAACCGTCTGTGATACTCACATATCACAGACGGTTCTGGCTATCAATCCTCTGTGATGTGTGAGTATCATAGACGGTTCTATATATAGAATAGAACTGTTTGTGATACTTTCCCATCACAGACGGTTTCTGGTTTGAGCCGTCTGTGATAATTCTTCACAGACGGTTTATAGCATAAAACTATCTGTGATTGTTCATTTTATACCTAAATTTTTTCTATTTTTCGGTTAGCCTTAGAAAATATTGACTATATCATTTGAAAACAAACAAATATAGCAACAAATACAACAACACATTCTATTTCTATTGAGATTAAAATCCACCATTACAACATAACAAGATATCGAGTAGGTTACTCATAGCACTGCATACACAAGAGGACACCTACAATTTTATAAAGATAAGCTTCACAGCTACAAATTCAGAAAAAGGCGTACACATCCTTCATTAAACTACAATACAAAACAAGTGGTGCAACGACACCATTTTCAGCTTCTATGACAAAATGAATAGCTTCTATGCCGGCTACTAGAATAGTGCAGATTTGACATTGCCTTCTTCCTTTCCACCTTACTTCAAGCGAAATTTCAATTGCTCTTGTCAAATCCCTTCCCACCCTAGCTTGCTGCGCACAAACGAGTTGGAGTAGTACTGGTGGTATTAGTTCTTCGAGTAGGGAGATGGGGTTAATAAGGTGGGGAGGAGAACAGTGTGTGCCGTTCGATACGAAGAGAATGGACAGGTGAGATCGGGATCCTAGGGGATATGCCGCGAATCGGTGACGTGTTGGGACATCACAGACGGTTCAGATTACAAACTGTCTATAATAGAGATATCACAGACGGTTCATAACAAAAACCGTCTAAAATAATAGGAGATATTACAGACGGTTCATAATAAAAATAGTCGGTGATAATGGCATCACAAAAATAATATATCGGTACAATATAAATAGCTAGTCTTAAAAGATAAAATAGTAAAATTTTATATGACTTATATATACTCGTTTGAAAAGTTTCGATGAGATCTACAACTTTGCAGTTGAGGCGAAAGCCAAATTCGGAAGGAAAGATAAATTTTTTTAGCAAAAACAGAAACTTAAAACTTAAAACGCATATTTAGGGCTAAAGATGGCCGATTTTGAGGGTCTTAAAGGGCAACTGGTATCAGCCGGTCATTTTTTGCATTGGGCTCGTCGTTAGCTTTCCAACGAGTACAAGAGCATCAAAAACGGACACCATATGCAAAAGTTATGCCCGTTTTACTAAAGGTGTCTCAAAACTAAATCCTACTCGAACTTAGGCGGGAGATTTTGAAATTTTAGGGGATTACGAGGCGGGAAACATATCACAGATTGTTTTTAATACAAATTGTCTGTGAAGTATCACAGACGATTTAAATAAAAAACTGTATGTGATGTCTGCTATTATCACAAACGGTTCTTGATAAGAACTATCTGTGATGTCTTATATTATCACATATGGTTCGTATAAATAATCGTCTGTGAAAATAAGACAGACAGTTATTCGTATAAACCGTTTGTGATACTTACAGCACAGATGGTTCCTACGAACCGTCTACGATGTAAGTGTCCAGTTTAGCATCTTTTGTAATAGTGAACCCTGTTGGTGTGTGAACACTTTATTCCTGATCATTTTGCGTTGGCAAAACTACATTTCTCAACTTCTCAGAAGACACCAGATATGCTTCAATTTGGTCAGTGTCTGCTTTATTCCGAATATCCTAACTTATTTCTGGCGTGCAAGTCAGAACAATCAAGGGGTGAATGAGTATGAATGAATTATGAACAATACCCTTCTGTTCAGCACTGCAGTTGGATTCAGTTTTCTTTCACTGAATATTTGTTTCCACTGGAAAGTATACAATTTTGATGTCTCCCTGAGTACAACAATCCTTCCAGATTTTGGCTAATTTTGGCGTAAGCAAGGTGGTAGCATCCGGGCACCCGGATTTCAAGGTTGGCGATCTTGTGTGGGGGATGACCGGATGGGAAGAGTACACTTTGATCACTAATCCAGAGTCTCTTTTCAAGATCAATCATCCTGAATTGCCTCTGTCGCACTACACAGGTGTTCTTGGTGAGTTTCCTTTCGGTACGCACTCTTTTGTCACAAGCAAATTGTCATCTTCAATCCCTTAAAACCATCCTAAACATATGTATCAGACATTCTTAGTTTCGATGAAGCAATAAAAATTCATACATTCTCAGTGTATGCCATATAATGTCCAGAGATTCATATGTATTAGACATTCTCAGGGTATGTCGATGTACCATTAATTGAGACATTCTCAGTTTTGATGGCGATGTACTATTAATCCTAAACATATGATTGTTAATATGTTTGAGAAGCTGATCATTGTTCGGCTTATTTGTCTGGCGAGGTACTATTATAATGGGTGTATTATGTTTTACAAAAAAAAAACGAGGCTGAAAAAGTAGAAACTATAGACGAACTGTCCCCAAGTTGTGGAACTATAGAAATGTAACTACATTTAGTTAATCAGGACAGAACGGGTAAGAGGAATGCTTACAGTAGCTGATCAGAAAGTTCAGCTAGTGTACGCCATGTCATGTTCAGAGATTCATACCGAAAAATATCTTAAGTCTAAACCATTGTAACAAAAAGAATATGACATCATGCTGATCATTGGTAGGGTCTTAAGCTTTGTGTCCTCTCAAGTATCTAGCAGCTGAGTTACTAGTCATATTTAACGGCTGGTACAGTGACCATTGTTTTTTTTTTCTAACTGTGCTTGAACCTTGATAATTCAGGAATGCCTGGCCTTACTGCATATGCTGGATTTTTTGATGTGTCCAAGCCTAAGAAAGGCGAGTATGTCTTCATCTCAGCAGCATCGGGTGCCGTTGGTCAGATTGTGGGGCAGCTTGCTAAGATCACTGGTTGCTATGTGGTTGGAAGTGCTGGTTCTGATGAGAAGGTTTGTCCTTTCTTTTTTCTCTTTGCCTTCTGTTATGCACATCTCCAGATCATGGACAGTTGCTCCTTATGTTTTCAATGCCATTGGCAATTAGTTCTATTGAGCAGTGCATCAGCATTTACACCTTATATTACCTAGGCTGGCAAATGATGAATTGGTTGAAGGAGATCTTCAGGAATTTTGTTTATTAACCTAGATTATGCTCCATTACAGAATGATAATGATTTTAGCTAATTTTATCAGTGACCCATGGTTTAACATATGGATCCTAAGAAGTGAAATACACTGTCAAGCATCCTATTGCCCTCAAAATCAGTATCTTTTCACAACTTCAATGATATTGCATATTCTGGAAACAAATTTACTGCCTCGTCAGGTCAACCTCCTGAAGAGCAAGTTTGGCTTCGACGACGCTTTCAACTACAAGAAGGAGCAGGATCTCAACGCTACACTAAAGAGGTTTGCGATTCCTTTTCTATGGAATTCCTGCGTTGCAAATAGACGAGACAACCAAGAGTTCCCTCCCATTGTGAATATTGTGATCTTGCTCAGGTGCTTCCCGGAGGGCATCGACATCTACTTCGAGAACGTGGGCGGCGCGACGCTGGACGCCGTGCTGCTCAACATGCGGACGTACGGCCGGATCGCCGCATGTGGGATGATCTCGCAGTACAACCTGGCGCAGCCCGAGGGCGTGCGCAACCTCCTCTGCCTCATCGCCAAGCGCGTCCGCATGGAGGGCTTCATGGTGTTGGAGTACTATGGCATCTACCGCAAGTTTGAGGAGGAGATGGTCAGGTACCTCAAGGAAGGGAAGATCACCTACGTGGAGGATGTCGCCGACGGGCTCGAGAAAGCACCAACGGCACTCATCGGGCTCTTCTCTGGGTGCAACGTCGGCAAGCAGCTGGTCGCTGTTGCACGAGAGTGACGTCAGAAATGAGGAGGGTTTTGTTGCGTAGTAGTCCTAATGTACGTTCAAAAATCGGAATTCAGATGGGTATTTAGTCTGGCTTGCCAGTCTTTGGGTTGCAGTTGATGTTTTATGTCAGATTATTAGCACTGTGTTTGGTGATCCTACCTGAATTTGCAAGCGCTGACTTTTGCATTGTAGGTTCCTTTTCTCTCGTCAGAAGAATGTATGGTGATAATCAATCATCAGTGATAGATTCTCCGTCTCAAAAAGAGGGAAATAAAATTGTCTTGTTTGATCCAACTTTTGAATTGCAATCTAAAGTTTCAATTTTAATTTCACTGGTGTGCCAAATTCCCTACTCGTCTATTCATTCAGTTCGGAACTTCATAGCCCAACAAAGCACATCAACAAAGCCCTCCAGTTGTATCCTCTGCCTTTGGCATGGAAAGGCAAAGAAGCATAGGAGTGTGGCGTTGATGTGCTTTTCTGACCGTTGGATGAAGACTTGGATGGCCTGGATCAAGGTTCGTGAGATATTATCGGAAGGGCATCAAATTCTCCTGTGGTGTGATCTCTGGCGTTGGATTCTGATCCAACAGCCTCTGAAGTCTTGCCGTGCGGAGTCAGCAGCTGAGCGACCGAGAAAAAGGCATCCCAGACAGTGTGGGACTCAGGCGCGGGCGCCAGGACAGAAACACGCCACCACTTTTTATTGTATGCAACATGTGGAAGTTGTGTCAGAGTTGTCGATGTGGCTCTTAAGGGAATACTTGCTGAGGGTAATAAGAAAAATTCTCATGGTTGTTAGTGTGGAAACCAAACATAAGTAAGGGGACGAACGTCGGTCGTGCTACAGGTTGGCATTCACAAGAGGGAAAGTGACATGAGAGGTTTATACAGGTTTCAGGGGTCCAAGAGGACCGTCCTACTCCTGTCGGTGGCTTACGGGGGGCTTCGTTGCACGAGGGGTCCTCCTGATGGCACACCGGTTGAGATATCTATTTGTATACCTTTCGAGCTCAAGTTACAATAAGAGATACATGGGATATCTATAGACTCCTTGGGCCTATACCAAATGACCAAAATACCCCTCATGGAGATAGTTATTCTATAGTTACAAACGAGGGGTCTGATCATCTTTTCAAGGTATAATAGTGTCTCTTTGATCTGTACATCACATGATTAATCAAGGACCGCTTGGTATGCGCATTGTTAGATGACAAGTGTTCCCAAAATCCCTAGGAGTGGTCTTGGGCTAGATGAGCTCTGTCTTCCCTAGGAGGCCATTTGTTGTCCCTTCAACACTAGCCCTTTGCCCCTTAGCTCTAGAGGAAGCTCTCAAAGGGGTAGTTCTGAGCAGCCCTTCTTGGCATGTTGGGGTTGATTTTTAGCTAAAATATGGTGTGATGTCGGAGCTATCCTGTGCTAACCTCCGGTAGGTGTTTCTAAGCTACATAAAAAATTCAGCTGAGCACCAAGTCACTGGGTTGTGCACTTGCCTACGCAGGCAAGCCCTGGGCCAGTGCTCCTTTGGCCCATCGGAATAGGCCTACCTGAGTTAGTGCCTTGTTGGGCTGTTCGACTTGGTCAACTTGCCATTCGAAGAGAAGGGATGAGGTGACCCCTTTTCTTCACACCGCCTCTTCATAGGCGCTGGCTCCTTGTCCTGGTGCAAGATCAACTAGAGAACACCAAGAAATAGGGGAAAAGTGGGATCTCGGGCTTCACAACGAGTCCCGAGTAGGAAAAGCCCCTGGGCATGACTAGTGCCGCTTGGCTATGATTGGCGTGCGAGGTGACGAGAGTGGCCGCCACGCGGCCACCGATGCCACCTACGAAGAGGAGATGCCGTGGACCAAGCCTATGTAGCCCAAACCACAGGTCTCGCTTTGGTCATAGAGCACGAGGTACTTGAGGAAGTTGGCATTTCTGATGGAGGAGTGTGCAACAGTATCGCCAACAGCTTGAAGCTGTCGATGCCTCCTTGGGGCAAACCTGTTCCTGATCCATTGATGAGAAAGAGGCCAAGATGTCGGCCTCCCAGGGCGCTGCTAGGGGCCTCCCTCTAAAGAGTCAATCGAAGAAGAAGCCCTCTGTTGCGGAAGCGAGGCCTCCTACAATGGGAGCAAAGTCTTCCCTCATGGGTGGTTCCGACCCCACGCTACTGGTGCCACATAGCCTCCCGCAAGGCATCCTCCATACGTTGCTACCCCCGTCCATGCTTTGAGCAAGAGGAAGCATCAAGATCCCAAGGTACTTTTGAGGTCACCTTCGCAAAAGAGGAAGATGCAACCCCCAGATGGTGATCCGCCTCATGTTCTCATTACTAAGCCTAGAAGTGGGGTTAATGGGGAGTCTTCTCGGAGCTACACGGTCTTCTTTGAGCTCCGGCAACTTGCTCCCCATAGCCTTTAGCTCCACCAGGTCCCTCGTACGTGCCGTGGAAGAGCAACTGGAGGAGGCAGAGTTAGGGTTGACTCCTTGCGGTGGCTTAGAGACATTTGCTAATCAGTACTATGATGCCTTCAATTACCTCTTTGTTAATGGGGGAACATGAATTTTCTTTTCCTTCTCAACTTTTTCTAGTCGTTTGCTGCCTTTCTTGCCTTTTGCTCGTTAATACTCCTTTTATGCCAAATGTTACTGAGAATTGGTGCAAGCTGGTGATGTGGAGAAGGCAATGCCTAAGGTCAAGGGCCCAAGAGGCGAGAAGGTCCCTCTTGGCCTCGAGGTTCAAGCAATGGAGGATCATGATGGGGCCATGAGCTACTCCTCCAGTGACTTGCCCTCTTACGTAGTTTCATACATTGATGATGATGATGATGATCCCTAGAGTGCATAGGGGCCAAGGTCACCCCAGTCCCATCAAGATTGATGAAACTAAAGGGGTGGGTCCCTCTCCTTGAGGAGTGAGTCGTCTTGTTTGCTAAGGTTGCTGAGGACCAAAGCCAGTCCTTTGCCACAATGGCTTTGATGACCATGGCCCCTACCATTTCCCATCGCCGCGACAACTCAGGCAAGGAGGTAGTGCGAGAGGGCTTCCGTGGCATTTTCACTTCAGACATGAGGAAGGCATCCCTAGGGAAGCAAGCCATGTTGAGACCTTTAGCTGTAGAATTTGTGAATAGTGTTGCTTCATCACTAGTTCCAAAAGTTGCTACACCTTCACCGATAGATGGTGAGCGTGATGATCTAGCAAGTGTGTGATTCCCTACTAACATGTTCTGCTTAGTAGAGATTAGTTGTGATATCATGCAGACTTCGTGTCTTTTTTGGTGGATGATATATACTTGATAACTTATGGAGCATCTAATATGAGAGCAAGCTTATGTTTGCATTTTATCTATTATGAAAATGACAAGGTAATGTTATGTTTCATTCAGGATATGTTTAAGCAGGCAATTGGCATCAAGTGTGAGCAATGTGTGTAGAGGGGCCAAACACTTGTGCGATCGAACCATGCCTAAAAAAATAGACCACAGGAGGTGAGTGGTTTAGTAGTGGGTACCATCGTTGCTAGGTGCTTTAATCCCTGGATAGGCCTCCCTTTTGCGTTAGTCTTAGCTGGGTGAGGTGTTAGGGAGTTTTAAACATCCTTTGAAAGGTGTAGGCACCTTTCCATGTTTAGGATATTTTTGACACTACCTATGAGGCCCTTGGTAGACTTAATGTGATAAGGGCATGCGTCTGTGCCTACTGGGAGGGGATGTCTCCCAAGACTTATCAAGATTCTTAGCCTGCATGACTATTTTGTTCGCAAATAAGCACTCTGGAGGGCATATGAATATGTTAGGTGTGGTTGGCCTTTGCCTGCATTGGGGCAAGGCGAGAGGTGACCCGAGGGGCGTTTGACACATGGCTTGGAGGCTAAAGGGGGGTTAATCCTTAGCACATACAACAACATGGGCTCTAGGCCCAACCTGTCACTCGTGCCCTATGTCCAGCAGGGCATAAGTCACTATAGTGGAGGCGATGAATGCCTAAGCCAATTTGGTCTTTTGCTAGGGGAAACCACAGGGGAAAAAGACATACATGAGACAGGTTTGTCCCTTAACAGCAATGTGTTAAGGGGTAGCCCTTGGATTAGGCCTTGGTTGTGCAAGAGGAACAATCATGCGAGAATCTTATATCTTCATTGCATTAAGCTAGGTAATGTTCACATCATGAAAGGTGCCACAAGGGGCATATAATAGAGCTTTACATGTAAAACTTGTGAAGCTTGTTTGTATTCTACGCATACTTTAGTTGCTTGTCTTCCATTGTGAAAAGTCGGTAGGCAACCGACCCTAGGACTAAGAAGATATGGTAAGGGCCTTCCCACTTGGGATGAAGCTTCCTCTGGGCTATAGGGTTGGTAACTATTTGAGCACCAAGTCGCCGAGGAGGAAGGTGCATTCCCTCACCTTGTTGTTGTAGAACCGGGTGGTCTCCTACTCGTAGGCAACATGTTTAAGGAGGGCTTGATCATGAATCTCCTCAACAAATTCCACCTCAATTCTGTGGTTGTCCTCTTTCTAGGTGAAGAACGTGTAGAGGTCCCGAGAGCATCTCCACTCGAAGGGAGCAGTGGTGGACCTTGGCAGGGAGGACAACTTCTGCTCCATACACGAGCGAGAACAGGGTCCTTCCACTGGAGTGGCTAGGAGTCATGCATAATCTCCACAGGACATTAAGGAGCTCCTCCACCTAGGTCCCTAGCTTGAGGGTACTTGCCTCGAGACAGTGATGAATGCCTTGCAAGATTAGCCCATTAGCCCTTTCCACAACCCCATTAGTCTTTGGATGGGCCAAGCAAAGGGTGGTACACGGAATTACATAAATACCTAAAGGAGGATGCATCAAACTAAGTTCCATTGTCTACAGTGAATTCCTTGGGAACTCTAAAGCGGCACATGACATTTTTATAGAAGAATCTTTGCACGGAATGGGACATAATGGAGGCTAGGGGCTCCACCTCTACCCATTTTGTGATATAATCCATTGATACCACAACATGATTTTAGGCCATTTGGCCGGTGGGAATGGTCCGAGCAGATCCATTCTCCACTTGGCAAAAGGCAAAGTGATTGGTATGGTGTGCAAGGGAATAGCAGGGGCATGGTGGTCGGTTGCTATCCTTTAGCACCCTTCCCATGACTTGAGGATGTCGAGGGCATCTTGTACCATTGTGAGCCAATAAAAGCCTTAATGCAATGCTTTCACCACAGTTGCTCTAGGCGTGATGTGAGAGCCACAGAGGCCTTCATGCACGTCGATGAGGAGTGAAATGCCTTCTTCTCTTATGATGCACTTGAGTAGGGCAGATGTCCATGCTTATAAAGCTTTCCTTAAATAATCATATATGACTTGGCTTTAGAGAGTAGCTTGTGAGCTATTACTAATTCCTTAGGTTCTTCTCCTTCCTGAATGCATTTGATGATGGAAGTCATCTAGGAAGGAGGCAGGATTGAAGCCTTGTTGACCTCTGGAGGTAACTCAGGATCGAACACTTCTTCCATCAAAGGCATATTTAGAACCTCGAAGAAGACTTCTCAAGGAAGGGGCTCCTGAGAGCCTACGGTATAGGCCAAACAATCCGCTCAATGATTGTCTCCATTAGGGATTTGATGAGCTTCAAGTCCAGTGAAGTGGCATTCCATCTTTCATACTTTGTCCAAGTATTTAGCCATATTGGGATCGATGCATTGATATGTTTTATCCATTTGATTGGCGACTAGCTGGGAATCTCCTAAGATGAGAAGGCATCAGATCCCCATAGCCTTAGCGAGCGTAGACCCAAAAGTAGTGCTTTGTACTCAGCCATATTGTTTGTGGGGTTGAATGATAATTGGGCCACGTACTCGAGCTCCTTCCCATCTAGGCTCAACAAGACAACCCTTGCGCCCCCCTTGCCAAATGCTTGGAGCCATCAAAGTATAATGTCCAATGCTTGCTTTGGAGGTTCAGGCTATTTGTTAGTGATTCTTGGTTGGTGGAGGCATGGCCCATTTAGCCACGAAATCAACTAGGGCCTATGATTTGATAGAAATCCTTCCCATGAGCCTAAGGGAGAACGGTACCAACTCTGTGGCCCATTTTGCTACCCTTCAAGTGGCCCATAACCTCATTGATGGGGTAGCTTGATGGAACAGTGATATGATGTCCAAGAAAGTTATGATGGAGCTTCCTTGATGCCATGAGCAAGGCATGACATATTTTCTCTATTTTGTGTACCTTGTCTTGGCGCCCGCAATGGCCACACTGACATAGTAAATTAGATGTTGAATTCCTTCTTTTTTTCTTAACTTGGATGGCACTCACTACAATCGGGGTATAGGAGAAGGGCCTCTCTAGGTCTTGGGCTTGTGAGGAGTGGAGGGGCTACCAGGTATGCTCTCATGTCTTCAAAGGCTTTTTGGGCCTTAGGGGTCCATAGAAAGACTTCAAGCCGAGCACCTTAAAAAAGGGGAGGCCTTTTTCTGCTGATTGCGACATGAAGCACCCGAGCATAGCCATATGCCCCATGAGGCGCTGGATGTCCTTGATGGATCGAGGTGGTTCCATGTCCAGGATTGCACAAATCTTCTCTGGGTTTGCTTTGATGCCCCCTTTCTGATACCAAGAATCCCAAGAGCTTTCCTCCTTTTACATCGAAGGCACACTTTTTGGGGTTCAGTTTGACGCTGAATTTTTGGAGGTTGGTGAATATCTCTTGGATATCTTTAATATGTGTTGAGGCTAAAATGTTTTTTATGATGACATCATCAACATAAACCCCCCACATTGTGGCCCAATTGATCTTTGAGGATGTGGCAGGCGAGGTGTTGGAAGGTGGCTTTGGTGTTCTTCAACCCGAAGTTCATGCATAGGTAGCAGAAGGTGCCCACTGGGGTGACAAAGCTAGTTTTCTCTTCGTCCTCCTTCACCATATGAAGTCATCAACTCACACCCAGCAGTGGCATCAACAAGTTGGTTGATGCGTGCGAGGGGAAAGTCATCTTTTGGGCATGCATTGTTAAGGTTAGTGACGTTGATGCACATGTGCCACTTGCCGTTAGACTTTTTTTTAACCAAAACAGGATTGACCAGCCACTCTGGGTGATGTGCATCCACCTAGCAAGCTACCATGTTGTTTTGGCCCTGATCTTTCACGATACGCCTTGCTGAATGTCCTCCTTGTTCTAAGGTTCTTGCACACCCAAGAACAACATACACCTCTAAGATAAACCTTCTCCTATGCACACCACAGCACGAGAACAAAGGGTAGAGAAACCAAAGTTTCAGTGAGTAGAATCTAACACCACAATTGGATTCAACACACCAAGAGCAATTCCTCGATGGAAATATCAAAAACACGCCAACAATGGCCACCAAACCATGGTGGTTTTCTAGTTTCTATTTCTCAATTCATATCATATCACCGCCTAAGTTACAATGGGGCTAAGCCTTGGTCTTATATAGGTGCACAATGCACAACCTTGACTAAAACTCATGCACAACCTGGCCTAAGGCCGAAACAAACTCCAATACGAACTAAAAAGGAAATATCTAAACTACTACCATCAGATTCTTTCTCAATTGCGACATTACCATGAGGATTCCATGGCTAGCACCATATCCATTGTGTGGGGCTTCTGATTAGCTTTCAAACGAGTCTAAGAACACCCAAATCAGACTCAGTTTGTGAAAGTTATGGATGTTTTAGTATCGGTCTTGCCAGTTGTCCCGAACCGAGTCGATCCGACTTCAAATTTTCATATCTTTACTTTTCTTGTTTAAGTGGCTTCCAAATCCATTTGAAACCAAAAAAAGAATCCTTCTCAATCTTTGAAAAACTATGGTGTGGTCGGATATTACCTACTCTTGCATTGCAATACTTGGACTCTTTATATTTGGCAACTCTCGTGCGTCTCTCCAAACAGTCCGCATAGCATCCAATGATCTTATCATAAGTTTGTGTAGGAAGCTTTAAATCAAGCACCGTTTGATCTGTTGGAAAGTATACTTCATTATGTTTCCAAATATGTATTTTGTGCACATAATTAGTGTTCAGAGCTTCTTGAACATTATGCATAGAACTGCAAGCACCAAAACTTGATCGATGTTGTGTCTTCCTCTTGAGCCAAACGAACTTTCTCTTTCTCTCTTCACCATGATTAGGTCCACACTACAATATATGCATAACTCCATCCAACCCAAGGTTCCAAAGTAAGGTTTTCTCCCCACGACAGGCATGGTTCTTCTCCTTGTCTTCTTCATGCGCCGTAGTGATTATATTCTTTCTGTTTTCGCCACCCTCACTTCCCTCCCCTTGGCTTCATCTTGTCAGATCAAAATAGCACTAACCAAAGTAGTAGTGCTACTTGGTGCCACATCACTGGGTATGCCTTGTTAAGAATCACACTTCTTTTAGGTCCCCCTCCAAACGAGGCTTGAGAGAGTACTTTATTGGAGGGGACACATCCTTGGCATGTCCTGGCAAAAGTGACAAGGGCATCTCCTCCCCTGTCTCTTAAGTTCAAGGAAGTTGATATCATCAAAGTTGGTTGTTGCTTTGTGATATAGGTGACGAGCCATGTCTTGATCACCCTTCACGAAGATGACCCCGCTAGGGCTTGGCATCTTTAGGCATAATTAGTTTTGATGAACTGCTGCACATAAGCGGTTGAGAGTTGCCCTTCACATGATAGCGTTGAATGGGGACTCGATGTCAATGACATCAAATCTAACAACTTCCATGCAATGATTTGCCTATATTCCAAATGTCGTGAGGAGTTCAATCCCCCGAGGGGTTGATAGATTTTCTAGTATGAAGCCAGTGAAGGGGTCGGATTGTAGTAGGATACCATGATGATAGCCCCCTGACTCCTACAACTCCTTGAGCGCACAGAGGTAGAGTATGTCTGCGGAGCTCCCCCATCGACAAAAGATATGGGAGACATCGCAATTGGATATTACAATGGTTACCAAGAGGGTGTCATCATGTGGGAAGCTTAAGGCTTTTGCATCCTCAGTAGTGAAGCTAAGCAGAATGCTTACCCACTTGGGAAGGGCACTTTGAGGGGCCACTCCTATGATGTTAACCTTACAGACATACTCCTTGTAACATCCTAGAAATTAGGACTATGAAAATTTTAATTTTTAAAACTTTTTGGAATGCATTTGATTTGTAGTTGGGTTGTGGTTGGATATTCTCCGATTTATGGTTAAGGTTCTAGAAAGAAAAAATTCATGAAAATAAAATCTTGAATAAAAGGTGCAATTAATAAGAAATTAATTTGAATTATAAAACGAATCTAAAAAAGATGATTCAGAAAGTTAGGGCAGGAGAATTTACCTTAAAACCCTGCCAAAGCAATGTCGGTTACCAAGGCTGAGAAACCCAATGCAAGCTTAAGGAAAAATATAGCAAACCTAGAAGCTAGGGTTTACTACAATTCAAATTAAACACAAAATGAGTAAACATTCAATTCAGGGACCATAAAGCAATAGGAAGTCCTTCTCATCCTAAAACTTAAATTAATATTTAGGGAAAACCCAAGAGATTATGGTGACACAATTTCATGTGCTCAAACCCTAAAGTCATTTTTGCCATGTTAGAATTCAGATAGAGATTTGGAACACAAAAAAATATTGGAAAATTCCAAAAGAAATTACTCAAAAAGGAAAAATTTAGAAATTAAAATTTAAATTGTCCTGGCCTACTAGGCCTAGCCCATTTTCTTGGCCTACTGGGCAGGTGACCTGGCTCACAGCCAGCCCAACCATCGCTGGCTGCATAGGGTGCGCTCTGGTGCCCTTGTGCCCACGTCGTGCATGAACCATGTGCCAGACCATAGCACCACTCTAGCTTCTATTCAACGCTAGCACTCGCACACCTCCAACTGTCTCGTTTCATCTTGCTCGCTCATGGCCATCCACCCTTCACCCCTAGCTCCCTTCTCTCCCTATCCTCTCACAAGTCTCAGCCAGCGCGCCTACACCATGCCGCATTATGCCACGGAGTGCAGCGCCGCACGTCTCTCCCCCGCACCATAATCTTCTGCCATGCCTACCATGCCACTCCGTGGTCCTTGCTGTTGCCTCCACGTTGTTGTGCCAAGCTCTGGCTGCTATCCTGCATCTTGTAGCCATGCGAAGCCATCCTGCCCATCACTGCCACCACACCGCCGTATAAGCCCTCTATGGTGCCACACTCCCACAAGTCTGATAAAGCTGAGGGCATGCCTTTGATGCCATCGCCTCATCCTACTTGTGCTCCTGCCGATTAGAATCAAACCCTCGTGCCTCGTAGCTCGCTGGTGGGTCCTGTATTTCCTAACTCCAGTAGTTTAAGAGACCATTGATTAAAGCCTCCTCCAACCAATTCCGCATGGCCAGTGCATCTTCGTGATGTCACCAACCCGAACCCGCCACCCAAGGAGCTCCGATGTTGTGGTCCTACCTCCACCGGCTAGGTCTCACGTCAACAGGTCCTTTTTGGGCTTCCCCTAGCTTCAAAGGTCGCCCAGCTAGCCCCCTCCCATCCCATAGATGCTCCCCACCAGAGGAATCAGCTTGAATCCCCCTCAATCGCCCTAGCGCCATGCTCTAATTGCCTTCGCCACTCGAGCTCGTTGCTGACCACCATACTGGTCAACTTAGCTAGTGGGAATTAGCCCAAAGGTGCGCGCCAACTTGTAGATCTTGTTTTGCCCATGCTCTTGCCTAGCGACCCCTTCTATCGCTGGTAGTGAGCTTCGCTTCCTTCTCGGTGGGGAAGAGAACTATAGTAGGGAGATTAATTTGAATTGTGATTAATTAGTGCTAATGACCACCGGTTAATTAGGTTAAGCAATCGCTGTCAGGTGGGCCCTTCAGTTTAGTTATGGGGTTAAGTCGATGACACGTGGGCCCCTCGTTAACAATTCATTTAAAATCACTTAAATGGTTGTGGGTCACTAACAAGTGGGCCCAGGTACTCTACACAGTAACTGGCCCCACCTGTTAGTGGCAGAAATGTTTTTTAATTAAAAGAATAATCAAAAAAGAAATAAAAATGTGTGGGCCCTACCTGTAATACACTTGCTAATTGGTAAAAGAAAATAATCCCTACCTGTCATACACTATGCTAATTGTAAAAGAAAATAAATGAAAAAGAAAATAAAAGGCCCAATGGGACCCACTTGTCAATGAGAGGGTTCTCTCTACCATTTTATTATTCTAGAATAAATTTAACCTTCAAACTTCAAAATAGCATAACTTCATTTAAGTCCAAATTCTATTACACAAATTTCTAAATTCATATAAAATCAAGATCTATCCAATGGAACCAAAATCATAAATTTTCGAGTTCTTTTGAATTTTGTTTGGTTTCACTTATTTTCATCTAAATTTTTGCACAACGTAAAATAGCTATGAGGCACAAGAGGAAGAATAAGCCAGAGCAAGCCAAGACCCACAAGACCAAGCAGCTTGTGACTAAGGCGAGTAAATAGTTTTATCATGTTGATCCTATATTTTATGCAAATTATTTCTATTCAAGATATCAAATTGCATGCTGCTTTTTGCTATGCAAAGTATGTTCACTTTAAGATTTTAGATACCTGCCTATGGTACATTGTGATGCTATTATATTCCATTCCTTGCATTGATTGAACAATTAATTCTTGTCACTTTAGATACAATAATGGTATGGTTAGATATACGATATATTTAACATGTCATGCTTAGTTGTGCTTAGGAACACGAGTGTATTAATTTGCCCTAACATCATTTTAAATATGAAAACCTAGTTTGGGTAGTCATTAAGGGAAAAGTGGATGATATGTTGTTACCTTATTATTTTATGTTCCTAGAAACCCCAACTTGCTTAACTTTCTGGGTGGATAGCATAGGGGGTGTGGTGCAGTGGATGCACACGTGTGTGGATTGTGGTAGAACCGCCCAGATAATTCTAATGACTGAATCTTGTATGACCTTCCAGTGTAAAACAACTCAACCACAAGCCTATAATGGGTACAACTTGGCTAACTAATGTGCATCAACCTAGTATGGGTTACGACATAGGTGCCAACACGGGCAAAGAGGATGATCTCATCCCTTTGGCGTGATGGCAAAGAGGGGGCTTCTCGTAGGGATGGTCGCATCCCCCAGCGGTGAAACCTTAGTGGGTGTAACCTCACTAGGAAGATGCATGGTAAATGCCTTGTGATAACCTTTTGATCTGCTTGTCTAAGGAAATAGGTAGAACATACCAAGTTGGTTGTCTCTTGTGGGTAAAGTATGTGATCTTTGTAGAGTGAAAACTATTCGAACAGCTGTGCGCACGGTCATGGGTGGACGTTGGGAACCTATGGGAGTTAGTTCTATTTATAAATCAAATTTGTGTTTGGGATGGAAAGAGAATAGCTTTTTGTTGCCCTGTGTGTTATCCTAGTGATAAAGTTAGGCGAGGTAACGCCGAAAATCTAGCATAAGGTGCAGAGGCTATGTAACAGTTGATGGAATCTGTACTACTACTAATACACTCTTTACTCACTTTAAAAAACATGTTTTAGTTAAAACTACTAAGTCTCAGGATTTCCTATTTACTATAAATTTTAAGGCATTTGGCAAATAAAACATCCCAAGCCATCACTTGTTAAGCCATGCATTCTATTTAACTGCAAATTGTGTGTTGGCTCACTGAGCACAGTGGATTGCGCTCACCCTCACATTACTAAAATTAAAAATAGGTATTTAGGATCATTATGCTTATGACAACGCCCCTAGTCCGAATGGAGGAGCTGATGAGGGAAACTAGGATGATTTCTCATAGTTTTCTTGTCCCGCTAAGAGCACTCTTATGAAGATTATATGCACATATATTATCTAAGCTTAGATAATATCTGTCATTCACATTTTAACCACAATTGCTTGCCTGTGGATATGTATGGTCCTACATGCTTACTACTTCCATTTCCACTTTTGATGTAATTTATACATTTGGCCCAATTGGGGCTTTTGTAAACTGCTACCCAACATGGTGTATTTAAAACTCTGTTATATATTATTAATGTAAGTTATGGTTCATGTGATGTATGAGATGATTCAGCAATGTATATATGAGCACTATCTACTAATCCAGAGAATAGTGTGGTGGAATCACAAATGATTCTGGATTGTAAAATTTGGGTGCGACAGAGCTTTGTATTAGAGCGTACGACTGTAGGGTGAAGCCTTAGAATGGTCATTGTATAGGGTCATAGGGCTTAATTTCAAAAATAGTAAAAGGAATTCCTAAAACATAGCATATTATTCCCTCTTCTTATCACTCTTAGTTCTCAACTCATCTTCCTTCTTTCACATTTTTGAATAGATACTTACACTTGGTATGGATGGCCAGAGTAGGAGCTAATGGTCTGTGGGTTTACTCCACCTACGGGCAGGAGGAAGGAGACTTCACAAACATTCTACTAAAGCTGTTGCAGTACCTAAGATATGGCCACCAACCTATATTCCAGGGATGCAAGGCCGCAGAAAGAACCTGGGAGCCATGGATCATGGAAGTCTTGATATATGCCTAAGACGGAGATCACCAGCCCCATACCTTCAGGAGCCTGCACCGAAGGAGTACCACAACAATGCTCTCCAGGATACTGCCCGCTTAGCCACTGCTCGACTATGCAAAATTCATGGGGCTACACTGATGTCATCCCCATTTTGCTTCTACCCTACCCACCGGGAAGGGGCGCACCATAACAAGACCTTTGTTCTAGTAGTAGAAGATGACCCGATGCTCACTCACTAGGTGCATGCCACACGGGCCATGGGAGCCACTTACACCGAGGTGCTAGATGAGATCACTGACCTTCGCTAGCTCTTGCTTGCCAGTTACAATCGTGTAGAGGCTCTCCGTGAGTAGCTCGCTAGATGCGAGAAGGTGCTAGCTGAGGTAGAGAAGGAAAAGGCCGCCGTCCTCACCGAACTACAGTGGACAATAGTTGCGGCCATAATTCATGGCCCAGCACCTGCCAGGCCTACCATCATCTCCACGATCTTGCTCCATCCCAGCCCCAGGCTAATGGGCTTCGCACAAGGATCACCACTCACAAGAGTGTGCGATGCCCTAGTCCACCAATGCTATCACCCTTAGAGCGACCCGACGTGGCCACAGTCACTCCCGCTCCCATTCTGGCTCATCTGACTTCAGTGGCAGCCGCTCCCGCTCCTACTCTGTGGACTACAGTCCCAGCTACCTAGGAGCTAACTTCATGGAAAAGTATATAGGCTAGGACAGTGTAGTGCTTACTAGGAGTGGTATTGTAGTAGAGAGCACTAGTTCCCTGTAGTTGTAAGAGTTGTGGTATGGACTTATACTATAACAGTAGACACTATGAACTCTTGTATTGTATTGTAACTGTAAGACTTAGTAGCCTAAGTGCTATATGCTGGGCCATATGACCTCCTTATTATGAATGACATACGGCTAAAATAGACCTTGTATTGTAGTTTATTTCATTGTTTATCTTATTTGAATAGTTTTTGGCATGATTGGATGGGCTGACCGTCACCAGGGCTATAGATAGCTACCCAAAGAGTCACCAGGGCTCAGGCTAACACCGACCTCGAAGTACAGGCTAATGTCAACACCAACCAAGGAGCCCCACCTGTAGGCCGTGGTAGAGGTCAGGGCCAAGGAATCGACCTCCCTCCACCCCTGGTCAACCCCACCATGGCGCAAGTCATGGCACAGCAGACCCTAATCCTGCAAGCTATCCACATTAGCCAATAAGCAAGCACCAGCAATCGCAGTTCTAAGCTAGCTGACTTCTTGTGGACTAGGCCCTTAACCTTCTTTTCTTGTGGACTAGTTTCAAAATACTAAGAAGAAACTGCGGCTTGCTAAATGTGCAGAAGAAGACAAGGTAGTTTTCGCCACCCACTAGCTCAAAATAGCAGTAGTAGCTTGGTGGGAAAACTACCTATCTGCTCGAGGACTAGTCTGAAGAGGAAGCCGATGGGAAGGAGCAACTATAGGAGAAGGTGCGGAAGTAGAAGAAGGAGCCAACTAGGCTAGTCAAGCCCATCAAGCTCACTAGGCCATACCATGGATAGAGTTCAAGACGGCTTTCAGGACCAACTTTGTTCTTGCAAGGGTGATGCGAATGAAGAAAAATTAATTCCCCACCCTAAAGCAAGGGAACATGTCAGTCGGTGAGTACCTCTCGAAGTTTAACTAGTTGGCCCACTACACTACGAAGGATGCGGTGGATGAGGAGGAGAAAATTGATCGATTCTTTGAGGGAATGAATGAGGATCTGTTTATGTAACTCATCATCTAGGATTTTTCTAGTTTTCACCATCTGGTCAATAAAACACTCATCCTGGAGAACGGAAGAAAGAACTTGGAGGCCAGTCACAAACGCAAGCAAGCTATCCAAATGCCACAAGGGAGGTTCATTCAGAAGTTCTTCAATAGTCCATTCCTAAGCCAAGTCAGCCTCCAAAAGTTCTAGCACCCCACCCAAGAAGTGGCTCATTCCAAACTCCATGCCCTGTAGGCCAATCCGCTGGAATGAACCATATCACCAACCTTAACTTCTACAGTTGTGGTGAGAAGGGTCATTTTTCCTACAACTGCCCACAACACCAGATGACACTGGTAAAGTTCAACCTGGGAAGCACACTAGGCCATGGACAGACATCAGCCCCTAACAAGGGATGCCAAACCCCCTAGTCCAACAAGGCAGCATCAACCTCTCATTGTGGTCAAGTAAATCATATCACCATTGAGGAAGCATAAGAAGCCGCATAAGTGCTGATGGGTATGTTTTCTATCAAGGCAATACCTATGCATATTATCTTTTATTCTAGGGCTTTGCATTCTTTTATAGCACAGAAGTATGTGGATAAGCTTAAATTACCCACTTACTAGTTAAGGAAACCAGTAGTAAGCCTCAAGATGGAAATCACCAAGGCAGAATTCAGGTTCCTAGCAGACTTAATAGTCCTAAACTCCCAGACTTGGATATCATCCTAGGGTGGATTGACTAACAAGACATCAAGGAATCATAGACTGTGCTACTAGAAGAGTGACCCTGACCAAATATCCTAGGTTAATGATAGAGGTAAAGGTAGAATGACCCTGTCGTCAAAGGCGTGTAGTCTATCATTTGGATGAAGTCCCTCTAAAAGGAATGCTAGTAGTACAAGACTACCCCGAAGTGTTCCTAGAAGAATTACCAGGTATGCCCCCTGATAGAGACCTAGAGTTCATCATCAACCTGAAGCCCATTCCACCTCGATTGCCAAAAGACCTTATAGGATGCCTACCAAAGAACTCAAAGAGTTAAAAAGCAAATTCAAGAGTTGCAGGATAAGGGTTTCACCAGGCCTAGTTCCTCTACTTGAGGATCCCCAGTACTCTTCGAAAAGAAGAAGGATGGTACTGTCCGAATGTGTGTAGATTACAGGTCCTTGAATGGAGTTACCATAAAAAATAAGTACCCATTGCCTAGAATAGATGACCTGTTCAACAAACTTGGGGGAGCCATAGTATTCTCCAAGATTGACTTGAGATAATGTTATCATTAATTAAAGATCAGGGCTGAAGACATTCTGAAGATAGCCTTCACCACCATATATGGGTTGTATGAGTTTACAGTCATGTCCTTTAGCTTAACCAATGCCCTGGCCTACTTCATGAATCTCATGAATAAAGTCTTCATGGAATACTTAGACAAGTTTGTGGTAGTATTCTTTGATAACATCCTCATCTATTCCAAAAATGTTAAAGAGCATGCTGAGCACCTACGCCTAGTGCTAGAGAAGCTGAAAGAACACCAGCTGTACATCAAATATAGCAAGTGTGAGTATTGGCTAAAAGACATTAGCTTCCTTGGCCACATAGTATCTACAAGAGGAGTATCTGTCAACCCAGCCAAGATAGATGCCGTAGTGGAATGGAAACAACCCGCTACCATGATTGAACTACGGAGTTTCCTTAGATTGGTAGGATATTATAGAAGATTCATTGACGGGTTTTTTCTCGGATTGCTAAGCCATTGACGCACCTACTCAACAAGGAGGACAAGTTTTAATGGACAAAGGCATGTGAAGAAAGCTTTTAAGAGTTGAAGAAGAGATTAACCTCCACCCCTATGTTAGTCCTACTGGACATACTCAAGGACTTTGAGGTATACTATGATGTCTTATGTCAAGGCCTTGGGTGTGTTCTAATGCAAGGGGGAAAGGTTGTGGCTTATGCATCAAGACAGCTTCGCCCTCATGAACCGAACAACCCAACCCATTACTTGGAACTAGTGTTAGTAGTTCATACTCTGAAGATCTAGTGACATTACTTGATCGACAATCGTTGTGACATATATACCGATCACAAGAGCCTTAAGTATATTTTCACCCAATCAGATCTCAACCTGAGGTAAAGAAGATGGCTAGAGTTGATCAAAGATTATAACTTAGGTGTTCACTATCACCCTGACAAGGCTAATGTGATAGCCGACTATAGATGAGTAGATCATAATCGCATAGAAGGAGAACCCAACTGTCCTGTGACTTAAGAGCTTGATGGCAAAGGGAAAGGCTCCAAAAATGACTAAGGACCAACAAGGTATCCTAAGGTATGGGAAACTCATCTTTGTTCCCCACCAAAAGAATCTTAAGGACCTAATACTTAGGGAAGCCCACAGCTCCCAGTATTCCCTCCACCCCAGGAGTACCAAGATGCACCAAGACATGAAATAGTGGTATTGGTGGCCACACATGAAGAGGGGCATCACTGAGTATGTCGCCTGCTGTGATGTATGTTAGAGAGTTAAAGCTAAACATCAGACACCATCAGGATTATTACAGCTATTGCAAATTCCCCAATGGAAATGGGAGGATGTTGGAATGGATTTCATCATTGGGTTGTTGCGAACCAAAAAGGGTATGACTCCATATGGGTCATAGTGGATAGACCGACCAAAGTCACCTACTTTATCCCCACCAAGACTACCTATAAGGGAAACAAGATGGTAGAACTATACATGTTGCGCATCATGTGTTTGCATGGCGTGCCAAAAAGGACAGTTGCAGATCAGGGTTCGCAATTTACCTCACACTTCTGGGCTAGCCTTCATGAAGCACTCAACACACATTTGGATTTTAGTAGTGCCTACCACACCTAGACAGATGGCCAAATAGAGAAGGTGAACTAGATCCTTAAGGATATGCTTCACATTAGACTTCGCTAAGGATTGGCAGAAATGCCTACCATACGCCGAGTTTGCCTATAACAACAGCTACCAATCCAATATGAAGATGACCCTGCTTGAAGCCTTATACGAAAGAAGGTGCCGAACTCCTCTACATTGGTCAGAAGTAGGAGAGGGCTATATCTTCAAACTAGAGACTTTGAAACAAGCTGAAGAGAAGGTCTGCCTAATTAGGGATTGCTTGCAAGCAGTCTAATCAAGGCAAAAGAGTTATGCTGATAAGGCGCGTGGGCCACTAAGCTTTGACATCAGAGACAATGTTACTTGAAGGTATCACCTTTGTGAGGAGTTAGGAGATTCAAGGTCAAAGGAAAGCTTGCCCCATGATATGTTGGGCCATTCCCAATCGTGACCAAGAAAAGAGAAGTAGCCTACTAGTTAGAGTTGCCTATGAGTCTAGTCGATGTGCACAATGTATTCCACATCACCCAACTCAAGAAATATCTTCCAGTGCCAGAAGACCAAACCTCATTAGAGACAATCAAGCTTGAGAGCGACCTGATCTACCAGGAGCATCCCATCAAGTTCCTCGACATCGTAGGGAAGAAGACAAGGAATCAGACCATTCACTTATGCAGGCAATGGAATAATCATACCAAAAAGGAGGCTACCTGGCAACGCAAAGACCCACTGAGGATAGATTACCCCTACTTGTTTTCGGACTAGGTTGAATCTCAGGGTCAAGATTCTTTATAGGGGGTAGACTTGCAATATCCTAGAAATTAGGATTTTGAAAATGTGTAATTTTTAAGACTTTTTGAATGCATTTGATTTGCAGTTGGGTTATGGTTGGATATTCTCTAGGTTATGGTTAAGGTTCCAGTAAGACAAAATTCATGAAAATAAAATCTTGAATAAAAGGTGCAATTAATAAGAAATTAATTTAAATTATAAAACAAATCTGAAAAGATGATCCAGGCAGTTAGGGTAGAAGAATTTACCTTAAAAACTTTGCCAAAGCAATGTCAGTTGCCAAGGCTAAGAAACCAAAATGCAAGCTTAAGAAAAATAAAGCAAACCTAGAAGCTAGAGTTTATTGCAAATTCAAATTAAACACGAAATGAGTAAAGTTTCAATTCAGAGACCATAAAGCGTAAGGAAGTCCTTGTCATCCTAAAACATAAATTAATATTTAGGGAAAACCCAAGAGATTATGGTGAGACAATTTCATGTGAAACTCAAACCGTAAAGTCATTTTTGCCATGTTACAATTTGGATAGAGATTTGGAACTCCAAAAATTATTAGAAAACTCCAAAAGAAATTGCTTAAAAAGGACAATTGGGGAATTAAAATTTAAATGGTCCTGGTTTATTGGGCCCAGCCTAATCTAAAATCAAGATCTATCCAATCTTCCTTATTTTCAAATTTTTAGAGTTTATTTGAATTTTATTTGAGTGTAATGGGTTATTTTCATGTGTAGACTACGACGGTTCCATGGAATTCTTCGATGATAATTCTTACCAATTCGTGGAGCAAGGCATGTTACATACCTTGATCATGTTGATCCTAGTTTGCAAATAACATTATGATGTGACGATGGCCTGATCTTCTGAGAGGTACTGATAAGTCGATTGTGGAGAACTCGACGTTGATGATCCAAAGGCTCCGACCAAAACAGATCGAACCCCTCGCAATCACTACACCACTGCTCCGTTGGTTATCAACCGTGCCGAACACGGTTGACCTCACCAAGAAGGCTATCTCCTGCAAGCAAATCGAGAACACGAGCAAGAGAGTAAAAGATGCAATCTGTATTGCGAATAAAGATTAAGTTCACAAGTGGGGGTTCCTCAACAGAACATCCGGCGAAACTGCTAAGCAGAATAATCTCTCAAGAAAAACCCGAGGAAAACTAAAGGGGTGCGGCCTCCTTAAATAGGGGAGGTGGAAGCCACACTTATCTAATGAAAAGGGATGTGGTACTATTCATAGTTATTGTTCATGTGGACGTGATACTGTTCACGTGAACAGTACCAGCCCAAATAGCTTAAGTTACAACGCCCTCGGCCTACTTTGACTCGGACTGGAAAAGTGATGTGACTTGTTTCGCAGTTTCTAATCTGCTCGGATGGATTTTAGAGGTGAGACCATATCCATCTTAAAGTAGACTCCAAGAGCTTTCCAACGAGTACTCACGGGCCCCGAGAAGCCTTCTGGATCAAAAGTTATGACCGTTTGAAGTTGGTTTGTCATGCTAAATCCGAATTGATCTAGAGGCCGAATTGGATTCCAAAACCTGTCCAACTTGAACCCTTGTTTCAATTGGTTCCAAAGTGATGTGGTGCTACAAATATATATATTTTCATCATTAGGTAGCATCATATTCTCATTTAAAATATGTTGAAGTTGAAGAAATGAATTCACCTTTAGTTCAATCTTGATATTGGCTGCTATGGTCGTATGTGTTGGTGGTGTGGTCACATCATCCTCTCCTTCTTGATAGAAAACCGTCCTCGGTTTTAACATCTGTGTAGTGTCACGTATTGTATGATCTTGATCATAAATCTTGGTACATGATAACAAACGCAACAAACTCTCATTATGTAATATCATAAGTTCTTTATCAAATAAAGTAAAATCTCTTTGAAACGAACTCACCTCATAATTTAAGTGATGCGTAGGAGCTCTTGTAATTGGAACAACAAATATAACAAATATGGTTGTATCCATAGAATACATGTTCTTATCATCCTCCCCTTCTTGCAAATAAAACCATCCTCGGCTTTTGATAAGCTGAAAATATGGTAACAAAGAAGCCAAGGTGTATGCATGGTATATGTATATGTCATCCGTTTTAATAGTTCTTCGTTGTTGCACAATTAATGTTATAAAACAGCAATGATCATAAAAGCTCATTATATTATTAACCCAAGAGTAATCATATATGTTAATGAGCAATTCAAAATTTCTCACGCAGTAATTATTGCAACTCGTTTTGCAAATGTAAGTGAAGCATTTATGCAATTCAAATCTTTGAATTTGTAACCTTGTAGTGGTGGCACATATGGGCAACACTACAACTTTTGGAATCAAGCAAAGTTCGTCCATATAATCATATCTCAATCGAACAATAGCAAATTCATCTAGCTAGGGTGAAGAGATTTGTATGTTCTGCCATAATTCATCATCTTTATTCAGATTGTCCATACTAGATGGTGCAAAAAGAGATGAACACATAGGAATTGGATGAGTACTAAATTTTACTTCTCTCTCACATTGAACATGATTCAGCATACAAGAATTGTTGTCCCAAATAGAAAGTTTCAATTCATCCATGTGATCGCAAGTTATGCATATTCGATATACAAGAAACTGATTTTGCATACCATAATCTCCAATCAAATTAAACTTATATCCAGATGTGTAGGCACTAAACAATAATTTCGAACATGCAAGTTCAGAAACTTTCTCCATAGCATGTGACAATTTCATAGGTAGATCTAACATGATGTAACACAATGATTTAGCAGGAAAAATTCTAGTCAAAACTTCTTTATGTGTTATTAATTCGACATGTGCAAAATCATGAGAATTTAGATCAGCACATGGTTCATTTAAGTCAACACAAGGAATATCAAAAGATTGCACTACAGCAGGTATATACTCACAATGTTGCTCTATGTCTTGTTGTAGCACCAAATCAGTACCGTGAGCGATGATAGCACCATGTTCTTTACCTTTTTGGCTCTCCACAGATGATGTAAATGCATCCATCTCCTTATCTTCATTCTCAACCAATGGGGTCAATGTTTCAATCAGCTCATGCTCCTCTTCGACATGGTTCTCAACTACCTACAAGTTGTTAGTCACAGAAAAGGGCACAAACACAGGTTTGTTCTCATGATCATCACCATTGCCTGCAAGGTTAGCTGCAAGAGCATATTCATCCTCAACATTACTAGCACTTACAAAACCACCATCTTCTGTCGCAATGTACGCCCGCTGACTTGGGCAATCTCTCATGACGTGGCCCATCCCTTTACAACGGTGGCACACAATGCCCGTCGTACGGCCCGTGGAAGCAACCAATGAAGAGCTTTGTGCTGGTGCTTGCACACTAGTAGATTTGCTCGTCTCGGGTGCGCGTGATGGTGGCAGCGGTGCTGCTAAACGCGTCCTACTCACAGAGGGGGCAGCAGCTCGAAAAACAGGAGGTGGGCCTGTCTTGGCCTGCCCAGGCGTCGATCTCGATGTAGACGTACTTCCAAAGTTGCTCATTGTCCTTTGTTTCCTACCCTGCAATTCCTTTTCTGCCAAACAAGCAAGCTGGAATAATCTATTGATATCGTTATACTCTTTGTAATCAATTATGTCCAGAATTTCATGCCTTAAGTCCCCATAAAAACGAGCCATCTTATCCTCCTCATCTTCTATAATATTACAATGCAACATGCCTATTTGTAGTTCTTGATAATATTCCTGTATAGATTTATTACCTTGGTTTAAGCGCTGCAATTTCTTACGCATTTCATATTTAAAAGCATGAGGAACAAATCTAGCACGCATAGCTACCTTCAATCTATCCCACGTATCAGGTGCTAAACCAGAATTAACTACATGAGTCCACCAAATGATAGTAAGATCTTTAAATTGACTAGTAGCTTGTCTGACTCTATGCACTTCAGGACCTAGATAGGCATTAAATTTTTGTTCAACTGTTATCTCCCAATCTAGATAAGTTTCAGCATGATAAACACCGGCAAAAGATGGTATGGTAAACTTGACTTTAGCAAATGAGTCATCATTAGCACTAGCATTGTAGTGCTGAAAATTATTACCTCCCATACCGTGACAGTTTTGATGTAGGCGGTGTCGTGGGCGTGCATCTTGGGCAGCAAATGAAGCACTGGCGTCACGGTTTTGTCTCTCATTATCATCTTCCTCCTCACGATCTTGGCTCGCATGGTGATCATACCCGCGTCCATTGTTTGGTGGCCGATTCACCATTCTTTCAAGGCATACAGTGAGTGCTACAATACTCTCATTGATGGAGCGCGTTGTAGCTTGAAGCTTCTTATCGATGTCCTTAGTAATGGTAGTGCATTGTTCATCCAAGAGCGTCATGAGCTCTCCCTTTAAAACATACTCTTGATCATCAGACAACCCACCTGTCATGGTTAGTAGAAAATAAAAGACAACACAAAGGTATTATCCCTATCAACTACTATATGATGGAAGGTGGAATCACACATTCTCAAGCGTCTAACCACACCCTTACAAGTGTTCTTACCAATGCAGCAGGTGGTACAATCGGTGGCTGGTTCGTGACACCGTGTCAAGCGTGGGTACGATTGCAAGAGGGGACCTGTTCTGATCAAAAGTAGGTGGAGCTTGGAAGGTACAATATGGTGGCAAAGGAGAACAATCAGTTAATTTCAGAAATTGCATAGAATTGAATTATAGTTCGTATCTAGCACTTAGCCTATGTTACTAATCAACCAAGAATGGAAGAAAGCTAAAAACAAGTGTATGGCAATGTGTAGGAGTGGTAAATATAAGATATATTCAATCCAATGCAATCTGGAATTGAAGAACATAAGGATTGACCCAAAATTGAAAACTGAATATTTCTGTCCACTGGATAGTATGTCGGTATTTTGGCCGTAACTTTTTGTCAGATGCCTCTTTTTCACTGATTTTTTCCCCTGTTTTCTGACGGCTTTTTCTACAGATTTTATTTTGGGGCCAACTTCCGATCCCAACACCGAAATTCGCACAAAAATCACAACTGCTGACTGTTGCATATTCAAAACAGATAATTGGGTCAACTTTCACCGCACATATCTCTTAACTGCCTTGCTGGAATGACGTGACATTTTACATATAGATGCATAATGAATTTTTGAATCTAATGGCGGTGGTCTCATGCAAAAATAATCTCGGAATCAAAAGTTATGGCGTCTTTGGTGGCGGCTGCAGAGAAAGGAAAACTCAGCCGAATTGGAATTAGGGTTTGGGGTGGGGAATTTTTTTTGTTTGGATTTTTAATGGAACAAAGATATGACCAGCAACTGGACAATGCTATGACGGACACAAATTCAATTTAACAAACCAAAACTAACAGATTGAAAGGCACAACGGGGTTTGGACAGCGGAAATTAACTCTTTTTGTGGGGCAATTTTTTTCTGGATTATAGAAAATAAACACCAATATACTAACTAGGGATACAAGAATTACCTTACAGGCAACCGTTGCTCTGATACCAACTGATGTGACGATGGCCCGATCTTCCGAGAGGTACTTGTTGTAGGGGTGGCCCCCACCTAAGCCCAGTAGGCCTGTTGGGTCCGAAATAGGACATGTGTAATGGCATAAGAGCCCCCGAGGGGAATACTCATGTGTAAGGGTATAACTGTACAAGCACTCCCCATGTGAATATATATATGTGGCATAGGCCACGGGGAGGAAGAGGAAGCCATTCATTTTACTCAACTCCCCACTACTACTCTCTCTCTCTGTTTGGTCTGTAACCACAACAGTTGGCGCCGTCCGTGGGGAGGACAAGAGCAAGCCTCCAGATCTGAAGGAGGATGGCACCAAAGAAAGCTTCACCGTCGGCGGCGAAGAAGAAGGCGGAGGCAGCGAAGTCTCGCGTCAGCACAAGGGCTTCGGCTTTAGCAGCCGCAGGTACGAGCAGTGGTGTAGGCGCGATGACCAACCCCGCCACCGACGCGACGACCGACCCCACCAGCACCACCCCGACGACCAACCCCGGCGATGGCAACGCAGGCGCATCCGTTTCTCCACCCAGCGCAGAAGCGGTGAATGGTCCCAACGGCGACGCGAACCTCGTCGTCGGCTCCAGGGCCCTCCGCGACAACGCGGCAGGCAACCTGGGCGCACAGGCCGTGACCACCGCCGTATCGGTAGCGCCGCCAAGCGCACCGATGGCCCCAGCCACGCCCGCGGTGGAGGCCGCCCTTCTGGCGGCCCTTAGCGCGTTTCAGCAGGAGTTAACAGACATCCGCGGAGCTGTGCGGGACATGCAAGAGGCTCAGAGCCAACCCCCCTCCCGGCGGTGGCGTCCGAACCCCCTACGTCTAGTCGCGTCCCATCGCGGTGAATAGATCCGAAGTCCCCGCTCTCCGCGAGCCTGCAGCAGGCGGCTTGGCCCGCAGGCTTCAAGTTCCCGAATGTCATCGAGGCCTACAAGGGCGACTCCGACCCGCGAGGCTTCGTGCACGTGTACGAGACCGCTATCGAAGCCGCTGGCGGAGACGATACCACGAAAGCAAGAGGGCTCCCCCTCGTGTTACAAGGCGTGGCGCTGTCCTGGTTCTTCTCCATCGCACCACGGTCCATCTACGCGTGGGAACAGATCCGCGGTCAACTCTGCAGCAACTTCCAGGGAAACTACGTCGAGCGTGTCGATGCGGACCAGCTCTTCGCAGTCAAGCAAAAACCTGATGAAAGGCTCCGGGATTACTTCAAGCGCTTCGCAAAAGTGCGCTGCCAGGTCAAGGACGTCAACGAAACGCCCGTCATCAACGCAGCCACACAAGGTCTCCGCCCGGGACCACTCGCCGAATATAACACGCGGAAGCCGCTCAAGTCGGAGGCAGAGCTCTTCGACAAAGTGGAGGCGTACGCCCGAGCCGAAGAGGACGTACGGAGGCGCCCTGGGCATCGGCTGACGTGAAGGTGATGCTGCAAGGGGACGCCCGCCGAGGTAGGTGTGCCGAGGAAGCGCTCGACGAAGAGCCTCCCTCGATGACATTAATGTCGCGGTATTGGGTCTCTCCGGGGGACCCAGCACGGGAGGGACCGCCTTGCCTATGCAGTACTCGGGCTATTACGGGGGTCAATGTCTTCGAAGTCTGTATATGGGCCGCCGCCTGTCGTAATGCCGCGACTTCGGTGCATGCCCGCGTGAAATAGCCCCCGTAGCCGTGCACCTCGCACCATCTACCGTATTCTAGGATTTCCTGCTCCGTGCGCGGCTTGGCATCGCCGCCTCCTTCGCATCCCCCTGCGACGCGCGAGGTTGATACGGCCCCCCGGGGAATGCCCTGCGCAGCCAGGATGTGGCGGGCCTTTTGGGGTCTCCGCTGGTTGCGCCGGGGCTTACGCCTGTCGCCTGGTGAGGTTTGATGCTCCCCGTCATCGACGGGCTTACGAATGTCACCTGCGGCCACTTCCATGTGGTCCGTCCTCGGGTTGTCTCTTGCGCTACTTCTTTGTGACAAGCCCTCCGCTTGCCTGGCGTCGGAGTCGTTGCCGCGGCGCCTCCGTACGTCCTCTTCGGCTCGGGCGTACGCCTCCACTTTGTCGAAGAGCTCTGCCTCCGACTTGAGCGGCTTCCGCGTGTAATATTCAGCAAGTGGTCCCGGGCGGAGACCTTGTGTGGCTGCGTTGATGACGGTCGTTTCGTTGACGTCCTTGACCTGGCAGCGCACTTTCGCGAAGCGCTTGAAGTAATCCCGGAGCCTTTCGTCTGGTTTTTGCTTGACTGCGAAGAGCTGGTCCGCATCGACACGCTCGACGTAGTTTCCCTGGAAGTTGCTGCAGAGTTGACCGCGGATCTGTTCCCACGCGTAGATGGACTGTGGTGCGATGGAGAAGAACCAGGACAGCGCCACGCCTTGTAACGCGAGGGGGAGCCCTCTTGCTTTCGTGGTATCGTCTCCGCCAGCGGCTTCGATAGCGGTCTCGTACATGCGCACGAAGCCTCGCGGGTCAGAGTCGCCCTTGTAGGCCTCGATGACGTTCGGGAACTTGAAGCCCGCGGGCCAAGCCGCCTGCTGCAGGCTCGCGGAGAGCAGGGACTTCAGATCTATTCGCCGCGATGGGACGCGACTAGACGTAGGGGGTTCGGACGCCATTGCCGGGGAGGGGGTTGGCTCCGAGCCTCTTGCATGTCCTGCACAGCTCCGCGGAGGTCTATTAACTCCCGCTGAAACGCGCTAAGGGCCGCCAGAAGGGCGGCCTCCACCGCGGGTGTGGCTGGGGCCATCGATGCGCTTGGCGGCGCTACCGATACGGCGGTGGTCACGGCCTGCGCGCCCAGGTTTCCTGCCGCGTTGTCGCGGAGGGCCCTGGAGCCGGCGACGAGGTTCGCGTCGCCACTGGGGCAGTTCACCGCTTCTGCGCTGGGTGGAGAAACGGATGCGCCTGCGTTGCCATCGTCGGGGTTGGTCGTCGGGGTGGTGCTGGTGGGGTCGGTCGTCGCGTCGGTGGCGGGGTTGGTCGTCGTGCCTACACCACTGCTCGTACATGCGGCTGCTAAAGCCGAAGCCCTTGTGCTGACGCGAGACTTCGCCGCCTCCGCCTTCTTCTTCGCCGCCGACGGTGAAGCTTTCTTTGGTGCCATCCTCCTTCAGATCTGGAGGCTTGCTCTTGTCCTCCCCATGGACGGCGCCAACTGTTGTGGTTACAGACCAAACAGAGAGAGAGAGTAGTAGTGGGGAGTTGAGTAAAATGAATGGCTTCCTCTTCCTCCCCGTGGCCTATGCCACATATATATATTCACATGGGGAGTGCTTGTACAGTTATACCCTTACACATGAGTATTCCCCTCGGGGGCTCTTATGTCATTACACATGTCCTATTTTGGACCCAACAGGCCTACTGGGCTTAGGTGGGGGCCACCCCTACAACAGGTGACTTTGGTGCTTGTTGATACACATTGTTGTTTGGTGACACAACGACGATACCAGGAACAAGGGGTATGTGGAATGTGCCTAAGTCAATTAAGGATCGGTCTGTGAGCTACTGCTACAAAGCTCAAATGTACTTCCACAAGGCTGGTATGGGATAGTCCTGAATGAGTACTTTGCGGGTCCCAACCTGAGTCTCGCTAAAGGTTGAACGTGAGCCTGGCGTAGGCTACGAGAAGTCTCACACGGCACAAGAGGGGTCCCCAACTTGTAGATTCATGTTGTGGGGAAACCTTAGTGGAGGCGTGGCCAGGTTGACGAATTTTGCATTATTAAGGCCTTGTTATGATTTTCTCAGTCGTACACCTACGAAAGCATGTAATGGCTAATATTATGAGATAATTATATCTTATGAGTAAAGTTGTACCACCTCTGCAGAGTGTGTAAACTATCCTGGATAGCCGTGCCCACGATCATGGGCAAGCTGAGTAAAGTTTTTCATAGATTAGACTTTATTTTTCAAAAATGGTTTATAAAATACTTATGGATGAATGGATCCATATGAGATCTTTTTGGGAAAATGGTCCAGGTGAGATGTGCATTGTTAGGTTGGTGCCAGGTCGGTACCTATGCTAATGGTATTATTTTATTGCAATTACTTTCTTTACTTACTATATTAAATTCAATGATTTCCAATCTATTTATTGTATTTCTTTAAATGCTAGTTTACGCTTATTTAACCCTATATGCCTTCACTTGTCAGCCTTGCATTAGTATTGTATTCTCCCATGTAACTTACGGAGTACATTTTATGTGCTCACTCTTACTTAATTTTGTTGCTCAGAGAAGAATTGCTTTGACTTCGGTGAGGAATAGGACGTATAGGACACGTCTTACTGTCGTTTACCTGTAGGCAGGCTTGTTGGGCTTCTTCCTCTTCGGTTTTATCTCCTGCTACTTATATTTAATTTTGGCCTATGGACTGTGGATGTAAACTTTGACCATAAGGTTGTACTCATTTAATTAATAAAGTTTGTCATTGTGTTTGATATGTATCCCAGTTACCACCGTGTGCACTAGCTGATCCTGAACTAGTGCGATTTACACAAAGGGTTCTTGAGTTGTTGCTCTAGGGTCTGACAATCTTGTAGGTTCCTCCTCAGGGGTGGGCCACCAGGAGCTTGTGCTAGGGTTGTGGAATTGCTTGAAGGGACAATGCCACTGTAGCCACAGGATGCGGTAGAAACCCTCGGCACGACTCGGGGACACGTTTGAGGAGTTTCACCACCTCATGCCTGTTCATTTTGTGGTAGGCATACCAGTGACCATCACCTTGTATGTGTTGTTCCTCTTTTCATCACGTCCTTCATTGTTGGATCGGATCCCTGCAGAAATTGTACACCAAGATGGTAGATTGAACACACGCGAGAAGATGAATGGAGTAAGAACTCAGAATTTTTCCGTTGGCCGCAACAGCATAGCCAAGCTTTTCCTACTTTTCTGTTCTTCTCTTATTCAATGCATCAAAGAACTCTTATCACTATCTGAACTTAAATAAGCTCAGTACATGCATACACACACCACTTGTGCATGGCCATAACAGCCCTAACCGGTTCTAGCACCAACTCATAACGTGCACCTCTTTCTTTCGTAGACTAATTCTAGTCTACATGCAGCACGTGCAGACAATGAACTACTACTCTGTCGAGGCAGCACTAGTACATGCAACGACTAGAAACTCAACGGTGTGACGTGCAACAAGTGCTACATGCACAGTGCAAAACAAACATGCTAACATGAACAAGATTAAACTAACATTCATCAAGTTCCCCTTCTAGTGACCCTTAGGGCTTAGCTCCTTCTTGGATGCTTTGGACGAATTACCTCCTTGAAACAGGATAATAGGCTTTCCCATGATGGGGTGTTAGCCACGACTAGGATTCTAGAATCGCGTCCACCATTGAAGCGATCCCTTCAGTCCTTGTTCTTCTTTCCAACAGAGCCTTTTGACTTCATCCCAGGGAAGTCACCTTCGGCTTACAGGAAGAACCCTTTTTAGCCAAGTCATCTTGTTCTCCTTGAGTGTACTTTTCTATGACTTTTTTATGGGTCATTTTTGGGGATCCCTTCTCAGTGCATGTTTAAGATCTCTCGGGAGTAGCCCCTCCTTGCATGCATTGGTAACTGTGGAGTCCAGGGCATCTACCACTTGGCTTTGCACCTTAGAAAAGCACTTAAAGAATTTTCTCATGGACTTTCCTTTGTGTTGATTGATGGTAAAGAGTTAATTGGGGAGCATGGAGTGCTTATAGCTTCCCTAAAAGTTCGTGCTGAACTCTTCCTGCAGCTAGTCCCAAGAGTAGATGGAGCCTTTCTTTTGGTTAAAGAACCAAGAATGCGCTGACCGAGAGAGGAAGTGTAACATCCCAAAATTTTGAATTTGGACACATGTAGCCCTTGAATTATTTGGAATATAATTTCTTGATATTTGGATTTTTATGGTGTTTCTTTAAATTTTGGTTGAGATTCCAATAATTGAAGAAATTTATGAAAAATAAAACAAATAATAAATCATGAAGGAATTGTGAAAAATAATAGAAATTTATGTTTTAAAAATTGAATCTGAAAAGATGATCCATCAAAAGGGGGCAGTACAACTTGAACCCAAAAATTTAAAATTTAATTTGGGGCTTAGTAATAATAATAATAATAATAATAATAATAGGAATAAACCAAAGTAAGTGAAAGAAATGTGCATATATACCTACATATATATATATATATACATGTATAATTAAGTACCCTACTAAAATGGATAAATGCATAAAAGTGAGACTAGCAATAAAGGGGTAAAAACGAGCAAAATATGGAAATATGTATAGCTATACATGTACACATGCAGATAAATAAATAATAATAAAATGAAAGAGCATTTGGCCTGGCAGAGCCAGCCTGGCCCATTTCTCCCTCTCCTCTTCCTCGTTCGCTTCGGCAAAGCCAGAGCCAAAGCTTTGCTCGCCGCTCCGTCGCCGATCTTCCCCTCGCCGCACCTGGCAAACTTCGCCGGCCACCGTCGACTCGCCCATAGCTTCACTGAGCTATCGCTTCACCTCGGCCGGTGCACTAGCGAAAACCACTGCTACCCACAGCTTCACCGCCACCGCCCACAGTAATAGCACCACCGCCCATTGTTTCTCCCGCCCTATCTCATCGCCCAGACCGAGCGGCGCAAAAGTTCTGCTGCCTCTGCAGTGAGCCGTCACGCTGGTCACAGGTGCTACAGTCACGCTCTGTCGCTGCAGCCTGACGCCGATGCGACCGCATGGCAGCCTGCCCATTGCCAACCCGTCCCGGCTGCCTATAAAAGCCCGTACGGATTCACACCGCACTTCCGCCCTCTCTCTTCCACCTCCCCGAATTGGTTCCTCGTGCCCTATAGCTCACCGGCGCAGCTTTCTTCCCCAACTCCAGCCATCCAGCCAGCCGTCGATTGGAGCTGAGCCGGGTCGATTCCACCGAGCCAGAGCACCCTCAGGGCAGCGCGAAGCCATCCTTACCCTCGGCCAAGCTTCTCTCCAGCTCTTCACCGGCACCATGCACCCCCTCCGTTCGCCGCCGTCGCACGCCGCGAGACAGCCACAGTCGCACGCCGCCAGACTGCCACAGCCATTCCCGAGCTTCTCTGACCCCCGAGGTAGCTTCCTGAGCTCACTGAGACACTCCCCTAGCCCGCAATCGAGTTCTAACCCGGTGTAGCGCTGCACCCACTTTCCCCTTGTTCCGCTGCTGCCCTCGGTCGCCGCCGGCCGCCGCCACTGCCAAATTGGCCTGTGGGACCGAGCCCAGGCGTGTGTGCGGGCATGAGCATCCCATTTTTGGAATGCTCATGGCCGGCTGCGGCTTCCTCCGCTAGCAGTGAGCTTGCCATTCTTTGGCGGGAGGAAGGGCCACTGTAGCGAAGGGGGAAGATGAATTAATTATGTTAAGATATCATTAATTAACGTTAAGACATGTCATTAATGCTAAGTATGGTTAGTTAATGCAGATAACCCACTGACATGTGGGCCATGCCCCTTAATTAACACAGTGACCGGCCCCACCAATCATAGACACAGAGGAAAGGAAATAAAAATAAAAGAAAATTTTAAAAATCGGAAGTGGGACCCACCTGTCAGAATTTTATTATTTTTCAGATTTATTTAAACTATGAAATTTAAAAGGGCATAACTTATTCATTTTAACTCCAAATTGAGTGAAACAAATTTCAAAATTCATCTCAATTCAACCTCTATCCAATGAAACTAAAACCATAATTTTTGAATCTCATTCGAATTTTGGTGAGAATTTGTTTGGTTTGCTAATTTTTATCCAAGTTTTCGCGCATCGGAAAATAGCGTACGAGACCCAGGAAGAAGAAGTCGAAGCTGAAGCAACCGTTGACGACCAAGACCAAGCTAACTGCGATCATGGTGAGTCAATACTTTGATCATGTTGAACCTACATTTTCTGCAAATTAATTCCGTTTAAATTACCCAATTTGCATGTTGTTATTTTATGTGTAAATTTATGTTGATTTACAGCTTCTAGCTATATACCCCTTTATTAACTTGCTAGTAAAACCCTCATTTGGAACACTTGAATATCTGAGCTTTGTCACCTTAGAGAAAAATTATAATGGTGTAGCTTGCGAAAATAAGTCCGTAATTATACGACACTGCTTAGTATTGCCTAGATATTCGGGGGCACCATAATGCCCCAATCATCACTTTCAATAATGAGAATCTGATTTGGGAAGTCATGGATGGAAATGACTAGTATATTTTGACATGGATATTTTATGCTCCTAAAAATCTCAAGTTGCTTAATTATATGGGCAGATGGTTCGAGGGATGTGGTGCACGAGAGTGTAGTTAGTGTTAGAACCTCCCAGGTAAGCCTAAGGATCAAACCTTATGATGACCTCCCAGTGTACAATAGTACAACCACAAGCTGGCGAATTGTAGGTAGGGCTAACTAATTTGCATTGTCCTAGTGTGGTTACGTGAAGGTGTGAACACGAGCAAAGGGATAGATGGTCTCATCCCCGCCTTTTCCCCGTGATGGCTCATGAGGGACCCATCTCGAGGGATGTTCGCATCCTATAGAAGATAGACCTTAGCGGGCGTAACGACAAGTAGGACTATGCATTGTAACAGTCTTGGGATAATCTACTCAACCGCATAACTAAGGAATCATGTGGAGCAACGAGTGGATCATCTCTTGTGGGTAAAGTGTACAAACACTGCAGAGTAGAAACTATTCGAATAGCCGTGCCCACGATTAAGGGCAGACATGGGAACTTAACCAGATATAGTTCTATTTCAAAAACATTGTGGGTGGAATTGGAAAAGTGGTGGGCAAAGAAAGGCCTTGATTTATGTTGCCCTAGGTGTCGCCCAATGATAAGGTAAATGGTTATAACACTGAAAAGTTAGCATATGGTGCAGAAACCATGTAAAGGTGGATGGAATCTGGATCAGTACAATTATTGCATTTTTTTAGGCATTGATAAAATCTGTTTTAGTTAAAACTGCTAAGTCTCAAGAAATTTCTATGTATTATATTTTAAAGGCAATTTATGGCAAATAAAATAACATGGGCCTTCCCTTGATAAGCTATGTATGTTATCTGTTTGCATCCTGTGTATTGGCTCGCGGAGCACGGTGGTTTGTTCTCACCCTCGCTCTCACAATTAATCTAGAATTAGGGGTTAGATCGCTACGCTTTAGCAATACACCTGGCCATGATGGTGAAGAAGATGAAGACGTCAAGAGCTAGGTCGCGAACCCCCAGTTGGCTGCCTGTGGGCACGACCGGAGGGTCCCACCTGTGTGCTTCATTTCCACCGCTGCAATTTATTGATTTTGGCCAAATCGGCTCATGAGTAAGTCTACTATTATATTTACGCTTCCGCATGATATGTAATTTGATGTTCAGTACTATATCTGTGAGCACTATCTACTGATCCAAGGAATAGTGCGGTGGAATCATAGAAAATTCCAGATTGTAAAATCTGGGTCCTACTGGAAGAGTGGAGGGCATTTACACATCTCTACCTCTCTACCTCCCCCAGCCCGAATCGCCATGGAATTGACCTCCAATAACTACATGGGGGTCATAGTCCCTGTCATATGGTCCGAGGTTAGGCTGGCAGAACTTTGGTCGAAATAGAGTTTCAAAGATGTCTCGGGTGAGGGGGTTGCCAGCCTCCAGGATGCCCCTGTCGCTATGTGAACAAAGATATGGCGATCACGTGAGGCAATGATGGCGGTGTTGGGGCTCCTCCAGGATAGAAGAGCTAGATGCCGGACGATAGCGGCGATGGTGCCCACGAATAGGCAAACCGAAGTGCCCGTATTGACCTGTGACTTGGTCTGACCAGGACATCAGGGACTCAGCCTCCATGTTCTCGTGGTGGTGGCAGCCAGGGCCATCTATGGATTCGACTGGTGACATAGGGACATGTATGGTGCTTGCATAGTAAAGGCTCTTCCAACCAGCTTGGTCGTGGTGCTCTTAACGTGAGTATTTATGGCTTGGTGAGCGTGCTTGTGCGCAATGGGTGGAACTGCTTGTTCGCCTGGAGATGCTGAAGGGACTCCTAGGGAGGGACAACTTTTGGCCTTGGGGACTCTTTAGTGGCCCTTGGCTAGGTAGCACCTTGGGAGCGAAGCCCATTGACTGGTGGGAGCTGGCTTATCATCTCTGGGTGCAGGCGTATTTGCTCAGGCGGAGAGCTCAAGGAGGAGGGCCCGTAACTCGCATTCCTAGGAGGTATGAGCTTGGGCCTTGGAGGTTGAGGCGACAGGATGAACTGTAGTGGAATAGTCTAAGCTCCTCCCTATTCGGGGCTCGGTGGGTTCAACGGCCAATAAGGAGCCCTGTTCATCACCGTCGTATGGGCAAGTGGAGGGAGGTTGTAAGGATTCCCCCTTGCCCTCCTCTGAGGATGAAGCTCTACGCACGCTCAGGTCAGTGGCCACTTGAATTGAAGGCGATGCTAGGAGTGATGAGATGTGATAAGGGCCGTCGGGAGGATAGTAGGTGGTTATCATATAGTCCACTACTTGTCTTGCGATTGCCTCCATCATTGCCTTGTAGCTAGTGGCGTCAAACATCCTAGGAGTAATGGTTGGTCCTGAGGCTTCTTACCCTTGGTCGGGCCCTGCATCGGTTAGTGCGAGGAAAGTGGATATGCCCGACAGCAACGAGAGGTATGACCATCTTTTCTACATATAATAATAACTCTTTTAATTTATACATCACATGATTAGCCGTGGCCCCCAAATCCCGCTGGATGAGGTCTGTCTTCCCTAGCAAGCCATTTGGCTAAACTTACCCACCCCCATCCGTTCCCCCACCATTGATGCCTCTAGATCTATCATCTCACGTCAGCACTAAATTAAAGCCCAAGCTTCCACCATCAACCACACACACCCCCAACGTACGGTCGGCAAACACACCACACGACCACACAAATTCACGAGGCCAGCCAGTACTAGTAGTATATAAGGCCAGCCAGTACTAGTAGTATACCCGCCCAAGGAAATCGGGAAAACAGAAGCTCTCACCGGCAGTTTGGCACAGCCAAGAAGGGAAGCTAACCAGGGGAGCAATGGCGGCGACGGCGGGGGAGGAGGTGAGCAACAGGAGGGTGATCCTGAAGCGGTACGTGAGGGGGTTCCCCACCGAGGACGACATGGAGCTCGTCACGGCCACCGTGCGGCTGGCCGTGCCGCCCGGGTCGGCGGCCGTGATGCTCAAGAACCTCTACGTCTCCTGCGACCCCTACATGCGCTCCCGCATGACACGGCACGAGGAGCCCATCTACTACCCGGACTTCGTCCCTGGAGAGGTACCGTAGTGAATCCAAACCTTTTTGCATGCACTACATGTTTACTGTTGCTGGCGCTGGTCATAAACTATTCATTCGTCTGCCCGGAAGATTGGAATCTCGCGTTTCGTTAAAGATTCTGTTCGTCTGACCGTAGCCGTCGGTCAGATTCCTTCGAGTTTTCAACCGTTTCTTGAGAAAGTCCGCAAATTTTTTATAAATCCTTGGTTCGGTGAGTCCTACCGGGATACGTGTTGCCACTTCGAAACTCTATTCCTCTCTTAGACAACGGACCGTTCAATGAGTCTGCAAAATTCCGGTAAATACCTTGGCTTCAAATCTAGCCAAGCAAGCTATCCGTACGGAGGCTAGTGGAGCAACAGTGGACACCAACCTTACATATTCCGTTTTATCCACGAAAGTTTAGTAGTAACCCTGTTGGTTTGTGAACAATTTATTCCTGATCATTTTGCATTGGCAAAACTATGTGCCTGTTTTTTTAGCTGAGATTTGTAGTTTTTGGCAGTGGCTTTTGGCTTTTGGGCTGTTCACGCGAGAGATTACAAAGTAACAGAAACTCACGTGCGGTTTTTGCCGATATAAATGAAGTCGGCACAATATGTACTATAATTAACTAGTAGACCCTATTTTAAAAAGACACTCCGTTTAAAAGCTATTTACTGTAGAAAAATCAAAAGTAAGCAAAAAAGCTGAAGAAACATGGCCTATATTTCTCAACTTCTCAGCAGACACCAGATATGCTTCAATTTGGTCAGTGTCTGCTTTCTTCCGAATATCCTAACTTATTTCTGACGTGCAAGTCAGAACAATCAAGGGGTTAATGAGTGTGAATGAACAATACCCTTCTGTTCAGCACTGCAGTTGGATTCAGTTTTCTTTCACTGAATATTTGTTTCCACTGGAAACCATACAACTTTGCTGTCTCCCTGGGTACAACGATCCTTCCAGGTTTTGGCCAATTTTGGCGTAAGCAAGGTGGTAGCATCCGGGCACCCGGATTTCAAGGTTGGCGATCTTGTGTGGGGGATGACCGGATGGGAAGAGTACACTTTGATCACTAATCCAGAGTCTCTTTTCAAGATCAATCATCCTGAATTGCCTCTGTCGTACTACACAGGTGTTCTTGGTGAGTTTCCTTTCGGTACGCACTCTTTTGTCACAAGCAAATTGTCGTCTTCAATCCCTGAAAACCATCCTAAACATATGTATCAGACATTCTTAGTTTTGATGAAGCAATAAAAATTCATACATTCTCAGTGTATGCCATATAGTGTCCAGAGATTCATATGTATTAGACATTCTCAGGGTATGTCGATGTACTATTAATTGAGACATTCTCAGTTTTGATGGCGATGTACTACTAATCCTAAACATATTACTGTTAATATGTTGGAGAAGCTGATCATTTGTTCGGCTTATCTGTCTGGCGAGGTACTATTATAATGGGTGTATTATGTTTTACAAAAAAAACGAGGCTGAAAAAGTAGAAACTATAGACGAACTGTCCCCAAGTTGTGGAACTATAGAAATGTAACTACATTTAGTTAATCAGGACAGAACGGGTAAGAGGAATGCTTACAGTAGCTGATCAGAAAGTTCAGCTAGTGTACGCCCTATCATGTTCAGAGATTCATACCGAAACATATCTAAAGTCTAAACCATTGTAACAAAAAGAATATGACATCATGCTGATCATTGGTAGGGTCTTAAGCTTTGTGTCCTCTCAAGTATCTAGCAAGCTGAGTTACTAGTCATATTTAACAGCTGGTACAGTGACCAGTTTTTTTTCTAAATGTGCTTGAACCTTGATAATTCAGGAATGCCTGGCCTTACTGCATATGCTGGATTTTTTGATGTGTCCAAGCCTAAGAAAGGCGAGTATGTCTTCATCTCAGCAGCATCGGGTGCCGTTGGTCAGATTGTGGGGCAGCTTGCTAAGATCACTGGTTGTTATGTGGTTGGATGTGCTGGTTCTGATGAGAAGGTTTGTCCAAAACTCTTTTTTCTCTTTGCCTTCTGTTATTGACATCTCCAGATCATGGACAGTTGCTCCTTATGTTTTCAATGCCATTGGTAATTAGTTCTATTGAGCAGTGCATCAGCATTTACACCTTATATTACCAAGGCTGGCAAATGATGAATTGGTTGAAGGAGATCTTATGCTCCATTACAGAATATAATAATTTTAGCTAATTTCATCAGTGACCCATGGTTTAACATATGGATCAGAATACTCTCTTTTCCTAAGAAGTGAAGTACACTGTCAAGCATCTTATTGCCCTCAAAATCAGTATCTTTTCACAACTTCAATGATATTGCATATTCTGGAAACAAATTTACTGCCTCGTCAGGTCAACCTCCTGAAAAGCAAGTTTGGCTTCGACGACGCTTTCAACTACAAGAAGGAGCAGGATCTCAACGCTACACTAAAGAGGTTTGCGATTCCTTTTCTATGAAATTCCTGCGTTGCAAATAGACGAGACAATCGAGAGTTCCCTCCCATTGTGAATATTGTGATCTTGCTCAGGTGCTTCCCGGAGGGCATCGACATCTACTTCGAGAACGTGGGCGGCGCGACGCTGGACGCCGTGCTGCTCAACATGCGGACGTACGGCCGGATCGCCGCATGTGGGATGATCTCGCAGTACAACCTGGCGCAGCCCGAGGGCGTGCGCAACCTCCTCTGCCTCATCGCCAAGCGCGTCCGCATGGAGGGTTTCTTGGTGTTCGACTACTATGGCATCTACCGCAAGTTTGAGGAGGAGATGGTCAGGTACCTCAAGGAAGGGAAGATCACCTACGTGGAGGACGTCGCCGACGGGCTCGAGAAGGCACCGACGGCACTCATCGGGCTCTTCTCCGGGTGCAACGTCGGCAAGCAGCTGGTCGCTGTTGCACGAGAGTGACGTCGGAATTGAGGAGTGTTTTGTTGCCTAGTAGTGCTAATGTATGTTTGGGGTGTCTAGTTTGGTTTGCCAGTCTTTGGGTTGCAGTTGATGTTTTATGTCAGATTAGTCATGTGTGTCCGTACGTTGCAATATAATTTATTATATGTATAAATAATCATGCTATGGAACACGGTTGCATTAATCTATTGGGAAGTGGAGACTAGTGAGAATTCAAAGGAATAGGATGGTTCAAGAAAAATAGACGTACAACCATTAACTCGTTCTTTTATAAAAAATGATGATTGGTGACGGTCGTCGGCTGTCATGAAATGACCATCACATTAGGCCTTAATTGAGTTGCAATGGAAATCCAAATGTATATGTTAGACTATAATGCACTGATACGTGGTATTGGTATGGCAATACGGTGTCTTGCAAAAATACCAATATGCCGGTATACTACATATATTTGGATATCTTTATATAGGACATCCAGGACAAAATGAGTTTGCTTGGAGCCACATATATTTATAGAAGGGTATCCGGTGATAATGGAGTCACACCTACCGCCTGGCTGACCTTACATCATGACCTCACCATGTTGGCTGATGCCATAAAGATCCACAAGTGGCTGGGGATGGCTAGATCCGATGGTGTCGTGAGGGGGATGACTAGATCCAATTCGAGGAGCCCTGCGTGTGCGGGGAGGTGGCGAGGGGGAGAACGAATGTACGACCATCAGCTCGTATTTTGGCTTTTCCTGCTAATTCAAAGAGAATCATAAATTGTTGTCTTACTAAAATATTGAATTTGTGAAGATGAACTGAGTATTTAACTAAGCTAAAACAACATAGCTCTATTCGTACAGTACATCTCAATATTTCTTATCTTTTATTTTGCTAATATGCTTCATCATTCCACTATCCCTGTATGCACAATTTTTAACAAAGCTATAACACCACACCTACCATGATTCCAACACCACAATCGACGACTTAGAAATTAGATAACAGGATAGTTTAAACTGATAGGGAGCACGCACATGAAACTCAAGTACCCCAAACCAAAACAAATCGCCATGATGTAAAAGGGCAATTTATCCATAACAAACATGACAAACAAACAGATTTGGAAAGGCATGCTTGTCCGTCAAACTGATACAAAATATTGGAGGCATCAAAGGTTCATCCTGTAATTTAGGTAATGGTAGGCAGCAGCCGTGATCAACAGTACATTGAGTGGCTCCTTCTAATCACTAACCAAAAGCTTGTAAAAAATAGTTCAATGATTTATGGTAAGAGAAAAAAGGAAACTATATATTGGTATTGTGATCAAGTGAAATGAGCTGACTTATTCGATCTTCTATGATAAATTATTTTTTGTTCTAAAAAAATGTCTTCATAGAGTTGCATATTCTTCCTTATTCTACTGGCAAAATAAGTATCATTGTATCCATGCAAAACCAATGATGAACCAATATTTTAAGAGTATGAGGGTTAGAAGTTTCCAGTCACAATCAATGTAAGTACTTCAAATTTGTAAGATGGTGAAATGTTGAAAAAAACATTTATAATAATAAGGGCTATAAGTGGTCTGATGCATCAAAAGTGGTAGAGCAACACACCAGTGTGCTATATTGGCCTTAAGTGGAGAAGGTTTTGTATTTCACTCAAGAGTAATAGAACAGTAATGAAAAACATATACTAACTTAATAAATGGTTTTTCTACTTTGGAAGTAACACTTAACGATCTTCCGGTCTTCCCTAATCAATTAATGTTGACTTTATACACCAATTTTGGCCCCTAAAAAAGCATGGAGTTTACTACTCTGATATTGTCATAGCAATGTTCAAAAAGAAATAAGAACTCTAAGAAATTACAAGTGTCAACAATAGGAAATAAAAAACACTACAACAGTAACACTTACACAAGGATTTTGCTGAAGATACATGGTCGTCAACTTCTCCCATGAACTAGCCAAAGCAGACTATCCTATCCAGTGACGATTTTTTGTTGTCATTCAACCACAAGTCCTCTAACCTATGTAGCACGGACACGTATCAAAACCGCCGTATCCGTGTCCGACACGTGTCGGACACGGATACGACACGGACACGTCTCCGACACGTGTCGGCGACGTATCGGCCGATTTTGAAATTAATTTTAATTATTAAAATTCTCGACACGTGTCGGACACAGTAAATATACGAGTCGGACACGGCCTGGACATAACCAGCCCAAGAATGGCCCAGGACACGGCTGGCCCAGGCCGGCCCATCCCTAATTCTAACCATAAGCGTCGATTCCCGAGCGCATCATTCCCATTGCTCGCTCGTGCTTCTCCGCATCGGCCACTCGCGCCGCCGCTCGCTCCCGTCGGCTCCCGCATCTCGCCGCCGTCCTCTCCCGTCGGCTCCCGCATCTCGCCGCCGCTTCCATCTCCTCACTCGCATCTCCTCTGCCCGCCGGCTCCTGCATCTCGCCGCCGACTACATCTCCCTCGTCTCGCTGCCGACTACATCTCTCGTGCGTCGCCGGCTCCCGCATCTCCTCCCGTGTTACTTTTTTCCCAGGTTAATAGAGTTCTTATTTCTAGAAATGGTATTCACATCAACAATTGTCGCCAGGATTAACAAAACAATTCATGAGGTATATATTCCGAGTATACACTTTACAAATTACAAGTTTACAATTTACATTATTTCAGATAATAAGCATGTGGAAACATAGAAAATAATACATATATATAATTTATTTATTTATTATTTAAATATATATAGCCGTGTCGGCGTATCGGTATTTTTGGGAAAACGGCGAATTCCCGTGTCGGTGTCGTGTCGACGTATCCGTGTCCGTGCATCGTAGCCTCTAACATGCATAGCAAGTTAGGATGGTTAGTGGAAGAATTAGAACCAATAATTTTACCCAGTTGTTTATGTAGTTAGATTATTTGCATCTTCTTGCACTTATTTTGGAGCACTAAGGATGGTAAACTATTAGTCACATAGTATCATGTTACCTAGTTAAGGTTTCAATATCTTGGATAGCAGTTAGCTTGTTAGATGAAACATCTGAAACATGAAGGTTCTGCAATGTAGACAGGCCTGTCATCTTTTGGATTCCATTATGGCTGAAGTACAGCTCATCTAGCACAACACATTCTTGAATTAAAGAACAATGGATATATTAACAAATGGAAATTAGACTAGGAAAAGCAGGGAACTGTGAAAGTTATAACATAATACACGAAACCCATTCATTCAAGTTAACCTGTTTCTTTGCAAACTTATTTTTGATTGATTTCAAACCACATTAGTTGACTATACGTATTTGGTTTCTTCTTAGCTATAGCTCTTGTAGACTTGTCAAGGTTTCGAGATTTTCCATCACCTGAAATGCATTGGAACATGTAAGAAAGTAGGGGGTATAGGATCTAGGATATAAACAAATTTTGTACTATAGCATGCATCATCAGATATGGTTAAGTTCACTGGCCAGAGGAAGTAACTTCCAGCGAACACCAACATTTTTAAAAACAAAGTCCAAAATGCTCAGCCTTAATCTGTTGCTACCAACTTCAAGAATTTCTAATGCATGGAAGTGTTTAAGTTCTTCCATCTTTGCAACTTCATTCTTTGAAACATAGAGTTCTTTGAATGTGATGGAAACATTGGATAGCCCATTTAATGAAGATATCTCATTGAAAGATATATCAAACTCCAAAAGACCATTGAAGATGATGGCATCAGGAATCTTTGTAAGCTTGTTATTCCTAAGAACCAACTTTTGAAATAGGGAGTAATTCTTAGATAGCGTTATAAAATCATTTCTCTATTTCTACAGTATGGGGCAAAGAAAAATGTAGTAAAGCAAATTATTTTGTCAGAACACATAGATAATTCAACTCTCACTAAAATTGGAGCAATAGCACAGAAGTTCAAGAGTAAAACTAAAAATGGACTTCAAAGCCTGTGTGTAATGTAATTAATTTAGCAGAACATTCTACGGTGACCTCAAGCTCGCTCAAGGATAAAGGAATTTCGCAACTCTAATCATGGCAACCCCCTTAGTTCAGTGGTAAAAGACTTATGCCAATCTCTCCAACAAAACTTCTCTACAAGCAAATGTATTAGGACATCTTACTTCTGGTACTATAAATACATTGCTATCAGGCCTCCAGCTGATATAATGCCCTCCAAATTATCATAAAAATATTATGGAAAATTTATCTTCATACTTTCAGGTAAACATACATGAAGTGCGCTACACCAAAATTTAATTTCTTTAGGGTTTAAAATTCATGTTAGACCTACTTATATTGTGAGGATAAATGTAATATCATGTAGTATCTATTTTAAATATTACAATTGTAAGCGTAGATGCATTTATAGGTTTATAGCTGCTTGTTCTTCTACTGGTTGAAGCAAAACATAAAAATATTAGAATCAATCACCTCAGTACCTATTAACTTATTTTTTTTCTAAGTAATTTGTATATTTCTACAGAAGACTACAAAGGCTCAATGTATGGAATGGGAACACTAAATTCCCCCCAACAATTGCAATAAACATATCTTTCTTCACAACACAATCATACACAACCTCTCTGTTTTCTTCTTACCAATGTTCGCTAAAATAATTATATGCCCATCAAAACACATCTGACATTGCATTCAACTTGTCCATACAAATCAAATAACTTTACTACTACACAAGGAGTTATTGATCACAGTACCACGGAACCACCTAAAATGTGCTTATTGTAGAACGCTACTCGACAGGTCAATTAAAATCTTGAGATGTTGATAATGTAATTGTAACAAAAAAATGTTGTGGAAATAATTAACCTAAGCATATAATTGCAGAAATAAGAGCATTACGATCATGCGACCCCCACAAAGTCTCACAGCCACACATTCCTAAAGGCCTAGGTTTTCAACAGTTAGACCAATCACTTGTAACCCCACAATGGCCTCCCAGTTGGAGAGGGCCGCGACAGCATCGTCATCGAGGAGGTTCTGGTGGAAGGAGAGCTTGCGGAGGCTAGGGAGGCGGTTAATACGGGGTCGACCGTAGCGAGGCGGTTGGCCATGAGGTCAAGCTCCTCTAGGGCAGGCAGGATACCTCGCTCAGATCATGCAGTGGCTGCTCGTCAAGTCAAGGCATCGCTCCACCTCCTCTGCCTCTGTGAAGTCCTGTGGATCCCCGGTGCCCTCACCGGAGGCCATAGGGATTGAGGATCGCGTGGCCTAGGGTTTTGATTTTTGAGAAGCTTCTAGAAGAAAGAGGTGGAGTTTAGGCAAGAGAGGAAGAATATGAGGGAATAGGGGCTAAGAGGCCTTAGGGGTGGAAAAGGGAAAGTGATTGCAAGTGGCTGGGACGAGTTTGGGTGGAGAAGTGCCGGCGAGGCGAGAGGAGGGAGCGGCGGGGGAGGAAATGGGGAGGAGGTGACAGAAGGGAGAGGAGGACTAGGGGCTAGAGTGGCGGCAGTGGTGTCGCCCAGGGGAAGGAAGTGGGGGAGGGAGAGGTTGCCCTCAAGGCCACCCGTCCCCATGTAGGGGAAGGTTAAACGTCATGGGGAGTAGAGCAGAGTAAAGGGGCAGGCAATTTTTGCCATAGGGGTTGCTAGCTGGGGCCACCTGTCGATGCCAAATTTATGTGAGAGGGTGGTGGGATTGCAGATGAATCACCACCAGTAACTTCTTCTTTTAAGTAGTACAGATTATTGGCATTGTGTTTAGTGATCCTACCTGAATTTGCAAGCGCTGACTTTTGATTGTAGATTCCTTTTCTCTTATCAGAAGAATGTATGATGATAATGAATCATTAGTGATAGATTCTTCGTCCCAAAAAGGGGAAAAGAAAGTTCTCCTATTTGATCCAACTTTTGAATTGCAATCTAAAATTTCAATTTTTGTTTCACTGGAGTGCCAAATTCCCTATTCATCTATTCATTCAGTTCAGAACTTCATAGCCCAACAAAGCCTTCCAGTTTCTTAGAAAAAAACACTTGTTTGTCAACACCAAAAAAGGGGGCGGGGGGCGATCACTTTACAAGGACAAATCCTGAATAAAAAAGTAAAACAAGGAGAAAGAGATAGTGTGGCATTCCTTTGCTCAGTTTGTAGATAGCACACCAGTTTCATAGTTGAAAAGAACACATTTTTGGCGACGAAAAGAGAGAAACCACCATTGTTTTGCAATCTACATGGACATGTCAAAATAGGCGGTGTAATGTTAGATGGCTTGTGCAATATGCAACATGATATCAAGATAGATTAGGGGCGAAGCCAGCAGGGGGCTTAGTAAGGCTTGAGCCTCACCTCCCCCGGCGGCGGCAACCCCCCTCCCCCCGCCGTCACGGGCAAGCGGCAACCGGTAACGTCGACAGAGGCCCAATGCCCAATAAAAAAACAAAAACAAAGCATAGTCAAGTGGGCAGCCCACTGTCCTTAAGAGGCCCAATAAATTCATCTCATTGGCCCACCAAAATACGCACTCCAACTCACAAACCTAGAAATTAGTTCCCACTCCCAAACCGGCAGACCCAGAGGAGAGGCGCCACCGCCACATCGCAGAGGCCAAAGGGCCCTGGGGGCGACCGGGCGAGGGCGCACTACGCGCACAGAAGGAGGTGTCATCGGAGCCGAACCAAAACTGGGGTAGCCAAATTTTGTGGCAAGCCGACCGAGCCGCCGGCCGAGGGGAGACCGTTTGCTAGATCCAGCCATCCGGGGTTGGGGCCACGGGGCTGTGGGAGCCGGACCGGGGCGATGAGGGCCAAGCTACTGCTGGCGAGTGTGGGCGGCGGCGCAGCTCCGCGGAGGAGCATTGGGCGACGGGCCGGCATGGAGGAGCACTGAGCAGGCGAGCACCGAGACACCGAGTCCCGGAGGCCGGAGATGGGAGAAGAGATACCGCAGTGGCAGAGACGCGGAGATGGTTGAGTCCGAGAGAAGCGACGGAGCGAGACAGCAAGTGAGCGAGAGCGCCTAAACTGAGACTGGGAGAGTTGAGACAGAGGGTGAGTGTGAGATGAGAGGCGAGAGGTGAGACCACGAGAGGACAGAGGAAATAGGGTCGGCTGTCGCCCATCCGCAGTCAGTGAGTAATTTTTCTACTATTTCTTTCTTTTCAATTTAGTATTTTAGAATTTAGATTTTAGACTTTTACATTCAGTGTATATAGCTAGTTTAGTCCTTATAATTAATTTATATATTTATAGCTTTGTATTGACAGAAATTAATAGTTTATTTATAGATTTTGCTATAATGGAGAAATCAACTTTTTGTAACTATTTTGCAAGTAATTCAAGTAACTCATATATATTCTTGGGTATGGCTTTCTATTATTGAGGTACCTATTTTGTATTTCTCTGTTTTTCGTTGTTTGTCTCCAAGACTCCAATGTATAATTTCTGTATGAATTTGAAATTTTATAAGAGTAAAATACTATATTTATGCCAACTTAGTTTAGTCTGACAAATGATTCAGCCCACTCTCAATTTTATTCTTGGCTTCGCCACTGAGATAGATGGTGTTATCTAAAAATATCGCTTAGACATGACGTTCTATTTGTTGTATATTGTGGGGTTGCACTCACAAATAAGTAGACACAAGTAATGATGGCAATTGTGCCCGTTTACCCATGTGCCCGTGGGTAAATACCCTAATGGAGCGGGGTGTGGGATGTATTCTTTGCCCACGGGTATGAAAATGGAGGGAACTACTACCTATCGGGTAAACGGGTATGAGTATGGGTGAGCTCCACCCGTACCTGTCTTGCCCATTTACCCGCAATCTGACAAGTGGACCAACCCAATAATTAAAATACTAAACCCTAACTCCTCCATATGGCCATACCACGCCTTCGACTCCACTCGACTCCCCACTCCCCAACCGCCGCCCTCATTGTAGGATCAAGGATACTGACTAGAGGGGGGTGAATAGGAGGTTTTTAAATTTTTATTTTCTTCTAAATAATTTTCTACAATCTCAATATAGCAAAAATGTAAAGCACTTAAGCCTACACAATTCTAGTCAAGAGAGAAACAATACTAGCTCTATATCAAGTATATGATCACAATAATACTAACAAATAATAGCTAGAAGAAAATATGAGAGAGATGTACACAACCGATGTTTTACCGTGGTGCTCGGAAACTTGTCGGTTTCCCGTAATCCACGTTGAGGTTAGCCCGAACGAACCGGACCAGCTCCATAAATTAAGCCAAAACACCTCGAGCCCACTAGAGGTAGCTCTTCCCCGCTCCGGGTAGGTGAGCTCCAACCTTCACACAAACGCCGGGTCTTCTCAAAACTCCTTTGAGAAGATCACCGATCCAACTCCGCCCAATCGTCCAGGTGCACAGCAAGCACCAAGAGTAATAAACCAGGGCTTCACTTGAATGCAAACAAGTGCCAAAGGATCAACTAATGAATGCAATGCACTTTTTGCACAACCACCTCAAATTGAATGCTCAAAGTGAAAAGGAGGTGTGGAGTGAATGCTCTATGCTCAAGAAATGTTCAATTAGTCTCTTCTTACTATCCTTGAGCAGTGGTACGGGTATTTATACCCCTCACCAACCAAAACTAGCCGTTTGGAACAAATTCCAGAAAATTCAGGGCGAGCAGAACTACCGCCGGCCTGTGGTTAGTAGTTCCGCTCCCTTTCTGGCGCGGCAGAACGACTATGTCAGAGACTCTGCAGTGACCGTTAGAATGTCGGCGCGGTACTACCGCCGTTATAAAATCCGGTACTACCGCTCTGCGGTAGTTCCGCAAAGTCGGCGCGGTACTACCGCTCGAGCCTGACCCCAACTTGGCGCTCTCTGGAAAAAAGGCTCCGCTCTACGTCCGGAGCTTCCGGGCTCCGGAAGTACCACTCCATATAGCGGAACTACCACACCCAGTGGTAGTTCCGGCGTTAAAATCGCTGGTACTTCCGATCCCGCGAAATCTCAAATGTCACTCAGAGGGTGCTCCCTGGAAAAGAGGCTCCGCTCGGATTTTGAAGCTTCCGATCGCCGGTAGTTCCGATTTTGCCTACAGAATTTCCGCTCTGCGGTAGTTCCGACGTTGAAAACTGCGGTACTACCGCTCTTCCAAACAGAGCACAGATTGGCTTTTTAAAACAGATTTTTAAAGTATGCATGATCCTAGTTTGATCCCAATGGCACATAAATTTTGCTATGAAGCTACTTGCCATGATCCCTCTTTATGATACGATTATTTAGTCTATAATCCGGTCTTCCACCTTTTCTCCTAAGACCGGTAAAAGTACAAAGGGATCCTATTCTAAGTACACCTTTGTCTTGAGCCATTTTTGGTTTTCACATTTATCCTTTAGCTTGCATCTTGTCAACCACATATGAACCTAACCTTTAAACACTCATTAAACACATTAGTACCATATACATATAAATTCATTTGTTACCAAAACCATTTTTAGGGGTCTAGATGCTTTCAATCTCCCTCTTTTTGGTAATTGATGACAACACAAGTTTTATGTGAGAAACGAATTTTTCAATATACCACTTGTTTTGACAACTAGTTGTACATTCTATTGTGACTTTAAATGACAGTAATTCTTGCAATAAAATTTTATTTTAGCATTTGGTGAATCGTCTCCTTTAAGTCAAGATGAGGGGAAACTCCCCCTAAACATGTGCATATAATTCAAGATAATAAAACATCACATAAGGAACAAGATGCACGTGACATAAAGATATCATATTATAGGCATGAATGAGCAAAAGCGTAAATGTCATTACATCCACTCATCCAAAAGCATCCAAAAGACAAAGTTCATTACATCCAAAGACATAAATAAATAAATAAAGACTTATAGCCCAAAAGCCCATCCTAGCCCCAACTAGCCCATCTTCTCCACTTCTCCCCCTTTGGCATCAAATACCAAAAAGGGCTACTCCTGAGGTCCTGGAGGAGAAGGATCATGACGGCGTCAGCGAGTGTAGCGCAGAGGCGAAGGAGACTGGGTCAGGGACTGCTCAATGGCTGTGAGCCTGCCATCAAAGGCGTCCATCCTTGAGGTGAGTGCAGCAAATCCCTCAGCCTGAGAGTCTCGTAGCTGGAGGATGGCCGAGTAGATCTGAGAAAGTGAAGGCTAGCCTGCCTCCTCGGGCTGTGCTGCTCCTGTTGCTACTGAGGAAGACCCTACTGTTGCTGAATCTGGGCGCTGAGGACGAGCAGATGAGGGAATCGAAGGATCTGGCCTGGGCTTGTAAGGTGTGTGCACCCCTCCTAAGCCGCCACTGAACTCATACTTCCTCTTAATTAAGGCCATAATATAGGGTGTGTAGTTGATACGTGTAACATCCTAAAAATTTAAATTTGAAAAATGTGAAGCTTTTGAATTATTTTTGCAATACATTCTATTCGAATTTGGAGTTTATGGTATTCTTCTGAAATTTGGTTGAGGAGCAAACATGTTCAAATAATAGTGAATTAAAATTTAAAATTCGAATCTGAAAAGATGATCCATAAAAATAAGGGAAAACTTGACCTAAAACATAAAATATCATTTTTGCAAATAATGTCATGAATAACAATAGAAGCAAGCAAAATGAAATACCAACAAATATGGATATATATGTACACATATACCAAAATTTTGCATATGCAAAAATTAGTGACAAGAATATATAAATATAAAATATGGTGAGCAAGAGGGAAATGAGTAAGACATGAATTTTATATACCAACACAAATACACACAAAAAAAAAGAGAAAGGAGGTCAGGCCGGCTGAAACGGCCCAGCCCAACCCCCGCCTGCCCGCTCCTTTCTCGGCCGGCCCAGCTCGCCCTCCGCCGCTGCCACGCGGGCCCCGCCCCCCCCCCCCCCCCCGCCCTGCTCCCTCTCCCTGGCCAGCGGGCCTGCTCTGCCCGCGCGCGGCTCCTCCTTTCTTCCCAGTGCGCCCGGGTCCCCCTCCTCCTCTCTGTTTCGGCCAAGCCACGTGACACGGCCCCATTCCGCCCGGCCTCATCATGCGCGTGCGGCGCCATCATCACGCCCGGATCCCTGCGATCTCCCTGCTCTGCTGCCGTTGTCTCACCGGTCACACCACTGCCTGCACCGCCACTGCTCCCGCCGCTCGCCCGGTCACATCGCGCGCCGAGCCCCACACCGGTCATTGCCCACTGGACCTCCCCGCCGCCCGGTCGGCCCAGCTGCTATAAGAGGGTAAGCGCGCTCCCAATCACCTCTCCTCATCCCCCTCATCTCTCCACCACGGCGAATCGCCCCCAAAAGCCCTTAGCTCGCCGGAGTCGCCTTTCTCCCCAATCTCCGGCCGCCACCGCCATCCTAACCACTATTGCCTCCTCGGTCGATTTCACCCCAATTCCTTGTGGCGGGAGTGACACCTCGAGGTCCCAAAGCCCCCACGACCACCGGCCAAAGCTCCCCGCCAACCCACCTCGCCGGCGCCGATCTTCTTTCCACGCCGCCGCCGCATGTCACCGGCCCAGATCCGACGTTCCTCGGTTCCCACCGACACCCCCAACGGCTTCCACGCGACGCCAAGGACCCGTTTTGCCCACCGCCGGAACCTCCCTAACCCTCCCTCGCCAGCGGCACCATCGACCGTACCCACCCCCGAGCTTCCTCTGTTTTCCAATGCCCTGCACCTTCGGCTTAACTGCATTCTCCACCTCCTCCCATCAGGTAACACCCCCGACCCCACTGGCTAGCACCGCGTGCGCTCGATTCGGAGACCCGAGCTCGATCCCCCTCGGCCGCAAGAGTTAGATGTAGGTTTTAAAATTTTTGCCGACAGCTATAGTGAAGGAGAAATTAGGGGGAAATCCAAAAATAATTAATAAAGGATGCAATAAATAAATAAAAGAGTACAAAAATTAAATAGGATATAACTGAGCTTATTTTAATCATGAGTGTTGTGGCTACAGACCAAACAGAGAGAGATGGTAGTGGAGAGTGATGAAGATGAATGTAATGGCCTGGGTCCTCCCCATGGCTTACTCACATATATATACACATGAGGAGTGCTTTTACAGCTATACCCTTACATCTGGTTATCCCCTCTGGGGGTAGTTATGTCATTACACATGGCCTATTCTGGGCCTTATAATCTCCTATCAGGCCTGCTGGGTTTAGGTGGGGGCCACCCCTACGACAGGAGCCTCTCATGGTGAAGGGCTTCACAGGGCCGAAGCCATGCCGCCGAGTCCTTTGGCCCCCTCCGTCCCCGCGGCCTGTGAACTTTTCCAAACTTGACCCGGGGCTGCGCTGTAGCCGAAGCAGACGCGTTCGCTCCAGGCCTCACCCTTCGAACGGATGGCGGCGGAGCGGGCGCCGAGGCGAAGTGGACGCGCGAGCGTGGCGGGTCCGCGTGAGCCTTAAGCGATAAGGGACGTGCTGCAACGCTCGCTCTTCCGGTCGTCCACGTGGTGAAGCATGCTTGGCGCGGTGCGGGCCTCGAGGCGTCGTGACCATTAATGTGACGGCGGGCTCCCGGCATTTGGACTTCTGCTGGTTGAACTTCCGCCGGTTGGCTCGCCCGCTGCTGGGGTATATATACGGTGCTGGTGTGGCGTTGTTCCTGCATATATATTTGGGTAGAAATTGCTCCCCTAAAATGGGCACCTTTCGTGCATCAGCATTCCCTAGCGCCGCTGAGCGGCTTGGGGAATGTTGATGTACAGATGGTGGTCCATTTTTCTTGGGAGCTTGGTCAGCGTCAGCGATCGGCGGCCAGCCGCACGTGTTGCCTTCGCGCTGCGTTTCCGCATGCGATGGCAAGGTTTGCCCTGTTCTCCTTAGCAGACCCACCTACAGCCGGTGTTCCTTATGGAACCCGCCTGCATCACTCTAAAAAAAATGGTGATGCACTGCAGGTGGTCTATTAAGGAGAACGAGGCAGACTTTGCGGGATGTGACCCTCGGTTTTGCCTCTTACGTGCGCGGGTCCGTTTCTCGAAGGCCGGGTCCCGGCGGAAGCCGCGACCAAGCTGTTGCGGCGATCGAGAAGATGGCTTTCTGCGCGCGCGCCGTGCTCTCGTGTGAATGATGGCAAGGTCTGCCCTGTTCTCCTTAGCAGACCTACCTACAGCCGGCGTTCCTTATGGAGCCCGCCTGCATCGCTTTGAAAAAATGCTGATGCACTGTAGGTGGCCTGTTAAGGAGAACGAGGCAGACTTTGCGGCTTGCCGTCGCTCCCCGGCGTGGGGCCGAGAAAGGTGGCCAAGTACCTTAGCTAGAGCGAGGACCCGCCGGTATCGAGGTGCCGACATTGGCGAAGCTGGAGGCGCCCAGTCGGGGTGGACGCGCGCTCCGTCCCCTACCCTTCGAACGGGTGGCGGCGAGGCTGGCGCCTAGTTGAAGTAGGCGCGCGCGCTCCGTCCCCTACCCTTCGAACGGGTGGCAGCGACGCTGGCGCCCACTCGAAGTAGACGCGCGCGCTCCGTCCGCTACCCTTCGAACGGGTGGCAGCGAAACTGGAGCCTAATCGAAGTAGACGCGCGCGCTCCGTCCGCTACCCTTCGAACGGGTGGCAGCGAAGCTGGCGCCTAATCGAAGTAGACGCGCGCGCTCCGTCCGCTACCCTTCGAATGGTTGGCAGCGAAGCTGGCGCCTAAGCCGAAGTAGGCGCGCGTGCTCCGTCCCCTACCCTTCGAACGGGTGGCAGCGAAGCTGGCGCCTAATTGAAGTAGGCGCGCGCGCTCCGTCCGCTACCATTCGAACGGGTGGCAGCGAAGCTGGCGCCTAAGCCGAAGTAGGCGCGCGCGCTCCGTGCCCTACCCTTCGAACGGGTGGCAGCGAAGCTGACGCCTAGTCGAAGTAGACGCGCGCCCTCCGTCCCCTACCCTTCAAACGGGTGGCAGCGAAGCTGGCGCCTAGTCGAAGTAGACGCGCGCGCTCCGTTCCCTACCCTTCGAACGGGTGGCAGCGGAGCTGGCGCCAAATTGAAGTAGGCGCGCTCGCTCCGTCCCCCACCCTTCGAACGGGTGGCAGCGAAGCTGACGCCTAGTCGAAGTAGACGCGCGCGCTCCGTTCCCTACCCTTCGAACGGGTGGCAGCGAAGCTGGCGCCTAATTGAAGTAGGCGCGCTCGCTCCATCCCCTACCCTTCGAACGGGTGGCAGCGAAGCTGACGCCTAGTCGAAGTAGACGCGCGCGCTCCGTTCCCTACCCTTCGAACGGGTGGCAGCGAAGCTGGCACCTAGTCGAAGTAGACGCGCGCGCTCCGTGCCCTACCCTTCGAACGGGTGGCAGCGAAGCTGGCGCCTAGTCGAAGTAGACGCGCGCGCTCCGTCCCCTACCCTTCGAACGGGTGGCAGCGAAGCTGGCGCCTAATCGAAGTAGGCGCGCGCGCTCCGTCCGCTACCCTTCGAACGGGTGGCGGCGAGGCTGGCGCCTAGTTGAAGTAGGCGCGCGCGCTCCGTCCGCTACCCTTCGAACGGGTGGCGGCGAGGCTGGCGCCTAGTTGAAGTAGGCGCGCGCGCTCCGTCCCCTACCCTTCGAACGGGTGGCAGCGGAGCTGGCGCCTAATTGAAGTAGGCGCGCTCGCTCCGTCCCCCACCCTTCGAACGGGTGGCAGCGAAGCTGACGCCTAGTCGAAGTAGACGCGCGCGCTCCGTTCCCTACCCTTCGAACGGGTGGCAGCGAAGCTGGCGCCTAATTGAAGTAGGTGCGCTCGCTCCGTCCCCTACCCTTCGAACGGGTGGCAGCGAAGCTGGCGCCTAATCGAAGTAGGCGCGCGCGCTCCGTCCGCTACCCTTCGAACGGGTGGCGGCGAGGCTGGCGCCTAGTGGAAGTAGGCGCGCACGCTCCGTCCCCTACCCTTCGAACGGGTGACAGCGAAGCTGGCGCCTAATCGAAGTAGACGCGCGCGCTCCGTCCGCTACCCTTCGAACGGGTGGCAGCGAAGCTGGCGCCTAATCGAAGTAGACGCGCGCGCTCCGTCCGCTACCCTTCGAACGGGTGGCAACGAAGCTGGCGCCTAAGTCGAAGTAGGCGCGCGCGCTCCGTCCCCTACCCTTCGAACGGGTGGCAGCGAAGCTGGCGCCTAATTGAAGTAGACGCGTGTGCTCCGTTCCCTACCCTTCGAACGGGTGGCAGCGGAGCTGGCGCCTAAGTCGAAGTAGACGCGCGCGCTCCGTTCCCTACCCTTCGAACGGGTGGCGGCGAAGCTGGCGCCTTCTCCTCGTGAACATCGCCACGCGTACGGCGACTCGGGATCTTGTGATGTGGTCTTGCGCTGCAGAGGTTCCTGGAATCACGCCGGTCCCCGGCCTGCCAGGGTTAGGTTTTCGTACCGTGCGACCCGGCGCGCCCGGGGCACGTGGCGGCCTACGACTGGCGGGCAGCGGTGATGTGGGCGGTTGCGTGTGCGCGGCCGCTCGCCTCTTCCCTAGGCATGGGGGACACTGGGCGGGCAGTAAATGGCATGGCGCCGGAGCGGTTGTGATCCCCTGGCCCATTAACGCGCCTTTAACTGCGGCTAGGTAGCGTCGCGCTGTGACGGCCCTTGGCGCTTGTGGTCGAGGCCTTCCAGCTTTGGGTATGGGGCATTGCGCTGGACGGGCGCTTGTGCGACTGTGGTCGCGCCCCGACGCGGACCTTCGCGACGCTTCGCCTTCCGTTACAGGGGATCGTGTGGGGCGGGCCTTTACACCGCTGCGGTTGCATCCGACACGCGGATCGTTGCGACGTTTTGATAACGGCGGTACGGGCGAGGTGGCTTGAAATAGCCCCCCCTGCAACAGCGCCCCCGCACCTTTACGCCCTTTTCCCTGCCTGCTCCGCCCTCGATACTTTCACGATATCTTCACCGCTGCAGTCTTTCCGTGGGAAGCAATGGCCTCCAGCAGCGAGCGCGGACAGGCGGTTGGTGGCCCTGACGTTCGCCGGCGGTCCTCGCTGTTGACGGTGAAATACGCGCTCCACGAGCACGACCCGGCGGCGACGGACCAGGAGCGGCTGGTGGCGGAGGAGGAAGGCACGTTCTCCGGCGAGCTAGGCCCCTCGCTCGTGACCGAGAAGATGATCCAAGGGCTCCTGCGCGCGGGGAAGTTGTCCGGGTGCTAAGATGTACGATTGCCCGCCGCCGACGAGACGGAACCGCATCCCGAAAGGTCAGAGGCGGTCGTCTTCGTTGCCTTTTTCGACGCGGGGCTCCGGATCCCAGCGGCGGCGGTGGTGGGCGACGTGCTGCGGACCTTCAGGCTGGAGCTGGCGCAACTGACTCCGAACGCCGTGGCCCGGCTCGCGGTGTACAGCTGGGCCTTGCGCTCGGGGGCATGTTGGCCCAGCGCGTCGCTGTTCGCCTATCTCCACGAGGCACGATGCCAGCCGAAGGGCCGGAAGGACGGGACGCTGTCGAGCTTCGGTAGCGTCACCTTTATTCTTCGCCCGTCGTGCAAGAAGCTCTTCCCTGCGAACTCAACTCGCGGGAAGTGAGAGTCCTACTGGATGAAGCGGTGGTTCTACCATCGTGTGGAGAGCGGGAGCGGCCTTGAGTGCACAGGCCGATCAATCACGTTCAAGCCCTCGCCCGGCCGAACGTTCGATGATGAGGACAAGCGGAGGGTCAAGCGACTCGTAGGCGTGGCCGCCCGCCTCAACATGCGCGACCTCGCCGAAGAGTATGTGATGTATGGCGTGGCGCCGCTTGCCTACGACTGGCGTCTTGCCGCCGAGAGGCGTCGAGACGACAATGTTTCGCCATGGGTTTGCTCGCTGCCGGCGCCGCCCGGTCCTCGTAAGTCTCGATCGCGTCCCTCCTTTGTTGACGCGAAATGCGTTGTATGCTGATGCTATTCCCCTTTGCTTCAGGGATTTCCTTGGAGGAGGCGGAGCAAGCCGCGCGCGTATTCCTGGGGCCGTACACCGCCAGGGAGCACGAGCAGCGCGCGTCTGCTATCGCCAAGGCGGGGCTGGGGCGAATAAACCGCGTGTGCGAGGTCCTGGGTCTTGCCGTGCCGGACCGTGTCGCTCCAGACAATGGTGGAGCGAAGAAGAAGAAGAAGGCCCCGTCTCGGAAGAGGGGCCGCAGCGGGGCGTCTGCCGCGCCTGCTGCTAGTGTTTTCGAGGGCGCGGCGGACGCGGAGTCGGACTCGGCGAGGTACGCCGACTCGGGCTTGGGTGGCGCAGGCGCCGAAGGCGAGGTGTCTTCGGCGAGCGTCCCGGACGGCGGGTGTGCCGCGGGCAGCCGGAGGGGGGAAGTTTCACCGCCTGCCGAAGTCGCCGAGGCGGACCCCGTGCAGACCGGCGATGCCGAGGTGGAGCCCTCGACCGCGACCGCTGTGGTGCCGGAGGCGCCCTCCGCGGGGGCGCACGTAGCCGTGCTGTCTTTATCAACAGCAGCGGAAACCGAGGTGCCCCCTGCGACAACTGCCACCGTGGAACCTTCGCCCCCGGGCACGGCAGCCGCGGGGTCTTCCTCAACCGCGGCTGCAGGGGCGGTGTCGCTGCTGGCTGCCCCGGCCAAACGGCCGTGTGTGCGGCCGGAGCTCCACCGGACACTGCGGGGATTCGTCGTGGCCACGGGCATTAGAAACCTGTGGGACTCCAGCGCAAGCAACGGGGGCCCTGCGGCCTATGCACCTTCTGCCCCTCTGGCCACGCTGCCCGCCGTGCAGGGACAGCCGCCGTCCTCCCCGAACGCGGAGGCCTCTGCTCGCGGCGGGACCATTCCCTCTGCTACCGAAGGTAGGGTGGCTTAGCTTACTCTGGTGTATGCTTTTATGCCTTGGGGTGCTCACCCGTATCCCTGTTTACAGCGTTGCTCATTCCGGAGGGGGAGCACTCGGCGGAACACGGGGCCTCCGAGCACGTGAGCCCCGCGGACTTCGTGCCGCCTCCGGAGACGCTGAGGGCGTGGCGCGGGATTGTGAATGACGCGGCCACGAGCGTCGACCCGCAAGTGCTGCAGGCCTACGGTGCGGAGCGCCTCGAGGACGCTTTCGAGGTGTCTGGGGTGAGGGTAAGTACTCATGCGACCACGCCTGAGCTTAGCTGAGTTTGCTAAGTCTTTTCCCCTCTACAGACCCTTGTGCTGGGGCAGGCCCTGCAAACGGCCTATGCTCGTAGCCAAGCAGCGCTCGAGGATAGGCTACGGGCCGCCGAGGAGGAGCTGCGCGAAGCCTCTGGCGCCCGCTCTGCCCAGGACGCCCGCATCCGCCAGCTGGAAGCGGAATGCGCCGAAGCGAGGGCACACGCCGAGGGACTTGCTGCATCGGTGCAGGAGTTGGCCGCGGCGGCTGCTGAAGAAAAGTTTGCGGCGGAGCGGGACGGGCTCCTGGCGCAGGTCGCCTCGCTAGAGAAGGAAAAAGGCGAGCTTGCCTTGACTCTAGCGGAGCGTAACCAGACGCTTGGCGACGCCTCGGTGGTTGCGTGGGACGCCATGCAAGCGCTGGAGAGCCATCTTCAAGGGCTGGTAACTGAAGTGCCGGACCGCGCCTTTGGCCCGGAGGAGTTGTCTCGGACCCTCCGCTGGGTCGGGGATGCCGCCAACGTCGCGCGCGGCGCCGCGACGTCCTTTGGCACCCACTGCGCGTACACTTCGGCCTGCTTGGTGTGTGCACTCCTCCAGCACCGCGGCTGTACGCACGTTGCTGGGCTGGATGACCCCCAGCTGGAGATGCCTGGCGGGGCCGGAGTTATGTCTGGCGCCGTCCGCTCCGCTCGCCGTGCCCTCGGGCCCTTCTTCGACCGGGTTTGGGGTGTCGTCGGTCCAGAAGCTGCACGGATCGAGCTCCGGAAATCGCTCTACGGGACGGGGAGCCTCGGCCAATTTCTGGACGGGGTCCCTCGACTCGGCGAGGGCGATGTTGGGCCCTCCGAAGGCGCTGGGAACCCGCAGGTCTGACGCCGCGGTGTCTAGGTGTAGGCGTGTGTTGTACTGCTCCCTCTCTTTGCGAATGAAGTACACACTTGCTGCATTTATTCTGACCTTCGCCTATATCCCGGGCAGCTTCCTTGCTGGGGCCGGCTTCTTGCGGCCGACCTTCCAACCCGGCGACGCCTTCGACGCTGGCGAAGGGCCGAAGAGTCGCTGGACTTTTGGGCGAGCCGACCTTCTTCGAGCGGGGCCCCAACTCTAGCACGTGTTAAGGATGAACCCGCGGGATAGCGGCTTAGAGCGGCGAGGATGTTGCCGGACCATTGTACTTGTGGGTTTTCCGGTGTGCGGAGTTGCTGGCATTTTTAGGATATGCCCTGTGTTGGTGCCACTTTGGATTCACCGGGACGCCGCATGCTGCGCGGGGACGGGATCTTCGCGCATGACGCGCACTGTTGGCGAAGTAGCTGCGCAAGGGTTCCCCAGAACGGCGCTTACGGGGGCAGTCCTTGGCACCTCGCCTTTTGACAGCCCGTAGACTGGCGTGTGCGGAGGCAGACCTCGACGCTACGACTTCCTTTATAGTCCGGAGACTCGCGCGTGCGGAGGCAGACCTCGACGCTACGTCTTATTTAAAGTCCGTAGACTGGTGCGTGCGGAGGCGGACCTCGACGCTACGTCTTCCTTTATAGTCCGGAGACTCGCGCGTGCGGAGGCAGACCTCGATGCTACGTCTTATTTAAAGTCCGTAGACTGGTGTGTGCGGAGGCGAACCTCGACGCTACGTCTTCCTTTATAGTCCGGAGACTCGCGCGTGCGGAGGCAGACCTCGACGCTACGTCTTATTTAAAGTCCGTAGACTGTCGCGTGCGGAGCGAGGCTCAACGCTACGTCTTATTTATAGTCCGTAGACTCGCGCGTGCGGAAGCTGAGCTCAACGCTACGTCTTATTTATAGTCCGTAGACTGATGCGTGCGGAGCTAGGCTCGACGCTACGTCTTATTTATAGTCCGTAGACTGTCGCGTGCGGAGCGAGGCTCAACGCTACGTCTTATTTATAGTCCGTAGACTCGCGCGTGCGGAAGCTGAGCTCAACGCTACGTCTTATTTATAGTCCGTAGACTGATGCGTGCGGAGCTAGGCTCGACGCTACGTCTTATTTATAGTTCGTAGACTGGTGCGTGCGGAGGCGTACCTCAACGCTACGTCTTATTTATAGTCCGTAGACTGGTGCGTGCGGAGGCGTACCTCGACGCTACGTCTTTTTTAGAGTCCGTAGACTGGTGCGTGCGGAGGCGTACCTCGACGCTACGTCTTCCATTATACTCCGTGGAGTGCGTGCGGAGGCGTCCCCCCACACGTCTTTTGTTTATACTCATACCCGTGTCTTTGACGGAGAGTGCACACGCGGACGTGTGTCTTCGGTTTATACTCATACCCGCCCCCCTGGCTGCGGAGAGTGCACACGCGGACGTGCGTCTTTGGTTTATACTCAGACCCGCCCCCCTGGCTGCGGCAAGTGCACACGCGGACGTGCGTCTTTGGTTTATACTCAGACCCGCCCCCCTGGTTGCGGCGAGTGCACACGCGGACGTGCGTCTTTGGTTTATACTCATACTCGCACCCCTGGCTGCGGAGAGTGCACACGCGCATGTGCGTCTTTGATTTATACTCAGTCCCGCACCCCTGGCTACGGCGAGTGCACACGCAAACGTGCGTCTTTGATTTATACTCAGTCCCGCACCCCTGGCTACGGCGAGTGCACACGCGAACGAGCGTCTTTGGTTTATACTGCGGGAATGCGCGCGCGTTGGCTGAGCCTGCGCGCGCCTTCGCCGCGTACTTGCGCGTGATGAAGAAAGATTAATGACAAACGGCGATCTTCATTACCTCCCCGTTTGCGCGGGTAAGCAACTACAAGGGGTGGATATACTAACCGTTTGTCCTTGGTGAGGCCGAAGCCTCTAGTCGCTAGACATCTTCCGGGTCCGCCATGGCACCTCTGAATGGCCCTGCGGACCTCCGCGCTGTGACGCCAGCTCTAGGAGCGCCGTTGGGCTTCGCGACGCGGGCACCTGGTACCGGGCTTGATGTGCCGGGCCATATCCTGGTCGCCTCGGATGGTGATGATGGCCCGGGGACCCGGGATCTTCATGCATAGATAGCCGTGATGTGGTACCGCGCCGAAGGAATTGAGGATTGGGCGCCCTAATATGGCATTGTAGGGGTACGGAAGGTCGACCACGTCGAAGGTGGCATCTTCGGCCCGCACATTGTCATTTTGGCCAAAGGAAACTTGAAGACCTATTTGGCCCAGGGCCCGCAGGGGCTGTCCCCCGAAGCCTTGCATTGGGATTCCCGAGGGCCCTAGGCGGCTTCGAGGGATTCCCATCTGATCGAAGGCCGCCGCGAACAAGACGTTCGCGGAGCTACCGCCGTCCACCAGGGCGCGCCCCACGTCGCATCCCGCGATAGTGACCCGGATGACCAGGGGATCCTGATGAGGGAAGTCCACGCCTTGGGCGTCGTCGGGTGTAAATGTAACTTCGTGCTGAGGCCACGTGATGCCTACGCTGGATATGCCGCCACGTGATGTAGTCATCACGCATAGGCCTTCTGCTGCCGTGCTGAGGCGAATTCCAGCGCAGACCCTCCGGATATGACGTTAATGACCCTGCGGTTGGTTGCCTCCGGGGCCTGCAGCGACAGGAGCCCCCCCCCCCCCCCCGAGGCTGCTGTACGTGAGTTTGGATCCGCAAGGGGCCTTCCTGGGGTTGCATCCCGTGCGCCTGTACCTTCATGGGGGCCTCGTACGGGAATTGGACGTGGGCCACCGCGGGCGGACGCGTCTCCGGGTTCCTGTCCCTAGCGACGCTATCGCGGAGCGCCGCGATGGAGGTGCAGGTGCGGGTGTCATGATTGCCGCGGCCGTGGACCACACACCACAGTCCCTGGTGCTGGTCGTCGTAATCTCCACGGCCTTTATCGTCGCGGTCGCGGCCCCGGCCGCGGCCGCGCCACCGGCCACGACGCCCCCGACCACCTCGGCCCGTAGGAGCGCCCTCGTCGGAACCGCCTTCAATGTCGAGGACGTGCCGGTTTCGCCTCGACCTCTGCTGGCCGCGATTGGGCTGATCGGCCGACTCCTTACGCGAGGCGTCCCTGCGGTCGGGCGCGTCCCTGGACGACTCCTGCTTACGTTTTCCCTTCGAAGAGCCGTTCTTCGGGGGATCTTCGGCTTTTGCCGAGGCTCCGGCCTGGTTGGAGTCGGAGTCGTCCCCTTGCCTTCGCCGCGTGTCTTCTTCCGCCCTGGCGTATTCCTCCATTTTGTCGAAGAGCTTCGCCACCGTCTTGATTGGCTTTCGCGCGTTGTACTCGGCCATCGGGCCCGGACGAAGGCCCTGTATGGCTGCATTAACGATGGTGGTTTCGTTAACATCTTTCACTTGGCATCGAATCTTGGCGAAGCGCTTGAAGTAGTCCCGGAGCTTCTCCGAGGGTCTTTGCTTGACAGCAAAGAGCTGGTCCGCGTCGACTCGGTCGACATAGTTTCCTTGGAAGTTGTTGTGGAGGCGGACGCGTAGCTGCTCCCACGCGTAGATGGAGCCCGGCTCTATGGTGAAGAACCAAGAGAGCGCCACGCCTTGCAGCGCGAGGGGAAGTCCCTTCGCCTTCGTGGTGTCGTCTCCACCCGCGGCTTCGATCGCGGTTTCGTACACGCGCACGAACTCGCGGGGGTCCGTGTCGCCTTTGTACGAGTCGATGGCGCTAGGAAACTTGAAGTCTTCGGGCCATGCCGTTTGCTGCAGCCCCGCCGAAAGCGGGGACTTTGAATCTACGCGCCGCAGCGACACGCGGCTAGAGGTGGGGGCTTCGCGACTGTCCGCCCTCTCCGGCGTGGGCTCGGGCGCGATTACTGGCGCGGCCTGCTGGCTTCGAGCCTCTTGCATATCTCGGACGGCTCCGCGAAGGTCCCCTAGCTCCCGCTGGAATGCGTTGAGGGCCGCCAGCAGGGCGCTTTCTGCCGCCTGTGCCGGCGGGGTCGCCGGTACTCCCAACGGGCGGATCAGCGCGGGTACGACCGCATCGCGAGGTCCCAAGCTGCCGGCGAGGGTTGCGGCGGGGGCGGCGAGGTCGGCTGCCGTTGCGTCGGCGGGGTCGGCTGTCGCCGCACCAGCGTCGACGTCGTCGACCGCGGGCTCTGTCCCCACGACGCCGGTGACGGGGTGGGTCGACGCGGTGCCGGTGACGGGGTCGGTCGTCGCGGTGCCAGTGACGGGTTTGGTCGTCGCGGTGCCGGTGACGGGGTTGGTCGTCATCGCGCGGACGTCGACGTCTTCGGCCACCGTGCCTGCGTCGCTACCCGCGCCCGCCGCTGCCGATGCCGAAGCCCTGGTACTCATATGACGCTCCGACCCGGCGGCCTTCTTTCCCTTCGCCGCCGCTGACGAAGCTTTTTTCGGTGCCATCCTTCTTCTTCGGTCTTCAGGCATGTCCTCGTCCTCCCCACGGATGGCGCCAACTGTTGTGGCTACAGACCAAACAGAGAGAGAGATGGTAGTGGAGAGTGATGAAGATGAATGTAACATATATATATACACATGAGGAGTGCTTTTACAGCTATACCCTTACATCTGGTTATCCCCTCTGGGGGTAGTTATGTCATTACACATGGCCTATTCTGGGCCTTATAATCTCCTATCAGGCCTGCTGGGTTTAGGTGGGGGCCACCCCTACGACAATGAGTAATCATCATGTGCTAGTAAATATTATGCCGTGACTATTTATTTTAACTCCAAATTATCAATTAAAGGTTTAGAAGGAACATTGTTTAGGATATGCTCCCATGAAATGATGGCTTAGCAAATGAGGGTGGTCTACAAATAAATCCTAAGCCATTGTATATTAGTGAACATTATAGGATTGACCATGGCATGGTTTAAACCTTAACCATTATTTCTATGCCCTAAGCAATCAGGAGAACCATTTTTGACTATTAAATGATTTGGGTATAAAGCCACTAGTATTTGGACTAGTATCACACATGAATAATTAATGTGGTTTGCATAAATGAATTAAAAGACTAAATATTAAGTTAAGGCAATAATAAAAAAATTTCGTTTGGTTAAATGTTCAAATTTAATAAAGACTACCATTAATTATAATTAAAATCTATGCCCAATATTCAACGTGCCTCCATTAAATAAATTTTAGCCGTAGATTTTGCTAAATTGCAAATACTGAAATATGGCCTTATATACCAAACTTTGCCCAGATGACTAAGTTTAAACTAAAATTAGAAACGAAGCTAAGCGTAATTATAGTTGAGGTATAGACAAAATGATAATGTGCCATAAATTAAACCTTAACATTAGATTTAATGAATAGTAATATAGAACTTAAATGTAAACATCATATGCCCTGAGTATTAGCGCTCGACAAAATAATGCTCCGCGTCTAACCTAACTCATGGAACTTCCTTGATAAATACAAAAATAATAAAAGAGATTATTAATAAAAAATCAAGTCATCATATTCTACCACAGGCCTTGCCTCAAATCACTCGAATCACCCATTAACTCATAATAAAACTAAATAGAGTTTATTTGGATCTTTTGAGTTATTTGCTTTTATTTGGATTCAGTCGTTTATCGCGTAATTAGAAATTGGAAGTCGTGAAGATTCAAAGGATCAAGCGAGATCAAGATCAAGGTGGAGAAAAGACCAAAAGCTCAGGACTATCAAATGAGAAAGCTTTGAGTGAGCTTAAGACCACGGTAAAACCGCGCAAGGCGAGTCAATACTTTGATCATGTTGAACCTACATTTTCTACAAATTACTTTTGTTTAAATTATCAAATTGCTTGCTGTTATGTTATATGCAAATACATGATTAATTCAAGATTCTAGTTATATGCCCATTATTTAACTTGATTAATATTACATCTCCTTTGGAATATTGAATGTGTGAACCTTGTCACCCTAGCAAATTATACGCTATGCTTAGTACTACATAGATACTCAGGGGCGATGAAATGCCCCAAGCATCATTATCATTTTTAATCATGAGAAACTGGTTTGGGAAGTCATGGTGGTAAAAACTGGTATATGTTGGTATGATTATTTTATGTTCCCAAAATCCCCAACTTGCTTAAATATCTGGGCAGATGGTTCGAGAGTGTGTGTGGTGCAGTGGAAGCACAAAGTGGGTAGTGGTAGAACCGCCCAGATACTACTAAGGACTGAATCTTGTTATGACCTCCTGTGTAAAATAGTACAACCACAAGTCTGTAAAGTACAACTTGGCTTAGTAGATTTACTGGACCCTGAAAGTCATCCTCACAGGAGGAGGAGGTGACGCAGTGCAAGCGGCTGTCTGTGTGACAGCTTGAATGGGACACTCGTAGAGAGTGAAGTTCTGTTGTGGCGTGCTAGCAGTGTGGGTAGCCAACTGCTAGATGTTCAGAAGGAGAACATCCCGCACAACGTATGGGACCCACCGCAAGTGGGAGTGACCCATAGGGTGAAATGATGGAAGGGGCGAGATACTTTGAACGGTTATTGTGATGGTTTGCTCAACCGCATGACTAAGGAATCATGCGGGGCAATGAGTGAACTATCTCTTGTGGGTAAAGTATGCAAACTCTGTAGAGTCAAAACTATTCGAATAGCCGTGCCCACGGTTAAGGGCAGACATGGGAACTTAACCAGATATAGTTCTATTTCAAAAACTTTGTGGGTGGGAATGGAAAAGTGGAAGGGCGGTGAAAAGCCCTGATTTGTGTTGCCCTGGGTGTCGTCCCAGTGATAATGTAAGCGGCTATAACGCTGAAGGTATAGCATATGGTGCAGAGACCATGTAACGATGGATGGAATCTGGATCGCTATTATTATTGCATTCTTTTACACATTATGTTTATGTTCAAAACAGCTAGGTCACAGGAAATTTCTATGTATTATATTTTTAAACAATGAAAATACTTCTCACAAAATAAAATGACAGGAAGATTAAATAGAGTCATAAGAAAAAAAAATGATTGTTTGTGGTAAGCGCATAAAGATGTTGGTGGATTCATGTTGATCATAAAAGGGAAAAACGATAATGTGGATTCTGGGAGAAATAAATTGGTGGAGCCTAAAAGAATGTATAGGCTAGATAGATGATTTAAATGATTTTTGGATAATAAGGGAGTGCAAAGGTAATTGCGGGATTACAATACTGATAACTGATATAAATTCTTGGAAGATGTTGGCGATAATGGGAATTAATAGGATTTGATCAATTTCTAAATGGATGAATTGATTTTTGGGGAATGTTGGAGGGATGATAACAATTATTGGAGTATAATCTTGATCAATGATATTCTTGGTGGATGTATACTAGCGAATCGTAGACTTGATCACTGTTATCCTTGGTGGAGGTATATTAGTGAATTAGTTAGTGATAGATAATGGTAAAATCAGATTGATTAATGGATGAGCAAATAATGGTTTTGGATCAATAACAAACGGTTTGATTACGAATAATTTCGGTGTATTTAAAAGCAATTATGTTGGGTATTCATTAGAAGTTAGAAATGAAGAGTTGAGGGTTAGCAGGGTTTGGTGGATCTAGAATAACGAAATTGGTAAATAGTGAATCCGAGATAGGATCCATGAATTGGTGGAAAAATTTAGATTCATATGGGAGTTGGTAACCCCGATGTGATTAATAAAATGTTTAGATAATGTAAGGGGAATTGTTGATCGATGGATTAAATAAATGAGTACCCTCGCTGTTTAGAGTTTTAGACAGCACCCAATATTGAAAGTGTGTGTTTGGGGGATTCAGTAAATGATAACATTCGCTGTTTGGAGTCTTAGACAGCGATCTGTAAAGAAAATGTATCTTCGGTGGATTAAGTCAATTATGACAATCGCTGTGTGGAGTTTTATTTGGTGCTAATCACACTATGATTAAATAATAAAGCTTCTAAAAGCAGTTTATGGCAAATAAAATAACCCGAGCCTCTCCTTTGATAAGCCATGCATACTATTATTTGCATCTTGTATATTGGCTCGCGGAGCACGGTGGTTTGTGCTCACTCGCTTTCACAACAAATCCAAAATCAAGAAGCAGATCACTACACTTCAGCAACACTATTGGTCATGGTGGCAAAGAAGATGAAGATGTCAAGGGCTAGGTCGCGAACCTCCAGTTGACTGCCTGTGGGCATGTCCTGAAGGTCCCACTTGCGTGCCTCGTTCTTCCGCTGCTGCAATTTAATGATTTCGGCCTAACCAGCCCATGAGTAAGTTTACTATTATATTTACGCTTCCGCATGATATGAACTTTGATATTCAGAACTGTAATCTGTGAGCACTATCTACTGATCCAGGGAATAGTGCGGTGGAATCACAAAGGAATCTGGGTTGCAAAATCTGGGTCCCTACAATACGCTTGATTCTGTCATTCTTGGAAGAAGCGATCTCCCTGATGATCACATCTACTACATCAAATTTTTGGCCTTTCATGATATAGTCAATGAGGTTCCAGGCATGACCGTGAATGGCATCGAAATTCCCACTCTTAGGGAAGATGGTGTGGTTGATGATCCTGTTGACCAAACTCAGAATGGGGAGCAATCCAACCGACTTACCTGGAATGAACCTCTGTGCAACATCATAATAGACTGAAATGTCAGGAATGTCAAGGGCTGGCTTGTCATAGCCTTCTCATATGCACTAGATTCTGCCCTCAAAGCAAGCTCAAAATCATGTCTATTTGCTTCCAGCTTCTGGCAGACTGTCATCCAAGTGAGCTGCTGGAAATCAGGAATAATATGAACTATGGCATAAAACTATCTTATGATCTCCTTATTGTAGTCATTTTTTATTCCACTAGCTAATGTAATCCTGCCCTCTGGAACAGCCTGTATGTCCTGTCATATTTGTCGATAGAATCCAAGTGATCCCAGTCGACATACTTGTGATTTGCAAATAGGTGGTTCTTCCCACACAGCTGCTCAAAAATATGTTCCTGGAATTTTGTGTGAAACTTCGGGTTGATTGAGTTGCAAGGGAGCTCAAACTGATTCCTATGTCGCAGCCTGGCATACTCATCAGCGGTAATCTTCCTCAGGTTGATCTGAGGATCTTCCCTGTCTGCCAAGTCCTCCTCGGACTCCTCCATGGGTGAGCTCATGACCTGCTCTGACTCTGTCTCTGAGTCTGACTCTGAAACTGGTCCCTTCCCCTTGTCTTGTGTAGCCTTCTAAGCTATCTCTGATGGAGCTATGGATGGAAGGGCAGGAGCCCCTGAAGAATCCCCAGATGTGGTAGAAGAATACAGCCTTCGGCCCGCATTCCTTGTCCTAGGCATCTAAGAGCAAGGAGGAATAGAGTTAGAACCAAGGGAGAATAGATCAATTAAGATTGAAAAAGAATGGAGTGAAGTTGTTGTTCTGTCAGGGCAATCGGAAGTACCGCCGTTCAGGGGCCGGTAGTACCGCACTGTGGTAGCACCGCGCCTGTCAAGCGGTAGTTCCGCTCTCCCTGGCCGATTCTAGGGCTAAGCAATGTGCATAAAATTTTGGTGTTTTCTTAGATTGAATCCATGGAATAGGTGTGCAAACACCATTAAACACCAAAACTACTTATTTGCCCTAGATTAATCGCGTAAAATCATCTACATTGTGTTCAAATCTAAAATTTGACCTAGGGTTCAAAAGGAGACCAAAGAAAAGGATTTGATCCAGATTACCTTGAGGATCGGAGGAGTTGAACCCTTGGAAGATGAGAAGACTTGAAGATTTGAGGAAAAACTCGCTAGATTTGCGGATCTAGGGGTGGTTTTGTGGAAGATTTGAGAGAGAAAGAGAGAGGTTGGAGGCGTACGGGCACGGGCGGAATGAGGTGCGGAATAACCGCAGGAGAAAGGAGGGGGTCCCACAAGTAAGCCTCAGGCTCGGGCGGTTTCTCTCACCTTAAGTCAGATGCGGAAGTACCGCAGCGATGGCCGGTAGTTCCTCAAAGCGGAAGTACCGCTTACACAGCCGGTAGTTCCGGTCAACGGAAGTACCGTAGGGACAATAGCGGTAGTTCCGATTTTTCTGGAACTTGAAGGGAATGGATTGGAATGAGAGTAGATGCAAATAATCCCTAGTTTTTGCACTCAACTAAAATCATTAAGGATCATTATGCATTAGATATACCAAAATAATAGCTTCAAATAATTTTTGCATTTGATCAAAAACAAAACTACTTTGCATAAAATCTTTTGCACAAAAACTCTCAAACTACTTCAAGTGAGCATATATTTAAATATGCCGTAAATTTATGTAACATTGGAATAATCTATGACATTTAATTCATTCCTTAATTTGCAAAAGCGACTTTCATCTAAAGGCTTGGTGAAGATATCTGCTAATTGGTCTTCGGTCTGGATGTGGCTAATGCAAATATCTCCTTTGCTAACATGGTCCCTCAAGAAATGGTGGCAAATATCTATATGCTTGGTTCTTGAGTGTTGGACTGAATTATTAGAAATTTTGACCGCACTATCATTATCACACAAAAAGGCACTTTATCAAAATTAATTCCATAATCTATCAAAGTTTGCCTCATCCAAAGTAATTGAGCACAACAACTTCCGGCGGAAACGTGTTCGGCTTAGGCGGTTAATAATGCTACGGAATTTTATTTCTTAGAAGACCAAGACACTAAGGATCTTCCTAAAAATTGACAACTACCCAAGGTGCTTTTTCTATCCACTTTACAACCCGCATAATCAGAATCCGAATATCCAATTAATTCAAATTTAGCACCTTTAGGATACCAAAGCCCTATGTTATAGGCATGTTTTAGATATCTCAAAATTCTTTTTACAGCTTTTAAATGACACTCCTTTGGAGAAGCATGAAAGCGAGCACACATGCATACACTAAACATGATATCAGGCCTAGATGCGGTAAGATCTATAAAGCTTTGCATCTACATGATATCGAGCACACATGCTTTGCATGAAAGCGAGGTCTAAATGCCCGTTTGTTGCCATAGGTGTCTTGATGGGTTTTGCATCTTTCATGCCAAACTTCTTGAAAAGATTTTTGACGTACTTTGTTTGGCTTATGAATGTCCTATCTTTGAGTTGTTTTAAACCATATAGCGTCTTTGAGAGCTTATAAACATGATTAGGATATTTTGAATCTTCAAACCCTTGAGGTTGTTCAACATAAACTAGGTCGAAGATTGTTCCATTTAGAAAAGCACTTTTAACATCCATTTGAAATAATTTAATATCAAAGCTATATGCAAAAGCAAGCAAGATTCTAATTGACTCAAGTCTAGCTACAGGTGCAAATGTTTCATCATAATCTAAACCCTCAACTTGAGTATAACCTTGAGCAACTAACCTTGCTTTATTTCTTACCACAATTCCGTTTTCATCTTGTTTATGTCGGAAGACCCATTTTGTACCAATCACATTGTGCTCCTTGGGTCTTTCCACCAAAGTCCATACTTCATTTTGAGCAAAGTTGTTCAACTCTTCATGCATGGCATTAACCCAATCTGGGTCATCTAGAGCTTCATCTACACGTTTTGGTTCAAGAGAAGACACAAAAGAGTAATGTTCATAAAAAGAAGCTACTCTAGATCGAGTTTGAACACCCTTACTCATATCACCTAATATTTGATCTATTGGATGATCTTTGGCGATTGCATTGTGGATCTTGTAGGTAGTAGGTTGTTGGTCATTTTCTTCATCATCTATGATTTGTATGTTGCTCGTTGTAGAAGAGGTTGGCGGTTCAACTTGTCTTGATGAGGTAGGTGATGTTGGATCTTCCTTTGGCTTGATATCTCCAATTTGCATGTTCTCCATGGCTTTGTGTAGTCCTTCATCTCCTACATTATCCAAATTCTCTTGCTCTTCTTGAGAGCCATTAGTTTCATCAAATTGAACATCACAAGACTTTTCTACTAAACCCGAATTTTTATTGAAAACTCCATATGCTTTACTATTTGAAGAATATCCTAATATAAATACTTCATCACATCGACATTGAAATTTAGAGAGCCGAACACCCTTTCTTAAGATATAGCATTTGCAACCAAATACTCTAAAGTAAGATATGTTCGGTTTTCTTCCAATGAGAAGCTCATAGGAAATCTTTTTCAAAAGACGATGCAAATAAAGGCGATTTATGGCATGACAAGCGGTGTTAATAGCTTCCGCTCAAAATTTATCGGAAGTATTATATTCATCAAGCATTGTCCTAGCCATTTCAATTAATGTTCGATTTTTCCTTTCTATAGCTTCATTTGCTCCGGAGTGTAGGTTGTGGAAAATTCATGCTTTATTCCAAGTTCATCACACAAATCTTCAATTTTAGTGTTTTTGAACCCAGAACCATTGTCACTCCTAATTTTCTTTATTTTAAATCAAATTCATTTTGGGCCCTTTTTGCAAAACTTTTGAAAATGCTGGAGGCTTCGCTTTTGTCATTTAAGAAGAATACCCATGTATATCTTGAGTAATCATCTACAATGACTAAATATAACTATTGCCCCCGATGCTCTCATAGGTTGTTGGCCCAAACAAATCCATATGTAAGAGCTCTAATGGCCTAGATGTTGACATGATATTTTTGGAAGGATTAGAGTTTGCAACTTGCTTCCCGGCTTGGTAAGCACTACAAATTCTATTTTCCTCAAATTTCATATCTTTCAAGCCAACAACTAAGTCATATTTGAAAAGCTTTTTAAGTTTAACCATGCCCACATGACCTAGCCTTCTATGCCATAACCATCCCAAATATGTTTTTGCAATTAAACAAGTTTTCAAGCAAGATTCATTTGAAGAGAAATCTACTAAATAAAGATTTCCAAATCTAAAACCTTTGAAAACAAGTTCATTTCTATTTTCTTTTGAAATAATTACATTTTTTTTAGAAAAGGAGCAAGTTAAGCCTAAATCACACAATTGAGCAACGGATAGCAAATTAAAATTCAATGTCTCTAATAAAGACACATTTGAAATGGAAAGGTCATTTGAGATAGCAATTTTACCCAATCAAAGTACCTTTCCTTTGCTATTGTCCCAAATGTGATTTTCTCGTTGCTCCCGCTCTCAAATGTGGTGAATATTTTCCAGTCTCCGGTCATGTGTTGAGTGCACCCACTATCAAGCACACAATGCCTTCCACCGGTTTTGTAGTTCACCTACAAAAGGAAATCAAGTTCTTTTAGGTACCCAAATTTGTTTGGGTCCTTGGAGGTTAGTAACTAAGGTTTTGGGCACCCAAATGGCTTTCTTTTTAGCACCCAAAATCGAGGTGCCAATAAAATGAGCAATAATGTTTCCATTTTTAGATTTTTTTTAAGCATGTAACATGAGTCATATAAACCAATGGATTGTATTTTACTATTAGGACAATTTTGTTGTACATTTTCTTACCTTTTTTTGGAATGTAACCAAGACCTTCCTTGTTGAATGAACATCTTTGATCACTCAACAATTTATCAAGGGTGGCGTTTCCCTTAAATGCTCTTTCTAAACTCTTGTTTAATTTTAATACTTGTTCGTTTAAATTTTTATTTTCATTAACAAGCATATTATCATGAGCAAGAGTTAAAGCATATTTGGAATCAATATTTGAAGAACAAGGCATGGCAAGTAGATCATCACATGAAGTAGACATACTAGATTTGGATACTTCTACACTAGCCAATTTATTTTGAATATCACATGTAATTCTAATGCTAGTGCAAGGTTTCTTTTGATTTTCTTGGATAAGTAAATCATGAGCTTCCTTTAGCTCCTCATAAGATTCTTGTAGAGATATGTGTTCTCTCTTCAAGATCTTAAATTTTGATTTTTCTTTTTCAAGAAACTCATTTAGTTCAATAAGCATGTCCATCAGATCATCATAAGAATGTTCATCATCATCAAACATTTTTACCTTCTCTCTTTTTGCCATAAGAAATGTAGGAGTGGATAATAGTAATGAAGCCTCCTCGATGGCGATACCAATGAGCCCCTTTTTCTTGGGCGATTCGTTTTCGCTTGAGTCGGAATCGGAATACTCCTCCTCGGAATCCCACTCGCCAATGTGAACTTCATTCTTCCCATATTTGTGAAGATTCTTGAAAAGCTTCTTCTTTCCGTTGTAGCTCTTCTTTGATGACTTCTTCTTGTCATCTTTCTTGGTGGGGCATTGAGAAGCAATATGCCCCTTCTCGTCACATTCATAGCAATGGATGTTGCTATAACGCTTGTTGGAGTGGGAGTGCCCCTTCTTTGCCTTTTCATGACATGCGCTTCGGTTTGAGTGCCTCCTCATGAATTTGTTCATCTTTCTTACTAGAACGGCCAATTCTCTTCGGAATCCTTCTCATCGTCTTCGGATTCCTCACTTACCACCGTCTTGGCTTTGAAGACGGTAATCTTCTTCCTTTTGGAGGTGGATTGCTCCAAAAGCTCCTCCTTATCCTTCTTGTAAAACTCATTTGTGATGAAGTTGCCCAAGAGTTGTGTCGGTGTCATTCTCACCAACTCCGGTGAGTTGAGGAAGAGTGTCACCAACATCTCGTATTTTTCCAGCAAAGCCCTAAGCATTTTCCTTACAACATCAATGTCGGAAAGGATAGTGTCAAGACCTTTGAGTTCATTCACAATGTTGTTGAGCCGAGTGTACATCTCATTAATGGCCTCATGAGGCAACATTGTGAATGTCTCATATTTGATCCTAAGCCTATGCAATTTGGTTTCTTTAACCGTGGACGTCCCTTCATGAATTTCAGAAAGTTTTCTTCAAATAGCGTGAACCATTTCTAGGTTGCTCACCCTATTGAACTCGTTCGTGTTTAAAGCCCCAAATAAAGCATTCATGGTTTGGGCGTCTAAATGAGCGTTACGCCTGTCTTGTTCTGTGAGGTGCAATGGATCAAGAGGCATGACGTAGCCCTCATTTACAATTTTCCAAATATTTGGACTCATAGCTTTAAGATAAATTGACATTCTAATTTTTCAATATGCATAATTTGAGCCATCAAAGAATGGTGCCTTGTCTATCGCAAACCCTCACTAGCCATCCTTTCTCTCTAGATGGTTAAGTCTAATAATGAGAGACTAAGCTCTGATACCACTTGTAGGATCAAGGATACTAATTAGAGGAGGGTGAATAGGAAGTTTTTAAAATTTTCTTTTCTTCTAAATAATTTTCTACAATCTCAATATATAAGAATGTAAAGCACTTAAGTCTACACAATTCTAGTCAAGAGAGAAACAATACTAGCTCTATATCAAGCAAATAATCACAATAATACTAACAAATAAGAGCTAGAAGAAAATATGAGAGAGATGTACACAACCGATGTTTTACCATGGTACTCGAAAACTTGCTGGTTTCCCCTAATCACGTTGAGGTTAGCCCAAACAAATCGGACCGGCTCCACAAATTAAGCCAAAACACCTCGAGTCCACTAGAGGTAGCTCTTCCCCGCTCCGGGTAGGTGAGCTCCAACCTTCACACGAATGCTAGGTCTTCTCACAAACTCTTTTGAGAAGATCACCGATCCAACTCCTCCCAATCGTCCAAGTGCACGGCAAGCACCAAGAGTAATAAACCAGGGCTTCACTTGAATGCAAACAAGTGCCAAAGGATCAACTAATGAATGCAATGCACTTTTTGCTCAACCACCTCAAATTGAATGCTCAAAGTGAAAAGGAGGGGTGGAGTGAATGCTCTATACTCAAGAAATATTCAATAAGTTTCTTCTTACTATCTTTAAGCAGTGGTACAGGTATTTATACCCCTCACCAACCAAAACTAGCCATTTGAACAAATTCCAGAAAATTCAGGGCGAGCGGAACTACCGCCGGCCTGTGGCCAATAGTTCCTCTCCCTTTCTGGCGCGGCAGAACGGCTATGTCAGAGGTTTTGCAGTGATCGTTGCAAAGTCGGCGCAGTACTACCGCCGTTATAAAATCCGGTACTACCGCTCTACAGTAGTTCCGCAAAGTCGACGCGGTACTGCTGCTCAAGCCTGACCCCAACTTGGCGCTCTCTAGAAAAAAGGCTCCGCTCTACCTCCGGAGCTTACGGGCTCCGGAAGTACCGCTCTATACAGCGGAACTACCGCACCCAGCGGTAGTTCCGACGTTAAAATCATCGGTACTTCCGATTCCGCGAAATCTCAAATGTCACTCTGAGGGTGCTCTCTGGAAAAAATGGCTCCGCTCGGATTTCGGAGCTTTCGGTCACCGGTAGTTCCGATTTTGCCTGCGGAACTTCCGCTCTGCAGTAGTTCCAACATTGAAAACTACGTTACTACTGCTCTTCCAGACAGAGCATAGATTTGTTTTTTAAAACAGATTTTTAAAGTATGCATGATCCTAGTTTGATCCCAATGGCACATAAATTTTGCTATCAAGCTACTTGTCATGATCCCTCTTTATGGTATGATTATTTAGCCTATAATCCGGTCTTCCAACTTTTCTTCTAAGACCGGTAAAAGTAAAAAAGGATTATATTCTAAGTATACCTTTGTCTTGAGCCATTTTTGGTCTTCACATTTATCCTTTAACTTGCATCTTGTCAACCACATATAGACTTAACCTTTAAACACTCATTAAACACGTTAGTCTCATATTCACATAAATTTATTAATTACCAAAATCATTTTTAGGGGCCTAGATGCTTTTACTCATTCAGTCATTCGCTTCATTTCCTCGCCCTCGGCTCCTCTCGACTCGCCATCTCCACTCGACTCCAGATCCAGCCGCCGCCCCCACCTGTCCTCGAGATCCAGCCGCCGGCGTTCGTCCCGTCCTCGAGATCCAGCCGCTGGTGTTCGTCCCGTCCTGGAGATCCAGCCACCAGCGTTTGTCCCGTCCTCGAGATCCAACTGCCGCATTCGTCCCGTCCTCGAGATCCAGCCGCTGCGTCCGTCCCGTCCTCCAGTCGGCCCATCCTCCAGATCTAGCCGCCGCGTTCGTCGTCCAGATCCAGCCGCCAGACGCCCCTCCACCCCCACCCGCCCGCCTGCATCTTCTGCAATGGTAACGACAGCCTCACCTCGTCCAACCTCCTCTCCTCTCAACAAGATTCAAAAGATATTTTGCAGTGTCTTCTCTCCACTCAAAATAATGAAACTAGATAATCATTCACATTCACATCAAGATTCAGAAGATATTTTGCACTGTCTTCTCTAGTACGCAAACTCGTGTTGCAGACTTAAAAGAAATCTTGCTTCTTAGGCAATTAAAGGTAAACCAGCCCCGACTATTGTTTTCGGATTTGTCTCGATTCAGTAGACTTGGGGACTACAGAACTATAGGGTATGAGGAATAGGAACATTTTGGTATTCCTCTTTGATCACATGACAAGTAGCCAAGTAGGAGCATCTTTCGTTGGAATGGCCATTGTTCCTTTTGTGTGTGCGTTCATGTTCGTGAACAGGGTATGATGCCTTGAAAATATGGCAGTAAGTCTGTAATAAGCATGGCTTGCATCTTGAGCTTGATGGTCTGACTATTCTGACCCTTTTGAGTTTTGATGAATTGTCCAGGGCATCTCTGGTTTGATATGGTCTATAATTATTCATGCAGCAATTAAATCTCTGGTTTGCCTAAGTTCATGCAGCAATTATTCATTTTGCAAATTATGCAATATATCATATAGATTTGATATGTTCTACAATTCCACATAGATTAGTGCAGAGCTGAGCTCTGCATTTCAAAATTTTATCATCCCTGCATTAGATTTAATTCATCCTGTTTTGTCTTCATGTTCACAGACTTGTACAAAATTGAGGCCTGCAGACAAGGAGCTTCCTTCATCATACATTGAGGTCTTGAGGAGTTTAGGTATACTAACTCTGCTGAAGGGGGAAGAAAAAGAAAATGCAAAGAAAAGGATAGAAAATATGTACAGTTTATATGCATTGTTCGACTTTAGAACTATGTATCCTGTAATAATAGAACTATGCTGAGTGTATCAACTTGGAACTATGTACTGCAGCAAGATTTGATTTGTGTTAAGTGCATTAAGACCATTCTCAGTAGAGAGTTTCATGGCGTTGTTTCCAAAACTGCCACATCATGTAAAATGAAATGAAACATGGATGAAACATCCATCCTCAATGCATAGTTTCATTTTATTGTTTCATTGATATTTAATTTCATGACTCATATAGAGTTGGTAATCGTGCCAAAAGAGTTTCATCTAGATGAAACTCACTTCTCTCTCTTCTTAAAAATGTTGCCATATCATCAAAAATGCCTATGTGGCAGACTATTAAATACAGATGAAACTCCCACTGAGACTGGTCTAAGTGCAAACGGGCATGAGTACATTAAGGCCTAAGTGCAAACGGGCATGAGTACATTAACTCTCATATGGTGATTCAGTTCGCGAGTAAACGGGTATGCCCGCGGGCGACGGGTATGAGCAAGGTTCTTTACCCGTCGTCCTTCGCGGGTATGCCCGTGGGCGTAAATCGGGGTCCCGGGTACAGGTATGGACAAGCACTATCCGTACCTGCCGCGCCCAATTGCCATCCCTAGATACAAGATGTAGTTTCAACTTCTAACAAGTTTATCTGTCTTAACTTCATTGATACGGTGAGCTGTGATGCATAAAACACCTACCCCTGCACCTCTATTTGATCTTCACACCAAATTGTTGTTCGCCCTGTTCTTTTAGGCTGGGATCCATGGTTTTTTGCTCTATTTTTTAAGACAGCAGTAGACGACAGAGATGCTGATGTGGACTGCGCATATGATTTTAAGCTTGTGAAACCGTCTCAAAATCTACTTCAAAAAACTATCCTATTTGTTAAAACTTAAAAATAACAGAACCGCTATCTTTACGGGACGAGATTTGATCTTCGCACGCCAAAACGTACACCACACGACGCACGACAGTGCTAAGCCTGCAGAAGTGCGCTAGCTAAACCATTGTAGCAAAAAGAATATGACATCAATCTGATCATTGGTAGTATCTAGCATGAGAGTTAATACATCTGGAGTTCAAGACTTCTAGTCATACTTGACAGCTGATACAGTGGTCAATTTTTTTTTCTAACTATGTGTACTACAATCTTGATAATTCAGGCTTGCATGGCCTTACTGCATATGCTGGATTTTTTGACGTTGCCAAGCCTAAAAAGGAAGAGCATGGCTTCGTCTCAGCGGCAGCAGGCGCCGTCGGTCAGCTTGTTGGGCAGCTTGCGAAGATCACAGGCTGCTATGTTGTTGGCAGTGTTGGTTCTGATGAGAAGGTTTGTGCAAAACTCATTCTCTTAGCCTTTTGTCATGCACTCTCCAGATCATGAACAGTTGCTCCTTTTGTTTTCTGCCACTGCCATTGGCAAATAGTTCTATTGAGCAGGGTACATCAGCATTTACAACTTAAAATTACCTGGGCTGGCAAACGATGAGTTGTTTCAAGGAGATATTCAGGAATTTTGTTAATTAACTTAGATGATGCTCCATTACAGAATGAAACTACTGTAGCTATTTTCTTCATCAGTGCCCCATGGTTTTAACTTTTAACATATACATCAGAATAATGTCTGTTCCTAGGAGGCGAAATACACTGCCAAGTGCCAGGCATTTCATTGCCCTCAAAATCAATATCGTTTCAGAAGTCCAATGATGCTTTGTCCTCCAAAAAATAACATCTCTGCCTCTGCATAACAGGCCAACCTCCTGAAGAGCAAGCTTGGCTTCGACGACGCTTTCCACTACAAGGAGCAGGACCTCAATGCCTCACCGGAGAGGTCTGCGATTTGAAATTCTACTTCGAGCTACCGCAAGTTCGAGGAGGATGTGGCGGGGTATACCAAGGGGGGAAGTTCGCCTACGTGGAGGACATCGCTTACGGGCTCGATAAGGCGCCGGCCGCAACGTCGGCAAGCAGCTGGTCGCCGTCGCGCGAGATTGAAGGTGATATGCTGGGGATTGAGAGGTTCAGCAATCGGAATTCAGATGGGTGTCTAGTTTGGTTCGCCGGTGTTTTGAGTTGCAGCTGATGTGCCTGTTAAGACTCCAGATTGTTGTCGTTGTGTCGTAACATCATTGTTAGCAAATTGTTATCGTTGTGTTGTAACACCATAGTTGTGTTCTTGAAAAAAAACTAACTACGTAAGGATGGCTCCTACTGGGTCGGAAATCATGCTGGGTGATCCTAACCGAATTCCCATGCGATGACTTTTGCATTGTGCCTTCTTCCCGTGGTTACGAGTATTTTTCTCGTCAGAAGAATGCACGTTGATAATGAATCATAAGCAATTTTTGGAATACCGAATCGTCATTAATGACTTTCTACATATTTTGTTTTTGCAAGTTCGATCTGAAACTTCGCCAGTTTTTGAATGATGATTCCTGATTTTCTCCAAAAAAAGAAATTAAGAGGAAGTTCTTGTGATCCAACTTTTGACTTGCGACCTGCCATCTTGCAAATTTTTATATCACTGAACAGCCAATTTATCTACTCGTCCATTCATTCAGTTCAGGTCCTCTTCTTAATGGTGACAAAAAGATAATTGTCAGCAAAAAGGGAAAAAGATAAGACGATTATAATGCAGAAACACAACCCAGTATCGCAGAAAAAGAGAAAACATATTCGATTAAAAAAGATAAACAAATGCAAAAAAATGCGCACGGCATTCCTTCGCTTGGTTTCTTGAGAGCAGAAACTTTACGGCCATTGGTAGCACAACGAGAAAATTGCTATAATGGGACTCCAAACAACGTGTTTCGTTATAATGGGACTTCTAACATTGATATCGCTAAAATGACACCCGAAACATTGGCTTCTCGTAATACATGCCATTTGGCTCTTTTAATTCCAATGTTCGGGTATTTCTAAACATTAGCCAAATGTCATGTATTACGAGAAGCCAATGTTTCGGGTGTCATTTTAGCGATGTCAACGTTAGAAGTCCTATTATAGCGAAACACGTTGTTTGGAGTCCCATTATAGCAATTTTCTCTAGCACAACCCAGTATCGCAGCAATAAAGAAATTTGGCGACAGAAGGGGGAAAAAGGCGATTGCTCGGCAAATAGATTGGTCATTCTCCACAATCAAAGAAAGAGTAAGGGAAAAAAACTCAGTATGCGATACAAGTAATTCAGATGTAGCAGCTTGTTCGAGGCCGTCACAAAACAGAGAAAAAATCTGAGCGGCACGGAGAACTGCAGTGTTCGATCTCGCCAACCTTCAATGCAAAGATCGCCACTATATCTGGCCCCTTTGCTCTGCAAATTGGCTTCTACCTATCTTCGCACATCTTCTCCTTCCAACGGAGACTGAAGAAATCAAGAGATCCAAACACGCAACACCAAGAACCCCATCCCCCAAAAGCACAGAAACTGGATCCGGAAAGCAAATCGAATCAAGAAAAGCAAGTGGGGGAAAAGCTAATCCAAACACCAGTGGCAGCAACACTGACGAGAGGAGATGGAGATCCGTCTCCAATGGAGGCGCGACTGAGGCGGCGGCCGCGGTGGTGATGCAGGGGGGAATGCGGTGGTTGGCATTTATAGAGGGAGGACCGGCGGGGGGCAGCGAAACCCTAACCCTCGGCTGCAGCAGCGAAAATAGGGCCTGCGCAGTTGTCGAATGGGCCTTGTTACAGGCCGGAAGGTAAAACGAGAATCTGGGCATGGAGCCCAGTCCTTAGGCTATTTATGTTCTGACGAACACTTTTTACAACGACTGTTCGAGAGTTAAACCAATGTACAATTGAACAATGGAAATTCGCATTTGTTGTAAATAAAGTAAACTTAGTGGAGAATGCGGATTGTATGGAGAAATCCTAAAATAGAATGAGAAAATTCGGTTTACGCCACTGATGTTTCGTGGTTTTGGGATTTTGTTATTACCTTTTGCCTTATTGGATTTATGCCATCGGGAATGGTAAACTTCTTTGGGAGATACCTCTCTAACAAGGTCCAAACCTTTTTGACCGAATGGGAACGAGTTTATACCTTTTCTAATTCATAAAATTTACATCCAATTGTTATTTGGTGGTTTTCATGGAGAAGTTGAGTGTTTTCTTATTAAGTAGCACTCAAATTTTGAGCATTTAGAGCTAGATCTAATGGGTGAAATCAATTTGCCTTCTTCCCTCCTATTTAAGCACTATTTTGTTAAGGTGTATTCAATTTGTTAGATATTGGATACATATCTACATCTATCCACTAGTTTGCTCATTAGTTATTAGCATGTGATGTGATACATTGAGAAATGCTCTAATACATATTATCTTTTATTTATGGCCTTCGTACATCAATTATATACTAGTTTTATATAAACTAAATTATATAAAAATAATGTGACAATTTGTAAAAAAGAGGAACAAGATAAACTATAAGGAACACGATAAAAACTACACAAAAATCCTACTTAGTGTTTATGTTATGGCTCCGGATGACACTAAACAAATTGATTACTCTCTTATCACATTGTTGACATAAAAAAATCACAAAGTCAAAACTGCAAAACACAACCAAAGCAGCATCTAATGAATAAAAAATTGAGTACTCATAAACAAAAAAACACTCGAGTACCATCTGGCAAATTCCTTGCTATTTTGCTCCTTTCGCGTACCAGCGTTTCAATAAACACCCAGTAGGCAATGGTGAACTTAGGTGGTCGCGACTAGTGGAGAACTCTGGCCATGATTGGGCTACGGCCTCGCTAGCTTGATGTCCTCCACGTCCACCTAGTCATTTGTTGCTTCTGCCGCATGAGAGAAAGAGATCGGGTTGAGATTACAAAATAGAAAGGATGAGAGTGAGATAGAGAACAAAATGGGAAGGACAGTTCCAGCATTTTGAGTAAAGCTAAGTCGTTAGTGGGATTATCATTACTATTATAAAAGAATAAGTTAGTGGTTTCATTCTTCTCTAATGGTTGTATGTCCATTCTCCTTCAATCGCTCTATTATTTTAATTTCTTACCATCTCCGCTTTCTAACCGATCAGAACAACTTTCTTTTATAGCATAATTTTCTATACATTCAATGAGTTCTAATGTAACGTACGGTTACTTAACTAGTTTCACAAAAAAAAAAGCCTGTGAATCCCGGCCCAAATCTCGTCCATTCCACCGGGAAGGGAAAGCAGCCATGCCTTCGACACGAGAACTTTTTCCCCCGCGAGTCGCGACTCGAGCACCGCCGCCGCCTTCTCCTCCCCCCGTCGCCCATCTCCCACCCTTGGCCATCACAGCGACCGTCCACACAAGCCCATCGCCGATCTCGTACACACCACCACCACAACATCCCTCCTCGCATTCGGGCGCCATCACCGTCTAGCGCTGCCGCCGTCGGGCGCAGTCGCCGCTACCACCCATGCTGCGGCAACGCGGCTCAGGCGACAACCGGAGCATAGGAGGGAGGGAGGTTGCGTTGTCATCTCCGGTTACCAAGCAGCCCTCAAGGGGAAATTAAGGGATGAACGTACAATGAGAAATCTTCAACTTATGAGCCAAATTATATACCAAACAAACAATTAGCATTCAACACTGCAGATGGCTTGCTTCTACCTACAAACTAAAGACGTCATGGACACTGTCAACCAAAACAATGAATCCAACCAAGAAAATGAGAAAATTTTTGACCAAAGCATCCATAAATTACGCAGCCCAGACAATTTCGATCGTGTGTGCGGTGTGTACTCCACGTTGCCACCCACAATGCCATGTTTAAGTCAATTATCTACGACGAATCATACCGCCGGCCGCAGGATGGCCTTCACCTCCGATCATCCGCCTAGCGCGGCGAACCCGCCGCCGCGCATCATCTGCTTGAACTCCTTGAAGTCGACGCGGCCGTCGCCATCGGCGTCGACCTTGCTGATCATCTGGCGGCAGTCCTCCGCGGTGCGTCCCTGCTTGAGGCCGAGGCTGGCCAGCACGGACCGCAGCTCCTCGACGGTAATGTAGCCGTCGCCGTTCTGGTCGAAGACGTTGAAGGCCTCCCGCATGTCCTCGTCCTCGTCGCCGCCGTCAGCCCCCTGGCCCTCGCCAAGGATGGAGCGGTAGAGTAGGCCGAACTCCTCGACGTCGACGCATCCATCGCCATTCGCGTCAATCTTGTCGATGGTGGCGTCGAGCTCGTCGTCGGGGATGTAGATGCCGAGGTTCTTGAGCGATTCGCCCAGCTCCTTCTTGGTGATCCGGCCGTCGCCGTTCTTGTCGAACATCTGGAACACCTTCCTCAGCTCCGACGCGTCCATGCTGCGGCTCATGCTGTCACCTCTCTCACTCTCACTCTGTCTCTATTTGCATGCTTTATCTACCGATCTATCTTGAGTTCCTCGTACGAACATGCGTCTGGTGCGAGTACTGGAAATGGCTGGGAAGAAGTGGTTGGTGACGGGTTTTGTTCTTGGGAGAAGAACGGATTGTGTGGTGTGGAGGGGTGGTTTGTGCTTTGTAATTTCTGTCCTTCCTATCTTCGTCTCGTCTAGGACTACTTTGGCAATTGCCATTTTGGTCGGTTTCTTTAAGTGGCTAACTGGCTATATATAAGGGTAACTTCGCTATGTCCACCCGAGTTTAGGCTCGCAGCGGATCACCGTCCTTCATCTTAAATGTACTTTCGTAAAAGACCACGCGCAAATGAGTTAGGCTAAATATGGGTGATATATTGCGGTTTCCAAAAGTTTGGAATTCTTAAATGATGAACTTAGGATATGGCATAAGTCGAGATAAATGATTTCTTTGGTATCTCTTTTATCATAAATTCCTCTTCCAAGACGCCTATGGGAGAGCTAGAGGTGAAAAGTGGATACGCATTATCTGTATTATCTGGTTACCATATTCGATATGATGCGAATATGATATAGATTTTTCCATCCAATTAACAATTTCCATTCAATTCAAATTTGAATTCGCATAAAAAATACGGATGCAAATATGGTATGGACTTTTACCATCCGAAATGCTATTTTATCCGGACTATCTGTATCTGTATTCGTATTTGATGAAGCAGTATGCATATTTGCTACTGTTGTGGGGGTGGCCCAACCCCCTGTAACTGGGCTTTGCAACTGGTATAATATGTAATAGACCCGATAGTGTAGAGAAATATACCAATGTACCTTCATCCTTTATAAATACTAAGGGATAGAATGGGGATTTCCCATTCTACCCCACTCATGTATATAAACCCCCAGGAGGGGCAGGAGGAGGGGCAGGAAGAGGGGCATCCTCTCATTTTTACCAACTCTCCCATAGATCCGGCTCTCCTCTTCCTCTTCTACGAGTCCTCTTCTTTACTATTTAGCCTGTAGCCACAACAGATGGCGTCGTCCGTGGGGACTGGATGAAAAGTCGCTTAAGGCGCTAAAAGCTGTTCTTTGGGGCATGCTGCTTCATTCGTGGCAGTGCCATCTCGCTAGGGGTGAAAACGGGCCGGGTATTTCCCGCCCGCCCGCCCGCCCGTATTAAAACGGGTCAAATTCGGGTAGTAAATTCGGGTACCCGGAACCTTATACGGGTATCGGATCCAAATACGGGTATTTTTTAGCGGATACGGTATCGGGTTCGGGAGGTCGGTATCCGACGGATACGGATTATCCGGTATAAAATTCGGATATTACCCGCTTACCTATTCGGGTATTACCCGGATTACTTTGCCACTTGCCAGTCGGCTCATCACTCGGATCATCCGAACTCAGTCACTGGCTCCAGTCCACCCACAGAGGCACAGACCACAGCGCTCCAAGCCTCCAACCGAACGGTCCAACCATTCGGTTCGGCGGCCGATTCCCCAATCCCCATCTCCTTTCCTTCGCCCGAGTGCCCGACGCGGCGACGCCGACTACCCGAGTGCCCGACGCCGACGGCCGACGCGACGGCGCCCTTGCCCCTTGGTCTTCCCCTCCGTGGACTTCCTCAGGCCAGGCCGCCATCCCAGGATCTCGTCGCCACCGGATCTATGCCCGAGTGCGCGACGGCCGACGCGGCGGCGCCCCTGGTCTTCCCCTCCGTGGACGTCCTCAGGCCAGGCCGCCATCCCAGGATCTTGCCGCCACCGGATCTACACCCGAGTGCGCGATGGCCGACGCGGCGGCGCCCCTGGTCTTCCCCTCCGTGGACGTCCTCAGGCCGCCATCCCAGCACCGCCTCCGCCCGTCCGCAGATCCACTCGGCGATTCAACCTCACCGCCGTCGATTCGACCTCGCCGCCACCGGATCTACACCGCCAAGTCGAGGTACACCATATCTGCCTAGAGCCCTAGAGGGGATTTGCTTAGCACTTTGCTTGAGGGGATTTGCCAAGTCGAGGTAAGTATGGATCCTACCGTGGAATGGTTGGATGGTTTGGGATTTCTAAGTACTGAATGTATATGATGAGATGAAATTAGCTTTCATCCATATTCTCGAACCAGAGCATGTAAGCAATTGCAACAGCAGGGGCTCTCCCAAGTCCAGCAGTGCAATGGATATAGCCCATTCTAGCGCTGAAACTGCTTTGGGCAGTTGTGTCATCAACGAATCTGGATCGAAATCCACTGCCTGCAATGGATATGATGAGTTGCATCCTGGCTTCTTTTAGATTACTTATTTGCCAGTCTGTTCTAATTTGCTTGCTTACGACTTACAAAGATTGCACCACGAATTTCAGATTCTACAGAGCATTTGGGATCAATGTTTTCTAGCTACTTTATGAGTCTATATTGTTTTGATTGTTTAAGAAAGTTAGATGAATGAACGATTGTTCTGTGAATCTGATTATTTCAAATGAACCATGAAGTCTGATAAAAGGGTCAACAATGTCCACTGGTCACTACAATCCGACACACAATTTTACTCTTTTCTGGATGCTTGTGTTTTTAATGTATGCATTGTTTTTTTTTTCTGGATCTATTTAGACAAATGCCATTCTTTGCCCCTGAGTAAAAGATTACCTTGTAACAAGGAAGTGAGTTGAATGCTTGAAATATTTGGAAACATTTGTTCAGTTGGTCAAAAGATTGGACTGGAGATTAATAGACATGCTAAAAATAGAATAGTATGTTGCAAACATTTTTCTGAATGTGGTTGGCTAATTTTAGATCTGATGCTTATTGATGGTTGGAGTACCGACTTTAGTACCGATCTGATGCAAACATTTTTCTCATGTATGTCCAGTGATGCTACGACTTTAGTACCGATGTATTGTTGCATTATGGATGTATGGAATGGTTGCATTGCTATTGTCTATGTGGTATAAAATGGTTGTTGCATCGACTTGATATCCGAATAAATATTCGTGACCGATAGTGTCCGTATCCGTCTTGGTACGTATTTGTTCCATATTTGTGCCCGACATTATCTGTGTTTGTATTCGTATTTGATACTATCCGTATTCGACCCGAATCCGATTAGAAAATGTGGGTTAGGATATGGGAAAGGTGAGATCCGACCGTATCCGACCCGATTTCACCCCTACATCTCGCGGGTCACCAGCGACAGATAAGTAGTTTGCTCGATAAAAATTTAACCATCATGACTATGGAAGTGTACGGGCTTTGCCCGTATACTTCGCCATTTTTTTAGATGGTGTATTGAATAGATCTAGTCGTATGGGCTTTGCCTGTACGCTTCGCCATGTTTTTTAGATGGTGTATTGAGTAGATCTAGTCGAGTCGCTCATCCCTATATTGCTGTCACCTCCGCTCTGCTGGGGGTGGTCATGCAGGGAAATGATGTCTTGGATGACTTGGGGTCACGATCCTTCTGGCCAGGGTGGGTGGTACACCATTGAGCTCAACTCCACTGTGCTTCGCCATGACACCGGCTTGCACGCACGCCACTACCGGCCTTCGGCCTCCGCGCGGTCAACATGCGCGCCTTCGGCTCGTCCACGCTGGACTCCGCACGAGGTACACCTCGCCAGGCACATCTTCGCGTCGCATTAGCTCATCTCTGCTACGAGCTATGGCGGCGCCTATGACCCTTCGTCATCCACTCTCCCACACCCCGCCGCATGATCCGCCTCGCGAGAGCTAGGCTCCGCATAGCGGGGGACGTCCATGCATGCACTCCATGCATTCACGGATATGCATCCATGCATGCATAAACACATCCATGCATTCACGTGTATGCATCCATGCATGCACAAGCGTATCCATGCTTTCACGTATATGCATCCATACATGCACAAACATAAGCTTCAGTGAGCCAGTTCACTCTGCATGCATGCCGCGAGCGCTAGTTAACTTTGCATGTGCGCTCTGCATGGCTTCCGCATGGACCTCCGTGCCTTCGTGTCAAGCGTCACTCCGCTGGCGGCAGGCTCCTCGCCACTGGCTTCGCCACGACGGACTCCACGCAGCCGAAGACAAGCTTCGGCCTCCGCTCGCATCCGCGACACCCCGAAGACCAGCTCACGCGGAGAGGGAGCACTGCCCTGACGGAAAATGCATGCATGTGGCGAGCATGTGTATCCTGCAGCGTGAGTGCATGCAGGCGTCAAGCCCTGCATGCATGCTTTCTCCAGCACGCCTTGGCACGTGCCATCAGAGCTACGTGCTCCCGATCTTTGTCGGGAGGTCTTCGTTTAGCAGGGGGCGATGAGGGGTTCCAGCCTAGCATGGACCTCGGTCCTGACTCGGAGGAGGCCGTGCTGGAGGCGAGTGCTCGGCACGCTGAGCAGAGGCCCGGGCGGCGCATGCAAAGTCTGGCGCGCGAAGGCGGAGCCCGAGAGGCAAACGCCGAGCGGAGGCCCAGGCGGTGCGTGCGAAGTCTGGCACATGAAGGCGGAGCCTGAGGCGCAGACGCCAAGCAGAGGCCTAGGCTGCATGCATGCAGAAGAGAAGATATGGAGATGGCCTCATCGTCGGCGCTGGAGCTGTCGACCCAGACGCGGTTCTTGACGTGATGGGCTCGGGCAGCGCCGCGTTGGTGGGGTTCGAGGAGGCGGCCGTGCTGTTCGAGGAGGCCGCGGCGGCGTTCCGCGTCTTCGATTGCGACGGGTCTCCATCAGCCAGACTGGACGCATCTCCCTGGGAGACAACTGCGCTGATGTCGCCACGCTTTGCCTTCAGCCTTCGCCTTCACTTCGCCGGAGTCCCATCTGGTTACGCCATCCTCGCCGCGACTCCACCTCTGCAACAACGCCTTCGGCCTCAGTCTTCGCTTTGCTGGAGCCCGGGTAGACCTCACCGACGACCCTTGCCAAGCGATGGGTCTCCGCATGTTGAGCGAAGCCACGTCCACGCCCGCGTCGAACTCCGCGTCTTCACACCGGCGCTGTCTCCGTGCGCCACGTCGTATGCATGCAAGCATTTGTCTCAGCGGACGACAATGGCTTAACGGCGTGGCCGGTGTGACGAGTCTCCGCGATGGTGAGGTCGCCTCCACGCCACTACCTCTGCTGCGGAGCCTCCGCGACAAGCAGTAAGTCGCAGCCTTCACTTTCGTGGCGTCTGCGCCGGGCTCCATGCCGTAGTCTGCCGCGTCGAGGCCTTCACGCCACGGCCTGTGCCGAGCGCCTGAGAGTCTCTGCGACAGCGAGGTCGCCTCCACGCCACGGCCTCCGCTATGACTCTCTGCACCGTCGACCCCTTCCTCAGGTGTGGACCCCGCACAGGCGAAGACCATTTCGGCCGTGGGCTCCGCTCCGTCGAAGTCTCTCTCAGTTGCGGCCTCAACATAGCCCATGTATGTGCCTCGTACTAGACCACAACAAAGATGCCAGCCTCGCCGACCGCACACCCAAGTCGGCGGCCACTTTCAGACCCGTGACGATCATGCATGCCTGCGCAGCCGAGGCTCCGCGTACCTCGACCGACTCCATACTCAAGCCACAGCGCGCCCATCAAAAGAAAAGAAAAGCTGCTGCCATGGCGTAGCCATACGTCCCATGGATAGTGACTTCAGCCATTGGCACACATGCATGCATTCGATCAATGAGCTACACTCTGCATGCATGCATCCGTAAGGAATGCATGGCCTTTGTTCTGCATGCACGCGTCTGTTTAGTACGCATGCATCCTTAGCACACTCGTTGGCCTGCATTTGGTCTCGATTGTCTTCGGACAGCGCACACATTGGCTCCGCTCCGTCGAAGACCCTGGTCACGGACCCTGTGCAGATGAAGTCCGCGCCGACGAGGTCCGTCCAGGTGATGGCCTCGCTTCCTTGCCGATGAAGCCCTTCCAGGCGATGGCCTCGCTCTATCGAGGACCTCGGTCATGGACTCCATGCACGCGAAGCCTCGCCTCAAGGCATGCGTTGAAGATGCCACACCATGGAGACCTCGGCCTCACCTTCACGGAGACGAACAAGCAAGATACTCAACTAGTAAGTAGTAGTTCGTTCTGTGGTGATTCTCGCATCAATTAATGGGGCAAGTGAGATACTGTGCCTTGAAATTATTTCATGGTGGCACGTGCTAGCTGCGTCCTGTCAGGGTTCGCTTTTGCAATTTTTACCTGACTGGCCAGTCCTTTTCTTTCATTGCCATCGTCGCGTGTTTGCTGGCCTAGCCTCGGACTCTTTTATTGCTGTTGCATCCTCTTTTGTGCAGCAGTATTTGATGTATTTGATCATTTTCTGGCTTAAATCGCACGACGGCCTCGCGCCTCGGCGTACTCTTCGGAGTATAAAAAAAGACATGGATGTTGTCCCTACATGTACTCTCTGGAGTATAAAAAAGACGCGAATGTTGTTCCCGCGCACGCATGGATATTATTCTTACGTGTACTTTCCGGAGTATAAAAAAAGACGCGGATATTGTTCCCACACACGCGTAGATGTTGTAACTACGCGTACTCTCCTGAGTATAAAAAAGACAAAGATGTTGTTCCTGCGCACGCGTGGATGTTGTCCCTACGCGTACTCTCCGGAGTATAAAAAAAGACGTGGATGTTGTTCCCGCGCACGTGCAGATGTTGTCCCTACGCATACTCTCTGGAGTATGAAAAAGACGCGGATGTTGTTCCCGCGCACGCATGGATGTAGTCCCTAGGCGTACTCTCCGGAGTATTAAAAAAAGATGGGGATGTTGTTCCCGCGCACGCGTAGATGTTATCCCTATGCGTACTCTCCGAAGTATTAAAAAAGACACGTATGTTGTTCCCGCGCACGCGTAGATGTTGTCCCTACGCGTACTCTCCGAAGTATAAAAAAAGACGCGGATGTTGTTCCCGCGCACGCGTGGATGTTGTCCCTACGCGTACTCTCCGGAGTATAAAAAAGACGCGGATGTTGTTCCCGTGCACGCGTGGATGTCGTCCCTACGCGTACTCTCTAGAGTATAAAAAAAGACGCGGCTGTTGTTCCCGCGCACGCGTGGATGTTGTCCCTACGCGTACTCTCCGGAGTATAAAAAATACGCGAATGTTGTTCCCACGCACGCGTGGATGTTGTCCCTACGTGTACTCTCTGGAGTATAAAAAAAGACGTGGATGATATTCCCGCGCACGCATGGATGTTGTCCTTGTCCCTACGCATACTCTCCGGAATATAAAAATGACGCGGATGTTGTTCCTGCGCACGCGTGGATGTTGTTCCTACGCGGACTCTTCGGACTATAAATAAGACACGGATGTTGTCCTTGCGCACTCTACGGAGTATAAATAAGACGCGGATGTTATCCCTGCGCACTCTATGGAGTATAAAAACTGCACGATGGCCGAGACACTAGGGAGTGCCTCGCTTTAGCAGCGCACTACTTGGATATCGCGTCTTCGCGCGCACTGCACCAGGGAGTGCATCGCTTTTTGGGGGTAGGGGAACGACAGTTTTGCCTCCCTGCCTCTGCGTGCGCAGCGCCCTCGGCCTACGTCGCAAGCGCCCGCTCTTCGCGGGCCCTGTTTTTGAACGTAGGGGAACGGCAGTTTCGCCTCCCTGCCTCCGCGTGCGTAGCGCCCTTTGCCTACGCCGCAAGCGCCCGCCCTCCGCGGGCACTCCCTGCCTCTGCGTGCGTAGTGCCCTCGGCCTACGTCGCAAGCGCCCGCTCTTCGCGGGCCCTATTTTTGAAGGTAGGGGAACGGCAGTTTCGCCTCCCTACCTCCGCGTGCGCAGCGCCCTCGGCCTACGTCGCAAGCGCCCGCTCTTCGCGGACCCTGTTTTTGAAGGTATGGGAACGACAGTTTCGCCTCCCTGCCTCCGCATACGTACCGCCATCGGCCTACGCCGCAAGCGCCCGCCCTCCGCGGGCACTCCCGGCCTCTACGTGTGCAGCGACCTCGGCCTACGTCGCAAGCACCCGTTCTGCGCGAGCCCTGTTTTTGAAGGTAGGGGAACGGCAGTTTCGCCTCCCTGCCTCCGCGTGCGTAGCGTCCTCGGCCTACGCCGCAAGCGCCCGCCCTCCGTGGGCACTCCCTGCCTCTGCATGCGCAGCGCCCTCGCCCTACGTTGCAAGCGCACGCTCTTCGCAGGCCCTATTTTTGAAGGTAGGAGAACGACAGTTTCGCCTCCCTGCCTCCGCGTGCGTAGCGCCCTCGACCTACGCTGCAAGCGCCCGCCCTCCGCGAGCACTCCCTGCCTCTGCCTGCGCAGCGACCTCGGCCTACGTCGCAAGCGTCCGCTCTTCGCGGGCCCTATTTTTGAAGATAGGGGAATGACAGTTTCGCCTCCCTGCCTCTGTGTGCGTAGCGCCCTTAGCCAACGCCGCAAGCGCCCGCTCTCCGCGGGCCCCGTTTTGAAGGTTGGGGAACGGCAATGTCGCCTCCCTGCCTCTGCGTACGTAGCACCCTCGGCCTACGTCGCAAGCGCCCGCCCTCCACGGGCACTGTTTTCGAAGGTAGGGAAACGACAATGTCGCCTCCCTACCTCTGCGTGTGTAGCGCCCTCGGCCTACACCGCTCGCACCCGCCCTCCACAGGTGCGAGTTTTTGAAGGTAGGGGAACGACGGCTTCGCCTCCCTGCCTCTGCGCGCGTAGCTCCCTGGGCCTACACCGCTCGTGCCCGCTCCCCGCGGGCGCAAGTTTTTGAAGGTAAGGGAACGGCGGTTCCGCCTCCATGCCTCTGCGAGCGTAGTGCCCTCGGCCTACGCATATCGCGCCCGCTCTCCGCGGGCACCATTTTTGAAGGTGGAGGAACAGCGCATTCAGCCCCATGCCTCCTGCCTCGACGGGGAGACCCGGCTCTAGTGCTCGACTTCGCCGCCCGCATCGTAGGCATCGCCTCGGCGGGACGGCACAGCCCCGGCGTGAGACTTGCCTGTATGCCTCGTAGGCATCACCTCGGCGGGACGGCCCGTCCCCGGTGCGGGACTTGCCCGTCCGCCTCGTAGGCGTCGCCTCGGCGGGACGGCACGTCTTTGGCGCTCGACTTCGCCATTTTCCTCGTAGGCGTCGCCTCGGCGGAACAGAACGTCTTTGGCGCTCGACTTCGCTGTCCACCTTGTAAGCATCGCCTCGGCGGAACGGCACATCTTCAGCGCTTGACTTCACCGTCCGCCTCGTAGGCGTCGCCTCGGCGGGACGGCACGTCTTCAGCGCTCAACTTCGCCGTCCGCCTCGTAGGCATCGCCTCAGCGGGTCATCACAGCCCCGGCGCGGGACTTTCCCGTATGCCTCGTAGGCATCACCTCAGCGGGACGGCATAGCTCCGACGCTCGAATTCGCCGTCCGCCTCGTAGGCATCGCCTCGGCGGGACGGCATGGCTCTGGCGCTCGACTTCACCGCCCACCTCGTAGGCGTTGCCTCGGCGGGACGACACGTCTTCGGCGCTCGACTTCGCCGTCCGCCTCGTAGGCATCGCCTGGCAGGACGGCTCGGCTCCGGCGCAGGACTTCGTTGTCCGCCTTGTAAGCACTACCTCGGCGGGGCAACCTGGCTTCGGAGCAGCGCCTCGCCGCCCGCCTTGTAGGCACCGCCTCGGCGGGGCGGCAAGGCTTCGCCGTCCGCCTTGTAGGCATCGCCTCGGCGGGTCAGCGCGACTTCGTCGTCCACCTAGTAGGCCATGCCTTGGCAGGACGGCTCGGCTCCGGCGCAGGACTTCGTCGTCTGCCTTGTAAGCACTGCCTTGGCGGGGCGACCCGGCTTCGGAGCAGCGCCTCGCTGCCCTCCTTGTAGGCATCGCCTCAGCGGGGCGGTAAGGCTTCGCCGCCCGCCTTGTAGGCATCGCCTTGGCGGAGCGGCGCGACTTCGCCGCCCGCCTGGTAGGCATCGCCTCTACGGGGTGGCGTGATTTCGTTGCTATGATCCTTCTACTCGACGGATTAGGATCTCACGATATGTTGTCTTTGACGAATCTCGACCTTTCTTCTATCGAGATTCGGCTCCTCACACTGCTTCCACCATCGAGACGATCTCCTGGTTGTCTCTCTCTGACTCCTCACCCATTTCCCCCCTTTCCTCGCCTTCGGTACCTTCACCTCCTGTGTTGCCTCCTGCAGCACCGCCTCCTGCTCCTATGGCACCACCGTCTCGTTTCTCTGGGGTGCACTACTCCAGACGTCCTCGTCCTTCACCAGATCCCTCTCCTGGTCTCTTGCCGACACCGACGTCTGATTCATCTGATGATGCTCCTCGTTACGCCCTTCGTGACTGGGCAACCATTCGGCCTCCTGCTCGTCTTGGTTTTGCTTCGCCAGCTCATGCTCTCTCTGTCACTGAGCCTGGTTCTTATCGTGAGGCTGCTTCTCATTTTGAGTGGCAGCTCGCTATGGCAGAGGAGCTTGATGCGCTTCGTCGTACGGAGACTTGGGATATTGTCCCGACACCTATGCACGCTCGTCCTATCACATGCAAGTGGGTGTACAAGATTAAGACCAGGTCTGATGGTACCATTGAGCGCTACAAGGCTCGTCTTGTGGCTCGTGGTTTTCAGCAGAAGTATAGTCGAGATTATGATGAGACATTTGCTCCTGTTGCTCATATGACCACTGTTCGCACTCTTGTTGCGGTTGCTTCTGTTCGCCGGTAGTCTATCTCTCAGCTGGATGTTAAGAATGCCTTTCTTAATGGTGTCTTGCATGAGGAGGTTTACATGCAGCCACCACCCGGGTATTCTGTTCCAGCTGGTCATGTCTGTCGTCTTCGTCATGCTCTTTATGGTCTCATACAGGCCCCTCGTGCCTGGTTTGCGCGTTTTACCTCAGTGATCACCGTTGTCGGTTTCACTGTCAGTGCCCATGATCCTGCTCTATTTATCCATGTCTCACCTCGAGGTAGGACACTGCTTCTTCTATATGTGGATGATATGCTCATTACTGGTGATGATCCCTCGTTCATTGCACATGTGAAGAAGCATCTCAGTGAGCAGTTTCTGATGACTGATCTTGGCTTGCTTACATACTTTCTTGGGATTGAGGTTTCTGTCACACCTGAGGGTTACTACCTCTCCCAACAGAAATATGTCCAGGATCTTCTTGATCGGTCTGGTCTGACTGATACTCGCACTGCAGAGACTCCTATGGAGCTCTCTCTTCAGCTCCGTGCTACTGATGGTGATCCTCTGGAGGATCCTACTCGGTATCGCTATCTTGTTGGCAGTTTGGTATATCTCGTGAGCACTCGTCCTGATGCCGCTCCCCCACGCCTCCTCTCCCTAGCCTTCCCCACCACCTTCCTAGGGTGAGGCGATACCTCCCAAGCCATTGGTGGCGACCAAGCCCTACATGAGATGTGGCGGCTGCCGCAGTGCCCTAGGGGTGAGGTGGTAGCAGCCGCAGGAGCCCTAGGGGAGAGGTGACCGGAGGCGCTCTCCCGTCTCATGGGATCCGGCCTCGAGCAGCTCATCCAGCAGCTTGCCGAGAACGACCCCAACCGCTACGGCCCCCCGCCCGCCGCCAAGTCCGCCGTCGCCACCCTGCCCGACGTCGTCGTTTCCGCCGGCATGATGGCCGCCGACGGAGGGGCCCAGTGCGTCGTCTGCATGGACGACTTCCACCTCAGGGCCGCTACAAAGCAGCTGCCCTGCAACCACATCTTCCACAGGGACTGCATCCTCCCCTGGCTCGACCTGCACAGCTCCTGCCCCGTCTGCCGCTTCGAGCTGCCCACAGATGACCCTGACTACGAGCACCGCCGGGGAGTTGGAGGGGACCAGCACGCTCCTGCCTCTGCCGTTTCGGCCGCAGGCGGCACCCCGTCACCTAGGGTGGCCGAGAGAAGGTTCAGGATATCGCTGCCTTGGCCTCTCAGGGCCGCGTTCGGTGGTGCCCAGGCGGAGAGCAGCAATCCAAGCGGTCAGGATGCTGGTTCCGGCGGCGGCGACAACGATGCAAGTCATCATGGCTGCGATGATCTGGACTGAACGGCTTCCGAGAAAGAGGGGAGCAGAAAGGTATAACCTTACAGGCCCATTTTATTTTTAGGGCTGCTTGTAACATGATTGGCTTCACACGTGCCGAGTTAGAGAAGCAATATGTTCTATTTGCACTTGTGTTACATTTTAGAGGTTCCTGGTGATCTACATCATTGTTGCTGCATTCTAGATTCCGCATCCCATCTTTACTAAATAGTTCAATACGCACTAGATCTAGATTTTAGTGGTTGGATTTATAGGGACAGGTAAGAATAAAATCATTGGCGTCGAGAGATGGTTGTGTACCAGTGCACCGGTTGATCAAGATGTTGGATTATTTCTTGATCTTGGGTCTACGGACGTTCGTTTTATCTTTTGTGATTTGGTTAAAGCTTACATGCTCTGTTCAGGTAGACAGAGCTTGTTGGAAAGGAATGCATTGTTGAGCAATGCTTGTTTTCGAAGGGGTTTCGCTCGGCAGGCTACGTTAGGTGGCCATTTATCGATTGTTATATCATACATTTATGTTCTAGGACAGCCATAAGTGCGAGGATGGTCTTTTGACTCTTTTTGAGTTTAGATGTCGGAAAACCTTTCTTTTGATCAAGTGATTTCACAGGTCTGACAATGCAATTAGGCTTTTACAAACTCCAAAGTCCAAACAAGAAAAATAATCATCTATTGTGAACCAAAGTAAATGTGGACTTCCTTTACTTCGCCTGCCCATGGTAGCTGTACTCAACTCAAAATTTTTATTTATGCACCACAAGAAAAAATGTTCTAAATCAGTCAGATACTACTATTGTGCTAATTCCTGCCATTCCTGTTGAGCTGAGCATGTGTCTTAAATTGATTCCTGTTGTCTTATCTGTCTTTACATGTGCTCCTTTTGCCTCTGTTTTCTTGATTTGTTGCATGGACTTAGTCTTTACTGTACAACAGGTTACAAGCCAAGAAACAAGTCTCAGACATAGCTTGTAGCCATGCTACCCTATTAGATTGCACCGTTATCCTTTTGTGGCCTAAACTATTGAGTGTTTTGAAATGTTTGTTTTATGCACTGGAATTTGTTCAGTAGTAGTGAAGCACATTGTTTCTCTCTGACAGCTCATTCCACTTGGAACTGGCTCAGACTTCGCCAGGACATTTGGCTGGTATTTTTATGTTCTTTCCATCATGATCTACATATGGCAATATGGCATGCTGATTTGTTGACCATTGTACTCATTGGAGCGATTCTATTGTTTTATTATAACAGGACGACTGACCCTCGTGAGGCGATTGATCGAATCGTGAGAGGTTTCTTCCTTTACTGTCTTCTTTCATAGCGTTTTTTATGTTAATGGTCTCATAATGGTGGTTCTTCCCGTATGATCAATTGTACATGAATATACAACACCCGATTAAACTAATTCATTATCTTGTGACTCATCATTGTTGATAGCTGTAGTCTAAGACAGAGAACCACTATAAAAACGGTATTGCTACGACAACTTTCCCGATATTTGTGACATTCATGAAACCAAGGGCCCCATATTTTGATATTTGTGTACTCAATGGATTTGTAAGATCAACATCTGAGACTCACAAGTGAATCGGTGAATCCCTTTTGCAGGAGTTAAATCAAAACTATACGTAGGCATGATGGAAGGTCCAAATGGAGATCCACATTTCTTTGTTAATGTTGCTGATATCCATTTGTAAGTGGAAAATAACCATTTGAGACGTGAATTTCAATGGATGATTTGACAAAGTTTTTCTTTTACATCTGCAAAACTGCTAAGGCAGGCTATTTTGCTGCTATGTATAAGAGATTCAGCAACTTATGTTATGTTTTTGGAGCTCTAAGAGCCTTTTGGGGACATAATAATCGAGACCTGCGAATAAAGGTGAGCTTTAACATAGGTTTTTTTTGGAAGGGAGGTGTATCCTTAGTTCCTTTCAGGTTGTTTTGTTCATTCTATTTATGCACCTCTGCAATTTGATAATGCATATAATAGTTAAAGGGGGAGAATGGAGAACCATTCATAAAGTCACTGCCCTATGCATAGGAAATGCTAGGTACTTTGGCGGTGGTATGAAGATAACTCCAACAGCTCATCCTTTCAGTGGTGACCTTGAGGTGCCTAGGACAGTCAAATTTGTTTTTTAATTTTGAGTAAATTTGAAGGCACTGTAGCTTTTGGTAATTTGTATGACGTTTTACAGGATGTTATTCTACAAGATTTCAAATGGTATGACTTTCTTCTTAAGCTACATAGGCTGTATGGAGGCACAATTCTATCAGTGAATGGCGTGTCATCAATAAGGTAAAAACAACCTTCAGTCTTATTGTTAAGGCTCTTTCATTCGAGGATGGAAGCATAAGTAGAAAGCTGCATAAATTGATTCTGTGGACTTGAATGATGTGACTTTTGTAAAAGTTTTGCCTGCATGGAAGACACAAAGAGATGCTGCAGAAAGCATAATGCTTTTTGGGCTCCCAAGGAAGGTAGTGGCACCGTATTCTTGAACTGGCTAGGCTACAACAGGGAGTACAGCATTACCCTTTCCTCTATAGGAGGAGGTAAGCTAGAGAGTGCTAGAGACAGGAGAGAGAGAGAGAGAGTCCGTGTGTAAAATAAGTGGATCCCTCTTTCTCATATCCCTTTTAGGGGTTTATATATATGAATGGGTAGGATGAGAAATTTTCATCATACCTTTTGATAATTACAAAAGGTGAGAATATATTGGTATATTTTTATAAAAGGTGAGAGTACATTGGTACATTCCTCTATATATTGGGCCTATTACATATTAGGCCAATTATAAAGCTTAAATCATGGGGGTTAGGCTACCCCTACAACAGCCGGAACCCAGCCGGGATGTCTACGACCACGCTGTACGTCATCGAGAGTCAGCCAAAGTTCATACGACGGCTTTGACCGTGGTCGGAAGTTAGCGGTACTCCATACGACCACTTTGCCAGCGACCGGAACCAGTAAAACCTTTTCTTAGTCCTCTTGGCCGTGGTCGTAGTCTATCGGGAGGCGGTTCGACCACAGTAAAGCTGGTACGACTACGATGGTCGTGGTCGAAATCGGGTAGAAGAATTGAACGAGTGGTCGGAAGGTTTTACGATCACGATGGTCATGGTCGAAAGCCATGTGCACTGTTTACGACCACTTTGGGTGAGGTCGAAGGTCACCCGAAAGGCTTACGACCACGTTGGCCGAGGTTCGTAGTCGGAAGGCTTACGACCACGTTGGCCGTAGTCTGCAGTCGGAAGTCGGCGCTCGAGCTTGCGACTTCGTTGTGAGGTGGTCGTATGCGGTCGGCTGCGCCCGAGAAGACTTGAACGTAGTCGTAGATATCTGGTAAGTGGTCGTGTGACCCGTAGGATCGATCGTTTGGTCTGGGAGTCGGTCGTACGGTCTTCTGGGTGGTCGTAGCATGTGGGAGCTGGTCGTATGGCTTGTGCACACATTGTTATATGAGACGGTCGTAGCTTAAATCACGCGATAAACGGTCGTAGCTTCTGTTAACCGGTCGTATGGTCTCGCGAAGCGGTCGCAAGACCTGGGAATCGGTCGTAGGCTTTTGAGCATTGCGTGTTGGGTGGTTCCGACCGGTCACGTATTTATGTGACATTCATTATGCGACAAAACTATTTGGTTATACAATATATGAGACTTGAATCTTAATGAATCTGATTGTTCGTTTTATTTTTTACATATTTTATCTTGTTTTGTATTTTACCGTAGCGTTAGCACGGGCACACTACTAGTTATGAAGAAACAGATTTTGAAAGCAATAGCACCACCCAAGCCTTTGACGAGTATGGCAGACTCTTTAGGTTATACAGCTGGTAGAGTGTAATAACCTGGTCCTTCAGTCCCGAGAACACCTGTAGAAAGACTAAGCCTTTTGTTTTATTTAGACTTCAGCCCAAAAGCTTGCAGACCTCCTTAAAAGTTGACAAGTAATAGCAAACGGATCCTCCTCCAAGAAATTGCCACCTAGCAGCAGGGGTGGACCCACAGGGTATGCCGGGTGGGCCACGGCATACCCTGGCCTAGCCGAACGGCACCAGTCAATCCAGTCCTGACGGTTCACCTGCCGCACGCGCCGCCTCGATCCTCAGCGTACGGCCGCTTATTCGCCTTCCAGTGATCCAGTCGTTCGCGTGTCACCTGCGTGCCGGCTGCCTGCCGCCTGCGACGTAGCTGTCGAACCTCACCAGCGAGGCCGGCTGCCTGCCGCCTGCGACCTGCGTGCCGGCTGCCTGCCACCTGCATGCCGGCTGTTTGCCTGTCTCTGGCTCTCTGCCTCACGTTTGCGACACGGTGGGCGAGCGACAAGTCCAACCGAAGGAAAGTCAGAGTGAAAAGGGTGTGATCTCCGTGTTTGTCGTGGGTGACAATTAGGCTTCTCCTTCTATGTTACTTTTTTTATTTAATTAGAGATTAAAAATTGATTTTAGAGAGAGATAACAAGTGCTCCTCAGAAAAAATTGATAAGTAGATCGGTTTGGACAGGCTCGAATCCTCGATCGTACGCGAAGCCATTGTTTTTTTTGGAATTATTCAGTTATGAAAAGAAGCGGAGACATTGCATCTCTTTTTCAGAAACATGCAGCCAAGAAGGCAGCGGCTGCTGCTTCAAATCCTGCCCCATCTCCGGTTGAAACTGTGGCGGAAAAGCAAACTCAAGAGCAAGAGAGAGTAACTGATGAAATTGTGAATCCTACACCCCCGCCCGCCACCGCCGCCAGTTTATGACATCAATCGCCTTCCACATGATCCAGGTGAAAGGCAGCCCATTGAAGGTTATTCTGTTAATGATTAAGATGCAATTCGAAGAGCATATATTATTAAAGGTCCATTCCAACCTTATACACATGATTTTCCAAAAAGAAAGATTGGAGATAGAGATCGTCAATTCAATTTTGTATGGTTTCATAAACATGAGTGGCTTGAATATAGTATCAAGGAGGATTCTGTGTTTTGCTTTATATGCTACTTGTTTAAGAAGGGTACCGGGTCAGATAAATTTATCTATTGGTGGCTGGAGAAATTGGAATATAGGAGAGAAAGCACTTCTCAAACATCTGGGTTCTAAGGCACATAATGCAGCTCAAGAGAGATACATTGGCTTTAAGAATCCAAGGTAACAATTGATTATCACATTGAGAAGTAGACTGATGAGGATCTTCGTCTTTACAAGAAAAGGTTGACTTATTGACTTAGATGTATCAAGTTTCTTTTGCATCAAGGATTGACATTCCGTGGACATGATGAAAGTAAAAAGTCTAGCAACAGAGGGAACTTCCTTCAACTTTTGAAGTTTCTTGCAGGAAACAGTGAAGAAGTGAGCTAGTATGTTTTGAACAATGCCCCAGGTAATTGCACCTTAACTAGCCCAAAGATACAAAAGCAAATTATTCACTGTTGTGCCATAGAAACTAGAAAGAAAATAATTGAAGAACTTGGTGATGAGCCCTATGCAATTTTAGCTGATGAGTCTAGTGACATATCACATAAGAGCTCATCACCAGGGCTTATCACCAAGTTCTTCAATTATTTTCTTTCTAGTTTCTATGGCACAACAGTAAATAATTTGCTTTTATATCTTTGGGCTAGTTAAGGTGCAATTACCTGGGGCATTGTTCAAAACATACTTGCTCACTTTTTCACTGTTTCCTGCAAGAAACTTCAAAAGTTCAAGGAAGTTCTAGACTCTTCACTTTCATCATGTTCACGGAATGTCAATTCTTCATGCAAAAGAAACTTGATACATCAAAGTGAATAAGTCAACCTTTTCTTGTAAAGACGAAGATCCTCATCAGTCCACTTCTCAATGTGATAATCAATTGCTACCTTGGAATTCTTAAAGCCAATGTATCTCTCTTAAGCTACATTATGTGCCTTAGAACCCAGATATTTGAGAAGTGCTTTCTCTCCTATATTCCAATTTCTCTAGCCACCAACAGATAAATTTATCTGACCTGGTACCCTTCTTAAACAAGTAGCAAATAAAGCAAAACACAGAATCCTTCTTGATACTATATTCAAGCCACTCCTCATGTTTATGAAACCATACAAAATTGAATTGACGATCTTTATCTCCAATCTTTCTTTTTGAAAAATCATGTGTATAAGGTTAGAATGGACCTTTAATAATATATGCTCTTCAAAATGCATCTTGATCATTAATAGAATAACTTTCAATGGGCTACCTTTCACCTAGATCATAAACCGGCGGCGGTGGCGGGGGCAGGGGCATAGGATTCACAATTTCATCAGTTACTCTCTCTTGCTCTTGAGTTTGCTTTTCCGCCACAGTTTCAATCGGAGATGTGGCAGGATTTGAAGCAACAACCGCCGCCTTCTTGGCTGCATGTTTCTGAAAAGGGGATGCAATGTCTCCACTTCTCTTCATCTCTTCATAACTAAACAATTCCAAAAAAACAATGGCTCCGCGTACGATCGAGGATTCGAGCCTATCCAAACCGATCTACTTATCAATTTTTTCTAATGAGCACTTGTTATCTCTGTCTAAAATCAATTTTTAATCTCTAATTAAATAAAAAAAGCAACATAGAAGGAGAAGCCTGATTGTTACCCACGACAAACACGGAGATCACACCCTCTTCCCTCTGACTTTCCTTCGACTGGACTTGTCGCTCGCCCACCGTGTCGCAGACGTGAGGCAGAGAGCCAGAGACAAGCAGACAGCCGGCACGCAGGTCGCAGGCAGCAGGCAGCCGGCACGCAGGTGACACGCGAACGACTGGATCACTGGAAGGCAAATAAGCGGTCGTACGCTGAGAATCGAGGCGGCGCGTGCGTCAGGCGAACCGTCAAGACTGGATTGATTGGCGCCGTTCGGCTGGGCCAGGGTATGCCAGGTGGGCCCCGGCATACCCTGTGGATCCGCCCCTGTGTGTCGCAGGCCTCCTCTCTAGAGTGCGCAGTACGCGGCCGCACAAGATAGCGCCTGCGCTCCGTCCTCCGCATGTGGCAGGAACGCTCGCGAAATCCTCATCGTCGGCGTCGTCACAAGCAGACCTCGTCGTTGTCCCCTTTTACGTTCACTGGTGGTTCATATAAGTTATGTTTAGTTCACGAAAGTTGCAGATAATGTGTTTGGCAAAACGCCTCTTTGATCTGATGGTTTTGTTTTGTGTTTGTTTCATACGATGCTTGTCGGTTGAGCGCTTCTTTAAGTAGATGGTGCCACTCTCATTCTCTTCTACCTGGTTTCATGTGCAATTGTCATTTGGCCACTAACACGGATTATGATCTCTCACACCCCATCACGATTGATTAGATCAACTGTAACAGAAATCATCACTTTACTGAGTAGCACTAGGATCAACTAAGAAAATAGTGGCATACATAACTAGCAACTTCCACCATTTAGTACATGGTGTCTTATCCATATGGCATCTACAGTGTTTTCTTATGTCTAACTACGGTGATTCTACACCGCCCGTCTATTTAATTTAGTCTTTAAACATCCCTTCTGCTGGTCTTTTGGGCTTGCTGCTAGTGACTTTTGGTTTCTACTACAATAATTAGCTTTCAAACGGTGCGTTTTTTCAAGACAAAGTCTACAAGTCGAGCTGTGTGTGTAGGGTTGTAAACGAGCCGAGGTTGAGCGAGCTGTGTGTGTAGGGTTGTAAACGAACCGAGGTTGAGCGAGCTTGGCCTTCCAAGCTCGAGCGAGGTAGGAAATTGAGCCAAGCTCGAGTTGGGGTCTGAGCCTAGAACTAGGCTCAAGCTCAGCTCGTTGAAACTCGATAACAATTAATATAATTTATTATGCACTATTTTCAATAATAATAAATTTTCGAGTTCAAGTTCGACTCTAGTAAACTCGATAACAATCAAAATAATTCGAGCATACACTAATTTTCAACAATAAAAAAAGCTCGAGCTCAACTTCGACTTGAGTAAACTCGGTAAGAGTTAATATGTATCACTATTTAAGCCCGAATCGAGGCTCGCGAACTATTCGAACTTGGCTCGGTGAAGCTTGCGAGCTCAAGTTCGGCTTGTTTAAAGTTCGAGCCAAGCTCGAATCGAGCCTAGAACAAGCCGAACTCGAGTAGCTCGCGAGGTTCGAGCTTTTTTATAGCCTTATGTGTGTGTGTAGAACTACTAACTAGTGCACAGGTATAAATACTCGGGAAAGTTACTGATATTTTGAATGAAGTTATTCCCAAACATTCATCGTGCCATAAAGTTATCATCGATTCTGTATGAAATTACCATCGGTAGTGAGTGAAGTTACTACAGAACGCAAACAATACAGTCGATAATAACTTTCTTCACAGCCGATGGTAACTTTTTGGACAACCGATCATAACTTGTTGGGGCGCAAAATTGCGCACAGAATACACGCGCACATAGAACATCGCTACCCCGTGTGTGTGTATAGGGAGTATATCTAGTGCTAAAGTTCTATTCGGTGCTAATATGCTAATGGCAATCTTGGCCATCAGATCTAGCCCGAAGTGGGTGGAACACCCTTTATCACTTATGCACTTTTCAAAAAACCCCTCACATGGTTGAAATATTTCACAAATTTCATCTCACTTCTCTTATGTCCCTCCCTCTCGCCTTCCTCTTATCGCTCCCTCTTGCCTCCCGGCTGCCGCCCTCCTTGTCACCCCGCCGCTCCCAGCCGTCACACTCCTCCCCCGGGCCATCCCTCTCACACGCTCTCCCACTTGCGCCGCCCGCACCCGACCATCGCCGTGCCAGCCTCTCCGCCACAGCTAATAAGCGAGGCAGCCCGACGAAGAAGTGGTGCCCGTCGCTGGAGATGACCAGATCCTATCGTCGGAGATGAGGACGACACCTAGATCCGACCTCCCTAGCCTCCACACCGCTAGATCTAACCCCGTTGGCGAACGATGCCACCGGATCCGAACTCAACGGCCTCCCCGCCGCCTCCCTCCACACCATCCCAGCAGTGTCGTCGCCTCCTCATGACCTCGCCATTAGACACCTGCGCCACAACCTCACTGCACCACCTTACCTCACCGGCAAGACCCTCCTCTGCTGCTCCCACCCCAAAAATGTGGAACAAGATCCCAAAGTTGCTCCCACATCCGGCTGCTATCGCCGCCTTAGCTCATGCTCGCCCCCAAATAAGGTCGCCAGGCTCGCGCTCTGTCTCGCCGACAAGGCACGCGTCCGTCCCCCCTACGAACTTGTGTGTATTCAAGTTTGATGAGTGTTTTTATCTATCTGTATGCATCAACTAGAATTTTTATGTCTAAAGTGTATGGTATTAGACTTTGCAACTGGGATTTGTTGTATTTGCTTCATTTCAGTGGAGTACCGATCCACTCGTGATTAGGGAGCATTTAGGTCGATTGAGACTAATTATGATTTGATATGCATGCTGTGATAAGATATGATCAAAGTCTAAATTCTTCTTGGCGACCTTTCTTTTGTACTACCAGGAGTACACACTGACACTTCTAATATACCAGTTAAACGATTATTTTATACCTCTTTGTTGTTTTCGGCATATTTAAATATAAATTCTAAGATACTTCAATACGACTTGGTTGAAAATTTTTCATTGGAGCCTTTTATTTTTGCTATATACACTTTTCCAGGTATAAAAAGAGTACATAGACAAATTATACTATAAAAAGTGGATTTTAATAAAATTCCTCATGGAACTCACTTTGGAGTATCTTATAATCATTATAGAGTATGATCAAATAGATAAAGAGATATAACAATACTATTAAAGGGGTATATTAGAAGTGGAAGTACGTACTCCCAAAGGGGGTGTGTGTATAGATATACATATATATACATAGTATCTAAGTATACCGAAGGTGATAAAGAGATATAACATGCTCGTTTAAGTGGTATATTAAAATTTGGAGTATGCACTCCCGGGAGTACGAATATATATATATATATATATATATATATATATATATATATATATATATATATATATATATATATATATATATATATATATATATATATATATATATATATATAGGACGCTGAAATGGGACACCTAGGTGCCCAGACACCTAGGCTCCCTGCCGTTAGATTGCTTTTAGATACGTGCTAGAGCAATGGTATGTATGGTATGTAATATATTAGGCATGCTAAATCAATCATGGAAGGAAAGTCTTAATCATGGATGGAAAGTCTCAAACACACTAGCACGCATCTAAAAGCAATCTAAAGGTAGGGAGACTAGGTGTCCAGACACCTAGGTGCCCCTGTATGAAGCCTCTTTTCTACTCCCGGGTGTAATTACACCCTATGTCGTATCTCACAACATAGGTAGTATCTCCCGTAATGGAGATTATGTACGTGTAGTATACGAGTATTTAAGACCATATATATTATTGAAATGGGGCACCAAGCCTCTCTGTCGTTAGATTGCTTTTAGATGCATGCAAGTGCAATATATCAGGTAAACCTATTAAGATTCATTAATCGAAAATGCATCAATTTAGAAAAGAATCAATCATAGATGGAAAGTATTAATCATGGATGGAAAGTTTTAATAATAGAGCTTGGGCACCATGGTGCCCCTGTTATTTTGCCTGTATATATATATATATATATATATATATATATATATATATATATATATATATATATATATATATATATATATATATATATATATAAATGGGGTACCATAATGTCTAGACAAAGCCTCTCTACCTTTGGATTGCTTTTAGATGCGTGCAAGTGCAATGATATATAATATATCAGGCAAACCCGTTAACATTCATTAATTCAAAAAACATCGATTTGGAAAAGAAGTCATTGATTTAGCATGCTGAATCAATCATAGATAGAAAGTCTTAACTATGGAGCCTGAGCACCATGGTTATACACACAATAACCAACGCGCAGGTGTAAAATACGTGGGAAAGTTACTGTCATTTCTGAATGAAGTTACCATCGGTAGCGAGTGAAGTTATTGCCGACGCTCACAGTACATTGCCGGTGATAACTTTCTTCACAAACGATGATAACTTTTCGCACAACCGGTGGTAACTTGCCGGGGCGCAAAACTGTGAGCACAGAAAGTAATTTTGCAAAGGGATTTCACATAAATTTTGCAAAGAAACCATAAAATTACTCCAAAATTCTTACCAAAATCCTTCATTTCAAACAGAGCCTTACTGTTTTGATTCGGAAAAAGATGATTTCAGTTGGGAGATGTATATAGTGAAAATCGTCATCTTTCAAACATAGCAAACTGAAAATGATTTTCAAAAGCCACTGCAAGTCGGTGCTGGTGGGCTTAACCCCATTGTTGTGGGCCATTTTGTATGGGTTGTGAATTGTCACTGTTGTGTCTCCAGTGCGTTCTAATTCAATATAGCACAGAGTGATTAATCCACCATCCACAGTAGTATGAAGAGTCATAGGGGTATTGGCAATAGAGCCTTTATCCCAGTATTCAAGTAGGCGCTAAGCGAGCGGTAAGATGAGACCTAGCACTTAGGGAGTCTAGGCAGCCGAATTAAAAATAAAGTGTATCAATTTCTGACCTATTTTCTTATTTGGTTCATGCCTTCCTTTCTAGTCTATTTAGTCCTTGGGCCTATTTATGCATTAACCGGCCCATGGCCCATTTACCACCTCCTCCTTATCTCTTCTCTCTCTCTCTCCATTCTCACGGTCTTACCGCGCACACACATCCTTCTCTCTCTCCCGCCGTTCTCACCGCACGGCCACACGCCACACACACATCCCCTCTAATATCTCTCCTCTCATCCTCATTACCACACCAAGTTGTCACCGCCTAATCCGCCGCTATGGACAGCAGATCTCAACGTCGAGCACCGCCAATCGACGGGAGATGAGGGTGGAGGGGAGGCGGTAGTAGTACTACACAGTGTTGGGGACGATGTAGCGATGGAAGCGGGAGTGGAAGATCCAGCGGAAGGTAGCTTATTTCTGTGACGGTGGCGACTAATTCCACCGGCGGGGAGCTAGAGGAGGCAGCAGAGGCAGAGATCCCTCCCATGCGCCCATGTGGAAACCCTATCTCCTGTGCGGCGCATCGACTGGGTGGCAACTGATAAGCATAATCCACTTAATCCCCCTCCAGTTGCCGCCTTACCCCGCTAGTCGCCCGTCTCACCCACCTAGTCACCCGCTCCGCCGCCGCATCCACCTAGGAAGCCGCCTCACCGAGACCGCCCAAGGCGCCTTTGACCCGCCTTGGACCGCATAGACAGCTCACCGCCTAGGCACCCGACCTAGGACCAAAGCGCGGCGTCAGAGTGCTGCCCAGCGCCTAGACGACTGCCCAGACCGTCTTCTTGAACGCTGCTTTATCCAAACAACAAACTGATCCAGCAGCAAATCAACGCGTTTCAATTAGAATGGTTTCTGGTGCAAAGGATGGGGTAAACTCAAAATTGTTTCCCTTTCTTGAGTAAATAACTAAACAGTACACCCAAGCCACTCGACATAGTCGTGCTCCTCAATTGCCCTGTCCTCCGCAGCCACCGATGAGAGGTGATGGCACCGGCATTGGCACTAGAGGAAGCACCAAGCCCTAAACATGACCCATCACACGAATCAATTCGACTATTCGTCCCAACACAACACAGCTACATACATCCCATGCACAGCAAGGTGTCATGCCACTAGTCGTAGTCGGTACTGCGGACGGAGCAACCACAGCACCAACAGCACAGCTGTTTATCTAGTTATATCTCAGAGACCAGAGCAGCATTAGGCAATTCATGCAATATAATAAGTGCTACTTACGGGTTACGGGTCATCATCATATGGAGCGCAGGCATCCGGCTGTGATGGAACAACCAGGATTGGCTTTCCGTTCTTCTTGAATTCAAAGACTGCAGGAAATATAGCACTTGATAAATGCACGTTTCCCATCAGGTCCAGTCGCACCAAGTTACCTATAACAAGGAAACGCCCATTGGTTATAGACTTATGTATTTGGTCCATGCCCATTCGGATCTACCTTGAATATAATTATCTTTTCTTACATGTTGTTTGCTTCAACACACTAGAAATGACTTCCAAAGATTCAGGGGGTAAAAGGTTAGATCCCGCATTGACTGAGACAAGGCTTGGCGCTTGCAATATCAGTCTGGAAACGAAGTGTGCTGTTCTGATCCCACCACGGTTCTTACTGCAAAATAAATATAAAGTGGGTAAGGCAAAGGGCACTACAAACATGCATCATTGTCACACCGGCAATGCTTATTGCTACCTGATGTTGATATGGGAAAGAGACACTTTCTGTGGCAATGCTTCCTCGAGTATTTGGAAGCCTAGTGGCCCTAGGCCAATATCTTCAACATTTAACTCCCTTACACATGAACCCAAGAATTTCGCCAATGCAGCTGCCACGGAACTGCAAATGCATCTCAGTTGAAATTGTGACCCAAGCAAAAAAAAAAAACAGCGGAAGAGATGCATGGTTAGATACGACTCACCTCCCAAGATGATTTTCTGCTATAGAAAGCATATCGAGTGGTTTCTTAAAGGATGTGAGGCATTCAAGAAGTTTAACCACACCAATACTGGACAAGTCGCAGTTATCTGCTATTAATCTCCGAAGTGAATTCTCCGTTTGAAGAGCCCGTTCAAAGAAAGAAATAAGAAATCTGCAATTTTTATATGCATATACTGAGTGCTTACTGACTCAAACAAAAAATATTTACACAAAAAAAAATCTCTTGTATCACAGATATGAAGAACTAATATGCACTCACGATTGATGCATCTCCATAGGAAACTGAAGACAAACAGGTAGCATAATTCTACTATCTACAATGAGTAGCTTACATCTGGCTGTGTAATGCTCATGACTACCTGATACCTTCGTCCGTGATTGGATTGCCACTTATATCTAAACTTCTCAAATTAGGCATCTTTGCTAGAATATTGCACAGGTCCTCAACGTCGCCCTTCTGTAAATCGTTCCCCCTGATATTACAAGGATTAAGGAGTGTTTAAACACACAATTAGGCCATGACAACTTCAGAAAACAAGCAGTAACACAGGTTTCTAAAATATGGCGCGGGATGAAAAGGAAAAAAGTAATACCTTAGGTTAAGAATAGTCAAGGAGTTCAAAGACGTATTTGATTCCAATGCTGATGAGAAACTTTTAGAACTTTTGTCTACAGAAGAAAGCCAACCTGCGATCTATAAGAGATGCATTATTTCCAGACCGCACAAAAGAAATAAAGGGGAAAAAATGGTTCTCATGTCAACTCACATTGTTTTCAGATATCTCAAGAGTTTGTAAACCACATGAAGAATCAAGGAGAGCATGAATAATCAATTTAGCAAATGATGGCTGCAGCTTAGCATCGTTAAGTGACAGCAACTGCAGTGACCTGAACAATGGGAAGGATAAAGCACAGTTTTTGATATTTCACATACAAATGAACTGGATTGATGTATTCATGTCAATGCATATATTCTACAAGATCAATTTATATGTTTTCTCCCTATCTGTTAGATCAGATTATAAAATTATGCCTTGAAAATGGCTGCACAAAATTAACTTGGCATTTGATAAAGGGCCATTTGTATAGGGTTATACAGATGAAGGACCATTGGTATAGAAGAATATGGTTGGATATTTCTGGCTGTTCCCCACCCTCTGTTCAAAAATAAAACAAAGGAAGAATAAAATGGCATCCAACTTACTTTCCATATGACAGAAAATTTAATAGACCAGCAGAAATGGTTAGAGGCTTTCTTTCACAAATACGAGATGATTTAATACTAAGGCGCTTGATCTCATGGCTTTGGGATCCCTGATGGCGTAGACTATTGAAAATTTTGTCCATGACTGCAGGATAAAGCTGGCAGTGGAAAAATTCGAGAGAAAGCAATGTCTTGGCATGGCAGCTCAGAAGCAGGCATACACCATTAACCTGTGAATGGAAATTGAGAAGAAACTTAACACACTGGAACTATTAATCACCTGCTATAAGGTAACTAAATAGAACAAAGCAACATCATAGATATCATGCAGAAAATGATGGTGCCAGCATAAGTGCATAACTTGTCTTCCACCATAAACTTGTTTTGTCTTTCTAATTTTTTGCTTATTTGGGATGCTCAGTTACCTCAAATTTAATATTACCTATCTTTCTTATGGTTAAAGAGATCTATTTTACGGGATGTGCAAAAATGAACTATAGAACATAATGTTTCTTTTAACTGATTTACAGCGAATGGCCATCAGACTCAAAACATTTTGTTTGCTAAAGCTATGGTACGCAAACAGCAAATGCAATAAAATTACCTCAGGATCTGAAATAATTCTTATGAATATCAAATTTTCCAGCGTGCTACGTTGCAACATGCCCTGTAAGATGAAGGATTTCCAGCAGTCAAACTACAATTTACTGATGTTTACAAAAAGGATTCACTGTATCTCCATATGCATAAAAGATACAACATGGAGGATGAATGTATTCTGGAATCTGGGTGCACAATGGTTGCTGTATGGATGAGGGAGAGATGCCCACATGACAAAACAACAGCAGCACAAATGCACAATCGAAAACAACAAACACCCAACATGAACTATAGATATACAAAGACAGTGGAGAAAGAAAGGCCTATGAGGTACTGCATTAGCACTTACACAAATTTCTGCAGTGCAAAGCACATTTTGCAGTCTCAAACATCTGAAAATAAGGGAAAATGTTGGAATAGTAAGAATTATGAAAATCTATCTACTACAAAGCTCTCAAGGATTCAAAAGGCAATCAGTTTCATGTTGTAATTAAACTATCAGAAACATAACAATGCATAACCAAATTATCATCAATCTCACAAAGTCATCAAGGATGTGTGGTGGTTTCTTTAATTGAATAAAAATCATTGGCACCATGAAGTGTTCCATGAAAAGGTTGAAAGAAATGAGATATAAACAATTGGGCATGAACAATAATTGTCCTATGCGGGAACCTCGCATAGCATCCAAGTCTGCTGCAATGATATGATAATCTTGAATACTTGTGAGATATGTCCTCAATGTGGTAAGCAGAACTCATGATTTTAGCTGCGTAAATCATGAAAAAAAGAAGCAGTCAGCCAGCCACATCAACAGTAAGCGAGTATTGCATTGTTAAAGATAATTTCAAATCACTCCTGCTAGTGCTGCTACAACTAAACTACATGCATAACATGAAGCGATTGCTGCCTCCTTCCTTGCAAAAGAGAAGCTGCGCTAGAAACCAAAACAGCTCTTGGCCTCATGTAGGTAAGATAGTTCTGTACTCAAATAACCAAACAATATCAAGCATAACAAATAACGAAGAAGACCTGTTAGAAGGGGTTCTGTATATTCACCTGATATACTTAGCTCACCAATACTCCCACAAAAAGAAGGAAGCAATGCAGCCTCTGCAGCTTCATCCAGGCACCTGTGGAAGGGTAGGAAAAAAAAAAGCAAACGTGGCGAACTCAATCAAGAATGAATTAATTAATGTAAGGCGATCATAAAGTCCAATTGCAATTGTTTGATTACGCACTCTTGCAAATGCTTTTCCCAATACTGTTGCTGCCAATCTACAGTAACCAAGCTATCATGCCCAGCGATATCATCGAGGGGCCAGCGAAGTTTGAACAACGCTTGCCAAGCGGAATTGAAATCTTCACACCTAAGAGATCAACACATATGTTAGGTACTGAAAAAAAATACCTGCTGATTGTCCACTTTAGTCGAATACAAAACTACTAACAGAAAACAACGGATAACATTTTTGCGCGTAAATTGAAACCTTGATCGTTTTACCCCACGTCTGTTGCCGTCGGGCCCTTCAATTCCTACAGTAGTAGTAGCAACAGCACAAGAGCAGCATCTGGCATAGGCAATTAGATATCTAACGTGATTAGATCCTTCCTCTTCGAAAAAGTAAAAAGGTTTTAAGAGAAAAGAACAGGATACTCCACATATAGAACACAAGAATACATCCATGGATGGTGCTGGTACAGATGGACTATGGGGGAACAGAACACCAGGACAGGACTACATCCACGGACGGAGAGAAGGTGAGGTGGAGGGGATGAGAGGGGAGTAGGATACCGAGCATGGGCGGCGTGATGGAGCGATTCGAGGGCGAAGGGCGGGAGACGGGACGCCAGCTGGTGGAGAAGCTCCCAGGGCAGCGCCTCCGCCACCTGCTCCGGCGTCAGGCGGCCATCCTCCTCGGCGAACCGACCAAAATGATCGCCACGCCCAACAGCTCGACCAGCGCCTGCAGCGTCGACGGTGAGATGGGCGGCGACCGCCCCTAGGCACAGCGACAGCAAACCGGCAGGTGGAGCCGCCTCCGCCGCCGCCTTCTTGCCGACGACCGCCATCCTCCGTCCCCTGTCCCCTCTGATTGTTTCCTTCTTTGCACCAGATAGGAGCGTAACCTAAGCTACCCTCCTCTACCAGTTGGGCGGGGCGGCGGCACTGTGCCAGGGCAAACAACCGGAGGACGGCGGCGGCGAGGGTTGTGGCGGTGGTGGGATTGACTATAGGGTGGAGGCGCGGTATTGTTAGTGGGCCGAAACAAGTCGAGGAGAACCCGTATTGTTACTAGGCCGGATCCGCTAGCGAGCTGTAAAACCCCCGGCTGAACTCAGGGCCTGTTCTTTTCCTCCGAAGCTGGCAGCTTTTGGCTTTTGCTACAGTACCTAATTTTCAAACGGATTATTTTTTCAAGACGGGGTCTACAAGTTAAACGATGTACATGTTAAAAGCCCAACATCTATACCATCCAAAATTGCAAGTGAATATCTCTCTCCGTAATCTGTACCGTAAACAGCCAAAATTCAAAAATTTCAGCCAAAAGCCATAAGCCGCAGCCGTTGTCAAACAGGCCCTCAGTAGCCCTGGTTAGAGCTAAATCTGGCCGTTTGGGGGTGGGCCCATATTTGAATTTCAGATTCTAAAATCCACTGGATTTCATCTGCATTTTCATCCCTATTTCATGTATATTTTAAAACTATAGTCAAAGTCTTGCATTGGAGGCTATGAAAAATCATAAACGACTTACACTTGTGGACAGACAGAGTATTTGTTAACCCAAATAGCATCTAGTAGACCGATTGAGATCAGATTTGTAATTTTGTAAGATCCAAACAACATCGAGGAATATCTCCCCCAAACGTTTGGGAGTTCTTTTGGGTTCATTAGAGCCTGAATCAAGGAGGTCTGGCAGCTAGTAATTGCTTATTGGGTATATATGAGTACTTAATTAACAGGTAACATGTGGCAAAAAGGCAGAGAATTAGTTACATCAAACGTGGAATACATGTGTTCTTTTTTACTACAGCTTATGATTTTTGGTCCTAGTGTAATTGCTCATGCAAACGAACAAAATTTTGATAAACCACTTAAAAAGGCTATTCCGATGAGCTGCTTCGAAACAGCGGCGCAGAAACCGTCCTGTTTGTTTGTTTGAGGCTCTAACTTGTGCGGCTAGAACGTTGACACGCGTGCTGAGCGCAACAGAGTCACCTCGCCCTACGGTCCCGAAGATGGGTGTCACTGTTGAATCCCAGATACGGGAGGCCCGAGGCAGAGAGCGGTGGCCCAAGCCGGGACCAGACAAATGAGGCGAAGGGTGGCGACTGGGGCCTAGAAGGGCGAAGGCCGGAAGCTGGAAGACAGAGCCTGGTTTGAGACCCCATGCCCCGAAGGAGGCAGCGGCTGGCAACGCGGTTGCACGCCCAATTGCCCTAGGGTTGGGAGGGAGGAGCCAGGAGTAAGAAGGTGCACTGGCATAATTGCATTGTGTGGATCGTGTTGGCTTAGAATGATAGTCGACGAATGTTGGGCTAGAAGTCTAGGCCTGGGCTGACATCAACGTATGGTCCGATTGGACCAATAAGATTAGATGGATAGCCCTTGAAGTTAATGGGCTGGACCGGGGCTATAGCCTTAGCCCTAGGCCTAAATCCGTCCCTGCGTATAGCCATGATCGCACTAGGCACCCAATTTCCATCGTATGTCTTTAACCCTAAATAGTCTATATAAATTCCATCGGTCACTATCTATATTTACTGTGGTTCATTTTACAGGCAAATCTTTTTCACTTAGCGTATGTAATTGTACTGTACGTGTTTGCAGCTAAATTCCAATGCAGGAGCACGAACACGAACACCTATGTTGTTACTGCAGCGGTTGTGTGATGCATGCATAGTGGTGGTGCTCAGGCAGCTATGATGTCCCACCAGGACAATACTATTGCAGTATTGTTTCATCCTCTTCAGTCACTCTCATGTTATCTGTACTAATAAAAAAAATACCAGTTTAAAATTGAGTTACGGAGGGAGAGCCTAACTGATCGGAGCCATCCTAGCTATCCATCTATCTAATCGAATGGCTAGTGTTACAAGTTGGACCCATGCCCATACAATATGCCCCTAATAAATTCTCAATTTTGACCTAATAAATCCCTCCGTGTAATCCTTCCCTACTATCTGTTGGAAGTGAGGAATTTTTGAAAATTTCCTAATTTGTTTTTTAGTAAAAAAAAAGAGGAGATGCAAGGGCCCTCTTGTCATAGAGGGAGAGAGGTAAGAGAAGAGGGGATAGCCTTATCTTAAGGTGTGGCAGGCTTCTCCCTCTCCTCTAACCGATACAAAGAGACTTATCGATACGTGAGCCATTAGTGAACATACACATTGCAAGTATGGGAATTGCTTCAAAGAAGGAGATGACCATGGACTAGGCTTGGGAAGAGGTGAGGTCGACAGTCAGAGCAAAGGAAGTGCGAAGCTTCATAGAAGGAGGTGGAGGGGCATTTTAGTAAATTGCTTTGTTGTGGCTATAGACCAAACAGAGAGAGAGGGAGAGAGTATGGTAGTGGAGAGTTAGGTGAACAAGTGCTTAGAGTTTCCCCAATGGCCGGTATCGTATATATATACCCACATGGGGAGTGTTTTTACAATAGTACCCTTACATTTGAGTATTCCCTCAGGGGCACTTTTGTCATTATACGTGTCTCATTTTGGGCCTTACAACCTTCTAACAAGCCTGCTGGGCTTAGGTGAGGGCCACCCCTACAACAGGAGCCTCTCATGGTGAAGGGCTTCACGGGCCGAAGCCATGCTGCCGAGCCCTTTGGCCCCCTCCATCCCTGCGGCCTGTGAGCTTCTTTAACGCTTGGTGGAGCCTGTTGCCTGGTGAAGTCATCCTTGCCCTGGGGTCCTCCAGCGGCGGAGTCAAAGTCGGAGTCGAAGTTGGAGTCGGGGGCGGGGCGGGATCAGACACCTTCGGCGGGCCTACTGGCGAAGTGTGGCCACGGCCTGGTTGCCCGAGCCCCCCCCCATCGCAGGTTGCTTGGGCGGCGGAGACAAACCTTGCTCTGTGGTAGTGCGCTTTAATGGTATTGAGACTCGTGCCGACCTCTGAATTGTCAGGAGCAGGGTGCTGCAGCCGTATGCGCTATCCTGGCAGGGGGGATACGTGGCGGTCCGCGATTGGCGTGTCGTGGCCTGCCAGTGGTCGCCAGGCCCTGGTCACGCCCCCAAAGTGGGATGTGTGGCGGGATGCGTCGATCGGTTTGCATTCGCGCCTCTTTGCTGGTGGCGGCTGCGTTCCTCGATCGCAGGAACCGGACCACCAAGCGACTGCCAGTTGCAGTCCCATCGATTGGGATGTCGCCGGTTGACGTTCCGTCGGCTTAGTGGCTCCCCACTGGGCGAGGGCAGGTATAAATGCATCCGTATCACGGCTTGTTGCGTCCCATCCCCGGTTTCTCATCTTGTTTCTGTGCGCGGTAATCTTCTCACGAGTAGGCCTACTTTTGTTCATCTGCGTTTTATGATTGCGTCTACTGACGGTGATATCAGCGAGCGTTGATGAACAAAAGGCGGCCTGGTTGTGAGAACACGTCAAAACTTCTGTGGATCGGCAGCTGCGCACCCCAACTGTGTTGGGCGCAGGGGTTGTACCCCTATTGGCCGGGGCGGGACGTCGCGCGAACTTCGGGGTCGCAATGGCTTCCCGTGACGTTGTGCGAGCTTAGGGCCGCGGACCTGTGGCGGCGTAGCGTAGCGAGGTGTCCCCTCGCAGGGATGGGCCCGCGATCGAAGCCGGGGTCTCGCTACTGAAGCTGAAACTCTGTTGGAGTCGTTGAGGTTGACTGGCCACTACTGCCTTGCTGATCTCGATAGCCACGCCGACACACGTCGGAAAATTGCTGCGCCGTGCGGCCTGTAATTATCCTTTGGGGGAGTAGACACGTGGCGGTGCGCTATTGGCGCGTCGTGCGGTGTCAGGCCTTTGCACGACTGCGATCGTGAGGCGACCATGATGCCTCAGCTTCAATCGTGGGGAGGCGGATGGTTCGCCTCCCGTCATTTACGCTTATCGGCGGTGCTGGAGGTGAAAGGGCTTTAAATACCCCCTACGGCACCACCTCTGCGCCTCCTTCGTATGCTTCTTGGTCCTTCCCATCTCCTGCTCTTCCAGGCCTCTTTGCTGCCACGCTGCCCCCGCCATTTCCCAGGTCCCGGATAGTGATGGCGCGCGGTGAAGAACTCGCCCAGGCGGTTGGTGACATCGCCGTCTCCCGTCGGTCCTCGCCACTCGAGGTGGAGTACACGCTCGAGAAGCGTGGTTCGACGGCGGCAGACAAATGGTGGGTGGCGACGGATAAGATGGAGGGTCCAAGCTCCCGCGTCTTGGGCCCCACACTTGTGAAGGAGGAGACAATCCGCACGCTGCTGCGCGAGGGGAAGCTGTCCAACCGCCGGCAGGTGCAACTGCCTGCCGCCGACGAGACCGAGCCGCGACCAGGGAAGTCGGAAGCGATCGTCTTCGTCGCCTACTTTGAAGCCAGGCTCCGTATCCCGGCCGCCATGATCGTCGGCGACGTTCTGCAGACCTTCGGACTGCAGCTGGCACAGCTGACCCCGAACGCGCTGGCTCACCTTGCTGTATACAGCTGGGCCCTGCGTACAGAGGCTTGCTGGCCCAGTGCGTCGATGTTCGCATTCCTCCACAATGTGCGATGCCAGCCAAAAGAGCGGAAAGACGGAACGTTTTCCAACTTTGGCAGCGTCAACTTCGTCCTGCGGGAAGATCTTCCCCGCCAACTCAACCCGGGCGAAGTGGGAGCCGAACTGGATGAGGCGGTGGTTTTACCACCGCGTGGCGAGCGGTAGCGGCCTTGAATGCTCAGGCGGGCCGATGGCGTTTAACACAACGTCCGGCGTACCAATCGACGCCGAGGACAAGCGAAGGGCGCGAAGGCTCGTGGGAATCACCGCCCGCTTCAACATGCGCGGCTTCACCGAGGAGTTCGTTATGTACGGCGTGGCGCCATTTGCCTATGAGTGGCGCCTCCCGACTGGGAAACTTCGGGACGACAACGTCCGTCCGTGACTTCGCTACCGGCGCCCTCCAGCCCTCGTAAGTCTCGGCCACATCCTGTCTGCCGTTTCTGCCCGTTGTGCCATTTTTAACCTTGAGTCTTGTCGCGTATAGGAATTCGCCTGGAGGACGCGGAGCGCGCGGTGAGCGTGTTCCTTGGGCCGTATACGGCCAGGGAGCACGAGCTGCGCACAGCTGCAACTGCGGAGGTGGAGTTGGGGAAGATAAACCGCATGTGCGAGGCCCTGGGTATTCGCGTGCCGGAGCGTGCCCCTCCATCCCCGAGCCAGCCCCAACACCCGAAGGACGATGCCAAAGGGAAAAAGGTGCCGTCTCACGCCAAGACTCAGGCTTCTGCGCCCGCACCCGGCGTGGTGGCTGCCATCGTTCCCGTCGACGCGGTAGACGATGAGTCCGATTCGGCGAAGTATGCCGATTCGAACCTGGAGACGGGCGCGGATGACGAGGGCGAGGGGTCTCTGGGTGGCGTCGGGGACCGAGAATGCGCCATGGACGATCGGGAGGGGGAAGCTTCGCCGCCCACGGCGGTCGCTGAGATGGGGCTAACATCCACTGGCGACCCCGGGGCGGAGTCCTTATCTGCGGCGCTAGAGGGGCAGGTGCGGGCCGCCGAAGAGGCTCTACTTAGCGTACGGGTAGGCGCAAAGTATAACCTTGCGTGCCTACTGAGGGACAGCGTGGTCGCAAGAGAGGACAGGGATGCAGGCGACACGATTCAACAAAAGCCACTTCTTCGGTATTCGTCGCAAGACGTTTACAAATAGAGTGCAGCAAAAGTAAGTATACAAGCATCCTCGGGCGCTCGCAGCCGCTATTCGGCAGGCTCCTCCTTAACCCGTGTTCGCGCCAAATCCTCGCCCGAAGGACCTCGGGCCGCCCAAAAATCCAACGACTCTTCGGCTCTCCGCCAGTGCCGAAGACACCGTCGGGTCACAAGGTCAGAAACTAGCAGCCGGTCCCTGTCGGGTAGCTGCTCGGGACACAGGCACACGCTGGTCAGAACATGGGGGCAACTTCTACTTTATTTATAAGGAAAGGGCATGTGTATTACAACGCACACCAACACGCGAGAACCCTGGCGTCACACCTGTGGGTTCACGTCGCCCCCTGCGGCCTCGGCACCACCTTCGTCATGCCGCGGGACTTCGTCTAGCCACCGGCCGAGGTTCCCCTCATTGCGCATGGTCCGCCGTAGCTTGACCTTCGCTGCGGCCTCCCCGACGTACTCCCAAATCCTCTCGTGGAAAACCCGCACGACGCGGCAAACGGCGCGCACGGCACCGGACATCACTCCCGCCCCGGCCGGCATCTCCAGTTGAGGGTTGGCTAGCCCGTCGACGTGTTGGCAGCCCCGGAGCCGCAGGAGCGCGCACAGCAAGCACGACGTCACATAAGAGCAATGGTTGCCAAACGACGTCGCAGCGTTGCGTGCAAGGTTGGCTGCATCCCCGATCCGCCGAAGCGTTCGCGACAGCTCCTCGGGCCCGAAGGCACGGGGCAGCACTTTGGCGATAAGGTCTTCAAGGGTGCCTTCCAGGGCCAACATGGCATCCCACGCAACCACCGAGGCATCGCCCAGAGTCCGGTCCCGCTCCGCAAGAGACGCGACGAGTTGGCCCTTCTACTTCTCCAGAGCAGTGATCTGCTGGAGCAGGCCATTCCGCTCCTCCGCAGCCTCTTCTCCCATCGCCTCTATGGCTGACAGCCGCGCCGCTGCCACGAGTGCTTCGGCGTGCGACATCGCCTCCGCGCACTCTGCTTCTAAGCGGTGGATGCGGTCGTCCTTGGCGGAGTGCGTCCCCTCGGCTGCGCGCAGAGCCTCTTTGGCGGCCCGCACCTGCTCCTCTAGCGCCCCCCGCTCGGCACCTTCGCGCCCTTCGCTTGTCCTCGGCGTCGATTGGTACACCGGGTGTGGTGTTAAACGCCATCGGCCCGCCCGAGCATTCAAGGCCGCTACCGCTCGCCACGCGGTGGTAAAACCACCGCCTCATCCAGTTTGGCTCCCACTTCGCCCGGGTTGAGTTGGCGGGGAAGATCTTCCTGCACGACGACCGCAGGATGAAGTTGACGCTACCGAAGTTGGAAAACGTCCCGTCTTTCCGCTCTTTTGGCTGGCATCGCGCATTGTGGAGGAATGCGAACATCGACACGCTGGGCCAGCAAGCCTCAGTACACAGGGCCCAGCTGTATACAGCAAGGTGAGCCAGCGCGTTCGGGGTCAACTGTGCCAACTCCAGTCCGAAGGTCCGCAGAATGTCGCTGACGATCATGGCGACCGGGATATGGAGCCCGGCTTCAAAGTAGGCGACGAAGACAATCGCTTCGGACTTCCCTGGCCGCGGCTCGGTCTCGTCGGCGGCAGGCAGTTGCACCTCCCGGCGGTCGGACAGCTTCCCCTCGCGTAGCAGCGGCGGATTGTCTCCTCCGTCACAAGAGTGGGGCGCAAGACGCGGGAGCTCGGACCCTCCATCTTATCCGTCGCCACCCACCATTTGTCTGTCGCCGTCGAACCACGCTTCTCGAGCGTGTACTCCACCTCGAGCGGCGAGGACCTGCGGGAGACGACGATGTCACCAACCGCCTGGGCGAGTTCTTCACCGCGCACCATCGCTATCTGGGACCTGGGAAACGGCCAGAGTTAAGCATGAGACAGCGAAGATGGCTGGAATTGATCAAAGATTATGATGTGGATCTCCAATATCACCCAGGCAAAGCAAATGTAGTGGCCGATGCCCTTAGCCGAAAGGCTCGTCCAAGCAAAATCAGTGTGACAGAGTATCCACCAGAGTTAAAAAGAGATATGCTACAACTGAATTTGGTGATCACTGAACAAGGCAGTATGGCAGCGTTAGAACTCCAACCATTACTAACAGATCAGATTAAAGCAACACAGGATGAAGATGAAGAGATTCAAAGACTGAAAAAGGAGATTCAAGAAGAAGAATCAACAGAGTATGCGATAGACAAACATGGAATCCTTACTTTCCGTGGTCGCTATTGTATACCCGACAAGAAAGAGTTGAGAGAGAGTTGATCCTGTCCGAAGCACACTCTCCTCAATTCTCAATTCACCCAGGAGACACCAAAATGTACCAAGATTTGAAGAAGAAGTATTGGTGGAATCAGATGAAGAGAGAAGTAGCAGAATACGTGGCTAAATGTGATGCTTGCCAACAGATCAAAATAGACCATAAAAAACCCTCGGGATTGTTGCAGCCTTTGCCGATCCCCGAGTGGGAATAGGATAGCCTTGAAATGGACTTCATTACTGGACTTTCTAAGAATCGTGAGAGATATGATGCTATCTGGGTCATTATCGATAGATTGACCAAGGTGGCTCATTTCCTCCCGATCAAGCAGACCTATGGGAAAGACAAGCTTGCCGAGTTGTATTTGACGAGGATTGTGACACTGCATAGAGTCCCAAAGAAAATTGTCTCAGATAGAGGAGCACAGTTCACGTCTAAGTTCTGGGAGAAATTACATGAAGCTATGGGCACTGCTTTGAACTTCAGTTCAGCATATCACCCTCAGATAGATGGGCAGACAGAGAGAACAAACCAGATCTTGAAAGATATGCTAAGAGCTTGTGCTATTGTGTATGGAGCAGCGTGGAATACTTGCCTCCCGTTTGCTCAGTACTCATACAACAATAGTTATCAAACTAGTATTCAAATGGCCCCATTTGAAGCACTTTATGGCAGAAAATGCAGGACCCCACTGAATTGGACAAAAACAGGAGAATGACAACTCATTGGTCCCTAAATTGCTCAAGATGTAGAAGCACATGTCAGAATTATCAGAGATGGAATCAAGATTGCCCAAGGCCGACAGAAGAACTACGCAGATAACCGCAGAAAGGATTTAAGCTTCGAAGTTGGAGACTTCGTATACATCAAAGTTACCCCGTTCAAGGTAGTCCAGAGGTTTCAAGTTAAAGGCAAACTAGCACTAAGATATGTGGGACCGTTTCAAATTATCGGAAGAGTTGGGAAAGTAGCTTATCAAGTGCAGCTTCAGCCCAACTTATCCAGAATCCACAACGTGTTCCACATATCCCAGCTTCGGAAATGTCTATGTCAGCCTACAGACGAAGTGTCATTGTCAGATATTGAATTGCAAGATGACTGCACATATGCTGAAGAACCACTACAAATACTTGAGACGACAGAAAGGCAGCTCAGAAACAAGAATGTCAGGTGTTGCCGAGTGCAGTGGAAGAATCATACAGCGGATGAGTCTACTTAGGAAAAAGAATCAGATTTGCAGCGAGATTTTCCCAACTTACTCCCTGGACCAAGTTAATCTCGGGGTCGAGATTCTTTTAAGGGGGGTAGGTTGAAAAGCCCCAAAAAAAATTTCAAACCAAAAATTTTCATTGTTTTTGTTGAGTTTTGGGTGATTTTCTGGAAACTTTCCCTTTTTGGAAATTTTCCCCGGAATGCGCTTTCCTTTTTCGGCCGTTCCGCTTTCCCCTCTTCGTTGGCGCCCCGCCTCCCTTCCTGCTTCCTTCTCTCTCGCGCGCCCCGCGCCCGCGCCACCCGTTGGCGCTGCCTCCCCTTCCGCCTCTCCCCTCGCACCGGCGCCTTCCCCGTCCTCCCTCTCCCGCTGGCGCCGCGCCCGCTCCCCGCCTTCTCCCCGCGCACGCGCAGAGCGCTGCGCGCTGCGCCGTGCCGTGCCAGTCTCCGCGCCGCCCTGGCTCCGCCCGCGCCGTCCCGACCGCCCCGGTCCGAAGCCGTGGACATCCTCGCGCCACGTCGCCCGCCTCCGCTCCGGCCCCGCCTGGCAGTCGCTGTGCCTCCCTCTCCCGCGCGCAGACGCGCCTTTGCCCTTGCCGCAGCTCCACCTGCTCCCGTCGCTCACGTTAACATCCGGCAGTGCTCTGTCACGCCCATCTCGCAGAGGCGACGCGCCACCAACTCCCCTATCCTCCTGTCAACCCCGGAGCCACGCCCGTTCCTTCTCCCCGAAGGTTTCCTCTTCCTCCGCTCGGGTATAAAAACCCCTTTCCTTGTCCCGCTCGCTCCTTTGCTTCCCGAGCTCCTCCACTGCCCTCAATCGTCTCCCACCACCCCCAAGAACCTCCAAGCGCAGCCGATTGAAATCTCTCCGCCCGGAGCCCCGTCGCCGCTCTCCCCTGCGCCGGCGACCCCGTAAACCCATTCTTCCTCCCTCTCCCTCCATTTCTCGATTGTTTCCGCCCAGAGCTCCTCCACTGCCTCCTAAATATCGTGGTGCACTTGTTTGGCCAGGAGAAACACCGAGGAGTCCCCACTTCGGAGCACCCCCGCCGGCCGAACCAGCTCCCCGTGGCCAGCTCTCCCTGAGACTTCGCAGCTCCCACCTCCACTGCCATTGTGAGCCCTAGACTCCCCTGTCCGTGAAATTGCACCCCTGTTGGACTTTTCGCCGCCGGAGAGCCCCAACCCTCCCCTTCTGCCTCCTGCTCTCCCCATTGGTCCTCCAACCTTCCAACCCTCAAAAATGAGCTCCCCGTGTTGAGTAGCACCCAGTGGAGCTCTCCCCAGCCATCGGAGGCCATCGCCGCGCCGGAGCACAGCAGCTCCGCCGCCTCTGCCCTTCCACGGCGCACGCACGGCTGGAGGAGGAGGACGACCGACGTGGCCCTTCCTCCACCGATCGATCTCCCCGTTGCCGTTTAATATCGTCCGTCCGATCGAGCCGTACCGTTTCGCCCCTCCTTTATTTCGCCGCCGTCCGATCCTCCCCCTTGCCGCATCGTGTCCGCCCGCTCGCTCGCCATCCCGCCCGCTCGCCTCTCCGCGTGTCGTCCATCCGAGCCGCGCGGGCGCTCTCGCTCTGGGCCGATTCCCCCTCGGCCCACTTCTCCCCGCGCGCGCAAAAGCCGTTTGGGCCGCGGCCTCCCGGGCCGTTTCCCTCCCGCGCGCGCGTTTGAACGTCGGGCTGGGCCGCACTGTAGCAGCGGCCGGGCCGATTACTGTTCACAATAATTTCTCCGATTTAATCTTTTCTAAAATCCCAGAAAATCCAAATAAATCCTAGAAAATCACTGAAAATCCCAAAAATTCCCAAATTTCACCACTTTACTCCAAATAATATCCTGGACCCATTTTTGACCTCCACTCCACCAAATTCATCCCAGATAAATTCCTAAAATTCCAATTTGAGGATTTATGCATTTTACTCCTTTTTAATTAGTTTATTTTCCCTCGCTTGATTAGTCTCAAGCTGGACTTATTTATTCTTGTATGTTTGCGCTAGTTTCGAAGTTCCCGGAAGTTCAAGTACAGTCGCAGGACCAAGGTGCTTCTACGTTCGAGCTAGCCGAGATCGTTCAACTTTACGGCAAGTGCCAAATCCTTTGATCATGTTGCAACCCATGTTATTTAATTATGTTATTATGCTATTTGCATTATGCTAATTGTGAAATGTTAGCTTAAAGTAAAATAAAATGTTTAGAATGACTTGTTATGTAGTTAAACCTACCACCGACAAATGCCCTGTTAAATTTGTTGCCATGCCTTTGAAACCCTAGAATTAATTATCTCTTAATCTAGATAATCGTAGGATATTATTATCATGCAAAGTCTTACACTGATAAGGTTGTGGCTGTGGGCCAATAGAATTTGGAAAACCCGACTCTAAGGTAGGGTGGTATGGGACACCGTATCTTAGAGCGGAGAGTGCCGGCGTGCACAAGGTAGGGTAAGGGTTGGGGGAGAGCCGCGAGACGGTCTTTGCCCATCTTTTACCCTAGGGTTGGAGTAGGGTAAGGGTGAGTGGGAAACCGCAAGACGGTCTACGCCCACCGCTTACCTTAGGTTGGGTCGCGGGCCTGATGAGGTCGCGGACCATGTGAAAATATAAGGACTGAAACCCTTACGCTGAGCAAATGTCACAGTGATCGCTCAACCACAGGAGTTGACTTGTCAACACTGGTCTAGTAGCTGCTCAACTCAATTGAAACTCTACAGGATGAGATGTTAGGATGCCGAAGAGTTAGGTATGCCACTGGGTACCTAACAACGGTAGTAGACACTTAAAATGGCTTAGAGAAGTTTGTTTATGTTTGGCCGTGACTGAGTGATGCTACCGGGTAGAGCCTATATAAAGAATTGAGCAGTGAAACGACCTGGCTTTCTTAACTCTGTCGCGGGAGTTAAGAGATCGTGTGGGTAAAGTTGAGCAAACTTTGCAGAGTCAAATAAATGGTATTCGAATACGCCGTGCTCCCGGTTAATGGAGCTGTGTCACTTGGGTGATTCCAGCAGCGAAGCTTAAGTAGTTTTGTACATGTTTTAACTTGATTAGTTGGTTAATTAAGTTTTCGTGAAAAACCCCTGAGATCTTAAGGAGTAGCTTTGGGTCCGTTTTACAAAATGTTTGCAAATAAAACTACATCCACCAAAGTTAATAAACCAAATATACTCCCTTCCTTTGTTAATCCGTGCATGTAGTAAGTTAGAGTCCCTTTGGGACTTGCTGAGCCGGTTGTTTGGCTCACGGCTTGCTTAATCCACTCTTTAGAGGATCAAGACAGAGGTAAAGGTCTCCCCATTGAGGAAGTCCCAGAGGATCGCTTCTTCGACGAGGACCCGTGGCTTTAGGTCTTGGCCGCGCTCAAGCGGATTCTGGAGTTTTTCGTAATGTAAGTATATTTTGGGCTTGCACGCCCCGCTGTCGAAAATTGATGTTAATCCTTATGTGAAATATATGCTGGACTTTTGTTGTAAGCATGCAATGCTATACTCTTGCGCGACACTCCATAACTGTTCATGCGTGAATAGTTGCGGAATGCCGTGTCCGTACGCGCCCCTGGAAACGGGGGCGTTACAACGCGTCCCGCCACGCGTCCCACTTTGGGGGCGTGACCAGGGCCCGGCGACCACTGGCAGGCCACGACATGCCAATCGCGGCCCGCCACGTATCCACCCTGCCAGGATAGCGCGTACGGCTGCAGCAGCCTGCTCCTGACAATTCAGAGGTCGACACGATTCTCACTACCATTAAAGCGCACTACCACAGAGCAAGGTTTGTCTCCGCCGCCCAAGCAACCTGCGATGGGGGGGGGGGGCTCGGGCAACCATGCCGTGGCCACACTTCGCCAGTAGGCCCGCCGAAGGTGTCTGATCCCGCCCCGCCTCGACTCTAACTTCGACTCCGACTTTGACCCCGCCGCTGGAGGACCCCGGGGCAAGGATGACTTCACCAGGCAATAGGCTCCACCAAGCGTTAAAGAGGCTCACAGGCCGCAGGGACGGAGAGGGCCTAAGGGCTCGGCAGCATGGCTTCGGCCCGTGAAGCCCTTCACCATGAGAGGCTCATGTTGTAGGGGTGGCCCCCACCTAAGCCCAGCAAGCCTGTTAGAAGGTTGTAAGGCCCAAAATGGGACACGTATAATGACAAAAGTGCCCCTGAGGGAATACTCAAATGTAAGGGTACTATTGTAAATACACTCCCCATATGGGTATATATATACGATACCGGCTATGGGGGAAACCCTAAGCACTGCTCACCTAACTCTCCACTACTATACTCTCTCTCTGTTTGATCTGTAGCCACAACAGGGTATTTAATTTACGTAGCAGAATGATTTAAATGACAATATATGAATTTAATTGGTCACGTTTACTCTCTCTCCTCGCCTTTTATCCCCCTTCTTCCCCTCTCTACTGCCTTTCTCCGTTCAATCAAGTCTCCCACGGGCGCCTCCTTCTATTGGCTCCTCCCTGGCATCGCCACTCTTGTGCTCTGACTCCTCCCTGCTCAGACCCTGCCCATGGCTGCCCAAACTTCGCCCGGCTCCCCCTGCACCTCCCCTGCCCAGCTCTGGTCACTAGACCGCCAGATCCATGGGTTGTGGTCGGGATTCAGCTTCCTCCTCACTCAGATTCGTTTCCTCTTTTTTCCTTCTGCTATTTCAGTTTCAATGCTAGGGCTTGATTCATTTTCTGATTTTAGTTAATTTTTGCTCAAGCATGGTGAAGGTGGGCTACCTTGGCCAACTATGGGGGGCTCGAGGTCTCCCACACACTGGGGAGTGCGATGGCCATCGGGTGCAGGTAGCTAGTCGATGGTGGTGCATCGTCATTGCCTGTTCTCACCTACGGTCTACCTCCCCCTACTCCTCCCCTTGCTCTATGATGGCTCAGTTCATGCTATTACTATTGTTGGATTGCTCCTCTATGCATGGTTTAGTTCATATAGTGTGATTCCTATGAAGCAATAGCAAAAGTTAGGATGGGTTGCAACTACCTTGCCTGTGGTTGGTCAGTTGGGTTTGGGAAGGAATCGTCGCTTGACTTCATTGGTCATTGTCTTGGCTTGCTGGCCCAGCCTGCCCCACGTCCAACACACGTTGCACATCCGGCCGCTGCCCTCTCCACTGATGGTCGACACGTGTCAACCATCGGTAACCCTCCTCACCCGCATCCCTGCACCTTGGCCGTCAGATCCTTTCGAGCCGCTGATAGGTGGGGCCCACCTGTCAGGCGCTCCATCTTCCTTGTAGACTCTCGCTGCCACCGCCGTCTCCATGATGGACTCCTCGTCGTCCGTGCCACACCCATCTCGGACTCTGTACCCGTGATCACTTCGGACTCTTGGCGTCCATGCTTTAAATAGCGCCGCCTCCTCACATTTTGAGTCATCCCGAGTCGCTCGCCCGTGCGCCATCATCTCTGCAACCATACTGGTGTCTTCTGTTCCGACCACCACGGCCTTCGTCGATGTTGACCTCTTGCCGAAAAGCCTCCGCAGCCGTGCCATTGCGCGCGTCGTCTCCATCGGTAAGCACCACGCCTTGTTCGTGTTCCACCACACCGATGGCCAGTTCACCACTGCCCTTGTCAATCGCCCTCGTTCCAACCACCGCACTGCACAACATCGCTACGCCACCTCAGTTCGCGCACACCACCATTCGGCCACCGCCGACACTTTGTCCCCAGTAACCAATCGCCGTGTGCCACGTGTCAGCAGCCCAGCCATCCGATTCACCCTGTGAACGTCCAATCGAATTGGCACCGACACTTTGATCCGCGGTCGGTATTCATCCACGTGGTCCTCTGGAAGCCGTTGGATCTCAGTGTCGCTTCACACTCTGCACCCAATGACATCATCAGGATGACGTTAGCCCTAGCCGAGTCAGCTGTCCATGCCAGCCGCCACCTCAGCTGTAGCATGAGTGCATGACATGTCCGTCCACAGGTCATGCCACCTCAACAGCCACGTCAACCCTAATGTCGAGTCAACCGCCATATCATCTAAGCCATGCGTGGTGCACTGTTTCATATGCCGAGTGTACCGTAGACCTATTCCATACACTAGGTCCACAACATAGTAGAATTTCTGAATTTTCAATATTTTCTTTAGGTTTAATTTCGAAGAGCCTGTTCTTCTCCGTCTTAGCCCTGATTGACCTGATGTTTTTTCTAAATTCATCTAAAATTGAGATCTACCTTTTGGTTCTTGTTTTGAAGTTTTTGGAGTTTATTTGAAATTTTATTTGATTTTATTTGTGTTCCATTCGTTTTCTCTCCCATTAAATAACGTTTTCGAAGGAGTAGTAGTTCAAGAGTTACTAACTGAGTAAGACCAAGACAAGTCATATCATTTGGTCATGTTAATCAGTAAAAAAGAAAAATCTACACCGTCGATTACGGTGAATCTAGTTTATAACAGTGTAGATATGTTATTAAATTTAGAACTTTAGAAATACAATTTGTATCACATTCCAAAAGGAAAAGGAAAAGGAAAAGGGAATAGTTCAATACGCTTGTAATTACCGTACCATGACCTCGATCCTAATCGCAACTGATAATTCAATTGGAATATACCTATAGCCCCAAATTGCATTCCACGATAAACGTGCACACCTACGCGGGTTGTCGACTTGAAGCCGAGGCTTCGACGCTGGTCGCATCGGCACCGCCATCCTTCTGCTCTTGTCATGCATGGCCGTTTCGCTAGAGATGCGTTATCATCTGTTACTGTCCATTGCCAACAGAGAATAGGACGCGGAACAAAGGACGGTGACGGAACGTATTAATGGAGCTGACGAAGAAGGTGGCCGGGCAGGAGGTTGCAGACCGGCACAGGAGATGAGCAGACCGGTACAGGAGACGACGACGCTGGTTCTCTTTATATTGGTTTTTAACCACTGTTTTTATAGTAAATAATTTTTTTAAGGTATCTATTTTTTAAATGGAGTATCTTTTTAAAATAATGTCTATTAGTCATTGTAATATATACGACAACGACTTTATTTATATCAACTAAATCACACATAAATATGTCTCTCTATAAATTTCTCAATAAATTATTATTATTCATAAGTTAAAGACAAGCTGCTTGGTTAGGCTGAAATAAGCTGATTTATGGCTAAATTACACTGTAACTAATAGTGACTTATTTAACGTAACTAAATTTAAAAAAAATTAAAAATAGAAAAAACAGATTAGCCTATCATAGACAATGCAAATGAATACGAAAAAAGAACTGCAAAAAAGCTTAAAAAACCAGAAAAAGATGAAATTTAAAAATAGTAAAAATAAGCCAGAAGTTCAAGCTGAAATAAATAGGACCAAAAACCTATATGAATCGGACCCTGATCAGCAGCAGATGGCACCCAGCAGCGCGGTGGCTGGGGTTGGCGACCAAAAGGGCAGAGGACATGACTTGGTGCAGCGACAGGGAACATAGAAGCGGCGATGTCAGCGGCCAGGCGAGGTCAGCGGCCAGGAGTGCCGTTGACGAGCAATGATAGAGAAGAAGGCCACGGCAACGAGGAAGCAGAGGTGGCCGCGGTGGTAGTGACGGACTGACGGTGAAGTGATCGCCGCCACGGCAGAGACGCGATTAAGATTAAACCAACGAACATAAAATAAGGTGAGCTAAACATTGAACCCGCTGTACTCGGCAAGAAACGTCCATACTTGGACGTTGATGCAAAAGATAAACTCATTGGAATCCAGGACCTGGACTGTTGAGTCCAAGGACTAGATCAAAAGAATGTAACGTAATCGAAACAAAAAGGCATGGAGGCGGTCTATTCTTTTTGACTGAGACTTGTGGCTTTTAGCTGCGGCTTGTAATTTTTGGACTGTTCGTGCGAGAGATTATAGAGTAACAAAAACTTATGTGTAGTTTTTGCCGATATAAATAAAGTCGGTACAATATGTATTATAATTAACCAGTAGATCCCATCTTAAAAAACACTCCGTTTAAAAGTTAGTTACTATAGAAAAACCAAAAACAGAAACCAAAAGCTAAAAGAGAATAGGGCCCAAAACGGCTCGGGCGCAAAAATACCATTAGTTATTGTCGGATGTTTTAACCTCTTAAAGCTAAAATTTGTTATATAGATTTGATCTTAACTATATTGTTTAAATTAAAAAGCTCATTTGAAAGCTAGCCATCCAATTACGCGGATATCTTACCTAGTTTTCTTTAAAATAAAACTGTTAAAAAGATTAATCACACAGATAAACCCCTTGATTTTTCTTACGAGTATAACCCTCTATCGTCCAATAGAAAGGCGGCGGGCATCCTTGCCCTCTTGTTGGACGATATATCCACGTGGCACAATCAATTGTCTTGATTGATTATTGCGTCAACTCTGTTGCCCTAATGTGTTGCCTTACCCAAGGGCGATTGCATGATAATTTTTTTGTCCGGAATCATCTAATAAAGTAGTAGGACCTGTTTTTTGTAGCTTATTTTAGCATATAACTTATAATTTTCTTCAAACAAACAAAAATGATGTTTCTTCGCTGTCGTTTCAATGTGGCTTATCAAGATATCCTTTTAGAAGCGGCTTATCAGTTTTCAATTTTTTCGTACAAGTGCTCGTATTAGGACTAAAAATCATAAGCAACAGTACAAAAAAACAAACCCACAGTCTCGGGGGCAGGAGATGCAAAGGTACAACCATTCTAAGAGTTATTTTTAATTTTTTCTAGTTATTTGGAGGTTTTTTAGGAGAGGATTACAGACTTACAGGTTACTGATTCTTGGTTTAAAAAAAACTGATTCTTTTCCTTTCCATGTTTCAGTATTTTCAATTTGTCTCGTATAAGTAGTACAAGGCCAAAAGGAATTCTACGGAACCAGCTGCAATTTACTTGAATTCATATGAACAAGTTGTTAGTTTTAAAAATTCTTGTTCATAAAAGGCCCTTTTTGTTGGGTAACATAGTGGAATTTTAATGAAAAAAAGCTTTCCCTCTTCGAACCAAAAGGAATATCGTAGTTTGTTATCATTTTAGAAGAAATTCATCAATCACCCTGGGGCAGGGCGACATGCGACACCGTTGCTCATTGCAGCGTATGTTATTCAGATGGCTACAGTGCCTCACCTGCTTGGTACCGTACCTGTCTCCTTCCCTCTTTTAGATGCCGCTCGATTAGACTGAAATAAATTAATTTATGACTAAAATTATACTATAACTGACTAAAATTATACTGTAACTAATGATAGCTTATTTGGCGTAACTAAATTAAAAAAACTAAAAATAGAAAAAACATGTTAACCCATTACTGACAATACAAACGAATACGGAAAAAAAGAATCGGCAAAAAAAGCTCAAAAAGCCAAAAAAATCAGAAAAAGATAAATTTAGGAATAGTAAAAAATAAGCGAAAACCAAAAAACTTAAGCTGAAATAAGCGAGATCTTAATGGCAAAGCGTTTGCTTTCCTCCGTACGTACATTCAGGATCTGATTGATTTAGCTCGGGGTTAATTGAAGGGTCGTGTCTGTGCACCACACACTTGGGATTTTTATGTTAGGGACAAATCAAATCTCAACCCATTAAATCAAACATTAACAGCCAAAGCACACACATCAAACGGCAAACAAAAACTCATGATACCTTGTGCATATTTCCACACACATATGCGAAAACAATGCTCACTTTGAAAAAAATCAAAGCCAGCAACCGTTTCCGTTTTGATCATATTTATTACTATATATACAGTTATACACTAACTAGGATAGGAAGACGTGTGTTGGAACTTGAGAGCACTGCATGTCTGACAGTGTGTACAAACTACACGGTGACTGCCGGAGTTGAAAGCTCCGGCAATTCGCCTTGGCCGTTCAGCACGATGACCTTCCCCTCCGAATCCACATCAACAATGGCGGAGTCGCCATCCTTGACTTCCCCAGCCAACATCTTCTCCGCGAGGCTGTCCTCCAGCAGCCGCATGATCGCCCTCCGTAGCGGCCGCGCTCCGTAGCTGGGGTTGTAGCCTTCCTCGACGACCCGCTCCTTGAACCTCTCGGTGACCTGAAGGTCGATGTCCTTCGCCTTCAGCCTGTCGAAGACCTCCTTCAGCATGATGTCCGCGATCTCCTTGACTTCCAGCTTGGTGAGCTGCCTGAAGACTATCATCTCGTCGAGACGGTTGAGGAACTCGGGGCGGAAGTACTGCTTCATCTCCTCGATGACCAAGCTCTTGATTCTGCTGTAGCTGCTGTCCTTCTCATCATAGTCGAGATCAAAGCCTATCTTCCTCCCGCCCTTCTCGATGACGCTGCTTCCAACGTTCGATGTCATTATGAGAAGTGTGTTCTTGAAGTCCACAGTTCTTCCTTTGCTGTCAGTCAACCTCCCATCTTCCAAGATCTGGAGCATCATGTTGAAAACATCCGGGTGTGCCTTCTCGATCTCATCGAAAAGCACCACTGTGTATGGCCGGCGTCGAACTGCCTCAGTCAGCTGGCCACCCTCAGTGTATCCAACGTATCCTGGAGGTGAACCGATCAGCTTGGACACAGTGTGCCTCTCCATGAACTCACTCATATCAAGACGGATCATGGCTTCCTCTGAGCCGAAGTAATAGGCTGCAAGAGCTTTTGCAAGTTCTGATTTCCCAACACCAGTGGGACCTGCGAAAATGAAGCTTGCAATAGGCCTGTTAGGGTTCTTGAGGCCCACACGAGCACGGCGGATGGAGCGACTAATTGCTTTCACAGCCTCATCTTGGCCAACGACACGCTTATGCAAAGTCTCTTCCATCTTAAGAAGCTTATCAGATTCATCACTTGAGACTTTCTCCACCGGGATACCAGTCCATGACGATACAATGTGCTGGATATCTGCTTCGTTGACCAGTGGTCCCGTCTCTCCTGATTCAGTCTCTGCTTTGCTCACCTCCTTGCTCTTGTCAATGAGGGCTGTTATCTGGGCCTTCAATTCCATTTCACGATCTCGCAACTCTCCAGCCTAATAGCATAACATTTAAACAGGCACATCTATAAGTTCACATTTCTATCGAAAGAAAATGCAAATTGGCAAGGATTGATGTTCACAGATCATGACAAAAATGAATAAACCAAACAATAGTTTGGACAACAAGTAGAGGAAGGCAAATACAAGGACACTGCTAATATTTTACTTGTAGTGAGAAACACTAAATTTAACTGTCATTTTTATTATCACCTTAAATGACAACTTTATTCTCAAATAAGATAAGTGATGGAATGGACAAGAATACCTAGATTGCCTGAAATTGTATGTCCTCTTCCAATTATGTCAGTTAACTTTTCTTTACAAGTTAGTTATGGCGGATAAAAATCCGATAGGGAGTCCTTAAACAGTTAAAGTTGCTTTACAAACATGAAGAGATGCAAATATCTAGCAGTTCACCCATAGGCAGTCACCTTTTCAAAATCCTGGCTACGGACAGCTTCATTCTTATCTTTTGTGATTTGCTTGAGCTCCTTGTCAAGCTCTCTAGCTTCTTCAGGAACCTGCACGAATGGTTCAATTCAGATATTGTGTATGGCATGCAAAAATTAGCAAACAGCGATGGGCGCATCCAAACAAATGACAGCATATGACCACATTCTCCACCTGGGCATGTCGAAGCCTAACACGTGAACCTGCTTCATCAATCAAGTCGATTGCTTTATCTGGGAGGAAACGATCACTGCAAATAAAACAATCTGTCAGGTGATTAAGGATACAAGATAGCAGTCGAGCTATATTATGAATGAACAGGGTCAGACGAGAAACAGTAGTTTCTCTGAGATATTTTGAAGTCTCACAATACTATCCAATTTACATATTTTAAGTCACAGTTACCTGTTTTAGTATTAGCAAGAACATACATCATGACCTGATTAAGGTGACATTTTTTAGCTAATAGTCCACATACCTGATGTATTGGTAAGACAGCTTAGCAGCTGCAATCAAAGCATCATCAGTGTAGCGAAGTTTATGATGGATCTCATATCTTTCCCGAAGCCCTCTGAGTATTTCTATGGTTTCATCAACTGTTGGCTCTGGCACTCTTACAGGTTGGAAACGCCTTTCTAATGCTGGGTCTTTCTCAACATGCTTCCTGTATTCATCGAGTGTGGTGGCTCCAATACACTGAAATTAAATATAGAAAGTATAAAAAATTTTAGTAAAAGCAAAAGCCTAGAATTTCAGCTTGATGAATGATAGCAGGCACTCAATATATTTAATGAGAAAGAAAGCAGATTGTTAGTAAGCCTCAATTCTCAACATAATAGCATGTAATCTCATCCACATACCTGTAGTTCTCCTCTTGCTAATGCTGGCTTTAATATATTAGCAGCATCAATAGCACCTTCGGCTGCTCCTGCTCCTATGAGGGTGTGAACTTCATCAATGAAAAGTATTATCTCATCACTCTGCTTGATTTCTTCCATCAGCTTTTTTAATCTTTCTTCAAATTCTCCACGGTATTTTGTACCAGCAACAAGAAGTCCCATATCGAGGGTAATGACCTGCGGTAAATGGGTGAGAACATATATTGATCATTTCCTGACAATCTCTTCAAAAGAATCCAGAAACACAACAACAGAAAAGTGACAAGTATGGTATCAATAATGTCCCACATATTTTTTTATTCAACATCTAATTATCTAAAGCAATTAGTCAACTAAAAAAACCGTAACACAGTCACCTTTTTGACAATAATCAATTAACAAGCTGATTGAATGTGTTCCTGCATTATTTATCAAAAGGAAGTTCAAACAAGTACAATGTTACATTCTTCTCTAATTTTGTTTGTTAGTCTGTGGGTCCGCGTAGATATTAAAGGGACAAGAGATACACTTCCAGGAAAATTTCTATTATTCGATTGAATGCAAACTACGGACAGTCATAGTCACATCAATATTGGGCAGGCTCTTCAATCATTAAACTGCGCTCAAAAGGTCATGAGTACGTCTACTAAAAAAAGTTAACAACTAGATGTGCTTACACATAAGCCCAAGCAGAACAGCATAGATATAACAAACACAACAAGGCAGCAACCGGAAACATTACATAAAAACAAAGCCTTATGCCTAAGCAAATATGTTCACACTTAACAGAATCAATTGACAAAGCAAGCATTAGGATTAATATATTCAGCATTGGCAGAACATATATACCAAACATAATTAAAGCAACAAAACATACCTTCTTTCCTTCTATCGTTTCAGGCACATCACCAGTAGAAATACGTTGAGCAAGCCCTTCTGCAATTGCTGTCTTTCCAACACCAGGCTCTCCAATTAAGCATGGATTGTTCTTTGTCCTTCTGCCCAAAATTTGTACAACACGCTCAATCTGTGGCTGCCTTCCAACAACAGGATCTAGCTTTCCCTACAGAGATAATCAGACTTAACAATTAGCCCTGTACTCATGCTTATTATGCCACTGTATGACAAAATATTACCTCCTCTGCTAATTTTGTTAAATTAGTTCCATACTCCTCAAGTGTTGGCATCTTATTACCACTGCTTCCTCCCCCAACTCCAGCACCAACAGCTTCTGTTGTCTCACCAATCATTCGGACAACCTAGAGGTGCATAACATTTGTGATAACAAGCTAAAGAAAATAATAGGACTTGCCTTTTAAAGAGGATAAAACAATTTCAGATATAGTTTACCTGTGTACGAATATTGCTGGGGTCAGCTCCAAGACTCTCAAGTACACGGGCTGCCACACCTTCCCCTTCACGAAGCAGTCCAAGAAGCAAGTGCTCAGATCCAATATAATTGTGTCCTGAAAAGATACGGAAATCAGTTCTGGAAAACAACTAATCTTCTAAGATTTTGTTGAAATATAATGAGAAAACAGATGCACCACACCATGACAAATAGGAGCAAAGTAATACTAAAGTTAAGAGTTAACATCCAATCAATCATCATCTTAGCCACTACACATATTTTAAATGTGTAACACCAAGACACCACAAAAGATGCCAATACAGTGGGAATAGTTTACTTAATGGATAAGAGAATGCCAACATTGGGAGGACTATATATTTGGCGACCAAAACAATGATGCATATAATACATCCATGTATTCCATTCTAACTTCAGATTTTATACTTCTTGTCGATGAAAATAACATACAATGGTATTGTGACAGGTAGAAGTTAAAGGAAAATACAATGTCCTATGACTGCCGCTTCAATCCTTCTAGAAAGCAGCATAATGGACAGGGAGAAAAGTGCGACTTAAAAAGATGACCATAACCAAATATGCATTATCATAGTCATCAATTGCAGCAGGCTCAGTATGGATTACTCAGCCAACAAACAAAGTCATGTGTTGATTGTTGAATACTTTTAAGTTGTAAAAAAAGTAATTGGGTAGCTAAGGAAAATGCATCATTTTTTTGGGTAGCAGAGATGCAATTATCATTCTATTAGGTTTCAATTTGTCTATCAGTAATCTAGGTACAATAGAAACTAAAATTTAAGACCAAATGGATCCAACTGCCAAAAGACCTCTTGATTGACATACCTAGTTGGCGAGCTTCCTCCAATGAAAGCTCCAAAACACGTTTTGCACGTGGTGTGAATGGTATTTCGACAGCAACAAAACCATTGCCCCTCCCAATGATCTTTTCAACTTCCACACGTGCATCCTTGAGATTTATACCCATGGACTTGAGCACCTTTGCAGCAATGCCAGTGCCTTCTCCAATCAAACCCAAGAGAATTTGCTCGGTTCCAACAAAGTTGTGGCCCAGGCGCCTCGCTTCTTCTTGCGCAAGCATTATAACCTTTATAGCTTTCTCGGTGAACCTCTCGAACATTGATCTAGTTACAAAACGAGCATGCCTTCCCCTTCTAGAGGATCTGTAAGATGCAACTGTCGATCTGAAGTTGGATGCAGGCGCGACTGTGAAGCTATGTACTGATCTCAGACCAACAAATGCCGCCATCCTAACAGGGCGGCTCAATGACATTGCCAACACTGAGGGAGGCCTCCTGGTGCCATGAGACCTCCAGCGCTGGCCGCTTAAATGACCTGCAAAAGTCGTCCCAAGAGCAACCGGCTGGAGTAAGGTCCCTGCCATGGTCAGAAGTAGCTTCCCCAAACCTGTGCAAGATTTTAGTTCAGAAATATTTAGAACCCAATCTAGATACTTGATCCACAAAGGGAGTAATCTCAATGCTCAGAGATAAATGCATATCTAAAACAACAGTACAAGTCATCAATCTTTAACATGACGTGCTTCACCATACCTACTTTCACTGAATTATAAATCATCAATAGCTACTTCTCAACAGTTTCCTATTCTTAGAAGGCTGGCATCCTTTGAAGGATCTCTCTCTCTCTCTCTCTCTCTCTCTCTCTCTCTCTCTCTCTCTCTCTCTCTCTCTGGGGGATTAATTTACAGTGACAGATGTGGAGTTGCACAAGGAAATTGCACTGTTGCAAAACTTCCAGCAAGAGGAAAGAACACTTTCATGAGTTCACCCATTTATTTATTCAATTTTTGGTGTGCATCGAACTTGCCGTGGCATCAATTAAAGACGAAGAATTTGTGAGAGATCGACCGTACTACGCCTATCCAGAAACTCGTAATTTCCCAAAAAACAATCTAGGGATCCCAGTACCAAGAACCACACTCCACCAAGAACAGACGACTGCCAATTCCTCCAAGAACACGAAGTCATGATACAAAAATCGAGCTCTTAGCAGAGAAACAAGCAATTACCGGACCCAAGAACGAGGAATTTCAGATAGAGAATCCACGGGGATGGGGTGCTCACCTCCGAGGAGAGAGAGAAGGGTACGTTCTTGTTTGTTTTTCCTCCCAGGAGATAAGGGGAGAGAAAAGGGCTTGTGGCAGTCTCTGGCTCGCTGCCTGGGGTGCGCCCTACGAGCAAGCGAAGAAGAGATTTGCTGTTTCCTTCCTTTTATTTTGGCTGGACTCTGGCTGATTCTTATTCTTATTATTATTCACATATTTTTCTGATCTTTTTATGAATTCTGAGGGCAGGGAAGTTTGATAAGTAACCAATCTTCTTGCCATGCACGGTGGCAGATATTTCTCGGGATGCAGATCTTTTTCCCCTCTCATGAGAACAGAATCTGCAGTCGTTGTTGGTATGCAGGTAAAATGTTGAGGAAAAAAAAGGTGTACTGTTCAACTAATTTGGCCACATCTGCAACTAGCCCGCATATAGCCATGTCTCCAGCGCTAAGAGTAGATACAATAAAACTTAGTTAGCAGCTATAGCAAATATAATATCAACTAAATCTTACGTGGCAGAGAGAGAAAGGAAGAGAGAGAAGGAAGCTGGCTACTAAATTACAGCTAGCTATAGCACGTAAAAATATGCATTTCACTCTCTTACACGTGGGGCTAAATAGTTATTGTAATAGCTACCTTATTGTATGAACTATTTTTTTGAAGGCTATAGATGAAATGGACAAGTGTTATAGCTACTAGTTGGCTATACTATTGTACTTGCTCTAATGAAGATTTGCATGTGCATCATGTATCTGGCAACTATTTAACTTGCCTCGTTTATTCTGGATTAACTTAAAAAAAATAGAATGGATATGTTGGCTTGTTAATTTTGGTTTTTAACTTTTTGGTTTGATCACGACTATGTACTAGCCGATCGTTAATTTGCGGCTTTGTGCGCACCCATAAATAACAAAACGATAAAATCTTAACCCAAACACGTGGATGCGCCGCAACACGCCTATGCATAAATAACTAAACGACAAAACCTTAATCTAAACGCGCGGACGTGCCGCGACGCGCCCACACCACCACAAGGCCCACCAGGCCTTTGACCACACTAGTCTTGACCACGCTGGTTTGTCCACGTTGTGTCAATCACATTTTGTCGACCACGTTGTTTCGACCACATGTTGACCATATTTTTTCAACCATGTTTGTTTGACCACACTATTTTAACCACGTTGGATGACTACGTTGTTTCAACCATAGTTGCTCGACCACATTATTTCGACCACGTTATTCTCTTCGACACCAGTTTGAAGAGGTGTTGTGTAACACACCGAATTGCTTGCGACGTGCACTGAACGACGCGCTCGATCGTGCACGAACGCCTCCCGATGTGTGCTCCTCGATCCAACAACGCTCGAAAGGTGCGTCATGCAGAGCCAACGCACACACGAGTGGAAACAAGAATTTCTGTTTTTGTTTTTGTTTCTTTTCTTTGCATTGCTTATAAAGATATAACTATGTTTTTCTATTTTTCTCATTTTCTGTTAATTGAATAATTGAGAAAAAACTTTGTTGAATCTGTTGGATTTAATTTGGGCTTGGTCCATTTTTAATTCAACAAATAAATCAAATAAATCCTAAGGCCCATATTAAATGCTAAGTGCATGGATTGATGAAGGCATTAAGTGAGCAGTTACCGGAATTAATTCCGTCGGTTTCAAGTAGTAATTGTGCGAGAGTTACTGTCCGTTACTTGCGATTATTCCCCTGTCCCGGTAACGCTTCCTGTCTCTTCATCTTCTCCGCACACGTATAAGCTCGGGCGTCCGACAGTAGCCTCGAGCGAGACACAGAAACCACACCTTCTCCTCTCTGTTGAGCTGCTCCTCCGAGTTTTTCCCCGTCCCAGCTCCTGCGCGCACAGGCGTTTGGGAGAGCAGGCCTCCGAAACCACGTCCAGCTGTGACATCTGCACGGATAGGCGGGCGATCAGGTTTTTGGGGAGTGCTCAGCACGACTGCTCGCTTCTGTACACGACGTGATCGGCTAATTCCCAGCGGCATTCCATTACACGGCAAGTACAACTACTTCCAGAAGGCCGTTCAAGGGACTGCATTGCGTACCTCGTCCTGCACCAACTGAGATCGACTACATCGAATAGCTGCTCATGTCAACTGAGCAGAACGGCGCATCCGGTGCCTCTGGCACTGGCCCCGCCTCTGGGTATAACATTTTGTTCCTGATCTTTACAGTATTGTTCATAGAGTTAGCTACACTGTTTAGTGTTCTAAAAATGAATAGTACTAGCACAACTCTTGTCATGATTTTAATTGGTAATTTCTGGATTAAATTATGTCGTAATTTGCCTAAATTTCTAACAATCCAAAAACCTGATTTTAGGCACTTTTCGGTTAGTGGTTTTGCTGCTGCTCTTAAGCCGAATACATTTGATGGTTCAAATTACAAGCGGTGGCGTGCTAAGATGGTCCTGTGGTTGATGGTTATGAGCGTTTACCACGTCGTGCAGGGGCTTCCTGAACAATTTACTCCAGAGGAGGAGAAAATGTTCAAGGTTGCTGATATGTTACTGCCGTCTAGCAAAGAGATGTGAGAAGCACTTGAGAAAAAGTTCGGTATTTTCGATGCTGGTAGTGAGCTGTACGTCATGGAGCAGCTGTATGACTACAAGATGGTTGATAACCGATCTGTAGTGGAACAGGCTCATGAGATACAGGCACTGGCAAAGGAACTCGAGCATTTTCCATGCGTGTTGCCCGACAAGTTTGTGGCTGGCGGTATTATCGCCAAGTTACCACCTTTTGGAGGGATTTTGCCACTTCTCTAAAACACAAGAGACAGGAGTTCAGCGTCGCTGACCTCATTGGGTCTCTTGATGTTGAGGAGGAGGCGAGGGAAAAAAGACACTCAGGGGAAAGGAGTTGAGTCTTCTAGTGCCAATTTGGTGCAGAAGAAAAACTTCAATGCTTCTCGCAACAAGAAGAAGAAGAATAAGCAAGAGAACAAACCAAAGACTAAGCAAACAACCACGTTTAAGAAGAAGAACAAAGGGAACTGCTTTGTTTGCGGGAGCGAGGATCACTGGGCAAGTGAGTGCCCAGACCTCAAATTTAAGCAGGACAAGAAGTCTGCAAACATGATTGTTAGCGAGACTGATGCAGGAACATCGGGGTATGGTAATTCTTTACCTACTGTTCTTTCAGTCTGTCATTCGCCTGAGTGGTGGATGGATACTGGAGCTAATATTCATGTGTGTGCTGATATTTCTTTGTTTTCTTCTTACCAGGTTGGCGGGACTGGAACCTTGCTGATGGGGAACGGATCGCATGCGCATGTTCTTGGTGCTGGTACGGTCATTCTGGAGCTCACTTCGGGAAAGAACGTGCAGCATGTCCCCTCTATCAAAAAGAATCTAGTTAGCGGCTCTCTACTATGTAGAGATGGTTTTAAATTAGTCTTTGAATCGAATAAATGTGTACTTTCTAAGTATGGGACATTTGTTGGAAAAGGTTATGATTGCGGAGGCTTGTTTCGCTTATCTTTGTCTGATGTATATAATAATGTTGCAAACAATGTTACTAATTCGAATGAATCGAATATTTGGCATTCACGGCTTTGTCATGTTAATATTGGCTGTTTGACGTGGCTAGCAAATCTGAATTTAATCCCAAAATTTACTTTAATCAAAGATTCTAAGTGCCATGTGTGTGTGCAATCTAAGCAACCTCGCAAGCCTCACAAGGCAACAGAGGCGAGGAACTTGGCACCATTAGAACTAGTTCATTCTGATTTGTGCGAGATGAACGGCGAGTTGACTAAAGGTGGCAAAAGATATTTCATGACACTTATAGATGATTGTACTAGATTTTGCTACGTGTACTTGCTAAAATCAAAAGATGAAGCGTTAAATTATTTTAAGATCTATAAAGCTGAAGTAGAAAATCAACTTGAGAGGAAAATTAAACGGTTAAGATCTGATCGCGGTGGAGAGTATTTTTCAAATGAATTTTCTAAATTCTGCATGGAACATGGAATTATTCATGAAAGGACACCGCCATACTCACCACAATCAAATGGGATTGCCGAAAGAAAGAATCGCACTCTAACTGAGTTGGTTAATGCCATGTTAGAGACAGCGGGACTATCTAAGGAATGGTGGGGTGAGGCTATATTGACTGCTTGTCATGTCCTGAATAGAGTTCCTACAAAGAATAAAGAAATTACACCATTCGAGGAATGAGAAAAGAAAAGATTGAATCTCTCCTACTTGCGCACTTGGGGTTGCTTGGCCAAGGTGAATGTGCCAATCAACAAAAAGCACAAACTTGGACCTAAAACTGTTGATTGTGTTTTCCTTGGTTATGCTATACGCAACGTGGGATATAGGTTTTTAATAATAAACTCTGAAGTACTTGACATGCATGTTGGTACTATTATGGAGTCCAGAGATGCTACATTTTTTGAGAATGAATTTCCTATGAAAGAATCACCTAGCACGTCTAGTCATGAACCTATAATACCCCATGAGCAACATATTCGGATAGAACACTTTGAGGAAACCCGTGTGCAAAATCCTGAGGAGGATGACACTGTAGTCGCTCGAAAGAGTAAGAGACAAATGACTGCAAAGTCTTTTGGTGATGACTACATTGTGTACCTTGTGGATAACACTCCAAGAACCATTGAAGAGGCATATTCTTCTCCTGATGCTGACTTTTGGAAGGAAGTAGTACGGAGTGAGATAGATTCTATTATGTCTAATGGAACTTGGGAAGTCGTTGATCATCCTTACGGGTGCAAACCTGTAGGTTGCAAATGGGTGTTCAAGAAAAAGCTTAGGCTTGATAGTACTATTGAAAAGTACAAGGCAAGACTTGTGGCCAAGGGTTACACCCAGAAAGAAGGCGAATATTTCTTTGATACTTATTCACCTGTTGCTCGATTGACCACAATTCGAGTATTGCTTTCCTTGGCAGCTTCTCATGGTCTTCTCGTTCATCAGATGGACGTTAAGACAGCTTTCCTAAATGGGGAGTTAGAGGAGGAGATCTATATGGATCAGCCAGATGGGTTTGTAGCAAATGGTCAAGAAGGCATGGTGTGTAAATTATTGAAGTCTTTGTATGGCCTGAAGCAAGCGCCTAAGCAATGGCATGAGAAGTTCGATAGAACATTAACGTCTGCTGGCTTTGTTGTGAATGAAGCTGATAAATATGTGTACTATCGCTATGGCGGGGGTGAAGGTGTGATCTTGTGTTTGTATGTTGACGACATACTGATCTTTGGAACCAGCCTTAATGTGATTAAGGAGATTAAGGACTTTTTGTCCAATAATTTTGAGATGAAGGATTTGGGAGTAGCTGATGTTATTCTTAATATCAAGCTACTGAGAGAAGGCAATGGTGGGGTGACACTTCTGCAATCCCATTATGTGGAAAAGGTGTTGAGTCGCTTTGGGTATAGTGATTGCAAACCTGCTCCAACGCCTTATGATCCTAGTGTGCTATTAAGGAAAAATCGAAGAATAGCAAGGGATCAATTAAGATACTCCCAAATCATTGGCTCGCTTATGTATCTAGCTAGCGCAACGAGACCTGACATCTCATTTGCTGTGAGCAAACTAAGCCGGTTTGTATCAAATCTGGGAGATGATCACTGGCGTGCTCTTGAGAGAGTGATGCGCTATTTAAAAGGTACTATGAGCTATGAGATTCACTATGCTGGGTATCCAAGGGTACTTGAGGGTTATAGTGATTCCAATTGGATATTTGATGTTGATGAAATTTATGCCACAAGTGGATATGTGTTTACACTTGGAGGTGGCGCTATTTCATGGAAGTCTTGCAAGCAGACCATCTTAACGAGGTCAACAATGGAAGCAGAACTCACAGCATTGGATACCGCCACTGTTGAGGCTAAATGGCTTCGTGAACTCCTTATGGATTTACTGGTGGTTGAAAAACCTATACCGGCTATTTCTATGAACTGTGATAATCAGACAGTGATTGTCAAAGTGAATAGTTCTAAGGACAACATGAAGTCAATAAGGCATATAAAGAGGCGGTTGAAATCTGTCAGGAAATTGAGAAACTCCGGAGTGATAGCGTTGGACTATGTCCATACGTCTAAGAATCTGGCAGATCAATTCACTAAGGGTTTGTCACGTAATGTGATAGACAGTGCATCGAGTGAGATGGGCTTGAGACCCACGTGAAGTCTATCATAGTGGTAACCTGTCCTATGTGATCGGAGATCCCGTGAAGTAGGATGGTGAAACAAGCTAGTGGTAGACTGTGAGGAGAGACCCTTAACAAGGTCCATGTCGTATGAGATGTACTTCTCTCCTATCCTGTAAGGCAGGTTGGTTTATACCTTAATGTGATCCGAGTGGCTTGTTGAAGCAGAGATGTCCTACAGAACATCTTATGAGGAACACACACCTATATGAGTTTGACTGCTGGTCACAGTCTATGAGATTTGGGTGATCTCTAGATACTCATGAAAGGCCAAGGAGTTTGACTTATATGCTCCAACCAGAGGGGATGCTTTAGGCAGCCTAGTATCAGTAAAGGACTTAGGTGAAACTTATTTCGCACAAAACTGTCAATTCAAAGCATAGTCCATTGTTCAGTTGTGAAGAAGTGTAACCTTTGTTCTAGGTGGATGTTCAACTTAACAGTTTCCATCGAAACACTGGTATATCAAATAACAGAGAATTGAGAGTATTTCATATGTGCCCTAGAATTTGGTGGGGATTGTTGGATTTAATTTGGGCTTGGTCCATTTTTAATTCAACAATTAAATCAAATAAATCCTAAGGCCCATATTAAATGCTAAGTGCATGGATTGATGAAGGCATTAAGTGAGCAGTTACCGGAATTAATTCCGTCGGTTTCAAGTAGTAATTGTGCGAGAGTTACCGTCCGTTACTTGCGATTACTCCCCTGTCCCGGTAACGCTTCCTGTCTCTTCATCTTCTCCGCACACGTATAAGCTCGGGCGTCCGACAGTAGCCTCGAGCGAGACACAGAAACCACACCTTCTCCTCTCTGTTGAGCTGCTCCTCCGAGTTTTTCCCCGTCCCAGCTCCTGCGCGCACAGGCGTTTGGGAGAGCAGGCCTCCGAAACCACGTCCAGCTGTGACATCTGCACGGATAGGCGGGCGATCAGGTTTTTGGGGAGTGCTCAGCACGACTGCTCGCTTCTGTACACGACGTGATCGGCTAATTCCCGGCGGCATTCCATTACACGGCAAGTACAACTACTTCCAGAAGGCCGTTCAAGGGACTGCATTGCGTACCTCGTCCTGCACCAACTGAGATCGACTACATCGAATAGCTGCTCATGTCAACTGAGCAGAACGGCGCATCCGGTGCCTCTGGCACTGGCCCCGCCTCTGGGTATAACATTTTGTTCCTGATCTTTACAGTATTGTTCATAGAGTTAGTTACACTGTTTAGTGTTCTAAAAATGAATAGTACTAGCACAACTTTTGTCATGATTTTAATTGATAATTTCTGGATTAAATTATGTCGTAATTTGCCTAAATTTCTAACAGAATCAATTGTTGCATAAAAGCAAAATGTAACACCTAACAAGCAACAATATGCCATCAGCGTTGTTTCATGGTTTTCCTGCATATTTTTTTTATCTTGAATGTGCGACAAAAGCTTGGTTTGGTGTTGCAGTACTGTGCTTCAGGATAACAGTGATAGTGAAATAACAGAATTAGTGGAACACTCATGTGACTTTTGATCATATTTTTTATTTTTCTCCTATGTTGTGATCATATTCCTATCACGGTAATCTGCACACGGGGGAGAGAGAGAGAGAGAGAGAGAGAGAGAGAGAGAGAGATCTGCTTAGCAATATTGTTGAGTTGGGAGTTTTGGGTCACAGCGGCACAGCCTCATAGGCGTTCAGTTCTGCAACCAGCTAAGTCACCAGAAGATTTTGTTGTGTGTGTTAAGGAACCGTCACTGGCGACCAGTTCGATCGATTCCTCTGCTATACAAAATCAGATCAATCATAGAAGACAGAAATAGTAGATTAAAACTTAGAGATAGAAAGAACTCATGATATTTCTTTATTGCTTCTTTTTCTCATGCATATACAAAATAGCCAATGATACTTTCTATTTATAGCTTAGTAGTGATATGTCTACCATAGACCAAGACTTTAAATCCAAGTTCAGGTTTCTTAACAGTGTGCACTTGTATGTCAGCGACAGAATTCTAACTTTTTTGTTGCCATCTGAAATTCTGTATCAATAACCCCTGCAAATTTCTACAGGCCTCTAGTTAGTTCTGAACCAGCCAAGGAACGGACCAGACGACAAAACACTGAAGGATACAAGTGCCAATTGAATAACTTGCTCTGGTAGCTACACCCATGACCCATGCATCTTTGCAAACTTTTTTTCTTTATGAGAATTACAGCTTTGGAAACTTAGATTGGATTGGAAAGCTCAAGTAAGAAACCATACGCAAGCTTACACGTTACATATATCATTTTGCTCAGGCACGAGGAATCATACTGCCTATTTGGATTTTTTTTCAAATGACTTATTTTTTTACTCTTTAGTCATATAGTTGCTGGTGGTTTTTTGACGTCATTAAATTTAAAAAATTTAAAAATAAAAAAGATTAATCTATCACGAACAATACAAACGAATACGAGAAAAAAAAGAAAAAATAGAAATCCCCAAAAAGGAAAAAGCCAGAAAAATAAAATTAAGAAACTAGAAACTAGAAGTTAAAAGCTCAACGAAGAAACCGAAATAAGCAGGAACCGAGCATACCTTGGTCGGTGTGACTGCCAAGTGCACAGTCCACCCACCCAGGCTTGAGCCCATGACTGCCTCTTTTTCAGGGGTATTGTTTATATGAACAGTACTTTCTAGGTACTGTTTATATAAATAGTGTCTAAATACACATGTAAGAGGGTGTGTTCAGTGGTCAAAGTGTGTGCCCACGATCCGTGAGACTTTAAGGTTTTCGTCTTGTGTTAGCGTGTGCATTGGATGCACCCACATAGGTGTGTGAGTACCTATGTGTGGTGTCGTATATGTGGGTGAGTGCGTTTTTATTGTACCCACTGCAAAATAAAAAGAAATCATAGCCTGAGCTTGAGGTTCATCCAGCATTGCAAAGAACGGAAACGAAATCAGCTTGTCGCTGCCAAAAACTGATTGGAACCCAGTACCAGGAAACCGGTGGAGAATTGCCGGTGCTCAAATTGTACCAGCCTGTGCACAAAAACTTGCCTTTGCCTCAAAACAATGTCACTCTACAGATGCTTAAAAACATGACGTAAAGCAGCACGGTACAACAGGGTTTTGATTGCTTCAGACCTATGGAAGTAGATGGAGTACATGTAGCTATGCATAGGACCAATGGTACACTCATGCAGACAATGGACTATCAATGGCACACTCGTGCAGACAATGGACTATCTTGGAGATAAGCAGAGACTAAAATGGTAGTTGGACGAATCTGAACTGATACCTTCATGACCATCAAACTCGTCTAACCCAATGTACTCCTCGATCAGAATCTTGTTATCAGTTAGATTTTGGAGATCACCTGCTTCAAGCTCTTGAAGAGGCTGATCAGCCTGCAACCGCATAGAGCTGCCCTTTCTCGGAGCATCAATTTTCAAGTGAGGTGGCCTTCTTTTCTCATTGTTGCTCAATGGCTGGTGCTTGGAGGATGCTTTTGTTGTTCTACTCAGCCTGGAGGGAGCTGCAGCAGCCTTCTGAACCTTATCTTGTGAGACTTTGGATCCTTTTGCACCCAAACAGACATTTCCACGCTGTGGTTCGATGCTCTTCTTAGATGGAAATAGTTTGTTCTTGTGGAGCCTCTGCATGATTGGATTTAACTGGCGAATTTCAGCAAACCCAATATCCATTGTATTTCTACGTGGTGATACGCTCAGAAATTTATCAAATTCAGGACTGCTATAGGAAGTGCGTTCAAATGGCCAAAATATTGGCTCATCAGAGTCATTGGCTTCATTCCTTACTGGACCAGAACTGGAAGGACCAAATTGGAGGCTTCTCACTGCACTGAATGAAGGGCTGGGGAAGTCGGAACTAAAAATACCCAGAAATTGCTCATTGTCTTGAAGCAAGGCGGAGTCCTCCTCATCAAGATCAAAGGAAGAGACCCAAATATCTGTTCTGTCAAGATCTTCAGACCGAGTATCTGAATGTACTGTGAATGACGTACATGTGCTGCTGATTACAGATGACTGCTCGCTGACAGAGCTATCGAATGAAGAATCACCACACTCTGAGAGCATAAAGGGGAAATCATTCATTTCAAACCTCCATTCCGTTACCTCCTCCTCAGTAGCATCCTCCTTAACACTCTTCAATGGTAAATTAAGTACGGCTGATGGAACCTCCTTGACAGAACCTGCAGAAGTAGCAACCTCCTCCATGTTCATGTGCACATCATTGGACCTAGATAATGATAACTGTGTCGAGAACTGATCATGAATGGAAATCGTGTCGCAGTCGAACTCAGAACCATCACAATCAGGGGTCCAAAAGGGGTTACTCTTTAAAGACAGATTTGTGAAATCACTACCAGCACATGAATTTTCTACTCCACTGATTGGCTCAAAAACATTTCCATCAATCACTAACATTGTAGATCTGTCCTTTCTGCTTACATGTTTATCCTCCTTGCGATCTTCCATAGCACTATGTTTTGTACCACCTTCAGGTCGGTTTTACCTAGAACTGATAGAAATAAGAATTGTTACTGGGCAATCAGCCAAGACAAAGAAAAATGATAGCTTGTGCATCAAGAAGCTAGGTAGGATATTTATGACAGCTCAAGTTAGAAAAGTATTGTGGACAAACCAGAAGCAAACATGTCAGAAATCACATCTTAAATGTATGAAAGAAGCACCCATCACCATTGAGAAGTCAACGTTACACAAGAAATTGATTGCAGTGAATGAAGTGTATAGGAAGTAAATAAATTAATATATTCTGATATGATATATTCGTGACTAAAATAGTTAATTCTATTTTATAATTGAATATTCTGAAATGTATCCTAGAGAAAGTTCAACTGTGTAATTGTTATTCAAAAGCCACTTTGTCTAAATTGATCAGGGTTTCCTATCTACTCCATTTCCAAAAACATAACTTTTTTTGTTATCCACTTTGGCTACAAGTTGTTTTTATAAAGAGAACGATCCTACACCCATTTATATTAAGCACCCCCAACAACTAGCTAATCCATGCAAATCAGGGAAAGGTGTATGGATGTTGTTTTCATACATTTCCATAAACAAATACAAATGCCCCTAAACAAGGCAGCAAAACAATGTTAATTTTCATTAGTCAGATTCAGTCGTGGAAAACAAATTCCAACAATGGACCACTAAATTCAACCTAAGGCTCTAGCCAAGGAGATAGTCATATACTCATATGCCTCGTGCCATCACTTCTCGCGATATTTCAAGCAAACAAGTCCATTCACATGATGACAGTCTTGCAATGTGGTTTCAGAAAAGGTCAGAGTGTAGAAGGTGAGATAGTGATATGCGCAGGAATTTTTGGTGCTCATTTTAAATGTAAATGTTGACCCCATGCTCCCTGCATATAAAATTTTCTATAGACTACACTAACTAGTACAGACATCAAACATTATAAACATTTGGAAATTACACAGTAGAGTTCAAAGTTTTTCAAAGTGATTTTTGAGTGAATAACATAATTAAATGACAAACCAATCTTGCTTTCATGGTGACCCAGGAAGCAATTTATTTAGAACTGCCTATATTGAAGTAAAATTGTCACGAAAAATCACCAAGAACTAGAATTTCAGAGTTATCATCAGCAAGTAGAAATTGTTGGCATTGCAGCTAACCTCTCGAGCATAAGTTAGAGATGTTTCTAGCCTATTTTGCTTTAGTACTAAGCATACCAACAGAATTTGTTCGAACTGAATGAAAGTAAGAGGGAATATCTACGTACGGAAGCTATAGATGTTCAAAGAGATTCAAAAACTCGACATGCAGCTCCTTCGATTTTAGCAGGAATCAAGAAAACACTATACCTCCAGGAATCGAGAAACGGTAAGGGAAAAAAGAAAGAAAATCTCAAAGGAAACCACTCCAAGAACACAACTTTTTCTAGAAACAGGGTAAATTTTCACACACAAAAAACAAGGGCAAAGAACTAAACCAGGTAAACAACCAAGGAACACAGATTAGTGGAGGATTAGTAACAGAAGAAAGGAGGAGAAAAGAATTTTTACCTGAATACGTAGTTCTCAGAGCCGCCAAACCCTTCCGCGGTTCCGCCTGTCCCTCCTTCGCCCTCACTTCTGTAAAGTGGTCCCTATTTAAAACCCCCGGTTTTGTTAGCAATTCTTCGAAGCATGGACCTTGGATTCCTTATGAATGTCATACAGACCCTCACAAAATTAGGAAATTTTCGAAAAAAATATTAGGCAATTTTTGAACTTTCCTTACCTGGCAGTCTAGCCCTTGCAAACATTGGTGGTCCCAAGCATGGACGGATGTAATAGAGGTCATATGTATTCAGCTGAACACCCAATTTTTTTACAAAATACCAAGTATATAACAGATATATACTGCTAGTTAGACTAAAACGGTATTTTTATGTCCACAAATAAATTCAATCCGTACTCCCTATATCTCATGCGCAACCTATGTAACACATTAGGTCTATTTTTTCCACCTTAGCCCTCCTCACACAGGTCTAAAGAGGTAAAGATGCAAATAAAACCCTGTTGGATCGGAATCGGCGATAGAGGGGGGGGGGGGGTGAATGTCGACTTTCAAAATTTTGTCCCCCACAAGTACCTACACTCAACTTTTATCTCCGATAGCTATAAGAAGCTATGAAGATGAAGTAGAAGTTCACTGGAGATCTATTGAACAACCACAAGAAGAAACGGCAATCAAAAAGATCAAAAGAAGCTAGCTGCAGAAGAACACCTTAGTGAAATAGAGCCGAGACCCACAGGCCGGTCTGACTGCAATGGTTTGGGTGGTCAGACCGCCGATCAGCCACCGGTCAGACCGGTTAAACACGGCCGGTCAGACCGCCTTGGTCTGGCTGGTCAGACCGCCTTGACAAGCCCGGTCAGACCGGTTCCACTGTCAGGACAGCAGCGCAGACCTTCTGAAAATTCAGATTTTTGCCAAAATCAAGGGAATGAGAGAAATGCCTCTAATCTTTTCAGAGCAAGACATCAAAGGACTATTCTAAACATCACCGAGGCACCAAACAACAAGGGAATTCAACTGAAACTCAAGAATTTTAGATTTGAACCCAAAATTGAAAAAGTACAGAGAGTTCCCCAAAAACCAAATTCCCATCTAACCTTTGATTCTTTGATCATGAAACTCAAGGATTAGAAGAGAAATAGCCTTGGGATCCTGAGACTCAAATTTGGGCACAAGCTTTCAAGGGAAACTGAAAAAGACTCCAAACCCTAGAAAAGATGAACAGAGAAAACACATGAACACAGGAGGCAAGAAAATAAAATCCTTGATTCATCCACTTTGCTCTAGGCAGAAACCAATCAAATGATCTTGAGATCTATTCTCATCACAAAACAACCCATTTTGGGCCTTCCCAGCAAGAAACAACTCAAAACACAAAAAATCAAGAAATCAACAGAGAGGGCAACGAAGAACAGAAATAACAGAAGGAGCTCAAGAACTCAATCAAACTCAAACAAAGCCATCTCAGATTGATATTGAGGATCACAGAGACGTCCCCATACGCATGTACATTCAAGGGAAAGATTACATTGTAGATCAACTCATCTACTCCCTCTCCCAACCTCAAGAACACACGTACACAGAGAAGCTACGGGAGACAAGCAATAGAACACCCCCCGTCCATCTCTCCTGCTCTCAACAACTCCTCACCAACTAAAGCCTCAAAGCAAAACAACCTCTCCAAAGGCCATTTTGACTAAAGTAAAACCCTAAAGCCATGCACTCCCTCTCACAAGATATATATGCACTTGAGAATCCCTCTCCTATTTATAGCCCTTTGGCTAACGGGTCTCCAACCCGTTATGCCCGCTAAATCCCGAACGGAACCGCTTCCACCTGTGCAGCTTTGCGCTTTTACCAAAACGCCCCTCCTGCACCTTCCGGGAAGCTTCCGCGTTCCTTGTCGTCCAAGCCTCACAACCACTTCGAGTCTTCGCCGTCTTCGACACATCCGACCGTTCTGACCTCGACACCGCCTGTGCCTAGTCCGGTCACCTCGTGTCTCGCCACGACTCCGCCTCGACGTCTTGCAGCCATCACAGACAAGAAACACATCAAATAGCACCGCTCGACACATGTAAGCATAAATAGCATCAATGAACCAACTTACGCATGAAAGAGCCTAAACATGTCAAATCAAGAGAATATGCATCCTAATCACTTTGACCAGGTTTGACCAAGTCCGACTGAGACCGATTGCACCACGCAACAACATGGTTCGAACCACACAAACCAAACTCGATTTTCCTAAACCGATGTCAATTACTCATTACAAACATGGGGTGATAACCACATGGTCTCTCAAACCCTAACCTTTGTTCTCTTTCTCATCTTGTGGTTGTTTGTGTGGGAGGCGGCTTCGACCTTCGAGTGACGAGCGGGCGAAGGTGCAGGCTGCGAAGGTGAGTAACGACTGGCGGACGCGGACTGCGTAGGTGAGCGACGGTCAGTGACGGCAATCATGCGTGAGGCGGCACGAGGTGCAGGTGAGCATGTGGTAGCGCGGACGAGCAGAGAGGTGTTGCGGGCAAGCGGGCGATGGCACGGTGAACTCGGAGGTAGCGAGCGAGCGGTGGAAAGGGAGCAGCACGGCAGCCAGGAGGGAGTGCGACATCGGGAATTGAGCAACACATCCAACTTATCATTATCGTCCTCTCTCCAGATCTAGGCGTACTCCACCCTACTCCACTTATTTTCTTTCTTTCTCCGCTTTGCTCTACTCTGCTCTGGCTCTGATTCTTTCTGGAGCTTAGCATTTGCTTTCTTCGTTTTTTCTAATAGATGCTGTATAAAAATATAGTCTTTGCTTTAGGCCATGAGCAGTTAGTTGGACCCTTATTACATTTGTTTATTGCTAATTTTTGCTATGTTTTACTCTATAGAAGGAATATACAATTTCCTCTTTGGTGGATGGTTCTTGCTGACGGGAAAAAGGGCAAAAAAAGGCAGGGTCAGTAAGATATATAACTATCATTAATCTCTATAATTTGTTATTTAATTCATGTCATCATGCTCGCCTTATGTCGTCCATTTCCTCATAAAATTATTAATTTCTATAATTTATGTATTTTTATTATATCTATATACATTACCGTTGTATCGGTGTTTTGGAGAAAATAGTGCGTTACGGTATTGACGTATTCGAACAACTTAGTTCTGAAGTCCAAACACCCATCTTAAAAATCTTGAGTTCACCACTGAACCCAAGACTAAATATTAGGGATGGCACGCCACCGTCGCCACCTCATCCACATACTGCTTCCTCGCTGGAGCAAGCTTTAATAATAAAAACATAAGGCGCAATGCGATTCAATGTTCAATAAAAGTAATAATGAGAAATAGGTTAATTTTAAGTTTTAATAGCTTTATTGCTCAACTAACTTCTTTTTTCATAACAAGTGCTCCATGAACTAATAAAGATGATCTTTTTAGAGTATACAAACATCCTACATACATTGATCACTCATGTTATTCCATGTACATAGTGACGGCAACAAGTTGTATGCAATCATGGGGCCTGTTCTTTTTGGCTGCGGCTTGTGGCTTTTGGCTGTGGCTTGTGACTTTTGGCTGTGGCTTGTGACTTTTGGGCTGTTTGTACGAGAGATTACAGAATAACAGAAACTCATGTGTGATTTTTGCCGATATAAATGAAGTTTGCAAAGTATGTACTACAATTAACTAGTAGACCCTATTTTAAAAAAATACTCTGTTTAAAAGCTAGTTACTGTAAAAAAGCCAAAAAGCAATTTTTAGAAGCTGAAAAGAACAAGGCGCTGATCAATCCGTTAATTGTATGTACTACTCATTAACTACAAAATACATCAGAACTCAGAGCATATTATCCCCGATCTACAACTACAAGCTACAGGGCAAATCAAATAATCACACTAAAGAAATTTTTACAATAGAACCACCATAAATAAAATTAAGGACTTGATTTTATTACTTGTCCCGTTAAGTCGCCTCACGATTCACGAGTACCCACCACACCTTCTTCAGTCGCCTCGCCGCACACGCCCCCTCCTTGGCTCCTCCGGCTAGCAGCCACATGCTGCACCGCCCTGCCCTTTGGTAGCCGCACGCCACACGGCCACTCCCTTGGCCACCGCGGCACAAGCGCCTCTCTGCTTCGGTCGTCACCCACCTGCTGCCGCCCTGGCCCGTTGCAATCCTAGAGTTAGGAGGTGGACGAGGACACATGAGGAGAATGAGACGACTCAATGTCTCGATCGGTGTGATTCTAGGGACATGCCCAAAAACAACAAAGCGATGGTGCTATCCTGTTCTTCGTCTGCCGCGGCTCAGCATGCTCCTCGCCGGTGGCCGATGGATGCTGGGGTCCAGCCGGAGGGAGAGCTGTGTGAACTGTGATGAACAATTTTGCCTCTGTTGCCACTTACGAGTTTATCATATACGTGTTTCTTTTCTCCTTTATGGTATAAAATACTTCCTCTCTTCATAAACTCCTGTCATCATACAAGTGTGTGGCGGTCACTGTTGATTTTTTTCTAAAATATTTAGATTGATTGTACAAAAATACACAGGAGTAAGTTTACTATATGAATTTTTTGTCATGATGTTATACTTTTAAGATTTTATATATATTGTGCTACAAATCGATAGTTAAAAGATGCATTTTCTAAACTGTGAAAAGTTTCATTTTTCACGGAGGAGCATGTTTTATGTGCAAAAAAGTACATTGTTCAGTTCTACCAATGTGCTCCTTTCATTTCCAAATAGGATATAGTTTTAGAACGCTTGCAGTCATACTTTTAAATTTTTACCACTAATATACATAGAAGTATTATATTTCTCATATAGAAATAGTATTAGTTGTTTGCTATAAAAAGCTCTCTTGTTATTTTCTTTTTATAAATTTTATATATAATGAGAAAAAACTACTGATGAAATGTGTGTAGGTGTGCATTGAAGGCCGCGCAATGCAAGAAACTATATATATTTAGAAACAAAGCGAATATAACATAATTGTAATAACATATATCAATTTTGGCACGCAATTGGTAAATGTGAATGCCATATTGAAATGATTTTATACACATTTTGTATTCGCCTAGTAGCAGTGATGATTTTGCTACCACATATTTTTATTACCACGATTTCTTCAATTTAAATTAGCTTTTACATCATGCATAGCAAATTGCTAGTACAATCTTAATCATTTGGTTCAGAGTCGCCTCCATGTATCTAAAGCAAAGACATGGCATAGCCACGTATTAACATTCGTAATTTCCTAATCCACTCACCATGGTTCAAATTCTAGTATAATAAAAAAACAGGTGGCCGTGCTTCATGAAGCCAAAAGTGTTACAAATGTAGGCAATATTTTAATTCCAAGTTTTATTAGGAGACAAAAACAATAAATTAATAATGCAAAACTCACATCTAACAGTAGACTACTCATCATACTTCAGAATATACACAAGGAAGAATATAGTAGCTAAGTCGTACGTGCGCGCGAACGACTTACTTGTTAGCCTGATGAAGAACAGGAGTCGCGCAGGCTTGACGCAGTGCAGAATGTAGATGTCGCAGTGCAGTGAGCGGTCGCGCAGATGCGCTACCCAGAAACCTTATTGTTGCCCCGTGCAGGTACCCTCTGTGGCAACGGTTCGGAGATAGCCGCTCTACCTCCTTCCAGGTGCACGCCGGGAAGAAAGGTCGACGAGGTTCAGACAGCACAGCACAACAGCACAGAAAGTAGGGGAAGAATGGAGGTGCAAAATTCTCTTTTTTGTTCCTGGACGTCTCCAGGCCCTTTTAAGGACGTTGCAGTTACTCACTAGTAACTGCTGCGTTTTAAATAGAATTATGCACTGGTAACTGCCTCATCAAATCACAAATTAAGCAGTGTAAATTCACTTAGAAATGTCTCATTCAAATATTTGAATCTCATTCAAACAGGGAGAGAGAGAGGTGCAGAGTTTAGCAAAATAAAGATAGACTTGGTCTGCCAAGTGGCGCGCCACATTACGGCATAAGTCATGTGATTTTCACGCAAAAATACGCGAATACGCGCGCGCGCGTGACTAGACAGAACCATCCTTATACCATCTCTTTCCATATTCAAGGAGTGGGAAGGACTCCACCTTATAAATCGGTCTTCCTCACCCTAGCTTAGCAATATGGTACTAAACCATGCATGCTTTGGAATTAAGGAAATAGGCCATAATTAAATGGGCCAATTTCTAACAAAAAGTTTATCCTAAACCTTCCGCAATTCTAGACCTATGCTAGAAGATGCAGTCGTGCGCATGTGTGTGGTGGGTGTGCATGCTTGCGTGCAAGAAACTTACTCGCTAACCCAGTAATACTGGTTTTGTTTGGAGCAACAAAATCAATAGCTGATCTCACAAGTCAGAACACACCCTCGCAAGTTTTGTTTAGCTGTTGGACACAAATTTTCCAAGAACGCAAGTGCCAAATCGCAAAAAAAGAAGAGAGTTGTGCTGGAGAAACAGAAGGGTGAACCACGCCTCACAAAATTTTTCCTCGAATATTCTCAAACTCTACACTCTAATAGCAACGAATGTGTGAAGATCAAAGTTAAAAACCTAGACTAAAGCAACAACCTCAAAAACTAATGAGAGGAGAACTTCAGTACCAAAGCGGTATGACCGGCTACAAGGTGTTGTGAGACCGATAGCTACACGACGGTTTGACCGACATAGTCTAACCGATGGCAAGATAGTGGTCTACCGGCGAGCGGTACGATTGGGTCAAGAAACGGTATAATCGCTCTTCTATTCCTAGAATAGAAAACTAATCCGAATCTAAACCACTTTTGTACAACTCCAAAAATCTATAGCCAAATGAGATGATGTTTTACACACACCTTGCTTAGGTTATCAGAAATTTATTCCACCCAAGAATAGCTTGAATCCTTATCAAAGTTTAGAGCTTTCTCAAGAATAAGCAAAGTTGCATTAAAATCGAGCAAAAATGAAAACACAAGATATGATTTGTTCGTCGGTAGATGATGGCTAAGATGTCGCTAGATATATCCCCACATGTCTCAGTAAGCAAGAACTATCAAAGATTCGAAGCAAAAACCTTAAGGTTAAGAAACTTCAAGATGAGGCCAAAACTAAGCAAAGCAGGCAACTTCAAAGTCCTTCAAAGCTTGGTGCCTAAATGGATGGCACATGATCTCCATGAGTTATCTCCATTACTTACACATCATTGGCATACAACAAGATCAAAAAAGGGAAGAGAAGAGATCAAAACCAACAAGAATAAGAACAAATGAACCAAAACAAGGAGACACCATGAGAGTTTAATAAAGTTGATATATTGCTGCTTGAGAGTGAAAGTTTTATAGCCACTTCACTTGGAGGACAAGAGATCACGTTACAATACTCACTCTTCTAAACCTTAACCCTAGAACACAAGGTTGGACTAAGAGGTGGTTGATGGTTAACTTGCAAATCTCCATCTCAACCTGTTAAATAGATGAGACAACCAGCGCACATATAATCTTAACGGATACTATCCACTAGTACATTTGGGGGAAACCCGTTAACCCCACACAACACGAGTTTTACTCACACACTTGACTCATGGATGCTTTTCAAAGTACATGAGTCTAAATTCGCTAACTTCTTAGCCTTTGATCCATTTGATCTTCTCAGCATCTTCTTGACCTAAACTGCTTTCCCAAGCACTACAATTTTGATCTAATGTAGTTTTCGGTATTTGGCAAATTACCAAAATATTCTCACCTTGACTTGATCTTCTTATTTCCTTGCAAGCAATTACATGCTCACTATGTGTAGGTGCACCACTGACTTGCCACACGTCGGCAAGTCTCTCTTATTTTGGTTCCATCGGACCACGCTTCACTTAGACCGATCAAGCCACTTGGTGCAACCCATCACTCAAATCTTCCCTTCAATATTTTTCTCCTTTCTCATGTCATGCTTGAGCTCAACCATCTAACATAGCATCATTGACTGTTCTGAGCCTCAGCTTCTCCTTGAATACAGCCCCAAATCTCACCATTGATCATGATTGACTTCAAAGCTTCCTGCACATCTAAAGATAAAGAAATTATTTTTGAGTACAAGTTCTTATAAATTGACCCACGTTATGCAAAACATGCATCATACAACATTAATGTACTGACCAATCAAAATTAAAATCATCCTATGACCAAATTTCTCAACATCACAAATCAATTTTCTAGGGCCAGTTTTTGACCACTGACCAGAGCCCGATTAGACCGGTTGAAGACAGTGTAAAACAACCTGCTCTGGAAATTACAACCAGCAACTAAACTTTGGTCATACCGATTTGCGGTCTTAATTCTGTGGTCATACTTCCCAACACGGTCTGACCGGCAACAAAGCCGACGATCAAACTAGTTTGCTTGACAACAAACTGATAAAATACAAACTTTGCAAAATTCAAATTTCTACTTCATAAACTTAACAATGGTTCATCGTAATGTTATCTTGGACCTTCTCCTTTTTCTGGTGTCGGATGGAAGGATGCCTTCCTTGTGCTTCGTCACTGGTGCCACGTTGGTTGGTTGGATGCCAAGTTACCAAACTACCCCTCTCATTCTAGCGGAAACACCACATTGATGGTACCGTTGTGTTGGGTTTGGTGGTCCGCTTTGGCTTTGGTTGGGTTGGGGCAGTGAAATAGAGCAATTGGATCAGTTGAACCTCCATGCCACAGTAGTGCTTTTGGTTTGCCAAGTATAACAACCTTGATTTTCTTTTGGTTTCTCCTTTCAAAATTGCTGCCTTGCTGGGTGTGTTTGATCTTTTCTTCGAAGGAAAGAGATTAAGAAGGGGAGCATTTCAGTCTTTGAGCACTAAGAGCTCGACACAATAAGAAATACCAGCAAGCCAAACAACACTAATGTCAATATGCATATCGTGCTATGCAAGCTCATTAGGTACCCCATTCTGATCTCTCTTAACCTTGGCGACATTAATTTTGCCCAAAGAACACACCAACTCCTTCATATCATGAACCAAACCCATAAGTTGTGATTTGTCCATTACAGGAAGCGATAAAAAGATGATGCACCAGTAGCACAATCGATTTACAAGATCATCCACCCACGACACCATTGGGGTCAAGTGTGTTCATTTTTTGTCTAGATGTTTTAGAGTATTCATCCAAATATGCTACTAGGCATTGCGTGAGGTCTTCATAGGAGTACAATAGGATTTGGATTCGAGTTCGCCAGGTTAGGTTTTAGGGTTCACCAATACACCAACAATAGAGTTACAGGGACGATGATGCATCGGTGCAATGTCATTGGCCGCAGTTTGGCGGTAGGCGGTGGGTGGAGGCCAAGTTAGGTGTTGGGGTGATGGGTTGTATGTAGAAGTGGTGTTAGAGAAGTAACAAGGGAGGCATACTGGCAAGGTGGTGACGGTGGCAGCAAGCTCTTGTGAGAGCGCAATACTGTTGGATATAGGTCAGACTACACTAGCATAAATTAAAATTTCTACCGTGTAAACCAGGAAGCCATACAAATAAAAGATCATGGATTATTACCACTAGACACTTAGTGCAGCGGAAGAAGAGTTAAAGCAGTCCGATTCAATGTAGCACATGTCTATGTAGTGAAAATAATCAATCGTCCAACGTATTTGCATAGTGATCCTCGGAAGCCGCTCATCCTCTAGCGATAATCGATCTGCACAAGCTGATTGTCCAGCGCCGTAGTCATAGCAACGCCTCTACCAAAGTCCACATGTCCAGGGATAGAACGTCGTGCATCAGTGTGTTAGCACTAGTACGCACAATAGGGCCTTCGAAAGAAGGTGGCTAGTGTTTCTGTTGGGTGGTGTGATGCCTTTGTCTTATTCCATAACCCTATGCACCCCTTTATATATAGCCTTCAGCCATATTCTTATCCAACACGAGTAGAGATCGTATTCCACTCAAAGAGTCTCTAATCAGATCTTTATCCAATACGGACAGAGATCATATTACACCCAGAGTCTATCATTCGAACCCTTGTTGTTCCAATCCGTTAAGTATATAACCCTGTATGTTCATATATACTTATTTGTGACCCTGAAACATATTTTCAATCACTAGTCGATAGTGGTCCTTAGTAGAACATATTGACCTCTAAATATACATGAAAATGGAACCAAACGAACCTAATACAATATGATATGTAACCAAGTCTTAGTCATCTACGATCAGTTCATAACTCCTTACGACTAGTTCATATTTAATTATGACTAGTCTGTATTTCTATATGAGTAGTTCGTAGACCAGTTTGTGACAAGTACGACTCTAAAGCCCATCTTGCTTAGTCAGTCAGAATGGTTGCTTCTACATCTAAGAAATTTTTGAGATTTTTTTAAAATGCACACATGCAACTTTTGCTTTTCGGGTGCGCACACACTAATGCACTTAGGAATTACCAAATTATTTAGTGGTCTAGAGTGTTTGAGGGGGTTGAGAGAGAGTGCAATGACTTAAGTGTCTAGCTACAATACGTGAGGGGGTTTGAGAGAAACTCTAGCTTGTAGTATTTGGAGATTTGCAATAGGCTTTTTACTTACAAAGTGAATTTCATTTGTCAACCAAATAATGGATGACGCGTATAGAAAATTTTGTCCTAATTTATCTCTTCCATAGTCCGCTCTTTTTTCCATCATAACATAAAATTTATTTAGCAACGTGCTTACTACGTGATTGGTCGCTCGTATTGAACCAGCCAGGCTTGTTAAAGTTGAGCTAGGCAGAAGTGATGCAAATAGGGTTTGGTTGGTTGCTAGAGGTCCATATGAGCTGATAAGAGATGTTGTTTGATTGGTTGCAGGAGCGGCGTATTAGAAAAATATATTTCCCTGTAGGATCGAAAACGGCAACAGAGGGGGTGAATGGTGCCTTCAAAAATCGCCCCCAAGTATCCACGGCATTTCCTTCTCCGATAGCTATAGAAGCTATGAAGAAAGGAGATAAAAGCTTACTGGCAAAACAAAGAATTGAACTAGCAAGGGAATCCAAGAGAAAAGCACAGACATGAGAGCAAACAAAAATCAAGTCCTGTGTGCAAGAATTTGAGGCCGGTCTGATCGTTATAGAGAGAGCGGTCTGACCGCTTGGCCCTTGCCGGTCTGACCGCCTGGCCCTTGTCGGTCTGACCGCCTAGGAGGCGCCGGTCTGACCGCTTAGCAGGCGCCGGTCTGACCGCCGTGGGGTGGCCAGTTTGACCGCCGTGGGGTGGCCAGTCTGATCGCCATGCACACACCGGTCAGACCGGGCCAAACCCTAGCGGTCTGACTGGTGGCCTGTAAACAAAGCAGGCAACCAACGAAGGAAAGCTCTGAAAACCACTGCACAGTTATTACTGAATAGAGGGTAAAAACTGAGAATTGAAAATGCAATTCCTGGGCTTCTCAGACCAACAAGATTGGGCTTCAAACTAAATAGAGATTCACCCTAGAAAACAAGAGAATGTAGACTGTGACAAATTAAAAAGAGGAAATTGGTTTTGTCAGGAACCATTCAATAGGATGAGGCAAAAACCATAATATCCCATGATTCTTGGATCCTCTCCTCAAGAACTTTTGAACATGGTAGGGAGATCATCTCAGAAGGAAGAATCATACCCCCAAAGCCAGCTCTGCAACTAGAAAACCAAAAGAGCATGAGTGCTCTGACTACAAACCCTAGAACAGTGAAAAACAGAGGAAATGCAGCAAGAATGAAATAGGGGAACACACATTGATTCTGGCAATTGCTCTAGGGAATGAACTGGTCAAATGACCTTGAGGCTTATCTCCCAAAGAGAGCAAAAGGATGCTGCAACTTTTCTTCAAAGAATCAAACCAAACTCACAGGAGACAGAAAGCTAAACTAAAGCCAGAGCAAGCACAGAAACCAAAAGAACAGCAATGAAATCATAGAAGCTCAAACTCAATCCATTCCATATTGATTCAGAGACATGGGCTATTACATGAAGAGGAATGATTACACAAGGATTCTTCTCTACCCATCTCACTACATGATTCAGAAAAGAACACACACACGCCCTGGAGGCACTCTCCAGAAAATACTCCTACTGTTTTCTTGCAATTCTCTCCAGCCAACTCCCCTCCTCATATAGAGGGAGCTCACATGAGCACACATGCTACAAGGAGAAAATCAAGAAGAGGCAGCCCAAACCCACTCCATCTCCTTATACCTCCATGAGGCAAAAGTCAACAACCAAGATTTGGAGGGAAACCACACATTCCACTCAAGGCTTGAGTCAATTCTCCAAATTGCCCCTCAAGCACCTCCCGGAAGCTTCCAGCAACCAGCTCCTTGAACCTATAACTGGTCATCTAACACACTAAGGACTCTAGGACTATTAACTAGTCATCAAACACACTAAGGAGCAAACATGTTTCCTATCTACCCAAGGGTGGCCTAACCTTTGCTAGAACCTATAAGAAATGAGTGAGCTCAACCTAGTGAGAAGAGAGACAGCTAATAAACAGCATCCTAGAATCACAAGATGAGAGGAAGAAATCTAAGCAACTAAACAAGAGAAACACTCTAATCTATACTAGGAGGACTAACCCAAATGCACCCATATGCAATGCAACAAAATGAGAACAGGAGCATAAAATACAGAATAAAACAGTAAAGCACAAAGCTCCCTCTCACTACAGTCCATAAGGACAAACCACCCTAGGCTCTCCCCGCAAGGCTGAAAATCTAGAGCTATCCAAAGGCTTGGTAAAGATATCGGCCAACTGGTGGTCACTCTCCACAAACTGGAGCACTATGTCACCCTTCTCCACATGGTCTCTAAGAAAGTGATATCTGATATCAATGTGCTTGGTTCGAGAGTGCTGCACTGGATTATTAGCAATGTTAATAGCAGAAGTGTTATCACAAAAGAGTGAAACACTGTCTATAACTAACCCAAAGTCCCGCAGGGTCGAAGCCATCCAAAGTACCTAGTTGCAGCAACTGGCGGCAGCAACGTACTCGGCCTCTGCGGTGGACTGTGCAACACCGAACTGCTTCCTAGAAAACCAAGAAACAAGAGAAGTGCCAATAAATTGGCAGGTGCCAAAAGTGCTCTTCCTATCTATCTTACAGCCAGCAAAGTCTGCGTCGGAGTAGGCTCTAAGGGAAAGACAGGAAGAGGAAGAGTACCAGAGACCATAGTCAATGGTAGCTTGAAGGTATCGAAGAATGCGCTTCACCGCCTAGCGGTAAGATACGTGAGGAGAAGCCTGAAACCGAGCACATAGACACACAGAGAAGTGTATGTCCGGTCTCGAGGTAGTGAGGTATAAGAGAGAGCCAATCATGTTTCTGTACTTTTTTTGACTACTGGCTCGCCATCCTCATCTGGGTCAAGTGAAGCTGTTGATGCCATCGGAGTTGACACTGGCTTGTCATCACTCATGTCAAAGCGTCTCAGGAGGTCTCGAGTGTACTTGTGTCAGATTCGGATTTTTCAACCCAGAATCTACTGTGTTTCACTGCACTATTCCCTGGATCAGTAGATAGTGTACACAGGTACATTGCTGAATCACATCATACATCGCATAGACAATAATAATATTACAGAATTTAAGTTACACCACATCGGATGACATTTTACAAAAGGTGTCGCTTAGGCCAAATGTCTTCATTACAATTAAACAGCGGAAACGAAAGCAAAAGTAAGACCATAACCATAGGTAAGCGACTGGGGGTAATGTGTGCATTATATATTACCCAGACTTAGATAATATACGTACACACAATGCCATGGGTTAACTTGTCTATGTTCAGAAAATGTAGACTACGTCCTAATTTCCTTCCTTCAGTAGCAGGGGTATCCTCATGGTCATAATGATCCTGTGTCCCTGTTTTTGTTTTGGTAATGCAAGTGTGAGCACAAATCCACCGTGCTCAGCGAGCCAACACACAATATGCAATAGATAGCATGCAGGGTTTATCAAGGAAGGCTCGGGTTTATTTTATTTTGCCAGAAACTGCTTTTAAATATGATACTTAAAATTCCTAAGACTTAGCAGTTTAAAATTCACGACATAAATTTTGGTGAAGACCAACATATTATCGACACAGATTCCATCCACCGTTACATGGCATCTACACCATATAGCATCATTCAGCGTTATAGCCGCTTATCTTACCACTGGGACGACACCCAGGACAATTCAAACTATGGTTTTCTGTTGCCCTCCATATTTCCATTCCCATTCTCCAGACATTTTGAAATAGAACTATATCTAGTTAAGTCCCCATGTCTGCCCTTAACCGTGGGCACGACTATTCGAATAGTTTTGACTCTGCAGAGTTTGTACACTTTCACCACAAGAGACAATCAACTCGTTGCCCCACACGATTCCTTAGTCGTGTGGTTGAGTAGACCGTCACATTGACTGTTCAGAATATCTAGCTCCTTTTGTCATCTCACCCTATGGGCTGCTCCCACTCGTGGTGGGTCTCATACGTTGCACGGGATGTTCCCCACAGTTATTAACGTAGCCGGAGTGCCGGCGGGGATCGGGAAGCTCGGTGGCGAGCTCGGAGGGGCTCTCGGTGCCGGTGATGTACATGCAGCAAAAGTCTCAGGTGTCGGCGGGGATGTGGTCATGGCGCTCCCAGGAAGCTCGGGCATGGAGGAATTGGTCCGAGGAGGCTTCAATCGGCGGCGAGTGGGATGACCGGAGTTGGGGAAGAAAAGAGGCTCGCCGGCGATTGGGGTGCTCGGGGCTCAATTGTTGGCTGTGGGAGAGTGCGCGAGGTGTGGCGGAGCGGATGGAGAGGTGCCCGGGATTTATAGGCGGTGGGGAGCGGCTGGCCACAGGCGACGACGTGCGAGCACGTCGGGACAGGCGGCGATGTCGGGCGGCATTGGCAGGCGGCGGGGCATGGCAGTGGGATTTGGGCGGTTCGATCGCGATTTCCCCACACCACTGCTCAGCTGGGCACACGCGGCCGTGTCGCACGGCTTTAGCCGGAGCTGAGCGGAGGAGTGGGGGGTCCGGGCGCACGGGAAAAGAAGGAGGGAGAAGGAGTCGCGCACGAGGGTCGGGCCCGCTGGCCAGGGAGAGGAGGCGGGGAGGGAGGGGCCCCCGCGTGGCAGAGGGATGAGGCAGAGGGTGTGAGAGCGGGCTGGGCCGGCCGAGGCGGGAAAGGTGGGGTCGAGCCGCTTCGGCCGAAGCGGTGGTGAAGGAGCGGGAGGCATGGGAGTTGGGCCGGGCTGGTGGCCAGCCTGACTCCACCTATCTATATATTTTTTATTTTGTTGATGTATTTGTGTTTATTTGTATATGGTATTCATGTTCCATTCATTCCCTTTTGCTCACCTAATTTATACTTGTATATTCTTGGCACTAAATTTGTAGGTGCAAAATTTTGGTTTGTATATATATATCCATATATGTTGGTATTTCTTTTGCTTGCTTCTATTGTTATTCCTGCCATCATTTTCAAAATGATATTGTATGTTTTAGGTCAAGTTTCTCCCTTATTTTTATGGATCATCTTTTCAAATTCGAATTTTAAATTTTAATTCTCTATTACTTGTACATGTTTGTTCCTTTCTTGAACTTTTTAACTTTTTGGAACCTCAACCAAATTTCAGAAAATACCATAAAAATCCAAACTCAAATAAAATATATTGCAAAAATAATTCAAAAGCTTCAAATTTTACAAATTTAAAATTTTAGGATGTTACAACTTACCCTGATGTAAGAATGTACCCTTTCGAGTCTGCTTGATCTGGAAGCCAAGCAAGAAGGTCAACTCGCCCATCATGCTCATCTCAAACTCGGTGCTCATGACATCCGAGAACTGTAAAACAAGAGCATGAGAGGAGCCACCAAAGATGATGTCATCCATATAAATCTGGACGAGTAGAAGGTCATTGCCATGCCTGTGAATGAACAAGGTCTTATCTACCTTACCCATCACAAACCCATGACTCAACAGATAGGATTTAAGCCTCTTATACCAAGCTCTAGAGGCTTGCTTAAGTCCATACAAGACTTTGGAAAGCTTGTAGACATGGTTTGGGTATTTGGGGTTCTCAAAACCTGGAGACTGTCTAACATAGACCTCTTCCTCAATAAACCCATTGAGGAAGGCACTCTTGACATCCATCTGGTAAAGCTTGAAGCCTTTAGAAGCTGCGAAAGCAAGCAAGATCCTAATGGCTTCTAGCCTAGCTACAGGGGCAAAGGTCTCCTCAAAATCTAGACCCTCAATCTGGGAGAAACCCTGAGCTACCAGTCTAGCCTTGTTTCAAATGGCTACCCCATCCTCATTCTGCTTGTTTTTGAACACCCACTTGGTACCTATGACATTGTGACCTCTAGGGGACTCAACAAGCGACCAGACCTTGTTTCTCTTAAAGTTTTCCAACTCCTCATGCATGGCATTGACCCAAGACTCATCAGAAAGAGTATGATCAACATCCTTGGGCTCGAAAGAGGCAACAAAGGCAGAGTGGAGACAGAAGTGTGACATGCTAGACTTTGAGCGTGTGACATGCTCAAAGAGATCTCCAATCATCTGCTCTGAAGGATGGTTTTTTTGGATATGACGGGGAGGTCCTGGATGAGAGGAAGAAGTGGCCTCTACCTCATGAGTTGATGAGGTAGGAACAGAGCCACTAGCTCCAGAAGATGTGGAAGGCATGGGCTAATCTCCTTGAGGTGCGGTGGAAGAGCCAGGCACCTCAAGGGGAGGAGGAACTGGATCAGGTAGACGACCCTCATCTTCGTCCTCCTCATCGTTCACAAAGATGGGCTCGGACTGCTCTACTGAACCTGAGACATCAGGCCTAGTCCCCGGACTGGCCTCATCGAAGGTCACCTCACAGGTCTCTACTATTTTACTAGACTCGCAGTTCTAGACACTATACGCCCGCAAAGAAGTCGAGTAACCTAGAAATATCCCATCAGAAGATCGTGACTCGAACTTATCTAGGTTCCCGGACTTCAAGATAAAACACTTTCAACCAAACACACGAAAATGAGAGACACTGGGCTTTCGCCCGTATCTCAACTCATAAGAAGTGCGATGCAAGTGTACCCTTAGAAAAACTCTGTTGGAAACATGGCACGCGGTGGCCATCGCCTCAGCCCAAAACTTCCTAGGTGTAGAGTACTCATCAAACATCGTCCTAGCCATCTCGACCAAGGTATGGTTCTTTCTCTCCACCGCGTCATTTTGCTGGGGGACATATGGAGAAGAGAACTGGTGCTCTACACCTGTCTCATCGCAAAACCTCTCAAAGTAGAAATTCTTGAACTCCGTGCCATTGTCACTATAGATCGCTCGTAAGGCACCCGGGAGCTCAACAGAAAGCCTACTAAAAAGTCCCCAAAAATGGGTATATGTCTCATCGTTCGAGGCTAAGAAAAACACCCAAGAGTACCTCGAGAAGTCATCGACCACGACAAGAATATACCACTTCCCTCCTGCTGACTGCACTCGAGCTAGGCCAACTATGTCCATATGGAGCAGCTGTCCTCGTGCATCGATCATAGCCACTGTGGTCGGAGGATGAGAAACGGCAACCATCTTGTCATGCCGGCAAGGAGTGCAAACTAAATCTTTGACCATCTTGAGTTTAGGCAAACCACGAATGAGGTCGTGGCCACTAACTCAGGTCAAATGGTCAAATCCAATATGACCAAGTCTCGTATGCCAGAAAATGAGGTCACAGGACTCAGAAGCAACTAAACACTTGAGAGGATCACCAGAAGACTCAATAAAATTAACACGAAAGATCCTCCCATATCTAGAAATCCCGCAAACCAGACTCCCCGAAGAATCATGAATTTTGCAAGCATTTTTTTTGAAGCTCACCTCGAAACCGTCATCGGTAAGCTGGGGAACTGAAAGCAAATTGTACTGCAGCTTACTCACTAAGGCAACATCTTTTAAAATGAAAGAATCATTAACGCGCACAATACCTTTGGCGATGACGCGCCCACACGAAGCGTCTCCAAAGGTGATAGTCTCATCACCTAGAGCTTGGGCTAGGGAAGAGAACCAACGAGAATCTCCGGTCATATGTCGAGAACAACCGGAGTCCACGAGCCAAACCTCTCCCTTCCCAGCTCGGCGAACCTGAGTCAAGCATAGAGAGATGGCTCAGTACTGGGATAAATCAAAAGAGATTTTGGCACCCAATACTGAGTCACACGATGAGTAGAAGAAGTAGTCACACACGACTGACCTCTAACTACCCTACGCTCTCCGTTGCTCAGAAAGCCAGAAGGTCTATGAGTAGACCTAAAGCTGTTGTTGGGCTTGACTGCTATGGGGGAGCGAGTCAAGGTACCAACACATGCTGATCTCGCCGCGGGTAGCCATCTCGATGGGGGGAAACGAGACCTACCCTCAGAACAACGGATATCACGACCAGAGGCAAATTGAGGACGAAAATTAGAAAACCAAGTCTTCGATGCTGCCTAAAGACCTCAACTGATCAGGCCTAGACCTCGTGTTGGTCTTAGATGCACTCAAGGTCTGGGGCTGACCCTGAATACGCCTAAGAGACTGAACACGGTTGATGTGACCACGCCACCAACACGTACGACCATAGCGGCCAATATCAAGAATGAACTAAAGGTGAATTCGTTTTTTCAACTTCAACATATTTTAAATGAGAATATGATGCTACCTAATGATGAAAAAATATATATTTGTAGCACCACATCACTTTGGAACCAATTGAAGCAAGGGTTCAACTTGGACAGGTTTTGGAATCCAATTCGGCCTCCAGATCAATTCGGATTCAGCTTGACAAGCCAACTTCAAATGGCCATAACTTTTGATCCAGAAGGCTTATCGGGGCCCGTGAGTACTCGTTGGAAAGATCTTGGAATCTACTTTCAGATGGATCTGGTCTCACCTCCAAACTCCACTCGAGCAGATCAGAAACTGCGAAACAAGACACGTCACTTTTCCAGTCCGACTCAAAGTGGGCCGAGGGCCTTGTAACTTGGGCTATTTGGGCCGGTACTGTTCACGTGAACAGTACCACGCGCATGAACAGTAACTAGGAATAGTACCATATCCCTTTTCATTAGATAAGTGTGGATTCCCCCTCCCCTATTTAAGGAGGCCACACCCCTTTAGTTTTCCTTGGGTTTTGCTTAGATTAATCCGTCTTTGAATAGTTTCGCCGTTCATCGGTTTGTGAGACCCCAACTTGTGAACTTAATATTTATTCGCAATTTCAGATTGCATCTTGTACTCTCTTGCTTGTGTTCTCGATTCGCTTGCAGGAGATAGCCTTCTTGGCGAGGTCAATCGTGTTCGGCACGGTTGATAACCAACGGAGCAGTGGTGTAGTGATTGCGAGGGGTTCGATCTGTTTTGGTCGGAGCCTTTGGATCATCAACGTCGAGATCTCCACAATCGACTTATCAGTACCTCTCGGAAGATCGGGCCATCGTCACATCAACGGTCTCTCCGCGCGATCTTGGCGCGCCTGAAGCATTCTCGACCAAGTGTCCATCATTCTGACAGAAAGTACAATGATACTTCACCTTCTGAGAGGTAGAAGTAGCATGATGGGGCTTCGCCTTCTGAGAGGTCGAAGCAACAGGTGGAACCACCTTATTGTCAGAAATCCCTTGGAAAAATCCTGCAGATTTGAACTCAACCTTTTTGGTTCTAGGCTTGACCTCGATCATACCTGCTGCTATGGGTCTGAGAACAACAGGTGGATGCTTCCTAACATCCTCAAGAAAATCATACCCTGTACCTTGATTTAATTTGCAAATCTTGGATTGGTCTAGAATAAGATTCAGTTTCTTCTTGCCTCCAACAAATCTCTCAAGAGTGTTCATAAGATACTGACACTCCTGAAAGAGAGAGGTGCAAGAAGAGCAGGGGGAAGAAGAGACATCAGAAGGTAAGGGAGAAGAAGAGCCAACAGTAGAAGAACGGATGTCATGTGCACACATAGCCACCTCAGAAGGGACAGTCCTACTGCTAGCCATTTGGTTCTCGTCGCTAAGCGTCTCTACCATACCCTCAGGCTTCTTCCACACAACAGCACACACATCACAAGCAGATGGTGAATTCTCTAGAAGGTCCTTAGTTAGCTTCACACATTTGTCATTCAAAGCAATTAACTCAGATTTTAGTTTTTCGCAGTTATTACATGGTGAGCTAACATGGTCTTTAGAAGCATACTGATCCATTTTCTTATTGTAATCAACCATTGCTTGAAACTGTTTTGAGACAGATTCAAGTTCAGTAGTTAATTTAGGACAGTTCATACATGAAGCAATAGGCTCAAGCAAAGAAGCATGCAATTCAGCAATTTTATGATCTGCCTTCTTTAGGTTCATTTTCAAGTTATTGCAATTTTCACATGTCTCTGGCAGATCGAGAAGCATAGTATAAAGACATCTAAAAGCTTTATCCTTATCCTCACATGAGGTGCAAGAAGTAGTCTCAACAATAGTAGATGAGAGCAGCAGTCCTAATCATCTCTAATTCAGCTAAAGGACTAACATTATCCACCTTAAGCAAATCTAGCTCAGAAGTCACAGTATCATAAGAGCTCCTTAGCTTCTCCATATCACCAAGCAAAGAGGAACATACATCACAATCATCACGGGAGAGAGCAGATATAAGTAAAGTAAGATCCCGTGACAGTCTATCTACTTCCTTCTCCAACTCACTACACCTAGTTCTAGATCTAGCATGAAATTTTCCTAGCTTAAGAAAATCATCATTGAGCTGGTCATAGGAAGGATATACCTCATCGGAGTTAGAGTAGAGCTCGTTGTCGCTGATGTCGCCCTCAAGGGTCATGAAACACATGTCGGTGAAGTCGTTGCCATCCTTGGGTTCTTGATCATCCTTCCCATCGTCGTCACTCCACCCATCGACATCGCGGAAGTCGATGTCGTCGAAAGCGGTGAGGACGCGATGGAAGAGCTTCTTAGCTTTGCCAAGGTCACGGAACTTCTTCCTTTTGCCTGGAGGCTTCTTGTTGCGGTTCTTGTTGATGTAGTCATTCTTACTCGGACCTCTGTAGTCATTCTTGCCCTTCTCCAACTTGGGGCAGTTTGCCCGAATGTGGTTGGGGCCACCACACTCAAAGCAAATCACGTGTCGTCCTCCTCTCTTTCTCTCCCTAACCCTCTTGTATGCATGGGAGAACTTTCTGGCTAAGAGGGCTAGTTGGTTTTCTGGGAGATGCTCTAGATGATCATCATCAATTTCACACAGAGAAGCAAGAGAGAAACCTGCAGTGTCAGCAGAAGAACCAGACCCAGGACTGGGATCAGTGACCAAAGCCATCGATTGTGACTTTGACTTACGAGAGACAATGTCAATCTCGTGAGTCTTGAGGCGTGAATACAACGCATCAAGAGTCAAAGTCAAAAGATCCATCGTGTCCTTGATGGTGGTCACTTTCATCTCCCAAACACGCAATTCCAAAGCCGAAAGCATTTGACGAGCGTTGTCCGAGTTGGGGTATGTGAGACCGACCACTCGGAGGTTGCTCAAAATCTTGTGGAATCTTGCAAAGCACTCATCAAGGGACTCTCCAGCGAGCATTTCAAACGGCAACAAAGGGGGGGGGGGGTGAATGGTGCCTTCAAAAAGCGCCCCCAACTATCCACGACATTTCCTTCTCCGATAGCTATAGAAGCTATGAAGAAAGGAGATAAAAGCTCACTGGCAAAATAGAGAACTCAACCAGTAAGGGAATCCAAGAGAAAAGCACATACATGAGAGCCAACTGAAATCAAGTCCTATGTGCAAGAATTTGAGGCTGGTCTGACCGCTATAGAGAGAGCGATCTGACCGCTTGGCCCTTGCCGGTTTGACCGCCTGGCCCTTGCCGGTCTAACCGCCTAGGAGGCGCCGGTCTGACCGCTTAGCAGGCGCCGGTCTGACCGCCGTGGGGTGGCCGGTCTGACCGCCATGCACACATCGGTCAGACAAGGCCAAACCCTAGCGGTCTGACTAGTGGCCTGTAAACAAAGCAGGCAACCAGCGAAGGTAAGCTCTGAAAACCACTGCACAGTTATTACTGAATAGAGGGTAAAAACTGAGAATTGAAAATGCAATTCCTAGGCTTCTCAGACCAACAAGATTGGGCTTCAAAGTAAATAACAGATTAACCCTAGAAAACAAGAGAATGCAGACTGTGACAAATTAAAAATAGGAAATTGGTTTTGTTAGGAACCATTCAGCAGGATGAGGCAAAAACCATAATATCCCATGATTCTTGGATCCTCTCCTCAAGAAATTTTGAACATGGCAGGGAGATCATCTCAGAAGCAGGTGAACTTTTGAACTTTTGAACAAGTGATAAAGGTGAAGATTTATCAATCTTGGATGTCAAAGCTTCCATCTCATAGGTTTTCAATCTAAAATAAAGATCATCCATGGTTAGAATATTTAGATCGACAGTCTGATTAATAGTTGTGATAACCATCAACCACTCAGAACCTAAAGATCTCAAAATTTTAGTTGCATTATCTGCATCAGCAGGAATAACACCAACACTGTGCAGATCACTCAATATTTTCTCAAAACGAGCAAAGAGATCAATGGATTCACTAGGCTTCATTGCAAAATCAGAATATTCTTTTTGATAAAGATTTTTATGCACTTTCTTGATTTTAGTGGTTCCTTCATGATAATCACAAATAATTTTCTATATTAAATGGGCAGAATTAATATGAGCTACATGATTCAACTCTTTGTGAGAAATCCCTTGAAATAGCAAGTTACGAGCTTGAGCATTTAAATCAACATATGCTTTATTTAAATTAGTAACAGTAGTAGGAATCTCATATGGTGTAGAAACTTTATTCCAAACATCGCTACCTTGAGTCTCAATGTAAGCTTGCATACGACATTTCCAGAAAGCAAAATCAGTACCATCTAGCATGGGGGACGATTCACATACCTCTTTGACGCCATCGTAACCTGCTCTGATACCACTTGTAGGATCGTATGGCACAATCAGAGGGCGTGAATGACTGCCTCTGCTTTTTATCACCTTAAACCAAAAACACAACATAGAGAACAAACGAAAACCAATCTGAATTACCGTAAGAAGACAACGACCACTATTGCTCGCTTGTACGTGGTCGAAAGAAGCTATGTCGAGACAATGACTGCAGCTGCTTGCTTGAACGTGATCGTAACCCTCTGTTGCCCGACTGCTCGGTACAACCACTCGATACAACCACTTGTTCCGAATGTTGCTCCGATCGCTTGTTACGATAGCTTGCGTACGACCGCTCGCTTACAATTGCTCGTCCTGAACACTCGCTTACGACCGCTTGTTTACGATTGCTTACTGACGAGTGTTCGGATCCAACACAAACACCTCAAAACCGTGTCCCTATCCACCTGGACATGTACTCTATCTCTTCCTCAAATCAAAGGACCCAAAAATCCTTCCTAACACGGGTTTTAACCACCTCGTACAGATCATGGACTCCATCCTCGTACAGATAGATCCACACCAGCGCACGCACGCATCCGTCCACGTCGTCGACGTAGCGTGCCGCTGCTGCGATGGGCAACTGCTGCATTGCCCGGCCATCCTTCAAGCGGCGGGGCGCCGGATGTGGCCCGCACCACTGCGGCCACCTCGGCGGCGCCAACCTTCGGTGCCTCTCCACGGTGTCCTCGGTGTCCGACGCCGCGCGCGCCGTGGCCGAGCCGTGGTCGCCGGTGACCATGCTGGGCAAGGGCCTGGCCGCGGTCCCCACCGCCGAGGAGCTGCTGCGGCGGTACGAGCTCGGCGAGGAGCTGGGGCGCGGCGAGTTCGGCGTGACGCGGCGGTGCACGGACGCGGCCACGGGCGAGCAGCTGGCGTGCAAGTCCATCATCAGCAAGCGGAAGCTCCGGAGCAGCGTGGACGTGGAGGACGTGCGGCGGGAGGTGGCCATCATGCGCTCGCTCCCGGCGCACGCCAACGTCGTGCGGCTGCGGGAGGCGTTCGAGGACGCCGACGCCGTGCACCTCGTCATGGAGGTCTGCGAGGGCGGCGAGCTCTTCGACTGTATCGTCGCCCACGGCCACTACACCGAGCGCGCCGCCGCCGCCGTCATGCGCGCCATCATGGAGGTCGTGTAGTACGTGCGCACCGACCTTCCTTGCTCGCATGCATGCATTGTTGGAATAAACCACGCAGAGGTCGTTGCGTGTACGCGTGTGTTACGCGGTCGTTGCGTGTGCGCGTTGAGTGCGTGTGTGTGTGGCATGCGACGAGGCGTGAGTTACGGGCGTTAGTTGCGCCGTATCGAAGCCGCGCGTTGGTTACGCCAGAGTCCCGTGCGGACGTGCGCGTGAGTTGGTTGCTCAGGCTGGACGTGTGCATGAGTTGATTGCACTGGCTAATAAATATGCATGTAAACTGTGTGTGTTCACGGAGCTTGAAAAAATGGAAAAAAGATTGGCGTTGTGTCGCCCGGGCGTTTTCGTCGCCTGACAAAAATCCTCGCGTTCTAATGTTTGATCTTGGGCCAATTCCAACATTTGGTATCAGAGCCGGTGAAGTTCGACAGCAAGCTGATGGCCGGTGACGAGCGTACGCCGCCATCGTCTCCGAAAGGCGTCGGCGACCCGAAGTCCGGCGGTAGCAACACACGACGTGAGGTCATGGTGGAACGCGTCATCAAGGAGTCCAGCGGGTCGGTGGAGTTCCCGGTGTTGACGCGAGCCAATTACCACGAGTGGGCGTTGGTGATGCAGGTGAACTTGGAGGCGCTCGGGCTCTGGCGTGCCGTGGAGACGAGCGACGTCGAGCGTCGCGAGGATCGGCTGGCATTGGCCGCCATCCTGCGCGCGGTGCCGACGGAGATGCGCTCGGGTCTCGCCGTGAAGAAAAGTGCCAAGGAGGCATGGGCGGCTGTGAAGACGATGCGGATGGGCGACAAGCGCGTGCAGGAGGCGAACGCGCAGAAGCTCCTCAAGCAATTCGAGAATGTGGCATTCAACGTTGGTGAGTCCATCGACGAATTCGCCATGCGTCTCGGCTCCCTCGTTGCGGAATTGCGCGAGCTGGGGGAGAGCATCGAGGAGGTGCGCGTCGTCAAGAAACTGCTTCGCGTGGTGCCGGCGAAGTACAATCAAGTCGCCGTGTCCATCGAGATGCTCATGGACTTGAATACGATGTCGTTCGAGGAGTTGGTTGGACGACTCCGAGTGGCTGAAGATCGGTGCGGCGCCGAGGCGATTTCGGACGGCGTCGGGCAGTTGCTGCTCACTGAGGAGCAGTGGGAGGCGCGCCGGCGTCAGGGCAACGGGAGGCAGCGAACGCGCATGGACTTTGTCAAGAACAACGGGCAGCATGAGCTCGGGGACAAGTAGACGTTCGCGCCGCGCCAGGCGAGGAAGGTGCTACAACTGTGGCGTACATGGCCACCTCTCCAGGGATTGCCGTGAGCCGAGGAAGGAGAAAGCACTGCTCGCCGAAGGCGACGACGAGCCAACACTCATGTAGGTCGGGCGCATGGGGGTGTCGTGGTTTAGGGGGTGATTGTTGGAATAAACCACGCAGAGGTCGTTGCGTGTACGCGTGTGTTACGCGGTCGTTGCGTGGACGCGTGTGTTACGCGGTCGTTGCGTGTGCGCGTTGAGTGCGTGTGTGTGTGGCATGCGACGAGGCGTGAGTTACGGGCGTTAGTTGCGCCGTATCGAAGCCGCGCGTTGGTTACGCCAGAATCCCGTGCGGACGTACGCGTGAGTTGGTTGCTCAGGCTGGACGTGTGCATGAGTTGATTGCACTGGTTAATAAATATGCATGTAAACTGTGTGTGTTCACGGAGCTTGAAAAAATAGAAAAAAGAGTGGTACTGGGCCTTCTCCCCCCAAAAGACTAGTCCAATGGGTGGGGGCTCCCCCACACTTATAAGTTGTGCTTTCTCCTCTTCTACAACCAATGTGGGATTATTCCCAACAATCTCCCCCTCACACATTGGTTGGACACATCTACAACCATGAGGTCCAAGGAGGTGTTAGGCACCTAGGCTCTGATACCAAATGTGTGATCTGGACCTGGCCGCATACCTAGGTCCAGCCGGGTTTTTACTCCCCGGGCCACAGGTCCACATGGGCGGAACACAACCAAGCCCACGGAGCAACGGAGCAACAACCTTATAAGTGGTACTGGGCCTTCTCCCCCCAAAAGACTAGTCCAATGGGTGGGGGCTCCCCCACACTTATAAATTGTGCTTTCTCCTCTTCCACAACCAATGTGGGATTATTCCCAACATGCACATGCATTTGATCTGATATCATAAGAGGAAGGAAATGCGAATGAACACGAACAGACTCCTACAAAAGTTCCGACAAAATGCCACTAATTGAGTCGTTTTACAAACTGCCATAGATGCGCAAATTTCTCAAAAATAAATGATTTACATGACCAGATTGTGAGTACAGGAAACGTGAAGAAAATGGCTCCACATGACAAGTAATTTAAAGTTGCTGGAACACACAGCGGCCTTATTAATTAGGGGAGTTCCGGTAGCTACCAGAGTGGATAGCCGGCTTGATAGTTTAGGGGTGATGAATAGAGCCAAACAATAGACCTTTTTTTCTTTATTAAAAGAGCAATAGACGAGTTCCACATGTATACATACTAGACCTACTAATGGAGCAAGTAAGATGGAGTAAGTTTGCCTTATTCAATTGACTGACTCCTTTTGTACAGCTGAGAATTTTTCAATGTAGTTTTTAATCCGAAATTTAATATGCACAAACATCACTCGAAAAATTGTAGGAGCTGTGTTTGGTTGGCTCAGAACATAAACGTTTTAAGACATAAGCAAGGGAAGCTTGTAAAATATCAGCACATGTCGCATCCTCACATGTATCTGCTTTGACAAGGTCTGAGTACATGTTACCATCTTTCAAAATATGCAAGAACATGTAAAACAAGTTTATGTTACACATAGTTATGCCATGTAAATGAGAGATGGGCAAATAAGCTACTCCTTCAAACATAAAAACCAAAAGGTTCATAGGCCAATTGCTTCCCCAAATGCTTTCAAACATACAGCGATTCTTTCAAGCATGAAACCAACAATATCTCTACGCATCGATCGTCCAACATAGACTGGAGACACTGAATTTGGTAACATCACAACCTTTTGCAGCATTGCCACAAGCACGGTGTCATGCATCGGGACCTCAAGCCTGAGAACTTCCTGTACGCCAATGCATCTGAGAACTCCCCTCTCAAGGTCATCGACTTCGGTCTCTCAGTGTGCTTCGAGCCAGGTATAAACTCCTGCGCTAAACCACAAAGCTTCCGTATATTTTTCACATGTTCCAAATGTCGAAAATGATTTTCATATCATGTGTCTCTCTTCTTCCTCAGGTGCAAGATTCAACGAGATCGTTGGGTCTCCCTACTACATGGCGCCTGAAGTCCTGGAGAAACTATGGACAAGAAATAGACATCTGGAGTGCAGGAGTCATACTGTACATCTTGCTGTGTGGTGTCCCTCCTTTTTGGGCTGGCAAGTTCATATGATTCAATTCAGTAAGAAACTCCCAGATTTTGTCCATGTTCACCAATTGATCAAGTTTTATAATGAACTTTTGCAGAGACTGACGAAGGGATTGCGCAGGCCATCATCTGATCGCACATCGACTTCAAGAGAGAGCCTTGGCCAAAGGTGTCAGACAATGCCAAGGATCTTGTCAGGAAGATGCTTGATCCAAGCCCCTATGCTCGGTTGACGTCTCAACAGGTTCTAGGTTAGATATTGTTACAATTTCTTCTACTCAGAAATTGTTGGCCTGAATCTAACCATCGTTTCCGATCTTTGAGAATGAAGAGCATCCTTGGATACAGAATGCCAGTGCAGCTCCCAACATTCCTCTTGGAGAAGCAGTGAGGTCCAGGGCTCCAGGCTGAAGCAATTCACCGTTATGAACAAGTTCAAGAAGAAGGCCCTGCTTGTGAGCTAACAATCTTGTCTCATAACTGTGATTTTGGGATATCGGTGTTGTTGAACATCCATACTGAATTTTTCACTGGTTAGCTGTTGGCGGAGTACTTACCAACCGAAGAGCTGGATGCAATCAGGGAGCTGTTCCACATGCTGGACAGCAACAAGAAGGGGCACTTGACAGTTGAAGAGCTCAGGAAGGGACTGCAAATGATAGGGCACAATGTCCATGACACCGATGTGGATATGCTCATGGAAGCTGTGACATGCTCTTCTCTTATGCTTTGGTTACACCACCGTCTTCGTTTTTACCACTTGCAAGTAGCAGCATTGGTTCACGGAATTCATGTTCAGTCCCACCAGACCATCAAAATGTTCAAGCAATGCATGATTCTCAGAGCATGTAATTTGGTAAACAATTTGAATGACTACTAAGATTCTCCTGGGTTTTCATTCTCTAAGCAGACATAGATGGAAACGACACCCTGGACTGCAAGGAGTTTGTGACAGTCTCCATTCACCTGAATAAAATCCGCAGTGAAGAGCACCTTCCCAAGGTGTTCAACTTCTTTGATAAGAACAGCAGTGGGTACATCGAGATTGAAGAGTTGAAGGAAGCTCTCGCCCCAAGAGGCGACCAGAAGGCGATCAACGACATCATTCTGGATGTTGACAAAGACAAGGTTAGATCACTGTCCGTCACAAAGAAGTAGCAATTTTCATCAGACCAACTTAAACAAGTTCAGTATAATAGTTATAAAAAATGTGTTACTCACTTTCCAATGCTATACTCTCTCTCGGCTACCACGTTGCTCTCTTCCTGTCGCCCGCTTCCTACCTCTGTGTTCGTTGTGCCATTGCCCGCTGGCCCGCGACACTTCTCTGCTCGCCTGCGCTGCCACACGCTCGCCTTGCACCACGCGCCACCTCACGTATGATTGTCGTTACATCATGGCACTACGTCCACGTCCGCCGATCGTCACTCCTCTCTAGTTTGCACCTCCGCGAAGGGTGGGATGTTATTAGGCGTATGGCACACCTCCCACCATCTTGCAAGTACTTTTTCGTGATGGTTTTTACCAATCACTCCGATACCACTTCTTAATGTCGGGGGCACAAAATTATCGGCTAAACTGCAGTGGGTCTTGCCTGCAGTGGCGGAGACAAGGGGGGCTGGAGGGGGCCCGGCACCCCCCAACTTTTTACTAATCCTCCATTATGTAGTTAATTACATGTGTTTAATTAGTGGTTTGGTCCCTCCCAATTTAGTCCAAATGTAAAGTATTTTTAAAGCCCAGTCATATGCAACCCAAATCCTCTTTGTTTTGTTTCTTGTTTTAGCTTTGTATCTACTGTTCTTTGTAAATGCGGGTTACAAGGTGGTGCGTACCGTGATCTGTAGGATATGCATGTTTGTGTTCTTAATCTTAGGATGATTAATGCAGGCCGGTGAGTTGACTAGAAGCTGTTGTAGCTAGTCATAAGTGTGATTGAAGATCACTCAAGTACTACTAGCTGGTGGAGTACATAACGCTAGGAACCTTTAATTAAAAGCCAAGAAAATATTTTGGCCGAATTTCTACGGCAATACAATGGATATGTTCTCGTGGATTTGTTTTTTGATTTCTTCGAAAATCAAAATAAATAGAGTGTTTTTAAAGCAGTTTTTTTAAATGACTTCTCGAGTCTAAAAATATATGAGCCGTCCATGTCAATATCTTTACCGTTCACTGTGGTATCAAAAAATGTAAACAAAAACCGTAAGTACACACTTCAGTAGTTGCTCTCACATCACATCTAGAGACCCTGTTTTAATCGGCTTATACCCTGTTTTAGTCGTAGAGCTAAGTTTAAGTTAATAGAGATATAATTTTCTTTGCATTGTAATTTGCGAGACATATTACTCTGATATGTGACTATTGGATCGGTAAATTCGGCATGGTTCATTGGTTCTACTCTACTTGTTGTCCATATTGCCCCCCTATATCCAATTCCTGACTCCGCCCCTACTTGCCTGGACATGTAAAACCCATCCTAAATAGAAACTCCACAACAAATGCATGAGGCTGAATCTAATTAGCTAGACTGGGAAGCAACCAAGCAAACAAAAACTTCATTATCTGACACAAGGCTACATACCTGACATTATTCTTGAGTTGCAGAGGGTTCGAGGACACCAAATGGGCTTCTTCTGCATTATAAAGCAGAAAACCAGAAATACACAAAATTGGGAGTCATCTTACTTGATCCCTAAACCGAGCGATATCTTAAACAGATATACACATCCTATTATATAAATTTTATTCAAGGCACTTAAGGCACTCTTTCATGCTAGCAATAGACAGTTCCACAAAATTTCATGAAAAATTATGCTTTTGGTAAGCTGAATCACACGATAAGGTCAAGCTCAATGCCTAGAGTTCTGGAGGTCAAATAGTAGCAGAAAACACACCAATGCATGTGAAAACATTGCAGTAAGATACATGTAGACCCTGCTTTTATGAAAATGACTAAGGTCAGTTTCTTCTTTGAATCTGTTGGAGCCGTACTAAACAGTTAGCTTTCCAATAAGATTGGATTCAACTTCTCGCGTGGAGCAGAGTTAAAAATGAATTAGTGAGGAGAAGCAAACTGAGGTGAATTCTAGTGAGAAGCTGGGACTGTGAAAATAAAAATACCCTTCAAAATTCTAGGTATTTACCTGCCCCGGACTAGGGGTGGAAACGGATCGGATACGGTCGAATAGTCTCAAATATGAATACGAATCCATATTTTTAAAACGAATACGAATACGAATTCGAATATTTTCAAATACGGATACGAATATTCTCGAATACGAATACGGATATTTTCGAATACGGATTTTCTCGGATACGAATATCGGATAAAACGGATTCCTAACGGTTTTACCGATTTTTCATCGGTTTTTGACCGGTTACCAATTTTAAACCGCCTAAATTCAAGTTTTGAATCACAAAATTTGTACGGATTTTTCATGGGTTCTAAAAACGGATCGAATACGAATCGAATAGTCTCGAATACGGATACGGATACGAATATTCTCGAATACGAATGCGAATACGAATACTCTCAAATACGGATACGAATATTCTCGAATACGAATACGAATATTTTCGAATACGGATTTTGCTTACCAAATTCGGATTTCTCTCGGATACGAATATCGGATAAAACGAATTACGGATCGAATACGAATCGAATAGTCTCGAATACGGATACGGATACGAATATTCTCGAATACGAATGCGAATACGAATACTCTCAAATACGGATACGAATATTCTCGAATACGAATACGAATATTTTCGAATACGGATTTTGCTTACCAAATTCGGATTTCTCTCGGATACGAATATCGGATAAAACGAATTATCTGTTACCGTTTTCCATCCCTACCCCGGACGTGTCCTCTCTTGCGCACACTCGAACCGGCGCTTCTCTCGCGCACGCCCTCCTCTCGGCTTCCCTATGGATCCTCGTGTCACCTCCGTCCCGTAGCCCTAGCTCGCGGTACTCTCGGTGCCTCGTCCGCCTCGGCCTGCTCTCGGCGGCGTGTCGCCTCCGTCCCATAGCCCTAGCCCGCCTGGATTTAGCACTGCTGCTCTGCCTCTTCTCGCTACCGCCCGGATCTCGGCCTTGCGTCGTCATCGTTGTTGTCGTCTCGATCTCGCACCACCACTCTGGATCCATCGCCGGTGTCATTCCCCGAGCACCAACTCCGTCGTCCCTTCAAGATTAGATCTCTGGCCTCCGACTGGTCTACTAGTACATGAACAACACTTGTTAAGAAAAGTTTCCGATTAATTGTTCATGTAGACCTTGGGGACCATTCTTGTGTAATTTTGAGCATAGGATTGGTTCGTAGTCAATTAACTATCTGAGCATGATCTTTGATACGTTTATACTTTAACTTTTGAATGATGTTACACGTGTTTGCTGAAATTACGCCCACCCACACACACAAACTGTAGTTCTTCCCCCACAGAGCAGCATGTCAAGTTCTTAGTCATTCGTTTGTTAATGCAGTTAGCATTCTTTATTACACAAGATTTGATTCCTTTCCTTTCCTGTCCTATTTTTCCCTTTCGTAGATCCTAGGTGATTAATCTTCTAAAGAGTACATATACACTGACCCTTCTTGGACCTGCAAATTTGGACTATAGTTTCACATCTGTAATTAAACAAGGTAGTAGAATTTTAAGTGGACAATTGCACAGTTGCATTTCACTCTCTATGGGGTCACTTATGCAGTACAGCAGTAGGCAGTAACAAACACCTGAGCTCTGGGCATTGCTGCAACCCATATGCACAGGCTCATAGGCTCTGCACCATTCCAAACCATCCTCTTCAGTTAGGAACAGAAAGTTCTCTATCGCTTGATTTTTACTCGGAGAGATTTATCTGTTTCTCTTTTCCAGAAACGCCACAAAGATGAATATGCACTGTTTATACCGTTCTTTCTCACCACGCCTGCAATACCTGACGTATTAAGGCACCATTGTTCCATGCCATTATGGCCATCCACCTGAAGTTCAACCGGAAGAAAGTTCAGATCTTCACAGTATACACCAATTGGAAACTAGAGTTCATACATTTTTTTTATGTGTGTGTGCGCATGCTGAAAGAATAGATGCAGTGCTATTTATTGTTCTTAATTAATAGTTGCATAAAGTATATTTAGAAGGAATGTGACCAGACAATGCTCTTTTCAAGTCATGATGTTTCTTTGAATATGAGGTTCACTTCCAACAATCTATCAATAAAAGCAATAGTCTTAAATAGTTCTATTGCCCTCTCTTTTTAGACGAAATGCACCACAAATCATTGGTGTTTGAATGTTGAAAGGTATCTTTCCTATGGAATGGGGCATGCTTTTGTTTGTCTCTTGCTTTCCTTACTTCCTTTTTCTTTTTTTCTATTCAGGTCATGAACTTGCATTCTAGGCAATACTCATGACGCTCTTGCGAGTTTTTTCTGAACTAGTAATTTTGCTCTTAGACAAGTTTATTGGATTATAGATTCCACAGTGTAGTCAGATGAACTAGCAACAGAAATTAGGCTGAATGACTTATTCCCATGTGTTGCAGTTGTAGTCAGACGAGAGAATTGTCAACAAACCACATGTATATACTTTTAACTGATTGTCAGAATATCAGGACCACTCAAACATCTCATGTCACCTTCACAGTACTATGAAATGACATGTTGACAGTAATTACAAGCCAACATAAAAGAACTGTAGGTCTACAATCACTCTCTGGAAAAATATAAGATGGCAGTAGTTTAAATATTTGATAGCCACATTGTTGTATCTTGACCTACAAATTATACAAATTAACGCCGTTGTGAATTTTTACATTATTCTTGCATGTTTAAGCTTTCCTTCACTAGTCTTGTATGGAGCTCACCTTTACTTGTCTATACTCCATCGTCCAGCCAGTTTTACATTCTTGATATCCATGATTGGATGGTGTTAACGTAGCAGATGAGTGACAATGCTGAGTGGAATAACTAACGCGCTAGGATAGTATGTGAACTATTTGTTGAACAAGTAGTTGCTGGTAATCGTCCAAGTACCCATCTGAACAATCTTGGTTATGCTTTAGTAATAGCTAAATTTGAGGAGAAGACTGGGATAAAGTACACAAAGAGATAATTTAAAAACAAATGAGACAAACTGAAGAATGACTACAATATTTGGAAGAACTTGACGACAAAGGAGATAGACTTAGGTTGAGATCCTGAGAAGAAAACAATTAAGACCACCACTCAGAGGTGAAAAGAATTAAAGAAAGTCATTATACATCACACATTCATGCACATATGTACAATCCTGCCTATATTTATTAACTTGTATCATTGTTGTTGATACGAATATAAAGGATGCGCTAAGTTTGAGAAGAGTGAACTTCAAAACAAAGACCTGTTGCGCACGATGTTTGAAGATATTCATAATACTGGTTATGACCATTGGTCTCCTGCAATGCGAACCTTGCCACAAAGTCCGGTGCGTGCATCCACACCTATTGAAGTTGAAGAACATGGAGATGACAGTGATGAAAGCGAACAAGAAGATGAGTCGCCAATTAGTGCTGAAGGGAAGAGAGGATGTGATCCTAGCAACGAGAAGGGGAAGAAACTAAAGAGTGGATCTGCGGTCATGCAACACCAATTGAAATAAATTGTTGAGTTGAGTAAGATGTCGCATGCATGTTTTACAGCATTTGCACAAAAAGAGAGGAAGCCTTGGTGTGTACCATCAAGAATGACATGGAGTTGGTCGAAGAGTGTGGTGCTGTTGTAGGGACTAATGAGCATTTCATTGTATCTGAACTTTTTGCGAAAAAGGAGCAAAGAAAAATGTTTGTTACATTACGCAATAGCGAAGGACGGTTTGAATGGCTTCAAAAGGAAGTATAATGATAAGTATGACAAGTAGAAGTTGAGTTGTAATCTTAGGATGTTTATGAATGTAATCCTATAAATAGTTTGCTTTGTATGCTTTGTCTATCTTTCATCTGAATTGGCTTGTAAAACTTTATTTAAATTGTGAGATATTATTTGCCTAGTTATGTACTCTCATTTGAACTAATTCATAGTCATGCAATTTTTTATTGTTATTTGTTTCATTTATGTTACTAATACTATTGTCATTACCATTTATCTCATTTATTTTGTCACATTAAACTATTGATATATACAGATAGTTTGTTTTTATTGGAGTTTATCTAATTTAAGTTAGTATTTTTCCTATTTTAATGCATAGATGTCCTTCTCAGAGAGTGAAAGTAAAGTGAGTGATATCCATGATGAAGAACATGAGTGTGTTATCCAGATAATGCATCTACAACAAGACATGTTAGGCCAGTTAGCTGCTATTGCAATTATCGTGGAGAATTACTATTCAATCTATACTGACAAGAATGAGCATAGGACTTAGAGAAACCTTAAGCACTCCAGGGGAAAGCCACCATATGTTTCGTATGAATACCACAATTTTCCATAGCCTACATGATCTTTTGGTCAGTTCTTTCAACTTGAAATCAACTACCCATATGAGTTCCATTGAAACATTGGCTATATTTCTGTACATTTGTGGTGGCTCTGAATTGAATCAAAGAGCACGGAATCAGTTTAAGCATTCTGGTGAGACAAGTAGCAGAAAGTTTGATGATGTTTTAGAGTGTGTGGTCAAGATGTCTCAGGATATTGTGCAGCCAAAGGATCTTAACTTCTCTACTGTTCATAGTAGATTTAAAATGGTAGGAGGATGCGGTCACATTTCAAAGGCTGCATTGGAGCTCTCGACGGTACACACATCCTTGAATCAGTTCCCTAAGAAGATCAGATTAGATATATTGGTAGATCAGGGAGTACAACTCAAAATGTAATGATCATATGTGATTTTGACATGCGTTTCACATACGCATATATTGATTAGCCAGAAGCTATGCATGATACTAGTGTGCTTTATCATGTATTGGATGTAGACAAAGATATTTTTTCACATCCTCCATAGGGCATTTTTTTTACTTTTCATATCATTTGCGGATTTATTTACTACTAATATTCATGCATTTGATGTTAACAGAGGTAACTTGGACCTTAATTTTTGGTAAATATTATCTTGGATGCCAGATATTCAAATAGGCCAGGGTATCTAGTGCCATACAAGGGGGCAAAGGTACTATGTTCCTAAATTTCTGAGAGGTGCTGCTCCAAGTGGCGAGAAAGAAATTTTTAACAAAGTGCATTCGGGTGGACGTAACATCGTTGAGAGGACCTTGGATGTATAGAAGATGAAATAGAGAATTCTTTTGAAGATGTCGAGTTTTAAATGTAATAGTCCATACGAAAAAAGGAGTTTACATCTATGTACAATTGAAATGTACTTGCACACAAGAACTGGCAAACCGTACAGTTCAGAATGTTACAACGATGCAAAAAAATAATGCACACAAACAATTTTGGGTGAAAAGCTCTCTGTCCCTCTGCTACCAGTTGTGAATAGAAATCCATTAACAACCAGAAGCTTATGCAAATGATTCTTCATTTCAGGTATGCTGGCATAAAATACACATAATACCGTGTTACAAATGTGAGCAATATTTTAATTCCAAATTTTATGAGGAGACAAATACAATAAACTAGTGATGCAAAACTTACTACTAACAGTAGGCTATTCATCATACTTTAGAAAATACTCAAGAAAATATAGTAACAAAGTCGTACGTGCGTGCGAACGACTTACTTGTTAGCCTAAAGAAAAACAGGAAGCCGCGCAGGCTTGACGCAGTGCAGAACGTAGATGACGCAGTGCAGGAGTGGTCGCGCAAATGCACTGCCCAAAACCCTTATTGCCGCCCCGTGCAGGTACTCTCTACGGCAATGGTTCGGAGATAACCGCTCTCCCTCCTTTCAGGTGCAGGCTGAGAAGAAAGGTTGGCGAAGTCTAGACGGCGCAGTACAACAATACAAATTGGCAGAAGTAAGAGATGCTGGTAGTGAGAGATTCTCACCTCTATACCTTGGACGTCTCCAGGTATATAAAGATATGCAAATTACTCTCTAGTAACTGCCCCATTGAACTGAAATAATTCACTGGTAACTGCTCACTGCTCAATAATTCACTGGTAACTGATAATATTTAACCAGTGATTTACCCACTGGTAACTGTCTGTCATCAAAAACCCAATTAAGCCTCAAATTCAAAAGTTTGAATCTCATTCAAACAGAGAGAGTGAGGTGCAGGGTTCAGCACAAAATAAAGATGGACTTGGTCTGCCAAGTGGCGCGCCACGTCTCGGCACGGTCGCGCGTTGCAAGTCACAAGTTACGCGATTTTCAGAGCATAGAAAATAGAGAGGAAGGAGCGATGCTCTGGAAGTGGTCGGAGATGAAGGAAACAGATCTATTATTTCATCATCAAGATCTTGGCTACAAAGCACCTCACGGCACCCCTAAAAACTTCTCTTGAAAGCCCTAAAACCATGTATCATGCTAGCCTACAGTCTCCCCTGTTTTTTTAGCTAGCACACAAGACGTATCCAACACAAACACCTCAAAACTATGTCCCTATCCACCTGGACACGTACTATATCTCTTCCTCAAATCAAGGGACCTGAAACCCTTCCTAACATGGGTTTCAACCACCTCGTACAGATCATGGACTCCATCCACAACTCCATACTTCACATTACGAAGCCTCCAGGATATCCCCACTTGAATCTTCATTGCACACCATCACCGCGTGCTCTCGCATGAGCCCGATCACCTCGCGTGACCACCTGACCGCCTGGACATCAGATTACCCACTCCTAGTCTCGGTTTTCCTCATCACTGACCGTATCCGTCTCCACGCCTTCATGCAGCATCCACCTTTGACCTCTATGTGCTCCAGCATGAGCTCGACCACCTCGCGTGACCTCTCGACCGCCTGGACCTCAGATTACCCTCTCCTAGTCTTGGTCCTCCTCGTCACCGACCATAGCCGCCTCCATGCCCACTTGCACATGCAAAGACTAAAGAAACCATCTCCTGGCAACACTCATTAGCAAAACACACCCTTGTCTATCCCCAAATAGGAACCACACCTTCTACGACCATCACCCACCACGTTTGCGACTATCACTAATAGAAACAACCCTTCTACGACCATCTCCCGGGTCGTTTACGACCACATAGACTTATTGCTTACCGAAATAGATCTTCAGTCCAACCAATACGACCGCTAACTCGTAATCCACAAGTACTTGTAAACCATACCGACTATCAAGTACCGACTACCGAGTCACAACCATAACACGTACTCGAAACCTATGAGTACAGACAAACCACCGACATCCGACGACTCATCGTAGTCGTCAACTAACTTCTACCGAGTACCGAGTCCTCCGACTATGAGTACCTCGAGCAACGACCATCCATCATCGACCACCACACCGACCAGTCAGCTACTGGCCCAACCTGAGTACTTGACGTACTCGACGATGTCAAGACTGAAGCACTCGTATCGACCATGAAAGTCTATGAGTACCGACCGTGAAGCCAATGACAACCGATCGCTAATCCTCTAACTTCCGTAGGCCAAACAGCAGACTGTGAAGTCTACGAGTACCGACAAGACTACCAAATCTACGACCATGAAGACAATTTGCAAAACCTACGACCATTAAAGTAGTCTGCAGAATCTACGACTATGAAGATAGTCTGCAAAACCTACGACCATGAAGGTAGTCTGCAGAATCTACGACTATGGAGATAATCTGCAAAACCTACAACCATAGAAGCAGTCTGCATGGTCTACGACCATCGACTGCAAAACCCTATACTATCGACCAGTAAAACCTTCGACTATCAGGTACGAACAGTAGTCTATGACTATCGAGTGCTGTATTACGACTATGAAATAGTACTGTAGCTACAATTACTTGCTGTGGTCATAAGACCAAAGTCGTACTGCCGTGGTCGAAAGGTGAAGTCGTACTACCGTGGTCGAAGCCAGACATGGTCGTAAGCTGCTGTGGTCGTAGCATGCTATGGTCATAAGCTGAACGTAGTCATAGCATGACGTGGTTGTAAGCTGAACGTGGTCATAGCATGCCATGGTCGTAAGCTGAACATGGTCGTAGCATGTCGTGGTCATAAGCTAAATGTGGTCGTAGCCGTGTTCTGATGCCGTGGTCATAAGATTGTCTGTGTTCTGTTGCCGTGGTCGTAAGATTGTCTGTGTTCTGATGCTGTGGTTCGTAAGAGTGTCTGAAGACTGTAATTACTCGTAACTGAGCAAAAACACTCAAAAGCAAGGACATCAACAGCAAATGACCAAGTCTTTCACAAATGCAAAATCCAAGAAAAAACAAATGTCAATTATTTATCATATCTTAATCTACGACCATCCACATGGTCTAACAATCTCCCCCTTGATGAATACATTGACAACACTTTGAAAAATTCTCAAATGATTTGCGTTTTGAAAGAGAAGCAAAAATCTCCCAATTCAAAATCCCCAAATATTAAATATGCCTCCCCTTACTTCCATTTCTCCCTCTTTAGCAATGTAATCATCAAGACTTTCAGAGTGAGGGAACAATTCTAAGTGGGTGCAATGAGAGTAAAGGTCAAGAAGCTTTCAAGATTATACAAGTCAATTAGTATTAATATTTTGACCATGCCATCAGTGTGAGTAGAGCTTCCTAGATCATATAAAGTCATATATCATATAGCTAGATCGGAGACTAGTCTTTTAGCATAATTAGACAATTTTGATCAATGATAGGCATTTCATCAATGACTAAACAAGTTATAAAGAGCACAATGAGATATCACAACGAAAAGTCAAAGCCTAAAAATGAAGTAAATATTAAATCTAGACGGACTAGCAGTCTCATAAACAATCTATTGCTTCACACAAGATTTTTAGGCATGTGGCATGCTTGTAGCATACTTCTTTTCATCATGCTATATTGGTAGCAAACTTCTTTTTGAATGGTGGCATGCTTGAAGCTTACTTCTTTTCATTTTGTATTTCTTGTGCCTTTTCTTTTGTTTAACCATGGCATGCTTGAAGCATACATCTTTTCAATCTTCTTTTTCTCAATTCTCACTTGATACCACTTGTATGATACCAATTGTAGAATTTTTTTATAACATGCCAACTTGAGTGAGCATAAAGAGATTGTAATATGAAACATACAAGCCTCAAGGTCAAGATTAAAAAAAAGATTCATAATCAAGCTAATTCTTTTAGCTGAACATCACAAATTACTATCAATAATCACTCTAGTCAAAGACTTATGCCAAGTCATGTTTTAATTCAAGTTTAGCTGATTAATTAACACTAGTTGTGGCCTAAGCTATACACGATATGAGTAAATATGATAAAGCAAGCTCTACTGCTCACTAGATTTCAATGACTCAATCTTGATGAATTATATGACAGGTATAATAAACAAAGCTCCTGACATAGCTTTAAACGACATACTCCCCCTCAAAACAATCCCATCTCACTTAGAAAAAAAACAAATTGAGAAGGAGCAGGAAGCTTTGAGAGAAATCAAGAAAACCAGGAAGGAGTTCAGAGACCACTTGTAAAATAACATTACCTCTCCACATGGTCTAACCTGAAGATGAGGTCTCATGGAAACCCCCAGAAAAGGTGAAGAACCATCCAGTGTTCCTATCATGCAATGGTGCAAAAGACTGGAACCAAATTAAGTGCCTGTTCTCCACCCCTGGTTCACTGGTCTCAAATCACAGTAGATGTTGGTCTCACAGTACTAGGGTTAGTCAAGTAAGCTTTAGGAATCCAATACTGTGATACTCGACGAAATGGATCAGCAGTAGGCAATGATAAAAATTTAAGTGAAGATTTAGCCTTTGTCAAATTTTGGTCGTAAAGCCTTTGTGTAGATGGTCGAAACCCAACCGAGCGCCTTTAGACAGCTAGTCGAATCCCTGTCTGACCACGTTGTAATGACCATGTATAGCCGGTCGAAATTTGGTCCGATCACGTTGTAACGACCATGTACAGCTGGTCGTAACTCTAGTTTGACTATGCTATAATGACCATGGAAAGGGGCCGATCGAAATTCTGGTCTATTTGCTCTGTTACGACCACAGTGACCTACAGACCAACAACTGTGTTCGACCACGAAGAACAACTGGTCGATACCCTGGTCTGGTCGTGGGATGTCCGACCACGGAGCGCTCGACAACGCGGCTAACTGGTCTGATCGTGGGACATCCGATCATAGAGCGCTCGACCACACTACAGACCGGTATGACTGCCGACTAATCTTTACGACCAGGTTCAGTTGTTGAATTACCTAGAGCTGCAGAGAACACATTAGAGGATGCAGAAAGACAGTTGGGAACTTGTACAGCCTCAATTTGGGAACGTTTTTTTAGCCTGTCTTTCTTCTCCTTCTTTGCTTTTCGAAAATAGAACTGAACCATATGACCATCTCTACCACAATGAGTGCATTGATACTTATCTGTTGATTTCCCAACACCCACTTTGGTAGAGAATTCCTTTGTAATACCAGTAGATTTAAATATAATCTATTTAGGTTCAGATTCTACTTCAAATTTCCTAGGCTCAAGAAGCTTAATAACCTTAGGAGGATTATTTTTGGCATGCTCAATGAAATTAAATCCTAGACCGTGTTTCTTTACACTTGTTTTTGATTGATCTAGAATCATGTTCAAATTCTTTTTGCCAAATGAAAACCTCTCTAAAGTGTCCTTTAAATACTCATTTTCTTTAGCCAATGTAGGACAGGTTGTGCAATTAATAGAATCCTTTGCAAGACCTTTAGTAGCATTAGACTGAGCTAATCTTTGCTTTTTAGCAAAATTATTGAGTTGCCTAGTCAAGACTTCTATTTCAGTGTTAAGCTTAGGACAATTTGAGCAAGAAAGAGTCTCATGATAGATCATTTATTGAATTGACTCCTGAGATGAATTAAGGCTAGACTGAAGCAAATCACACTTAGAACAAGCCTTATATTGAGCAGAAGAACTAGACTTAAGTTTCTCAATTTCATCATTAGCAATTTTTAATTTTTCATCACAGGAGTCATGTGTCAATTTTAACTCATCAAGTTTAGCAGTTACATCACTAAGTTGAGCCGATTTTGATGTATTAATTGTTCTAGTTGTCTCTAATTTAGAATGTAAAACTTGGCAAGCCTCACAAGATTCATCATCAGGAATAGAGGCTCTAAGTATATTAATTTCAGAATTTAAGCTCTCAACAAAAAAAAATCATGACTTTTAATATTCTTTTGATACTTTTTGAGCTCTTCTGTCAATCTAAGCACAACTTGAGATAAATAAGTATAAGAAGGTTTTGCCTCATCAGGATCACTGTAAAGATCATCATCACCGAGCTGCTCACTGTTGGCCATAACACACATTCCTGTGAAGTCCTCCTCCTTTGCCTTCTTGCCTTTGTCCTCATCATCGCTCGTAGAATCAACATCACTCAAATTAATCTCCTCAAGTGTTCTCCTTGCTCCTCAATTTGGGGTAGTCCATCTTAGTGTGGCCTGGCTCACCACACTCATAGCATCTGAACGGATCTGACACGCCACCACGCTTCCTCATTCTCACATTGTTGAGTGCCTTGTATGCTCATGAGGAGATCAACACCAAGTCCTCTTCAGGGAGCTGCTCGAACTGTTTTTCTGAAAAAGAAGACAAGGCAGACAAAGAAACACAAGACAAGGCATTTGATGAAGTAGCCTGCACGAGGTTAGTCACAAGTGCTAAAGGTGAAGATTTATCAATCTTGGATGGCAAAACTTCCATCTCATAGGTTTTTAATCTATAATAAAAATCATCCATGGTTAGAGTATCTAGATCGACAATTTGATTAATAGTTGTAATAACCATCAACCACTTAGAACATAAAGATCTCAAAATTTTAGTTGCATTATCTTCATCAGCAAGAATAACACCAACACCGCGCAGATCACTCAATATTTTCTCAAAACGAGCAAAGAGATCAATGGATTCACTAGGCTTCATTGCAAAATCAGAATATTCTTTTTGATAAAGATTTTTACGCACTTTCTTGATTTTAGTGGTTCCTTCATGATAATTGCAAAGAATTTTCTATATTAAATGGGCAGAATTAATATGAGCTGTATGATCAAACTCTTTGTGAGAAATCCCTTGAAATAGCAAGTTACGAGCTTGAGCATTTAAATCAACATATGCTTTATTTAAATTAGTAATAGTAGCAGGAACCTCATACGGTGTAGAAACTTTATTCCAAACATCGCTACCTTGAGTCTCAATGTAAGCTTGCATATGACATTTCCAGAAAGCAAAATCAGTATCAATACCATCTAGCATGGAGGACGATTCACATACCTCTCTGACGCCATCGCAACCTGCTCTGATACCACTTGTAGGATCGTATGGCACAATCAGAGGGGGGTGAATGACTGTCTCCGCTTTTTATCACCTGAAACCAAAAACACAATGCAGAGAACAAACGAAAACCAATCTGAATTACCGTAAGAAGACAACGACCACTGTTGCTCGCTTGTATGTGGTCGAAAGAAGCTATGTTGAGACAATGACTGCATCTACTTGCTTGAACGTGATCGTAATCCTCTGTCGCCCGACTGCTCGGTACGACCACTCGATACGACCACTTGTTCCGAATGTTGCTCCGATCGCTTGTTACGATAGCTTGCGTACGACCGCTCGCTTACGATCGCTCATCCTGAACACTCGCTTACGACCGCTTACTCACGAGTGTTCAGATCCAACACAACACCTCAAAATCGTGTCCCTATCCACCAGGACACGTACTTTATCTCTTCCTCAAATCAAGGGACCCGAAAACCTTTCCTAACATGGGTTTTAACCACCTCGTACAGATCATGGACTCCATCCATGACTCCATACTTCACACGGTACGAAGCCTCCAGGATATCCCCATCTGAATCTTCATTGCACACCATCATCGCGTGCTCTCGTGTGAGCCCGATCAGCTTGCGTGACCACCTGACTGCCTGGATCTCAGATTACCCCTCCTAGTCCTGATCTTCCTCGTCACTGACCGTATCTGTCTCCACGCCTTCATGCAGCATCCACCTTTGACCTCCATGTGCTCCAGCATGAGCTCGACAACCTCGCGTGACGTCTCGACTGTCTGGACCTCAGATTACCCCCTCCTAGTCCCGGTCCTCCTCGTCACCGACCATGGCTGCCTATATGCCCACCTGCACTACAAAGTCCAAAGAAACCAACTCCTGGCAACACTCATTAGCAAAACACACCCTTGTCTATTCCCAGACAGGAACCACACCTTCTACGACCATCACCCATCACATTTACGACTATCACTAATAGAAACAACCCTTCTACGACCATCTCCCGGGTCGTTTACGACCACACAGATTTATCGCTTACCGAAATATATCTTCAGTCCAACCAATACGACCACTAACTCGTAATCCACAAGTACTCGTAAACCATGCTGACTATCGAGTACTGACTACCGAGTCACAGCCACAACACGTACTCAAAACCTACGAATATAGACAAACCACCGACATCCGACCACTCATCGTAGTCGTGAAATAACTTCTACCGAGTCCTCCGACTATGAGTACCTCAAGCAATGACCATCCATCATCGACCACAACACTGACCAGTTAGCCACTGGCTGAACTCAAGTACTCGACGTACTCGACGATCTCAAGAGTGAAGCACTCATATCGACCATGAAAGTCTATGAGTACCGACCGTGAAGCCAATGAGAACCGATCGCTAATCCTCCGACTACTACAGGCGGAGCAGCAGACTGTGAAGTCTGCGAGTATCGATAAGACTACCAAATCTACAACCATGAAGATAATATGCAAAACCTACGAACATGAAGGTAGTTTGCAGAATCTACGACTATAGAGATAGTCTGCAAAACCTATGACCATGAAGGTAGTTTGCAGAATCTACGACTATGGAGATAGTCTGCAGAATCTACGACTATGGAGATAGTCTGCAAAACCTACAACCATGAAGGTAGTCTGCAGAATCTATGACTATGGAGATAGTCTGCAAAACCTATGACCATAGAAGAAGTCTGTAGGGTCTACGACCATCAACCGCAAAGCCCTAGACTATCGACCAGTAAAACCTTCGACTATCTGGTACGAACAGTAATATATGAAAGAGCACTGTAGCTACAATTACTTGCCGTGGTCATAAGACCGAAGTCGTGTTGCTGTGGTTGAAAGGTGAAGTCGTACTGCTGTGGTCGAAGCCAGACATGGTTGTAAGCTGTCGTGGTCGTAGCATGCCATGGTCGTAAGCTGAACGTGGTCATAGCGTACCGTGGTCGTAAGCTGAAAGTGGTCGTAGCATGCCGTGGTCGTAAGCTGAACATAGTCGTAGCATGCCGTGGTCGTAAGCTGAACGTGGTCATAGTTGTGTTCAAGTCGTGGTCGTAAGATTGTCTGTGTTCTGATGCCGTGGTCGTAAGATTGTCTATGTTCTGATGCCGTGTTCGTAAGATTGCCTGTGTTCTGATGCTGTGGTCGTAAGAGTGTCTGAAGACTGTAATCACTTGTAACTATGCAAAAACAGTCGAAAGCAAGGACATCAACAGCAAACGACTAAGTCTTTCACAAATTTAAAATCCAAGGCAAACCAAATGTCAATTATTCATCATATCTTAACCTACGACCATCTACATGGTCTAACAGTCTTCAATACTCCTAGTATTTTTTAGGATAGATTGGTCTCACTCATGAAGATGCAGGATCCATGAAACAAAACCAAATATGAAAAGGAAATTTGAATTCTTGTTTGATTTCTTGTGAACCTTGTCTCAATTCAGCTCAAATCTCAAGCATCTAAGCCCTAATCTCCCTGCTGCATTGCCTCAGTGGCTAATCTTTGTGCTGGTACTATTCATTGTCTGAAAAGATCTTTGCCGCCCTTGATTTTGCCACCGCCCGGTCTCTCTCGCTCGCTCCCATACCTTCCAGCGCCTTCCTATTGCTGCCAGCTGCTGCAACCAGTCAGAGCCGTACCACCTTGTCGTTTCCGCCCTGACATCCTCTTAATTGCCCTGACCGCGCGTCAGAAGCCGCTCACGCCTGCCACTGCCCCTACACTTCCCCTGTTTCACGGCCGACCACCCGAACGCAACATTTGACCACCGCTCGAGAAGCACATAGCATAAGATGCCAACACACATGCCAACCTTCCTGCTGCCTCTCTGAACCATGCCGAGCCTTCCTAACTCCTGCTACCGCCGTCGTCCAAGTTCGTTCTCTTTGCCCTAATTCTCTCACAGCCGCTACTTGACACACCACACCACCTTTTGACTGCCGTAATGCCGTGCCCGAGGCAGCCTACACCTCCCCTGTCCTAGCCATGCCACGCCCTCCCACACCTTCCAGACCACTGCCACACGCCGTCGCCGACTTAGCCCCGGCCCTATGCCGAACTGCCATGGGACGGCTATAAAAGCCCGAGACCCCCCTCCAGACATCGCTCAAGCATCCAATGAGCCACAACCACACCCTAATTAAGCTTCGACTGGAGCCTCACCAACGACCACCCGATGACCCCAAAGTAAGCTCGATTTCAATTCCGCCTATTCAATCAATTACATTCCAATTGCTTCCACCCGTAGCACCCTCACACTCCTAGAAACACCACCGAAGCCTTGCCATAGCTTCCCAAAACCTCTCCTACCCTGACAACTAGCGCTGCCGCTCGGTCATGGAGCCTCACCGTGGATAGCCCAACACAGCCATTCCTGACCCAAGCCACCACTTCCCTGAGCTTTCTCTAACCGCAGTGATGCCCAAACCCTAACGCTACTATCCAATTAACCAGTTATTAAGCCCTGTACCATTCAAAAACTCCGAGAAGAGGAGACCTCACCGTCGGCGAATGCTAACTCCCTTGCCCCGTTGAACCCCAAAACGGAAACCCCAAACACCAGGAATCTACCCATGGTCGTCAATTGATGTTTCTACCACAGATTCTCCGACCGCCCCATCGCCTGAAATCTCCAGCCACTCCCCTGTTTCAACTCCGACCTCCACCGCTTGAAGTCTCCAACCACCTTGTAGTCGAGAGAGACTTCAATTGCACTGTTTCGAGTCTCGAGAAGCACCACTTGGACATTGTCCGATGCTTTTAAGCCACTCATACACCGTCTGATGCTTTTAAGCCACTCATATGCTGATCGATGCCCTTAAGCCACCCCGACGCCATCCAAACCCCGCAATTGCTCGAACATCATCCGATCTGAGTAGCAACTCGTGCACCGTCTGATCTTCGTCGACTTCGCACTTAGCTACTCGGTAGTGGTTACAACCACGTTGTCGTTATGACCACGCTGTGGTTTACGACCACAGTGTGTCTTACGACCACGTTGTGGTTTACGACCATGGTGTGGCTTTCAACCACGCTATGGTTTACAACCATGATGCGGTTTATACCTGCGTTTTGGTTTATGACCACACTGAGTGCTCGGTTTTTGTAGTCATGACCAGTTACGACTACGCCTTTTAGCATCACCGATACCGTCGACCACTTGAGTACTTGTAGGATTCTCCGAGTAGAACAGTAAGACCCACAATGAATAGTCCCAGATCCGTTACTGTTCACCAAAATTGAAAATACATATACACACCCATTTCGATCGTTTCGAACCCCTCTATCCATCCCTCAACTCCGTTTCCCCATATTAGACACCTATAAAACCAAAACCTATTTTATTTGTTTTTTCTTGGATTTTATTTCTTTATTTGATTTCTTTGTCCCTAGCTCAACCCTTCGAGCATGGAATTGGATTATTTTCTTTTATTTTGCGTTAGCTTCCGACATTGAAATCCAACCAGACTAGGAGGAGGAAGCTCAGGCTCAAGTTCAAGAATCAAAAGAATTTGAAATTGTTTAAATTGTAGATCCACAAGGCAAGTCACATGTCTTTGATCATATTGAACCTACATTCCTCTAATTATTTATTTACTGGTATTTCATTACATTATTTGTGTACTTTTATTTTTTGTACAATAAATATTTAGAATGACATGATATTAGCTAATGTCCTACCACCTTATCATTGTGTCACTATAACATCTCACCCCTTTGATTAGTTAAATACTTAATGCTTTTCACCCTAGAAATTTACTGGTAACCATAATAGTTGTACATTGTACATGAAGCGTCATGCTTAGCCGTATGTATATATTTGGGCATTAAATTGCCCCGACATCAATTTAAAAACATGATACTGGTTTGGGGTAGGCATTAGAGGAAAATGGTTGATGTATTGAGATAACTTAATTTATACTTCTCAAAATCCTAAAACTTGTTTACATATCTAGGCGGATGGTAAGAGGGATTGGTGCGGATGGAGCACAAGAGTGTGGTTTGTGGTAGAACCGTCCAGATAACCCTAAATACTGAATCCTGTAATGTCCACCAATATAAAAAAAATACAACCGCAAGTCTATAATAGGTACGACTTAGCTAAGTAATTTACCAAACCTTAGAGTCATCTCGTATGGTGGAGGAGTAGAGTTGGTGCATACGAATTATGATCCAGCTTGAATGGGATACCGAGTGGAGGGTCATGTTTGCCTGGCTCTAGAAATTGGTGAAATGTCGTAGTCTCACTGCGCTAGTCGTTGGGGTTGAACTTCCCGCACAACTATATGTCCTTCTACGGAAGGGGTAATTCCATGGTCGAAATGACAAAAGGGCAGGGTATTGTAAATGCCTCATGATGATCTTCTCGATCTACGTGTCTAAGAGAACATGTGGAATAAAACGAGTTGATTGTCTCTTGTGAGTAAAGTGTACAACCATTGCAAAGTGTAAACTGTTTGAACAGCCGTGCCCACGGTCATAGGTAGGCAAGGGAACTATTCGAGTTAGTATTTATTTCTAAACCTTTGTGAGTGGAATGAACAATTTGTCAGGTGGATAGAATCCAATGACGATAAATGGTGGATAGAACCCTATTGGTAAAAAACTAGCATTGATGGATGGAACTGTGTAATATGTGGATGAAACTTTCACTATTATTAATATTGCATACCCTTACTCTCTTTACTAAAATATTGTTTAGTGAAAATGCTAGGTCATAAGAATTTTCCACTTATGGTAATTTTTAATCAATGCCTTTAGCAAATGAAATAAACCCGAGCCTACCCTTGATGAATCTTGCATGCATATTAATGCATACTATTTATTGGTTTGCGAAGCACAGTGGTTTGTGCTTAGACTCACTCACTCAATTAACTCAGAACCAGGAGAGCAAGACCACTACGCTTATGAGGATGCAAGTGGACCCGAGGGTGAATATGATGGAGAGAATTAGGGCGACCCTTAGTATTTCTAGTCCCAGCTAAGCAGGTTATGGTTGAGATTGTGTGCACATATATTATCCTGACTTGTATAATATCTGTTGTATACAATTCACCTCTAGTCGCTTGCCTGTGGCAACTTATGGCCTTATCTTTTGTTCACTACTTTCGCTACTGTTTTTGTATTGTGAGTATTTGGCCTCGTAGTCTTTTATGTAACTATACCCGATGTGGGATATTTAAATTCTAATGTGTAATAATAATGTATGGTATGGTTTATGTGATGTATGAAATGATTCAGCAATGTATCTGTGAGTACTATCTACTGATCTAAAGAATAGTACGATAAAATCATAGAAAATTTTAGATTGTCAAAATCAGGTCTGACATAGTTAAAGCCGAAATTCCGCCCAGGATCGGTGTGGAGCGGGCGAGCGAGCTAGCAGCACTGTCGCTTATTAAGTATGAGTTGTAATACTTGATTTGCGCAAATGCAAGCCTTAGACTGGACCAGCTGTTTTTGGGCCAATTTTTGGACTAACTTTATTTTTTATGATTTTTTAAATAAATTTTGTATGGATTTTAATTACTAGGCCTCGGTCTACAATCCAGATAATCTGAGACCTGATTTCACTACTGTGTATGTCTGTGTTAAGTGAAAAAGCACGTAACCATATTTTATAACGTCATTATAAAATTTCTAAATATATGTTAGGAAACGTGTGGTGTGTATGTGCGTGTGCGTGTGGCGGTATGAGTGGAGTATTAAGTTATGTGTGCGTGTGCTTGTACCCTTCTCAAAAGGAGCATGAGATGGCTTGACGCAACGTAGCTCTCCAGAGTCTGTTGACGTGTACTAGCACGCACCGAACCAGAAAGACGTGTGCAGCGTGCACTCTGCCGTAAGGCGCGAATGAGCGATCGAGCCGGATCCACCGCACCATGTGTCGTCGCGCCGGTTGCGTCCACGTCACGTACCCTCGGCGGAGTGGCATCACTACGTACGAGTGTACGAGCCGCCATGCATGCATGCATGCAGGTCTCATCGTAGATGCGTCTCATGATTGACCACGACGGCGAAATGAACCGCAGTCCCTCTCGAGTGTTTTCTAGAATTCTCTATACGTAATTTTAGATAAGTCAATGATATCCGCTTTTATACGTAATTTTAGATAAGAGAAAGATACATCTCATGATTGTATGTATGTTCCCATCTTAACCTTATATTCTCCTTGAATTATTAGGTGGTTCTTTTGGGTTGATAGTTTATAATTTAAATATTTAAAATTTGACTATTCGCGAGAGGTAATACGCACAGAAAATAGCCGTATACGATTTTAGCAGATGCAACTGAATTCAATATATTTTTTACTACAAGAAATTTGAGCATCGGTGATGATACGTATTTGTCACAAAATCATGGATTTTTGTCATAAAAGCATAATAGTGACGATTTTCTTGCGTCACGCGGATCGTCACAAATTCTGCGTCATAGAATGTTCTTAGTGACGATCATTGGGAAATCGTCATAAAATAGTACACATTTATGACGAATAACAGATCGTCATACAATAATATTTATGACGATTTACTTTGTGTCATAAAATATTTTCTGTGACGATACCGTTATCGTCACCAAGTGAAAACATTCTATGACAATCGTTTTCGTCATGACATGTGGTACAGGACGTGTAATTTATGACGAAATTATTCATCATGAATATATTTGCAACGTCACAAAATTTAATCCAGACATACATGAATGACAAAAAAATGTCATGAACAGTAGCATAATTCTCCAGATAATCACCATAGAATTGTTCCATCAAAGCATATAGAATTAATTGACATTTATCCAATACATGCCATTACAACCATTGGTTCAACACAAAAGTGATCACCATAGACACAGTTCCATCACAAAACCATATTAGCCAAATGTCACTAGCAGTAACAAGTATGTCTTATCAGAAGGCATATTGCGGTTCTTCACCTTCCTGTGGAGTTTCTTCCATTGCGGTTTCCATGGCATCCTAGCATTGAATAGAGACAATATAAACATGCAAGATAATTCTATGCTCCATTTGTAACATAAACAGATTGCATAATGCTTGAATGTTGAAGACACAGCAAAGAAAAAATTTTGTATACACCTATAATATGTATTCAGCTCATTCTTTAATAAGTAACTAGTCATGTGCCCGTGCGTTGCTACGGAACCATAAAACTAACACTAAAATAGCATATTATTGTAGTTAATCCTTTTTAACATCTGAAAGCTAACTACTTGTTCAATAATCACTCATCAAGATAGTTAAAAGGGAAGAAATAATACCATTAACGCAATAATCTCACAAATCAGAATATACAACAAACACTAAATTTTACACAACGGAATACTAAACCATACAGTGAATAATATTTTTCTTTGGCGCTATATATATCCGTTGGCACATACTTTTTGGTAGGACCCCGTTCAACATAAGCCAAGTGAATTTTACAATGTTTTTTCCATTACAAGAGTTGTACCCGGACATGAAAAATTGGCACTAAGTAACAAACTAATCCATACTACATACACTTCTCAAATCTTAACAGTATTGATTGTCAATGCCTCGCGCATAGAAAAATGATGGAATCTCAACAGTACTAATCTACACAGATACACACTTGAATATACATCAGTTAATATGACAGTGCTAGGGGCTAAATCTCATGGTCCATTTATGGTGGATTCAACTAATCTTCCTTGTGAGGGAGGGAGGATAGTGTGGACACTACTACAGAAAGCCTCATAGTAGACGCCTCATCACAGACGGTTTTGTGAAACCGTCTCTGATGAACACTATTACAGACGGTTGTAATTAGGAGGCCGTCTGTGGTATTTGTGGCGGGAAAATGGATTATCACAGGCGGTTATTACCGAAGTATCACATACGGTCTGTATTAAAAACCGTCTGTGATAATCCCAGATTATCACATACGGTTTTTAATAAAAAACCGTCTGTGATAAGCTAGTTATCACAGACGGTTTTTAATCAAAAACCGTCTGTGATAATGGCTAAGGCATTTATTGCGCTGCTCAGACCGCATCTGTCTTCATTTCGATCCAGATCTAGCCACTGCTGCGCACTTTTTCACTCGGGAGGAAGCTAGGCGATTTCAGGCCAGTTAATTTGGTGGGAAGAGGCAGAGATTGAGCTTTGAATATTCAGTCTTTCCTGGTTGCTCTAGATATGGTTAGTAATGTAATTTATTTTTTCTTTAATTGCATTACAATTTAGGTCTAAGTAATCCATTAGTGGTTATTGAAGATGGTTAATTTGCAAAATTGTTGGTTATATAATAGCTGTTGTGTTTGTAATATGAATTGAGCTAGCAAATTAAGTCTCAATATAATAAATGTGGCCCGTATATATGTAGTTATAATTAGTTAATCTAGATTTTAATACTAAGTTGTTATATATGTACGTAACGTAGGACCGAAGCTGGATGTATGTCGCGAGCCGTGTGAGTGAAGAGTACATTAATGGCGTTTCTGCTTTTATAAGAGCCGCCGAGGAGGATATGTTGAATAAGGGGGTGGAATATATGTGCTGTCCATGCACTGACTGCGAGAATTTGAAGATGTTTAAGAACCGAGGGCAAATTGTAGCGCACTTGATTCGAAGGGGTTTCAAAAAGGATTATACGTGTTGGACCAGTCATGGCGAAGTGAATGATCATATGCCGCCGGATGACATCGTCGGTGAAGTGAATGATATGCCCCCGGATGACATCGCCGGTGAAGTAAATGACATGCCGCCGGTTGATGTCGATTGTGGCTCGGATTCGGATAGGTTGCACGATGATAATCTGGATCAGATGCTTCGCGATGTAGAAGAGAACTATGATGAGAGAGAGTATGTTAAATTCCGTGGCTTGATGGAGGACTCAGAGAAACCTTTGTACACGAGCTGCAAGTACACGAGGTTGTCGGCCGTGCTTGAACTGTTGAAATTGAAGGCAAGGAACGGTTGGTCCGACAAGAGTTTCACGGCGCTGCTAGGTCTTTTAGCGGACATGCTTCCGGAGGGAAATGAGTTGCCTAAAACCACGTATAAAGCCAAGAAGGTTCTTTATCCGTTGGGAATGGAAGTAGAAAGAATACATGCATGCCCGAACGACTGTATCCTCTACCATAAAGAGTATGCAAACATGCATGTATGTCCGGTGTGCAACGCATCCCGATACAAACGTAACAATCAATCAGATGATGGCGAGGGAACAGAGGCGAAGAAAGGACCTCCTGCTAAGGTGGCATGGTATTTTCCTATAATTCCCCGTTTGAAAAGGTGTTTTGCAAATCCAAAGGAGGCAAAACTGCTGCGTTGGCACTCGGAGGAGCGCAAGAAGGATGGAATGATAAGACACATTGCTGATTCCGCGCAGTGGAGAAACATCGATAGGAGTTTTGCAGAGTTCGGTGCAGAACCAAGGAATATAAGGTTTGGACTGAGTACAGATGGAATGAATCCTTTTAGTAGCATGAGCAGCCGACACAGCACATGGCCCGTGACTCTCTACATCTATAACTTTCCTCCTTGGTTGTGTATGAAGCGAAAGTACATTTTGCTGTCGATACTTATCCAAGGGCCAAAACAACCTGGGAATGATATCGATGTATTCCTAGCACCGTTGGTGGAAGATCTAAAAGTACTGTGGAACGAAGGGGTACAGGTATGGGATGCATACAAACGAGAGAACTTCACTCTGCGCTCCTTATTGTTCTGCACCATAAATGATTATCCTGCCCTTGGTAACCTATCAGGCCATAGTACAAAAGGTGCCAAAGCTTGTACTCACTGTTTAGATGGTACCGAGAGTGTGTGGCTAAGACACTCACGCAAAACCGTCTACATGCGTCACCGCCGGTTCTTCGGAGGGCTCACCCATACCGCAAGATGAAGCAACAATTTGACGGAGAGAAGGAAGACGGTTCAGCTCCAAGGCATTTAAGGGGACACGAGGTTTATGATATGGTTAAGGATTTAGATGTTGTCCTCGGAAAGGGACGTAAATTGAGGGCCCATGAGAAGAACACCTGGAAGAAGAGATCAATATTTTGGGACTTACCTTATTGGGAGTACCTAGATGTTCGGCACTGCATCGACGTCATGCACGTAGAAAAGAATGTGTGCGACAGTTTGATTGGTCTCTTACTGAACATCCGTGATAAAACAAAGGACGGCGTCAACGCACGGCTTGACTTGGCTGACATGGACATCAGGCCTGAGATAGCACCGACATGCACTGGTAATGGACGAACGTACCTTCCCCCTACGTGTTACACTCTGTCCAAGGCTGAGAAAACATAACTGTGCCAGTGCTTGCATGGTGTCAAAGTTCCGTCTGGTTACTCCGGCAACGTGAAGAAACTTGTTTCGATGCAAGATTTGAAGTTAAATGGCATGAAGTCTCATGATTGTCATGTGCTGATGACACAGATGCTCCCTATTGCAATTAAAAATATTTTGTCGATCAAAGTCCGAGAGACAATCATGAGGCTATGTTATTTCTTTAACACAATTGCTCAGAAGGTCATCGATCTCGAAGGACTAGATGCTCTGTAGGACGAGGTGGTGATGACTCTATGTCACCTTGAAATGTATTTCCCTCCTTCGTTTTTCGATATCATGGTCCATCTCATTGTTCACGTTGTGTGGGAGATAAAAATGTGTGGGCCCGTATTCCGACGTAGCATGTACCCATTTGAGAGGTTCATGGGAATTCTCAAGTCCTACGTACGGAATCGTTCTCGGCCGGAGGGCAGCATCGTCGAAGGTTATGCAAGCGAAGAGATCATTGAGTTTTGTGTCGATTATATGGCTCAGATTCAACCGATAGGTGTCCCTCAATCTCGTCATGAGGGGAGGCTGAAGGGTCTCGGAACTATCGGAAGGAAAGCAATCACTCCAGATATGGACACGTATACTCAAGCCCATTTCACGGTGTTGCAACACATGCTGAAGTGGCGCCTTATGTGGAGCAGCACAAGGATGTGCTTCGGCAACAGAATCCAGAGCGGCCGGATGTTTGGATCATGAGGCAACACAACCGTTGGTTCAACCAATGGTTGAAGGAGCAAATCGCTAGGAGCTCGCCGAGTGAGACGCTGACATGGTTGGCAAAAGGGCCGACATTTACAGTTGTGACATGGCAAGGATATGACATAAATGGGTACACATTCTATACGCAGTCTCAAGATGTCAAGAGCACTAACCAGAATAGCGGTGTCCGCATAGATGCATTCAGTACCGATGGGTCGAGAAACTCGTACTATGGCTTCATAGAAGAGATTTGGGAGCTCGACTATGTGGTTTTCAAGATCCCCTTATTTCGCTGCCGTTGGGTGCATCTCCCACAGGTGAAGGTTGACAAGTACGGTGTCACGACCGTGGACCTCCAACGTGTCGGGTACAAAGACGAACCATTCGTACTCGCCAATCAAGTTGTTCAAGTTTTCTATGTAACCGACCCGGCAAATAAGAAACGCCATGTAGTTCTTCATGGAAAAAGGAGAATTGTTGGAGTGGAGAATGTAGTGGACGAGGAGGAATACAATCAATTTGACGAGTTACCTCCTTTTGGAAATGGCATAAGGGTCGACGATGAACAACGTGACGAAACTAGTTACGTACGCATTGATCATGATGAATGGCTAATTTTTAAAGGAAATAAGCAAGTACAATAAGAATGTATATGTGAAAATGTGTGATGTAGTCAATTTTGAGATGTATATGTGAAAATGTGTGATGTAGTCAATTTTGAGATGTATATGTGACAAACCTACCAAGCGGCGTGCAAAGCATGGAAGAACTTCAAGAGCACGCTTGTCGGGAAATACGTGGAGACGGACGAAACGCCTTTTACTAAATACCCATTCCTGGAACCACAATGGGAAGAGTTCAAGGCGATGAAAACGACCGAAGATTTCAAAAGTACAAGTGTGGTGCACAAGGTCCTCCAGGCAAAAAACACGCACCCCCACAGACTTGGCACAGCTGGGTATGCGGGTAAAATCCCGCAATGGAGGTTGGAGGATGAGCTGGCAGCTGCAGAGGACATCGCCCAGCCGTTTTCCAATATCCCGGATGACCGCGCTCGAAATTGGCTTAGAGCAAGGTCATCTACAACGACATCGGGGGACGTCTCCTTTCGAAACCCTGCAGACCAGCAAGTGTCCCAGCGCCTGGTAAGATATCGATCGAACTACGTAGCTTGTAATTACTCCACAACTTCGTACGAATTGAAATGACATGTCGTGCTCTTGCAGGAAGAGTTGAGTTTTCAATCTACCGAGGGATCATTCCAGGGAACAAGGGAGAATGATATGCTCTCCGTGGCCCTGGGAAACAAGGAGCACCCGGGCTGTATGAGAGGCCTTGGGCTTTACGTTCCATGGAAACATGGTTTCCAAGATGACTCCGACATGTATCGGCGCAGGAAGAGAAACAAAGCCGAGCGTGACGCACAGCTACGAGAAGAGATCAAGGCATCTCTTAAAGAGGAGCTACTGGGTTCGATGGCTGATATAATCAGAGATGAGGTGCGGAAACAGACAGAAAGTCAGCAGGCCGCCACCGCCGCTGCTGCGCTAGCTAGCCAGCACAACCGTCCGAGTAGCTGCGCGTCCAATCCGACGCAAATCCAGTCCAAATTTCCTGTGGACGACATCCAGGTAATAATTATTACCTCTCGAATGCTTGCTCCATTGGTAGGCCTATTCGAGTAGCTAATTTTGTATCGTTATGTAGGAGCCTACGAATTGCAAGCTCCAAGTGAGATATGGCTCCGTTCCCTTGTACGCTGCTTGGGGCCAGGCATATTCGTCTGGTATCAGGGCCATGGTGCACGGTCAAGCTTTAGCGCCAGGCTTCGCAAAAGTTAATGTGGATGGTGTGCATGTCAATTTTGAGGTGGTCCCGCTACTGAAGCCCCCCAACGACGACATCATGACTCTAGGACAGGCCATCGGAACATTCATCCAGTGGCCCAAAATCGACATCTCCCTGGAGTCTTCTTCACCGGTGGCAGGACCAGAGCAACATGCACTGGTTCCATCTCCATTACAACACCAGTCGGTTCCACCACCGGATACTGCACCGGTGCTATCTCCACTGGTCATACTCTCGCCAGAGCAACTTGCACTGGTGCCATCTCCATTACAAGACCAGTCGGTTCCACCACCGGATACTGCACTGGTGCTATCTCCACGGGTCCTATTCTCGCCAGAGCAACTTGCACCGCTGCTGCCGACTGCCGTTAAGTCGGCCTATAGCCGAGCCAGCAAGGCCAGCAAGGGCAAAGCAAAGAAGACCAATAATGATATTCCGTACCTACCTTTGGCCCGCAAATTCGTGCTTGGTCAGCCGTTGCTCGAGGAAAAATACCTCCAAAAGCTACCATATAGTTGCACGCAATTGCACATGTGGTATATGCAGCAGTCCAATAAGCTAGAGAGAGAACGGACTTCAAGTATCACTGTCAAATTCACCGAAGAAGATTTACACCACAATTTTCAAGAGTGTATGTTCGTGGTCGCCTTTGAGGATTTATTCGATCTGTTCACATTCAACGCTCTTGACATCTCAATCATTCGATGCTGGACGCTGTAAGTGTGTACAATCACAGTCTCCGTTAATGTCATACCGATAAATGCCATATCTAATTTTTTTTGCTTTCGTGTGTATATATATAGACACATGCTGATTAAAGCTAGATCATCCAACTTATCAGTTGGTTTCTTGGACCCACAATTGGTCGCCAAGGAAACCATCGACCAGAATACACCCCTCGTCTAGAGGTACATTGCAGCAGGACTGCTGGGTTGCGTCAAGAAGGATTATGTACTTATGCCCTTCCTTCAGAATTTTCATTGGATTTTAATAGTAATTGTACCAAAATGGAACAAGGTATATTACCTTGATTCCCTAAGTAAGAATAAAATGGACTTCACAGTTCTCAGCCAAGTAATCGATAGGTAAGCACATATTCCCCATACATATCTACATTGTACTTTCTTTCCTTCCGAATGATTAAGGTTAACTTTTTCGAATTACGTAGGGCGTTCGCCACCTACATTGAAAAGGGAGGTGACTCGAAGCGCGGGGCCAAAGGCCTGCTGACACATGTTCGAGATTTTAAGGTATTCGCTATTTCACATTAATTAATCCTATGCAACAGTTGGTACTAATGCCTCTTGAACTAACACATTCCATTTTTTGCAGTGTCACCAGCAGGAGCCGGGCAACACATGTGGATACTACGTTTGCCAACATATGAAACTACTCCTCGATTCCTCGAGGCTCACCAATCGCAAGGTTTGTCACTCTTCCCATAATTACTTCATACTTAACACGTTACATATATACGCACATTGATATTCCTATCGACAGGCTGCGTCCATCCCGTCAACTGCATTGAAACAGCCTGTTCTTGGAGGGATTCGAGGAGAGTTGGCGTACTTTTTGCTGACTCAAGTCATAACGCCAGGAGGACGGTTCCACTGCGCACCATGATTTCTTATTGGTCTTATCACTAAGTGCAAATGCAGTGCACATCTTTTGTAACTGTGCATTTGTTAATGGATATTTCATTTCAATTCAATTAATCGATTTGCGAAATGGATGCATGCTTTATGTTTGTGAAATGAAGTGCGATGTCAATGGGATGTTTTATGTCTGTGAAATGTATCTGAAAGGAAATGAGATGTGTGAATTGTATGTTTTTTGTCTGTGATTATCTGTTTGTTTCAGAGGGCATGGCTAGCATTTCCTGAGGCTAGCTATAAACAGAAATAGATTCTGCTGGGGGGAGGAGTATCACAGACGGTTTTTAAAAAAACCGTCTGTGATATCGGATAATCACAGACGGTTTTTAATTAAAAACCGTCTGTGATTATCCGATATCACAGACGGTTTTTTTATTAAAAACCGTCTGTGATATCGCATAATCACAGACGGTTCGAAAACCGTCTGTGATAACTTGGATTATCACTGACCCATAATTTCAGACGGTTCAGAAAACCGTCTGTGATGACGTTTCTGAACCGTCTGTAATGTGGATTTCTGTAGTAGTGGGAATTCCATATACTATTAAAGCAGCAGCTTAAAATGCGGTAAAGACCAAGTAAAAATAGAAATGAAGATCATACAGAAAAGAAAATAACAATGAAGCAGAAGAGGTAAACATACTTCAGTTGGGCCCAAGTTATGCAATCCTCAAATGTATTACAGCGCTCCTTGTCAAGACATTCATAGACACATTCAAGTAATTCTCTTACTTGAGCATCACCAACCTTCCTCATGGCAGCAGTGTATTGAGCTGCATTAGACAGAAAAGAATTTACTTCATTTGGTGTTTTCCCTAGCATTAGTCCATAGCAAAGTTTACAAAATACCGTTTTCTTTTTCTTTAAGCACAGGGTCCTTTGCGTACGTATACTTTATGGTTATTAAAACAAATGATGAAATTTCAACAATTCCAAACGCACAACAATTAGTTCTTAATTTTCAGAATCAATTATGGCATATGTGCCAGTTTGGTGCAACGAGCTGCAAGAATTTTCAAGCTTGTTCTAGGGCACTTCCTTAGTCAAATTTCTTGTTCATTGTTTGGTGTGCCCCTGTGCCGTGACTTGGACATGGTTTTTTCCCTACTTCTAACCGATCAGCTTTTAAACTTTAAACACCAAGTGCACTCATCGGCATGTATATGTACGCGCATATTGCCATTGTAGACTTGTAGTGCATTGGCAGTTTTTTTATTTGCTTGTTTAAGCTTTTAACATTTTGTTATTTGGGAGCGAGTAAGCATGTCTCTTGTTATTCTGCAATGTAAGCAGGTGGCATGCTCCCTTTGTTGAGTATAGTTCTTGTGCGTTGCATGCATGTAACTATGTGAGAGCCTATTAATTAGTAATATTGTATCTCCAAGAGTGAGGACTTTCTGTAGATAATTAGAACTAAGCACATGTTCAATTTACAATGTATAATCTGGTCAACAATTGTCTTACATATAAGCATATTTTAACAAGAGTGAGGACTTGTCTCTAGATAATTAGAATTGAGCACCTGTTCACTGTCCATTAAAAAGAAAGTAGGATGGGCTGGGATGAACCAAATCATGTTGCGCCAACAGCAAACATTCCATGTATTTTACTAACACTAATTGAAGGCTGTACTTATTAGTGAATGATGGCCAATCTACTATTCAGAGAGCGTGTTTTGTTGGGCCAGCCTTTCCATATAGCCTGGGTGTCAAATATCATGGTTGTTGTCCACCAGCAAAACCAAACATACAAGATACCCCTATCATCGATCGTACTAATGCTTGGACTAAAAGGCCAGTATACCATCCAAGCAAAACCTCGGATTGTTTAAGATTCAAATCTTCAATTTCTCTTAACCATGATAACTCATTCACCTCTGCTTAAAAAAATTTCGGATACAAATCTCAGTAAGGGGAAACTATGTGCACATTCAACAAGGTAAATATAAACAATAAAACAAAGTTTTGGGACTTTTTGCATGTAGCATAGCTACAAATTTTCGCAGATCATCTAATCACAGCATACAACAAAACAAACAGCAGAGAATAGATAATTCGATACGTACATGTTTCATCAGGAGGCACCTTCTTTTTTCCTTTCCGAAATGTGCAGAAGCGAATAAATAAAACAATCACCAAGACACCAATTAGAGCACCAATACATATGCGAATGGAGGAAGAAATAGGAGAAGCGCTGGCGAAGAGGAGAGCTGGAGAGGGAGGTCGCGGCGGCGCCGAGCGGTTGAGTCGGCGGTGGAGAGATGCGAAGATGGTGCGGCGCTGTTGTGTGGAGATGTGGGCACTCGGTGGTGATATGGAGGCGGCACGGGGGCGGAAGAGTTGGTGCGCCGGTGGGGAAGAAGGCGCCGGGCTCTGGAGGGGTCACCGGTGGAGAAGAGGAGGGAGGTGAAGGGAGGAGCAGTGGAGTGGTGGTGGAGTAGCAGAGGATAGCGGCGCACGGGAGTAGGCGACGGAGGAAGGCGGAGAAGGGGAGTGGAGAAGAGAAGTAGGAGGGGGCTAATGAAGAAGGGCGGCAGCGCTTGGATGAAGGAGCTGTGGTGAATGGCGGTGCACGGGATTTGGTGGAGAAGAGGAAGAGGAAGGCGGGGAGATGTGGTGGCCCGCCGGATGTGGAGAAGAAGGGAGAGGCGGCGGCCGAGAGATGGCGTGGAGATGGAGGAGAAGGAGGAGAAAGCAAATGGAGGCGCGGTGGATCTGGGGATGGAGGAGCAGTGGGGAGCGGCGGAAGGGGAGTGGAGGTGGTTGGCCGCCGGCGAGCTGGCCGACCCTCGCCGGCGCCGGAGAAGAGGAAGGGGGAGGAGAGAGCAAAGGGGGCAGAGGACAGAAGCAATGGCCGGCTCCGTTTGGATCTGGGTGGCGGCTAGGGTTTAGAAGGAGTTGGGGTTTTCGGTGATTTGCGATTTAGCCCTCCAGATTTTCAGATATTACAGTCAAGTCCTTCCCCAATGAGATTTCTTCCGATTTAGACCTCCAGAGCTTCGATTTCTTCGCGGATAGATCCCACAAATATTTTACGAATATTTTTGAACTACCATCCTACAACCACCATTTTGCAACGATTATTTTAAAAAGGTTGTATATGATCTGACCAACAAAAACAAATTTAGCCAATCAACTAATCTGATATTTTGAGATATAATTTCAATATCTAGCACAAGCATGCAATTTTATCAAGCTGTTCTACATAATTTGCACTTTCAATCCAGGCAATTTTCAGTTCCAACACACATTAATATTCTCCATCTAGCCTCCTGCCAGCCTTTTCATTGTGCACAGGAATCATACCAACCTTTTCAACGGGAGGCGACGAGGTGGGCGGCCCAGCACGGGGCATCCGGCGGCGCTGGCTTGGGGGAGACGGTGAGGCGGCGGCGACCTTGCTGGGGACGCAAGGGTGTGTGATGTCCTTGACTGCGCGGGAGGCGGCTGCCGTTGGTTCATGGCTACTTCACAATGGCCCCATTCGCCCTAACTTTTTTTTTGACAACACTTTTTTCGTCATCCAATAAATCGTCACGAATAATAATTTCTTTTATGACGAATATAAACAATCATCATTGTTTTCTGTATATTCTGTGACAAATATTTGTTTTCGTCACAAAACTAGGTGTCGAAGGTACCGCCCCGCATATTAATGACGAAATCACTTGAATCGTCACGGAATGATAGCTAATCTATGACATTTTTGTTTCTCATCATAACTATATTTGTCACTGATACTCAAATTTCTTGTAGTATAAACTATTTACTATAAACATTATGAGCATAAGCCAGTTAAAAACCGGTTTGAAGCTAGCCATTGTTTGATTCCTTGTATTACATCTCCGTTTGTTAGTGCCACTTCCCCTAATCTGCTGCCTCACCACACGTGCCGTCGTCGCAAGCCCTAACCATGCCTTCTTCCCAGCCTCGACGCAGCCATCCTCAGCAGCGGCCATGGCTACACCTCGGAGAGGGCTTCTAGGTCAGTTTGTTCAAATATTAGTGTTCAAAGTTCGGTGTTATAAAATTTGTTTCCGATTTGAAACGAATTTTGGCACGACAAAACAGGAACCAGGAAGGCTGTCACGGCTGGTCCAACAACCATCCAAGCACTTCATCGTGCAAATAATACATCACCACTATGGCCTGTGCATGGACATCGTGCATAAACATACCAATGTGTGGTGGGTGCCGATGCCCAGACCGACATGTGGGCCCCGGCCACCAGCCTGCCACCTAGACCGACCCCACCCACCCATACATATATGCCCAACCCTCCTCGCACCGCGACATTTCGCCATTTCCATTCCACCACCACTCAACTCCACCAACGCGAGAGAAGCAGAGGAGCACACCAAGATGTGGAGCTCCGACTCCGAGGCCGAGCTCGCTGCCGGCGCAGGCACGGACGCCACCACACCCACCGCGTCATCCTCCTCCTCGTCCCCGTCCTCCTCGCCGCTGCCGTCCCCGCCCCAGCTTCGCAGGCGCCGACGCCGGAAGAGCAGCGCCGTCGCGACCGGAGATGAGGTGGAGGCCGAGGACGTGTGGCTCGGGGCGCAGTGGGAGGCGGCGTGGCCGCGGCGCCGGAAACCTGTAGTGCTCGCCGAGGAGACGACCAGCGGCGGCGGCGCTTCGTCGCCGGGTGGCGGCGACGCTGGCGCCGGAGACGGGGTGGGGCGCGCTAGGAGCCTCACTGACGATGACCTGGAGGAGCTCAAGGGGTGCGTGGATCTGGGCTTCGGCTTCAGCTACGACGAGATACCCGAGCTCTGCGGCACCCTCCCCGCCCTCGAGCTCTGCTACTCCATGAGCCAGCGCTTCCTCGACGAGCACCATCCCCACCCTCAGCATCAAACTCCACTGGTGACCGCCGCGCCGCCATCCCCCTCGCCGTCCATTGCCAACTGGAAGATCTCCAGCCCCGGTAAGCAAAGCCACTCGTCCGATCGAGTTGCGTTGCGTGTGCCCCTGCCCTTCAAGAACCCAAAGCGAATTTGCCCCAGAAACCGCCTAATCCAACCCAAAAACGAATCGTACCTCTCAAAGCAGATCAATCTGCTCAAGAAACCCCTTTTAATCCCGTAAAAGAATCCAGTTCTTGATTTGCTCTGTTCTTACATAGTTTGATTTGCTCGTGTCGCTGCAGGAGACAGCCCGGACGAGGTGAAGGCGCGGCTCAAGTACTGGGCGCAGGCGGTGGCATGCACCGTCCGGCTCTGCAGCTGAGTCACCAAGACATGGAACCAAGGAGATGAACTTACTCGTTCTTCTTCTTGGTTGGTTGGTTGCCTCATCCCATCCGCATCACAAACCATGTCAAGAACAGGTGCAATCGCCTCGCCGGCATGGTTAAGCGAGCATATGGGCTGCTTCTTCTCCGGAATCTCATCGCATCGCGTCGTCATGACCAATCCATGGATCGATTGATCGAAGTGCGTCTCGGATGGCATTGTGACATCTTGAGCTAGCTGTAGATACGGTTGGAGGATTGGTGGAGGATGGGGGTTGAATCGTATCATATCGGGTGGGCATAATTGTGTTAGTTGCTGTGCTCTGTGCCAGCTACAGCTTGTCATCTGCAGAAACTAATGTAATCAAAATAATGTAACTAGTTGGGAGATCAAAATCAGTGAATAAGTAAATGGATTCATCAGCCTCTTCTTTTTTTCTAATCATTGGCACATCTGCTTGCTTCATTTGTTTAGTGTGCAATCATTAGCAAGCACCAGTGCTAAGGCTTCCAGATCTCTTACAGTCTTGTGCAGAGATTTGCAAGTGGCTCTTTGAAAGAAACCTAGTCCATTCAGAGAAAAGAAGAGAGAAATTGCAATCATATTATGCTGTTCCACTGCAGTGACACAGCAATTTCTTTAGCCTTGCATGAATTTCTAATTTACCACACTAAAGATTCCAAACCAGATGGAGCCTGGAAGCAGACTCAAAAAAACTGCATTTGTAGCAGTACAGTTCTATCAGTTAATTCATTCGAATCGTCAGACAAGTACATTTTTAAAACACAAACACAAGAGATTGCGCATCTTTTCGTGTGCCATCTGCCACTCCCATTAACACGATCCACTCAGAAAACAAAGTGCAAGGTGATCAACAAGCAATTAATCAAACAACCAGTTTCCATTATTTGCTCCAAGTGGAAAGAAAAAAGAAGTGTCTATACAACATTCGACTGTTTTTAGGACAAAAACAGTTAGATTTTGATCCGTTAGATGAAGATCCAACGCCCTAGATCATTTTTTTGAGGGGGTCATTTTTTTTGGAGGGGGGTTTGTATGGGTGGATCCGTTGGATGGAGATTTAACGTCCCAGATCAATCTGACTGTTTTTATCTAAAAAACAGTCGAATGTTATATAGCAATACCCAAGAAAAAAGAAAGAAAGAAAGCACACCCATGCTTCTGTTCTTTTACCTGATCCGGCGCCTGTTTGTTTTCCAGTTAGCCTGTTCCAATCAGGGGAAAGGGGAACCGAATTGATTGGGGAGGAAGATGGCAGTTTCATCAGTTTGCACTACACCATCACATGAACGCTGTGATTGTGAGGCCAGAACACTGGCCTGGCAGTGCCGCTGCCTTTCTCTACAGTTTTACTAGTACTTTTCATCACATGCTTTCGCGTGTTTGATCATGTGTGCGCAGTGCACGGGATCGTGTCATGTTTCAGGCCTAGTAAATGCCGCCTGCTCCTTCTCCTAATCATTGTACTAATGGTACAGCTAACGATTGCACAATTAGGCCTAATAATGGGATGCGTTGAAACGGGCTAAACGGGTTGGGTTTTTATTTGGGTGAGTGGAAACGGGTTGAGGTAGTTAACGGGTTGGGTTGAGTTGGTTTGCACTAAAACGGTTGGGTTGGTTTGGTGTGGGTTCAAATATTTCGGGTTTGAATGGGTTCAACTCGTGGGTTTTCTCCAATGGGGTGGCATGGGTGCGGGGTGGTGGTCGACTGCTGAGTGAAGAGGGGTCAGTGGCTAGGGTTCTCAAATACATTGTCATTGTCGCTGTGCCTCTTCTCATCAGCTTGCTTGTGACCGCCACCACTGCGCGCCTCTTTCCCCTCCTCCCCTTATCTCCACCGTAGCTGGCCACCGCGTTCCCCTCTTTCTTCAAAGCTCTGCTGCTTGCTGCTACCGATGCCTCCTCTGCCCCTAGATCTCTACTACTACCAACTGACATCTTCCCCTCTGGATCTCCGTTGCTCGCCATGGCCGCATCCTCTCTCCTCCCTTGGATCTCCACCGCCGTTGAGCCCCCTCCTCCCCCTAAGCTTCTTGCTTAGTGTGTGTCTCCTCTTCTTTCTCCTTTCTCCTCCTACGCCTCCCATGGATTTTATGTTGCTTTTTAAATTTGTAGAGATTTGATCTAGTAGTAAGGTGGTGATTTTCTTGGGACCTGGAAAGATTAGTGCTCCAATCTTGCAAGAGTTGGTATTGATCCGTCAAGAAATCCATCTAAATTAAGGTAAGGAGGCAAACTAAAAATATTGTTGGTTATGACATTGAAATTCGTTGGACCAGATTTGCATGTTAGTGGGAATGATATTTGTCAAACTATGGTATAGAGAGGCAACTATCTCTTACTAGTTACCACTTTTTGATGAGCTTACAATGTTTCATTGCAATATTGAATTCATAGCAGTGGGAACCATTGAGATGTCTAAATAAATATATGGTTCTTGGATAGTGTTTGCATATGTTCCTTTTTATGATTCATGCTTTGCTGTTGCTTCCTTTTTGTTAGACCATGTGGATGATCGTGATTAAAAGTGATAATGAATAATTGACATTTGGATTGCTTTGGAATTTGCGTTTTTGAATATTTCAGTCAATCATAGTTGAAGGTTTCGAGTTCAAGTGGTTTTGGTCACATATGAGTGGTTTTGATCGGGCCTGAGTGGTTTTGATCTGCTCTGAGTGGTTTTGTTCTGCTCCGAGCAGTTTTAGTATGCTTTGAGTAGTTTCATATCAGACCGATCAGGTTCGAGTGGCATCAAACGGTTTTTGAGTAGCATCAGAGCATCCGACAACATTCGAGTGCCATCGGAAGATCGGACATCATTCGAGTGGCGGCGGAGTATCGGATGGTGTCTAAGTGGCATTGGCATATCGGACGGCTTCCGAGTAGAACCGAAGCATCGGACGGTGATCGAGTAGAACCGAAGCATCAGATGATGTTCGAGTGGCACAGATGCATCGGATGGCATTCGAGTATCACTGAAAGATCGGATGGGCTTCGAGCGGTGTGATCAAAGATTTAGAGCACGGACCAGTCAAAGTTACAAGGGTTCTTTGTACAGCCGAAGCTACAATTCTCTGGTCAAAATTGTTCAGTCACATAAACAGTACTAAGAGGTGAACAGTTATTCAGCTGGTACTCGGAAGGGTACTGTAGCAGTGATTGGTACTTGTAAGAGTACTGTAGCAAAGCACGGTTTTATGACCACATCCAACTTTGACCATGACCAATTTTGACCACATCAAGCTTCGACCATGACAATTCGACTATGGTACTTTGACTACGTCAAGCTTCGACTATGTCAATTCGACTATGTAAGTTCGACTACGATATTCCGATCACGACAGACTTTGACCACATCCAGCTTCGATCACGTTCGACTTCGACCACGATAGAATGACCACTGAAGGTAATCGTAGCTACAATAATTTTTTTATGGTCATTGCTATAGTACTTTTTCATGGCCGTAGATACAGTGATTTTCAATTGTCATAGCTACAATACTCGACTTTACTGGTTGGTAGTCTTAGACTTTGTGATTGATAGTTGTAGACTTTGTAATCGATAGTCGTAGACTTTACGGTTGATGGTCGTAGACTTTGTGATCAATAGTCATAGATTTTGTGATCGATGGTCATAGACTTTGTGGTCGATGGTCGTAGACTTTGTGATCGATAGTCATAGACACTGCTGTCGATGGTCATAGAATTCATGGTCTGCTATCATTGTCTTCGGTTTTTTGATCGGTTGTTGTAGATTTCGCGATTGGTCGTCGAAGGTTTTGTGATCGGTTGTCGTAGGCTTTACAGTCGGTACTCATAGTCTTCATGGTTGGTATGAGTGCTTTAATTATTGCGATCTTCGATTACTTCGAGTACTTGTGTTAGGCCAGCGGTAGGACTGGCTGTCGGTGATCGGTGAATAGTGTTTAGAGGAATGGTAATCGCAGTCAGAAGGACTTGGTACTTGACAGCGGTAGCGATGCTTGTTATGCCTGAGTGTTTGGAGCGGAGCGATGGTAATTCTCGAGTACTTGTTATTTTCGAGTACTCGTTGAGCTAGCAGTCGTAATGTGTTGTTTGAGGTTGTGTTTTGGATAACGATGAGATTTGTGGTCGTGGATGACCTGATTGGTGTTGATGGTTTGTTAAGGTTGTGGTTATATGTGTGTGTGTGCTGATGATGGCCAAGTTGGGAAGAACTTGTGCTGGAAAACAGTTCTTTGGTCTTTGCATGTGCAGGTGAGTGTGGAGACGATCATGGTCAGTGATGAGGAGGATTGGGACTAGGATGGAGATATATGGGGCCCAGACGGTTGAGGATGTCACGCGAGGTGGTCAGGCTCAAGCTGGAACACGTGGAGATCAAAGGTGGTGATATGTGGAGAAGCTACGGGAGGTGCAGTCCAAGAAGCTTTGACACGGAAGTTGATGAAGCGTGATGAAGATACGGTAGGTGCGATCCTGGAAGCTTCATCATGTGTTGGGTTATGAGTTGTGTATGGAGTCCATAACTTGGAAAAGGTAAAGTTTGGTTAGAACCCGTGTTAGGAAGGGTTTCGGGTCCCTTGATTTGAGGTAGAGATAGGATTTTGTGTTCATGTTGAACACGGTTTAGGGCTCTAGCATATAAAAGCAGAGGTAAACTAAGGGTTTTAGCTGGGGCTTTGCATGGCTTTTTGTGCGAGAGTTTTTAGGGGTGCTGTGAGGGTGCTTTGTAACCACAAATATATTACAAAAACAATAGACAGATCTATCCCAAGAAAAGTTCATCGGCGGCACGTTTTCTTGAACATTGCTTTTCTGTGTTCTCGGCGGCATGCTAACACATCCTGATCCAGCATGCTATGAGCACAGTGTATCTTCAGCTTTGTACTCATTTGAGTGGTTGAAACATTCGAGCAATGAAGTGTTCGAGCGGTCGAAGCTTTTCAAGCAGAGGGGTATTTCGACTATGTGCAAAAGCAATCGTAACGAGTGGTCAAGCGAGCAGTTGAACGGCTTGCGGTCGAAATCTACATCTGGTAATTTAGATTGCTTTTATTTTGGTTTGAGATTTGTTTTTAGGTATCAAAAAGCGGAGGCAATTATTCACCCCCCTCTGATTGCGCCATACGATCGGAGGACAAACTGACTTACTGGATTCACATTAGATACATGGATAGGCATTTCCTCCATGACCCAGGTTCTTCTTCATTGGCTTTGATGACTTATTCAAACTATTCAACCTCGACGCCCTCGACGCCTCACTTCTATGATGCTGCACATTGTAAGTGTGTACAATCAACGTCTAAATTCATGTAATATTGATAAATATTATAATTCATTGCTTATATATAGATGCATGATGCAAGAAGCCTGACGATTGTGACAACCAGTGGGTTTCTTCGATCCACACTTAATCTCTGAGCAATGCATCACCCAAGATGCATCCTATGTTTAGAAGTACATAACAACGAGATTGTTTGCTCAGGGCAACAAGGAATGTATACTTGCGTGCTACAACTAGGGGTAAGTGTTTCACTACTTGCTATACAAATTTTATTTGTACTTTACACGCAACACGAACTTAGGTTTAATGATTATGGCGATATACATGAGTAGGTGGCACTGGATCCTTATAGTCATTGTACCAAAGTGGAACAACGTAATATACCCTGATTCCCTACTCAAGAACGAGTACGACTTCACCCTTGTGCAACAAACACTTGATAGGTATGCTCATTTCCTCCATAGATAACTCTATTTTAGTGTTTCCTTCTTTTGCAATGGTTAAGGATAACATTTTGGAATCATGTATGTTGTTTAGCGCCTATGTTGCCAAGGAAGGGAGACACAAGGAATTGAGCGCCACACTGCAACATAGGACATAATTTTTAGTACCTACTACAACACAATAATCTTATATCACACTTTGTAATAACGCCTCTCAAACTGACTATATCTATGTATGTAATTCTATTTTTGTAGTGCCACCAGCAGCTACAAGGCAACCTATGTGCATTCTACGTTTACTGTCATATGCTCATAATGAGTGCTAAGATTAATGAGCCAGAGGTTTGCCAATCTTGCAATAATTATTTCCTAATTATCAATTTAATTATATATGCTTACTACTTTACTCGTAGCGACAGGGCAGGACAATCAAATCAAGTATATTGGATTTGAATGAACTCTCGGATGGCTCTCAACCTTCTTGGTGACAGAGGTCATTGGCTCGAAAGGAGAGTTTCACTTTGGCGACATCGATTAATACATGTTCAAATATTGGATTCAATTTTAATTTACTTTGAGTTGTAATTCAATTGTAACTCTTACGACAATACATGAACATCCTTTTGTAATTGATTTTGAGTTATAAATCACTTTAAGTTGTAAGTCACTTATCTGTCATTTATCTGTAATCTACTTATGTGTTTTCAGATGGCATGGTTAGCATTTCCTGAGGCTAGCCGAAAAACAAAAAAAAATTTAGCTACCCAAGAGCTATCATAGATGGTTTCTAACACAAAGTGTCTGTGATACATAGACTATCACAGATGGTTTTTTTGTATTAGCCATCTGTGATATATCGGATATCATAGATTGTTATTTTTAAAAACCATCTATGTTGTGACTTATCACAGATGGTTTGGGGCCATCTGTGATAACCACATATTATCACTAATACAATAAATCAGACGGTTCAGAAACCATCTTTGATGAGGGTTACGAACCATCTGTGATGACCCCACGTGTGGTAGTGTGTCATTCAAAAGTTTTTAAATATAGAAGCGATATAATCTTCTCTATGGTTACCTCTTGGGCATATCACTAGCAATCTCCCATATGCACTAGAGTCAATCATGTAAGTATCTAATACTCATAGCTATTATGTGCGCCTCATGCTTGGGTTGCCAGAAATGCTTTGTCAATGGATTAGTAGTATTTAAATCCATGTGCACTTTGCATATATTCACATCACATCACTCAACAATCTCATGAATAAGGTGATAGCACCGAAGTATGTGCTTGAAGTTTTGATGTGATCTAGGCTCCTTGGCTTATGCAGTGGCTCCACTATTATTACAATAGAGATCCAGTAGACTAGAAGCATTAGAAACCACACCAAGCTCAGAAATAAATTTCCTTATCCATGCTGCTTCCATTGTAGTTTTGCAAGGTGCAATATACTTAGCCTACATTGTAGAATCTACAACCGTCCCTAACTTGGAACTTTTCTAGTTCACTGCTCTTTTTTTAAGACAAAATAGAAACCCAGACTGTGACCGAAAATCATCTTTGTCACTTTGGAAGCTAGTTGTAATACCCCAAAAGTGATTCGAGAGTTAATCGATTAATTGGAGGGAAGGACCATATAGAAAAGAGTTAAAAAGAGATTTTTAGAGGAGGAATTTCTGAAAATCCTGGCAATCTAGGCCTAGGCCTTGGCCCAAGAGGTGGCTGGCCAAAAGGGGGGGGGGGGCACCCCTCCCCCAAACTCTAGCCGCCACCCCTTCTCCCCCTCTCCTCTCCCCTTGTGGCCGCCACCCCCTCTCTCCCCCTTGCGCCTCCCATGTCCAGCAGCCCCTCTCCCTCCCCTCTCCTCCATTGAAGCCCCCTACCGGTGAAAAAGATCTCCATTCGCTGCCGGTCGAGCGGAGGAAGGAGATCAATCGCAGCGAGGCGTTTGGATCCAGAGGAAGGGAAGAGGAAGGGAAAAAGGGGAAAGGAAAAGAGAAGGAGTTCATGGGGTGTTCGCCGTGTTCTTCAGCAATTCTTCAAGGGTAACCTCTGTTTTCCCCCAATTAGATGTATATTTTAGTTGTGGTAGCAATGTCGGTATTCTGGACTGCTAGGACAGATTTCGTTGGATGGCTGTTTTGGGGTAGTTTCGTGGGGATTCAGGTCTGGACTTCTCCTAGAGAGTTGTATAGGACGTCGTTATCTTTCCATGAAGTGCTAGAACGCATTGATCAGACCTTTGTAGCAGATGTTATGATTTTTCTTGTAAGACTGTTCTGCAGATCAGGAGATTTCTGTCAGATTTTGGTAGATTGGATTGGGCTATTAGAAAACGGGAGAATCAGATGATCTCCATATTATGAAAGTTGTAGATAATTGTCTTAGATTTCCAGGAAGGTCAATAAATTACAATTCGAACACTCGGGCTGGAAGTTATGGCATTTGTAGTGCTCTGTCCAGAGAACCCGACGTGAAATTGATGTTTTAGAAAATTGGATGGTGCGGGTAGAAGATGGCCGAATCAGGGAGGCTCACCAACTAGGTTTAGTTAGATAATTTAATTATATTTCCATAAAGTCTAAGAACACCCTATTCGGACTCCTGTACCAATAGATATGGATTTTTGAATTTGACTGTCCACAGAGGGGGGAGGGGTGACCTGTAGGATTTGGGAATTGGAACCAAGTTAGACGAATTTATTAGTTCGAGATTGTTTTATTTGGACAAAGGTCCGCTACTGTTATCTTAGCAAATATTATAATTGTTATTCAGGTGGAGGACAGATCCCGGAGGCGGCACCTTCTGCACGTCCCCCGTTTTCTCGTGGTTAAGGCAAGTATAATGATGGTTTAAAATTGATAGTGTGGAAGGTCGATGTTTGATCTATAATATGAATATATGTGTTCATGGTTGTGGCAAGGATGTATTGGTGCTGTTTATGGGTGATTGCAATTTACAGTGTTCATAAGTATTTCTGGTGCATAGATAATGTGAATGCAAGATTTATGTTATTGAGACATTCGCGCATATGCATCATGTTGTTTATATTGAAGTCTTGGTCACGAAATGACTAAGCGCCGAGGTCCCCGTCATGTTGATGACATGACGGGCTAAAGGTCCCCATACTTGTGGAGTATGGGCAATTGGTCCCTGTACCAGTTGGTACAGGCATGGGTGTGCATCGACGGATGCACACTTTGCATTACCGGTAAAATGCAAAAGAGAAAGAGATAAAGAGGTTTTTGATCATCTTGCATAGCATGGCTTGTTTATATGGTTGATGGATGGATTTGTGAAGTGATGTTCATAAATGTACTTGTTACTATCTATTATATTTGCTAAGTCGTTGAACTCACTCTTGCTGTTATTGTGTTTTTTAGGTACCTTTATGAGATCGGCATGCATGGGGAAAAGGGCAGATTAGTATTATTGCACTTTGCACGATCTATCCACAATGAAAGAGGGGAGAAAATAAAATGCTATTTGCTTGAATTACTTAATTAGTAGATGATTATTGATTGTCGGATTTAAATTGTAATAAAGGATTATAATTCTTTTATGATGCTTCCGTCCTTTATTTAATTATTATATCTATGAATGCTTTAGTAAACTTAAACCATTTTGCTTAGATTTTATTATATTCTTGATGTAATTCATTTCTTCTATTTATGCTTGTTGCAACCTCTGTCTTGAACTACAATACAGGGGAGGTTTTGCCGAATTTTTGTATGGTGTAGTTAGTTTATCCTTGTTTTATTTCTAGATTGGTAGCATTCCGAGTCATTGCTTGAGTGGGGTGTTACACTAGTATCAATGTAACCATTTACCACAAACTCTTCCTCATCTCCATAACACAATAAACACATCCTTAGTCCGTCTCAAGTACTTCAGGATGTTCTTAACTAATATCTAGTGACCTTCACTTGAATCTGACTGATATCCGCTTGTAGCACTTAGAGCATACGACACATTTAGGTGTACACAAAGGATGTCATACATGCTAGATCCAATAGCAGAAGCATATGAAATCTTACTAATTCGGTCTTACTCATTAGGCACCGAAGGACACTGACTCTTGCTAAGACTAATGCCGTATTACATGGGCAAGAAACCCTTCTTGGAATCCCGCATGTTAAATTGCTTCAACACCTTGTCAATGTATGTATCTTGGGTTAATCCAATCTAGGGCACTTCTCTGTCCATATTTCATATTGTGTCTTCTCTACCACTTTTGATGGAACCCTGTTTAATGTGAAAGCAGCTATTTGTAGAGCGTATCCCCAGAAGAACAAGGGAAGATTAAATTAGCTTATCATTGATCGAACCATGTCTAACAAAGTCTGGTTCCATCGTTCAGACACCTCATTCCATTGAGGCGTTCTTGACGGAGTTAGCTATGGAACAATTCCACATTGCATTAAATAATCACCAAACTCATAGCTCAAGTATTCACCTTCACGATCCGATTGTAGGAATTTAATTGTCTTGCCAAATTGATTATGTACCTCTTCTGAAATTTCTTGAACTTTTCAAAAGATTAAGACTTATGCCTCATTAAATAGATGTAACCATACAAAGTACTGAAAAACACCTCTAGCCATTGAGCTCATTTGTCCACATACATCCATTTCTATTAGAGCAAATAAGTCATTTGCCCTTTCACCTAAACCCGTGAAAGGTGCCTTTGTTCTTTTGCCAAGTAAACAAGTTTCACATGTATCAAATGATTCAAAATCAAATAAATTTAGAAGACCATGTTTATGGAGCTTCATCATATGCTTCTTATTCATATGACATTGATGACAATACTAAATAAAAGTAGGGTTCAAATCATTAGGTCACTGCCTCTTAGCATTAATATTATAGATAGGCACATCTTTAAGATTCAAAACATATAATCCATTCACCAATGGAGTATGACCATAAAGCATATCATTGAAATAAATTAAACAATATTTTTTTATTCTAACTCATAACCTTCTGCTCCTAAACATGAAGCAAAAATAATATTTTTTTGCTTAAGGTAGGAATATGATAATAATTATTCAATTCTAAAACTAATCCTGAAGGTAAAGATAATGGTAAAGTGCCAACGACCAATGCACAACTCTTGATCCATTGTCCACAAAAGATAAACCTCACATCTTGCTAAACTTCTACTCCTTATTAGCCTCTACATTGAATTACAAATATGAATAACTGATCCGGTATCAAATACCCAAGAATAATCAGGAGAAGTAGCAAGATTAATTTCTATAACATTTATACCTAAACTGGAAATCTTCCTTCCCTTATTCCTTTTCAGTTCTGCCAAGTACTTCTTGCAATTTCTCTTCCAATGCCCATGCTCATGACAATGGTAGCATTCAGTGTTAGGCGTAGGGCTTAGTTTGGACTTGGCCTTGAGACTAGTGATCACATCAGCTTTGCCTTTACCCCTTGCTTTGCTACAATCCTTACCCTTCCTCTTGAAGGTAGTAATTTTTTTGCACCATGATCACATGGTTAAAGCTCTTTTAGATGCTCTCCTTGGCACCCTTAAGCATGCCATGTAATTTGGTCAATGACTTCTCCATACCATTCACATGAAAATTCAAGATAACTGACTCAAAACTCGCAGGGAACAATTGGAGAATCACATCAGTAGCCAATTCTTGGCTAAGGGAAAAACCAAACTTTTCAATGCTCTCAATGTGGCCAATCATTTTGATCATGTGAGGACTAACCGTGCTACCTTTTGACAGCCTGCAAGCAAATAATGCATTGGAGATATTGTACCTCTCTGCCCTTGTCTAGTTGTGAAGCATGCCTTTAAGACTTACAATCATATTGTGGTATCGATATGCTCGTTTTACTTCCAAAGCTCAGAGTTCATGGTGGTAAGCATAAGTGTAGTGACTCAGATTTGACAATCTGAATCTCTTATGTATTCTAAGCTTGTCCTTGGATCAGTAGCATCAATATAACATTGGCAGATATCACATCCATAAATAAGCATAAGAAAAAGGATTACTTAATATGACATAGGTAACCATAAATAGATCTTATGATCTGGTTTTACATAACAGACTAGTAGGCCAAATGAGATTGTTCATGGCAAGCACCAAAAAATTAAGTAAACCAAAGAGGCCACCATGATCTGCCACAGGCAATCAATTGGGGGCAAAACCTAGTTCTAGCCTTCATCTTCCATGTCATAGCCAAAAGCATGGGCATATCCATACACTAGGAAATCACTTCCGTTATCTAAAACCACATATTAAGCAACAAAGAGTACAAAAGTACTCAGCAAGTCCCTATAGTAGAATTCAAGTGTATATTATCTACATGCAAGGCTTATCCATGTGAAGGTCTTATGTCTCTTTTTAGCATAAAGCCAGTTTGTCAAATATATTCATTTAGTTAATTTCCAAACTTATGACTTAGCCATTTTTACATTAAAACCAATATCCATTTTTGAGTCAAGTTCATCATGAGAGAAAAATCCTTGCACTTTCATTAAAATTCAGATTAAGTTATTGTAACCATTACCAAGTAACCATTAATTTATGAAAACTACGCAAGTTTGATGTTTCTACACTTTTGCCCATGTCCGGGGGCATGGCTATTCGAATAGATTTTTAACACTCTGTCGAGGTTGTACATCTTTACCCAGAAGATATGATTAACTTATAGTGTCAGCCACTACACGCTTCTGTAGGTGTGCGATTGAGAAAATCATAACAAGGCTTTTACAATGCTTAGTCTCAATGGTTTCTCCCACTCTAGGGTGAATCCTCAATAGTGGTGATAGGGCAGCTCTCATCTCGGGTTATGCCTCACCCCCAAAACGTTCCATTCCTGGGCTATGTTTTCAATGAGGGACCTAGTTGTTTGGGAGCAAATGTTAAAGGAACAAATTGCAAATGGAGTTGCTGAAAGGGAACAAACTAGGCGAGAGATGCAAGAGGAATTGGAGAAGGAAAGGAACGCAAGAGAACAACTTAGGCAAGAGTTCCTTTCATTGCTAGCACAACAGAGAGAAGCAACATTACAGGTAATACATCTGTACATACGCATCAGCAGCTGCTGCCTGTTTGTTGTTGATGGCTTGCAGCAGTCACCTAGCCTAACAGGTCCTAATGTTTTTCCTCATGGTCCATATGTAGGCTAACCAGGGAAGTATATTGAGCACAAGGGAAAGCGAGGCTAATCCAAGTGAGGAAGACGAAAACATGACAACATTGGACAAGGCTAACCCAGATAGTACATTGAACACCACAGAAAAGACACCTGAACAAGCGGAAGAAACATTACAACAGGTAACAAAATTTGCAAATAGTTTGCTGCCATAAGGGATTTGGACTTTGTACATTCTATTGATGACCTGCTGATGTGTACCTTCCCTGAACTTCAATTGATGCATGCATGCTGAACATATTTTAATAGTAGTACACATCAGGATGCTAATATTTTTTATTCTACATTTTACATTTGCAGAATGACCCAGCAAGCATCGTGACCACACAAAAAGATGCTAGGCCACCTATTCGCATCACTCGAGCTTCTAATCTTAACCGAAGCCTCTTTCAAAATGTCGCTGTTAATAATGGTTCATTGAACTTCATTCCTCCACAACAATTGAAGAATACTGCTACAACTCGTTCGAAGAAAAGGAGGGACCATCAGGTATGAAATGAAAATGTGACTAATCTTCATCTGTCATTGTTCTTATGTCAAATATAGCATACAGTTCTAAACTACTAAAAAATTATGCCAGGTGAAGTAGGGCTACTACATATCGGTAAATGAAATTAAATAATTCTGCTGGAATCACTTGCTAAACTTGCACTATGATGTACTTAAGTATGTGCTGCTGGAATCACTTGCTAAACGCAATTGAACTAGAGAACTCATGATTGCTATTTTTAGCTGTAACTCGTATCTCTAAACTTGCATTATGATGTACTTAAGTATGTGCTGCTGGACAATACTCACATTAAGGTCTCTCTTTATTGTTCATGTTCTATCAGGATGAAACAATTTGATCAGAGCATACAGAGTCGTGGCGTCGTCAAGTCAGGAAATTCAACATGGCAAAGAAGCACGGACAAATGGAATGGAAGTGATAGTACTTTTGTTATTAGTTACAAACTTTGTAGTTTAAGTATGGAGATTGATATGTAATTCCTGCATGAGTGGTGTCACTTTTAAATTATTATGTGTTGAATTAATATATGTATTTTTGATCCAGCTGTGTTCCTAATTTGATTATTAATTTGCAACAACAAATTATAATAAACTATCATATGCTCAATATGCTACCGCAAATTTTACCGTTGCGATAAACCTGTATGCAAAATTGGTATTTCGTTGTGATAGGCTGTTGCAACGCCGCTACTATGTTGCGATTCCACTATATGCTATGAACAATGTTCGTTGCTATAGGATCTATTTGCCACAAAACATATTTCGTCGCAATAACTTTATGGCAATGAAACGCCTTCCGTGGCAATAAAACATATTGCAACGAAACACCTCCCGTGGCAATTAAACCTGCTGCAACGAAACGCCCCCTGTAGCAATATCTTGTTGCAACGAAATGCTCTCTGTGGCAATAGGGTCTATTGCCACGAACCATTTGCGTGGCAATAGAACCTATTACCACGCAATATTTTCGTGGCAAATGATACTATTGCCACGACCAAACTTCGTGGCAAAAGAAGCTATTGCCACGGAGTCAGCCGTGGCAATAGCCTATATCGCCACGACATCATTCGTTGCAACAACAAACAATTGCCACAACACATTGCATGGCAATAACCATAGCTATTGCAACGAAACCACAATCCGTTGCACAATCTTTTAAGCACGCAAGTACTTGCCACGCTTGCCAACGGAAGTGATGTGTTGCAATAGGTACATATTGCATCTATTTTGGCCCTATTGCAACGATTTCGCTCCGTTGTCCTAGACCTGAAAACTAGTAGTGGAGTCTACGGCCTTCATGTTTATGAAATCCACAAGGGCAGTGACCATTACAGGTCACTCCCACCAATCATATCAAAAATTTAGAAATCCACACACTAACCTAAAATCGTAGGATTCACACGGGAGCTAAGCAAATAAGTATGCTAGGTCCATCCTAGAACTAGACTTGTGGTTGCACGATTTGTGTGTTGAAAACGGAAGCACAAGAATTTGGTCGTTATGACTCAGACGAGACCAACCACAAACCCAGAGGTTGTGCAATCACAACATAGCTATTCAAGAAAGGATACATACAATCTCTACACGGCCCATCCAAAAATGACGCATGTAATGCCTGCACGGCTAACCCAAAAATGACACGTGCAATCCTTGCACCGATCTCCATCTAACCACTCACCCGAGTCTCCACCATTTTATAAAATATTTACTTGTTTCTAGTGGTAACTCATGTTATCATTCTCATTATCATGTTTTCAAGTTCAGTTGGCAATGTTTGTGCTATATTTCATTTCACCACTAAGACATTTCTAAGAAAAATTATAATCTACTATAGTTTAACCAATGGTGGAGTTATTATCATTGTAAGTATCCTATGGTGATAAGGCAAGGGAATATTAATATTTTAAGGGAAGGGAATATTACGTAACAAGTACACGGTGTAGCTATGAAAGCAATGTTTGACATAGCATTTTTTGTAAATAGCCATATTCAACATGCACTTGTATTTGAAAGCAAAATACTTGCATTTGAAAACTAAGTTTAACATGACCAATTATAAGGACTTATCTTGATTAGATGTGACTATGGTGGGATCTTGTTTGTCAGTGACTTGGTGTCTGAAGCGTCAAAGTCTATAAATGCAAAATTAAGCATATTCAACACAACATTCAAATAAAATTCAAATGAACTCTAAAAATTATGATTTTGGTTTGGTTGGAAAGGTTTTGAATTTAGATAAATTTAGAAATATAAATCACTAGATTTGGATTGAAAATTAAAAACTTATAGTTTTTAAATTTTGAACTGAAATAAAATTCTATAAATTCAAAAATTTCTGATAGGTGGGGTCAGATGGAATTTCCTTTTTTCCCAAATTATTTTTCTTACAAAAGACATTTGGGGGGGGGGGACAATAGGTGGGATCCAATGGGTTTTAATTTATTTTCTAATTATTTTCATTTGAAAAACTCAGAGAGACTGACAAGCAGGGTCACGGTTCACATGGACATGGTCCACATGGCTGTCTATAGAGAGCAGGACCCACATGTTAGTGACGGTGGTCCATGGACTTGGTTTACACGACAAGTTCAAGGGTACAGGTCCACATGTCGGTGAGTCATGGGTTTAAACTGGAGTTAATTAGAATTTCTAACCATATAGGGTACATATGTCAAACTAAGGCTACGTATATTCATAACAACTAACTTAATCCTTGAGTTAACTAACTGTCTAACAGCTGGGGCCATGGGTTAGTGAGAGTAAATAGGGCAATAGAGGAGTTCACGGCGGAGCTCCTTGGTGAGCTCGTCAGCGGCAAGGGAGAGGTCGGCATGCTTGGCTAAAGGCCAAAATTTAATACATGGGCTAAGAGCTAGGTTTTGGTAGAGCGGTGGCTAATCGGTGATGAGTGGCAGAACTAGGCAGTAGTGCGGTGGCGACAGCATAGAGCTACACTCAGGCCAAAGTTAAGTACACAATAGGTTTAGTGGGTTGCCTAGAGCATTTTGGGCACGATGTAGGGACCTAGGGTTGTCAGATATTGGTTGGTGGCAAGCAAGGTGGTGGTGACATATCCAGCAACGTTGAAGGTTGATTTTTCTTCCTAGCTACTTCAAATTGGGGTTGGTTCCATGATCTAGCAGCTAACGTGAAGCTAATAGAGAAATGCTCATAGATTTTTGCGCTGCGTGCCATACTGTCCACGGTGGCCATCGGTGGCGAGGAAGGGTGATCGTGGCTAGGGCATTAAAGTTGGTTCTAGGTTCTGATGGCTAGTCTATAAGTTTGGTTTTAAGCTAAATTGCAAAGGGGTAGTAGGGCTTACTCAGAGATGGAGCATAGATGGAGATCGATAGTGGCAACATGTCTAGTTGGCATTGGAGAAGATGAGCATGTCCTGATGGCTCTAGGGCACAACAAGGCAATTAATGGGGCGTGTTAGCATTGGGCAGTCAAGTTGAGCAAGAATGACATGATGGCAACGGTTGAAGCTCACCTGAGCAAAGAGAACAGGGGCGATGACGATGACGGTGCGATGCACGATGATGAGGACATCAGCTTTGGGCTTTTTGAGGGCAAATGGGCAAGGGAAGGTGAGCGCGAGGTAGAGGGCAATGAGACAAACTTAGAGCGCATGATGGCATCATCAGACTTATCGAACAGCGAGGAGTCGAGCGGTGGAGCTCACGGTCGAACTTGGGGAAGAAGGGGGAAATTCTTCCTCTTTGAAGGTGTTAGGGTCATGGGAGCTCAGGGCAAAGTTTGAGTGAGTGGGCATGAAGGTTGTGATGCGCAAGGGTTTGGTTAAATAGGGACAATGAGGAAGAGAGGGCATGAACGCCATGAATGGCTTTGGGTGTCAGGCGAGAGAGAGAGAGAGTGAGCTGGCGATGGGACAAGGTCACAACAACTAGACGAGGTCGTGGTGCGCAAGGCTCGAGGGGCAGAGGGTTTTAATGCGATGTTTGCAGACGAACACACATGAAGAGGTGAGCTCGGGCGTGCATGGGAGAGATGGAGAGGAGGAAGAAGCACAGTGCCAGCTGGCAGGTGGGGTCGTGGGGCTCGGTTGTTAGCAACACAGGAGAGAGAGTAGTGCGACCAGGCTGAGCAAGTGAGCGCGTGGGATGGCGCTGGGCTGGCTTTGACTTAGGACACGGGAAAAAGAAAGTGAAGATGGGTTGGGCCGTGTAACAGCCCAGGTTTTTATTAAAATAAATAAATAAAAATATTTAAAAAATTAATTAAAATAAGTATTTTTGTTGCCTAAATTTTATTTTTGGTTTTGCCCTGGATTTCCTGTCTTTGAAAAGCTGGATTTAAAAAAAAGTATTTTAAAACCTAGAAATATTATTAAATAAAATGATATTTTAATTTTCTATAAAAATCCTACTTTAAATTAACTATTTGGATTTATTTGGATTTAATTTGGTTTTCCGAGTTTTTAGGAGTGTAAAATGTATTTTTGAAATTAAAAAGTATTTTAAAGTATGAGAATATAATACCAACATTAGTTAGAGATATTTTTATTAAGTCAAAAATGTCACCAGGAGCTTCTGTGAATTTTCCTGGAATTTTTGGAAGTTATTTTATATTTTTCTGAGGCTTATCTAATTTTCTAGGCTTTCTGAAAAATCCTAAAACAGAAAAACAAAATTAAAAATCCTCTCCTCCCCTCCGGCCGCCACGTGGACGGCCAGATGCCGCCCACGTCGCTCGCTTAGATCCCGCCTCTCCCCTTCCCCAGCTCGCCACGCGTACGGCTCAGATCAGCCGCCTCCCCTCGCGCCCGCCCATCCGCCCGTCCGCCCTGCCCTCATCCTCCACCGCCCGATCCTCCTTCCCCGCCATGCGGCACAATCCGCGCCACTCGTGCTCCCGCTTCCCCTCTCTCCTCCACCCCAGCCCACCCATCAGCCGCCCCTCGCCTCCCTCTCTCTCTGCGCCCCGACCCCACCTGTCGGGTGCGTCTCCTTCCTCGCGCCCCTTCTTCCCCGCGAGTGCCGCCGCCGAACCGCAACGGCCACCCACACCTCCCGGCCTCCTCTCTCCCTGCGTGCGCTGCCACACCCCACCTCCTCTCCCGCACGACCCGCTCCCACGCGCCCACCTCCTTCCCCCCATTCCGCGTCGGCCACCCCGTAACCGCCGCCCCTCCACCTTCTCACTCCGGCGAGAAATTCTCACCGGCACCGCCCCTCCACTTGCTATAAAAGCCCCTCCTCGGCCTCGGTTCACCTCGCCCCATCTCGCTCTGCCCCCTCTCCTCTCTCCGGTGCCCCCGAGCGCCCCGGCACCGTGCACCTTTCTTGCCGCCGCCGCTATCAACTCCGGCGAAGAATCGCCGACGACCCCCGCGGCTTCCTCGCCTCGCCACGAAGCCCCTCCACCGTGCTCCCCGGTCATCGGAGCGCTGCCACGCCAAAGGACCCGAGCGCCCCGCCGCCGTTCTCGCCGCCGGCCCAACTCCGACCGCCCTAGGTAACCGCCGCACCCTTCCCCGAGATCCCCTCACTCTTCTCTCCCTCCTCCGCCCCTTGCCGCCAGTCGCCATTCACCAGAGTTCCGGCGAGCTCCCAGTCCCCGAGAGCTTCCTCCGCCGGCCGGCCACCTCATCCCGCCTGTCCCGCGTGGACGCTATGTGGCATGCCACCTCAGCCACGCCCGTGCCACCTCCGTTCGGACAAGCCACGTAGGTGCCCACCCGTCCGGACAAGGCCACATCAGCGCCACCGGCAGCCCCGTCAGCAAATTGACCCAGTCAGCCTGCCATGTCAGCATCCACCCCACCCCCTTGCCACCTCACCACTTCCCCCGATCCATGGACTCAGTCTACATGGACCAGGGCCCACCTAGCAGTCGGCCCAACCCCATGGCTGACGCCTGCTGACGTCATAATCTGAATTTATAGTTGAAAAATAATTCGGCTAAAAAGTAAATTCAGTGCTGACATCATAATTCCCAATTTCCTTTAGAAAAATAATTTCAGAAATTAATCTTTTTCTTTTTCTCTGATTTTAAACTTCCTGGAGCCCATTCTTCTTCATCATAACTCCGATTTAGCTCATTCAAATTTCTAAATTCATCAAAAATTCCCCTCTATCCATTTCTGGCCTCAATTCAAATATTTGAATTTGGTGGGTTATTTTCAAGTGTAGACTTCGACGATTCGGGAAAATTCTTCGATGAAGATTCAAACCAATTTGAAGAGCAAGGCAAGTCACACTTCTTGATCATGTTGATCCCATATTTCAAAATAAAATTATGTTGATTTAAATTATATTGCATGCATATTTCTATTCAATGTATTTCAATTTAGTTTTAAATTTAGTTAATACTTGTTTGTTACTCCCTCCTTTGACATTGCAAATTCCTATACCTTGTAACTCTAGATTAAAACTCTAGTTGATACATTAGTATGGATAGAGACTTTATGAATAAAGAATGTTTAGCCTGCATAGACATAATTATGGGTTGGAATACTTTTTCACATAAAATGATGAGCTTTTCACATGAAATGATGAGCTTTACAAATGTACTCTTGACTTTGGTGAGCCAAGGAGGTTTTTGAGATATTTTGAAAACAAAATATAAAAACTGGTTTAGACTTAGGCAATTGGTTAGACTGGTGGGTGCAGGCATGCCCTGTTGGTCGGAGCCGCAGTGGTTGACTGTCGTGCACAGGGGTATGTGGTCGGACCTAAGTCTGATTAAGGACCGGTCTGTGAGCTACTGTTACGAAGCCCTATCATACTACCACATGGCTGGTATGGGACAGCCCTGGCTGAATAATTTGCAAAGTCCCAATCTGAGTCAAGTCGTAGGTTGAAAGTGGGCGTGGTTGGTGCCATGTGAAGTCCCACTTGGGTGAGCGTGGTTGTAGCCATGAGAAGTCTCACTCAGGCTCAAGAGGGGGTCCCGATCTGGTGAATTCCTTACTGGGGTGAAACCTTAGAGTTGGCTCGGCCAGGTTGAAGGCTTTGCATTGTAAAGGCCTTGCCACGACTCCCCACCGCACACCTAAGGAAGTGTGTAATCTAGTGGTACAAAGGGATGATCGTGTCTTGTGGGTAAAGCTGTACAACCTCTGCAGAGTGTATAATCTATCCTGGATAGCCGTGCCCACGGTCATGGGCATGCTGAGTAAAAGTTTTTCATGTATTAGACTTTGTTTTTCAAAATATTTTTGAAAACCTTATGGATTGATGGAATCCATGAGAGATTGAAAACCTTGTGGGTAGATGGAACCCATGAGAGAGATTGGAAGCTTGTGGATGGATGGAATCCACGAGTGTTTGGAAACGTGTGGATGGATGGAATCCATACGTGATCTTTTTGGAAAAGATGGTCCGGGAGGGATGCCCGTGAATAGATGGGTGTATGGTCGGAGCCTGCACTGACGGTATTATTTTCAATTACAAGTTATGTTTTTACTTACTGTATTAAATTCAGCAATTTCAATCTATTTATTGTATTTCTTTAAATGCTGTTTTATGCAAACTAACCCTATAAGCCTTCCATTGAAGCCTGTATCATTATGTTGCATTTCTCCGTATGATTTGCGGAGTACAAGTTTGTACTCACCTTGCAATCTCCATACAGAGGAAGACGTCATCGACTACGGTGAAGATCTAGATGAGTAGGCCGCGTCTTACTGTCGTTTGCCTGTGGGCAGGCTTGGGCTTCGCTTCTTTATAGTTTTCTTCCGCAGTTATTTGCTTTATTTATTTTGCCAATGAGCGTTGATGTAAGACTTGGCCATAAGGCCGTACTCTTTATTTAATGAAGTTAGTCATTTGTGCTTGGTATTTATCTTTGTTGTTACTATGTGCACTAGCTGATCCTGGACTAGTGCGATTTACACAGAGCATCCAGGAGTCGTTACTCCGGGTTCCGACAGGCCGGCCAGTAGATTTTGGCCTGAAGGCAAGGGATGGAAATAATTGGGTTTAAACTTTAATTTTGGTTTCAATTGGAGTTTCAAAAGGTATTTGCACACAAGAGTTTTAGGAAAAATTCTTCAACATCCAATTGACTTTTAGAAATTTTGAAATATTGTTTGGGTAGGGAATTTATTTTTAAAATCTTAAACTCCAACATGGCTTTAGGAAATTTTTTAAAAATGCACCAAAAAAATTTAGAAATTCATGAAAATCATGCATGTTTATTTTTCTAGAAAAATGAGCAATTACAGTAAAGTAGTGTACATCAACTACGTCATTGTAGTGCTTCTCATAGGCATTCTTTATAGGACAAGTAGTGATGTGGCCAAGAGAAAGACACAAGATCAATCAAGTTCTCGTGATTGCAGTTCTGTCCACAAAGTTCATGAAGTTCTCAATGTCAATTATGAGGTTTCTAAGACACACAAAATACATATTTGGAAATCTAATGAAGTCTACGTTCCAACAAATCAAACGGCGCTTGATTTGGAGCTTCCTACACAAAGTTATGGCAATTTCATTGGAAGTTGCACGAGCTGTCCGGAGAGACGCGCGCGCGAGACTTACCAAACATAAAGAGTCCGAGTATTGCAATGCAAGTAAGGATAAAATCCGACCACACCATGGCTTTCTAAAGGTTGAGAAGGATTCCTTTTCAGGTTCCAAATGGATTTGGAAGCCCCTTGAACAAGAAAACAAAACATATAATGATTTGAAACCAATTCGGACTCGGATTGGGACAGCTGGCAAGACCGATACTAAAACGTCCATAACTTTCACAAACGGAGTTCGATTTGGGCGTTCTTGGACTCGTTGGAAAGCTATTTTGAAGACCCACACAATGGATGAGGTACCAGCCATGGAATCATCATGGTTAAGTTGCAAATTGAGAGAGAAACCAGAGATAGCAGTTTAGGTATTTTCTTTTTAGTTCATATTGGAGTTTGTTTCTGCCTTAGGCCAAATAGTGCGTGAGTTGTAATCAAGGCCGTGCATTGTGCACCAATATAAGGGCAGGGCCTTAGCCCCATTGTAAGGGAGGCTATGATATGATAAGTTTTTAGACTCGTGAAATAAAGGAGAAAATCGCCATGATGGTTGGTGGCGGCCAAATTGCGTGATTGCAAGGTTTTCTCGTTTGGAGTTTGCGAAGTTGGTGCAAGGCAAGAATAGGAGATTCTTAAGATTGCCCATCGAATCTACAAGATTCATCTCTTCTAATTCGTGTCTTCTTGCTGAATTCACGGTTTGGGGAGTTCGGCGGATTGCTTCTAGTGTGCGCCTTGCATACTAGTGCAAATTGCCCTTATCAATATTGTTTGCTACGTCAAGACAAGGAGAAGACTCTATCCAAGGAGAAGGAACCTCGCTGATCGTACCGGGAAAGATCGGGCCATCCCTACGCATCAACTAGTCCTTAGTTGGTCCGCATCAAGTAGCATGTTCAGTTGGTTCATTAGGATAAGAACCCTCTAGAACATATTTCTTTTTTCTTGTTTGCGAACAATTCTCAGATTGTGGTACCAGTCAATGAAGTTTGTTCCATTCAATTTATCTTTCCCAAGAATAGATTGCAAGTTAAAATTGAGTGCAGAGGAAATACTAGGTGCCATGATCTACAATAGAATATATATATATATATATATATATATATATATATATATATATATATATATATATATATATATATATATATATATATATATATATATATATATATGCAAAATTTAGCATTATGTTTATGTAATATCTTTCATTAAATAATTTAACACAAATTACTCCCAATATATGTTTTAAACCAAGTTTCCCTCTAACTCCATATAGTGGGATCAAGATCCAAATTTCACTAAGTCCTAGCGAGTTTTGGCATCATTGCTAGAAATTTAGCGACGTAGGTATGCAACTCCTTACTAATCATATCTCATACGACTCTTGTTTATTGAGTGGCATCAATATGCCCTAGCTACCAACACTATGCCCCAAGGCCTAAAAACTTTTTGATAGCCTAGTTAAGTTAAACCAATACAATGCATGTGAATGTCTAACACTCACCCCATGTTATTAAGATAGTTAATGTCATCCTATTTTGGTAGACCTACCAATTAACAATCAAAACTATCATAGGTGTAGCAATTGGAAAGGCATTAAGTTGTACTTAATTTTTCTTGAGAGATACTATTCTATTATGTCAAGAGTATCTAATGACAAGAATATGAACAATAGCACAACATGAACAAAAACAAATATTCAAAAATAATCATATCAAACTAACATAGCAATCTCCATCACCACGCTTCCTATCCACCGGGCCATCACGCCTAAGGTCATCATATTCATCTACTAAGCTATTCCTCCTAACATCTAGTAACGAATTTCATATGAGAATATCAAGCATCACATGTCGACAGACATGCAATTATACAATAATATGTAGCCTCATGGCTATAATTTAGCATTACGCGTAGGGCATGAAAAATTCATACATGCATCACATACACAATGGGTCATACTATTTATATCAGTCCTTGCAAAATTGAGTTATGCATAGAATCCAATTTTGTTGGATGATATGAACACATAATACTATATAATGCGCCAATGATTACCTAGCATGGCTGTCCCTCGCGGGTCGAGGGAAGTGCCCTTGGAAAATTTTCAGGACATGAATCTAATTCACGAAATCACGCCTAGAAAATTCATTGGATTAATCGCACTAACCCAATTCTAAACCATCTTGATCAGTGTGTTTTCCTATTGATCAATGCATGAGGTTTCCAGAAAGGATGGCAATGCACAAAACCTGATCTGCTGGCTCCATACGACTGCGCATCATAGTTTGCCCTGATAGCGGAATACTGCCCAGTAGGGGTACTAGACAATACGATCGTCAACAAGCATAGCTAATCACGTTGTGCTATCAATTCATACCTCTCACAAACCCATCTACTATCATCAAAGCTAATTGATCTCATCAATAGTGCTTAATCTAATCCATCCATATGAACCAATGTAGCTTACCATACCAGAACATTAATCGATCTAATCTACTACAACAACATATTGACTATATGTGGCCAATCTAGATCAAATACTACACAATATTGCTTAGATACCACTATAGGAATACGGGTAGGCTACACTAGCATGCAATAAAATTTCTACCATGTAAAATCAAGAAGACATATGAGTAAGAGATCATAGGTCATTACCACTAGATGTGCAGTGTAGCAGAAGAAGAGTTGGAGTAGCCCGATCCAATATCACGTGCATTGATGTAGTAAAAGTAGTTGATCGTTCAACATCCTTGGCCACCAACAATCTCTACCAACAGCCTCTCGCATTCCTCATGTACATTGCGAATCTTCTTCGATCAGTGTAGCAGTGACCATAGCAGTGCCTCTATGGTATCCACACGTCTAAGGAGGTGGCTAGGATTTTGGTGGGTGGTGCGATCTACTACCAAGAACCCCATGCCTCTCCTTATAAAGAGCCACTTTAGTGGAATCCTATGCTAGGGGCCCATTAAGGTGCGAAGCCCATACGAACGGATCATATTCGAACCGGTTTATTCCAGCCCATTAAATGTGCGACTCTGTAGGTTCATGTGTACTCGACTGCGATCCAGAAACCCCTTTGCCTCATGATAAAGATCATATCAGATAAACCTATATAAACAATTCTCTTGTGCTTATCCCTTTGCCCCACGATAATAGATCAAACTCAAGACGAAATACGTGCCATTCTATGATAGCTTGATTTATAATGAATAACTTAGTTATAGTTGACTCCTCAACCAAAATTATCGTGGCCATGTAGTTCCCTAATCCAACCACATTGAGGGTCCAGAGATATCTCTCTCATTAAAAAGGAGGGGGCAAATTCCATCTTAAGCGCTTATATTCCTCCACATATTTTATAATAAACCTGGAAGCTACCCTTATAACAATCTATTTACAGAGTAACGTTTGGCAACCATTAAGTAAACTATTATACATGTAGAAAACTATGACGATCTCAGTATAAGGATCCCACATACACCATGTATAAGACAAACTGATAACATTTAAAAATATAATATTCCCACAGTGCCTTAAGGTGGGTCAATCTAACACTATGTTCTCTAACATATGTCCAAATTATTAATTTGATATCTTATATCGATGATCTGTGAAACATGGCCATTAATCATTATATATGTTGATCTATAAATCATAAGTGTCTCACATAATAATATAAGATCATAGATGTTTAAAATAACATCATAAACACAAAAAGTGAGTTTCACAGACAAGTCACATACTTACTAATCAACATAAATGATAGTTCATTTAAGAAACAAAATAACATATTATTTAAAAGTTCATAAACATAGAAGCGATCCAATCATCTCTACAATTGCACACATCACTAACAGTAGCGCCCTGGTTAATTTCTTCTTGTTATGTAGGAAACCCGTACAACCCAGACTCATCTAACTGTTTGTTTAAGTTGGTGATAGTAGAGACAGAACAAAAGAACACCTGTTCCTCTTATCAGATAGTAATGTGGTCTTGTTCAGTGCTGGCCAGCCATTTCCATGCAGAAAACAATTGGCAGTCATGAGTGTCAGGATCACAAGGCTAAGAATGGCATTAGCCATTACACACCATAACCTGAAACATCCAAATCATTACAGGTGTATTACTCTACTTCTTGGAGAGTTTGGAACATTAGAAAGCACAAGAATCTGGAGCGTCATCTCCTTTTCACCTGGGATGTATGTGGATCTTGTTCGCCTTGTTCTTGCAAGCTAATTACTCCACGCAAAAGCATTTCTAGTATGTGTTTAGACTATGCAGTAATTGACAACTAGTGGGTTGCGCCCTGCACGGTTTCTCTTGGAATTGCACCATTGTCCTGGGCTGGTCCAGGGGCAAAAAGGAAACACACCACCTTGGGGAGTTGGCTGGTGCCCACACTCAGAGGCAGATGCATGCATGGACCCCCATGGCCTGTGGCGCTGCTCCTGCATTGTGTTGGATCTCAATAGGAATCTGATGGACCACGGCTGCTTGGCTTGCTCTCCAGATGCAGCCAAGGTGTCCTCCCCTCTACCTTGGGGGTCCTAACTAACATGGATTCCGCTTATGTCAGGTGCAGGGCCAATCCTGGTATTCGGGAGTCGGGACGCTTGTGCAAACAGCGCAAAGGTTTCGGGTTTCTTGGCACTTTTACTTACGTGTACTTTGCTTCTTCTGAGCTGCGGTGAGAGGAACCAATGAAAAATTATTGGCTGCTTGGTAACCAAGATGTTGTAGATCCAGTTAGTTTGCTAACTTGCAGTGGAGAGGCAGTGTGTTGACATGCCAAATTATGCTTGTTTCCTTGAGAACTCTACTTATGAATTATGCAACGAAGCAACTCTTGCGATTATCCGTTTTGGGATTTATAATCAAGTCAATCCACGAGAAGAACTAAACACACAGTTTCTACATGGGCCTGATCGCCTGGGAGTTTTATAATTGTTGTGGATGCAAAGTGGATGGTCTCTAGGGTAACAAGTTGATGCGAGATTCACACTGATGGAAGTGATGGAGTAAGCGAATTGGGCCTGATATACCTGTTGTAACCCTTTGGAGGCAGGTATATGGCAAAATTGGTTTGGTAAAAAGACTGGGTTTTTTTATTTATAGTAATTCATAATTGCATAATTACGAAGATAGATAATCCAAGGAAATGAAGTGATCTTCTGCATTTTAATTTCGATATGATTTTCTGATCGAATTTCTGCATTTAATTAAGATTTTTCGTGCTCGATGTCTCGGACTCTCGGTAGCACTAGACGAGGAAAAGAACTCCGAAGCTGGATTATCAACTTGTAGGGCGTCGGTGTTGCTTGACGGACGCACTGCTTGACGGACACACCGCTTGACCGCGCCTTGCCGAGATTAGCGAATCCAGTTAAGGGTTTCCGTCTTCGTAATTACGCAATTATGAATTAATAAAAAAACTCGGGTAAAAAGATTCTAGTGAATAACTCAAAATATATCCAGATTTTTTAAAAAAAACTCAAAATATATTCAAGCACTTAATTTTCTAATGAAATTGGCATCAGTCCTTGGGAGGGTGCAAATATGTTACATTTGTATTGGGAGAGTAATAGTGGAATGGCTGTTGGAATTAATCTTGAGGTAGGTCATACTTGTGTGTTTGAGTACTATGTAATTATGTGTCGAGTACTCGTGTGTTTGAGTAGTGTGGTTGTGTATTGAGTACTCATGTGTTCGAGTACTGCGTGTCGTATCGAGTACTCATGTGTTCGAGTACTGTGTGGTCGTAGTCAAGCACTCGATGTGTTCGAGTATTGTGGAGTCTGTGTACTCGGTGAGTCCATGACTGTAGCAGTCGGTGAGTCCGAGTGCTATAGTGGTCGTAGCTACAGTGGTCGTACCTACAGTAGTCGTAGCAGTCATAGTCGTAGGTCGACAGTTGTAAGCTACAGTGACAGTCGATGCTCGAAGACATGTGCGGTCGAAGATACGATCGAAGAACTATGATCAACAAGCTGTGGTCGGTGAAGGGAAGCCATGGTCATAGATGCGGTCGAAGTGCCGTGGTCAACAAGTCGTGGTCGGTGAAGCGGTCGACAAGACGTGGTTGAGAAGCCATGGTCGAGCAGCCATGGTTGTGAGGCGTGGTCGAGACACCGTGGTTGAAGAAGGACTCAAAGCTTGGTAGGTCTGTGTGTAGTCATAGACTGGCCAAGTTGCAGTGTGTCTGCTCCAGTCAGTTGGTTGGTGGAGCGAGTCTTTTGGTTCGTGCTCAGAGTGCGAGTCATGCGGATCGTGGAGAAGATCCCGGACAGTAGCGTAAGAATAGGTACTAGTTGTTAGTCGACTTAGTGTATACGTGAGGCTTATTTAAGCCATATTATCTGTTATACATTTTGAGGTGTTGTGAGTGAATAACAGAGTGGAAGAAAGGTATGTGTTGCCACAAAAGAAGGCTCTCCTATGTTTATTCATCCTCCCTATTCGTGTGAGTGTGTCGTTCCAAGGAAGAAACCATGTGTTCGTTTTCTCCTGGCGAGTAACAATTAGAGTTGATGGGTTCAGTTCCAACAATTGGTATCAGAGCCTTAAGGTCCGAGAGGGCGTGGTGAAAAGCTTCTGTAGCTGATCGTGCGTTGGTCAGATGCGAGGGCCGAGGTGAGAGGTAACCGTAGTTGACCATGTGTCGGTCGGATGGTGATGTGCATCGGGCGGAAGTGCACAGGGCGACGGCGACAAGCCGACTACAGCACCAAGCACCTAGGAACATGATGGCAGGGCTCTATGCGGCTACTGTGAGACGGGTTGTGTACCAGTGTCACACGCGACGTGCATAGTGGCGAAGGGCAACGAACGGCGCCGGTGCGAACAAGCCATTAGGAGAGTCAGCAAGAGGCCAGTAGTGGTGGTCATAGCCATTGTCACAAGAAGGCGCGTGAGTCACACAAGAACACTGCTGCATGCAGCAAGAAGAAGGTGCTGCTATGTGTGGCAAGAAGAAGAGGCTGCTACGTGCGAAAAGATGATGTGGGTCATCAGCGTCGTGAGTCGACATGTCAAATGATGATAACAAGATTAGGGGGTTGATTGTTGGAACTAATCTTGTTGTAGGTCACACTCGTGTGTTCGAGTACTGTACTCGTGTGTTCAAGCACTGTGTAATCATGTGTTGAGTACTCGTGTGTTCGAGTACTGTAGTTGTGTGTCGAGTACTTATGTGTTCAAGTATTGCGTGGTCGTATCGAGTACTCATGTGTTCGAGTACTGTGTGGTCATATCGAGTATTCATGTGTTCAAGTATTGTGTGGTCGTTGTCGAGTACTCGGTGTTCTAGTACTGTGGAGTCTATGTACTCGGTGAGTTCGAGACTGTAGCAGTCGGTGAGTCCGAGTGTTACAGTGGTCGTAGCTACATTAGTCGTAGCAGTCATAGTCGTAGGTTGACAGTCTTAGCTACAGTGACGGTCGATGCTCGAAGACCTGTGTGGTCGGAGATGCAGTCGAAGAACTATGGTCAATAAGCTATGGTCGATGAAGCGGTCAAAGGGCCGTGGTCGACAAGCCGTGGTCGGTGAAGTGGTTAACAAGACGTGGTCGAGCAGCCGTGGTTGTGAGGCGTGATCGATGCAGCGTGGTCGAAGAAGGACTGAAGCTTGGCAGGTCTGTGTGTGGTCGTAGACTGGCCAGGTTGCAATGTGTCTACTCCAGTCAGTTGATTGGTGGAGCGAGTCTTGCGGATCGTGGAGAAGATCCTAGATGGTAGCGTGAGAATAGGTACTAATTGTTAGCCGACTTAGTGCGTATGTGATGCTTATTTAAGCCATGTAATTTGTTTAACATTTTGAGGTGTTGCGAGTGAATAACAAAGAGAAAAAAGGCGTATGTTGCCACAAAAGAAGGCTCTCCTGTGTTTATTCGTCTTTCCTACTCGTGTGCGTGTGTCATTCTAAGAAAGAAACTATGTGTGCGTTTTTTCTCAGCGAGTAGCAATTAGAGCTGATGAGTTCAGTTCCAACAAGGGCTTCCAAGGAAGAAACTATGTATACGTTTTTTCTCAGCGAGTAGCAATCAGAGCTGATGGGTTCAGCTCCAACAAGGGTTTCCCCCACTCCGGCAATCCCCATCCCGTTTCAAACTTTCAACTGCAAAGATCGAACCATTTTCAACTCTGATTTCGAACTTTCAGCTGCGAAAAGAATTGGCTTTCAAATCAAAAAATTCGAGCTCGAATCCAAGGAATTTCAACTCGATTTAGGGGGATTTCAACTGAGTTTTAAGAAATTTCAACTCGATTTAAATCGAAAAGATCAAATTAAGATTAGGGTTATCTCCCCCTCCCAGGTTCATAGCGGTGGTGCGCGCGAGCTCCCGGTGGCGTGCGAGCGTCGCATGCGCAGGGCGCCCGCAGGGAAGGTGGCGCCGGTGCCGCTGCCGGAGCTGGCAAGCGGGGTGGCGCATGAGGCCATGAGGGTCACTCGATTCGGCCTCGGAGGAGAAGCCTCGCTGCATCGGGGCATTTCTTCTCGAGGAGGACGCCGCCGCTTCGCGAGTGTGTCCACGCGTCTACAGGAGAACACGAGCGTGCGATCTAAAGGGGGTCCGCGAGCTCGGTTTCACGCCGGTAACCGCAATGTTGGATTTCCTTATACTTTTTTTTTTTGCTTAGCCACCCCAGAAATGCATATCGCTGTCTTCAGGGTACAACTTGGACTACTGATTTTAATCGTATTATGATATTAAAATCTCAAAAATATTTTGAATGTGTTTCTATAATTAATTATTGTCATATCATCTAGATTCTTCTAGATATACTAGTAGTCATAGTTAAAAAAAATTTGACTCGTAGTGTTCAAAACGACATATGGATGGATGCAGTATATTGCAAGCAAGCTGTGGAATCAAGTGGGCTACGGGCTGCAGCATTTTCTACTGTTTGGCACTGTGCAATACTGTTTCAATCTTATTTTAATACTGACTTTTTCTGCGTAATTAAACTTAAAAAATAAAAAAGAGAAAAATATTATATCATCATGGTCGATACAAAAGAATAAGAGAAAAAGATAAATATACTTAGAAAATAATACAATATTAAAAAATATAAAATTAAAAAACTCGAAACTAGAACCTTAAGCCCAGTGAAGCGGAGCCTTAAAAGATGACGAGAGATCAACAACACCTTTCTCCCTCTGTGTCCTCGTCGATTTTTTGAATGACCAAACAGGCATATGGACAAATGGTCCTTAGTTATTTCGCTGTCCAATTAAACAGGCCCAGCAATTGACATCACATCGTATGGCAGAGGATGATGTCCTCAGTGGAATTATTACTGGAAAACCAATGCGATGGCACGTACAAGGCATCTTTGTGTCTTCTCCAACTCACCAAAATCGTTTTGGATAACGCCAAAAGGAGTTCACTATCTTGGCGTTCACTTGCGAAGTCAGACTAGCTTTTGTTGCCACTAAGGGAATTTTGATTTTTTCCCATTTAATTTTTCGGATTAAAATATCAGAGAGGGTGGGTGAGCCCCACCTATCGGTCTCAGCAAGAACTATAAGGAGTGGGAGGCTGTCTCATCCAACCAGAGCTTGCACGTGTAAGCCTGGTGTGAATCATGGGGATCGATCTCGATCCCCACTTCCCTCAGGCAAAACAGTATGGCCGGTGATGGCGTAGCTCCTCTCCTCCTCCTCTTAACCGGGTCGGGTTCCTCCTCTTCTTAACAGCTAATTTTCGATCTAGCTTCGCATCTCTTTTCCTTCCACCAAAACCGAGCTCAAACTTTAGGATTTGAGCTCCCGTCGATGACGGCAAGAAGTTTTGCTCCCTTCCTCTTCATCTCCTACAACCCGAGATCTCACCCTTAGCTTTGGCTTCGCTGGGCTAAGCTTTGGTGAGGGCGGAGACAAAGGGGTAAGGTCAGGGCAGTGGCGGTGTCGGCTATGTGAGAGGTCCAGGCTATGACGCCGATGCTGGTACTGGTGTCACGCCAGTTGTGTGTGCACCGGTGCAGTGATTTGTGCTATTTCGGCTTGGATTGGTCGATGAGATTGCAATCTTGTGTGTCGTTCTCGCTTCCCTAACACTTGGCATGCCATATTTTTGGTCTTGTGTGGCAATTCTATGAATATCAACCTCACGATCGAGGTGACTGCTTGTTCATGTGGAAGGCTTTGTATCTCTGAGAATCACACCATGCAACCAACATTTGAGAGCTGTAACATCCTGGTTTTCAGAGCCTTTTTGAAGCTTTTAAAATAAAATTCACCAGTTAGATTTTTCTAGAATTAATTAAAGCTTAAAATTAATTGTTATTAATTAAAATGATCTAATATGACTAAATTAAACTTTAACATTTGCTGAAAATATTTTATTTGGGTTCCTTGAGTCTCAAGGATTTTTTCTGAAATTTTCTGTAATTTATTTAGATTTATTTGTTGTTTTTTAGAGCTCAAAAGGATTTATTTGAATTTCTAGAAAATGAAAAATCCCAAAATCCCTAGAAGGTCTAGTGGGCCGAAGCCCACCAGACCAGCCCGACTCGCTCAGCCCACTTCCACCTTGCCACGCGGTGCGCATCCGCGTCCGCGCCTGCTTATCGGATGGTCGACACGTGTTGTCATCCGCACAGTCGCTTCACCCGCATTGCCTCTTGGCCGTTGAATCTTCTCATGCTACCGACAGGTGGGGCCTACCTGTCAGATCTATCATCTCCGACTTGGGCTCCCTCCACCGCCGCTCGCCCGTGTCCGTCTCGAACTCGCCACCATGCCCGCCTCGGTCTCCTCGGCGTCCACGCTATAAAACCTGAGCATCCGCCATCGTCATTTACATCTCTGCAGAGTGTAAAACTATTCGAATAGCCGTGTCCTCGGTTATGGACAATGCTTAGTGATTTCACATGAGGGGTAGAGTTTCATAAAAATCTGGATGGGTTAAGTGGGGAAGTGAATGGTTAGTTCACTGGTGGTTCATTACGTGAATCTTGGTTCACGGGTGATTCATTGGAGTGAATGGTCAATTCACACGTGGTTCGTCTTAATTCTTTTGATTACTTATTTATTATCATTTTCAAAGTTTGCTTTTCAATCTATTTATTGTATTTACTTTAAATTATTGCTTTATACAAAATTAACCTTTCAGCCATCCTTTGGTAAGCCTAGCATACTATATTGCATCTTTGTTACAAATGGCTTGCTGAGTACTCTATGTACTCACGGCTTTATCCACATTTGCTCAGTTGAGGAAGAAGGACCAGATCAGCAGGTGGTACCAAAGGAAGGATACTTTGACGACTTCACGGATTAGGACTTCGATCCCCAGTCGATTGCCTGTGGGTATGTCGAATGGTTGTTTCGCTTATTTTTTGCTTTCCACTGCAAGTTTCTTAAGCCATTTAGGCTATTATTTGTATGCTTGGCCATAAGGTCATACTCTGATAAATATTAATAATATTTGAGTCTTTTCTTAGTAAATCGTGTCATAGTTGGTATTGCATCTTTGTTTATACTGTGTGCACTAGTGTGATCCTGGACTAGTGCGGGTTATACAGGAGAGTCCGGATTTCCATATTCGAGTCTCGACCAGAGCAATAAATAAAAAACACAATTCGAATACTACGTTAATTGTTGATTTATTTTCAGTAGCCCTATTGAGCATGATTCCTTATTTAAATAACATTGTAGAGATTTATGACCTTCAATTATTTTATTTTTGTGCCTGTCATTTAATATTGCAAGCTCGCTGTGGAAGCATGATCTTAATCACCAACCTTAAGACGACGACAACAGATCAACAACTCCTTTCTCTATGTGTTTTTATCGATTTTTTGAATGACCAAACATGAACTACATAAGCAAGATGCCGGCATATGGTCTTCAGTTATTTCGCTGTCCAATTAAACAGGCCCAGCAATTGACATCACAACGTATGGCAGAGGATGATGTCCTCAGAGGAATTATTACTGGAGGAATTATTACTGGACTACCGATGCGGTGCCACGTAGAAGGCATCTTTGTGTCTTCTCCAACTAACAAAATCGTTTTTGATAACGACAAAAGGAGTTGATTATCTTAGCGTTTACTAGCGAAGCCAGAGGGACTTTTGTTGCCGCTAAGGGGATTTTGAGATTTTTTAATTTGGTTTTTCCGATTAAAATATAAAAGAGAGGGTGGCTAGGGCCCACCTATCGATCTCAGCAAGAACGACAAGGACTGGGAGGCGGCCTCATCCGGTCAGAGTTTGCATGTGTTAGGCTGGTGTAGAATTGTGGGGATCCCCACTTTCCTTCGACGAAATTAGCATGGCCTGTGGTGGCGCAGCTCCTTTTCTCCTCTTAACCGGCTTGGGTTTCTCCTCTTCTTAGCAGCTAATTTTGAATCTAGCTTCACATCTCTTTTCCTTTCACCAAAACTGAGCTCAAACTTTAGGGTTTTGAGCTCTCGTTGGTGACGGTAAGAAGCTTTGGTCCCTTCCTCTTCATCTCCTTCAACCTGAGACCTCACCTCTAGCTTTCCCTTCGTTGGGCTAAGCTTCGGTGAAAACAGAGACAAAGGGGCAATGTAATGCCCGGTTTAACCTCTGAGCCTAGAATGTTACTACTACTCCATAACACTATCATTTACAATATTGCTGCTACATTTAGACAGCATTTCCTCCATGTAAATTTCAATGTCACATTAAATGACATACACTTAACGATGAGTATTGAAGCAACTATACAAATTAAATTTGCCAATTATTGAAAGAAAACGCATGAGCCACACACGACTAAATATATCAACTGAGGGTGGTGTGCAAATTACTGCTTGTACATGGGATACATATGCTACTCCCACCCATGCATGTCGCTCTCAATGTTCAGCTAAAAAACAACAAATAAATAAGGGTGATTCCGAAGACTTAGCAAACTCATAATATCTGTGACTGTAAACACAATCTCTATAACTATATCAGTGTCTACCATTTCATTCATGCCATGCAATGCAATGACATGCATCTGTCACTATGGCTTATACCAGTATAGTAGAGTATTCACCCATTAATGAACTACTATTCCCTCGTCCTCTTTCATACAGGGTCTCAAACTCCACTCCTATGGAGTGCTTACCAAAGTAGGTCTTTTCCTCCGTCGCATGGAAGTGTCTACTATTGTAGGTCATATTACTTTCTCACCGACCTAGCTCATGTGCTCAAAACTAGCTATATGACTTACTCACCGCTCTGGCTCATATGCATTTTGCATGATGCAACATTCTTCTAATGTTGCCATTCAACCATATGCATCACTTATCAGGGTATGATTAACATATAATCATGGATATCATCTCATAAAACACTGTGAAATAAAGCGTGAAGGAACACGTATCAAGTATCCAACACAATCCACTCTTCTACCATGTACTTGCCTATTTAACCTTGTGGACGATGCGTGCAAGGCACCAAACCAGAACCTCCACCTGTATAAACATCATCCAGCCTTAATACACCATAACGATGCATGCACACATACGAACGCCTTTTTTTCTTTTTTCTCTCTCTTTCCCCATCTCTCTCTCTAGATTCCCAATCAGCCGAATAGCATGCTTCCCCCTCTCTTGGCTTTCCTCATTCCCCACTTCTCTTCTTCTTCCTTCCTTGGATTCACTCAGCCGGGGCCCTTTAGCTCCTTGGTGACTGCAAGTGCCCCAGGCTCCCTCTCCTCTTCACGCAGATGCTTGCCTCCAGTCCTAGCCAGCTCTGACCACTATGTCGCCATGGTCAACCCCTTGGCCCCAGCTTCTGTGTCATCGCCCTAGCTTCAGCCCTTCAGTGCCACACCTTTGGCCGCTGCACCCTTCCTGAAGGATCGGAAACGATGACAGAGGGGGGGGGGGGTGAATGGAGCCCTTTAAAAATTACCCCGAGTATCCATACGATTTCTTTACTCTCCGATAGCTATGTAAGCTATGAAGAAAGATAATCTATGCTCACTGAAGATCTAAAACCAACTCGAAATAGCTAATCGACAAAATTCGATAGTAAAGATTGGTGGATACATACTCTGCTAAGAAAGGCTCAAAAGACTTGACTTGCTCAACTGAAAATAGAAGAATTCAATTTTATCAAGTGACTGTGAAAACTTGCCTTAACTTCAAAAGAAATGCTCAAAAGAAAACCTAGAGCCAAGCTCTGAATCAGTCCTGCAGAAAGAGACTTCACCACCGAGAGAAATGATGAAAAGAGGACTTCAGAGTGGTTGCTAAAGAACAAAAGTTGACAGCAAAAATAGCTGCTGCAAAATAATCAAGAAAACAGAACAGCGAGCAGGGGAGGCCGGTCAAACCGGTGGAGGAAAACCGGTCTGACTAGTGATACAGTTCCCATCTGACCGAGACCTACTGCAAACCCAAATAGCAATGCAGAGACCTAAACAAAAATCTGATGGCAGGATGAGTATTCGGCAGCAGGGAATAAGCCGAACTGCATGCTGTGAATGATCCCAACTTTTGGCCACCACTAACAAACCAAAAGGAAGCTAACACTGCTGCCAAACTGCATATTGACAATTACTTGCTGCCGACAACATTGCAAATGGCAAAAACAAAGCTGCAGCCGAATGCAATATATATATATATATATATATATATATATATATATATATATATATATATATATATATATATATATATATATATATATATATATATATATATATATATATATATATATATATATATATATATATATATATTATGCCGATCCTGACTGCAGTTTTTGATAAAAAAAACAAAGGAGTTTAGGCAGCAAAACCGAACAGGAAAGATGCTGCGAACAACTGACCAAAAACAGCAATTTTTGGTCCTAAAAGCAGATCCTTGCGGGCTGCTAAAAGAGAGATTCAAAATAGAGAAAAAGGAAGATCAGAAGCTGTAAAAGGGGAATCAAAGAGAAAGGAAAGCAACCGAGAAAAGAAATTCAAAACCTAAAGAGGACAGTGGTCTGGGACAAAAGATAGCAGACCGCAGCTACAGTTTTGTCGGCACAGAGAGTACTCAAGAGATGAGAACTAAAACCAAGATTGATCAATTTGCTGCTCTTCCTTGATCACTTGTTTTGGACTTCAGACTAATTAGCATCTTGGTCTCAGAAACAGGATAAAACACATAAAGAGGCAAGAAAAGGAATTTTTGAACCAAAGACTAAAACACAAATCAGAAAAGGAGATAGGACTCCAGAATGCTTGCGGTTCTTGACATTATGAACATGAGACTATTGTAATACTGATCATAAAGCCAATGGCTCAAGAAATCTAGCAAGAAGAACACATCAATTCGAGAATACATCAAGAGAATGAACCTTCTCTACACCAGAAATAGTAAACCCTAGAATAACCACAAACAGAGGAATTGATGCATTCGATTGAGAGAAGAGAGGACACTTTGATTCTGCATTTTGCTCTTAGGGATGAAATGATCAAAAGATCTTGAAGCATATTCTTCTTACAGAGCAGAACAAAAGCTATTCTCAACAACAACTCAAATCAAACCGAGAGAATCAAACCGCAGCAAGGAAAGAACTAGACCAAGCAACAGAAGAAGCAGAACACAGAATGAAGCAGGAAGGCAACCACATCAATTTAACAGAACAAAGATCTGATAGATAGAAACAGAGACATACATGATTACATAGAGTTTTCTACATCCAACTCATCCCCATTTTCTCACAGACATCAACACACAAAGAAAACAACAACACACTGCCTGAGCACTTCTCACATCAACACAACAGAGAATGGAGAACACACACAGACAGAGAGAGCAAATCCACAAAAAAAAACTCCGAAGCTATTAGAGAACACCATCTCTATTTATAGCCTCCACTACCGGGTTCACATTTGCACTTTACCCGATAACTCCACCAACTCTGCGCTTTATCCATTAACCTGAACCGCATCCGCTTCCTTTAGTGTAGCTTTGCGTATTTACCAAAACGCCCCTCTTGCACCTTCCGGGAAGCTTCCTCATTTCTTGCCGCCCAAGCCTCGCAACCACTTCGAGTCCTCGCTGTCTTCGGCACATCCCGACCGCTTTGACCTCGGCACCGCCTGCGCCTAGTCCGGTCATCCCGTGCCTCGCCACGACTCTGCCTTGATGTCCTGTAGCCATCACAGACAAGAAAAAAATCACATAGCACCGCTCGAAATATTGTAATAACACATTCGCATTAGTAATATTCAAACACGAACAAACCCAAACCGGTCGAGAAGAATAAACGACTTAAGCACGTTCGACCTAGTTCGGCCAGGTCCGACTGAAACTGATCGCAAACCAACAAGATAAAACTCAAATTTTCCTAAAACAGATGTCAATTACTCATCACACTCATGGGGTTACATCCACATGGTCTCTCACTTCCCCTAGGCCTAGCCACTTCCGGTCACCCCATCTACCGGCACTAACTGTCGGCCTCGATTCTATCTCCCTGCATCTTCAACCTTCCTTGTTCGCCCACCATTTCTTGGGCTCGGCCTCGATGTCTCGTGGCTCCTCAGCTAATTGCCTCCATGCGCCGCTTCCTGGTACCCCTACGATGGCTATCGACTTCCCCATGACTCTACTCAATCCTCCTTGGTCCTATGGTTCAAATGTTGGTTTTGGGCTTGGATCTGGTGGTCTTGGTGCTATTTCTTGTGGTGTGGCTCACCGCTGACGAGGTGGTCTCACCGAGTGGCGCCAATTCCTTCCTCCTCCGGTCGGGTTTATGGTTCCCCTCCCTTCTTCTTTTATTTTGGTCTGGTATTCTCCTACACAACTTCTATATGATTTTGCTCTCGTTAAATTTTTCAGTTTTCTCCTAACTCATGCATTACAATGGTGAGGGTGGTGGTTGAGCCGTCGAGTCAGTACTTGGGGGAGTGTGTGAATGCACTGCGAGCGTGTGCTCTCTCTCCAAGGGTGCCGGTGGCTAACCATGGTTTGCCCATCATGGGCCGGTGACACCTACCGTCATGGCCCTACCGACCGGGGCGAGGACTAGCTTGTTTTCTCCCCCTTTTTTTTTCCAAATGTAGCTGCTCTCTACTCGGTTGGTGAGGCTTATGCTGTGCCCTACCTTGAATGTGCTACGAGATGGTTATGGGGACCTTACATGGTTTAGGTTGGTTGGGGGATGAGAAGGTGATGACGATGGGCATGGTGGTGGTGATGCTCTCCACACATTTCTATTAGTCCTTCTCACTTTCTCCTTGTCTTGGCCCAGTTCGGCATGGTCACGGTGGTCCTTGGTGGCTTGTAGTTGTCACGGCCTTCGTCTTCCCCAACTCCTTGTGGGCTCCCCTCCTCTTGGCTCTACTTTTCTTCACTATCTTCTTGTGGTGGTCATGGACCTTGGGAATGGAGGAGCTATTCTTGGCATGGCGCTTTTGTGTTGGCCAAAGTCTGGCAATGGAGAGTGGTCCTGGCTTGGCCTTGAGTGTGCTATCGGTTGAGGAAGGAAATGAGAAGGATAGGAATGAGGCTTGCTTTTGAATGGAGGCATGGTTGGTTGGCTTCTTTTTCCTGGCTACCCCTTTCTTATCTCCTTGGCTTTCTCGGCTGACTGTTTTCTCAAGGACATTTGGTCCACGGGTTGCTCTTGGTAATGTGCTTCGAATTTACTACGGTGGAAGGTATGTTGGTAAAAAGAAAAGTGGGTGTTGGCTAAGTTTTCTACCAAATGATGAGACCGATTTAAGTGAGAGGTGCTAGCCGGCCTTGGACGGTCTAGGTATCTTGATGAGCACTAAACGATTCGACATTCTAAGGCTGAAGGGTTCTGACGGCAAAACAATTTGTTTCTTTTATTCTCCCTTGGACTATTTTCATTCTTCACTTTTCTCTTCTTTTTCTTTTTACTAGTATTACATTCTACCCCCTTTATAGAATTTACCCCCAAATTCTGATGCTGGACAATCCACCAAGAAGAACAAAATGAAACGAGCTAAATCGAAAATAACTCTAACTCATACCCTTAGAGAACAACTCTGGGTACTTCTCATGCATGTGAGACACCAATTCCCAAGTTGCTTCTCACTTGGACTAATGCGACCAATGCATTTTTGATATACTTTATCATTTTGTGCCTCAACACTCTCTGATTCCTCCAGAATCTGAACTGGATGGGACTTGAATGTGTGGTCTTGCTTAATGGTCAACAACTCCTGTGCAATCTCATGCTTCGAATCCCTCAGGTTCTTTCTCAACATAGAAACGTGGAACACATTATTCACTCCTCGCATGGCCAAAATAAAAAATGGCCCAATGTACCTTGGGCTAAGCTTCCCTTTGGTACCAAATTGCACAATGCCTTTAATGGAAGATACTCTCAAAAGCACTAGATCCCCCACTTCAAATTCTAATTCTTGTCTCCTCACATCCGCATAACTTTTCTACCTACTCTTGGCAGCTAGCAGATCCTATCTAATTTTTGTCACTCATTCCACTGTCCGCTAAACCCAATCTAGAAGCGTCCAAATTCCGCGAGTGCCAACTGATCCTCCCAGCTACCTTTGCAAGATAGAACACAACACCTCCTGTATTTAAATGTCCTATAGTATTTAAATGGTGCATTCGGATTGTCCATCCGTTTATGGATGGAAAGCGGTACTAAACTAAAGTTTTATGCCCAGAGTGCCCTGCAAACTTTCCCAAAACAAAGAGACAAACTTGGCATCTCTATCTGAAAATATAGTCTCGGGCACACCATGTAGCCTCACTATCTCACACACATAGATGGGTGCCAAATCACTTGTTGAGTTCATTGTACGAATAGGGATGAAGTGTGCAGACTTACTAAATCAGTCCACCACTACCCAAATCGCATCCTTACCTCACTGGATACGAGGTAAACCGACTACAAAGTCCATGGTAATATCATCCCATGCACATTGAGGAACATCCAAAGGCTGCAATAGCGCAGTAGGATGCTTATGCTCAGCTTTGTCTTGCTGTCAAACCTCACAAGATGCCACATAACGAGCAACATCTAGCATCATCCTCATCCACTAGAAGCTCTTTTTCAAATTGTAATACATCTTGGTCTCCCTAGAATTTACCATGTACGGGATACGATGAGCCTCTCTCAAGATTTTATTCTTGATTGAGTCTTTTGTGGCACACAAAGGCAGCCTTTAAACCACAATGCACCTAGCTCATCAAGGCTAAAACCTCCCTTTTCCCTTCATCGAGGCACTTTCTCACTTATTGAAACAATCGATCATGCTATTGCGCTTCTCACTTGCTTTGAAATTGTCGATTCCACCATTTGTTTTGTCTTAGTTTGTGCTATACCAGCATAGCAATAGGTAACTCCCAACTGATTAAAGTCAGCAATAAGGCAGCCTAAAGTGGAGGGTGTCTTCTTGCGACTAAGGGCATCAACAACCACATTCGCCGTACCAGGATGGTACTGGATAGTAAGATCATAGTCCTTGATCAGTTCTAGCCACCTTCTTTGCCTCAAATTCAACTCCTTCTGAGTAAAGATGTACTTGAGGCACTTGTGGCTAGTGAATATATCACATGACTCTCCATACAAATAATGCCTCCAAATATTTAGAGCAAAAACCATTGTGGCTAACTCTAAATTGTGAGTAGGGTAGTTCTACTAATGTTTCTTCAATTGTGATGATGCCTACACAACCACTTTGCTATCTTGCATGAGCACGCAACCTAGCCCCCACTCTAGAAGCGTCCAAGTAGACCATAAAATATCTTCCTAGCTTAGGAAGGGTGAGAACAGGAGTAGTCACTAACTTCTCTTTCAAAGTACTGAAACCACACTCACATTCATCGATCCACTAAAATTTCACGCCCTGCTACATGAGTTGAGACTTTGTCTTGGTAATAATAGAGAAGTCTTTCACGAAATGTCAGTAATAACTAGCTAAGCTAAGAAAACTTCTTACTTCTTTAACATTAAATGGCCTCTTGCAGCCCACGACAGCAGAAATCTTTCCTGGATCTACTGAAGTACCTTCCTGGTTAATCACATGACCCAGGAAGCCCACTTTAGAAATTCAAAACTCATTCTTCTTTAACTTGGCAAAGAACTGATTCTCCCTCAAAGCCTTAAGCACAAGCCTCAAATGCTGCTCATGCTCTTCCTCCGTCTTGGAATAAATCAGGATATCATCGATGAACACAACCATAAGGTCATCAAGATACTTATGCAGCATACTGTTCATCATCTCCATGAAGACAACGGGCATTTATTAGTCCAAATGACATAACTTTACCCTTACAGTGCCCATACCTTGTGGAGAAAGCTGTCTTTTTAATATCTTACTCCCACACACGGATCTTATTATACCCAAATTGTAGATCAATCTTGGAAAAATACCTTGGCTCCCTTCAATTGATCAAATAAGTCCTCTATGCAAGGCAAAGGGCACTTATTCTTAATGGTCACCTGATTAAGAGCATGATAATCTATGCACATGCACCAACTCCCATCCTTTTTCTTGGTGAATAGGACAAGGGCTTCCCAATGTGACACACACTATGAAGAATTAACCCCTTGGACAATAACTCATCTAATTGCTTCTTCAATTCCTCTTGGAAAGGTCGTACCAAATGGTACAGGGACAGAGAGATAGATCACGTGCCAGAAATAAGATTAATTTTAAACTCCACATCCCTTTTGGGTGGCATTCCTGGAAGCTTTTCGAGGAATATATCAGAGTACTCATCACCACTGGAATGTCCTCAATGCGCAAAGGCACACTCAGCTTTCTCGCAAGTGCTAGAAGCAACCCAGACTTTAATGTTCATCATCTAGGGAATAGGCTAGCCAACACAAAGAGAGAAATGGAGGTGCATTCCCTTGAAAGATCATCTCCTCCCCAGAAGGAGCTTCGAAGTGACTGTCCTCCAAAAGCAGGAAATCATGGCCCAGTAGTGATGCAACCAGTCCATACCCAGGATAACATCAAGAGGCTCTATCTAAATAACCATTAGGTTTGCAACAAAATCCTCATCATCTATTAAAACCATGCAACCAGGACATACCATAGAGCTGGCGATGATACCTTAGAGAACTGACTATAACTGACTAAGAAATCTACCGAACACTCAACTTTGCCTTCCTAGCAAACTTGTGGGACACAAAAGAAAAAGTAATGCCAGAGTCAAAAAGAAAAAGAGCATTGTACGAATCCACTAACAGGCTACCTGTCACCATATCTGGTCAACCTGCGGACTCAGTGGCAGGTAACGTGTAGACTCTAGGTGGCGCGGGGGTGGCAAGAGTCCCAACACTATTATGGCGGCATCAGAAAGAGCCAATGCAGCATGTTAAAATGGAGTGATCGGTGGAGGGTACTAGTAATACCCAATAGGTGGTGCCCAGGAAAGAGCAGGCTGTGGCGCAGAGGCATCTGCCAACATATGGATTGACTCCGGGGCAAAGTGTTTGATGATGTTACAGATATTGGCTCCCACTTGATGATGCTAGAGGGATTTTGATGATAAACCCGCTCCATGTGGACTGACCGGCCACAATGTCGACACTCCCCCATCTAGGAACATTCGGTAGCATGGTGCCCACCACCACACTTAAAACATATCATGCCTTACCCTAGGATAGGATGTAATGTTGGCAATGCAGAAGAAGAATGAGGTGCTGAAGAAGATAACCTTGAAAACTTAGACTTGGATGACTAAGGGAGACGCTGGCTCTACTTGGACTTCTTAGGAGTGGGCCTCTAAGATGACCCACCCCCTCACTAAAATGCCTCTTCTGGTCACCACTAGAAGTGCTTGGACACTAGAGGGTTGCAGCTCTTTAGTGATCTGCATCTCTACCTCCATCCCTCTGGCCTGTTTTACCACGAACCTAAAGTCACGTGGCGCGGTAGTTCCCATAACATGCCAGAACTCAGAGTTGAGCCCTCAGTGGAACCTTTAGGTCTTCTCAAGATCACTAATCGTGATTGACGATATGAAATGGATCAAGTTCACTACACCACAGCCCCAAAACAGCGTTGGACGGTCAGTCGGCATAGGAAGAGTTAGCGTCTGATGGTCAGTCGGTATAAAACATTGACGATATGAAATGGATCAAGTTCACTATCATTGTTTCCCCTTTCAAAGCATGCTGACTCTGCAACTAGAGCAACCCCACTATTTTGGACAGACCTACCCACATCATAGGATTCAGTGTGAAAATCAAATCCATTCATTGTGTAGCTACTATACTTTCGTGCAATCATCATTGGTGCCTTAGCTAAAATTTGAATCTCATCTGGTACTTCCTCACACATTTCTTCCACCTGTGATTAGTATGAAATACTATCATTAAGGTAGATGTCAAGTTCATCTAAAAACACATGTTTTTATGTTATCTTCCTACTTACATGCAACCTAAACCACTCATGGAAGGATTCATGCTGCATTCGGTTGATATCTCGCTTGTTTCGAAGACCAATTGATGATAGATAGCGAGCATGCTTGCTGCAAAGGACAATTTATCAATTTACCATGCAAGGAAAATAATACATGTTGTGTGAAGTGAATAGAGAACTTACTCCAAGTAAGGTCCTATGTTGACATAGTTGAACAAAACATATCTATGTGCTTGAAGCCAAGTCTTGTGATCTAAAGTCACTGTGCACTTCCCGGCTAGACACCGACCATTGCTATGAAAGAAAGGAGTTGTGTTGCAAATTTCTGTTTGCTGCCCTTCATCACTTCTAAGTGGCCGGCTAAATTGAGTCTCCTCATGTAAATATCGGGCACATAGCGTAAGGCTATCATAAAACAAAGAACCCTCCATAATTGATCCCTCCGGATGGCTTTTTGTACGAACATCACCCTTACATCTCATCAGAAACCTATACACATATATAATTGGCTCATAATGCTGTAAAAATAATAGGTAGTATTTTTTTCCTATGATGCACTGTGCCTACAGAAATTACCTCTCAACAGGCCACATGCTACGAAAATGTACTGGACCAGCAATTCTTGCTTGGGCAGGAAGATGAACCATCAAATGTACCATAATGTCAAAAAATGAAGGAAGGAATATAGTCTCCAAAACGCTTAAAGTTTCAGCTATATCAGCCTCTAGACTATCCATATCACTTATCCGAAAAACTGGTGCACAAATCTTCTTGAAAAAATGACTAACACGAATCACTGCAGCACTAACTACTTCTGGCAATATTTTCCTCACAGCAAGCGGTACTAACTGTTGTAGAACAATGTGGCACTCATGACTCTTAAGACCAAACACCTTTCTCTCACTAACATGAACATTGGGTCGTATATCAGATGCATAACCAGCAGGAAACTTTACCCCTTTTAGTACTTCACAAAATAATCTCTTCTCATCAAGACTCATTGAATATGGTGCAGGCGGTAAATAAAATTGGTCTTCAAGTTCAACAGGGTGGAGATCACTTCTAATACCTAGAGCTTGAAGGTCTAAACGAGAATTCAGGTTATCCTTAGATTTCCCATCAGTACCCAAGAATGTATTAACAAAGTTCTCGTACACATTTTTCCCTATGTGCATGACATCAAAATTATGCCGCAACATCAAATCTTTCCAATATGGAAGTTTGAACCAAATAGATCTCCTTTTGAAAATGACTAATGGCTCCCCTGCCTTGCGTCTCTTGCTTACTGGTTTCTTTCTAGATGGATCCTTGCCAAAAACTGTAACAATATCTTTAGTACACTCCAAAATTTCGTCTCTAGAAAGAGGAGTAGGTGCTGTCCTAAGTTCAGTTGAACCAAATTTATGGACATCGAACCTGAATGGGTGTTTTTCAGGCAAGAACCTACGATGACCCATATAGCAAGTCTTGCTGCCATTGCCTAGTCTAAGTGAACATGTATAAGAGTGGCAATCAGGACATGCTGCTTCACCAGATGTGACACAACCGGATGCATAGCCTAGACCGGGGAAATCAGTAATTGTCCACAATATTGCTGCACGCAATTGGAAGTGCTCACCCTTTGAAGCATCATAAGTTTTGACTCCATTTTCAAACATTTCTAACAAATCATAAACAAGTGGCTAGTAGTAAACATCCATATCACTACCAGGAGCATGCCGCCCAGGAATCAACAAAGAAAGGATGAAATTTGATTGCTTCATGCACATTGAAGGTGGAAAATTATAGGGAATACATATACCAGGCCAAATGCTATAGCTAACATTCTGTGTCCTATATGGATTAAAACCATCGGTGGCGAATGCAAGACGGATATTGCGGCTATCCGAAGCAAACTCTGGATGTTTAACATCAAAGTCTTGCCATAGAGGAGAATCTGCAGGATGCCTAAGAACACTATCTCTTGTTCTCTCCTCATCATGCCATCTTGTTAGACTTGCTGTTTTAGAAGACAGAAATAATCTTTGGAGCCTCTTCTTTATTGGGAAATAGCGAAGAACCTTCTTAGGAACCTTATATACATGTTTCCCATCTAAACTCTCCCTAGCTGATTTCCACCGTGAAACCTTACATTTTGGACATGAATCAGATTTTTCATGCTCCTTCCAATAGAGAATGCAATCATTTTCACAAGCATGAATGCTAATGTACCCAAGTCCTATGGACTTAATCAATTTCTTAGATTCATAGAAGTTTCTAGGTAGTGCTGAACCCTTAGGTAATGCATCATTTAGTAGATCAAGTAGAAGGTCAAAACTTTTATCAGTCCAGCCTCCAAGGAGTTTGATGTGAAGCAATCTAATCAGGAAACGCAGTTTTGTATACTTCTTGCAAGTAGGGTACAACTCTTGACTATTGGCTTCTACCAACTTCTGAAGGGCACGTAGTTCATCACTAGGCTGAACATAACTGTTGTCTTCAAAATCCCCTCTATCATCTAAACCACAAGCTAAGTCTCTAAGCAATTCAGATATTTCATCTTCTTCATTGGACTCTTCCATAAGATCAGCACCATCAATATTTCCATGATTCTCATCAGAGGTACTTGCTTCTCCATGTAAATTCCATGTTGTGTACCCTTTTATAAACCCACCACATATCAAGTGCTCACGTACATCACTTGCCTCTCTCCAAAACGAGTTAACACATTTTCTGCAAGGGCATAATATCTTGTCCCCTACTGCTGAATTTCTAAATGCATAAGCTAGAAAACCGTTCACTCCTTGTAAATATTTCTTTGTGTGCCTACATGCAATATATTATGTAAAATCTCATGTTAACTACAAAACACTTTTAACATTTCAAAAGTAGTTGTGTTGTACCTAGGCTCATTATTGATCCATGTTTTATCCATACGCCTTTATAGGGAGATCACACCGCGCTAAGAATATATCCTTACATAGAGAGTGCAACCACTTAGCATATCACAAGCTTAGAAGAAAGCTGACAACACAACATAAGAACTCGAGAAATAGAACCATACCGTTACTCAAGCTCCTTCACCCAACTGTAGGTGTCCAGAGAAATTCCAAATGCTTGCAGCTACAAATTCTGCTCCTGCAAAAGTAGTATATATATTATCAAGAAATGGAGCCAACAGCCCAACTGTACTTGTGTAGTAGTGTTTGTTTAACATATACATCCTGAGATTATTTGCTTCCTATATGGTCATGCAAGTGAACATATACATCCTGAGATTATTTCATATTAGAACATACAATCCAACCACAAGTTTTTGGCACATACAGTAATGAAACTGCATGTATCTCACATCAGTTTTTTGGCTGAAGATTGTCATCATCCTTAACTTGCAGAAAAAATTCTCGCTAAAAAAATGTAACCAAGCATTGATGAATAACATGAAGCACATACATATAAGCATTGTTCATTTTCAACATATACTGCATACAGCCATACACATACAGACATACTGACATACATTCATACAACACCAACTGATCAACACCACATCAGCCACTACCACTAGCCAGGCACAGAACAACTACTCACCGGCGGAGCCAAAGCTGATGCCTGACGCGGTCTGCGGTGGCGGCGGAGCGGAGGGCCGAAGGGCGGAGCCGGAGGCACAGTCGCCGCCTCGCCGGTCGTGCGGAGGGCGGAGCGAAGGTCGGAGGGACGGCCGGAGCGGAGGGCGGAGCCGAAGGCACGGTCGCCGCCTCACCGGTCGTGCGGAGGGCAGAGCGGAGGGAGGGCCGGAGCGGAGCGCCCAGATCTGGCGGTCGCCGTGCTGGCAGAGTGCCCGAGCGGTCGGAAGGCCGGCGCGGTGCTGCGCGGAGGCGGAGCGGAGGGCCGGCGCGGCGCGAAAGCGGAGCGGTCGGAAGGGCGGCGCGGAGGCGGAGCGGACCGGAGCGCGGCGCGGAGCGGAGCTAGGGTTCGGAATGTGGCTGTGGACGCGGCCGCTCCGCGCTCGCCGCTCGGGCGCCTTTATCGATTTGGGGGTGGATTGATGGGGGGAGGGCGCGCGCGGGAGCGGATTGATGGAGGGCGGGCGCGGGCGAGGGGGAGGAAATTTTTGGCGGGCGGTGCGGCGAGAGTCGAGGGAAAAAGAAGGTTGGCGGCGACAAGGGTTTCATTGATCCTAGGGTTTTGATGTTGTAGGTGGGTTGGGCCCATTACAATTCGTGCGCGAGGGCTCTGGTCATCTATACCGACAGACGGTTCAACGTATATACCATGAATTACCGACTGACAGTTCAACGCCTAATGTAAATATATATACCGACAGACAGTCAATCGGCAAAGGTAGGAATACCGACTGACGATTTGTCACCAACTTTTACCGTCTAACTGTCCATCGGTAATTATACATTTTTAGCGACCGACATCTGACGGTATTTTGGTGTTGTGGTGTAGTGGTTGTTGAACCTCGCCTCATACTCAACCATGATCATCTTTCCCTACACGAAGGTCGACAGGGTGACCTCCATACTTTCCACAAAAGATTATGGGTAATACTTCATTTTGAACTGCTTGATGAAGATTCCCTAATTTGTTGGACCCTGGACAGGGGTCTTGGTTGAGAGGACTTCTTCCTACCAAATGTCCGCCTGACCCATCAACTGAAAGGCCACACAGTGAGCCCTAAGCTATGAGGTCATCTGTAAAGCCCCAAACTACCTCTCCATATAGCGCAACTAATTCGCAGCTTGGACTGGTATGCCTGAACCATTGAAAGTGTCCAATCGCAATGCCATCCACTCATGAAGGCTCATTCTTGCCTCAGGTGTGGCTGGTTCAGTAGCAGAGGCAGCAGCGGGTATGGTCGTAGTAGCGGTTGCCAGCGCTTGTCAGCGAAGTGCACGGACCTCCACTACAAACTCTCGCAGCAAGGCCGAGGACCTTGTCGGATTCCTAGCTACAGATTGCTCAACAGAAGCAACCTCCGTGTTAGGTGCCTCCTGCTGAACCTCAAGTAGCTGCCCCACTTGACCATGGCCTCCATGGCTTCAGCCATCATTGCGACCACGACCTCTACCTCTTGGCATACCTTTCAACCTAAACAACAACAACATAATCAGTTCACAAACATCCATCACATATCATGACTAATCAAGAGTACTGCTAATAGAATCATAAATGCAGTGCTCAACCCAAACACCAATCCTATTGTGCACCAGAGTGTGTCAAGTTTAATTTAGTTACTTGGCATAAGTCAAGTTTTAGTTGAAGGATTAAGCTAAGTTGTCATTTTTTCCTTACCACGAACTTAACGCCCGCTCTGATGCCAACTGTAACACCCCGGCCCAACCTCTGAGCTCGGAATGCTACCATTACCCCATAACACTACCATTTACAACCATTGCTACTAGATTTAGGCAGCATTTTAAATTTCAACATCACATTAAACGACACATGCTTAACGATGAGTATTGAAGTAAATATACAAATTTGCCAATTATCGAAAGGAAACACATGAGCCACACACAACTAAATATATCAATTGAGGGTGGTGTGCAAATTACTACTTTTACGTGGGATAAATGTGCTACTCCCACCCGTGCATGTCGCCCTCAATGTTCACCTAAAAAACATTAAATAAACAAGGGTGAGTCCAAAGACTCGTCAAGAACACAATAAAATACTGGTGTTAATACAACAATTCAATAGATTTCATATCTATGACTATAAACACAATCGCTGTAACTGTATCATTTTATCCTATTTCTTTCATGCCATGCAATGCAATAAGATGCATCTGTGACTGTGGCTTATACCCATATCGCGGAGTCTTTACCTGTCGATGAGCCACTCTTGCCCCATCCTCTTTTATACGGAGTCTCAAACTCCACTCCCATGAAGTGCCTACCATAGTAGGACTTTCCCTCCATCCCGTGGAGGTGCCTATTTCTATAGGTCTTACTCAAGAGCACTCCGGATTAGTTATATAGCTTCTCACTGACCTGGCTCATGTGCTCCAGGAAAACTATATGACTTACCACCCTGGCTCATATACGTTTTGCATGATGCAACATTCTTCCAATGTTGCCATGCAACCATATGAGTCACTTATCAGGGTATGATCAACATGTAATCATGCATATCATCTCATAAAACACTCTGAAATAAATCATGAAGGAACACATATCAAGTATCCATCATAATCCACTATTCTACGATGCACTTGTTTGTTTAACCTTATAGATGATGTGTGGATGGCACCAAACCAGAACCTCCACTTGTACAAGTATCATTCGGTCTCAATACACTATAGTGAATACACACATACAAACGACATCATTCCATTGTGCAAACTCGACACAAGCATCAAAATGCTTAGGGTTAAAGATTTTATCATGCACGTTGAATCTTTTTCTTTTCTTTCCTTTCTTTTCTCTCCCTTTTCCCCATCTCTCTCTCTCTCTAGATTTCCAATCAACCGAATGGCTTGCCTCCCCCTTTCTTGGCTTTCCTCATTTCCCCACTTCTCTTCTTCCTCCTTCCTTGGATTTACCTAGTCGGGGCCCTTCGGTTTTCTAGCGATGCCTTGCCGCAGGCGCCCCAGGCTCCCCTCCTCTTCACACGGCTACTCACCTTCAGTCCTGGCCAGCCCTGGCCACTATGCTATTGTGGCTAGCCCCTTGGCCCCGGCTTCTACACTATTGCCCCTGGCTCCAGCCCTCTCGTGCCGCTCCTCCGACCGCTGTGCCCTTTCCTTGGGCCCAGCCACTCTCGATCGCCCTCTCTACCAGCACCAACCATCGGCCTTGATTCTACCTTCCCACACCTCTGACCTCCCTTGCTGGCCTCCCATGGCATCCCCAGCCACTACCCCTCGGGCTTGGTCTTGACGTCCCATGGCTCCTTGGCCAACTTCCTCCATGCACTGCTTCCCATCCCCCTATGCTAGTTGTCAACTTCCCCATGACTCTACTTGGTCCCCCTTGGCCCTATGGATTGGATGATGGTTTTTGGCTTGAATCTGGCGATCTTGGTTCCGGTTCTTAGGGTGTGGCTCGCCACTAGCAAGGTGGTCTCCCTGGGTGGTTTCTGCACCAATTCCTTCCTCCTCCAACTGGGTTTATGGTTCCCCTCCCTTCTTTGTTTATTTCGGTCTAGTATTCCCCTACACTACTTCTATATGATTTTGCTCATGTTGAACTTTTTGATTTCCTCTTAGCTCATGCATTATGATGATGAGGGTGGTGGTAGAGCCACCGGGTCAGGACTTGGGAGAGTATGTGCATGCACCGGGGAGCATGTGCTCTCTCTCTCTCTCTCTCTCGCTCTCCAAGGGCACCAGTGGCTAACCATTGTTTGCCCGTCATGGGTCGGTGATGCCTACCATCATAGCCCTACTAACAGAGGCAAGGGCTAGCTGTTTTCTCCCCCTTTTTCCTAATGTGACTACTCTCTACTCAGTTGGAAAGGCTTGTGCTGTGCTTGGCCTTGAATATGCTACGAGATGGTTATGGGGACCTTACTTTGTTCAAGTTGATTGGGGGATGAGAAGGCGATGATGATGGCCGTGGTGGTGGTGATGCTTTCCATGCATTTTCCTTAGTCCTTCTTGCCTCCTTGTCCCGGCCCAGTTCGATGGGGTCACAGTGGTCCTTGGCTGCTTGTAGTTGTCACAGTCTCCGTCTTCACGCTGTCGGTCTTCCCCAACTCCTTGTGGGCTCCCCTCCTCCTAGCTCTACTTTTCTTCACTATCTTCTTGTGGTGGTCATGGACCTTGGGAATGGAGGGGCTGTTCTTGGCTTGGTGCTTTTGTATTGGTTGAAGTATAGCAATGGAGAGTGGTCTTGGCTTGGCCTTGAGCGTGCTCTCAGTTTAGGAAGGAAATGAGAAGGATAGAAATGAGGCTCTGTGGTTGGCTTAGTTATGAATGGAGACATGGTTGCTAGCTTCTCTCTCTTGGCTATACAATGTCTTGGCTACCCTTTCCTTATCCCCTTGGCTCTCTCGGCTGATTGTTTTCTCAGGGACCTTTGGTCCATGGGTTGCTCTTGGTACCATGCTTCGGATTTCTTTGGTGGAAGGTAAGTCAGTAAAAAGAAAAGTGGGTGTTGGTTAAGTTTTCTACCGAATATGAGACCTACTTAAGTGAGAGGTGCCGATTGGCTAGTCTAGGTATCTCGATGAGCACTAAACGATTCGACATTCTAAGGCCAAAGGGCTCTGATGACAAAACGATTTGTTTTTTATTCTCCCTTGTATTTTTTTTCATTCTTTGCTTTTTTTCTTCTTTTTCTTTCTATTGGTATTACAGGCAGGGTTGGGGCTATGGGGGTGTCGGCTGGGTGAGAGGTCCAGGCGGTGGTGTCGATGCTGGTACTGGTGTCATGCTAGTTGTGCGTGCACCAGTGTGGTGATATGTGCTATTTTGGCTTTGATTGGTGGACGAGATTGTGATCTTGTTTGTTGTTCTCGCTTGCCTAGCACTTGGCTAATGCTGGGTTTTTGTCTTGTGCGGAAATTCTCTAAACCTCAACCTCACGACTGAGGTGACTGCTTGTTCACGTGGGAGGCTTTGTATCTCCAAGAATCACGCCATAGTGTAATCAATGGTGATAGGTTTTATAGGACATCGTCTTCTTGATGTGCCTGGCCATGACTATCTTCTGGTTGTTTTAATTGCCATCACTGCAGTGAGTTACCTTGGTTCTTAATTGATATTATTTTTTGACTGGATTATGCAGTGTGTCGTATTAGTAGATTAATTCATATCTATTTATTATCTCTAATACTAGGTGTGTCATATCTATTTATTGTTTTGTCATAGGCTTTCTTCAAGTTAATAAATATCATGTGAAGGTCCTTCTTTTACTCCCTATACCTCTCCATCAACTGTCGTAGCAAGAAAATCACCTCCCTGGTTGACCTCGTAGGCATAAAACCAAATTGGTTTGTCATTATGCTAGTCACTTTTCTTAAACGGAGCTCAATCACTCGTTCCCAGAGCTTCATTGTGTTGTTTATGAGTTTAATTCCTCTATAATTAGTACAACTTTGAATGTCTCCTTTATTTTTGAAAATTAGTACTCATGTGCTCCTCCGCCACTCGTTGGCATTTTATTCAACCTAAAAATGCTATTGAACAAATTAGTTAGCCAAACAATCACCACTTCTTCTACGCATTTCCACACCTCAATAGGGATGTTATCAGGCCCCAACGCCTTACCCACTTTCATCCTTTTTAAGGCCTCTCTTACTTCCGACTCCTGGATTCTTCGAACAAACCACTTATCGGTGTTGTCAAAAACATCATCCAGTTCAATTATACTATCATCATTATTGTGATTGTACAACTTGTCGAAGTAATCTCTCCACCTATCCTTGATCTCCTTGTTTTTTAGCAAAAGTCTATTAGTGTCGTCTTTGATGCATTTAACTTGATTGAAATCTCTCGTCTTCCTTTCTCAAATTTTAGCCATCTTGTAGACATCCATCTCTCCCTCCTTTGTACTTAGTTTCTAATAAATTTCCTCATATGCCTTACCTCGTGCCTCACACACCGCTTTCTTCGCATTCTTTTTTGCTGTTTTTTATTTCTATACGTTATCATCACTCCTATCATGATACATATGCTTGTAGCATATCTTCTTCTCCTCAATAGCCTTTTGCACTTCCTCATTCCACCACCATGTGTCTTTTAGTTCTCCTCTTGTCCCTTGGGTCACTCAAAGCACCTCCATAGCTACCTTCCTAATGCGAGTTGCCATCTCTGTCCACATACTATTCGCTTCTCCCACGTCCCACGTCCCTTCCGTGACCAACCTCTCCTTAAATGCTTGTGTGGTATCTCCTTTGAGTTTCCACCACTTTGTCCTTGTGGCTCTGGCGATCTTAGCTTGTTAGACCCGTAACCTAAAACAAAAGTCGGAGACTACTAACTTATGTTGCTAGATAACACACTCTCCAGGTATAACTTTACAGTCTATGTAGGCTCGTTTGTCCTTCCTCCTAATAAGAACAAAATTGATTTGGCTAGAGTGCTGACCACTGCTAAAGGTAACTAAATGAGAATGTCTCTTTGTAAAGAAGGTGTTAACTATCATGAGATCATAGGCTATGGCAAAGTTTAAGATATCTTCTCCCTCTTGATTTCTATCACCATAACCAAACCCCCATGCACCCTTTGAAATCCTCCACTAGTTGTACCGACATGACCATTGAAATTGCCTCCTAAGAAAATCTTTTCATTGATAGGCACACTTCTAACCATGTCATCTAGATCTTCCCAAAATTGCCTCTTAGCGGTCTCATCCAACCCTACTTGTGGAGCATATGCACTAACAATATTCAAAATAAAGTCATCAAAGATTAGCTTGACTAGGATAATCCTATCCCCTGCCTCCTCATGTCGACAACTCCACTCTTGAGGCGCTTATCGATTAAGATGCCCACTCCTGTAACATCCCAAAAATCCTCTCCCTGAAAAATTTAATTTCAAATTAACTATTTTAAAGTATTTGAATTTTATTTGGATTTATTTGGTTTTCTGAGTTTTCTGGAGTTTAAAACCTATTTTTAAATTTAAAAAGTATTTTAAGTTTAAAAACTTAAATACCAACATTAGTTGAAAATATTTTTATTAAGTCCAAAATGTCACCAGAAGCTTCTGTGAATTTTCCTGGAATTTTTGGAGGTATTTTCATATTTTTCCGAGGCTTAAATAATTTCCTAGCCTTTTCTGAAAAACAAAATCAAAATTCTAAAATTTCAAAATCTAAATCCTCTCCCTCCGGCCGATGCGTGGACGGCCCAGATCCGCCCACGTTGCCGCCCTGCCCAATCCCGGCCGCTCCCCCTCTCCCTCCGCCAAGCGGGCCCGGCCCGTCAGCCGTCCGTCTTGCGCCCGCGCTTGCCGCCCGATCTTCTCTCTTCCCCGCGTGGCGCCATCCTGGCCGCCAGTGCCCATTCTCCCGCTACCGCCCGGCCCCACCTGTCAGGGCCTTCCCCTTCCTCGCACCACCTTCCTTCTCTCTCCCCCCTTTCCTTCTTTGCACCGGCCGACCGTATCCGCGCCCAATCCGGCCCTTCCCCGCCTCCTCTCCGGTTCGGAAACCCGCGCGATCGAATCCCCCCAATCCCGCGCCTCTTTTTCCTTTCGCGCACCCCCTCTTTTCTTCCTTCCCCTCCCCCTTCCTTTTCCGGCCACCAACACCGGCGAGCAATTGTCGCGCCCGTGCTCCCCCTCCGCCCCTATAAAAGAACCCCTCGGCCTCCCCTCTCCCGCACCTCCTTCCTCCGCACCCCTCTACTCCCCCTCGAGCCCTGAGTGCCCCGCACCGCGAGTTCCCCGTGCGCACCCCGGCGAGCTCTCCGGCGAGAAATCGTCGCCGCCCCGAAGCCCCTCGCGCCACGCCGTTGCCTCCTCCGGCTTCCCCGCGACGCCGCAAAGCCCGTGCGCCCCTCGGCCAAGCCTCCTTGCCGCTGGAGCGCCGTCCCCGCCGGAAGACCCCGAGCCCTCTCCGCCGCTTCCTCGTCGCCGGCCGCCTTAGCTCGTCGTTGAACCCCACCGACCCCACCATCAGCACACCCTCTGCGCCAGGGATGCATTTTAGGACTTCCCCGAACCTCTCCGGCCACCCCTCGCCGTCGGCACCATTGTCGCCGTCTACCTCTGCCGGCCCCCTCCAGCAGATATCTCAAAAGGTATACTTACCCTATATGGGTAAGCAACACCCGTGAGCTCAGATGGTTATCAGCGTTAACTCTCCCTCCCCCGGTTCCCTCGGCGCGCGTTCGAGCCCCCGGCTCCGTAGCGTTGAGGTTGAGCCTTTCTTTTTCCGTGCTGTCTGATAGCCGGGCCCCACTCGTCAGCCGCTGTCGGTCTGTGGGCCGGCTGACATCCGGGCCCGCCTGTCAGTGCCTCCGTTGGCATGTGGGTCCAGAGCCCTAGGGTCCCACCTGTCAGTGGCCAATAGCAGCCTGTGGCCACTGACAGAGGGGTCCCACTTGTCAGTGACCGAGCTCAATAGGTTCACTGCCATGTGGGTCCCACCTATCATAGACTCAGAGGAAAACAATAAAAGAAAAAAATAAAATGTAAATTCTGTCAAGTGGGTCCCACCTGTTAGAAATTTAACAATTTATAGATTTATTCAAACTGAGGTTTTCAAATGAGCATAACTTTCTCATTTTAACTCCAATTTGAGCTGTTCAAATTTCTAAATTTTTCTAAAATCATAATCTATCCAAATATACCCTCTTTTCAAATTTTTGAATTTTATTTGAATTTTTTCTTGTATTTATTTGCTTTGTTCGTTCGTCTTTTTGCGCGTAGAATCCGACGTCGCCGAAGAACTTGTCAAACCGCAGCAAGAGGGACCAACCAGTGCACAAGAAGGCAAGTCTCCTTTGATCATTTTGAACCTATGTTTGTGAACTGTTTTAAATTATTTTAAATTTATGTGCATCGCTATTTACTTAGAACCCTACTTTTGTCTTAGCAAATTAGTTAATCCAACCTTGTTATGCCCTCAATTGAACTTGAATGTCATGTACCTTTGTAACCTTAGGATTTCCTTTGTCTCAATAATGAGATTATTATTAAATATATGATATATACTAGAACGGTAGTATAATGCTTAGTCATGCTATTTAAACCTTTGTAATCTTGACATGGGAAAATTATGTTTCATTACAATAATCTTTGTATTCAGAAATTAGTGGTGATTGGTGTTGCCACTGTCCTTTTAAAATAAAGTAAAAAATGTGACAATTGTTTTAGACCAGGGCGGATGGTTGGTTTGGATTGGTGCGGTTAGCACGAGACTTTGTAACGTGTATGTTCCGCCCTAGTCAATTAAGGACCGACGCTTGTGTTTGTCCAGACTGAGCACTACCATACAACCCCGAGTCTATATGGGTACGACCTAGCTGATTAAATCATGATAGTTTAGTTTAGGTGCCACCAGTGGAAAGTGGGTGCCAGGGATTTACTGGTTATTCACAGTGAGGGACAGGGATTTACTGTACTCATATGGCGCAAGAGGGGGCTTCAGACTGGATGGATTTAACCCTTCTGCGATGAAACCTCAGCGGGTGGTGTCTAGCTAGACTAAAGTGAGGAAAAGACTTTGTGATATTTTATCTGTGTCTCATGCCAAGGAAGCGTGGTGACTTAAGATAATTTATCTCTTGGGGGTAAAGTTGTACAACCTCTGCAGAGTGTCAAACTATTCGAATAGCCGTGCCCACGGTCAAGGGCGGGCAAGGGATGCATTCACATGGTAGATCTTTGGTTTTTGTTTTAAAAACAAAGTTTAGGTAATTCAAGAGTGGAGGGAACTCTCGGAAGGGATCCTGGCGGTTGGAGCCAGTGTGGGTGGATGTAACCCGAAATTCTAAACTTTATCGGTTAGAGTTGGTTAATTAGTGTTGGTGGATAGAACCTTCACTATAATATGCTTATTAGTTTCAGTTAAAACAATTACGTTACAAAGTAAATGCCTTCGAAAATATTTAATGTTATTTGAAATAAAATATTGTTTTGTGCAAAAGAACCATATAGCCTTCCTTTGTTAAGCCTTGCATCTACTGCATTATTTCCCAAGACTTGCGGAGTACTTTATGTACTCACATGTTGCACTAAAAATCATCTCAGAAGATTATGAAGCTCAAGAGGGAGACTATGACTACTTCGCGTGCGGATTTGACGAAGGTTTCCCGGAGTACTAGGTCGCGCTTCCCCAGTCAATTGCCTGTGGCGTATTGATGGGTCTTCGCCGGATTTATCTTTTGCTTCCGCTGTGTTTCGTGTGTGTGAGGTCTTGAAACCTCATTTGTAATAATGAGACCTTTCGGTCAATACTCTCTATTATTGTAATAAAGCGTTGTTGGTTATGTAATCATTTCTGTTTAACTGTGTGCACTAGCTTTGATCTGGGACTAGTGCTGTAATACACAGAGGGTCCGGGTTCGGAAATCCAGGGTCCCGACAACTCCATTCTTGTTTCGTTCTGTTCCAGTATACCACAGCTTGAAGCCAGTATGCTCCACCTCCTTTGCCTTTTGATCCACCCATTTAGTCTCTTGAATGCACAAGACATCTATATGTCTCCTAATTGCTATATCAATTATCTCTCTTAACTTATCTGTTAAGGACCCTATATTCTAATTACCCATACGAATCCTATTCTCCTCGACTAGCTTCCTTGCCCCTCGCACTCGTCAAGTAAAGTGCAAAGACCCTTGCCCACTTTTCACTACATCCGGGCGCTGACGTAGCGCGTCACTAAGGGACTGACGTCCTGGCCCTTTCTCATTTACCACCACACTCAGATTCCGATATGGCGCTTTGCTAAGAGGGTTACACCCCAAGAAACTTTTAATTTGGGTTTCATTCTATGAAAAGATGGCATAATTTTTATGTTGGCTTGCCAAGACTAACACAACCCTACTCCTTTTCCTGGCTTGGGACAGGCTACGTAGAAGACATTGCTCGATGATGATCTCAGTCTATGAGATAGTAATGATGGGTTAGTATATTCTGCTGGTTTTTTAGTACCTAACATCCAACTTAATTGTTGTCTGGGTTCTTACTATTGCCTTTAATAATTAATCTAATTGTGATACTGCTCATTGTTGCTTTGGTTAATCTTCTATTATATATGTATATATATATATGTGTGTGTGTTATATATATATATATATATATATATATATATATATATATATATATATATATATATATATATATATATATATATATTATAAGCCTTTCCGTACTTCCGAGGGGTACCTACTCCCACTTCCAATATACCACTTAAACAATTATTTTATACCTCTTTACCATTTTTAGTATATTTAAATACTAATTCTAAGATACTCCAATACAACTTGGTTGAAAAAATTTCATCGGAGCCCTTTATTTCTGCTATAGACACTTTTTCATGTATAAAAAGAGTACATACACAGATTATGCTATAAAAAGTGGAATTTCATGAAATTTCATAGAACTCCCTTTGGAGTATCTTATAATCTTTATTAGAGTATGCTCAAATAAATAAAGAGATATAACAACACTAATAAAGGGGTATATTAGAAGTGGGAGTACGTACTCCTAGGATATAGAACCATTTTTCTATACACACACACACACACACACACACACACACACACACACACACACACACACACACACACACACACATATATATATATATATATATATATATATATATATATTCATTTGTGCTATGCTTCAGATAGATATATACATGTATACATGCATGTATATACTTGTTGATCTTTGATTTAATCATTCAAGTATAATCATTGAGAGAACAATTCATTATCCATTTAATTGCATTGCATCTGATTATTGGGTAGATAGTTAACTCAAAATTAGTAGAATATCTAGAGATTATCATTTTATTTTGTAATTAAATATAGACCACCTTGTCAAGAAGGCCTTATCTAAACAAGTGCAACAGACATTTAAGAATAATAATTAAAAATCATAATTTGAATACTATGCTAATTGTTGATTTATTTTCAGTAGTACTATTGAGCATGATTCTATATTCAAATAACATGGTAGAGATTTGTGATCTTGCAATTATTTTATTTTTGCGCCTTTCATTTAATATTGCAAGCTAGCTGTGGAAGGATGATCTTAATCACTAACCTTAAGATGACGACAACAGATCAACAACACCTTTCTCTCCATGTGTTCTTATCGATTTTTTGAATGACCAAACATGAACTACATAAGCAAGATGCCGGCATATGGTCCTTCGTTATTTCGCTGTCCAATTAAACAGGCCCAGCAATTGACATCACAACGTATGGCAGGGGATGATGTCCTCAGTGGAATTATTGCTGGACTACCTAAGGGATGGCACGTACAAAGCAACTTCGTGTGTTCTCCAACTCACAGAATATATCGTTTTGGATAGCGCCAAAACGAGTTGCTTATCTTAGCGTTTACTAGCGAAGTCAGGGTGGCTTGCACAAACAAAAGGGGGCTTGTCACAACATGTCAAATCCAAAATGCAGGTCGCAATGCAAAGCAATATTCCTTATGGGTGCGATTGGTAGGCAACACCTTTGCCTGTTCAGGTGGTGTCTAAGTGCGCCAAAGGACATTCCACACTGCGGTGGCTCGCTACAGAAAATGTGACAAGCATTAGCCTCTCGAACAAGGAAATATATATATTGGTTAGCGTGGGAAGATTTACCTGATTGAACCATGCATTTGCAAGATTGAATCTCAAAAGTACGACATATAACCCACCTATATGAAATTGGTTGTCATAATCAAGCTCAAACTTTTAACCATATAACCTATATATACAAGCTAAAGTACATATCCGGTGATTCGCCACACCCGCCATATATTTTTCTATAATGCAAGGCTGTCAGGTAGACCAACTTATTATATTTTTCTTGGCACACATTTCGTGGCTGAAAAATAAAGAGTTTATGTATATATCCACAGGTGACGCGCGACACATTCGCATCACTTAGGTATCAGCACTCGCGAGATGTACAGATAAGCTTTAAGCATGCATACCTAGGATCTGGCACGTTCGCGTTTTCACACGCCATGCACTAATGGTCAAAGCCGCACTCTATCACAACCTTTGGATTATATTCTACGGGCATTGCTGTTAGAAATCATTTGCAATTTGACATGTATTACTCACAAAAGTTCATAGGGCTACTCAAAAGTCCTATTGGCATTGCATGCAGGTCGGTCTCCCATATAAAGCCAAATGCATGTATTCCCCACACCTGGATTCATGAATATGAGACGGGACTTGGAAATTTGTGTGGTACTCGAGATAATTAGATAAGGCTTGCCCAGATAAAGTGAATCCTTTCTTTCCATCTTTCAATAAAAATGTTAATTTGAATCCCTTCGTTGCCTAAATTTACACATGAATTTTGATCTGCTCTACCGCCATTAATTTTGTACTTTCGTGTTATTAAAGACGATGTTTTGCGTAACAATGAAATTTATCATTGTAGTTTCAAAATATTGTAACATAGGCACAGCCACTCGAATGACCAGATTTAGTAGCACAAAATGTTTTAGGGTTTTCAACAAATATGTGAGTGTTGTTTGTCAACAAATAAAAAGAAAGTGGAATTCGTTTGCATATATTAAAATGATGTGCGGAAAAAGTGATATCACAAAACAAAACAACGTCCAGAAATTTCCCATTTTATGTGGTATGTAGGAGCAAAATTCCATTTTTTATGGAACTATTTTGTTAGGGATTTTACCATTAAATAATTGATTTGCTTGTCTTTATATTCAACGGAAACAATGGTGTCATCAAGTTATTTCTTTCTTCTTTTAAAGGATGAAGTCACCATGATTAAATTATGACACAAATTAGAGGAATTAGAATTCCACAGAAAATACAAAACATTTAATGTTTGTTTGTACAAATCGGGGGTGAAAAAGGAGTTCATAAAAAAGTCAGACAGATAAATGTCCCCTAGTAAAATTAGTGAAGCTATAAAGGCATCTAATTATAAGGTGCACTTCAAGGGCCACAGTCAAAGAACTGTAAAGAAAGATTTATAGGATCCTCTAAAGCAAAATATCAAATCAGTGGGGTCCTCGATCAAAAGTTAAGTCCATCATCCATTGACCTAGGCTCGTAGCTGTTGGAACCTGGCGGTAGCACACGAGGAGGAATTCACGCAAACAAGTGCGAAAGCACAAAATAGACATAAGAATTTGTTTACAAGGTTTGGTAAGGTGCCTACGGTTTCGTTCATATGATAAGTTCATTTCTTTTTCATGACTAAGGTTATAAAAGCTCGGTGGTATCTAGTTACATAGTTTGACCCTCCCGACAAGTAGGAATAGGAAACGATAAAGAGTAATATGTTTTATTCGATATTCGTATCCAAGAAAATACAAATATAGTAAAAAAATGCGTACTCGAGAATGATCGTATTTGTATTCGAGAATGTTCATATCCATATTTGAGAATGTTCGTATTCGTATTCGAGACTATTTGATTCGTATTCGATCCGTTTCCTCGAGAATGTTCATATTCATATTTGTACTCGAGACTATTCGATTTGTATTTGATATGTTTCTATCTCTGGCGACCTCCCTGGGATGATTATAGCACTACTACAGAAAGGGTCATCACATACGGTTTAAAACCATCATCACAAATGGTTTCTAAAACGTCTGAATTTATGTTTCAGTAATAATAAGTGGTTATCACAAATGGCTCTTAAACCGTCTGTGATAATTCACTACTACAAAAGAGGCTATATTGGATGGCTACATCACAGACGGTTCATAGAGAACTATCTGTGTTGTATTATCACAGATAGTTTTACAAGCGTGGCCATGTACCGTCTATGATACCCAACTGTGACAGACGGTTCACACGAATAACCATTTGTAATATTTTCATAGACGGTTATTAATACGAACCATCTGTGATAATGCAAAACATCACAGACGGTTTGTATCAATCGTCTGTGATAATTCACAAATGGTATTGATACAAACCGTCTGTGATAATGGTAGACATCACTGACAGTTTGTATTAATAATCGTCTGTGAAAGTTTACAGATGGTTATTAATACAAAACGTATATGATCGTTTCATATCACAGATGGTTTATAGTTGAAACCATCTGGGATATGCCACATAATACAAATAGCCTCAGCGTGGTTTCGATAGATCTGTCTTCATTGCACTGTATTGAAGGAGGCGGCTGGCTTTGGGGAGTTTGGTGAAAACATACTGCTTATATAAGCCATCCAGGCCATAGGAAGAGCCTCAAGCATTGCTCACCTAACTCTCCACTACCATACTACCATCTCTCTGTTTGGTCTGTAACCGCAATAGTATATATATGTATATGTATATGTATATGTATGTATATATATGTATGTGTGTATGTATGTATAGGTATAGGTATATATATGTATGTATGTATTATTTATGTATGTATATGTATGTATATGTATGTATATATATATATACATATAGAAAAATGGTTCCATACTCCTGGGAGTATGTACTCCCACTCTCATATACTGCTTTAATGGTGTTATTATACCTCTTCACCTATTTGAGTATACTCTAATAATTATTATAATATACTCCAAAGTGAATTCCATGAAAAATTTCATAAAAATCCACTTTTATAGAATAATTTATGTATATATTCATTTTATGTATGAAAAATGATATATAGGAAAAATAAAGGGTTGCGATGAAAAATTTTCAACCAAGTTACATTGGAGTATCTTAGAATTAGTATTTAAGTATACCGAAAGTGATAAATAGTATAAAATATCCGTTTAAGTGGTATATTGTAAGTGGGAGTATGTACTCCCGGGAGTACGGAATATACCTCCTATGTTATATACATACATACATATACACACACACATACATATATACATTTATACACACATATATGTATATATATATATAAACATATATGTGTGTGTATATATACAGGACGCTGAAATGGGGCACCATGGTATCTAGGTACCGAGCCTCTCCACCTTTAGATTGATTTTAAATACGTGCAAGTGCAATATATATAATATATCAAGATAGAAAGTCTCAACCATATAGTCTACACACCATGATGCCCCTATTATTTATACTATACACACATATATGCGTATATAGCCATACACATTCACTTAAACATATTATATTTTCATTGAATTTTACAAATTACAGTGTGTTCCTCTTTTTTTTTTTTTTTTGCAAGGACGACTATAGTGTGTTCGTGTTTGTTTAACATTACAACTTAATGCGAATCTAAGTTATATCTAATCTTGCAGGACGCCACATCCACATCTAACCTATGCATGATAGTTTTACGAAAACCACCTATTTTAACCAAGGTTGGTTTACCTAAGAGGATTTTGTTACTTTGAAAGAGAAATCTAGGATAATTTCAACGAGTTATAAGGTGAGTTAGGTAGATAACCTGAAATTTATGTAAATCATTGGGAACATATGCTTAAAAGAATATCGTTAAGAATAAATCACGGCCTGCGCTTTTTTTTTTTTTTTGTGACTATGGGCTGCAGGCTTTGATCAGTGGCCAAGTGCGCACCAAATTTCCTCTACACATAAAGTGAAATCTGCAGCTTCCCTATCATTCTCCATAATCCATATATCCCCTTATCCTAAAAAAACCCTGCCTATTATCCATTTATTTTTCGTTACTATCGTACAAACTGCAAGCAATTGCGCTTAAATGAATGGCATCTAGTCATAATTCCACGGGCCAATCATATTGAAAATTTAAAGTAGAACTATTAAGAAATAGAGGATTCAGACTAGTTGTATATCGGGTAAATAGTACCACTCCGATCGCTATATTTGTCTACAGTCTACCATATGCACACACCAATGAAGCGTTAAATCTAATAAATACTTAATGAGACATAACCATGCATATCCTGTTAAATGACATACCACAACCACCTAATCTTTATCAAAACATTTAACTAGGGGTGGAGAGAGAGAGGAGAACTTGCAATAACTGTACTTTAGATTCTCTCAATGGATAAATATGTTGAACCAGATACTCTCAAGACTATGAATAAATATAGTAAAACCGAGGACACTAGAATTTTGATAGATATATACTCCCGATTGTGTTTTATGGAACCTTGCAGGCCCTATGGATTCATTGACAGTTTACCAACCAAAGAAAATGTGTTTGCCCTAGCTATCAAACTAAAAGGGACCATAATATTGTTCCTCTCGGTTACGACTTATCAACAGAGTAGGTCAAGGTTACTAAGGCAAAATTAAGAATAAATAAATTTAGCATAAGACCAATATAATTGTCCTTTCTTAGGAAGGTTCACCTATATACATAATGACATTCACATGCCGATTTTATCGTAAGATCTAAATCCTAGGGTGATGGAATATGTAAAACTAGCTTAGGCCCCGTTTGGCAGAGCTCTAGCTCTAGGAAATCTGTAGATTTCTTAGAGCTGGTCATCTGTAGCTCTAGGAAATCCTGGATCTAGAGTTGCAGGCATGTTAAGTGCATTTACATGACTCATTTCATTATATTATATATTAAATAAAAATATTTAAATCACTTTAATTTAGTCAACAAACTACAGATCCAACATAGATCTCGGAGCTAGAGCTGTGCCAAACGGGGCCTAAATGTCCTGGCAATTGGATGGCTAGATAATAATACAACTCCAATATTTGTGATTAAAAATATAACTGTATTTTTTCATACAACTATAGCAGTTCCATATATTTTAAATCTACATTATTATAGTATATACCCACTAAAATAAGTGGTATATGTTTTAGTTTATCTTTTTGCTCTAATTAATACAGGAAATTTGTAGGGTCTTCTTTTTATTTTATTTTTTTGAAAAGGTCAGGAGGATTGCCTTCTATTGCTTCATAGAGAGAAGGGAAAACAACATAACCAAGTTAGATTGAGGGACACCGGGTGGAGAGAAAGACCTGGGACTGGCCCTAGAAAGGAAAAATAAAAACTGTTACGGAGTTACAGAGAGTAAAGGGAGCTCTTATAGCCACTTCGCTCCTGCTAGTGCCCAGGCGGTCGCCTTCTCATTGATGGTGGCGATTAAGGGCAAAGGTGCAATTGCCGTGGAGCGGAAAATACGAGCGTTCCATTCCTTTCCAATATGCCAAGAGACTAGCATCATAAGTGATGACATTGTTTTTCGAGGTGTGCCAATTGAGAGAACCACAGGATCCCACCAGTCATGAAGTGAGTGAAAAGTCCATCAGGTTACAGGGTTGATGTAGTCGTATAATAGGTCCTTATCCTATGCCCGTCTCAAATGTAAAGCATATCGGCAAAATCGAGGAGGAGAAGAAAGTGAAGAGTGGACTAAGGGGTGGAAAAAAACGGAAGATGTTGCTGTGTCGCTTACATGTAAGCCAACTTGCTAGTAACACAATATCATAACAAATTTGATGGAGAAATTGGCTTGATCTGGGGCAAAAATAGGTATTACTATTAGTTCCTTCTTATGAAGGGGTACAGCAATTTATTCCAAGAAGCAGGGGCAACAAGGGTAATTCCCCTATTATTTAGAAAAACAAACATGGTACCATAAAACAACTACAAAGTTAACTTACCCTACATAAGACAAATTAGCACTCCAAGGTATCAAATCAAATACATCACGTGATTTGGTAATTGGCAGCACTCTAGCAATTATTTGTCACAATCACAAGAACTTTTAGTAAACCAATGAGTCAGCATCATGACGAAAAACTTAGCAACGTTTAGGCCTGTTCATATTGACAGCGGTTGATGGATTTTGTTATAGCTGATGGTGTTCGGCTAAAAATAAATAGTAGTGACTGAAAAAGTGATTTTTAAAAAGATAGAGCGAGCAATAGAGAAAGTGAGAGAGATGCATGCGTGAGACATGAACGAGAGGAATGGAGAAACTACTTCGAAAAGCCGGACGTATATATTATCTTCTGATTTCTCTAAGCAGAAACTAGAAATATATGCTAATATAAACAGACCCACTCACTAGATGCCGCCCTGGCATATCCACAAATAGTGCCAATGAGTTGCTCGTCTTCCATGGCTATAAAAGGCACCAGTACAAGCCACATTTGTTGCTCACAAAGAAAGGAGGAAGAGACTGAGAGAGTGACATAGATATCACGGTAGGTAGGTGAAGTGAAGACCAGTGACCTTGCATAGGTTGTGAGCTAGAGCCATGGCTTTGCAAGGCCTTGTAGATTGGAGAAGAAGGCCGGTTAACCCTAAGAGGCATGGTGGTGTGAAAGCTACCATGTTCATCTACTGTAAGTAACGATACCATTTTCCTTTTGGTTATGACAGGAAAGTATATGTGCTGAAAGTGGGGTTTCAATATTCTGCTGCCATAGAATCAGAAATCAATGCTTCAGATCGATTTAACTTGTATTAATTAGACGGTTGTGTGCGCCTCAATCTCTTGCCTACCTTTATGGTTTTACCTAGAGCATCTGAATTATGATCAAATAGTTCAAGAGGAGGAGCCCTAGCCAACGCAGTTAATTATGACGTAGGAAGCCTTCTTTTAATTCCATGCTATCCTCCTTAAAATAAAGGCCGTAGTAATTAAAGTAGAATATGGAGGAATGTTCTTTAGTGCTTCAAGAACAGTACAATACACTACTTAACCTGGTTAATATGTAACAATTCCATTCTTCACTGCTAACGAAATTGCTTTAGGATTTATGAAATTTAGCTTTTAGAAAGGCTGGCGACGAATACTAAAAGCTAGGTTCCACTGTGTTGTAGTCTTGATTGTGATGACCAACATGGGGAACGTGCCAACGTTATTGAACATAGTGAGCTACCTACATGGCAAGATGCACATGGGCATCGCCGCTGCCTCCACCACGGCCACCAACTTTTTCGGGGCTTTCTGCGTCTTCACCTTCCTTGGCGCCTTCCTCTCCGACTCCTACATCAAGCGCTTCTACACCATCCTCATCTTCGCCCCGATCGAGATTCTGGCAAGTTTCCTTTATTAAAATATATATATATATATATATATATATATATTAATAATCTAAACTTTTCGATGAATTAGCCAGTGAACCGACAATTAATAGTTAGTTATTGGCGTGGACAGGGATACATGCTACTAGCATGCCAAGCACACTTCCCTTCCCTGCACCCTCCACCGTGTGACGTCGCCAACCACCCCAACGAGTGCACGCCGGTGAGCGGCCAGAACCTGAGCCTGCTCACCCTGGGCCTGTACGTGATCCCGATCGGCGAGGGCGCGGTCCGGGTGTGCGCGGCGGCGCTGGGCGGCGACCAGTTCGACGGTGACGACCCCGATGAGCTGCACGGCAAGATCAGCTTCTTCAACTGGTTCGCCTTCTGCATCTCGCTGGGAGGGTTCGTGGGGCTCGTCTTCGTGGTGTGGGTGCAGAACAACGAGGGCTGGGATCTCGGCTTCGCGCTCGCCGCGCTCATGGCGCTCGTCGGTATGGTCGTCGTCCTCGGCGGCCTGCCGTTCTACCGCCACCAGGTGCCCACGGGGAGCCCTCTCACAAGAATCCTTCAGGTATCGAAGAAAAAAAGAATGTCTCATCTTGTTGAGAGTTGAGAATTGTGAAGATGGTCATTAATCATGTGAGATGTTTAGACTTAATTTTGACAATTTGACATGCTAAGTTAATTTTTATATTTGTTACAGGTTTTTGTGGCTGCTTTTAGGAAGAGGAAGCTGTCCTTGCCTGAGAATTTGATGGAGATGCATGAGATTTCTGATGGCACAAGCACAAGCATTGAAATTCTGGATAGAACTCCAGGCTTCAAGTAAGTGGACTGATAGCTCATGGCTTAAATATTTAAATTCTGTCTGTTTGTAAGAGACAGTACGCAGAGAGAAATAGTTAATGTGATTTTGGTCGGTACAACTAAACTCAGTACACTTTTTACTGTAATTTTTCTTTTAACCCGTTTTAAAAAAACACACTATTCAAAAATTAGTTACTGTAGACAGTATAACTATAAGCCAACTTTAAGCCTAAAAAAACTGGCCATATCCGATGTTCTACTTTAATTACTCTGTGCAAATACTTCCTCTGTTTCACAATACAGAGCAGAACTTAAAACACATTTAGGTCCGGTCTGGAAAGCTAGAAATTTTCCTGATTTTCACGGAAATTGAAGTGTTTTCTATAAAATTTCTGCCTTTCAAACGGCACCTTAATAGTTCTTTTTATGGTAGTAAGAACATTGAAGAAATGTATTTGCTGATTTTAACCTCGAGAATATTTTTTATTAGTATATTTTTTACGATATATTTCTGTCAGATTCGTTCATTTTGTGCGTCATCGGTCTCGTGCACAGACCGCCTATACACACTTTGACTAACTTAAATTTTCGTCCACATACAAGGTTCCTCGACAAGGCCGCGGTGGACGACGGCGACACGGGACGGTGGTCGCTGTGCACGGTGACGCAGGTGGAGGAAGCCAAGATCATCCTCCGCATGCTGCCCATCTTCCTCGCCTCCGTCTTCGGCTACCTCCCCATCCCTCTCCTCCTCACCTTCACCGTGCAGCAGGGCGGCGCCATGGACACCCGCCTCGGTGCCACCAACATCCCGCCCGCGAGCCTCTTCGTCGTCCCCATCGTCTTCCAGATGCTCATCCTCATCGTCTACGACCGGGCCGTCGTGCCGTGGCTGCGGCGTGCGACGGGATACGCCGGCGGCATCACGCACCTGCAGCGCGTCGGCGTTGGGTTCGCGTCCAACATCGTGGCGCTCGTCCTGGCCGCTGTGGTGGAAGGCCGCCGGAGGAGCAGGGCCCCCACAGCCGGGCCGATGTCGGTGTTCTGGCTGACGCCGCAGTTTTTCCTGCTCGGCGTCATGGACGTCACCTCCTTCGTCGGCCTGCTCGAGTTCTTCTACAGCGAGGCCTCTGCCGGCATGAAGTCCATCGGCGGCGCCGTATTCTTCTGCATCCTCGGCGTCGCGTCGTGGCTCGGGAGCTTCCTCATCCAGCTGGTCGACCGCGCCACCGTGCGCCGCGGCAGCGGCCACGGGTGGCTCGACGGCGCCAATCTGGACGCCAGCCACCTCGACTGGTTCTACTGGCTTCTTGCGCTGTTCGGGCTCATCTCCTTCTTCCTTTACTTGTACTGCGCGTGGAGGTACACCTATAGGCATGGTCCTAGGATGCAAGCTGCAATGGAGGATGATAAGGTGTTGCAGGTGTCGACGAAGCAAGTCGCGGTTTGATGATGGCAAATCATGTGTTCCAAACAGGTGCAACCTCGGAGTTTTTCGTGCTATAGGTGATACACTTTTCTGTTGTTGTAATCTTGTTTTGAGTTAACTGCATGAGCCGATATTTAGTTTAGATTAGTGCTGCCGACATATACAAGATTCTAGAGCAAACTATGCATATCTTGTTACTTCTCGGTCAAAGTCGGTAATAAGTAGTAGCAGCTAGACATTAGTTGAGTAATTCAGTTTGCTGTCAGCAGCTAGTTAACGGCAGTAGTCCTGTTTGCTAGCTTTAGGAAACTGAACAAAGATATTTCAAGTCGGTCGTTTGTGTCGGCTTGAGAATAGTTGGTTCATTAGCCTATATAAGGACGTGTATCTCCTATGTATGATAACTTTTGAGTAATGTAAGAAGATGAGAGAAAAAAAGTTATGTGCTCTGTTTTTTCTCTGTGTTTTCTTGTCTATCACTGTGTCCTCTGGACTCATTAACACCAAGCTAATCATCGAAGACAAACATTCAAGGATCTGCTATGTCCTTATTAACATCACATTCAGAAGGGCCATATCATTTTTGATCTCTAGGAGATTTATGATGCCACGAGTGAAATAGAACTAGACTATGCTAGTTTATGTTTGCTGACTTCTGAAGAATCAGTGAACTATGAAGAGATCAAGAAGGCGGAATGCTAGCGACATGCAATGAATAAATAAATGAGATCCATTAAAAATAAGGATATGGGAGCTGGCTGATATACCACATGGTCACAAGACAATTAGTTTGAAGTGGGTATATAAAGTAAAGAAAGATACACAAGGTGCAATGTTCAAGCGTAAAGCAAGAATTATAGCAAAAGGTTATGTCCAATGTCAGGGGGTGGATTTTGAGGAAGTTTTTGCTTCAGTGGCAAGAATTGAGACAGTGAGGATCCCCATTGCATTGGCAGCACAAGAATGTTGGGAAGTGCATCATGTGGATGTTAAATCAATATTTCTCAATGATGATCTCAAGGAAGAAGTATATGTGATCCAGCCACCTGGGTTTATTGACAAAGACAACTAACACAAGGTATCGAAGTTAAAGAAAGTGCTCCATGGGCTTAAGTAGGTGCCAAGAGCGATGTATACAAAATTGGATAAGACGTTGGTGTCACTTAGGTTCAAAAGAAGCCCACTTGAGCATACAGTGTACAAGAGAAATCATGGAGAATGAAGTCTGCTCTTGGTATATATGTTGATGATTTAATTATCATAGGATCAGATCCTAAACAGATTGACAAATTCAAGATGGAGATGAAGAGTTTATTCAACATGAGTGAGTTGGGATTGCTAAGCTATTATCTCGGTATTGAAGTGGAATAAACTTCAATTGGAATTGCCTTATGTCAATCCAGTTATGCAGCTAAAATCTTAGAGAAGTGTGGCATGAGCGGGTGCAATCTAGTCAAATCCACATGGCATCCAGATTGAAGTTGAGTGAGATAAGAACTAATCCTCCTGTTGATGCAACACATTATAGAAGTATTGTTGGTAGTTTAAGATATCTGATAAACACAAGGCCGGGCATAGCCTATGCCATGGAAATTGTGAGTCGCTACATGAAAACTCTCACAACACAGCACATGGTAGCCGTGAAGCATATATTAAGGTATGTAAGTGGTACTTTGAGTTTTCATTGTCGTTATGAAAAGAGAGGAGAGAGGCAATTGTAGTTGGTCGGATACAGTGATAGTGACTTGGCTAGAGATATTGATGATCGGAAGAGTACAACAGGAGTTGTATACTTCTTTAGTTCAAGCCCGATTACTTGAGTATCACAGAAGCAGAAGGTAGTGGCATTGTCATTATGTGAAGCTGAATACATTATAGCTACAACGGCTACATGTCAAGACATCTGGCTCGATCGATTGATGAGCGACATGAAGAACAAACAACTAAGTAAAGTCATATTGATAGTGAATAATAATTTTACAATTTCTCTTTGCAAGAACCCTATTCATCATGACAGGAGCAAGCACATTGACATGTTATCCCTTCATCCATGAATGTGTTGAGAGTGACAATATAGCAGCAGAACATGTGAAGATTGATTATCAGTTTACCGACATATTAACCAAATCTCTCATACGTGCAAAGTTTTTGGTGATGTTCCAGAAAATCGGGCCGCAAGATGTGAAGAAGCAATAAGATTAAGAGAGTGAATATTGTTGTAATCTTGTTTTGAGTTGGCTGCATGAATCAACGTTAAGTTAGATAGTAGATTAGTGCTACCGACATATACAAGTTTCTAGAGAAAACTTTACATATCTTGTTACTTCTTGGTCAATGTCGATAACAAGTAGTAGCAGCCAGATATTAGTTGAGTAATCCATTTTGCTGTCACCAGCTAGTTAATGGCAATAAACAAAAGGCTAGGCATGTGATCCTTGTTAGCTGTAGGAAACTAAACAAATATATTTCAATTCGGTAGTTTGTGTTGGTATAAGAATAGTCGGTTCATTAGCCTATATAAGGACCTGTGTATCCCCTATGTATGATACCTTTTGAGTAACGTAAGAAGAGAAAAAAAAGTTTAAGTACTCCTCTGTTTTCCTCAGTGTTTTTTTGCCTGCCACTAGTGAGTGCCAACAATTTTGTAAAATAAAAAGAAAGAAAATTTACATATACACCTACAAGGTTTCACAATTTTAAAAATAGAAAAAGAAAATTTACATATACACCGCTACAAGGTTTTACAATTTTAAAAATAGCAATTAAGTCTTGTCGCTTGGTACTATCGCATAGGGACACGGTGTTGTTAGCGGATTTTGATGCAAACAAGTGAAGAACAGATGGTGCCCTTCCAATCATAAAAAAAGTGATGCTTTGAATATTAGCATGGTCTCCAAAATGTATTTTGACCACAAGTTTGCTTCATATGTATCATACGTAGTAATAACGTTCATAAAATAGCAAGAATCCCATCGAGCAACATCATACAAATATCACAGCAGCTCCAAATGCTTAAAAATGATAGAAAGTTTAGATATGTCATTGCAAAGCAATTAGTAACATAAAATGCCATTGCAAAGCTCCTCCTCCTAAAGATACCATTGCAGAGTTGCATGGATCACAAAATACCACTTTAGTGCGAAATTCCGTCGTGTATTTTTGTATTGGATTATAATGCCCTTAGCTTCTTCCTTGCTATGCTTTTCATGTTGACTCCAGTGGCCTGTAAAACCAAAGGTGGTGGCTCTTATGAGAGGACCAGGAGGCACCTTCCACACTGGCACCATAGATGTGCTCACACTTCCTTCCAATCCCCTTTCCTCCCAAAGTAACATCCTAGTTTTCAGTGTCTTTTTGAAGTTTTTAAAATAAAATTAACTATTCAGATTTTTCTTGAATTAATTAGAGCTTTAATGAAATTTTCTAAAATTAAAAAGATTTAATATGAATAAAATAAACTTCAATTAAATCAAAACAGTTTTTGTTGGTTCCTTGTGTTGCAATGGATTTTCTATTTCCTTGGGCTCAATTGAATTAAACTATTTTCTAAAATTCAGAAATTCAAAAATCCGAATTTTCCTTCGTGCAACCGCTTTTGATCTCACCGCCGTTCGCTATTTGTCACTGGGAGCCTCAATGTCCATGTCAATGCATTTGCCTGACCACACTCTTTGCGTTGCATCCTTTCGTGTGCTCCGCCGTGGCCTCTCACCACGTCTGACCATCGTGCACAAGCGCCACCGCCGCCATGCCACATCACCGTCCCCATCAGCAGCCACGTGCATGCCACCTCATCTCCACCTCAGCACCCCAAGCCACATGTATGCCACCTCACGTCCCCCTCACCGAGCCATGTAGACTGGTTTCACCATGGACCAAATCAGTCCGTGGACTTGGTCCATAGATCAGGACCCACTTGTTAACCTCCACTCCTATTTTTAGAATTTCTTTAATTCAAAAATCTAGAAATTTTGTAGGGCCCACCTGTCAGCCATAGGTTTCTCTCCTTTGTTATTTTCCAGCATTTTATCAGCCCATCAACTTTCCAAGAGTTCGTTCTCTTCCGTCTGAACTCCGATTGACCTGATTCTTCTTCCAAAATTCATCTAAAATTGAGCTTTATATTTTAGTTCTAGTTTTATTATTTTTGGATTTTATTTGGACTTTATATGAATTTATTTATGTTTTGTTTGCTTTTTCTCTCGTTAGATAATGTATTCGAATGAGTAGAAACAAGAACTGAAGATCAAAAAGTGGTAACTGAACAAAGCCAAGGTAAGTCGTGATCTTTGATCATGCTGAACCAATTATTTCAAATATAAGTACTAATTATTTTGTTTTAAATTATTATTCATTGCTAATTTATTATAAACCCTTGTAATTGGTAGTTATCAACCAATTTTGATTAATTCCTCCTTTGATAATTTGAATACCATGATTTCATTATCACGGTAGGATGGTTAATTATCTAGTGATGCAATATTAGTATCCATTTAGATTGTACATCTAGTGTGCTTAGCCATGCTTATTGTTACGTTGGGCTCATCATCACATATTAATCAATTAACTAATTTTGACTTAATGAGATATTGAATCATGGTGGTAGCCATAGTTATAAAATTTATATACCATAACATGGGTAGTGTCATTGGTGTTGGTTAAACAAAATGGTTTTCACCTAGGCGAGTGATCATGTAATAAAGGGGAAGTGTGGTCAGCACTTTGCGATTGGGATGCCTCGCTTGGGTAATGACTAAGGACTTAGTTTTGTGTGATATCGATCTGAGCCTTAACATGCAAACAAATGTCTTTTATGGGATTAACTTGGCTAATTAATTTGCGATATTTCAACTTTGTTTTTGCCATTGAGATGAATGAGGGTGGTGGTCACAGCCATTGACTCACATTGGCGCAAAAGGTGGCTTTCTAACTAAGCAGGCATAATTGGGTTGAGATTGAGTATTGTAAAGGTCTTGTGAGAATCACTTAGTCGCACACCTTTGGAAGTGTATCAGGCGTTGACATTATAAGTTGACTAGTAAGATGCCGGTGCGTTGCAACGGAGTACCAAATGAGGGTGATTTATATTATCAAACGATAATCCCAAACTAAATATTGAACATCAATTTTATCTTTTGAAAAACATGTATCAAGCAAAGCATAAATGTTCAAACCCATAAATAAATTAAATTGGAAGTAGATGTTCATGTTTAGTAGCTGATATTGTTTTTTGTGCAACATGATCAAAAATAAAATACATAAGGCATCTATGATGTAAGGACATCTTTGTAGATAATATTTTTGGTAAATGTACCAGCAGAATTAAAGCACCAACCGTCTTACTGTAGTTATGACCATGGCTTCGACCACGCATCAACCACAACCAGTGCACACGTCTGCTACAGTGACCACCGACTGCTACAGTGACCACCGACTGCTACAATGATAGGCCACACATGTCTGCTACAGCACACCGCTTCTTCAACCACGACTTCGATTTCTCCTTCGACCACAACTTCAACTGTGCCTTGTCGACCACATCACTGACCAAGGCTTGTCGACCACAGGACCTCGACTGCATCTCCAGCCATACAAGTCTTCCAGCACCGACTGTCGATTGTAGCTACGACCATCGACCACCAACCATTGTAGCTATGACTATCAACCATCAACCACTGTAGCTACGATTATCGACCATCGACCACTGCAGCTACGACTATCGAGAATCTACCACTTCACAGTTTGACCAACGACTGCGATAGTACTCCTCCGAGTACCAACTGAGTCACTGTAGTTTCGACCACTCCTTCAACCATATTATCGACCACAGCTTCAACCATGGCTCAACCACAGCTTGTCGACCATGCCTTCGACCATTGTATCGACTACGGCTTGTCGACCATACCTTTGACTGGTTCAAAGTCTCCGACCGCTCTTTAACTCCAGGTCTTCAACTCCTACACATACTCGAACACTTCGACCACGCAGTACTTGAACACACGGAGTACTCGACTACGACCATGCAGTACTCGAACACACGAAGTACTCGACTATGACCACATAGTACTCGAACACACCGAGTACATTTGGCTATGACCACTGTGGCTACGACTATGCAGTACTCAAACACACAGAGTATTCGACTATGACCACGTAGTACTCAAACTCACCGAGACTATGTAGTACTCGAACACACCGAGTACTCGACTACGACCATGTAGTACTCGAACACACTAAGTACTTGACTACGACCATGCAGTACTCGAACACACCGAGTACATTTGGCTACACCCACTATGGCTATGACCACGCAGTACTCGAACACACTGAGTACTTGACTATAATCACGTAGTACTCGAACTCACCGAGTACTCGATATTGACCACACAGTGCACGGTGCCATGCTGCCACAGCCGCACTGTGTCCAACTCCAACGTCTAGAGTCCAAATGGCGCTGGCGCCTACCTCAGATCCCCTGCATCTGCGTGCCTCCACCAGAGTCAATAGGATCGTGCGATGTAAATTTTCTTATCAATCTTTCACTGCCAATTGCTAATTGCTACTTGGTACTTTGCTAGTTTGCTACTTTGTTAGTTGTGATTGGCCACATTTCAAAGATAGAGACCATACTAGTATCACTATATTTTAGTCTCTCCTTGCTGGAAAAGAAAAATAGAAAATTTACTGCATTTGATGTCTGAAAGGGTTGTGTTACATGCATACTCATGTGAGAGGGAGACATTATTCTGCTGCTCTTGTGGTTGTACAAACTTATGTGTTGATGTTGATAACCAATTAACCATATGCACGTTGATGATGCCTTTCAATGCTATCCACCATTTCAGTATGTACTTGTGGGAAATTGGCAATGATATGGGATCATACATTCATACTTTCTTTGCCAGTTGTCAATCTTTCACTGTCAATACTCGATTGCTAACTTGTTTGTTCTTTACTTTTTTTGGCAATTGTAGATGTCTGACTCTGATGATATAGAGGTGCTTTCTACTGCTGGTTCATTTAATGTGGACAATGATGAAGCTATTGGATCCAATTAAGTCCTGAACACTAGCAAGAAAGAAATGAGTTCTAGATTGGAGGTATGGAGCCACTTCACACGACTTGAAGATGACCAGAACAAGGATAAGTGTAACTATTGCTCTCGGGTGCTCAAATGTGATTAGCAAAAGAATGGTACCTCCTCACTGGTCTCTCATGCAAAATGTTGTAAGATGCATCCTGATAGGAGTAAGAATCAAACTCAACTAAACTACCAATGTAGTGCATATGGAAGTAATTGTGTAGTTCCTTGGCAATACAACACTGCAGAAGCTAGGGTAGCATTTACATGCATTATAGTTATAGATGAGCTGCCCTTTATGTTTCCTAAAAAAAGAAGGTTTTAAGGACTTCATTTCCAAAGCTTGTCTTCGATTCAAAGCTCCATCTAGAATAACAATGTATAGAGATGTTCTGCGCCCTTATGAAGATGAGAAAGCAAAGCTAAAGAAATATATTAAGGATTCTAATCAAATAGTCAGTCTCACAACCGACACATGGACATTTTTAACTCTTCAAAATTACTTGGTTCTCACTGCACACTACATTGATGCAATTGGCAACTTTACAAAAAAAAATCCTTAGTTTCTGTTTGGTAGATAGTCACAAAGGGGGAAGACACCGAAAAAGCACTAGATAAATGCTTGCTTGAGTGGGGTATTGAAAATGTGTACACTATCACATTAGATAATGCTAGTTAAAATGATGGTACTATAGGCTACATGAGGAGTTCTTTATTTTAATTCCGGCATGATGCATGGCATGTGTATCAAACGGCATTGGTGGTTACACTTACATGCTAATTTATATGTTTTTTCAGGAAATCCACCATGTATCAGTATCATGCGTTCAGGTTCACTGCCTGTTATAAGAAGTTGATTAGGTTTCAGTGGTACGGTAGGACTTGAAGAGCTTGATCAGCCTGGTCATCTTATCATTGAGGTAACCGAAGCTGCATTCATCAGTTTCGTCATTGCGTCAAGCCATACTACAAGTACTTAATCCATGTTTTTTTTGTGTGAAAAATCATTTGTATAAAGATGCTGTGCAAGGAGTATGAAGTCTTGATTGCACATGTGTTCAAGGGCCTTGAGGACTGGCGAGCTCTGGGCTTGCTTTGACATTGAGGTACATCAAAGATCTTGCTATAATATCTCTGTTTCCTAGTAAGAAACTAAGAATCCTCCTCCAGTCCTCATATGGCCATATGGCTGCATCTCATTCTCTGCCATCTCACTCGCAGCCTCGTAGGCTTCAGAAGGTTTCAAGGTTCTAACAAGTAACTAGATGCAGATTCTCTGCCTAGTGGCCACTGATGTTGTGATGCACCTGTTGTAGAGGATGACAGGAGATGAAATTTCTCAAATTTCTGTGGTAATAACAGGCTGTTATTAACAGCAATGGCAGCAGCATGGCATTTCTTCTCTGTTAGTTGTTGATTGCCCATTTGGCATTTGCCCGCTTGAAATGTTTGTGGTTGATTAAGCATTTAAGCTGGGCTGTATTCAGTAACCGCCAACCTGGATAGAGGCATAGAGCATTAGCGCATTGTCGTGTCGTTTTCAATTCATATCAACTTTGGTAAATATGGTATTCACAATACCGAACCGTATTGTTAATTGCACCATATTTCACCGAATTAATATTACCGTATTTACCGAATCGTATATACCAAAAAAACCCAATGTACACCCTAACTCCAGCAAACCAATTTGGTGGGTTTAGGTGGAATTCAGATAGGCCGAAATTGAAAATTCAAAACGGATTAAGCAACATGTGGACTATCAATTACGTAAAGATTAATATGGGATGTAAAATATTTTTTATTTAAAATTAAAGTAGGGCCGGATAAACCGCTGGGTCGGGCCAAGCCGGGCCAAAATTGGTCGGGTCTAGTCTCGCTCCAGCAGCATCCCCCCTCCCAACTCCCGGGGCGGCGGCAACCTTCCGTTTCTGCTCCCCCGCCGCCTCTTTAAACCTTCACCGAAACCCTAGCCGAACCAGCTACCCCGTTCCCCCGCGCCTCCCATGGACGACTCGGACGAACGCACGGTGCCGCCGCCCCGCCCGCCGGTCGTGCTCGCCGGCGCGGAGGGGGACGCGAAGCTCCGGCTCGCCGCGGCGCTGTCCCGTGAGGAGGTCCTCCGCCGGCGCCGGAGCCGTCTCATGCAGCTCTACTCCCTGTACCGCTCCCAGTTCTGGGCGCTCGCCGACGAGCTCATTGCCAAGCACGGCAAGTACTGGTGGGACTACGGCGTCAGCCCCGTCGTTGAGCCGCCCCGCCCTGCTCTGCTGTCTCCGCCGGAGAATGGCGGCGGATATGCTACTTCCATCACCCATGGGGCTACGGGCGGGACGGTGGCGTTCTCTGCCTCGAATTGCGTGCCGCCGCCTACGTCCGAGAATGGTGGCGGCGGCGTCAGGGGTGCTGCCGTCACCCCAGCGGCTGCGGGAGGTAGGGCGGCGTGCTCCGCCGCGAATTGCAGGGCCAAGGCGATGCCCCTCACGCCGTACTGCTTCGATCACATCCTCCTGGACCCCAAGCAGCAGCTCTACAAGCCCTGCACCTTCGTCACCAAGCAAAGGTATACTTCCTGGGTGTACCAGGTTACGGCCGGGTGGTATAATTTCACATTTCCGTCTTCTAATTTGATCTGATTCTGTGGTCATTTTGTATATGGTTGTGTTGTAAAATTCGATGTCAGGACAGTGGTTGTTTGGTCGACATGTTTGTGTGATGGGTGATTAGAATGGTGAGGAATTTGGTTGCGAGTTTTGATTGTTTTCAGGCTTGACTGCATGTGTTGCAATTTGGTTATTTTGACAATTTTCAGGTTTGGCTGCATCTCTCTCTCTCTCTCTCTCTCTCTCTCTCTCTCTCTCTCTCTCTCTCTCTCTCTCTCTCTCTCTCTCTCTCTGTAGACTTAGTGTTCTAGAGGAAATTTGTAGATTTTGTCCTGATAGGTGTGATTGAGTTTTTGAGAAAACTTGGCCAAAGTTGAATAATTTGGTGGTTCTGTTGCTATACTTTATTACAAATGATGGGAGCAGCATCAGATTTGCCAGTATGCTAGGCTGTTGGTTATTGTGTGCTTTGACCAGGGCTCACAATTCTGGCAGGAATCGGCTGCTTCCCGCCAGTTCCTGGAAACCTTTAGAGTACTAGGAGCTATCGTAACAACTTGAACGAGGATGGTTATATGTTGCTTTTAATGGAACGCTAATGCTTACACAAGATGACAGCAACAAAAGAACTCCACAAAAAATAGAAAATCGAAAAAGATGGCAGACCAGAAAAGAACTGGACTTGACACAGAATCAGAATGCGTGATGTTAAATTTAAGAAGGATTAATGGGCTGCTGTTAAACTATATCCCCTATCATTTCCCTTTTTATTCAGAAACGGATGCAGAAGTTATTAATATTGATTCGAACAAATATAACTACTAATGCCAATACGAATTGGGTAAATATCAGACAGTAGTATGCCAATACGAATTGGGTAAATATCAGACAGTAGTATTGCTTCAGATATAGTATCTGGAGGCTTAAAGCATGGGTATCCGTAGCATGAGTCGTTCAACTCACGAGCTCTGTTGGTGTTCCACTATGATGGTAATAGTGGCCTCTGCTGTAGTGCGTAGCATGTAGTGGAGTTGTGGAAATAGCAGCCACTATGTGACATTTGTTAGTGTGAGGCTTTGAGCCAGCCCATAGCATCTAATTGGCTGTAACTAGTAAGTGTAATCAAACACGCACAGCGTGTAACCTAGGTGCAAAGGTGATGCACAGCGAGGCAGGCTCAACACTCTAAGTGACATGCATTGCTTTTAGCAGCAGGGTGCACACCTCTCACAACAAGAGTTTAGAACAGAAAAAACAGAGGAGAAACAAAAAGTCAAAAAGGCCTATATACCAATAAAAGTCCATTATACACTGTTGGTCCTAACTCTTGAGATAAGTAAATCTTTTGGTGAAGTATTAGCTTTTCTTTTTTGGAGAGTGGGAAACAACTATTATTGCAATTGGCCTAAAACTTACCCAACACATGAGGTGATGGGGTCAAATTCCGGAAAATCAACAAATAACCCACCCAACACGTAGTTTATGGGAATCGAACTCTGGCCCTTCACCTGGAAAACCCGGTGCTACATTAGTTGGACTAACCAATGATTAGCAAACATTACCTTATTTGTTAACTGTCTTGCCAAATTAAATTTTCTGTTTCTTGATCGAATTATGGAACTTCATGTTTCGATTGGCTAGAGTTGTGCTTATCATCCCAAACTCATTTTCCTGGATTTTGAATCTAATTTAAAATCAGTAATATTGACCTTATATAACATTTGCTATGTTGTCAGGCAAGTCAGCAAGCTAAGCGCAGTTGGTTTGGGCCTCATGTGTGCTGCGGAGTGGATCCTGGAGATGGGGGTTCGAATTTTCCATACCGCATGTGAACAAATAAAATCTTTACCAATATTTTTTCCTCGAAATGATCCTCTAAGGAAAGCGGATCGGACCAGGCTCCGATTCCATTTGTTTCTGGTCGAACTGTGGGTCCTGTCTGGTTTCAATAAATGTGCTTATCACGTTGGACAGTTTCAGATCCCTGCACCTGGGCCTTTTTTATGTTGAAGTGAAACTTTTAATCTAAATGAAATGAGTAATATGGTTGGACTTTTCCTCCAAAAGCGATAAGCTTGGCAATCAGATTTTGGCATGTGTTATGATTTTGATGGTTTAGTAGAATGTTTTCTTATTTTCCTCTATTTTATCATAAAATTATGTCTTGTCCTTTTTTTTTCTGCCCTGCTTTGTTGATGCTTGGATTTGCATTAGTGATCTGTTGTTTGCATTTGTTTCGATGTAATGCTGGTAAAAATAGTAACTTCTGCATAATCATTGAAGTATTAATCTTGTATATTTCTTCCCCGTAAAAAAATGTTGTATATTTCTATGTGTTTTGTTTCTGAAAAATGGCATTGCATCTCTTCTAGAAGTTATTGTCCCCAAGTCCTGTTACTTGTGTAGATCAGCTGCAATGATTTGTTATGGTCACCTTCTGACCTACTGTTGCTAATATTTAAATTGAACTAAAAGAAGAAATATTACCAAAATATTAAATTGAACTAAAAGGAGAAATATTACCAAAATATGTCCCATCGTATTAATTCTCAACTTAACTTTTGGGAATTTGTTTTTGGGGGCAATCGGCATACTATAGCAGATCATGTAATGTGAGCTACTGCATGGAGGTTTATCAATTGGTTTATCCTTTGGATGTTGCAACATTGGTGGCTCGGAACTGCAATGTGCAGTTCTTGGAATCTCTGAATGATCAATGTACGTGTGAGAGATATTGGTTGTTCTTTGACAGTAAGATGATAGCATTGTTTACTCGCTTTATTGCTTAAATTCGTTGATTGTTGATACCTGTTGTGACTACTGAGAGGGGACATATCTAGAATGTCCTAGGCCATGTTTTCTTAGGTCTATTCTTGATGTACATGAAGTTTTGTTCTTCATTTCCTCCTACTGGGAAATTCAGAGTTATAATAACTCATGTTGTGTTCTATTGGAATTAGGTGTGTAGCATATCCTGTATTTGATTGTTCTGTTCACATGATGTTTTGCTCTTCGAGTGATTATATTCACTTCTATTGGTTACATTCAAGTTTGGCAGTATCAGAAAACAAGTTCTTGAATGTGGATTTGAATTTTGGTACATGGAACAGCATTTTGTTACCAAGACTGTATTGCATGTGTCTTAGAACATCTGTGCAGTGTTCTAAAAACGGGTCTACTAGGCTGTATACTTGGCCGTATACAAGTAATGGGTACCCCTACCTATTAGCCGGTTATTTGTATAATCGGGCTGGTTATGTTGTATAATAGGCCGATTATGCCGTATAATCACTACTAGGTTGGGTGACCGGTTGAGTACCAGTTATCGATTTTTAGAACCTTTCATCTGTGATAATAGAATGCATAATTTGTAGGGCACCCAAATATTCGTTGATGAGAGTGTAAAGAGAATGAGCTTTTGTAATGCCAATTTTCTTTTCTAAAAAGAATCGTTCATTTCCTTACTTACAAAGCATTTCTGTGTATAATTCATTGACATTGTTTATTCTGATGATTTTCTGCAGTAGCACACCAAATGGGGAAGAAATTTGTGGAAAACCAGTTCTTAGAGGCATTACTCCATTGCGGTGTTCTGACCATGATTCAAAAGCTCAGAAACACATTATAGAAGCTCTGAAAAATGCTGGAATTGACCTGCCCTTGACAAGTAAGAGTGTTCCAAAATTGAGTCTTTTGATTTCTCAAACAGTCCGCCAAATTCAGACGAAACGACAGCAATCCTTGGATGGTGCAAAGATTGCACCATCTCATAAATCATTGAAATGATTCTTTTGGATCAACATATGATCTCGTTGTACATGATGGCCCTACAGAAGATGGAGATATCCAGTGTATATATGAGGTGTCAAGGTGCACCTCATCATCAAAAAGGAAAAAAAATAATGAACCAGAAAACACGCTGGATGTTATGTTACAGCGCAGAAAATGTTGCAGAGAAGAATGTTGTGCAACTTTGAGCAATTGGCTGCTTGTAAGCTACCCTCTTCAATCCTTGAAAGGAAGACAAAAAATTTTGGACTTTGAGCACCTAACAGTCACAGGAGGTATGCAAAGTTGCAACTAGATCAATATTTGTTATATGGACCTATTGGTCCATTTATGCATATCGCTAAACATAATTTTCCCCCCAAAAGATGGTTTTTTTTTCTTGCAAATTTGCAACAGTCCCTTGACTGCTTGTAATGCTGTGATTATTCCCTGCTTCATTTATTCTACATGTGGAAAATGCCTTGACATTTTCTTTCTTCTTTTATACGAGTTTCGAGTATTTTCCATCTACACTACACATGTGGTTTGGCATACTATGATGTTATTGCAAGGAATCTCTTATCATCTGGAAACTATTACTTCTGCAGTACCAGGAAATATTTCCTAATGCTAGTTGATGAAAAGTCCTGAAGTAAATGTAGACCAATGTTAAGCTTGTAGTGCTTGTAGGTGTGCCTATGCTTAAGAAAATGATAGACGAAAAGGAAGGAATTTTATCCCAAGTGTGTAGATTTGGCCATATTTAGTATTTCCGGCCTATCCATACCGAAAGCACTTATACACTGCTATTTGGATATCGTAGATGCACATGAGCGCAATGATGCAACAGCTCTATGTGCATAGTGCAGTTATGCCTGTCGCGCTCTGCTAACACGCATTGTTATACTGAATTGTGTGGCAGGAATGTACAAAATGAATTTCAAGGAATTGGAGGGTTGTGTTCTTTCTTGGATCAGATCAGGCTACCCTGATGAATTGAAGACTAATGTTGCTGTTCCTTTTCTGTTTAGTATTCACCCATTTGGGGAATGTTCAGCCTGGATGCTCGTTGATCTATATGTTGTAATTGCTCAGCATTATATTCTCTTATGTAACTGCTCTTCCAACTTTCTTATGGTCGTATTAACATTGTTTCATATATATCGTCGTAGATTGTGGTGGTTATTATCGGTTCGTGATGTCTATGGTTGGGAGCACTGAGCGCTGGATATACTTTGGGGATAAATACAGCTTGCAAGCTATGGACCAGGGGTTGGTCGTATCCCGGTTGTTTGCAAATTGCAAGGTCTATGCTTACTGCGTGGCAAAATTTGTTGTCGTAGCAGTGTGCGACTCAAAAACTTCACTCATGTACCAAAGAATAAATCTACTGTATCTTTCTCAACTATTGCACGAATTAAAAAAAAATCAACCTCCAACCCTAAAATCAGACAGGGCACATCATTCAACTATCTAAATCAGAGCAAATTACTCCGAGCTAGTTTCGTACGTGGCATCACAGTCAGCATCACATTTCTGAATCAGCAAATAAAGGGGAAAAAAGATGATCGGCCCACGGTCTGCTCCTACCGGCGCGCCCCCGTCGGCGCTGCCATCCATGGAGAGCACGGGAATGCGGCGGCCTGGTGAGCACGACTGGGATGCAGGCAATGACGGCGGCCGTAGCGGCGATACCGTTGGCGGTGGGGATTCAAGTCTTGGGCTGGAGGCTGCGGCCTCCGTGGCAAACGAGCAGCCGTTCGTGGGGTTCGATTCGATTTGTTTGCGTCCTGCAAAGAACAAGCTACATGAACATAAGCAATGAGATTCAGTGCACGTTCCACTTTGCATCGAACAGTGCTCTTTGGATACACAAAGCTTAAGTGATTAAAATTGGAGAAGCAGTCAAGTAGCAGAGCATATCTAGACAAGGCAAATCAGAGAAACCATAAAAATGGAAGAACAGGAAACAAACAGCTCACGGAGAGCCCAGAATAGAGCAAGAAACAAGGCAATAGACAAGAACAGCAGGCGGGCGGCGGCGGCCATGTAATTTACCCCGCCGTGCTTCATCATATCCACCACCGCTCGTCTATCTTCCGCGGGCCGCCGCGGAGGGGTCAGATCGAGCACGCTGACATCTAACCGGGTTTGGGGAAGAATCTGGATGGGCGGCCGGTGGCAGGCGGCGAGGCTGTCGAGCCAAGCCCAGCATATATGGTGCTCGGGCGTTAGCAGATAAGAGAGACTGAGAATGGGGTTGAGACATTGAGATGGGGCTGGTTAATCAAGACGCTGATATATTGTAACGCCTTTATTTTTGAAAGTGCTAGTAATCTCCACAACTCTTTAGAACTAAACAGTCGCGGAGTACTATATATGAGTACGCACTACAATAGCACATGCTTATAGCAAAAAAGTCAACTTTTATTACAACATATGGTTTAACAACCAATTTTTACACAGCGAGCGCGCAAGCCCAAAATTATCTCACAACTCAAAATCACCTGGGCGACCTGAGCACAGATGAGACTTAAAACCACTCATCCTCAGGGAAGAAGGGCTCTTCGGGAACCTCGTCTTCAGCTGGAGTCTCTTGATTCCACTGGCAGTGTAAGCGCGCGGAGTGCGGGTGGCCGCAATCTCGGTTGGCGATCGCGCGGCGCATGTGCTCCTGCACAGTGAGGCGGTGGGGAAGTGACCGTGCACGGCGGCGCCAGCAAGGGGAGGAGGCAGGAAGCCAAAAAGGGAAAGCGGATTTTCAGATGGCTTGCCAAATTGGGAAAGGAAGGAAAATCAAGCAAAAAAAAGTAAAATAAAATTCAAAATTTTTGAATTTCTGGATGTGTTTCACATATTGGACCACTGAACCAAAATTTGTACTTACTTCGCTGACACATTGGACCACTGAACCAAAATTTGTTTTTACTTGGCCAATCTACGTATGTGCATGACATGTAAGTAAAACTTGCACAGCAAAAATCAGGGTGGTTTAGGTTGAGGGTTGTGGTTTGCACCATATATGCAAATGCCCGGTTTTAAAGTTCAATGGTGGTTAAAATTCGATAGTATCAAATGTCCAGCTTTAAAGATGGAATGTTGATTTTCAGACTCGGGTAAAAGTTAAAGAGTTATATATACAATAGGCTTATTCCTTGTACCAATGACTTTCTCCTCCATCTTGCCCTTGCCCTCTATGGGTTACACTGACAATCTTCATCTTGCTCTAGACAGCATCAGACATATCTTCTAGATTCGAGCTGATCAGTGCATCCGTAAGCTCATCTTACAGCAGAATATTTGCTCGGATTCTGATACCACGTAAATGAAGTTGTTTCGGTCGAATCTCAGTTTGTTGGAAGAAGCCAAAGCTTGCACCCAATTACTTATTCACTTCGCATAGTTTTCTAGTCTTCATTACCAGTGGCGGACACATGATTAAAACGAAGCAGTGCTCACAGAATCTTAGTTCTTCTTTAACCTCCAAACCTTACTCCGTTTTTAATGGCCGAAAGATGCCAGTGCTATCTGAGGGTACCTAGGGTCCGACTGGTGGTAGGAGGTGCTCCCGCCGCAGTTGCCCCCTGCTAGTTCCGCTCCTGTTCATTACTTTGCAATTTTGCATTCCATGGACGGTCCATAAAATTTGTGAAAGCTTACCAACCGATGTGGCCATGTGGTGTGCTCTGTAACAACCCCTATTTCTGGAAGCGTTAGGTTACCCTCGCAACTGCTCAGGACTGTTCAGCCGCGAGTACTGTAGAAGAATGTGCATCATTGTTAAGACAAGCTTAAGCGTAAATCAAACTTTATTACAAAAGTAAGGCTTAGCAGCCAAGTTTTACATAAAGGGCGTACAACCCAAAGATACATTACCAAAAGAAACTCCACAGGCAAACCTGAGTGTAGAATAAACCCTAACACTTGGCGTCGTCTACTTCGTAGAGCTCAGCGTCTTCATAAACTCCTTCATTTTCTTGACAAGCATTCTCTGTTAATGATTTTAGCAAGTATGAGTACAACCAACCGTACTCAACAAGTCACATGGGAAATGCTATTTAACTATATGCAAGAGATTGCCATGGAACAGGGTAAAGCAGTTCATTATTTTATGTGGATGCAATTTTGTTTGTAAACACTTTGCTTTTAAACTTAAAACATTAAATCATAAACTTAAGGTATTTGGGGGTTTCCAAACTTGATTAACACACCTCCACTTTTCCAATCCACTCCAAACCTACTTATGCTTCGTTATTGGAATCACCCATCAAACACAGCTTCATTTACCGGAAGCACGGCGTATTCGAATACTATTAGTCATGACTTTGCAAAGCTGCCTTGCTTTACCCAAAAGATCCCTTAACTCCCGCGATAGAGTTAAGAAAACAAGGCCTTTCACTGCTCATATCTTTGTATAGCCTCTACCCGGTAGGGACGAGGCAACAGAGGCAGTCGGCATTCCGCTGGCCAATGCAAAAAGCGCACCCCGACTCCGTGTAATCCTACCGTTGTTAAATATAGTTTTATTGTTTCCATACCAACCTTGTATACGCGGGATGTTCCTTATTCGGAGTCCCCAAAATAAGTTGTAGATATTCAATCGATTTGAGCAGCTACTAAACCAGGTTTGATGAATCAATGCTTGTGGTTGGGTGATCACTATGTTCTTTGCTTGGCATAAGGTTTTAGTCCTTGCTTTTTACTCAAACTACTTTTCAATCACAACCAACAACTTTTCGGCAAAGCTGAACCACTTTGTAATATGAGATATCTGAACATCTAATCTACTTTGATTAATTAAATAATATACTTCGTTTTACTAGGGTTTGTCAAGGTGAATATGACCATCATGTTAAACAGGGCTTTTTTGGGTGGTAGGACTAACTAGTATCATGTCATTCTAAATATTCAGTGTACATAAAATAACATTACACAAATAACATAATGAAAATACTGATAAATAAATAATTAAGGAATATAGGCTCAATATGATCAATGACATATGACTTACCTTGTAGATTTATGATTTCGACGATTTCATATTCTTCAATTTCTCGATCTTGAGTTTGATCCGAGGTTTCTCCTTCTTGACTTGGTTGACTCACGACGTCGCGTGCTAGCGCAAAGCAAAAATACAATATTTAATTCCACGCTCAAAGGAAATGAGCTAGGAATAAAGAAATAAAATTCGAGAAAAACCAAATAAAATGGGTTTAGGATTTTTTAGGAGGCTTGGAATGGTGAAATGGAGTTGAAATATGGATTGGTGGGCTCAAAACGGTTCAAAAGAGTATAGTTTTTGCATTTTTTGGGCTTTATGAACAGTAACGGGTCCAGTTATTATTCATTGCGGGCGAGGTACTGTTCACATCGGGTTTTTACTGTTCATCAGGTTCGGTTTTAATAGCTAACGGGTCGAGTTACTGTGCATCCGGGTCGCCCATTAATCCTAGTGGGTTTGAGTTTCGGCGTTATCGGGTCAAATGAACAGTGACTAACCGTCACTGTTCTTCTTCCTCACCGAGTGAGCGCACGGCAGCAGAACAGAGTAACAAGGTGGCGGTGACCGGCGGCACACCAGTGAAATGCGACAGGAACGGGGACCACGGTTGGACTCAGGGGGATGCCGGGAACCTTTGGGGTCGGCGGCGGCCGAGGAGGCGGCAATCGCCGGCGGTGGGCCGGTAAACTCGGCACGGCTTTTTGCATGGTGTAGGGTGAGCCGGGGGCCAAATTGGTGATGGGATTGGTCCTAGAGCATCTATGGGGTTGGGGAAAGCTCGGAGGGGCGGTGGTTCGTGCCGGGGAAGATCGTGCGAGGCTGGCCACGGTGGGGTGCCATGGCCGAGCGGCGGCTTCGCCGGCGAGGGAAGGGGAGGGCTCGATGAGCTAGGGCGGCCGTTCGGGTAAGTTTCTAGGGGCTCAAGGAGGCCGTAGGTGCGAGCAATTGAAGGGCAATTGGCTAAATCACCGGGATTAAACTCAAGCTCACCTCGAGCTTTTCAGGCGATTGTCGGAGGTGACGACGACGAGGGTTCAATTGGAAGCGTGGGGAGCTTCACTAGGCGTGCATCTCCACGGAGGGTCTCGAGGCATTTTATAGGCGGGTCTAAGGCGGTTCGAGGAGGGAAGATTTTTAGGGTTGGCTCGGGATACTTCGGGAGGGCGTCCATGGCGGCAGGGAAGGTCGGCAGGGTGAGATGGTGTCTTGGGGCATGAGTTACGGCGGTCAAAAGTTGCTGGAATGGGTTAGGTCGGTTGAGAGACAAAAGGTTGAGCGCCGGCCCGAAATATCACCTGCGGCTGCGAATTTGGACTTGGCTTCGAACAACGCCGGTCCAGGGTCTTCGAGAGAGGTCAGGGGAATTGCTGAGAGAAGGTGGCAGTGAGGAGGCGCGATAGAGAGACCGAGAGGCTTGGCGGCGAAGAAAGCAGCAGGCGGTGGCAAATATCTGGACGGTAGCAAAAAAATTGACCGTGAACAGTGATTGCACAAAGTAAGTTATTGCAGTGATTTGGCAAGGATTTTTGGGCTAATTGGGCATGAAATAGGCGGAGAATTTGGCTAGGAAGCTCAGAGGATTGAATTCAAAAAGAATTTTCCAATTTTTGCAAAAATTCAGTTTGTTTCAACCTACCCCCCTTAAAAAGAATCTCGTCCTCGAGATTCGGGGAACGGGTTGGAAAATTTCGCTGTGTATCCAATTCTTTCTCCCAAGCTATTTTATCCACTGTATTATTTTGCCATTGAGTTTTTTGTAAGACTGGCACTCCTGTTTCTTAACTGTTTCTTTGTCATGTCCAGGTCTGTGTATCCAAGGTGAAGTTTCTATTGTTTTTAGGTTTTAGAAAGCTTAGGACTTTTGTATGGCACCTCTTTTCCCAATAAAGGCTAAAGAAACAAATGCATAACTCCAAGATTAGTTTAAACTGGTGAGGGCCTCAAGTGAACATACCCATGACGACATTGATGGCTCCTGCTTCTCCTGTGTTCGAGATATGATATATTTTTCCTTGAAGCATCTTCGGTTTTCCTTTTCCTGCTAGCATGCATGCCTTTTGATGTGCCGGTCGGTGATGGTGCAGGTGCAGGTGCAGTTTGCTGAGGATTAATCGATTGAGCTTGAATCTTAACCTGAGCTTTTGCGACTTCAGAGGGCAATCCTTTCTTTGGACATTGACCTCTAAAATGTCCTAGTTGTCCGCAGTGGTAACACATGTCTGCCTTGTGTGGGCAATTTCGCTGATAATGAATTTCTCCACAAGTTAAGCACCATGCTGCTGAGTGTTGAGCCTTAGATTGTGATCTTGGTATGGCGATGTACTAAGATCTTGGTGCGGATGTCACTTGTCGATTTTGTTGTTGTTTCGTTGGTGGTGGTAGTACCATTCTCCTTTTGGGTATATTTGATAATGTTTCTCGTTCTTTCCTTCCTTTTCGGACATTCCTTAACTCATTCCTTGCTTCTTCAGACGTAATTAACTTATTTACCATGCAAGATAAATGTTTAAATTCCATCGTTGAGATATGATATTTTAAGGTTTTTTGCAATCCTTCCCTGAATCGTTCCATCTTCCTTGCTTCATTCTTGACATCGTCGGGGGCATAACGAGCAAGTTGGTTAAATTGGTGAAGATATTCCATTACCGTTCGTCTTCCTTGCTTGAGTGCGAGAAATTCTCGTCGCTTTGCTTCTACCACTCCAGTGGGAACATGGGCTTGGTGAAATGATTCTTTAAATTCTTCCCAAGATATTTCTTGATTTTCATGCATGATTTGATAGTTCATCCACCATGCAGCAGCTGGCCCTTGCAATTGATGAGAGGCATACAAAGTTTTCTCTTTATCCGTACACTGCATAGTATTTAACTTCCTTTCAATGTCTCGGATTCAATCATCCGCTACTATTGGGTCTGGAGAGGATGAGAAAGTCGGAGGTCTTGTCTTCCGAAAGTCTGACCACTTGGACGCGATTTGCGTTCCTCCATGATTGGTAGTAAATCCTGATGTCATTCTTGTCATTGCTTCTGTCATTGCTGCTTCTCGCATTGCTGTCTGTTCCAAGACTTTGGCTAGTACCTCCATCATTGTCTTTTGATTCTGTTCTGCACGGGATCGGTCTTGTTCTATCCTTGCTAGAACATCTGCCAAACTGGTCTGTAGATTATGGGCTTGTCGTGCTTCTGCTGCACCACTCTGATTAGTTTCCTCTGCTTGTGGGGTACCTTGGCCATGAGTTCCATTTCCTGTTATCTTACCTGCTTGGGTTTTGGAGTTGGTTCTGCAGCGATTTTTCATAAGATCAGATAGACGAGTAAGGGTTTAGAATCAGAAATGAGAGTAGATTGAGCAAGATGAGTTAAGACAAGTTGAGGGCGATAGGATTTTGAGGAAGGTAAGATATTAGATATTATTTGCAAACAAATTATGAAATAGCCAACATAGTTTTTATTTATCTTTACAAGCTGAACACATACCATACATATGAGGTACGTATTACAACTCGTGTTACACACAAAAGAAACTTCTACTAAAGGGTCACTTCTATTTTAACGTGATCTACACAACTATACAACGTATACTTTGAGATTAGAAAAGGATAGATGCAAATCCTTTTTCAAAAACAAAATCGAACCAAATAAAAATTCTAGGATAGTTGAGATAGCATTTAGGAGAGGAGAGACAGTAGTAATACTTATATTTTACGTAAACTCTTTTGATATTTTTAAATTAGAATTTTGTAAACTTTTCCTAACAACACTTAGGGTTTTATCCTACAGTCAAGCGAGCTAGCTCTGATACCATTCTGTAACAACCCCCATTTCTGGGAGCGTTAGGTTACCCTCGCAACTGCTCAGGACTGTTCAGCTGCGAGTACTATAGAAGAATGTGCATCATTACCAAGACAAGCTTAAGCGTAAAATCAAACTTTATTACAAAAGTAAGGCTTAGCAGCCAAGTTTTACATACAGGGCGTACAACCCAAATATACATTACCAAAAGAAACTCCACAGGCAAACCTGAGTGTAGAATAAACCCTAACACTCGGCGTCGTCTACTTCGTAGAGCTCAGCGTCTTCATAAACTCCTTCATTTTCTTGACAAGCATTCTCTGTTAATGATTTTTAGCAAGTATGAGTACAACCAACTGTACTCAACAAGTCACATGGGAAATGCTATTTAACTATATGCAAAAGATTGCCATGGAACAGGGTAAAGCAGTTCATTATTTTATGTGGATGTAATTTTGTTTGTAAACACTTTGCTTTTAAACATAAAACATTAAATCATAAACTTAAGGTATTTGGGGGTTTCCAAACTTGATTAACACACCTCCACTTTTCCGAATCCACTCCAAACCTACTTATGCTTCGTTATTGGAATCACCCATTAAACACAGCTTCATTTACCGGAAGCACGGCTTATTCGAATACCATTAGTCATGACTTCGCAAAGCTGTCTTGCTTTACCCACAAGATCCCTTAACTCCCGCAATAGAGTTAAGAAAACAAGGCCTTTCACTACTCACATCTTTGTATAGCCTCTACCCGGTAGGGACGAGGCAACACATGCAGTCGGCATTCCGTTGGCCAACGCAGAAAGCGCACCCCGACTCCGTGTAATCCTACCGTTGTTAAATATGGTTTTATTGTTTCCATACCAACCTTGTATATGCGAGATGTTCCCTATTCGGAGTCCCCAAAATACGTTGTAGATATTCAATCGATTTGAGCAGCTACTAAACCAGGTTTGATGAATCAATGCTTGTGGTTGGGTGATCACTATGTTTTTTGGGTGGTAGGACATAACTAGTATCATGTCATTCTAAATATTCAGTGTACATAAAATAACATTACACAAATAACATAATGAAAATACTGATAAATAAATAATTAAGGAATATAGGCTCAATATGATCAATCACATATGACTTGCCTTGCAGATTTATGATTTCGACGATTTCATATTCTTCAATTTCTCGATCTTGAGATTGATCCGAGGTTTCTCCTTCTTCACTTGGTTGACTCACGACGTCGCGTGCTAGCGCAAAGCAAAAAGACAATATTTAATTCCACGCTCGAAGGAAATGAGCTAGGAATAAAGAAATAAAATTCGAGAAAAACCAAATAAAATGGGTTTAGGATTTTTAGGAGGCTTGGAATGGTGAAATGGAGTTGAAATATGGATTGGTGGGCTCGAAACAGTTCAAAATAGTATATTTTTGCATTTTTGGGCTTTATGAACAGTAACGGGTCCAGTTATTGTTCATTGCGGGCGAGGTACTGTTCACATTGGGTTTTTACTGTTCATCAGGTTTGGTTTTAACAGCTAACGGGTCGAGTTACTGTGCATCTGGGTCGGCCATTAATCGTAGCGGGTTCGGGTTTCGGCGTTATCGGGTCAAATGAACAGAGACTAACTGTCACTGTTCTTCTTCCTCACCAAGTGAGCGCACGGCAGCAGAACAGAGTAGCAAGGTGGCGGCGACCGACGACACACCAATGAAATGCGATGGGAACGGGGACCACGGTTGTACTCAGGGGGATGCCGTGAACCTTTGGGGTCGGCGGCGGCCGGGGAGGCGGCAATCACCGGTGGCGGGCCGGTAAACTCGGCACGGCTTTTGCATGGTGTAGGGTGAGCCAGGGGCCAAATTGGTGATGGGATTGGTCCTAGAGCATCTATGGGGTTGGGGAAAGCTCGGAGGGGCGGTGGTTCGCGCCGGGGAAGATCGTGCGAGGCCGGCCACGGTGGGGTGCCATGGCCGAGCGGCGGCTTCGCCGGCGAGGGAAGGGAAGGGCTCGGTGAGCTAGGGCGGCCGTTCGGGTAAGTTTCCATGGGCTCAAGGAGGTCGTAGGCGCGAGCAATTGAAGGGCAATTGGCTAAATCACCAGGATTAAACTCAAGCTCACCTCGAGCTTTTCAGGCGATTGTCGGAGGTGAGGACGATGAGGGTTCAATTGGGAGCGTGGGGAGCTTCACTAGGCTTCGGTGCAGCTCCACGGAGGGTCTCACGGCCTTTTATAGGCGGGTCTAAGGCGGTTCGAGGAGGGAAGATTTTTAGGTTTGGCTCGGGATACTTCGGGAGGGCATCCATGGTGGCAGGGAAGGTCGGCAGGGTGAGCTGGTGTCTTGGGGGATGAATTACGGCGGTCAAAAGTTGCTGGAACGGGTCAGGTCAGCTGAGAGACAAAAGGTCGAGCGCCGACCCGAAATATCGCCTGCGGCTGCGAATTTGGACTTGGCTTCGAACAACGCCGGTCTAGAGTCTTCGAGAGAGGTCAGGGGAGTTGCTGAGAGAAGGTGGCAGTGAGGAGGCACGATAGAGAGACCGAGCGGCTTGGCGGCGAAGAAAGCAGCGGGCGGCGGCAAATATCTGGACGGCAGCGAAAAAAATAGACCGTGAAGAGTGATTGCGCAAAGTAAGTTCTTGCAGTGATTTGGCAAGGATTTTTGGGCTAATTGGGCATGAAATAGGAGGAGAATTTGGCTAGGAAGCTCGGAGGATTGAATTCAAAAAGAATTTTCCAATTTTTGCAAAAATTCAGTTTGTTTCATGCTCGGAGCCGGCCTATCGTCATTTCGGGCTGCAGGAGCTTGACGCCACCATCTCCAACCGAGATGGAGCCGAATCTGGTTGTTTTGCGCAGCCGATGTGGCTATGTGGTGTGCTCCAACTGAGAGGGAGCCGGATCGGATGTGGCGCGTGGCTATAAGCCTATAACCTTGGACTGAATTCATGGTCAGTATGTCTCTGTGTGTGCCGAATTGCTAGTTTTAGCCCCCGTCCGAGAGGAATTCCAGATTTGATCCTCATGCGTGCTCAACGGCTGTGCGAGGTCGTTGACGCGGTCTCTGACCGCCCGAGGAGAGATGGCGCGGCCGGGGACCGCAAGAGGTGGCCCTCCCGCCACGCGCCCGCCGGCTCCTCCCCCACGGCCATCATGTGCGAGTCCCATGGCTCCGGCTTCCTCTGCACGCTCATCGTCATGCTGGGCCCCATCCAGTTCGGCTTCACCGGTGGCCATGGAGGGGAAGCCAGCGGGCATGTGGCGGGCAAGCCACCTTGTTGGATGAAGTAATCCTGCGCCAGTTCTCAGTTAGCCATTATGGCATTATCGTTTCAGTTTTTTCCATGTTTAAGTTTTCAGTTTCCTGGCCGATGTTTTTTCAGTTTCCTTGGTTAAGTCTTCAATTTTCTGTTTCTGCATGTTAGAGGCCGTAATGGCTGATGTTTCAGTTTTCCACTAATGCTTCAGTTTTGCATTGTATCATTGCTTTATAAGGAGATGAGAAAAAGAAAATGCTGTGCAGTTTGAGCAGCACCAAACACTTAGTTGTTCTCCTGTGCGTGGCTATCATTTTTAGCGAGTCATATTATTCTTGAGTTCGTGAGTGAGAGGTGTAGACGCTAGCTACTTCCAATTCTGAGTGGTTGATTTTGTGCGCGATTGCGTGATTTGCGAGTGAGTTTCGCCGGGGCGTGGTTGACAATTGGTATCACAGCAAAATGTCGACTCCTGCCCTTGCCGTAGGCCACTCCCGTACACCGCAACGACACGGCCGTGGACGCTCGCCATCCCCACTGACGCGCCGCCCGCATCGACGTGATGGCGGCCAGCGTGAACTCGTTGTCCAGCGGGTCGTGAAGGAGAGTAGTGGCTCCATCTCCTACCCCACGCTCACACACTCAAATTACTCCGATTGGGCGGTGTTGATGCGAGTCAACCTGCAGGCTCCAGGCCTGTGGGACGCCGTTGACACCGGTGATGTCCCATACCAGGAAGATCGCCAGGCCCTTTCGGCCATCCTGCGCGCTGTGTCTCCGGAAATGCTCCGGCCGCTCGCCGAGAAGGACAACGCCAAAGAAGCCTGGGACGCCCTCAAGGCGATGAGGGTTGGGGCGGATCGAGTGCGTGAATCCAAGGCGCAGAAGCTACGCCAAACATTTGAGTCCATGCGATTCAAAAATGGCGAGCACGTGGAGGACTTCAGTCTCCAGCTCCAGGGTGTCGTCAGCGACCTTCGCCTCCTTGGGGAGGAGTTGTCGGAGGAGAAGGTGGTCCGCAAGCTACTGCGTGTTGTTCCCCGCAGGTATCGCCAAATCGCCTTGTCAATTGAAACCTTGGTTGACCTCAGCACTCTGTCCATCGAGGACCTCACCGGCCGGCTCCACGCTGTCGAGGACCGTGGAGAGTCGGACGATGAGGAAGGAGACCAGGTTCTACTCACGGAGAAGGAATGGTCGTCGTATAACACCAAGGTGAACAGCGGGAACACGTCACGCTCACGCTAGCGCGGCCGGCGCAGCCGCGGGTGTGACAGGGGAGATGAGGAACCAAAGTCTGGGCCATCCCAGGCCGCGTGCCACGACATCTCCAAGGACAAATGCCGTTATTGCGGCAAACTCGGCCACTGGGCCAAGGACTGCCGAAAGGCGAAGCGGGATCGTGAGAGGTTGGCTCATGCGAATCTTCTCCCAGCCGAACCAGAGCAGGCTAAAGGTGAAGATGAGCCCATGCTGTTAATGGCTCAAGTCTGTGACCTCTCTCCCGCCATCAACATCGAACCAGCAGGCGCCGAACTCGTTATAAACGAGGAGCGCGCCCTTGTCACTCTCCGCGACGAGGGAGAACCAGTCGATCCAGAATGGATCCTGGACACCGGCGCATCGAATCATATGACGGGCGCACGGAACGCATTCTCTGAACTCGACACCGGCGTGCGCGGTTCCGTCAAGTTCGGCGACGCCTCGTGAGTCCGCATCAAGGGGTGCGGCACTGTGCTCTTCGCCTGCAAGAACGGCGATCACTGCGCGCTCACCGGCGTCTACTACATTCCGTGCCTCCGCAGCAACATCGTCAGCCTCGGCCAGCTGGACGAATCTCGCTGCAAGACGGAGATCGAGAATGGCGTCCTCACACTGCACGACCCCCAGCGCCGGCTGCTGTGCCGGGTTCGGCGGACCGCCGGACGTCTCTATGTGCTCAACATCAACATTGCACGGCCCATTTGCCTCGCGGTGAGGGGCAAGGAGGAGGCCTGGACATGGCATGCACGTTTCGGCCACCTCAACTTCAACTCGCTTCGCATGCTCGCTCGGCGCGGGATGGCGCGAGGCCTGCCGGAGCTTGAGCGCATAAATCAGGTTTGCGACAGCTGCCTGATCGGCAAGCAGAAGCGAATGCCGTTCCCCGCCGCGACGACGTACCGCGCGTCGGAACGCCTTGATCTCGTCCACGGTGATATATGCGGGCCCATAACGCCGGCAACCAATGGCGGCAAGAGGTACTTCCTGTTGTTGATCGATGATCTAACTCGCTACATGTGGCTCTTTCTACTGGCAGTGAAAAGTGATGCTCCTGCAACCATCAAGCGCTTCAAGGCCGGCGTCGAGGTCGAGACCGGCCGCAAGCGGCGTGTTCTTCGCACTGACCGCGGCGGTGAATTCACCTCCGTGGAGTTCGGCCTCTACTGCGCCAAGCAAGGGATTGGGCGCCACCTCACCGCACCGTACTCCCCTCAGCAGAACGGCGTGGTCGAACGCCGCAACCAGACGGTTGTGGCCATGGCATGCTGCATGATGAAGGCGAAGGACATGCCCGGCGAGTTCTGGGGGGAAGCAGTAACGACGGCGGTCTATATCCTCAACCGATCGCCCACGAAGAGCGTCCCCGACAAGACTCCATATGAGGCGTGGCATGGCCGAACGCCTACCATGCATCATCTCCGCACGTTCGGGTGCGTGGCGCACGTGAAGGTGGTGAAGCCGCACATGAAGAAGTTGGAGGATCGTAGCAAGACCATGGTGTTCCTCGGCTACGAGCCCGGCAGCAAGGCCTACCGCGTCTACGACCCCGCTGCCAAGCGTGTGTGGGTCACACGCGACGTGGTGTTCGACGAAATGAGGAAGTGGAACTGGGGGGAGCATGAGTCAGGTACGGGCGCATCGATTGATTCATTCACGGTCCATTATGAGGTGCAGTCCGTCGACACCAACACTGCTTCATCAAGCCCACCGTCTTCCGGTGCGTTGCCGTTGGAATCAGCGGCATCTCCCTCCGAGCCACCGAGTCCACAGGTGGAATATGTGTCGCCCCCCATGGCGTACCCGAACCTCGATGACGATTTCGGGGCACCGCGGCGCTACAGAAGCATGGCCAACATCTTCGCCACTTCGAAGCCGGTGGAGCTCGACTCTGACGAGATTCACTTAATCGCCACTCGGGCGCATCAGTTTTCATGAACTTTGCAAGAAGGCGAGCATCGTCGAGTTTGTCACACGGCGTCAGGATTAGGGGGAGATTTGTTGGATGAAGTAATCCTGCACCAGTTCTCAGTTAGCCATTATGGCATTATCGTTTCAGTTTTTTCCATGTTTAAGTTTTCAGTTTCCTGGCCTATGTTTTTTCAATTTCCTTGTTAAGTCTTCAGTTTTCTGTTTTTGCATGTTAGAGGCCGTAATGGCTGATGTTTCAGTTTTCCACTAATGCTTCAGTTTTGCATTGTATCATTGCTTTATAAGGAGATGAGAAAAAGAAAATGCTGTGCAGTTTGAGCAGCACCAAACACTTAGTTGTTCTCCTGTGCGTGGCTGTCATTTTTAGCGAGTCATATTATTCTTGAGTTCGTGAGTGAGAGGTGTAGACGCCAACTACTTCCAATTCCGAGTGGTTGATTTTGTGCGCGATTGCGTGATTTGCGAGTGAGTTTCGCCGGGGTGTGGTTGACACACCTCACGTGGTCCACGGTCACGCCATCTCCTCGCGCGGTCTCTGACCACGCCAACCACCTCGCGTGGCCACCGAGCACGCAAGGGGTCAAGCCTGGAATTCCTCTCGGGTGGGGGCTAGAATTGGCAATTCGGCACGCACGGGCCAGATTAGCCATGAATAGCTCTAGGTCACTCCCCCCTCTCTCTTGGAATCTAATTTGCAGCCAGGGATTTTTTATTGGGAGCTAGCCACAGAATAAATTGATTTGCTTGTCGTTTTGTTGTTAATTTTATTTCCTTTTTTCTTCACTGCAGTAGGGAATTTTTGATTGGGCGTCCACCACATGAGAAATTGATTTGCTTGATTCCTCTATTTGTGTTCCTCTTCCTTTTGGTGGTGCACCACTGGTGGTGGTGGTGCATGTGCTGCATGGTCGCTTTCAGTGGTGGAGGTCGGAGCTGTCTAGGATTGACGCCCATTGTACCATCTCAGCCTCCTCCACGGCCTCAAGGTGACATTTCTCAACACATTTAGCATCATTGCTATATCTTCTTCTATAGACTTAATTTACTCGGTCATTACCAGAGCTTCAGAGTTTTGGTCCCAATTTTGGCTTTGTTTAGTTAGTCCGACATTACCAGTATAGATGTCCAGTGAAGAATCAAATTTGCAGCATGAGGAGAATCAAAAGATTTTTCAGCGTGCATAGACAACAACCATATTGTAGCTAATGAAGATGCTTATTACTCAATATTTTTTTATTTGTTTGGGTTTATGATGCTCCTGAGCTCAGGTCTATAAGATAATAAGTTTGTCGAAGTGGCTCCCTGACTCGATTTGTTGTAATCATGGGATACTAAAAATGTAGGCGTTCTGGTCATTGCCGAAACTTTTTTAGGAAGTCATGGAGAGGTTGCTGTGGGTGTCCCTTGATGCAGATTTGTCTTCAAAAAGTTTTTTTTGTCGAAAATGTTGTGTTCCATGTCATGCAACAGTTGTATACGGGCCTATGGCAGTGTGTTTCCGGAGGCCCCTCTGCCTCTCTATAGCTCTCTCAAGGCATGGGTTTTGGTTCTTGATTTGTTTACTGTTGCGCCAATTGTTTACAGTTTTTGTGATTTCTTGCAGGAACTGGCCAAAAAGATGCCTTGAGGCTGCACCACGTAGGCTGATAAGCCTGCTATAGTTCCAACTTTGTTGGTGGGGCTTGGGAAATATACGGTTGTGCCATCAAAGATACCTTTTTGTGATCCTATCTTTATGATTATATGGATTTCTTCTTTTGGTCTGCTCTGCAAAATTCTGGTTGTCCCTTTTTCAATAAAAATCAGGTGCTGCAGCTTGTGTTATTGTGATTTATAGAAATTTTGTGGGTGATGTTCTACCCTCAGCCTTTCTCGACTTTCCAATCTCACTTACTTCGCTCCATTTTGCCTTAAGGCTAATGCACAATTGATGATTCATATCAATTTTTTTGTGGTTTACCGCCTTCTCAAGATTTATACATAAGATTCCGGAGTTGTTGTTTTGGGATCTGACAAATGCGGTGTTGATTGTGTCTCGTGTACCCATCTTTATTTGATTGTAGCCTGATGAACCGTCCATGAAGGACATGGCACCATGGCCTATAGTCGAGTCAATAACAATTTCAGTGATGGGTATAGGGAAGTCATCTTTGGGACACACGGTTTAGGTCACAGAAGTCATTGTACACTCACAGTTGTCCATTTTTTCTGTATGACTGGAATGATATTGGCAAGCTAGCAGGGGTATTGTATCTCCTTGATGAAGCCCACAAAAATGAGCTTGTCAACCTTAGCAATGACTTAATCTTGAAACTCGGGATGTAAGTAGCTGGTGGCTTCTTTTTTAGACAATGTTGGACCGAAATCGGCGACAGAGGAGGGGTGACTGTTGCTTTAAACAAATTGACCCCTCAAGTACTCACTTCGAAAAACTCTCCTCCAATAGCTATGAAAAGCTATAAAGAAGATACACTAGACTCTCTGGAACCTAAAGCAACCAAGAAAAGTCAAGAGATAACCCACAACAAAACCCCTCAAGAAACTGCACAAGATGGAAGGGGTGGCCGGTCAGACCGTGTGGGCCAGGCCAGTCAGACCGCCTTCTCAAGGCCGGTCTGACCGCCGGCAAAGCACCGGTCTGACCGGTTTGGCCGGTCTGACCGCCTTCCTCCCTGCGGTCTGACCACTCGTCGGGATTCAGGGGGACAGCAAGCAGAATTTCATGCAATAACACTGCAGAGTTTTCAGACTTTGAACCCAGGTGAATTTTGTGGCTTCTCCTTGATCCTCTTCGTCCAGAACAGCAAGGAAATGACTATAATAGCCCAAGGAGCCTAAGAGACCAAAGAGATCCAACTGATGACCACAAATTTCAGATTTGAACAAAAATATGAAAACTTACAGGGAGCATCCTCAAAAATCAAATTCCCAACAATTCTTTGATCTTTTGGCCAAAAGACTTTGCAGATATGTTAGTAATAGCCACTGGACTCTACAAGCCAAGATTCAAGCCATCTCAAAGAGAGAAACAAGATTTGAACCAAACCCTAGAAAAACTTGAAAAACTACAGAGAGGAGCACTAAAACCCAAATTTCTCTTGAATCCTTGAACCTTGGCTCATGAAACTTTGATGATGGCTAATAGATAGCCTCAGGACTCTAGATACCAGGTTTCATGCCATCTCATGAAGGGAAACACGAAATCCATCAAAACCCTAAAAAGAAAAGGATGAACAGAGAAGGCCAGATTGACAAAACTAAGATTAAACTTGATTTGCTCTTGGGAAAAATCGATCAAAAGACCTTGAGGCATCATCCCATCAAAGAGCAACCCATTTGGGCCTTCCCAGCAAAAGACAACTCAAAACAAAGAAAAACAAGAAATCACTTAAAAGAGGAAACGAAGAACAGAGGGCACGAACAGGAGAAATGAACTTCAGATTTCCATTCCAAATCAAAGATGATTACAGAGGAGTCCCGATACGCATGAACATTAGAACAAGAGGAATGATTACATGGATTCTCAACACATCCTCTCAAACTCAAGAACCACACACTCTACATGTTTCTTGGAAGAACAGACACAGAGAGGGGATGAACGTGGGAGACACTCCCTGCTGCCCACAACCACTAAAGCCTCGAAGCAAACAACCTCTCCAAAGCTTCTTTTGACTAAAGCAAACCCTAACTCTCTCCCAAAACCATGAGGGGGCATGCAGCCACTCCCTCCTATTTATAGCCCTTGCATACCAGGTTTCCAACCCGTTTTGCCCGCTAACTCCGAACGGAACCGCTTCCACCTGTGCAGCCTTGCGCTTTTACCGAAACGCCCCTCGTGCACCTTCCGGGAAGCTTCCTCGTTCCTTGTCGTCCAAGCCTTGCAACCACCTCGAGTCTCTGCCGTCTTCGACACATCCGACCGTTCTGACCTCGACACCGCCCGTGTCTAGTCTGGTCACCTCGTGTCTCGCCACGACTCCACCTCGACGTCCTGCAGCCAACATAGACAAGAAACATATCAAATAGCACCGCTCGATACATGAAAACATAATGGCATCAACAAATCATACTTACCCCATGATAGAGCCCAAACCTGTCGAAACAATAGAATATGCATCCTGAGCACTTTGACCAGGTTTGACCAAGTCCGACCGAGCCTGATTGCACCACGCAACGTCAAGGTCCGAACCACCAAAATCAAACTCGACTCTCCTAAACCGATGTCAATTACTCATCACACACATGGGATGACCTCCACATGGTCTCTCAGTCAAATATGTTGGTCAATCGCTAGTTTATGTTTGGTGGCACGAGGATCTACCCTGGTATTTCCTTGTAGGTCCAAGCAAAGCAAGCTTGGTATTGCATCAAGAAGATTTGGTAGTCTTCCTATTCTTCAGTTGTTTAGGTTGCAATAACAAAGGTTGGTCATGGAGCAATGTTACTAACCCAAAGTCCCGCAGGGTTGAAACCATCCAAAGTACCTGGCTACAGCAACTGGCTGCAGCAACGTACTCGGCCTCTGCGGTGGACTGTGCAACACCGGACTGCTTCCTTGAAGACCAGGAAATAAGAGAAGTGCCAATGAATTGGCAAGTGCCAGAAGTGCTCTTCCTATCTATCCTACAGCCAGCAAAGTCTGCATCCGAGAAGGCTCTCAAGGAAAGACAAGAAGAGGAAGAGTACCAGATACCATAGTCAATGGTAGCTCGAAGGTACCGAAGAATGCGCTTCACCACCTGGCGGTGAGATACGCGAGGAGAAGCCTGAAACCGAGCACAAAGACACACGGAGAAGTGTATGTCCGGTCTCGAGGCAGTGAGGTACAAGAGGGAGCCGATCATACTACGATACTCCTTCTGATCAACTGACTCGCCGTCCTCATCTGGGTCGAGTGAAGCTGATGAAGCCATTGGAGTGGACACCGGCTTACCATCACTCATATCGAAGCGCTTCAAGTGGTCTCGAGTGTACTTGCCCTGATGCAAGAAAGTACCTTCCCAAGTCTGCTTAATTTGGAAGCCAAGGAAGAAGCTCAACTCGCCCATCATGCTCATCTCAAATTTCGAGCTCATGACATCGGAAAACTGGGAAACGAGAGCATGTGAAGAGCCGCCAAAGATGATGTCATCCACATAGATCTGGACGAGCAGAAGATCAGTGCCATGCCAGCGGATTAACAAGGTCTTGTCTACTTTACCCATCTCAAAACCATGACTCAACAAGTAGGACTTAAGCCTCTCATACCAAGCTTTGGGGCCTGCTTAAGTCCATACAGCGCTTTGGAAAGCTTGAAGACATGGTTTGGGTATTTGGGGTTCTCGAAACCTGGAGGCTGTCTCACATAGACTTCTTCCTCAATAAAGCCATTGAGGAAGGCACTCTTGACATCCATCTGGTAAAGCTTGAAACCCTTAGAAGCTGCAAAGGCAAGCAGGATTCTAATGGCCTCAAGTCTAGCTACAGGGGCAAATGTCTCCTTGAAATCTAGACCCTCAACCTGGGAGAACCCCTGAGCTACCAGACTAGCCTTGTTTCGAACAACTACCCCATCCTCACTCTGCTTGTTCTTGAACACCCACTTGGTTCCAATGACATTGCGACCACGAGGGGGCTCAACAAGTGACCAGACCTTGTTTCTCTCAAAATTTTCCAACTCCTCATGCATGGCATTGACCCAAGACTCATCAGAGAGAGCATGATAAACGTCCTTGGGCTCAAAAGAGGCAACAATGGCAGAATGGAGGCAGAATTGAGACATGCCAGATTTTGAACGAGTGACTCGCTCAAACAGGTCTCCAATAATCTACTTAGAAGGATAGGCTTTCTGGATGTGTCTAGGAGGTCCTGGATGAGATGAAGAAGTGACCTCTTGTAGGAGCCCAGATTATACAATCCGGAATCCTCTGTGATTCCACCGCACTATTTCCTGGATCAGTAGATAGTGCTCACAGATTACAGTTCTGAATATCAAAGTACATATCATGCAGAAGCGTAAATATAATAGTAAACTTACTCACGGGCCGTTTTGGCCGAAATCAATAAGATGCAGCAGCAAAAACGAAGCACACAGGTGGAACCCTCAGGACATGCCCACAGGCAGCTAACTGAAGGTTCGCGACCTAGTTCTTGACATCCTCATTTCTTCGCCATCATGATCCAAAAGTATTTCTGACGCGTAGTAATTTGATTCCTGATTCTCGATTTGTGGGGAAAGCGAATATGAGCCCAAACCACCATGCTCGTGAGCCAACACATAGGATGCAATTAAATAGTATGTATGGCTTATCAAAGGAGAGGCTCGGGTTATTTTATTTGCCAAAATTCGCTTTTGGTAGAATTATTATTATTAAATCATAGTGTTATTAATTCTACTTAAACTCCACACGGCGATTGCCATAATTGACTTAATCCACCAAAGACACACTTTCCTTACTGATTGCTGTCTAAGACTCCAAACAACGAGTGACATCATTTAATTATTCCACCGATCATACACTTTCTATACAGATTGCTGTCTAAAACTCCAAACAGCAAGTGGCATCATTTAATTAATCCACCGATCATATACATTCTATATTGATTGCTGTCTAAAACTCCAAACAGCGGATAACATCAATTATACAATCCACCAATCAATTGCTGCCTAAATCTCCGAACAGCTAGTGATATCATTTATCTAATATCATTCAATTAATCCACCGAACACACACTTTCTATATTGAGTGCTGTCTAAAACTCCAAACAACGAATATCATCAATTATACATTCCACCAATATCTTTTGTATTCCCAAATCTCTAACAACCCATTCCTTTTGTTATTGATTCTCAACCACAATTTGCTCTCCCAATAATCAATCTTATTTTTCATTATCTATCTCTAACTAATACCCTAGTATCCCTCCACCAACAATATCATTGATCAAGTTTACGATTCGCTAGTATATATCCACCAAGAATATCATTAATCAAATCTATACTCCAATTATCATATTTCCAAATTCCCAATAATTCAATTGACTCATCTAGTAATCGATCAAATCCTATTAATTCCATTATCGCCAATATCTTCCAAGAATTTTTATTAATTATCAGTGTCATAATCCAACAAATACCTTTGCACTCCCTAATTCCCCAAAAATCATTTAATTCATCTATCTAACCTATATATTCATTTAGGCTCCACCAATTTATTTATCCCAGAATCCGCATTATCATTTTCACCTTTTTTATGATCAACCTAAATCCACCAACAACTTTATGTATTTACCACAAACATCCATATTCTTTTCTTACGACTCTATTTATTCTTTCTGACATTTTATTTTGTGAGAAGTATTATCATTATTTAAAAATATAATACATAGAAATTTCTTGAGACCTAGCAGTTTTGACCAAAAACATAATGTGTAAGAGAATGCAATAATAATAGCGATCCAGATTCCATCCACCGTTACATGGCATCCGCACCATATAGCATCTTTCAGCGTTATAGCCGCTTAACTTACCACTAGGACGACACCCAGGACAATTCAAATCAGGGCTTTCCACTGCCCTCCACTTTTCCATTCCCACCCATAAAGTTTTTTGAAATATAACTATATCTGGTTAAGTTCCCATGTCCGCCCTTGACCGTGGGCACGGCTATTTGAATAGTTTTGACTCTGCAGAGTTTGCACACTTTACCCACAAGAGACAGTTCACTCGTTGCCCCACACGATTCCTTAGTCATGCAGTTGAGCCAACCATCACAGTAACCGTTCAAAGTACCTCGCCCTTTCCATCATCTCACCCCTATGAGCTTGTCCCGCTTGCGGAAGGTCTCATAGGTTGTGCGGGATGTTCCCCTCCTATGCGCCTAGCAGCTGGCTACCCACACTGCTAGCACGCCGCAGAAGAACTTCACCCTCAAGCCCGCCACCTAGACAGCCACTTGCGGTGTCCCATTCAAGTCCGCCACCCAGACAACCCCTTGTACTACCGCCATGATGATGACTTTCAGGGTCCGGTAAATTTACTAAGCCAAGTTGTACTTTACAGACTTGTGGTTGTACTTGTTTTACACAGGAGGTCATGACAAGATTCAGTCCTTAGTGGTATCTGGGCGGATCTACCACTACCCACTTTGTGCTTCCACTGCACCACACACACACACTCGAACATAAAATAATCATACCAACATATACCAGTCATTACCACCATAACTTCCCAAACCAGTTTCTCATGATTTAAAATGATAATGATGCTTGGGGCATTTCAGCGCTCCTGACTATCTATGCAGTGCTAAGCATGGTGTATAATTACAGACTTATTTTTGAAAGGTTACTATTATAATTTTGCTAGGGCGATAAGGTTCACATATTCAAATATTCCAAAGGAGGTGTAGTATTAATCAAGTTAATAATGGGCATATAATTAGAATATTAAATTAAACATGTATTTGCATATAAAATAACAGCATGCAATTTGATATTTTAAACAAAAATAATTTGCAGAAAATGTAGGTTCAACATGATCAAAGTATTGACTCGCCTGGCGCGGTTTACCGCGGTCTCGAGCTCACACAATGCTTTCTCCTGAGCTTCGGTTCCTTATCTTCACGTCGCTCCAATCACGCTTGTTCCCTTGATTCTTCAGGACTTCAATTTTTAATTACGCGCTAAGTAACTGAATTCAAATAAAGGCAAATAACTCAAAAGATCCAAACAACTCCAAGTAAACTCAAATTAGCTTTATTATGAGTTAATGGATGATTTGAGGCAAGTTTGATTGGGTGCAGGGGACTAACAAAGTCACACAGGGTTGAGACGAAGTGATGATTGGAAGAAGGAAAATCGACGAAGCAGAGGCTAGGGAGGGTTCAGGATACAGGGATATTGATGACGTTATTCTTACTTCGGATTTGAGGATGGCTAGGCTTAACCGGCCACGGGACACCACGGGTTAACCCATTTTATTTAATAACTTCTTTTATCATTTTTATATTTATTTAGGAAGTTCCATGAGTTAGGTTAGGTCTGTGAGTTGGTGTACAAATCTAGCTGGGTATTACTTTGTCGAGTGTTAATATTCAGGGCTTATACTATATACGAGATGTATACAAATTTTAGTTTATCAGATCAATTCATATTACTAGTAATTTGATACGTAGCATTTTATGCAACCCTTAGTTACTAATAGGCATCATTTGAGTTAGGATCCATGTGTTCAAGTCCTAGCTCGCTATATTCAATCGTGCTCAGTACTTTGTATTTTTGTTTACTAAACCTAATGTTAAGATTTAACTTATGAAATCTTATCATTTCGCCTATACTTCAATTATTATTAGACTTAGTTTTAGTTTCTAATTTAAATTTATCTAGCTAGGCAAAGCTGGTTATATTTTAATATTTTTCATTTAGCAAAATCTTCCTCTACGGTTTATTTAAGATGGCATGTTAAATATTAGTGCGTATGTTTTAACTATAGTTAAGGGTAATCTTTATTACATTTAGACATTTAGCCCAAGTCATCTTTGTTACTGCCTTAACTAATAAGTGGATTTAAAATAAATAATACAGGCACAATTATTCACATACGATTATTAACCTAATATTAAATCTTAGATAAGGCTATTTATGCCCTAGTTAAATTTACTAGTTTCTATGAACAATGTCTGATTTTTCCTTATGAATTCCCTAAGTGAAATGGATAAAAAAATAAAATAAAATCAAAAAGAGTGTGAGGGGGAGGGAACCGGATTCGAACCCGAGACTTCAAAGGAGCGTGCTAGGCAGCAGGCGCTAGTGACCATCTGGGCAGCCGCCCACTTGCGGTCTTAAGAGGGGAAACAAACCAGATGAGGTAGCCATGGCCTGGGAGCAAAGCAGAGGAGCGCGGGGCGGCGCGCGAGCTGGGAGGCATTGCCGGCGGGGAGTGTCCGGGGAGGCGGCGGCGACGGTCAAAAGGGGTACCCGTGGGGGAGAGGAAGCCTTTGGAGGTGGCGGCGACGGCCAGGAGGTGCTGTGGCGGGCCGGCGGCGAGCACGGGCGGCGGCGCAATGGAGGTCACCGCGGCCGGCTCGCCAGAGGGGAGGAAAGGGTGAGGTGACGCCGGGGATAGTCTCAGCAGTTGCCGGGGAAGCTCCGGGAGACGGGAATTGGGTGGAGGTTCGATGAATCGCTGGGGAGACCGAACACCGGAGTTGGGGAAGAGGCGATGACCGGCGAGCTTGTGGGGTGCCAATGGCTAATTCCTCGCGGTGGGAGGGAGAGGCGGATGTGGCGAGGAGGATGAGAGCGCGATTCCCCCTTTATAGGCGCTGGACGGAGCGGGCACCGTGCGCGGTGCACAGCGGAGCTCAGCGGCGGCATGGCTCCAGTTCGGTGGAGAGGACGGGGTGGCCGAGCGTGACGCAGGTCGGGGCAGAGCGCAGGTGGGGATGCGACGGGGCAGGGTTGAGCAGGGTATGGCGCGGGGTGGTTGAGCGTAGGCGCGAGGCGACGGCGTGAAGGGATGGGAGCAGGAAGAAGAGGACTGCGCGGTGGGAGGAGAAAAGAAGCTGTGGCGCTCGGGCCCGCAAGACAGAGAAAGGGAAGGGAAAAGGGAAGAGAGGGGCTGGGGCCCAGCGGCAGTGAGGGATGAGGGGGGGGCGTGCGGGAGAAAACAGGAGAGAAGGAAAGGTTAAAGCCCAGTTTATAAATTTAGACTTTTAATTTAAATCTTAATCTGCATTATGATTTACTGACTTTTGGTGTTTTACATGGCATTTAAAATTTGAATCTTAATCTGCACTTTGATTGTTATTATTATTTTGAGACTTATGTTGGGAATATTCTTTTTGCCATTTTTCTTTTACCTATGTAAATTGAAATTGAAATTGAAATTCTTATTCTCATTTTTGCTAGCCCACATACTTTTCATATTGGTATTTTCTTACTGCTAAAGTTGTCATTGCATGTGCACAATTTTGTAGATACATTTATATGTATTATCCATATGTATCTATATTCTATTTATTTGTTATTTGTGCCATTATTTCCAGAAATGAAATTTTACGTTTTAAATTCAGGCCATCCCATCATTTTATGGATCATCTTTTCAGATTCGTATTTTAAATTCTTGTTCTTTATTATTTGAACTTCTCCTTTTATGATATCACTAGTGTTTGGTTTTCTTTCTTGAGCTTCTAAAATTTTTTGAACCTTAGCCAAATTTCTGAAAAATACCACAAACTCCAAATTCAAATAAAATATATTGCCAAAAAGCTTCACATTTTCAGACTTAAATTTTTAGGATGTTACACCTCTACCTCATAAGCTGACAAGGTAGGAACAGAGCCACTAGCTCTAGAAGAAGCACAAGGTATGAGCTGATCACCTTGAGGTGCGGTGGAAGAAGGCACCTCAAGGGGTGGATGAGGGACTGGATCGGGTAGACAACCCTCATCTCCATCGTCCTCATCATCCACAAAGATGGGCTCAGACTGCTCTAAAGAACCTGAGATATCAGGCCTAGTCCCCGGACTGGCCTCGTCAAATGTCACCTCACAGGTCTCTACCATTTTACTAGACTCGCAGTTCCAAACCCGATAAGCCCGCGAAGAAGTCGAGTAACCTAGAAAGATCCCGTCACACGAACGTGACTCGAACTTATCTAGATTCCCGGACTTCAAGATAAAACACTTGCAACCAAACACACGAAAAAGAGATACACTGGGCTTTCGCCCATATCTCAACTCATAAGAAGTGCGGTGCAAGTGTGCCCGAAGAAAAACTCGATTTGAAACATGACACGCGGTAGCTATAGCCTCAGCCCAAAAATTCTGCGGTGTAGAGTACTCATCGAGCATCGTCCTGGCCATCTCGACCAAGGTACGGTTCTTCCTCTCCACGACGCCATTTTGCTGTGGGACGTGCGGAGAAGAGAACTGGTGCTCTACACCCGTCTTATCGCAAAACCTCTCAAAGTAGGAATTCTTGAACTCCGTGCCATTGTCACTGCAGATCGCTCGTAAGGCACCCGGAAGCTCAACAGAAAGCCTACCGAAAAGGCCTCGAAAATGTATAAATGTCTCATCCTTCGAGGCTAAGAAAAACACCCAAGAGTAGGGGTGCAAATGGAATGGATATTTCCCGACCGACCGTCCGTCCATTTTAATTTGAATAGGATTTGAAGCATATTTTCGGATATCCGAAAATTTTGTCAGATACGGATACGGATTCGGATATTTTTTGTCGGATTCAGATTCGGATTCGGAACAGACAGTATCCGATGGATACGGAATTATCCGGATATTTTCTCGGATAGGTAACTATCCGGAAAGCCCACGGCCCGGTGGCTCACCATACATTGCGGAATCGCCGGCCCAAAATTCTAAGCGACCCACCAGTGAGTGCGACACGCCGAGCGCCCGAGCCGCACTAACCGTCTAACCCTAGGTTCGAGCGGCGACGGCGAGTAGCGACCGAGCGGCGGCCGAAAAATCGCATCGAGCGGCTTCGTCTTCGTCTCCTCCATCACCGCAGATCCGCGTCCTCCACTCCACCAGTCCACCGCCGTCGGCCGCCTCTCCTCCCCCGCAGATCTGCATCGACCGCCTCTCCGCTCCCGCAAATCGGCGCCGCCGCCGCCTGCCTCTCCGAGTCTCTGTCCCCACAGACTAACGCCGCCGCCGGCCCGCCTCTCCTCCCCCACAGGCTGCCACCGCCGCCGCCACCCGCGCCCACCTCCGCGGCTCCGCCCCCACAGACCAGCGCCGCCGCCTCCGCCCCCACAATCTGGAGTCAGGTGCCGTCGCCGCCCGTCTCTCCTCCGGTGAGCTCTTTCCACACCTCTGTTTAGACTGTACATTGTACAAGAATGACCATGTAATACTTTGATTCAAAGAAAAAATCTTCAGCTTTAAGGTGGGAAAAGAGATGTTGTCAGCTTTACGCTCTTCAAAACTTCCATTGTTAGTTTCTCAAGTGAAATCTTTTAATATGGTTGAATATCCTGAATTTGGAAAAGGAATGTGACACTATGCTCCAGCTTATGATGATGATTGATGAGTAAGATGTTCTGGCTGTGGTGAATGGTGATGATGGAAAAGGAAGATGTTCTGATTGCGGTCTGAGTTGGTACTTGGTAATAGGTTTTGTCATACTATTATGTTTACGGTAGCTCTATTACTCTTAAAGAGTATAATTTGGGGAATATTGTATTTGGTGTGTTTTAGCTAATGCTCTGCAGAAGCTTCATATTGCTCATATAATTATATTGTGCCGATTTTTGTATCACTTCATCTGGCTCCTCACTTTTGGTACTTTGCATTGTTGTCATACAATTCTCTCTGGAGTTTGTAGTGTCTCCCCTGACAGGCTGACACAAATGTCTGTAGAGAACATATTTTCCCACCCCAATATGTACTGTTTTCACCTGTTTATTACACCTGTACCTGACAAATCATTGGGCATCTCTTTTGTACCTGACACCTGTAATGCTTAGCTATTCTAGATGAATACATCTGATTTATGAGATACCTAGTCACCTTCATTCAGTTAAAAACTAACCTTCTTCTGATTTGGTTGTAGAATATTGACAATTTGAGATGGCTGCTGCAAGTGGAAGTGCGAGCATTTGTGCAAGCACAGGAGCATCCCCTGCTGGTACTTCCACAGCAGTTGGTATGGGCCACTCGGCACCAACACCAACACCACCGCCACCGAATGCCCGTGCACTGACAACCACAGCCACAGGAGGTGAAGAACATGTGGTTGTTGATATGGATGAAGCGACTTGCACCGGAGAAGTTGAGCCTGCTGAGAAGAAGCAGAAGAGGTGCACCTCGAAGGTTTGGAACCACTTTACTAAATATACAGTGACTGTTGATACACCAAAGGGTGGAAAGGAGAAACAACTTTGGGCACAGTGTCATAAATGTCCTCATAAAGCTCGATGTGAGACCTCAAGGGGCACGAAGGCTTTATGGAATCATTTGCTAAAGCATGCTGTAAAGCAAGGCCAGCAACAACTCCAATATGAGAATGGTGATGAAGATAGTGCAACTGTTCAGATATTCAGGTATGATGCTGAAGCTAGCCTCAACAAGTTCTATGTGGCAATGGTTATGCACGAATATCCATTTTGTATGGTAGAGCATGAGTACTTCATTGATTTCATCAAGTCTCTACGTCCTGGTTTTTCATTCAAGTCTCGCATAACCACTAGGAAAGAGATATTAGAAATGTTTGGAGATGAAAAGAAAAGGTTATATGACCAATTAAAATCTCTTTCTTGTCGATTTTCTGCAACTATGGACATGTGGACATCTAATCAAAATAAAGGTTATATGTGCATCACTGTGCATTGGATTGATGACAATTGGCAAATGCAAAAAAAGAATAATTAAATTCATTCATGTCAAAGGGAATCATACAGGAAGTAATCTAGCAACTGAGTTTATCAAGGGTGCCATGTCTTGGAATATTGAGAAGAAGTTATTTGCTCTCACTCTAGACAATGCATCATCCAATGATAAATGTGTTAGAGAAGTTGTGATAGAGCTGCATAAGCGTTCTCCCTTGATCTGTGATGGTGCCTTTTTTCATGTGAGATGTTTGTGTCACATACTAAACCTTGTTGCCCAAGATGGCTTGAAAGTTATTGCATCTTCAGTCCAAAATATTAGAGCTACTGTTGTTATTGTGAAGAATTCTCCATTGCAATGGGAGGAATTTCAAAAGTGTGCAATAGAATGTGACTTAGATAATACATCTGGTCTTCCATTGGATGCACCTACAAGGTGGAACTCAACATATGAAATGTTGTCACAAGCTATTTATTACAGGAGGGCTTTTGATAGGCTATTGTACTTGAATGAGGGTAAGTACGATAAGTGTGCTCCATCAAATGAAGAATGGGATATGGCAGAATCATTATGCAAGTGTTTGCAGAAATTTCATGATGCTACCAAGCTATTTTCTGGAAATCAATATCCAACAGCAAACTTGTTTTGGTGGAAATTTTGTGAAATTAAGTTAGCACTTGCAGATTGGTGTGAAAGTGCTGATGTTACTATTTCGTCTATGGCAGAGGCTATGAAAACCAAATATGACAAGTATTGGGACAAGTCCAACATAGCTCTCGCTGTGGCATGTTTTCTTGATCCTAGATGCAAGAAAAAGCTTGTGAAGTATTTCATGGGGAGGATTTATCATGAGAGGGCTGCCCATGAAGTTAGTCACTTTATGGATGTTGTGACCAAATTATTTCAAGCTTACATGTCCAATACATCTGAAGCTTCGAAGCCTGACCCTCCTCAAGGACCTTCTCAGCCACTTGGTGATCCTGACTTGGGCCTTGATGACATTGAACAGTTCTTGTATGAGGATGTCGCTACAGCACATGGTAGTATAAATGAACTTGAGGTATACATGCAAGAGAAACCAATTCGATGGGTTGATCCTACGGGTAAGGGTGCACAGTTTGACATATTGTCATGGTGGAACACACACCAAGGGAAGTTTCCTGTTCTCTCACGACTAGCTCGTGATGTGCTAGCTATTCAAGAGTCAACTGTTGCTTCAGAGTCGGCTTTTAGTGCTGGTGGCCGTGTTATTGATCCATTTCATAGTCGATTAGAGCCCGAGATGGTTGAGGCTCTAATATGTACAAAAGATTGGATATCTTCATCTAGGAAAGGTAAATAATAAGTCATTTAGTTCACCAATTGCACCGCTTACAACTTTTCTTTATTAACCTCATGTTATTTTTGAATTTTAGATTGCAAGGAGAAGATATCATCACTTATTGATGAGTTGGATTTGGAGCTAGATGATAAAGAATGTGCTACCACAAACATAAATGAGAAGGTTTGATAATCCTACACATATATACACTATTACTGCTTCTCTAGTTTGATGGTTATTTACTTCCAATGAGTCAATGACATACTGACAGGACAGTGAGTACAACCGAACTATACAAGTATTAATTTTGGGTTTCTATTCTTCATTTAATAATTTTGGATTCCAATTGATATTTTATTGTAGGATGAGATAATGACCGAGGTTGAGCTCCACTGAAACATGGTTAGAGAAGGCTCGCTGGCTCGCTGTTGGCTTTTTGCTAGACAAGATTTGCGTTGTTGACTTATCATGTGATGTAAATGTAATGAACTTGAACTAGTGATGTACTAGACTACTTTATGAGCAATTCGTACTTTTGAACTATGTTGCATGTAGCTAGTTAGCTACTAGACTACTATTTGTTTAACTAGCCTCTACAATTTACTTGCTAGTTGCTACTTTGCTAGTTAGAATTTACTTCCGCGCATTATCCGACTAAATATTTGTGACCGAGACTAACTATATCCGGAGCGGCATGTATTCAATCCGTATTCGTGACCGAGAATATCCGCATTCGTATTCGTATCCGGCACTATCTGTATCCAACTCTGACTCCGACAACAAATATGGAAAAGGATACGGGATGAGCAATATCCGTCCGTATCTGATCCGTGTTCATCCCTACCTAAGAGTACCTCGAGAAGTCATCGACCACGACAAGAACATACCACTTCCCTCCTGCTGACTGCACTCAAGCTGGTCCAACTGTGTCCATGTGGAGCAGCTGTCCTGGTGCATCGATCATAGTAACTGTGACTGGAGGATGGGAAGCGGCAACCATCTTGCCGTGCCGGCAAGGAGCACAAACTAGATCTTTGACCATCTTGAGCTTCGGCAGACCACGAATGAGATCGTGGCCGCTAACTCGGGTCAAATGGTCAAATCCAATATGACCAAGTCTCCTATGCTAGGAAGAAAGGTCGCGGGACTCGGAAGCAACCAAACAACGGAGAGGATCACCAGAAGACTCAGAGAAATCAGCACGAAAGATCGTCCCAAAACGAGAAATCCCGCAAACCAGACTATCCGAAGAATCAAGAATTTTGCAAGCGTTTTTCTTAAAGCTCACCTCGAAACCGTCATCGATAAGCTGAGAGACTGAAAGCAAATTATACTGCAGCTTACTAACCAAAGCAACATCCTTCATAATGAAAGAATCATTAACACGCACTGTACCTTTGGCGATGACGCGCCCAGATGAAGCGTCTTCAAAGGTGATCGTCTCATCACCTGGAGCACGGGCAAGGGAAGAAAACCAACGGGAGTCTCCGGTCATGTGTCGTGAACACCCGGAGTCTACTAGCCAAACCTTTCCCTTCCCTGCCCGGCGAACCTGAGTCAACAAGAGAGTAAAGTCTCAGTACTGGGGTAAATCAAGAGTGATTTTGGCACCCAATACTGAGTAACACGTCGAGCAGATGAAGTAGTCAAACACGACTGATCTCTATCTACCCTACGCTCTCTGTTGCTCAAAGAAGCAGAAAGTCTACGTGTATACCTGAAGCTGTTGCTGGGTCCGACTGCTACGGGCGAGCGAGTCGGAGTACCGGCAACACGCTGAACACTCCGCGGGTAGTCATCTCGACGGGGAAAACGAGATCTACCCTCAGAACGGCGGAAGTCACGACCAAGGGGAGCATGAGGACGAAAACCAGAAAACTCAGAAAAACCAAGTCCTCGATGCTGCCCAAACCCATCAGCTGAAACAAACCTAGACCTCGTGTTGGTCTTAGGTGCACTCAAGGTCTGGGGCTGACCCTGAATATGCCTAAGAGACTCAACACGGTCTCTATGCACGATCTTGGCGTGCCTGAAGCATCGATCGATCAGATGTCCATCCTTCTGACAGAAGGTGCAATGATACTTCACCTTCTAAGAGATAGAAGTAGCATGATGAGGCTTCGCCTTCTGAGAGGCCGAAGCTGCAGGTGGAATCACCTTGCTGTCAGAAATCTCTTGGACAAAGCCTGCAGACTTAAATTGGATTTTCTCGGTCCTGGGCTCAGTCTCGATCACACCTGGTGCTATGGGTTTGAGCACAGCAGGTGGATGCTTCCTCATGTCCTCATAGAAATTATATCCTAGACCTTGATTAAATCTGCAAATCTTGGATTGGTCTAGAATAAGATTAAGCTTCTTCTTGCCGCCTACAAATCTCTCGAGAGTGTTCATAAGATACTAACACTCCCGAAAGAGAGAGGTGCAAGAAGAGCAGGGAGAAGAAGAGACTGCAGAAGGTAAGGAAGCAGAAGAAGAACCAACAGTAGAGGAAAGAATGGCTTGTGCATGCACAGCCGACTCTGAAGGGACAGTCCTACTACTAGCTGGTTGGTTCACGTTGCTAAGCGTCTCTACCTTACCCTTGGGCTCCTTCCCCATCTCAGCAATCACATCACAATGAGTTGATGGCTTCTCTAGTAAATCCTTAGTTAGCTTCACACATTGTTCATTCAAAGCAACGAGTTCAAGTTTTAGTTTATCACAACTAATGCATGGTGAGCTAACCGGATCCTTAGTCGCAAACTGAACTAATTTGTTGTCACGATCAACCATCTCTTGGAATTGCTTAGAAACGGATTCAAACTCAAGTGTCAATTTTGGACAGTTGGTGCAAGAAACAACAGGCTCAAGTAAATAAGCATGCAACTCAGCAATTTTATGATATGCCCTTTTTAAGTTCAATTTCAAATTATTGCAATTTTCACAAGACTCGGGCAAATCCAGGAGCATGGTATAAAGACCTATAAAAGCATTATCCTTATCCTCACATGAGGTGCAAGCAATAGTCTCAACAGTAGTAGATGACGAAGGAGCTACCCTACTCATCTCAAGCTCAGCAAGAAGACTAATGTTCTCCACCTTAATCATATCAAGCTCGGAGGACAGACTATCATGCAAGGTCCTTAATTTCTCCATGTCACCCAACAGAGCACAGCATGTATCACAATCATCACGGGAGGGAGCAGATGTAAGTGAATTAAGCTCCCGTGATAGTCTATCTACTTCCTTCTCCAACTCGTTACACCTAGCTCTAGATCTAGCATGGAATCTACCTAGCTTAAGAAAACCATGATTAAGCTGGTCGTAGGTGGGGGATACCTCGTCGGAGTCGGAGTACAGCTCGCTGTCGCTCAGTTCGCCCTCAAGGGCCATGAAGCACATCCTGGAGAAGTCGTCGCCGCCCTTGGGTTCTTGCTCGTCCGTTCCATCGCCGTCGCTCCACCCCTCCACCTCGCTGAGATCGAGGTCGTCAAAGGCGGTGAGGACGCGGTGGAAGAGCTTCTTGGCCTTCCCAAAGTCGCGGAACTTCTTCTTGCCTTGAGGATGCGCTGTAGGCTTCTTGTTGCGGTTCTTGTCGATGTAGTCGTTCTTGCCCGAACCGCCGTAATCGTTCTTGCTCTTCCCCAGCTTGGGGCAGTTCGCTCGAATGTGGTTGGGGCCACCACACTCGAAGCAGATCACGGGTCCTCCTCTCTTTCCGTCCCTCCTCCTCTTGTAAGCATGGGAAAATCTCCGAGCTAGGAGGGCTAATTGCTCATCCGCAAGTTGCTCTAACTGATAATCAGTTATTCACAGAGAGCAGCAAGGGAGAATCCACACAGCGAATCAGAAGAGAGACCAGAAGCCGAACTGGGATCGGTGACTAGGGCCATCGACTGTGACTTCGACTTGCGAGAGACAATGCTAATCTCGTGAGTCTTGAGGCGCGAGTACAGCGCATCAAGAGTCAAAGTCGAGAGGTCCGTGGTGTCCTTGATGGTAGTCACCTTCATCTCCCAAACACGAAGGTCGAGTGTAGCGAGCATCTGTCGAGCGTTATCCGAGTCGGGGTATGTGAGACCGACCGCTCGGAGGTTGCTCAGAATCTTGTGAAAACGCGCAAAACACTCATCGAGGGACTCGCCAGCGAGCATTTCAAACTTGTTGTAATCTCACTTGAACTGGTCCTATCGCACCGTCTTTATTTGGGTGGTGCCCTCATGGTAAGCGTCGAGGGTCTCCCAAATATCGAAGGCAGACGAAAGATGAGATATGCGGTCAAACTAGCTACGACTCAGGCCCTGGATTATGATGTTCCTTGCCTTAGCGTTTGCCTCAACATCAGCCATATTCCCAGCGTTGATGTTCTCATCGGTAGGAACAACAAACCGGACCTTGACCTTACGCCAGATGGCATACCCCTGAGCCTGGATGTATGTCTCCATTCGGCTCTTCCAGAAGGGGTAATCGATGCCATCAAAGACGGGAGGTTGGTCGAGTACTTTTCCGTCGCCATGGCTCTAGAGACCGGTTAAGATCTATGAAGAAGAGCTAACCGGCTCTGATACCAATTGTTGGATCGAAATCGGCGACAGAGGGGGGGGTGAATGTCGCTTTAAACAAATTGCTCCCTCAAGTACTCACTTCGAAAAACTCTCCTCCAATAGCTATGAAAAGCTATGAAGAAGATACACTAGACTCTCTGGAACCTAAAGCAACCAAGAAAAGTCAAGAGATAACCCACAACAAAACCCCTCAAGAAATTGCACAAGATGGAAGGGGTGGCCGGTCAGACCGTGTGACCGCCGGCAAAGTACCGGTCTGACCGGTTCGACCGCCTTCCTCCCTGCGGTCTGGCCGCTCTTCGGGATTCAGGGGAACAGCAAGCAGAATTTCAGGCAATAACACTGCAGAGTTTTCAGACTTTGAACCCAAGTGAATTTTGTGGCTTCTCCTTGATCCTCTTGGTCCAGAACAGCAAGGAAATGACTATAATAGCCCAAGGAGCCTAGGAGACCAAAGAGATCAACTCATGACCACAAATTTCAGATTTGAACAAAAATCTGAAAACTTACAGGAAGCATCCTCAAAAATCAAATTCCCAATAATTCTTGATCCTTTGGCCAAAAGACTTTGCAGATATGTTAGCAATAGCCACTGGACTCTACAAGCCAAGATTCAAGCCATCTCAAAGTGAGAAACAAGATTTGAACCAAACCCTAGAAAAACTTGAAAAACTACAGAGAGAAGCACTAAAACCCAAATTTCCCTTGAATCCTTGAACCTTGGCTCATGAAACTTTGATGATGGCTAATAGATAGCCTCAGGACACTAGATACCAAGTTTCATGCCATCTCATGAAGGGAAACACGAAATCCATCAAAACCCTAAAAAGAAAAGGATGAACAGAGAAGGCCAGATTGACAAAACTAAGATTAAACTTGATTTGCTCTTAGGAAAAATCGATCAAATGACCTTGAGGTATCATCCCATCAAAGAGCAACCCATTTTGGGCCTTCCCAGCAAAAGACAACTCAAAACACAGAAAAACAAGAAATCACTTAAAAGAGGAAACGAAGAACAGAAGGCATGAACAGGAGAAATGAACTTCAGATTTCCATTCCAAATCAAAGATGAGTACAGAGGAGTCCCGATACGCATGAACATTAGAACAAGAGGAATGATTACATGGATTCTCAACTCATCCTCTCCCTCTCCCAAACTCAAGAACCACACACTCTACATGTTTCTTGGAAGAACAGACACAGAGAGGGGATGAACGTGGGAGACACTCCCTGCTGCCCACAACCACTAAAGCCTCAAAGCAAACAACCTCTCCAAAGCTTCTTTTGACTAAAACAAACCCTAACTCTCTCCCAAAACCATGAGGGGGCATGCAGCCACTCCCTCCTATTTATAGCCCTTGCATACCGGGTTTCCAACCCGTTTTGCCCGCTAACTCCGAACGGAACCGCTTCCACCTGTGCAGCCTTGCGCTTTTACCGAAACGCCCCTCGTGCACCTTCCGAGAAGCTTCCTCGTTCCTTGTCGTCCAAGCCTCGCAACCCCCTCGAGTCTCCGCCGTCTTCGACACATCCGACCGTTCTGACCTCGACACCACCCGTGTCTAGTCTGGTCACCTCGTGTTTCGCCACGACTCCGCCTCAACGTCTTGCAGCCAACACAGACAAGAAACACATCAAATAGTACCGCTTGATACATGAAAGCATAATGGCGTCAACAAATCATACTTACCCATGATAGAGCCCAAACCTATCGAAACAATAGAATATGCATCCTGAGCACTTTGACCAGGTTTGACCAAGTCCGACCGAGCCTGATTGCACCACGCAACGTCAAGGTCCGAACCACCAAAATCAAACTCGACTCTCCTAAACCGATGTCAATTACTCATCACACACATGGGATTACCTCCACATGGTCTCTCAGTCAAATATGTTGGTCAATCGCTAGTTTATGTTTGGTGGCACGAGGATCTACCCTGGTATTTCCTTGTAGGTCCAAGCAAAGCAAGCTTGGCATTGCATCAAGAAGCTTTGGTAGTCCTCCTATTCTTCAGTTGTTTAGGTTGCAATAACAAAGGTTGGTCATGGATCATCCTTAGTTCCTAGATTGATCTCTATGAGGTCGACAATGGTAGGTTGTCCTCCATCGAGTTGCTGAGGTGCTAAAGCAGCATCAAGTGTTTCCTCTTACTCGTTAGCCGTGACATCAAATAATCAAGTTTGATGAGAGGATCTATATAAATAGTTGATGTCATCTTTAGTTGTGATAGATAGGTTGCAATAAAGAGCTTGATTGTCACCATTGAATTCCTCATCTTCATCATCAGAAGAATGGTATTTTGTATAGCCAATCCCATACTTTGGTTGGGACTTACGCCTTCTTTTAATGAAATCATTTGCTTGTCCCCACCATTATTCGCATACAAACTAGTGGTGGTGGCATTCTTTGGTTCTGTTGGAGTGTAAACCTAGCCTTTTTTAAGACCCAAGCCATCCTAGGATCAACTTTCATTGTTGACATTGCCTCCTCTGCTTCAGGACAGGGTTAGGAAATTCAAATATAGAATCACATTATTGTACCCATAGAACCATGTAGAGAATAGTTGGAAGTGTGGAACTAGAGAAACGTGGGATAGCCTAGACTTCTAGCAAAGTAGTAACCTATATATAGAGTTATGGGGGCTATACATTGTGAGCACCCCTTGCCACTTCCTCAAGCTCTAGCACAAGTCAAGCTCTGCAAAGGTAATATGCTTACTGTAGATCCAGGGTCAATGAGAAATCGTCGAAGGTGTGCATTCCCAATGTTTCCTTCAATGTAAAGTGGGCAATTTTGACCGCCATCTTCAATGACTTTATCTTCCTCAGTGTAGGTGATCTCATTTACAAACAATGGGTTGGAAAAGAGGCGATGCTTCACCATGGCCATCTTATAGAGCTCTGGGTCTTGTAGTGCTTTCACGAATGCTTCTTGCGAATTCAGCACTAACATGAGAGCGTCATGCACACTCAACAATGTAGAGATTTGCTTAAGGTAAGTGAGAACATTGTAGTCAACATCAAGTGTCTTCGTCTTTCCCTCGCTAGGTGTCTCATTCGTTCTTTCTTGTGGAGGAGTTTGTTTAGTTGTTGTGGCTTTATCTACCTTTGATGGCTTAATCTTTGGCAGCTCAGGTAGGTCCTTACCTCCTCATAAGTTCATGTTAACTTCTTCTATTTGCACTTCTTTTGATGTGGCATCAGTTCAAAATACTTCATGTTCATGAGAGGTGAATAACTCCCCAGAACTAGAATTTGAAGAGTCAGAGATGAGGTTACAGGCAGTAACATTGCTTGGTGAAGTGGAGCTAGTTTCCCCTTGCATTTCTTCAGTTATTTCTGAGGTAGCTTGCTCCTAGTTTTTTTGGCATGAATTGTGCCAAAGTAGGAATCACACGGTTTAGATGTGGAAAAGGTTCATCTCCTTCTGATTTTGGGGCAAACCTAGAAGGGGATCATCGTCGGCTTAGATCGGGTTATCTCCTTATCATTGGGGTGTCATTTGTTGATGCCATCGAATTATGATGTTAGAGATGAGTCCTTTAGAGGTATATATCGATGCACAACTTTCCATGGCTCCTCATGAATAGCAGGGGATGCATCCTTGGACAATGGGATTTGGCTTTGATGCAAAAACCATGTTAGCTAATAAATGCTTGAATTCGGTAAGTGGCATCCATGATTTTTCATGTGCTTGTCTTCTTTTATTGGTGGAGTGCATGGTTCATAGTCACTACATTGACGGCATGATAGTCTAGATTGACAACATCCAGATTCAAATTGACCTTCTTCTCATTGACAGCCCATTGGAGCCATTCGTTGAAGGTGAAATAATCTTCAATCACATGGCCAACATACCTATGATATGGGTTGTACAAAGGATTATTGGTCATGTTTAGTTGTTTGGGCCTCTATGGGTCTGGCAAATTCAAAGCATGATGTTCCATCAGTTCGAACATGTCTTTCACTAACTCTCATCGGAAGATATATTGCTTCTTAAGTAGCTCTTGGATGGACAAGCGTTGCCAGCCTTCTGGTTGTTCATTGTTAGCACCCAAGACTGGGACATTGCCTTGTGATGTGAAAGATATTTTTGCAGTATTTACTTTTGCTGACACCTTAGCTTTGCCCTCATTGCTGGTCACCTTGGCCGTCGAGTTGAAACGCTTAGTGAGATCAAAAGAGCTAACGTTCTTGTAAAGTTCCATGATTTGAGGAGACTTCTCAAATTCTAACTTTATGGCTGCACCATTAAACTAAGGGCACTGAATGTCTTGGGTTCTCACTAAGACACCTCAAGCGACTAATGTTGTTGCATCTCGTAGATGCACATTCAATGGTATATTCTAAATGCATCTCCCTAGCAAGGTGCACATAGTTGTTAAGAAAACAAATTATATAATCACTAAAGCCCTCATCTCATCTTTGGCAAACTTGCACCGGTTTAACAATTAAGAAGTCTTTTTTCATGGCGACAAAGTGTTTCTTGAAGGCTTCCTTCATGCCTGCCCAACTACTTATAAACCCAATTGGTAAGCGACTATACCAGTGGAAGGCAGAGCCGGTTAATGATTCGAAGATTGTCTCAGTAAAAGTGATGAGCTATTAACGGTATCACCACAAGCTATCTCAAAATAGGCCAAATGTTCTCTTACATCACCAGTCCAATCAAACTGACGGAATTGTAGCAGATGCCAACCTGCTGGGAAGGGCACCATGTCATGCCATGCTTCATAGATAGGGATGGAAACGGATCGGATACAATCGAATAGTCTCAAATCCGAATTCAAATATTCTTAAATACGGATACGAATATTCTCGAATACGAACATGAATATTTTGGAATATAGATTTTGCTTACCACATTCACGTTTTCTCGGATACGAATATCGGATAAAATGGATTCCTGGCGGTTTTGCCAATTTTTCACCAGTTTTGACCGGTTACCAGTTTTAAACCATCTAAATTCAAATTTTGAATCACAAACTTCATCTAGGTTTTTTCGATGTTCTGGAAATGGATTGAATATGAATCGAATAGTCTCGAATATGAATACAAATACGAATATTCTCGAATATGAATGCGAATACGAATATTCTCAAATACGGATATGAATATTTTTGAATATGAATAGAAATTTTTTCGAATACGGATTTTGCTTACCACATTTGTATTTTCTCAAATACGAATATTGGATAAAAATGGATTATCTGTTATCGTTTCCCACCTTTATCCATGATTGAGGCGCTTGCTCTGTGGTGATCTGCCAAAGTTTTTTGTTTACCAAGTCTTCGACGATGTCGTGGTAGCCTTTTAGAGTGATTGGAGATGGCACCACCTTTGTGGAAGTGGTACGGATAGCTTGTGGTCAAGGATGAGTACTAGATGACACACGTGCTTTGTTCACTATGGACTAGAATGTCATTGTGGGTAGTAGCCTTGTTCTTTGATTTATGGGTCCTTGCCCACTTCAAGTGCCACTTGTGGAATTTCTTGACCAGAATTCATCATGGCTTCAATGAAACTTTCAAACTTGGCGGATAGTTACTCTACCATTTGTCTTTAATCACGTATGTGTTCTTTTAAGCTAGCTCCCTGTGATCTGGATGTTTCTGCACTAGATAAAACAACACTATTTGTTGGCGGGATGGGATTTTCATTAATTTGGATACCTTTATTCCACTCAATAATGGCCATACATGCAACTGCAGTGTTGATGTTGTTAGAGTGATCCTCTCCATTTGATGGTATAGATGGATCAAGCTCCCAATAGGGAGGTGAGTTCGGATGATTCTCTAGTGAAGAAGAATCAAAGCTGGAAGTATCGCCACTTTGTATATTGAGTTCCACTGCTACTTCTATTAAGGTCTCTTCCACACTTTGGATGGTGATGGACCTCAACTGAGTTTTAATTCCAAGCCAACTAGTAACTTGTTGCAATTTTGATGATCTCGGGGAAGTCGAGATGCAATGTTGATGTAGGAGCAAGAATACATCTCACTCTCAGATAGTGAACTATTTCCAAAAGTTATAGGGAAGCAGGGTGCCGTCGATCTTGCTTCTTCTAAAGATGCAGCTTCATCTACCTTTCTTGGCTCGTCGGTGCTTTTAAACCATGCGTGCACATGACCGAAACGGGATAGTGACATTTTTGGAAAACATATTTGTTGATTTGGAGAAATCTCCTCATCTGAAGTGTATGAAAATTCTTGAGTGACATGAGGAGCTTCCCACTCACTGTCAGTTGCGTGCCCAAAGCAAGTCATTAGAGTTTCACATATTGCGACATTGTTTTCAGTTGCTTCTATCACCTTGTCCACCTCTTTTGGGTGTTTGGTAGCCTCAACATCTTGTTCAACTCCTTGGAGACGAATTATGGATGACTCCTGTCTCCTGTAGGTGTATCGTGCTTTGTTTAAAGATAGCGACTATCTGGTGGGCCTGATGGTACTCTTCATTGGGGGTAGGTCATATAGGTTGTGTTCGCTTAGTGCCTTCCATTGAGGTGGCTAATTGGGAAAACACCTACTGATTCTCTAGTAATGAGGTATTTGATGTAATATTCACTCGTTCATCTCGTTGAAGAATGGTTAGAGGGCGTTGATGAGAAGTCGCTGCCTCTTCTTGATTGGACACATTTGTTCGTGCCCTTCATGGCCTTAGAGTCAAACGATTGATGAGGTAGTTGTACCTTCCGTTCTGCTCTAGTTGCAAGGAGAGGCTTAAGGTGATCTTTTCATCTTCTCGATGGGTTTCTCTATTATATCATATTTGTATTTTTGTGTGTTTAAGCACTAGATCTTCAAGTTCTTGGTACAATGCATGACGGCTCTTTCGATGCCTCTCATGTTTGCGTTGGTTGACTTTAGACGCATAATGAGGCCTTGGTGGATGTGGTGGGGTTACGTGAGGTGGTTGTGTAAATTGTTGAGCAATCCAAATTGTTGCAACCTCTCTCTTTTGGTGTGATACTTGCATTTGGGATCCATGCCTTGGGGGGAGCCCTTACTTGAGGAGTATTATGAGTTTGCCACTACTGATTAATGTAAGAGGGTGTTGAACGATCTTGATGCCTTGAACATTGATTCTAACTTGATGGCAATATGGTTTGCCTCCATCAGTTGATTGGAGCAAGTGGGGACCAATACCAAGGTGCCCATGTTTGGCACTCGTGTTGTGGATGACGGCTCAATGGAGAGTACCTTAGCCTTCCATGAGCTCATGTCATTAATGGTCTCAGTACATCGCGATCTCGGAGCTACCTTCAAAGTTGACTCATATGATTTTAGAGTTGTCAAAATTCCTACCGCAAATCTTCATCACGAGGGGCTGGAGCCTCGGTTGAGAGTACGACAAACCTATTGTTGGTATAGGAAGAAGAATCGGGTCAATCAGAGTTTGGACAAAGGAGAACGAGTTTTTGGAAGATTTGTTAGGTAATTAATTCTTAGAAATTGAGATAGAATGAAGAATATACCTTAGAATATTTCCTTCAAAATTAATTAATAAAAGGCTGGAGACTAATTTACGGGCCCACTGGATTTTTGTAATTTTTGGATTTAAAGAAATTCTAAAAAAAGGATTTAGAGGCTAATAAGTGGTCCGTGGTCCATGGACCAGGTGGACGAAATAAGGCCTTGATTCACAATGGTCACGGTCCATACATAGGCTCGGGTGAACAGCGCGACAGCGAACGATGCCCGGTGAAGCTCCAGCGAAGGCCAAAATAGATAGGGGAGAACTCAGCAAAGCTGATAACACAGCCACGGCGGACAAGCGAGGTTGCCGGTGAGCAAACGGCGGAGAGAGGCGACGGAGTGGGCTCGGCCCCGACAAATTTAGCATGGCGGCGATGCTCCAGTGAACGCAAGGGGAGCACGAGATAGAACGTGGAATGACGAATCCGAGGGTGGCATCGGTAGTGACAGAGACTCATCGACGACGACATAATTTGCGGTTGAACGGCGATGGCGGCGAAAATCCTTCGCAGCTTTGATCTACTCGTTCGAAGTACTAAACTCCAATTAAATCGGGGCATGAGTAGACCGAGAGCTAGAACACATGATGACGCGGTCATCTCCGGCGAAGAAGCTTCATAGAAGCGGCGTGGCGAGTTAGCTCCGGGGCTCCTATGGCGGCGGCAGAACTTGAAGCTCCAAGCCGACGACATCGCATGGGGATTATGGCGGTGGGTTAGGGTTTCGAAGGACGGCGAGATTGGGGTGCTTGCTTCGGAGCTTGGGCTGGCTTTTTATGGCATCGGGAGAAGGTGACCGGAACGGACATGGTGCGACGTCGGCGGTGTGAGGAAGACAACCTGTGATGAAGATGCACAGTGCACCAGCATTTGGGCTGAGCCAAGGTGGCAGACTGAACTTGGCCGAGGAAAAAGAAGGCGACCAAGGGTAAGGAATAACAGAGTGGGCCGCGCGGTGTGAAGACGGCTGGGCCGGCTGGGAAAAATGGAGATGGGCTGGAAACTGCTGGGCTAGGAGAGAGAAAGAGCATTCGGCCCAAAGAGAGTTTCGGATTTTTCTGAGATTTCCAAATTTCAGAAATTGGGATTAATTCAATTGAGCTCAAATAAGTAGCAAATAAATCCGAAAGATTCAAGAAAATACAGGAAAACTCCTTGCATCATAAGAAACCCAACAAAAACTGGTTTTATTTTAATTGATGTTTACTTTATTCATATTAAATATTTTAAATTTCTATAAATTCAAATGAAGCTTTAATTAATTCAAGAAAAATCCAAATGGTTATTTTATTTTAGAAACTTCAAAAAGGCACTAAAAATTAAGATGTTACACGCCATCAACCGATTGCACAAAACTAGTCACTAGAGGATTTAACTCCGGAGACAAAAAAAAACTACCTTGGCTTTGGTGGAGCTGATTAGATTCTTAAGGTGGCGCATTTTAGGACTGAAGAGGGAGCCACCTGCTCCTCTGCAATTCCAGCTGAGAAGATTCTTCTGTATTGTATTGGAACCTGAAAATTGACATAAAACAAAAGGGAAGAAGAAATTTGGTACCTGGGGATGGGGGAAGAAGAGAGAAGACAAAAAAGGTAGGGATTAGATGGAGGGAGCAAGGCAGAGAGAGAGAGAGATGGAGAGAGAAGGCAAAAAGCAATTTGATACAAAACTAGTATTGGCAGAGAAAACCCATCTGAACTTTTTTTCACCACCTACGTGGTCAGTAATTCTGTATCGTGTTTACCTTAGCTTTTGTACAAGCAAAGTGTCGAAAGGAAAAGAAAAAGAAAAAGAAAATGGCATTCATCTTATTGGGCCACCTCTTACGGCTGCTGGGCCTCACGGTGTGGACCAGATGGCTGCCAAAGGGAAGCTTGGCCTTCTAGCCTCTTCAATGGCTACGATGTTTGAGTTGGACTTTGGAGTCTTCACTCTTGAGGTCGATCGCACCGTGCCCCCAATTATAGAAAGGGATGTATATATAAGAGTGGTCACGGTACACGTGTTTGTATTTTGTGCACACTACATGCATACATTTTTAATTTCTACCATCTAATTAATAGCACTCATCACAAGTGGAGAGAAAAGTTGAGAAACTCTTTTATATGTTTTTTTAAAAAAACAAAGTACATAAAATGCTTTTCAACCTTCCTACACCTTACAAAACAGAAAGTAAAAAAAAAGAATTTCTAAAGTACACTAAAGAAAAGTGCTTTGTATCCTAGTCACTCACTCCATCCGTTCCTTTTTATACTAAAAATGCGTCTTCCAATTTTTCCATTTCTGAACAAGAAGCATTATGAGATTCCTCTGTCAATTCTCAACCGGTTCCATGCACGATGGATGGATTCCTGTGCGCACGCGTTTCCGAGATGTGTTCCTCTGCAAATCATGAGCTCATTGGCCGCTGCCACTGCATGCCCCTGCATGTCGCGTACCAATCATTGGATCGTATGCACATATCTTCTGGATCACAAACCTAAACATATTTTCAACAGTACCATCTCAACTATTTTTTAATTATATTAAATAAGTAAAATCTTATGTAAAACAGAGAATAGGTGATAAGAGATAATATATTGTCTCTTATCCAATAAACAATTTGAACCTACAAACCAACGCAAATAGTGAGAGTATGTGAGACGGAAAGTTATGATAAAAATAATATTAAATAGTTAGAGAAATAATTTACTATTGAAGATATTATTTCTAGTGTTATTTTTAGATAAGATGAAAGCCTTAAAAATAATGTTAAGAGATAAACTATTATATATGTCCTAGTACGGCAAGTTGCAGCACGCGGCGGTAATGGCTAGCTGATTAGCTGCTCTATTTCGGCCGCTGATCCGATCGCGTCGACGGATCGGATCGAATCTTTCTGTGGCGGGGCGAGCGGCTAGCTAATCATCCCGTTGTCTTTACCGAGCTCTGATTCCTTCCGGACTTAGTGGTTTCGCAGCGAGCGTACGTCGTCAGCCACACTGCGCGCGCGATCTGCAGTGGGATTTTGTCGGCGTGGACGTGCGCCGTCGCGTATGGAGCTACGCAAGATCGTCGTGGATTCGATCGATCTGCAATGCGCTTTTTGACTGTGCGTGCGTGTTTTTGTGGGGTTTTGACTGTTGATAATAATACTAGCCTCATAGGCGCGGCGACACGCCGCGCCACCGTGTGTACCGAAGTAAAAGAGACGATAATTCGTGAGGGTTTTTTTTAAAAAACCGAGGGTGCGTGTGTATTTTCGGAAAATGCAATGGTCTTTTTTCGTAAAAAACCGAGGGCACATGTGTATTTTCGGGAAAGTCAAAGGTCTTTTTTGTAAAAAAGCGAGGACCTGTACGTAAGTAAACGAGGACCCGGACGTAATTTAGAAAACCGCGGGGCGCTATCCTGCAAAGTTCGAGGACCTGTACATAAATAAATGGGCCTGTACGTAAATAAACGAGGACCCGTACGTAATTTAGGAAAACGCGGGGCGCTATCCTGCAAAGTGGAGGGGTAAAAAAAGTTGGCAGGGACCTATTCGCGAGGAAAAAGGACCTCTATGTAATTTTCGGAAAGCACAGGGAAACTGCCTCGGCCGGCCGTACCGAAATTCCCGCGCCACGCGCCGGCCGGGGCGCGCGCGCGGGCGACGTGGCGGGGCGGAGGGCGCGGCGTTCCCCCGAGCTTTGTATCCGGTAGGATTCAGGAATCTGCTACAGTTGGAAGATTCTTTATCAGACTGTAAGGTCCAAATTATGGTACGTACCTGTATGTCCTATGGTTCATGAATTTTTAGCGGATTTAACACTATTGATCACGATATTTATAAAAATAACAGTATGCGTATCGTATTTGCAGAAATGTCACTTTTGCTGTCTGGCGAGCAAGCGGCAGCGTCGGCGAGGCGACGTGGGGGGGGCCTAGCAAGTCCGGCCGGCCATCGCAATCTACTGAGTCTGTCTGGTGTCGTAGTACTAACCACCGATCATTCGTGCGCCGTATCGACGAGGAGGTAACATACATACAAACCTACATTTCGTTTTCTTATTAGGTCTTGCGTTCCATTAACATCATGGTGTTCTCCCGCCGCAGGTCCGTTGTCGAGATGCATCACTTTTGACGTCCGCACCCCCGCACAGACTACCGCTCCCCGTTCTTCATCTTCGCTGCACATTCGTGAGGTATGAGATTCGCATTATGCATATGAAATATTTATTGTGACTAATATTGTTTCATTTTGCAGCCTCCAATTCAACGAGGGGTGACGACGAGTCCACCGTTGACGATACGGGCCTCCCAGATGCTTCCAGATAGTACTACACAGCACTAGGGTTTGCAGCATATGCATGGCAGAGCTCAGCGTTCACAGCATACCTAGGATTTAGACACTTCGGTGGGCAGAACTCCTCTGGCTTCACTGCCGCGTCGTACGGTCAAGGTGAGAGCTCCTTTGCACCATGATGGGGATTTCTAGAGTCCTTCATTCACGACATTATTGCGAGCAGCTCGTAGTTCAGCATGTCTCAATTGGAGAACATCGACCCTTACCGGACCCAACCTACTGCACCTGAGCCTACTGGACCACCACTGGTCATTGAGCAAACAGAACGGTCTTCAACCTCCTCTGACCCGAGACACAACCTTCAGATCGACTAACGTACCCACAGAACATGCTCGTGCTCAACGGAAGACAAGGCCACGTTCGGGGAGGTAGACGTAGCGAGGAGGTAGCAGTGGTTCAGATGGGTGAGCCTTATCACATCTAGTGTGATGCATTTTTTTACTACTACATTTACTTTTACTTGTACAAGTATTTCTAATGTATAAAATTCTAAAAAATTGTGAAATATTCGTAAATTCACGATTAAATTAACCTGAATAAACGTGGCAAATTCAAACCACATAAAATTTCCAAAACATTACACAATAACTATGGCTGTGTCGGGAGGCTTCACATAAAATTTCGTAATTTTTGAAGCTCATTTGCTATATGTAAAAACTCATACAAATATTGGAATCATATGAATTTTTTATCAACATTCACAATAGATAAAGTTATCCAAAAATTACACTATCAAGTAAGTTGTGTCGGGAAGCTGTACATAAAATTTCATAATTGTTTGAGCTCATTTGATATATTTAAAAATTCAAACAAACACTAAACAAAAAATTAGGGCACGTAATTAAGTTGGCTAATTAGCCTGCTTAATTACCTGCCATCTCCTCATCGGGCGGCAGGTGCCTCCCCCCGGCATCGTCTCGCCGGCGCTGCCACCCGTCCACCGGATGGCAAAAGTGACATTTTTGCAAATACAATATACACACTGTTACTTTTGTAAATACCATTGTCAACAGTCCTAAATCCGCAAAAAAGTCGTGGTTCACACCAACCCAATCTCACTCCATATACGAGGTCAAAAAAAAGTGTCTCTTTTTTGTTCGGAAAAAAATCTGGTAACTCAATCCCGATTTTAGCTGTTTCGAACACAAGACTCCACATGGATTAATTCTATAGAAAATTTTCTAGGAAAAGAGCAAATCCTGTAGTAAAGTTCTTTTTTTTCACACTTCCAGTCCAAACAAGCTATTGATTAGTTTAATGAGTAGAGAGCAGGCTGTAAAAAAGTTTTTAAAACAAGCGGTGTGAGGAGAATAAGACCTGTTCCTTCCCACACGACATAATAGATAGAATTAGTGAGTCTCAGGCCTGAGTGGGTGAGTATGCAACCTTGTGTGTCCACAGTTACATTTTATGTGCTTAACAAATGGATAAGGTACCGATAGAAAATTAATCACAATTATATGTTCGCAATGGAAGGTGCATGTTTAGGCCCCGCTCCACTGGGCTGCGGCTGCAGCTCTTGGCACTGCGTAGCACTGTTTGGCTTTTTAGCATAATTACATTTAAAAAAGAAAAAAGGAAAAAGTTATGTCATCTCGAACAGTACAAAGGAAGAAGACCAAAAAGCCAAAAAGGCACGAAAAACGAAATTAAGAAGCTTGAAGTTTGAAATCCAATGGAGCGTAATCAGTCCAATGATAGGAGCATATGGTCCCATTCCAAATAGTTCTCGCTTTTGGCTTCAGAAGCCAAAAATGGTTTCGAACATGTTGGCGTCTTAACGTGTTTTTTTTCTCTTTTTTTCTTTTTTTCTTTGTATTATCCATGCGATATATAACGGTGTTTTTCTTTTTTTATTTATTTTCTTTAATTAAATATCTCAAAAAAAGATAACAGTTACTATAGTATAATTTTAGTCAAAAGTCACGGTACTTTTAAACGGGCTTGAGGACTATAAAAGTATATCCGCATATTGTTCTTTTATTCCCTTTCCAGAGCAATTAAGGACCAAAACGTAAGAGAGCAAGTTTAATTTTTTTAAAAAACTGGAAGTTTGACTTTAAGTAGATATATAGCTAGCTTGGGTATTTTTCTGTCCTTGATATATACCTAATTAATTAGCTTGTGGCGAGGTCGATGCGTCCTATGTATACGCGACGAGGTAGGCAGCTAGCACCCTTTATTCTGACCAACACGATCGTACACATTTTGCAGTGCCCGTACAGTAGCTATACTGTATGTGCTTTGCCTTTGCCTTTGCCATTGCGGCGCTAGTGCGTTGGCGTACGATGATGATATAAAGCACCCAATCCATCATCGCAGATGGATGGATAGATCGCCTGGGTCCGTCCAGTTGCCTATAGCTTGCTATGGAAATATGCTCTGGTTTGTACTTAGCCACTTTAATCATGCATGTCCATCTGACGTAGGTTTTATGGACCCTAATCAGCCACGCAGCTGCCCTCCCTCTCTCTCTCATGAATGGTGTCGGCCTATAAAGACACAGAATTATACCACACAAGTTCAGAGATCGGACTTGAGACCTACCATGAAATATCATGAGTCATCTGTCATGTGCTCTTATTATGTATATGTAGGTGTGAATCCAGGCCTACCATAGCTTAGACTCTAGCCTGGTGCATGAGATTTTTATCAATGCAAAGCTTAGATAATCCCGAGGCACAACCTTCCTCTAGCCTAAAAAGTAGTTGGCTCCAGCCCTCTACAACCTAGGGCATGACGAAATCCTAGATCTATCACTATGCACACGTATCACATATGGAAGAAGGGAAGGAATCGAGGACAGTGGAAATTCATATAGATATTGTCTTTGGACTTCAGGGTTATATATCATTAATTTCCTAGAGGATATGATGAGTGAGATATACATAAACAAAGGAAAAAAATAAAAATTAATAAAAACAATTATCCTTGCAACCATTGCATATAAGCCTAATAGTGTGGCACCTCGCACTACTGCAGAAAAGGTAATCACAGACGTTCAAAAACGTCATCACAAATGGTTTCGTGAGGCATCTGAGTTCATAGATCAGTAATGATATGAGATCATCACAGACGGTTTTCGAACCGCCTATGATGCAGTCTATCGTAGACGGTTATTAACTCAGGACCGTATGTGATAGTTGACTATCACAGACGTTTTGTAGACGAAATCATCTGTGATAGCTCATGTATTGTAGACAGTTTTTAGATGAAACCATCTGTGATAGATTATGTATCATCACAGACGGTTACATGCTACATATAAAAACAATATGTTTACACTAAATATCCTTGACATTAAATATGAAAATCCATCAACGATGTCAATTATCATAAATCAATTACTTCACAAGGAAATAAGTAGTACATTTATATCTACATATACCAAAATCATCAGCCTAGGATCTGCAAAAAAACAGCATATAACTGTGATCTGCCAAAAATAGCATCTATCTAGAAATGCACTCATAATCATTTTTATCTTTAGTAGCCCAAAAAACACATAGAAGTTCCTAACAAGTGACTGGGGAAAAAACTAAATGATCGAAACAAGAATGCATCTACATATCCACCAAATTTGTTCTAATTGTATACGAAAGAAGGAATCATCAAGCAGTGTATTTACTATTAATAAAGTACCAACAAAGATTTGTGCAAAGATTTCCATTCCAAAAATTTGTACAGCTAATGCACTAAAGCAACAATTCTCTACTGGACATTAAAGCAACAATATAAGCATATAATAGATTCACCAAATCACAATCTTACACATAAATAACAATTCAACAATTACCAGCGATAAAGAATTAGTACACAAGAAAAAAAGACAAGAGGGAATTGGTTCAACCTAGTATAGGAGCACTTGAAGGAGGCAGTGGATGGTGTTGTAGAAGATAAAGCTGATGTTGGGCTTGAGGAGGAGGCGGCACTTGCTCGGGGGAGGTAAGGAGGCGGACTCGGGGATGAGACATGTCGGATTTGGGGGAGGAGGGGTGCCAAGTTCGAGGAGGCGTGGCTCGTGCTCGGGAAGGAGGTGACGAGCTTGGGAGGAGGCGCGTCGGGCAAGGAGGAGGGGCGCTGGGTCTGGGGAGGCAGTGGCTCATGCTCGGGGGGGGGGGGAGGTGGTAGGCTCGGGGAAGGAAACGTGCCAGGCTTGAGAAGGAGGCTCAGGAGAGGAGGGAGTGTTTGAGTGGGGGCATGGGCAAACCCTAAAATCCGAATATAAATAAGACAGGATATCATAGACGATTCTAAAGTAGAACAGTCTGTGATAAACACACATTACGGCCAAGTATTTAATGGTGCATATCACAGACGGTTAGTATTAAAAACTGCCTGTGATAATCTCTGGTAGGTTTCATGGAACCTAATCAGCCATGCAGCTGCCCTCACTCTCTCTGATGAATGGTGTAGGCCCATAAAGACAGAATTGCCACACAAGTTTAGAGGTCAGACTTGAGACCTGCCATGAAATATCATGGGTCATTTGTCATGTGCTCTTATCATGCATGTGTATCACATGTGGAAAAAGGAAACGATTCGAGGACTGTGGAAATTCATATAGCTAGATATTGTCTTTGGACTTCATGGTTATATATGATTAATTTCCTAGAGGATATGATGAGTGAGATATAGAGAAACAAAGGGGAAATAAAAACTAAGAAAAACAATTGTCCTTACAACTGTTGCATATAACCCTAATAGTGTGGCACCTCGCACTACTGCAAAAAAGGTCATCACAGACGGTTCAAAAACGTCATCACAAGCGGTTTCGTGAGCCATCTAAATTTATGGGTCAATAATGACATGAGGTCATCACAGGTAGTTTTCGAATCATCTGTGATGCATACTATCATAGGCAGTTATTATCTCAGAACCTTTTATGATAGTTGACTATCATAGATGGTTTGTAGATAAAATCATCTGTGATAGCTCATGTATCAAAGACAGTTTGTAGATGAAATCATCTATGATAGATTATGTATCATCACAGATGGTTACATGCTACATATGAAATCAATACGTTTACACTAAATATCCCTAGCAGTAAATATGCAAATCCATCAACGAAGTCAATTACCATAAATCAATTACTTGACAAGGAAGTATGTAGTACATTTATGTACCTAAATCATCAGCCTAGGATCTACCAAAAATAGCATAAACTACGATCTGTCGAAAACAACATCTATCTAGAAATGCACTCGTAATCTTTTTTATCTTTAGTAGCCCAAAAATCACATAGAAGTTTATCACAAATGGCTAGGGTGAAAACTGAATGATCGAAATAAGAATGCACCTACATATGACCACCAAATTTGTTCTAACAGTATATGGAAGAAGGAATCACAAAGCAGTGTAGTAACTATTAACAAAGTACCAACAAAGATTAGTACAGAGATTTCCATTCCGAATATTTGTACAGCTAATGCACTAAAGCAACAATTCTGTACTGGACACTAAAGCAATAATATAGGCATATAATAGATTTACCAAATCACAATCTTACATAGAAATAACAATTCAACAATTAACAGCGACCAAGAATCAGTACACAAGAAAAAAAAGGCAAGAGGGAATTGGTTCAACCTAACGTAGGAGCACATGAAGGAGGCAGTGGATGGTGTTGTAGAAGATGAAGCTGGTGTTGAGCTCGAGGAGAAGATGAAGCATGCTCGGGCTCGAGGAGAAGGTGAAGCATGCTCGGGCTCGAGGAGGAGGCGCACCGAGCTTGGGGGAGGAGGGGCACTGGGTTCAGGAAGGCGGCGGCTCGTGCTCGGGGAGAACGCGATAGGCTCAGGGAGGTGGCATGTCGGGTAGGGGGAGGAGGTGCACCGGGTTTGGGGAGGCAGCGGTTTGTGCTAAGAAAGGAGGTTGCAGGCTTGGTGGAGGGGGCATGCCGGGCTCGAGGAGGAGGCTCGGAGGAGGAGGTAGAGTTTGAGTGGGGGCGGGGGAAAATCCTATAGTCCAAATATAAATAGGGTAGAACATCACGAATGGTTCTAAAGTAGAACTATCAGTGATAAACACACATCACGGTCAGGTATTTAATGGTGCATATCACAGACGGTTACTATTAAAAACCGCCTGTGATAATCTCTGGTAGGTTTCATGGACCCTAATCAACCACACAACTGCCCTCTCTCTCTCTCTCTCTCTCTGATGAATGGTGTAGGCCCGTAAAGACACAGAATTGCCACACAAGTTCAGAGATCGGACTTGAGACCTGCCATGAAATATCATGGTTCATCTGTCATGTGCTCTTATCATGCATGCGTATCTCATATGGAAGAAGGAAAGGAATAGAGGACCGTGGAAATTCATATAGATGTTGTCTTTATACTTTAGGGTTATATATCATTAATTTCCTAGAGGATATGATGAGTGAGATATAGAGAAATAAAGGAAAAATAAAATTTAAGAAAAACAATTGTCCTTGCAACCGTTGCATATAAGACTAATAGTGTGGCACCTCGCACTATTGCAGAAAAAAGGTCATTACAGATGGTTCAAAAATGTTATCACAGACAATTTCATGAGCCGCCTGAGTTTATGGGTCAGTAATGACATGAGGTCATCGCAGACAGTTTTTGAACCATCGTGATGTAGGCTATTATAGACGGTTATTAACTCAGGACCGTCTATGATAGTAGACTATCACAGACGATTTGTAGATGAAACCATTTGTGATAGATTATGCATCATCACAGACGGTTACATGCTACATATAAAATGAGTACGTTTACACTAAATATCTCTGACAGTAAATATGCAAATCCGTCAATGAAGTCAAATATCATAAATCAATTACTTGACAAGGTAATAAGTAGTACATTTATAACTACATATACCTAAATCATCAGTCTAGGATCTGCCAAAAATGGCATAAACTGTGAGCTGCCAAAAACAACATCTATCTAGAAAAGCACTCATAATCTTTTTTATCTTTAGCAGCCAAAAAATCACATAGAAGTTTATCGCAAGTGACTGGGGCAAAAACTGAATGATCGAAACAAGAATGCATCTACATATGGCCACCAAATTTGTTCTAATAGTATACGAAAGAAGGAATCATCAAACAATGCATTAACTATTAACAAAGTACCAACAAAGATTTGTGTAGAGATTTCCATTCCAAATATTCGTACAGCTAATGCACTAAAGCAACAATTCTCTACTAGACATTAAAGCAACAATGTAGGCATGTAATAGATTCACCAAATCAGAATCTTACACAGAAATAACAATTCAACAATTACCAGTGATAGTGAATCAGTACACAAGAAAAAAGGCAAGAGGGAATTGGTTCAACCTAGCATAGGAGCACTTGAAGGAGGCAGTGGATGGCGTTGTAGAAGATAAAGTTGGTGTTGGGCTTGAGGAGGAGGCAATGTGTGCTCGGGGGAGGTAAAGAGGCGGGCTCATGGATGAGGGGAGGAGGGGCGCCAGGTTCGGGGAGGCGGTGGCTCGTGCTTGGGGAGGAGGCAACGGGCTTAGGGAGGAGGCGTGCCGGGCTAGGGGGAGGAAGGGTGCTGGGTCTAGGGGAAGGCAGCGGCTCATGCTTGCGGAGGAGGTGGCGAGCTCGGGGGAGGAGGTGTGCCGGGCTCAAGGAAGAGGCTCAGGGGAGGAGGGAGAGTTTGAGTCGAGGGTGCGTTCAAACTCTAGAGTCCAAATATAAATATGGAAGAATATTACAGACAGTTCTAAAGTGGAAGTATGTGATAAACACACATCACGACCAAGTATCTAATGCTCCGTATCACAAATGGTTTTTATGAAAACCGCTTGTGATAGTTCCTTATATAGCTAAAAAAATTCTGCTTTTTTAGCTAGCCTTAGGAGTAAATATGTATTACTTAATTATTTTTTACCGGTCAATAATGCCATCATATCATTATACCGAGACAGTTTACATATATAGAAGACAGAAATACAAATTCAACCATTTTTTATTTTGTATTTATATATGGCCAATCAACTTGGCCAATCGCTTCTTACAAAGATTAAAAAAGTAGAAACCTAAATAATCAAAGTTTTTTTAGTGGTAGAGGTAGCATGCTATCTCTGTCTTAAAAACTTCATAGGTGACATTGTCAGCATCGGACAATTCAGGATCATCAGCGAATGAAGCCCAAAATATGTCCACCTGCTGACACACTCGTTTGAGTGTCTCCGAAGACCCTCCAACTGATGAATCAAGTCGAATTGAGCCCATAGGCTCCCTTCCCTTGCTTAAGGGGTCTCAACAAGGCTAATTCGGTCGCTCGCTGCCTCGACTAAGCAGTCCAAGTGACAATAAGCCTCCTAAAGATGTGCAACATCGTTGTGGAGAACCACGTTGATAGTGAGATTAGCTCACCAGAGGGAGACCAATCGGAACACGTAGTGGAGAAGGACATCGATCAGTATGGCAGAAGGTGGCCGTCACCTGCTCCGGCAAATCCTCGGACATAGGAAGGAGACACTGTTGGCACAGTGTCCTTCCGCAACATCTGGCAACGTATGGCCGGTGAGGTGCTCATACAGGATGGTTAGGTAGGCCATCAATGCTAGCGACAAGGAAGAGTAGGGAGCCATTTGTTTGTTCCTGAGAGTAGATCAGTGATGTGAGGACTCATCTTTGGTGGCGGATGATCATTTTTTATTAAACAAGGAATAAAGTCGGCGCATGAGATGAAGAGAAGCATCACGAAGCCGAAGTACTATTCATGTGTATAAGTGATACATATCACAGACACTTCCAACTACAAACCGTCTATAATATCGTATTAATAACTGTCTATGGTAATATTACATACGGTTCTAATTAAAACCATCTGTGACGTCTGCGATTATCATAGACGGTTTTTATTAATAACCGTCTGTGAACTATCACAAACAGTTATTAACAAGAACCGTCTATGATAATTGCGTATCACAGATGGTTCTAACCATTGCTAGTAACATAAACAGTCATGCTTGTAAAACCGTCTGTGATAATTACAATACAAACTGTTCCCCATGAACCATTTGTGATGAAGTGTCTAGTACAACTTGTTTTGTAATAGTGTCGTCTCTGTGGCTAATTGATAACCAAAGTTCAATTCCTATCGATTACATGCTGGGTAGGTTGTTTGTGTGGATCTTTCCATTGTTATTTATGGTATTTAAACATGTGATATATGGGCTTTGAACCTTGCAAAAATGATGAGTGCACTAGTCAGTTGTCTCCACCCATTTAAATAATTGTCCTTGGAAGAAAAATGTCACTAGCATGTGAACACTCTATATAAATAAAGGATTTCCTCTATTATTTTGATAGTTTTCATTTAAATTAAGTAGATATATACGTGACAATCATATTTCTTTGGAACATGAAATTTTTTTAAGGTTGTAGTTTAGTTAGTTTGTATGTGCAGGGCATGTGTTATAGATATCGTTAGCTGGCCAATTTAAACATAATTTTTTAGATAATATAATTCATATCCAATCCACATATTGCTTGGATTTGAACATGGATTGATTTGATGGTAATTCTTTTGTGAGGAAATTAGATGATAATTTGTTGTGATTGTAGGATTGAAGTTTATTCAATACAATCTATCTTAATTTCCCATGTAATTGTGTAGCTAAATACTACAATACATAGGTTTATCTCTGAACGCAAAGTCGTACTTGTCATACAATTCTAATGCTTATGATGAAAATACAATTGTATTTCCCATACAATTGTAACAACTCTCGTATCTATACATGTTTAATTTGCACTATTATAAACTAGACCTAGCTATAATAATCGACGGTGTAGATCTTTCTTTTTTTTTCCTCCGATTAACATGCTAATTTTGAATGCTTGAGAGACGAACAGGTGTCTTCTTTTTTCCTTTTGTTTTTAATAATATAGTATAGTATAGTATAGTATAGTATAGTATAGTATAGTATAGTATAGTATAGTATAGTATAGTATAGTATAGTATAGTATAGTATAGTATAGTATAGTATAGTATAGTATAGTATAGTATAGTATAGTATAGTATAGTATAGTATAGTATAGTATAGTATAGTATAATATAATATAATATAATATAATATAATATAATATAATAATGCATTGTTAATCAATAGGTGACACAGAAAAAATTGAAGCGTGATCTATCAGGTATTCACACAATTTAGATGTTAAAAAATGTATTGATGTCGGATTTTGGCCGGTCAGATAGTCAAAACATTTTTTTGAGAAGGTGAGAACAAATCACTATTGTAGTCATTTTAAGGTCACAGTTCAAATCCCACAAGATCTGAAAAATCAATATAAATAACACACTCAGTCTGTGATTAGTGAGAATCGAAACTCTGGTCATTAAGACTGAGAGGCAAAGGTACCACACCTCTAGGCTATATCATGGTTAGCTGGTGATGGATAGTCAAACATTCATGCACTATCTTGTAACTATTTGTGAGAGATTTTATAACTTCCCACTCAAACCATGACTAGAGGGAACTTTGTTTTTATGAGTGATCATTAAAAGAAACTTTGTCACGTGGACAATCGATCTTGACGCTTTTCATTGAACATGATGACACTTTTAACCTCCATAGAAGGGTAACCGCACTGCCTCCAGCTGTAAGAGTGTTCTGCTCCAAACAGCACGTGGTTAATTAACTTCATATATTCAAAAGAATCCATACAGTTGGTAAATGTCAAAAGTAACTATATCAAAGAATAAAATAGAAGCATCATATCCAGTGCAGTTGTCCCGATTATATGCACTGAATCGTGATCGATCTACACTGCTGATGCATCATTTCCTTCGTGTCAGCCGCATCATTTTAAAACCAGCACAAAGTATCTACTTTGAAGGCAACATCTTTTCCATTCATCTACCAAATTTATGGGAATAGTATAGAGGCAAAATAAATGTTCATTTCGTGCAAATTGCTAGCGAGCTCAAAATTCACCTTTGTATCTATGGCGACAGCTGCTAGAATGGTTTGCAAGTTAGGTAATCAAATGGATTCAACCCATTAATTTCTTGAGGAGTGTTTTGCCCCCTTCAAAAGCATCAAATTTATACTTCTCCCTTGAAAAAAACTGAGGGTGGAGCACTTATAATTAATTATCAATAGTTTTGTGTAGCATTTCTTCGTGTTAACTAGGTGATTATCTTTTCGAGTATGAAAGGCCCCTCCTTATTATTCATTCATATTAGTATGTACTAATTCATTTAAATGCTAACAGAACTTTCAGCTAAGCAGTAGCTAATAATTTACTGGCTAATTTTGTATTTATGCAGCCCACTGTTAGAGTGATCTCAACCATTTGGCCCAACGGCCAAATGCCCCTCCTTGAACGCGCCCTGATCGGGGGCGCCCAGCCCTATTAGCTGGTGGGCCCTTGTCGCCAGTGCCACAATAAATAGAGGTGGGGCCGGGGTGGCACGCACACCGAAGTTGGCCGTGCCGCCACTAACCCCACCGACAAACCCTAGCCCGATCTAAAAGGGGGCGCTCCAGCGACGGGAACGACCACCGCCACCGATCGCCGCCGCCAGGGAGACGTCGCCGCCAGGGAGACGCCGCTCCTTCTTCCCCGACCGTCGCTGCCCGTGCGCAGACCTCACCGATGAACCAGCGATGGCCGGCTCTTCATCCAACGCGACGGACGGTCGGTACCCCTAACCCTAATCCTCTCTCCCTCTCCCCTTCTCTCTCGAATCCAATCTAGAACCCCTCATATCTAGATCTAGAAGGTCCTAAGGCCAATCTAACAATGGTATCAGAGCGGATCTAGGTGTAGATCTTGATGGGAAAAATAACGACCGCCGTCGGTTGACCGGCGTGCGGAAAAAGAAAGAAAGAAAAGAGGGGAAGGACTCGATCTAACCCTAACCCTAACCCTAGATCTGAAAAGACTTACCTGGCCGTCGTCGCTGGCGTGCGGGAAGACCGGCCAAGCCGTGGGCTCGCCGGCGCTCCATAGGCCGCCGCCGACTGCGGACGAGCGCGCCCCCCGTCCGGGGCGCGTGCAAAGGGCGCCGACACGGAGCCGCTCGACGGCGGCGCGCTCCCTCTCAGAGGAGCGCGCACGCCGGCGAGAGGGCCCGCGGCGGCGCCGGCTTCTCCATCTTCTCCGGCGGCTGGACGAGGTCGCCGCCGTCGCTGTGTCGCTGAGAGTGGGGAGAGGAGGGGAAAAATGATCTAGGGTTTGGGGAGACCGGCGCCGCGAGCGGTTTTGATCCGGCGATAACGACGCTCAGCCGTCGGATTAGAATGGACGGCTGAGATCGCGCCGTGGACCAGCTGGCCGCTTTCGGCCCAGGCGGGAAGGAGGTTTCCTGGCCCAGGCCCAGGTTGCGGCCTGGGCGCGGGGGGAGCGCGAGGCGCGCGCGTGGAGCTGGCTGAGCGGGCTGCCTTGGGCCGTGGCTGCGCGCGCGCTCGGCTGGGCTGAGCGGGCCGCCGTGGGCCGCGGCTGCGCAGGAGCAGGCCGAAATGGCCGTTTGCACAGTAAAATCCTGAAAATGATTTTAATTATTTCAGAAGCGTTTTTGAGTGAATTTTGAATGCAATTTGAATCAAATCTCTGTAAATTTTTGCACCAACGTGTTATTTTTTCCCAGAGATTAGATGAGTACAGTAATATTGCTTCTGAGTATGAATTATTTTAGAATAATTTCATGTTTCCGCTGCAAAAGTTAATGTTGATTACTCTTTAAATTAAATTCGAACCAACGGGAGAATTTAATTTTTGAGAATTGTTGTGAATTATGATATTGTTATTTTCTGACCAACGTTAATAATAACAGTATTATAATTTTAATTGATATTTTATGCATTATTTCTATTTCTGCCCAACGGTGATGTAGATTTAATGTATAGATAAAATTGTATGTTTTATTTTTAACCAACGTTGAAACCAAGGCATGCAGTTGTTGTTATTATGTTTAAATGTTCTCACTGTATATGAATTGTGTTTTCAGGAGGATACTCTTTGATGGGCTACATCAGAGATATCCCGGTTCTCAAAGGAGACAACTACGGTGAATGGAAGAAAAAGATTGACCTGGCCTTCATCTTGGCTGAGGTGGACTGGGTAGTCACCACACCGTGTCCCACAGAGCCTGTGGCACCGGTGAGAGATGAAAATGAGGCTGATGCTGCTTGGCAGACCATACAGAGGGACTATGCTCCCATAAAAATGTCATATGATCTTGATCATAAAAAGTGGGTCACTGCCAATAAGAAATGTTTGGCTGTGATAAAGAACACGATTGAGCCTGCAATTGTGGGCTCAATCGCAGAGTGTGACACTGTCACAGAGTACCTTGAGAGAATAAAGAGTCAGTTTACTGGCTCTTCAAAGACTTATGCTACACAGCTGATTAAACAGCTTGTGACAGAAAGGTACTCTGGTAGTGGCAGTGGCGTAAGAGAGCACATACTAAGGATGAGCAACTTGGCATCCAAGCTTAAACCAATGGATTTGGCTCTCAAGGATGAGTTCCTTATTCATTTGGTTTTTGCTTCCTTGCCGAAAGAGTTTGACACCTTTGTTGTCAACTACAACATGCAGCCCGAGAAATGGGACTTAGAAAAGTGCATTGCTATGTGTGTGCAAGAGGAGGAAAGAATTAAATCCTCACATGGTGGTTCTATCAACTATGTGAAGGACTACAAGAAAAAGAACTTTAATCATTCCTCCTCAAAGATAGGAAAGACTCAGCATAAGCCTCAGCAACAAAATTTCACAGTGGAGAAAGATCAGTGCCTTCATTGCAAGAAAAAGGGACATTACAAGAAAGATTGTCCCGATTTCTTAAAAATGATTATGTCAAAGAAAGGTGAGAACATCATTACGTTCATAAATGAGTCCCTGTATGTACAATATTCAAAATCTACTTGGTGGATTGATTCAGGTGCAACTGTTCATGTTGCCAATAATTTGCAGGGATTCCGTTCGACGAGGAATACGCAAAGAAAAGAAAGATGCGTTAAAGTCGCAAATGGAGTCCAAGCTGAAGTTTAAGCCGTTGATGATCTTTCATTAGAGCTAGCTGATGTCTTCACTCTTTTACTTAGAGATGTTCTTTATGTACCCTCTTTACAGAGGAATTTGATTAGTGTTTCAAATTTGGACAATGATGGTTATGATTGTCATTTTGGTGCAACTGTTCGTGAAAATGTGAATTCCGTATGTGATGTGAATGAGCGTATATCCTCGCCTGTGAATGCGAACAGAAAACGAAAGAGAACTCATAATGCATCGTCGAAATTATGGCACTATCGTTTAGGCCATATTTCGAGGGGGAGAATAGAAAGCCTAGTTAAGAATGAAATTCTTCCTCTATTAGAGTTCTCAGACTTAGAACAATGCAGAGAATGCATTAAAGGAAAATATGTAAAGAAAATTAAGAAAGACGCCAAAAGAAGCACAGGAGTTCTACAAATTATTCACACAGACATTTGTGGTCCTTTTCCTGTGAAAAGTGTGGATGGATATGACTCGTTCATAACATTCACGGATGATTACTCCCGTTTTGGATATATTTATCCAATCAAAGAAAGAAATGAAGCCTTGGATAAATTCAAGATATTTAAGGCTGAAGTTGAAAACCAACACGATTTAAAGATTAAGATAGTCCGATCTGATCGTGGGGGGAGTACTACGGTCGACATACCCCATATGGACAAGTTCCTGGACCTTTTGCAAGGTTTTTACAGGAAAATGGCATAGTGGCCCAGTATTCTACACCGGGCGAACCTCAGCAAAATGGAGTAGCTGAAAGACGCAACCGTACCCTGATGGATATGGTGCGAAGCATGATGAGCTATTCCACACTGCCATTGAGTTTATGGATGGAGGCGTTGAAAACCGCCATTCATATTCTCAACAGAGTGCCTAGTAAGTCGGTGCCCAAAACACCGTACGAGTTGTGGACAGGAAGAGTTCCCTCACTAAACCACTTACGTGTGGGGGGGAGTCCTGCTGAGGCTAAAGTATTTAACCCAAACCTTGGGAAGCTTGATCCCAAAACAGTAAGTTGCCATTTCATTGGCTACCCTGAAAAGTCAAAAGGTTTTCGTTTCTACTGTCCAGACAGATATACAAAGTTTGTAGAAACGAGACACGCTGTCTTCTTAGAGGATGAAATGATGAGAGGAAGCATGGTAACTCGAGAGATTGACCTTGAAGAGAAGCGGGTGTATGCGCCCACTCCGATGATTCAAGAGCCATTTTTTACACTACCTGCTGTCGCTGCACCGACGGTGCAAGACACTGTGGTGCCAGCACCTATTATTGTTCCTCCTGTGGCAACAATGAATGATAATGAGGAACCTGTTCTTCAGGATCCTATAGAACCTATTGCCACAGATGAGGGGGAGCAACAACAGCCTCAAACAGAAGATGTACCAAATGAGGAGGCCCCGAGGAGGTCTCAAAGAGTAAGAAGATCAGCTATTTCTGATGAATATCAGATTTATCATACAGAGGAATTTCAAATGGAGGATGATCCCACCTCATTTGAAGAAGCCATGAGAAGTGAAAATTCCTCAAAATGGCTTGAGGCCATGGAAGAGGAAATGAGGTCCATGAAGACTAATAAAGTCTGGGACTTGAAAATTATTCCTAAAGGAGCCAAAACAGTAGGCTGTAAATGGGTCTACAAGACAAAGCTTGACTCCCAAGGGAATGTAGAAAGATACAAAGTGCGACTTGTGGCAAAAGGCTTTACGCAAAGAGAAGAGATTGATTACAATGAGACCTTTTCTCCAGTCTCATGTAAAGATTCCTTCAGAATCATAATGGCATTAGTAGCACATTATGATTTAGAGTTACATCAGATGGATGTAAAGACAGCATTTCTTAATGGGGATTTGGAGGAAAATGTTTACATGGCACAACCGAGTGTCTGAATCTTTGCCGAGTGCAATATATCGGACACTCGGTAAATCACCACTTTGCCGAGTGCCTCCATGGGGACACTCGGCGAAAATAATACACTCGGCACAAAATATCTTTGCCGAGTGTTTTTACCATGACACTCGGCAAAATAAGCTCTTTGCCGAGTGCTGACAAGAAAACACTCGGCAAAAATAAAACACTCGGCACCAACCGCCGTCCATTAGAGGTCAGCCGCCGCCGTTAGACCTTTGCCGAGTGTCTGGAGCTGACACTCGGCAAAGAGCTCTTTGCCGAGTGTCTTTTTTGCGGCACTCGGCAAAGAAATAAAAACATTTTCCTCTCCTACCCTTCAAACTTTTTCTACTCTCCACATACAAAATATGGTACTCCATGTTAAAATTTGGTATATTTTTGTATTTGTTTGGTATATTTAATTAATTAATTACATTTCAAGCAATTTTTTGAATCAAGTCAAATTTGAACTGCAAGTGATTCAAATAATAGGAAAAAATGAGTAGAAAAATGATATTCATGTTATTTAGCCCGGTTTGAGGCCTTACCTGTTAAATGAAAAGGAATTTCGAACATCTTGTTCAGGAAACACGACCACAAACGTGTGGCCAAATGGTTTTTAAATTTTAAAAAAAGCAAACGAAGTCTGAAAATCATGAGATTTGTCAAGATGTCATGATATTATACGTGGAGGCTGTGGTAAAAAATTGATAAGATTTCGCATAAGTTGTCACGTACGATGCTTACAAACTGAAGCAATTCTGAAGAAGAAGCGTAGAGTTGAGACGGATCCGGTAAGATTTGGAGTCAAAGTGACGCTCGAATTGTGGTTTGACTACAAAACTTTTTGTACAGGCAATAGACAACAGAGATTGTTTCATGTGAAATTTTGGTAATTTTTCGGATCCATTTGATAATTTTAATTTTTAAACTGCAACTGCAATTATAGAATTTTACTTGATATAAATTGAATTTGAGCTATAACTGCTTGAAATAATGGTCTAATATTCGTAGAAGCATCGAATATGCATTGTTGAGTGAATTTGACAAGGCATTTTCCAAGTACATTCGAACAAATTTGTAAAACACGCTATGGAAAAGATAGAGGGGAATTGAAGTTTTATTAAAAAAAAATCTTTGCCGAGTGTCTTGTGGGCGACACTCGGCAAAGGAGCATGTTTGCCGAGTGCTTTGTGGGCGGCACTCGGCAAAGAGGAGGGGTTTGCCGAGTGCCCGATCGGGGGCACTCGGCAAACAATACAAACCCGATCATTAATAGTTTCCCCGCGGCCGCACTCACACACGCAACACCCGCGCCCCGCACGCCCGCCGCCGCCCCGCCCCCGCGCGCCCCGCACACTTGCCGCCGCGCCCGCGCCCGCCTGCCGCCGCGCCCGCGCCCGCCCGCCCCGCACGCCCGCCGCCGCGCCGCACGCCCGCCGCCGCCCCGCCCCCGCGCGCCCCGCACGCCCGCCGCCGCCGCGCCCCCGTGCGCCCCGCACGGCCGCCGCCGCGCCCGCGCCCGCCCACTTCGACCCCCGCGGCCGGCCGACGCCCGACGCCTCCCCCGCGGCCGCCCGCCGCCCGACGCTCCTCCTCGACGTCACCACCTCCTCGCTAGTTGAAATAAGGTCAATCACCAATAGTTGTAAGTTTTCACAGGCCTTTTTGTTGATCTAACTATAGTTGTTTTAGTGTTTATGCTATGTTATTTGGAATAGTATAGATTATAGAAGCACATGTCTTGAGAATTTACTGGAAGTTCTGGGAATGGCAGGCCCATGGCAAAAAAAGTGGGAAAATTTAAATGAAGTGCATGCCATTGAACTTTCTTTTTTAGCATCATATGGTTGGAGGAACCAGCTGATTAAAATGAGGCCTTATAGGCAATCCCAATGCTTGGAGGAACCCGTTGATCAAATGCTTGGAGAACAACTAGTGAAAATATTAATCTATTTATTCCTTTTGCATATTGTACTTGTTAACTGCTACCTGTTACTTTCATTATGTTTCTTGGCATCGAAGTGAGAGGGTTTAGTGAAATCATAAATGAATTATGAAATCCAAATGCAGTACCTTGAAGAACCTACAAGGAAAACCAGCCGGTTCATATGTAGATTTGAACAGTAGCTGTATGTATAATACTCGTTGTGGTTGGTTGAATTCAGTGGATACATTCAGCACCCTCTTTCACGAATAATTTTGTCCAGTAAATAATTAATGTGTGGATGCAATGTAATTATGTATTGCCTGTCACTCACCTTCAGTACCTGATTTGTTAGTTTGCGGTTGCAGGGGAATTTCAGTAAGATACAGATTATATAAACTATACACCTTCAGTACCTGATGTGTTAATGTTCTAAAGAATGAGGGGGAGTTGAATGCCATATCTGATTGGTATATCACTTTGTTATTGCTATATCACTTTGTTGAATGACATTCTTTGATTGGTCGGCCCAGTTTATTCTCTGGTTAGGCGTAACCTAGTTAGGCGTCTCCCGTTCGAAAGAGATACGGTTGGAAATATGCAGATCTTTGCATATCTATAACCGTATCTGTTTCGAATTGTCCACGTTTTTTGGACAACCCGAGGATGCGTAGATGGGGTTAGTTTCCATGGTCTACTCCGATCCGTGACAGAGTTTCGGCAGCATCTCCCTGTTGTTCTCCGGATACACAATCTCCCTGCCAGGACGTGTATTTGGAGAACAGCGGGGAGGTGCTGCCGAAATTCTGTCTCGGATAGGAGTAGAGCATGGAAACTAACCTCATCTACGCATCCTCGAGTGGGATTAGGACCTATCTTCACCTATTAGATAGGAGAAAGATCGTGTAGATGCATTTGATTCTTATATTACTCCCTGATATGTTAGAGGATGGATGACCGTGAGTGGATGTACACGGGCCGCTCAAGTCAGGGTTCGTTGTCCGATGAATGGATTGAGAAGACCGATGCTTTCTTGGAACTAGCATTTGCCAAGGTTAAAGGAGCGCGTGCCACTTGGTGTCCCTGCAGCAGATGTGCAAACACACGTCGACAAACAAAGGAGGTCATGGGTAAACATCTTTGCAAGTTTGGATTTACGGCAGACTATACCCGGTGGATCTACCACGGTGAATCCGATCGTATGAGAGAGGAGGTCGTGAGACCACGCGTCGAGGATTATGATGCTGATGGCGGGGTAGGAGACATGTTAAATGACTATCATGAAGCACACTTCGCTGAAGGACGTAGGGAGGAGGAGCCAGAGGCAACCGCAAAGGCGTATTACGACATGTTGTCTACGACACAGAAACCCCTTCACGGCCAGACGAAGGTTTCTCAACTGGATGGCATTGGACGCGTAATGGCCTTGAAGTCCCAGTTTAGCTTGAGTCGAGACGCCTTCGATGCTATGTTGACAGTTTTTGGCAGCATGCTTCCGGAGGGTCACATTCTGCCAAAGAGCATGTACGAGTCAAAGAAACTCCTTCGTGCACTTAAGATGCCATATGAGCAGATACATGCTTGTCCGAAGGGGTGCATCCTATTTAGGAAAGAACACGCGGAAGCAAAGTTCTGTGGAAAGTGTGGATCCTCTAGGTTCCTGGAGGTGGACTCTGGTGATGGTCAGAAGAGGCAGCTTGCGATCCCCGTGAAAATCCTACGGTACCTTCCGTTCATACCGAGGATCCAACGGCTATACATGACCGAGGAAACCGCGAAACAGATGACATGGCACAAAAATGGACGTCGATACAATCCTGAGAAGCTGGTACATCCATCCGATGGTGAAGCATGGACCCACTTTGATGTGATTCATCGTGAGAAAGCTCTAGAGGCTCGTAATGTACGTGTTGCGCTGGCAACAGATGGGTTCAATCCTTATGGAATGATGACCGCCCCATACACTTGTTGGCCCGTGTTCGTTATCCCCCTCAATCTCCCCCCCAGCGTCCTCTTCCAACGACAAAACATATTCTTGTCGTTGATAATTCCTGAACACCCGGGGAATAATATGGGTGTGTTCATGGAGCCTGTGATTGATGAATTGGTCCGTGCTTGGGAGGAAGGGGTATGGACATACGACCGAGCTACAAAGAGAAACTTCAAAATGCATGTTTGGTACCACTACTCCCTGCATGACTTCCTGGCGTATGGGATATTCTACGGCTGGTGTGTTCACGGGAAGTTCCCATGCCCAGTATGCAAGGCAGCTCTGAAGTTCATTTGGTTGCTGAAGGGTGGCAAGTATTCTTCGTTCGACAAACATCGTCAATTCCTCCCTCTTGACCATGCATTCAGACGAGACGTCAAGAACTTTACGAAAGGTGTCGTAGTTATAGACCCTGCACCGCAGATGATGACCAGTGCCGCGGTTCGTGCTCAGATAGATGCTCTCGAGGTCAATCAAGAAGAAGGTGGTTTTGTGGGATATGGTGAGCAACATGCATGGACTCATAAGTCGGGCTTGTTGAGGCTCCCCTATTTTGATGACCTTCTTCTTCCACATAACATTGATGTAATGCACACTGAAAAGAATATCGCCGAGGCACTTTGGGCAACAATCATGGACATTCCTGATAAGACAAAGGACAACATTAAGGCTAGAGTGGATCTGGCAACGTTATGCGATAGACCAAAGCAAGAAATGAAGCCTCCTAGAGGCGGCAGGACATGGAGAAAGCCTAAGGCCGAATTCGCCTTGACCAGGCCTCAAAGGAGGGAAGTACTACAATGGTTCCAAACGTTAATGTTCCCTGATGGGTATGCAGCGAATCTGAGGAGGGGAGTGAACTTATCTACTATGCGAATCAATGGGCTCAAGAGTCATGACTACCACATATGGCTTGAGCGGCTTCTTCCGGTGATGGTTCGAGGCTATGTTCCTGAGCATGTCTGGCTAGTGCTGGCAGAGTTGAGCAATTTCTTCCGCCAGCTTTGTGCCAAGGAGTTATCTCGGACCGTGATTGCAGACTTGGAAAGAATGGCACCTGTGTTGCTCTGTAAGTTGGAGAAGATCTTTCCACCCGGCTTCTTCAATCCGATGCAGCATTTGATTTTGCACCTCCCGTATGAGGCACGAATGGGGGGGCCCGTGCAGGGCCGTTGGTGCTATCCAATTGAGAGATGTCTAAAGGTTCATCGAACTAAATGTAAAAATAAATGCAAAATTGAGGCTTCCGTTGCAGAGGCATACATTTTGGAGGAGGTGTCAAACTTCACAACAACGTACTATGGTGACAACCTTCCTAGCGTGCACAATCCACCCCCTCGTTACAATGCTGGCGAAAATGAATCGAACCTCAACATTTTTCGAGGGCAACTCGGAAGTGCAAGTGATGCGACCCCCAAGACCTTGAAACATGAAGAGTGGCGCACTATCATGCTATATGTGTTGAACAACCTTTCCGAAGTGGAGCCGTACATGCGGTAAGTTGTCAACAAACTTGTTCTCGAGTAGTCACTATTCTGCGTCCAACCTCCTTGTTTCTCGTTGGTGCAGGGAATTTCATCATCAATTCTGGCGTGAATCAAGGGAACCTACCCCGCAGGAAGCTGAGACCCTTCTTAGCCAGGGTGCGGGAGCTGGAATGCCCGATTTCATTTCTTGGTTCAAACAGAAGGTACTGTCCAATTTAGCTCGTACTTAGTTTGACATTACAAGTTGCTCGTACGGGCGAATAATATAACGAACTATCCTGCTTGAGCTTGCAGGGCCAAACCGATGCGTCTATGAGTGCCGAGTTGAGACAGGTTGCCGATGGCTGTGCCTATAGGGTAAGCTCATTTACCGGTTATGACGTGAATGGATATCGCTTTCACACAACAAGACATGAGCAGAGTCGGCCCAATCGAAGAACCACAAATACCGGAGTTTTTACGCCTGGCCTTGATGGGGTCGAGTATTATGGAATAATTGAAGAAATATACGAACTCACGTTTCATGGTTGCAAACCTCTTAATCCTGTCATATTCAAATGCCATTGGTTTGATCCTGAAGTAACGAGACGGACCCCTAATCTTGGGCTAGTCGAAATTCGACAGTCATCCGTCTTACCAGGAGACGATGTGTATATTGTGGCTCAACAGGCCACGCAAGTTTATTATCTCTCATACCCGTGCCAAAAAGACGACCGTCTTAAGGGTTGGGATGTTGTGTACAAGGTATCGCCACACGGTAAACTACCTGTCCCAAACAATGAAGATTACAACTTTGACCCAAACACATATGATGGAGAGTTCTTTCAAGAAGAGGGGCTAGAAGGGAGTTTTGAGATAGACTTAACCGAAGCGATCGGAATGGAAGTAGACAATGAAAGGGTTGTTGACGAGGACGCTGGAGATGAGGTTCAAAATGTGAAGGACTTAGAATTACTTCAGCGATTACATTTAGGCAATGACAGTGATGACAACATTGCTCCTTCGAATAGTGTTGATTATATGGATATGGCTGATACTGATGATGAGACTTATGATCCAGCTAATCCCGATCATGATGATTATTTCTAATACATGTAATACTTTGTTATTTTCTAATTATGTTTTGTTTATTTTGCATCTCTTTCTAAGTACGTCTTGTTTATCTGTGCTTATTGGTTTACTCTTTTTAATTGCAGGTGATTGAACAAAGATGGTGGGTGGTATGAGGAACGTAAGGTCGCTTTACCAAAGACGGCCCAATGCAGCTGAGCAGTCGGGGAGCAGGAGTAGGAGGAGCGGGAGGAGCAGCAGGAGGAGCAGGAGCACTCTTGAGAGGGAGCGGGAGGAGGAGCAGGAGGAGGAGCGGGAGCGGGAGCGGGAGGAGGAGCGGGAGCAGGAGGAGGAGGAGCAGGAGGAGGAGGCGGCAGGGGGTTCCGCTTCCTCTGGTTCGTCGGGTGTCTGGTTGCGAGGTCCCTCGACCCTCCCGAGGCGACCGATACCTCTTGAGAGACGCCCGCTGATTCGACCCACTGGGGCTAGGTAAGTAACTTTAGATGTTATCACTACTTTTTCATTTGATATGTTGAAAATAACAATAGAAACTAATAATTTATCTTAATCACTTGGGCAGGGGTTGGACGCTTGTGGCTGCAGGTGATCACAAACGCCATGTCAATGGCATCCTGGGTCTTTTGTGCAGGCTACACTTCCCTGGCCTGGTTGCGTTTGGCGGAGGGCAGGAGCCGGCCTACACGTGGGACCACTACGTCGCCTTCCCCGATTTACCAGATCGGGATGGCAGGGTATTCGCCAACAAGGCGCAGCGGGTGACGGCCGAGCTGTGGGTAAGTCTTCCTCGCACTACATTGCTCAATACATCGCATTCATTGGACATTCTTGAAATAATGACTGGATACATCGTGTCTATATGCAGGATTTCTTCAGATGCCAGGATGGATATGAGGCCAAGGCGGCTAGTGTGGCTCACAAAGCCTGTTCTAAACTCGTGAAGGACATGCATTACGAGGCGCGCGTCCAGGCCATCGTAACATACAACGCTACCTACCTTGGAGTGAAGATCAACAAAACTCAAGCAAGAAATATGAGGCTGACCCGGAAAGAATACATGCAGGTAAATATAGAACATTAATACTGATTTTTTTAGATTAAGTACGCTTAATTTGATCTTCTTATATATCATATACTTGATGACGTGTAGGTGCCTCCGTGGTGGTGCGCCCAGCATCTCCAGTGCTGGGCACAGATGGACAAGTGGTGCGCCGCCGAGTGGGAGGAGATGCACAACGCTTGCCGGGAGCGGCGTTTGATGATGCCAGGTGCACCACACCATCAAGGCAACCGTAGCCTCGACGAATTCGCGGCTACATGGGTACGCGAATTCATTTCTTTATTATAACGCTCAATTCTGCATAATTTCTAATCATCTTGCTGTTTTTTCGCAGTCGTCGTCACATGGTGGCCAGCCTTGCTCCCAGTTCAAGGCATGGGCTTTGGCCCACAAGGGCAAGGCGACGTCCGACGTCGACTACAACCCGGAGGACCCGCCCTCGGTGTACAACAATGCGACCATCCACAACCGCCTCAGTGAGTACACATCGATGGCAAGGGCGGTCCATGGGCCAGAGTACGATCCGAGCACCCAGGACCTTGATGGAGAAGTCGTCATGAGGGTGGGAGGAGGCAAGAAGCATGGGCGGTACTGGATTGGCGACAGCACACTCGACACGGCCACTACTCCCACTCTCTCCCAGATTCGAGCAAGGAGCACGAGCTCAAGCCCGGCCATACGCCCACGGCCGGACACTGCACAGTCCCGGATGGAGGCACTCCAGGTTATTTTTGTTTTATTCGTCGTTCATTAATTTTTACATACGTTTGCTTTGCATTGTAACATTGGGGTGAAATATTGTAGGCCCAACTGGAAGAAGAGAAGAGGCTACGGGAGGAGATGGAGGCGAGGATGGAGGCCGATCGGCAGAGGAATGAGGCCGAGCGGCAGAGGATGGAGCAGATGTTTCAGTGGATGCAAAGTCTTGGCGAGAGGATGGGTCAACCTCTGCCACCGGAGCTATTCCCTCCACCTCCTCCTGCAACTACTCCTGTGAGTTTCTAGTGGAGTATGAATGTTTAAGTTTGTATGTTCCTACCTTAAATCTTGTCTCACACATGCAATCTCTTCTCCTTTGTGCAGAATCAATCGGCGGCTTCGAATAATGTGCCTCATGACCCACCACATCAGTCGGGGTGACAATGATACTTGTGGTTGTGATGTTTATTATGAATATTGTGGTTGATACTTGGTGAATGATACTTGGAGTTGCATTATATATGATATATTGTGGTTGCACTTTTGATATGTGATATATTGTGACTTGTGGTGATATATGTGATATATTGTGACTTGTGGTTATATATGTGATATATTGTGGACTATATGTGATTACTTGTTGATATATCTGTGATATATTGTGACTTGTTTGAGTGGGGTGCAATAAACAATTAAAATTGGCAGTTTTTGGCCACTTTGTCGTGTGTTACACTCGGCAAAGGGAGGCTTTGCCGAGTGTCAAGGTAAAAACATTCGGCAAAGTAGCATTTCTGTGCATTCTGGGAACATGCTTTGCCGAGTGTGTTTGGTTTGCCGAGTGTCATGGTAAAAACACTCGGCAAAGTACGTTACTTTGCCGAGTGTTTTTACCATGACACTCGGCAAAGTAACGTACTTTGCCGAGTGTTTTTACCATGACACTCGGCAAAATAGTAATATTTTGCCGAGTGCATTTCCACGACACTCGGCAAAGAGTAATACTTTGCCGAGTGCCATTCCGTCCTGGCACTTGGCAAAATACGCCGTCACCGTGTTCTCGCCGTCCACTGACCTTTTTTTTGCCGAGGGTCGTTTCGGCACTCGGCAAAGCCTTTGCCGAGTGCTCGATGAAAAGCTCTCGGCAAAGAGCTCTTTGCCGTCAGAAACTTTGTCGTGTGAGCTATGCCGTGGGTGGCACTCGGCAAAGCCTTTGCCGAGTGTTTCTCGTGCTTTGCCGAGTGCCACCGGCACTCGGCAAAGCTGCTGAGCCCGGTAGTGGAGCTCAAAATTCACCTTTGTATCTATGGCGACAACTGCTAGAATGGTTTGCAAGTTAGGTAATCAAATGGATTCAACCCATTAATTTCTTGAGGAGTGTTTTGCCCCCTTCAAAAGCATCAAATTTATACTTCTCCCTTGAAAAAAACTGAGGGTGGAGCACTTATAATTAATTATCAATAGTTTTGTGTAGCATTTCTTCGTGTTAACTAGGTGATTATCTTTTCGAGTATGAAAGGCCCCTCCTTATTATTCATTCATATTAGTATGTACTAATTCATTTAAATGCTAACAGAACTTTCAGCTAAGCAGTAGCTAATAATTTACTGGCTAATTTTGTATTTATGCAGCCCACTGTTAGAGTGATCTCAACCATTTGGCCCAACGGCCAAATGCCCCCCCTTGAACGCGCCCTGATCGGGGGTGCCCAGCCCTATTGGCTGGTGGGCCCTTGTCGCCAGCGCCACAATAAATAGAGGTGGGGCCGGGGCGGCACGCACACCGAAGTTGGCCGTGCCGCCACTAACCCCACCGACAAACCCTAGCCCGATCTGAAAGGGGGCGCTCCAGCGACGGGAACGACCACCGCCACCGATCGCCGCCGCCAGGGAGACGCCGCTCCTTCTTCCCCGACCATCGCTGCCCGTGCGCAGACCTCACCGATGAACCAGCGATGGCCGGCTCTTCATCCAACGCGACGGACGGTCGGTACCCCTAACCCTAATCCTCTCTCCCTCTCCCCTTCTCTCTCGAATCCAATCTAGAACCCCTCATATCTAGACCTAGAAGGTCCTAAGGCCAATCTAACAATGGTATCAGAGCGGATCTAGGTGTAGATCTTGATGGGAACAATAACGACCGCCGTCGGTTGACCGGCGTGCGGAAAAAGAAAGAAAGAAAAGAGGGGAAGGACTTGATCTAACCCTAACCCTAACCCTAGATCTGAAAAGACTTACCTGGCCGTCGTCGCCGGGCCGTCTTCGCTGGCGTGCGGGAAGACCGGCCAAGCCGTGGGCTCGCCGGCGCTCCATAGGCCGCCGCCGACTGCGGACGAGCGCGCCCCCCGTCCGGGGCGCGTGCAAAGGGCGCCGACACGGAGCCGCTCGACGGCGGCGCGCTCCCTCTCAGAGGAGCGCGCACGCCGGCGAGAGGGCCCGCGGCGGCGCCGGCTTCTCCTTCTTCTCCGGCGGCTGGACGAGGTCGCCGCCGTCGCTGTGTCGCTGAGAGCGGTGAGAGGAGGGGAAAAATGATCTAGGGTTTGGGGAGACCGGCGCCGCGAGCGGTTTTGATCCGGCGATAACGACGCTCAGCCGTCGGATTAGAATGGACGGCTGAGATCGCGCCGTGGACCAGCCGGCCGCTTTCGGCCCAGGCGGGAAGGAGGTTTCCTGGCCCAGGCCCAGGTTGCGGCCTGGGCGCGGGGGGAGCGCGAGGCGCGCGCGTGGAGCTGGCTGAGCGGGCTGCATTGGGCCGTGGCTGCGCGCGCGCTCGGCTGGGCTGAGCGGGCCGCCGTGGGCCGCGGCTGCGCAGGAGCAGGCCGAAATGGCCGTTTGCACAGTAAAATCCCGAAAATGATTTTAATTATTTCAGAAGCTTTTTTGAGTGAATTTTGAATGCAATTTGAATCAAATCTCTTTAAATTTTTGCACCAACGTGTTATTTTTTCCCAGATATTAGATGAGTACAGTAATATTGCTTCTGAGTATGAATTATTTTAGAATAATTTCATGTTTCCGCTGCAAAAGTTAATGTTGATTACTCTTTAAATTAAATTCGAACCAACGGGAGAATTTAATTTTTGAGAATTGTTGTGAATTATGATATTGTTATTTTCTGACCAACGTTGATAATAACAGTATTATAATTATAATTGACATTTTATGCATTATTTCTATTTCTGCCCAACGGTGATGTAGATTTAATGTATAGATAAAATTGTATGTTTTAATTTTAACCAACGTTGAAACCAAGGCATGCAGTTGTTGTTATTATGTTTAAATGTTCTCACTGTATATGAATTGTGTTTTCAGGATACTCTTTGATGGGCTACATCAGAGATATCCCGGTTCTCAAAGGAGACAACTACGGTGAATGGAAGAAAAAGATTGACCTGGCCTTCATCTTGGCTGAGGTGGACTGGGTAGTCACCACACCGTGTCCCACAGAGCCTGTGGCACCGGTGAGAGATGAAAATGAGGCTGATGCTGCTTGGCAGACCATACAGAGGGACTATGCTCCCATAAAAATGTCATATGATCTTGATCATAAAAAGTGGGTCACTGCCAATAAGAAATGTTTGGCTGTGATAAAGAACACGATTGAGCCTGCAATTGTGGGCTCAATCGCAGAGTGTGACACTGTCACAGAGTACCTTGAGAGAATAAAGAGTCAGTTTACTAGCTCTTCAAAGACTTATGCTACACAGCTGATTAAACAGCTTGTGACAGAAAGGTACTCTGGTAGTGGCAGTGGCATAAGAGAGCACATACTAAGGATGAGCAACTTGGCATCCAAGCTTAAACCAATGGATTTGGCTCTCAAGGATGAGTTCCTTATTCATTTGGTTTTTGCTTCCTTGCCGAAAGAGTTTGACACCTTTGTTGTCAACTACAACATGCAGCCCGAGAAATGGGACTTAGAAAAGTGCATTGCTATGTGTGTGCAAGAGGAGGAAAGAATTAAATCCTCACATGGTGGTTCTATCAACTATGTGAAGGACTACAAGAAAAAGAACTTTAATCATTCCTCCTCAAAGATAGGAAAGACTCAGCATAAGCCTCAGCAACAAAATTTCACAGTGGAGAAAGATCAGTGCCTTCATTGCAAGAAAAAGGGACATTACAAGAAAGATTGTCCCGATTTCTTAAAAATGATTATGTCAAAGAAAGGTGAGAACATCATTACGTTCATAAATGAGTCCCTGTATGTACAATATTCAAAATCTACTTGGTGGATTGATTCAGGTGCAACTGTTCATGTTGCCAATAATTTGCAGGGATTCCGTTCGACGAGGAATACGCAAAGAAAAAAAAGATGCGTTAAAGTCGCAAATGGAGTCCAAGCTGAAGTTGAAGCCGTTGATGATCTTTCATTAGAGCTAGCTGATGTCTTCACTCTTTTACTTAGAGATGTTCTTTATGTACCCTCTTTACAGAGGAATTTGATTAGTGTTTCAAATTTGGACAATGATGGTTATGATTGTCATTTTGGAAATGGCAAATGTGAAATAATGTTTAATGATAAATGTATTGGTCTTGCCATCAAACAAGACGAGCTTTATTTATTGTCACTTCGTGAAAATGTGAATTCCGTATGTGATGTGAATGAGCGTATATCCTCGCCTGTGAATGCGAACAGAAAACGAAAGAGAACTCATAATGCATCGTCGAAATTATGGCACTATCGTTTAGGCCATATTTCGAGGGGGAGAATAGAAAGACTAGTTAAGAATGAAATTCTTTCTCTATTAGAGTTCTCAGACTTAGAACAATGCAGAGAATGCATTAAAGGAAAATATGTAAAGAAAATTAAGAAAGACGCCAAAAGAAGCACAGGAGTTCTACAAATTATTCACACAGACATTTGTGGTCCTTTTCCTGTGAAAAGTGTGGATGGATATGACTCATTCATGACATTCACGAATGATTACTCCCGTTTTGGATATATTTATCCAATCAAAGAAAGAAATGAAGCCTTGGATAAATTCAAGATATTTAAGGCTGAAGTTGAAAACCAACACGATTTAAAGATTAAGATAGTCCGATCTGATCGTGGGGGGGAGTACTACGGTCGACATACCCCATATGGACAAGTTCCTGGACCTTTTGCAAGGTTTTTACAGGAAAATGGCATAGTGGCCCAGTATTCTACACCGGGCGAACCTCAGCAAAATGGAGTAGCTGAAAGACGCAACCGTACCCTGATGGATATGGTGCGAAGCATGATGAGCTATTCCACACTGCCATTGAGTTTATGGATGGAGGCGTTGAAAACCGCCATTCATATTCTCAATAGAGTGCCTAGTAAGTCGGTGCCCAAAACACCGTACGAGTTGTGGACAGGAAGAGTTCCCTCACTAAACCACTTACGTGTGTGGGGGAGTCCTGCTGAGGCTAAAGTATTTAACCCAAACCTTGAGAAGCTTGATCCCAAAACAGTAAGTTGCCATTTCATTGGCTACCCTGAAAAGTCAAAAGGTTTTCGTTTCTACTGTCCAGACAGATATACAAAGTTTGTAGAAACGAGACACGCTGTCTTCTTAGAGGATGAAATGATGAGAGGAAGCATGGTAGCTCGAGAGATTGACCTTGAAGAGAAGCGGGTGTATGCGCCCACTCCGATGATTCAATAGCCATTTTTTACACTACCTGCTGTCGCTGCACCGACGGTGCAAGACACTGTGGTGCCATCACCTGTTATTGTTCCTCCTGTGGCAACAATGAATGATAATGAGGAACCTGTTCTTCAGGATCCTATAGAACCTATTGCCACAGATGAGGGGGAGCAACAACAGCCTCAAACAGAAGATGTACCAAATGAGGAGGCCCCGAGGAGGTCTCAAAGAGTAAGAAGATCAGCTATTTCTGATGATTATCAGATTTATCATACAGAGGAATTTCAAATGGAGGATGATCCCACCTCATTTGAAGAAGCCATGAGAAGCGAAAATTCCTCAAAATGGCTTGAGGCCATGGAAGAGGAAATGAGGTCCATGAAGACTAATAAAGTCTGGGACTTGGAAATTATTCCTAAAGGAGCCAAAACAGTAGGCTGTAAATGGGTCTACAAGACAAAGCTTGACTCCCAAGGGAATGTAGAAAGATACAAAGTGCGACTTGTGGCAAAAGGCTTTACGCAAAGAGAAGGGATTGATTACAATGAGACCTTTTCTCCAGTCTCATGTAAAGATTCCTTCAGAATCATAATGGCATTAGTAGCACATTATGATTTAGAGTTACATCATATGGATGTAAAGACGGCATTTCTTAATGGGGATTTGGAGGAAAATGTTTACATGGCACAACCGAAAGGTTTTGTCGTGGAAGGAAATGAAAGAATGGGATGCGGCCTAAAGAAATCGATTTATGGGTTAAAGCAAGCTTCAAGACAGTGGTACTTGAAGTTTGACAGTACAATAAGAAAATTTGGGTTTAAAGAGAATGTAGAGGACAACTGTGTTTATGCAAAGTTTAAAGATGGGAATTTTATCTTCCTAATCCTGTATGTGGATGATATCCTACTGGCTAGTAGTGATGTCAGTCTGCTTCTGGAGACAAAGAAGTTTTTGTCCTCAAACTTTGATATTGAAGATCTTGGTGAAGCTTCGTTCGTTCTAGGGATCGAAATTCACCGGGATAGAAACAAAGGGACATTGGGACTGTCACAAAAGGCATACATAGAGAAAGTCTTAAAGAAATTTGGTATGCATAAATGTAGTCCTTCACCTGCACCTATAGTCAAGGGCGACATATATGGGGATTTTCAATGCCCCAGGAACCAGTACGAGCTCGATCAAATGAAATCGGTTCCATATGCTTCAGCTGTCGGAAGCTTGCAGTATGCTCAAGTGTGTACACGCCCTGACTTAGCGTTTGTTACCGGGTTACTTGGTAGATTCCAGAGCAATCCTGGAATAGAACATTGGAAATTAATAAAGAAAGTCTTGCGTTATTTGCAAGGAACAAAAGGCCTCATGATGACATACAGAAGATCAGATTCACTCCATATAGTGGGGTATACAGATTCTGATTATGCGGGAGATGATAGAAAGTCGACATCCGGATATGTGTTCACTCTCGCTGGAGGAGCTATATCGTGGAAAAGCTCAAAGCGAACCATCACTACATCGTCCACAATGTATGCCGAGTTTGTAGCATGTTATGAGGCTACGGGGCAGGTGAACTGGCTAAAAAGTTCATACCCGGTTTAAAAGTGGTTGACGACATTAATAGACCACTTAAGTTGTACTGCGATAATGAACCCGCAGTAATGTATGCCCACAACAATAAGTCAAGTGGTGCTGCCAAACACATTGACATAAAGTACTATGTTGTGAAAGACAAAGTTCGAGATCAAATTATAAGTCTTGAGCATATAAGTACCGCAAAGATGTTAGCGGATCCGCTTACTAAAGGCTTACCACCCAACGTGTTCAGAGAACATGTAGCCGGCATGGGTTTAAGGGAAAGCCTATGATTCCTGGACTAAAAGATGGCCCAAAAGATTAAAGTAACTATTTCAGAACAGAGAGGTGTATTGTAGCTGTTAAATCTATCGGCGATTGACCGTGACGATGAGACATGTTCTATGCACTAATCTGTGATGGAGTAAGTAAAGTCAAAAGTAATTAAAGTTAAAGCATAGATTGAGATCAAGGGGGAGAATGTTAGAGTGATCTCAACCATTTGGCCCAACGGCCAAATGGCCCCCCTTGAACGCGCCCTGATCGGGGGCGCCCAGCCCTATTGGCTGGTGGGCCCCTGTCGCCAGCGCCACAATAAATAGAGGTGGGGGCCGGGGCGGCACGCACACCGAAGTTGGCCGTGCCGCCACTAACCCCACCGACAAACTCTAGCCCGATCTGAAAGGGGGCTCTCCAGCGACGGGAACGACCACCGCCACCGATCACCGCCGCCAGGGAGACGTCGCCGCCAGGGAGATGCCGCTCCTTCTTCCCCGACCGTCGCTGCCCGTGCGCAGACCTCACCGACGAACCAGCGATGGCCGGCTCTTCATCCAACGCGACGGACGGTCGGTACCCCTAACCCTAATCCTCTCTCCCTCTCCCCTTCTCTCTCGAATCCAATCTAGAACCCCTCATATCTAGACCTAGAAGGTCCTAAGGCCAATCTAACACCCACGTCCCCAAGAAAGATCTAGCAATAAATAATTTCATACTGATAATCATATATATATATATGTATTTTTCTTCATTAGAATGGAAGAAAGGCGATGCATTGTTAATTTTGCGTACGTACTTGTAATTTTTAGTGTATCTCAACTAAAGTTCAATGTAATTCAATTTTACAAGGGGAACCGAATATCTTCTGTATACATATGTTTCATAAATTTTGAAGAACTGTAATTTGGAAAATAAAAATAACTCTTTTGTTCAAGGCCATTGCTGCCTCTTTCCAGCTCCACATCATATATTACTTATGTATATGTTTGGCAGTAACTTCACTCACAAACGGTAGTAACTTTCCGGCGCGCATTTTACACCTGCACGCAGAATAGTGTTTATATATATATATATATATATATATATATATATATATATATATATATATATATATATATATATATATATATATATATATATATATATATATATATATATATATATATATATATATATACCCTTTATTAGGCATCATATCTATGTATGGTTGTTACGATTATGGCATTGATCTAAAGGCATGAATTAGGTATAACGCAGCTGGTTCCTTTTGTGTACTATGTATGCAAGTGCATTAGGTCATTAGGTTCCATCCCCCTCCCCCCCTCTCCCCACAAAAGAAAAGAACTATTTGTTAGGTGCCATATCTGTTTGTATGTATGTTCATCTGCTGTAGTCAAAGCATCAATAATATAAAGTGTACGTAACTTCAAAAGTATTGGCTCCTTTGTAACAGCAAATGCATTTGACGTCATGATGCAGAACCTAATCAGTTTGTAAATCCACGCATGTCCAATGTTAAGAGGCCATCATTTCATGCCGACAATTCACACGTATTCTCATTTGTTGAGAGAGAACATCAATATTCTCATTCTTCTATATGTGAGTAAAATAATCTTGCCGTAGGTGATCCGCACTAAGATGATGCAGTTTCCAGGACTAGCATAGGGTAAAATATAGTCTTCTCCGAAAGAGAAGGTTCGATACTTTCTCAATAATTGACTTCCCTGACTAATTAGGAAATTATTAAGGCAAACAATGATACCCTCCGTGTTCGTCTTAACCATGTACTCCTTGACAATAAGAGGTAGTAGTTATTTATGTCATAAATTCTAGACATAATGCATCGAACCACTGGAATTTGCATTATATATTTTTTACATTATTTTTCAAAGGTACAACTGAGGTTCAATAAACTCGGATTTGCTACATGCATCTATACTAATATAAAACACATATATAGATACCACATAAATTTTGCAGGAAACAGTGCAATTTCCACAATATTAATTACTGTGAGACTCTAGCATTAATTCCAAATGCGACCTAAAAGTTTCAAAATTTGTTTTCACACTGAAATTTAATTTCCCTGCACTAGCTTTTCGTCTCAACAATAAGAGCCATGACTAGCTAGATCACGTACCTGTCTGACTAAAATATTGTATTAGAATGGATTGCACATATATATGGAGAGAACTAAAAATAAATATAAAAGTAGGGCAAGGAATCGAAAGATACACAACATTTTCTTTTTGAAGAAAAGGCGCACAATGTTATTTGGTGTCATTCCCGGTTGCTTCCCGTCAGCAATATTTTGTCACGAGCACAAATGCCCATAGCTTTCAAGAATGCGCAAAGCAACACCTAGTAATGCAACAGGGTACGTCCTACAGTGCCTCTTCGTACAAAGATCGTATCTTATGATCTAGGCCCAGTTAATAATGCATGCACGCACATGTCTCAATTGTCCTGCCTTTGCTAAAGTTGTTTCCATCTCGTTACAAGGATAAGTTGGCCATGCATGTGCGCCACACAGATCTCCTGCATTCAGCTGGTCCCTTAATTTTAACATACTTGCTGTGCCACCAAGCCTAAACTTGAAATCAATCCAATATGTGATTTCCCAGATTCCACCAAAGTGGATATCTGATCATAATATATAGAACAAGTTTATATAGACCTGCTGTATTAATTTTAATTTGAGGTTAGCCAGGGACCTAATTAATTGGCACAATCACCCAAGTTCAGAATTTCAGGTTCAATTTTTTCATTTAATTACAATATATTATTGATAATAATAATAATACATAAAATAAAAATATAATTGTTTCGCTATCCTTTAGATAATATGTTATACTGCAAAATAAATTCACAAAAAGTGAACATCTCAGTAATCCAAATCACCCAAAAAATGAATTGGAATGAAACCTATTTAATACAAGTTAAACTCTTGTTTCCCATCTAGCAACAAGCTGGAAAACAAATTAAAAGATTGCACTAATGTTACTCGCCTGTAGCAACTTGAAATTAAGTTGCAGTAAAATAATGCAAGGGTGCACAGAATATACCTGTTGACACATAAAAAAGAATATATTGAGATATAAATAAATAGTGCTGGCATAATTCACATCTTGAACTGTTCTTCTCACCCAGTACACACCATATGACATATCTGCCTTTTCTCCGCAACTACTTTTGGGCAGAATCCAATACCAGGAGTCCAGGACACCATCATCATTGGTGCCATACATATGGTGATTCGTGAACTGGGGTCACATCTCTGATGTCGTCACAAGAGTGGAGATAAATAAAAGTAGGAGAGAAAAGAAAAAAAAACATAAATGATCCCGGCCAGGCTATTGCTGATTGGGTATCGTGGTTTAAAACTAAGCTTACTTCTGATCTCATGGGTCAACAGCTTTCAAAAGTAACAGCACTTTCTTTTCCCTCTCCCTATTGTACACTGCATCTGTCCATTGGATCCAGATTTAGAGAATAAATGGTATGGCAGCCTCAGGATTTTGTTCAGCGATATATAGCTTTTAACTCCAAAATGGCTTGTCCACCCACTAGCTATCTAGGCGTAAAGGATTGAGATGGATCTTTACAAAAAAGTAGATTCCAAGAAGTAACCCCTCAAGTATTAGGAATCGTATAATCCATTTTACGTTCCAGCGTCGTCGTGGCAACACTTTGGCCGTTCGACCAGAAATCAATCTTCTGTTGGCAACACTTTAGCTGTCCGATCAGAAATCAACTCCTCGGATATAGGGAATGGTGAGATGTTCCACGAAATCATGATGCGATTTCACACCTTAATTTCTCTCTGATCTAGTCCAGGTTCTTTCAAATTCTGACTGGATGACTGAGTATTGGCGAGAAAGGCACAGCGTATCTTTTGAACCGTAGACTGGCAGACATTCCGTTCTGGAGAACTAATGTAAAATTCAGATATCTACCAAGCCACTGGAGGCCTATAAATAGGACTCCACCCTCCATACCATGCCACCAAGCTCCCACTGCAGAAAGCTAGCCACATTTGAGCTTAACTAGCCAGTGTGCTCATACTCTCCGACAACTCGGCCGCCGGCGATGAGCACGTCGAGGGATCCGCTGGTCGTCGGGAACATCGTCGGCGACATCGTCGACTACTTCACCGCGTCGGCGCTGCTGAGGCTTTTCTACAACAACCGCGAGATGACCAGCGGGTCCGAGCTGAAGCCGTCGCAGGTGGTGAAGGAGCCGACGGTCCAGATCGCCGGAGGGCGCCACGGGAGGGCGCTCTACACGCTCGTGAGTGACCATATATTACACACCTCACGCATGTACACATAGCTGTTCCTTCGCATGTATGTGCTTGATCTAAGAAGCTACACAATTAAAGATCTCAATTTTGTCTATGGATGCATGCATAATGTGTGTACCATATATCTTTTGTTACTAGGTGATGGTGGACCCTGATGCACCTAGCCCAAGCAACCCTTCCGAAAGGGAGTACCTCCATTGGTATGTGATAAGCTGTATCTACCTAGTTTCGTCTTATCCATACATATTGTTGGTCAAATTTTTCTTCTTTCAAATTAGCAGCAAAATTCTGACGAACAATCACCGACAGTCAAGCACCCTGCTCAGTGATTGTTAATAAATCTTTCATTTATATGCATAGCAACACTCCCGTATATACTAGCTAGCTAATTGCTTTTGATTTCTTGTATAGGTTGGTGACAGACATACCTGAAGGAGCTGATGTCAGTCTTGGTAAGTGAATTTATAGAACTATATATATTGAGTTCCATACACTAACCAGTTCATTGAAGAAGTTCAAGTTATTAAGAAAGAATAGCAATCTACACTTATTTCAACATTATATACACACTCTCATATAACAATGTCTAAGTTAAATAGCACAGTAGCCATATAATTGACTTCATATAAACCATGTGACGTCGATCAGGAACTGAGGTGGTGGCGTACGAGAAACCGCGGCCGACGGTGGGGATCCACCGGTTCGTGTTCATCGTGTTCCGGCAGGCGGTGCAGCAGGCGATCTACGCTCCGGGGTGGCGCGCTAACTTCAACACCAGGGACTTCGCGGCGTGCTACAGCCTCGGCGCGCCGGTCGCTGCCGCCTACTTCAACTGCCAGAGGGAGGGCGGTTGCGGTGGCCGGAGGTACAGGTGAAGCCGTGAAGGCCGGCCGGCCGGTGTGATCCATCCATCATTTATCAATAATCAACACTCCAACTTAGCCTAACTAAAGGCAAAGATTGAAAGCGACATATATGAATGTCACATATATGATTGCATGCCATGAATTATGAGAAAGGTATAGGGGTGTGTGTGCGGGTTTACACACTACTGTCGTAGTAGTAGTAATATATCTATATATAGTTAGATCGCCGCAATTGTTGCGCTAGCTAGCTCTCTTTCATTCCCCAAAGAGAGTTGAGCTAGGTGCTATTGAGATTTGAGACTAATGGAAATTGATTGGCGAGAGAAGTTGAAATCTTTTATTTATATGTATGAAAATATACATGTGTACAATGCTGGATGCCACGGGTGATGATGCAGCATGTATACTGCATACTGCTACAACAAACAACGAGCCTTAAAGTGAAATAAAATTAAAAAAAATGCGATGCCCTCACGGAAAATATAAGGTCTACCGTCTAGGACAAGCTAACACTAACACACCAACTTAGAATTTAGGGTGCGTTTGGATGGTTGGATCTTCCAAGTATTTCTAGGAATACTTCAGCAATCCTATACGATTATCTTGTTTAGTAAAACAATCAGTAATTTGAACCATAAATCTAAGTTTACGTTGGGAACCATATTACCATAGTTTTTAGGAATCACTTTTCCGTAGAAATGGGTATCTATCTTGGAGAGTTTTTTTAAAATAATCTATTTTTTATTTTAAATTACAGTAATATACCTCCATTTTTATTTTACACTAATAATCCTCTGTCACTCTACTGTTGAGCGATTGGGCTAGTCACCCAACGGTTATGCGCCAAGTGTCCAAGCGTCCACCGGTTGAGCGACCAAGCTAGTCCCTTCGGCTACTAGTCGCTGATCGTTGAGTGACTTAGCCCCTAGTCGCTCAACCGTTTGACGACTAAGGGGATATAACCTGCGTGCACGTCGGCTCGAGTGCCCTTTGCCATTTTGGAGCAGAGCAGTCGTGACTTGTGAGCAAAAGGGAGGAAGGGAAAGAGGAGAAGAGAGGAAAGGAGAAGAGGGGGAGAGAAAGAGAGGAGAGGGAGGGGAAGAGAGGAGGAGAGGTCCGCGCATCAACGACGGTGAGTCCCCTATATTTCTTTATAGATTTACTTTTGAAATCATGGTAGATTAGCAACTAAAATTGTTAGATATGTAATTGTGTCGGGTCTTCCTTGTTGATTTACTTTTGAAACCAAGTTATGCTAGCAAATATAATTATTAGTTGTGTAGTTGTGTCTGGTATGTCACTTATTGTTGATAGTTATAAATAGTGTAGTCGCAGAATTAACGTCAATTTAGTGTTAATAGTTGTACTTTTGAAACCTTGTTAGGTTAGCAATTAAAATCATTATGTGTGTAGTTGTGTCGAGTATGTTGTATATTGTTAATAGTTGTAAATAGTGTAGTCATAAAACTAGAGCCAATCTAGTTGTTAATAGTTGTAATGCCGCTATGGCCATATCATAACCCTAACCCTTAACCCCATACCCTAACACTAACCCTTAACCCTAACCCCAAACCCTAAAACTCTAATACCGAAATATGGCTATGGCTATATATGTTGAGGAATATGCGGTTTATGCAAGAATGCAACTAAATTTTTAGAATTTTTGGAGCTACGCTATAAATAATTAAGCCACTAATTGTGTCATAATTGCTAACTTTAAATTGATTTGCAGGTATGGCTCGCGACCTTGGCGGTTAGGACTGGCCTTTCGGCTTGCTGGATCGGCACGTCGATGCGCATCACTGCCCAACCATCGTGTCCTGCATCTTGAGGGCAAGGACGAGGTGACTTAGTTGGGGTGGTCCGTACGCGGGTTTGACACGCCGAGCCATAGGTAGCCAGTAATGAAATCGCATTTCAGTGCACACCACTATTTCACTTCCCATTACACGATAACCACGTCTCTCTTTCCACCATAGTCTCCGCCGCTAAAAGATCAAGTTTCATTTAAGTTGGTTTTGGTGATAATGATAAATACTATTTTGAGGTTTTGGTAATAATGACAAATGCATTTGTGATACTAACCTTGTTTATTGATTATGATATTACTTAGTCTCATATGGATGAAAAGATGAAATCATTGAGGTATGCGTTCGATATCTTTCTTACAATCTTGTTGCATTTCTCACATCTAAATATATGATTAAATGACAAATCTATATACAAGACTAATATGTTGGTCTAAGTATATTATTACTTAGTCTCATTTGGATAAAAAGGTGAAATCAAATATGTATGCATTTGAAATCACATTCTTATATATTAGTACATTTCTTGGATCCAAAATATAGATTAAACTCCACAAATAGTCCAAAATGAATATGTGCATATGTCGTCATTATACATATTTGTATGCATACATTTAGGGAGATTCACACTATGTTTTGAGGTTTTATAAGTGTTAATCCATATTTTCTTTAGTACACATATTAAAGATTTTTTACTTTAAAACACTTCCTTTGAGTATATATGGCTTGTGTAGTTCATATATACTCATTTGCAATCCTCTATTATGTGTTAATAGTTGGATGATTAATGACAACCTGATAAGTAAGCTTCGCTTTGAAAGCTTATCTTAGAGTATATAAATATTGTGTATATGATATATACTTACAAATACAATCTTTATCTCATTATTTGTTGAGATTGTCATAAATTACTAAAAAGAAAAGATTGTAGAATCTAGTCCCTCCACTATGTGTTAATGGTGAAGTTTGGTAATTGATGGCAATTATTTTGTGGACTAATATTTTCCATGAATTCGATGAACAGGTTAGGTTCTACAAATGACGAAGATTTGGGATGACTTTATGTGTTGAAGATCATCAAGTCAAGTGGTGGATACATCATGAGTTGATGCATGTCCAAGAGGAGATGATCATGTGTTGATCATCAAGTCAAGTGAAGACCCATCTTGTGTTAATGAAGTTAAAGTAATGAATGCATTATGAGTTGATGCATGTCAAGACTATGACTCAAGGCAAAGGTATAGCTAGCTAGGGCAAGGATGTGTTCCTAGTATTTTACCGATCATGGTGTTTGGTTGGAAGACCGGATTGCTATTATAGGTTGCCGTACTATTAAGAGGGGTCATGTCTAGTAGCTTGAGTCTCATCATATGTTGATAGCTCAACCTCACTTGCTCTAGCTCTCTTTGGTATGAGGCTTGTATTTGCGAATATGTTTTGCAAATAGTTGAAGCTTATGTGTTGAATCCTTTTAACATGGGACTATACATTGCTAATATATTTGAAATTCATGTTTTTATTATTTTTAGCATGAGGCTTATATTTGCAAATGTGTTTCACAAATGGTTGAAGCTCATATATATAATCCTTGTGTCATGATTTTAAAATTGTGCAATGTGTTTTACAACTTGTTGAGAATCATGGATAATCCTTGTGTGTATGATATTGTAGTTTGCGAATGTGTTTTGCAAAATCTGTTGAAGTATATGCACTTCTTAGGGAAATCAAAACTACCGCAGTGTAGTCTGGGGTACTACCGCTGATCAGAACTGCCGGTGTTATAATCATGGAACTACCGTGTTTGTTGACGATCAAAAGACCTGTGTGGACAAGAACCAATGTGGTCGAAGATCGACGAGGTCAAAGATCATAGTAGTCGAGTCCGACGTGGTCAAGATCTGTGTGATCAAAGGCCAGTGTGGTCAAACCAACACGGTCGGAACCGTCATGGTCAAGATCTATGTGATCAAAACCAGCGTGGTCGGAGACCTGTATGGTCAATCCGGACAACATGGTCAGAGACTAGCGTGGTCATAGACCAGCAAAGTCGGAGACCTGTGTGATCGATCTAGACAACATGGTCGAAGACCAGTGTAGTCGACGATCAGAACTTTCGACCAACTCTGTATGAGTAGTCCGATTGACTCTGTGTGAGTGGTTCGATCAGTGAGCAGACCTACCGGCTCTGTGTGAGCCATACTTCTGATTTGTGGAACGTCCAACTTGTGTAGCTATACGTTTTTTAGAGAGGCACCTGTATGGTGGTCTTCTCCTCCCCGCAAGAGTGGAAGTTCTGCATATGGGAGCAGTACTTCCGATGATCAGAACTATCAAAAATTATACAGCGGAACTACAGATTTGATTGGTCCTTTGCTTCTAATGGCTAGTTTTTTGACCGTTGCGAGGGGAGTAGAAGTACCGTAGTTTGCAGCCGGTACTTCCAATAATCCTGATTTTCAGGGATTTGGCTCCAATGATTAGTTTTCTTGTGTGGGGTATAAATATCCCCTTTTGACCGATTGGAGATGTTATTGCTCGACCTATTTCTATTCTCTTGAACTAGTGTGAGGTCCTACTCTCAATTGTGCGTGTGTTGTATCTTGTGAGTAAGGAGAGTGATCTAGAGTGCATGTGTTGCATCTAGAGTTGGACTTAGTGTCCATTTGAGCTTGTGCATTCGTTGCACATTGTGAGAGTCAAGCGAGGGACTTGCATAATTACTCTTGGAGTTTACTGGCTCCTAGACATGTTGGAGACGTCGTGTGTGGTGATCTTCTCAAAGAAGGTTGTGAGAAGACCCAGCGAAGTTGTGAAGGTTGGAACTCACCTATCCAGAGTGGGAAAGAGCTACCACTATTGGATTGAGGTGTTTCGGCTTAATTCGTGGAGTCCGTTCAATTTGTTTGGGCTAACGTCAATGTGGACTAGAGGAGATCGGCAAGTCTCCGAACACCACGGTAAAACAATACTGTGTCTTTGTGGTCTGTCTTCTTGTGCTCAATTTACACTCAAGTAATTTGCATTCATATAATTAAATTGATTGCTTGTCATCCTAGAATTGCAAACCTTTGATATAGATTTAGGTTGTTGGTGCACTTAGATGAACCTAGTTGATTTATGCTTTGTTTGTACTAAAACCAATTTGATTTAATCTTCCGCATTATACTTTTGGTTTTAGCCAAATAGCTTAAATATAATAAACTAGTAAGATATTTTTAAATGACTATTTACCCCCTCTAGTCGGCCTCCTCGATCTTACAGTCGTATCAGAGTTTGGTCTCTCATTTATTAGGCTTCAGCGCCTAGAGAGTTTAATGGATGACAACTAGTGGGATAGTGCATCTAGATGACACATCTCTATTCAATGGTACCAATTATGATAATTCAAAAATCCGCATGATTTATTATTTTAAAGCCATGAGTCCAAAAATATGGCAGATTGTAGATGTGGGCTTTTCTTGTCCTAAGGATTCTCTTGCTCCAACAGTTGAGAATGAGAAATGCTCACATCTCAACGCTCAAGCAATTAATATTTTATTTAGTACTTTGAGTGTAGAGGTGTTCAACACAATACACAATCTTGAGAGCACCCATGATATGTGGACAAAAATTCAAGATAGATATGAAGTATCCACCTCATTTGATGAGGATTGCATACAAGAGTGGATGTCGGGTGAAGTGCTCAACTTCTAGCTCCGACGATAAAGAATCCACTAGCCCCTTCACATTAACTCAATGCTTTATGGCAAAACGTAAAAAAAAGGTTAATGACAATGATGATGATAAACATTCTTATAATGAGTTGATGGATATACTATAAGAGCTTAATGAATTTCTTAGGAAAGAGAAAACTAAATATAACATTTTGAAGAATGAGCATATCTCTCTTCAAAATGATTATAATAAGCTAAAAGAAGAATATGAAATTCTCCTTCTCAAAGAATATTCTAGTTCTAAGGTGGATATAGGAATCACTTGCAATTTATTAGATGATATACCATGTATAGCTCCTAATTCTTGCATTTGTTTTCTAAGGCTAGTAAATTCACCTCTTGTGATGATTAGATTGATATACCTTGCTACTCAAAATTAGATGCATATACTTCCTCTATGTTTGTTGAGACTAATATTATAGAGAAAAATAAAAAGCTCAAATTCCAAGTCACAAGATTGAATCATGACTTGGAGAAGTGCTATAAAGGGAATGCTTCTCTTGATAAACTCTTGAGCAATCAAAGAAAGTCAAATGACAAGAGAGGTATCAATTTCACCTCCAAGAAAAAGGTGAAGAGCATCCCAAAGCAACATTGAAAACAATTCAACAATGTCAAGTATTTGGATGTAACACGAAAAGACACTTCGCGTCTAAGTGCCCCAACAAGATTAATGGCAAGACAAAGTCATCAATGAAGAGGCAAATAGGCAATGAGCAAGATAAGAAGATAAGAAGAGGTAGCAATTGTCAAACTTGCTACAATTGTCAGGAAAAGGGACTTGTAAGTAAGGATTGTCCCAAAGGTATCACTTCTAAGCCCTCTCTTTATAACGAACATTATTTGCTAAGAATGTTAGTTTACAAAACTTTAATGTTAGGGTCATTTGGGTGCCCAAATTTATTGTGACTAACATCCAAGATTCAACCAAGTTTTGGGTATCAATATACGCTTAAAGGCTTAATAGGTACTTGGTAAGGCATTGGAGGCTTGACTCATTCACGATGAGGTGAATTTCACCATGAGCAAAAAGAGAGCTAAGGCCCGTTTGGCAGAGCTCTAGCTCTAGGAAATCTGTAGATTTCCTAGAGCTGGTCATCTGTAGCTCTAAAAAATCCTGGATCTAGAGTTGCAGGCATGTTAAGTGCATTTACATGACTCATTTCATTTATATTATATATTAAATAAAAATATTTAAATCACTTTAATTTAGTCAACAAACTACAGATCCAGCATAGATCTCGGAGCTAGAGCTGTGCCAAACGAGGCCTAAGTTTGAGCATGATCATGTCACATCATGAACCAATGTCATCTTGGTAACAAATATCTATATATGATATATTAAGCCCTTGGCTTTGTGTAGATTGCATTGCATGGATATTATTTAAAAGGGGTGTTCTTGCTCTTGTTCTAAAAATTTATTATTGTAATCATAAGCATGATGTTTGTGGCATATTAAGGGGAGTGCTAAATCATATTCATGTATATCACATCCCTATGTGTGCCCAAATTAATTAAGTGCTAGTATTTTTTTCAAAATTAAGCCATTTAGCCAAAAGTCAGAAACTTGAAATTACTAGTATATCTTTGAAAGACTAGTTGGAAAATGTACACAAATGCATTTCAAAGGTTTCCAAAGGTTTTGGCTTTAGAAAAACATATTTCAAGTAAAATTAAGTTTCTAACCCAAAACTAGAAATCTAGTATCTTGTTTTGGCTTTAAACTAAAAAATTGCCAAAATCAATTCTAAAAGGAATTTTAAAAAGTATTCAATACTAAAACCTAGAGTTGACTATTTCAAACATTATTGGTACTCAAAAGATTTTGCAAAAGGCCATCTTATCAAAAGTTATTTGATCTTGAAATCCATCCGAAATCCTAAGTTGACCTAACTGGTCGCAATCTAGCACTTTAGTGAGTTTTGTCATTTCAGCCAATATTATTGACATATATTAGCTCACAAGGGTAGTTACAACTCATACATGTAATTGGATGCTAAAATAACCCTTGCTGACTTATTTTTTGTAATCTTGAAGATTTTATTGAAAAAGAGCTTACCTTTGAAAATTGAAAGCTTAATTTGTTAAAAATTATATTCAAAAGATATTTGAACTTGGCATATAGTTGGAAATGCTCTACAAGTGCTTTATATTTCTTTGTGAAAAACTTTGGGGCATGTTACAACATTATATCAAACCTCTCCTCAAAATTTTGATGTTATCTTTAATTTCAGTCAGATTCGGGAACTACCACAGTGCTTTGAGCAGTACTACCACTGAACGGTACTACCGTAGTTTCATTGGCGGTACTTTTGAAATTTCTGACAAATGGTTGGTTTGTTTCAAAATTTGATTTTCAATTTTCTCAGCCATTCTATTTTCTCCTCAAAATCAAGTTGATCCTTGTTTGTTACCCTCAAGTAATCTCTTGACTCAATATGCCATTTTGCTCTCAATTTGACTCTTTTTCATAAAATAGCATCCTTTCAAAAACATGGTAGACTTTTGATTACCTTGACCTCGGCATGAGTTTTATCCCTGTCTTCACAAGTGATATCATCTCTTTTCTTCAAGTGGTATTTCTTACAAGTGAAAAATAGATGGTATCCCTGTTCCTCCAAGTGGAATCTTTCAAAGGGATATCATTTTTTCCTCTTGCCGAGCAAATCTTTTCTTAATCAAGCTCTCTCACCTATATGATATCTTTCATTTATGGGATTCACTTAATGTTATGTATGCTCACAAATAGTACAAGTGGTATCAAGTACTTACAAAATGGATTTAATCATACTTGATATAGTTTAAACTCACAAATGGTATCAAGTTTCTACAATTGAAATTAAGTATACTTGGTATCATTTATGTTTACAAGTAGTATTTTCACAAGTGATATCTATTGTCATCACAAGTGGTAAGTATCAAATCTCTTGGAATTAGATGGCAAAGAGGAAGACAAAGTTTAAATGGGGAGAGATGGATAAAGAACAAGAAAGAGGAGAATCATTTGTGCGTTAAAAGAAAAAAATGCTTAGAAGATCCTTTGTGTAAAATAGAGTTTTTCTTTGTGAAAAACATATATAGTACTTTTGGGCTTAATCTTAAAAGGGTAAAAATACTATTATTGGGAAAACCATTTTACCTAATTTGCTCAAAATATTTTATAGATCTTGTGAATAAATGTGTTCCATTCTTATTTGCTTTATTTGGTTTTCATGAAGTGAAAATTGGTTTTTAAGCTCTAGTTGAAAAATCAAACTTCCCTCTTACTTTTAAAGTACATTGTGCCAAACTTTTGAAAGAGGACTCTTTTTAAAAAAAAATTCTTGTTGGAAAACTTTCTTAGAAGTCCAAAGATTATTTCTGCAAATTTTCAAAGCATTTCAAGTTGTTTTGAGATAAAATAATTGGTATCAAGCTCCACATACTGAAAAATCTCTATTTTTTGGCTTAACTTTTCTTCTTCCTTTGTTTTTATGGTAATCAATGCTATTTGGTGATCAATACCTTTTTGGTGATTAATACCAAATGGGGGAGAAATTAGTGATACTAGTTTTGTATAATAGGGGAGAAATTACTGATAATAGCTTAGCTCATAATGAAAAATTTAAAGTTAAAATTTGAATAACTTAATTTCTTGTCATGTGTTCATTTTCATCCAAATGCTATTATTATTATTGGATTTGTCATCAATCATCAAAAAGGGGAAGATCGAAAGATCAAGCTCCATTTAAGTTAGTTTTTGGTGATAATGACAAATACTATTATGAGATTTTGGTGATAATGATAAATGCATTTGTGAGACTAAGTTTGTTTATTGATTATGATATTACTCAGTCTCATATGGATGAAAAAGGTAAAATCATTGAGGTATGCATTCGATATCTTTCTTATAATCTTGTTGTATTCCTCACATCTAAATATGTGATTAAATGATAAATGTATATGTGAGACTGATATATTTGTTTATGTATATTATTGCTTAGTATTATTTGGATAAAAAGGTGAAATCAAAGAGGTATGTATTCGAAATCACATTCTTATATTGTAGGACCGAACTGGCAACAGAGGGGGGGGGGTGAATGGTGCCTTCAAACTTCCCCAAGTATTCACATAAAAATTCTTCTCCGATAGCTATAGAAGCTATGAAGCAAGAAGATCGAGTGCTCACTGGAGAACAAAAACCAGATCGACAAAAGAACTGAGCAGCAGCTGGCCGAGGTCAAAAACAGAACAATCTAATCGGTCTACCGTGGTCGATCTGATCAGAGGTATGCTGTCTGTGACCGAGAGGTCGAATACCTACTCGTGGTCAATCGAATCGCTCGGTTGAAGACAGATGCTCCACTGGAAATCAGACAAATAGAACGATAACAAAAAACGCACAGTAACGACTGAAAACAGTGAAAGATCGCATGACCGCTGAGACCAGAACCTGAATAACTTGAGAGTCTCGAATCAAATAATCATGGGACCCTAAACATAGCAGTTGAATGACCTCAAGTTGAGAAATCACAAAGCGGTCGAAGTCTTTTTGCTGCATCCGAGAAGAACAGCAAGGTCGAACTCAGAACAGAGCAACACGAGACGCACGACCACAAGTTTAAGACTTTAGAGAACTTTTGACTCATGGTTCAGATGAAAGTGAGATTTTAACCACAAAGAGTCAACATCTTCTGAAAGATAAATTACCAAGAAAAACAGAAGTCTTTGCTACGGTTGGAAAGAACAATATGGTCAAACAGAGAACAGAGGACTTGAAAGCGCACAACCATTCGACACAGAAAGACTCCTCCGTTTTTCAGTATCGACCATGTTGTTCTTCTCGGTTGCAGCAGAGAGACTTCGACCGCTCTGTGATTTCTCAACTTGAGGTTGTTCCGCTGATTTGGTTGAAGTCTCCTGGTTATTTGACTCGAGTCTTTCAAGTTATTCATTTTTGAGTCTTGTCGGTTGTGCGCGCTTTCTCTGTTTTCGGTCATTACTGTGCAGTCTCTATTGTTGATCTGATTTCCGGTTTTCAGTGGATCGTCTGTCTTGACCGAGTGACTCGATCGACCACGAGTTGGCGTTCAACCTCTTTGTCACAGACAGTATATCTCTTGGTCAGATAGATCACGATAGGACATTTCGACTGCTTTGTTTTGTCCTCAGCCAGCGGCGGTTCTCGTTCTGGTGTCGATCTTGAGATCGGCTCTCCAGTGAACATTCGATCTTCGTCTTCATAGCTTTGTAGTTATTGGAGAAGAAGATTGTGTGAATACTTGGAGAGGTTTGAAGGCACCATTCACCCCCCCTGGTTGCCAGTTCGGTCCTACAAGTGGTATCAGAGCAAGGTTGGCTCTATATTTGATCTTAACCGATCGTGAGCCTGGCAACTAGTAGGGAATCTTGTGAGCTTTTCTTTGAATCTTATTGGGGTGTTTTTGCCAATGATGTCCTTTGAGACAAGAGGCTTGATTTCGGCTAGAGTGATTTTATTTGCAAGAAACCACAAGTGTGAGCTTTGTGGTACATTCTTTACCTCTGATTGCTCGAGCGCCAGAAAGGAGAAAGTCTTGGAGAACATACCGATGATGATGCTAAGAAGGACGAACGACAACTCATCATGAGCAAGGTAAAATCTCAATGGGACCTTGGCCTTGTCTAAGATGAATATACTTGCTCCTAGGGAGAATATGAGATGCCTAGATGATAAATTGCTAGATTGATCTTGCTAGGTTGAAATCTCATTGAAACATGTGTAGATTGTGAGTCTTTCTTTGTAGACGGCAAAAATTTAATTTATCTACTTAAATGCTAAAATCTGAAAATGAGAAATTAAAATTTTGATTCACCACACATGTGTAGAGGAGCTTGAGTTTGCTAAAGTTTGGATTAGTAGAGCCAAGTTCCTCTGTTATCTCGTCGTTGTAGTCGTAATGCCTTATGACCACAGCTTCGGCTTCATGACCGTAGTCGTAGCTTCATGCGACCATGTCTGCTGGCGGACATTCCCGCCTTTCACTGTGGTCGTAAGAAGTTTCGACCATAGTCACCGTACCAAGGACGGCGACGAGAGCAGTATTCGCAGGTGCTGGGACGTGGTCGTAAAGAGTTATGATCATGGTCTCAGTGGCCCCATCTGCGACTACATTTCGTCGACCTGGTGCTTTCGCTCGGTGCATGGATCTCGGTACATTGGCCTGGCTTGTTATACTCTACTCTTCGACCATGGCAGACACGACTATGACTTCTGAACTGAAGACAAGAGTACAACTCAAACACTTTTTTTTATCTCTAGCATTTATTGTCACTTATTCTGAGATGATGAAAATTCTTTGAGGAGAAGAGTGCAATGATACGAGCACTGCTCTTGAGACCTTGTCACTTCCTTCCGTTAGAAGATGGATCCTTCTTTTAGTGAGCATAGTTCTTTCGTTGTCAGCACTTGTGCCTTATGTTTAGATGCTTCTATTTTTTTTTGGCAAGTGCAATTCTTGTTGGCTCACTTGGTTGATCCAAGGGACTTCTCTTTTTGAGCAAGGATGGTGCTTTGTCCATTTGGATCATGTCTCGTAGTAGACACTTGCACCATTGCTCATTGTGTGAGAAGGATGGACATTTTTAGCATCACAGACTTGCTTCTTTTGATTTTGATCTTTGTCCTCATGCTATCCCGAGAAAGGATTTCCGCTATTTTTTTGGTGGACCTCATTCGCCCAAACGAGGAGCGCACCTTCGACGAGGAGAAGTTGTGAGTTTCATTGGTGCTTTGGTTGGTTCTCGTCTTGGTGCTTTCAAGTAAGGTATTCACCGCTTTTTCGGTTATGGGACTCGTTTCACTTATCGAGTTGTCCATTTGCGGTGTGCCTCAGGGATTGATCTTCTTGCTTGGACCATCCATTGCATCTTGTTATCTTGCATACTTCTTTTGTGAATGTGTCAAGTCTTGGGCTCCCAAGTACATGTCTATTGACCCTCTGGGATCCAAGACTTGGACACTATTCTTGTCATTTGTAGGTGTCCAGACGTTGGTTGGGGGATATGGGATTGATTGGGTTTTAGTCTTCTGCTTCATCATGTGACTAGAACATTCATTGGTTCTCCACTTCATGGCCTTCAAGAGGCATATGCTCTCACGTTGCCGTCTTCACCTACTTTGTGAGCTATTCTTACCTTCATGCCTCTATATACATGTGTTAGTCTTAATTGGCATGATGTGCTTGTTCAGGTGCTCACTTATACCATACTGGCATGTTCTTTCTTCAATACTTCCATGTCATGCCTTTATGTGTATGTTGCTTAAGTATCCATGTATCTTGTCATATTTGTTAGATGCTTAAGCTTTGACTTGACTTCATGAGCTGAGTAGAATGTGCGTATCAGAAGTCAAGTATCATCATGACCTTGTGCTCTGTAGTATCTATCATGGTTTATTGCTTACATCTTGCTCCTCATATCCATTCACCATTATTTATACATGTTAGGATACTTTTTCTTGATTTTGGTTTGTCATGATGTATGCCTACATGATGTATGCTTGTGTATGGATAGTATGAGCTTGATTATATCTTGGATAGTTTTTCCCATGTCATGATGCTGTGTTTATTCATGCCTTCTTATCTTTTTATGTATACATGCTTATATCCATGCTAGCATATGCTTATGTGACTTTCCTTGTCACCTGCTATGTGTATGGTTGTGATTCATTGAGATGCATGTATACCTTGATCTTATTTATTTGTGGCATGAAATAAACTGTATGACATCTTGGTAGTTTTAGATGGTACTTTTACTTAGACTTCATGAGAACTGTGGATAAGTCACAAGCTTTTTCTAAGTATTGGGTGGCACTAGGCTTGGTGCTCTAGATGCTTTTGATGAGGGCTAGATTGAGCTTGTGTGGGTGTGTGTTCTCATGTGTTCTTTGTCATTAGTACTTGTGTTACTACTATTGTTGTCATTTGTCACGGTACTGGTTCCATGTTGTATATCATTTACCCCAGTACTAGGACACCAGTCGTTCCTGTGTTTATCCTGCAGGCTGTGTGTGAGGGGGAGACTGGTACAACCTTTACGACTCCGAATTCGTCTACGACTATGACTCAGACTAGACTACGACCATGAGCCGGACTCAACCATGACCACGGTCCATACCAAGACACGACTTCGATCACTCCACCACGGTCTGGACTCAGATACGATCGCGACCCTGGAATCGTCTACGATCACGACTACCTTCCGAACGACTGTGACAGAGGTTAGTTCCCTTGTGATCTTTAGTGTCTTGCTTCCTATCACTTGGCTTTGTCTAGAATATTATTTTCAGTGATAGAAAGGGTCTGATTGGATAGATAAGAGCCAACTCTAGGTGATGTTGTCTTAATCACACCTCTCATCCAAATGGTTCTCTAGGATCATTTACTACCTAGTTTGGGCTTTGGTTCTCTAGGATTCTCTCCTACCTAGATTGTTTGGGCTTTGGTTCTCTAGGATTCTCTCCTACCTAGATTGAACTTTTTCTTGGCCACTAGAGTCTTGTGAGTTGACATAGTGTGCCTTTGCTCCGTGGTATGAGGTTATAGGCTAGAGACCATAAGGATAGAGTGTGCTTGGGAATCACCTCGTTGAGATAGAACCTTCTCTTTCTGCATCTTGTGCTAAATTTCCTGGTTCTTCTCATTCTGCCTTCTCTAGGGGGAGTTGGAGCTTCTCTTTCTATTTTGGGCTATCTTTCAGGGGGAGCTCACCTTTTATGTATTCTTTTGTATCATATTGCATATCATTTACTTGAATGCCTGTACAGTTTTTGGAGTTCTGACTATTATCTTTATGTGACATAATATCATGTTTTATACCTTGCCATATCTTGTGATAGCTTGATTTATCATACCCTTCTATGTGTTGCTTTGCTCTTGCCATACTAGCCTAATTAAATGTGAACAACTTAAAGTAAAACATGTCTTGTTCAAACTTGTGACTAGTCTGCTTTAGTGATCCTCTCTTGATTCATGTCATGTCATGTCAAATAGGCTAAGTTGAGTCTTGAATCTGTTTTTGAGGTTTAGATTGAGCTAATTTAGTTCATTAGTGATGCATGAGTTAAGTTTTAACTCTTTGTTCTTGAACTAATTCAAGTAAATGCAAAAAGATCTCTTTTGTGCGAAAAAAACTGATCTCACCAATTCTGTCTCATGAGATGGCTTGCCATTGCACTAGGCATGAACTCAGGGGGAGTTTTGGATGACCAAGATCACCTCCTTAAGCTTATTGCTTGGAGTGATCGCATAAGGCTTGAGATCTAGCACATGGCTATGAAAGCAAAAATTCTTGTGAAAAATGGTTGAAACCAACCATGAATTTCTGATAAAAGCCTAATGTGCTAATTTTGCTCAACTACAAATATTCTACAAGTGGTATCCAAAGTGCTATACAAGTGGTAAATTACATGTGATACCTAGTGCTTGAACAAAATGTCTCATTTGTGAACTTATAGCACTCTAAATTGACTCAACCATAGCTTCTTGGTTCCACTTAGAATATTGACATGGCTTGACTCATGTTTGGATACCTTCTTCTAGACTATGATCTTGAGTGACTTGACATGCTAATCAAACCATTTAAAATCAGATTATGACTTATTTGGCTTGAGCTTGGCAATACATGGTTTGTTATGATCTAGATAGCATTGTCACTTTTTATGGCTTGGTATACTCTTTGTAAAATCACTTAGGATAATCTTCATGGCTCCCCTTGCTCCCATTGTTTAAATTGAATCATTTGTAGGCACTCCATTTCATTCATGCTCTATTTTTCTTCCTTGCATCTTGATGACTCTATTGCCAAAAGGGGGAGAAGGATAGAGAAAAAGGCATTAAAATGGGAGAATGCTTGGTCGCCTGGATGGGAGAAGAATTGAAAAAGGGCTTTAAGGGGGAGAATGTTTGGTCGCCTTGCTATGACAATGGCCATGTGAGCATCTACTTTTTGGACCATGAGCAAGATTGGACGTTTTGTGTGATTTGGAGCTTTTTGTAGAAATTTGTTCCTTCTTTGTTTGCTCCATTTCATTCTGTGTCAACATGGTCATGAGTTCCTTCCTCATTTTTTAAGACCATGTGTGGCTTTTGCATCTCCTTCCTTTTCTTTTCAAAAACAAAATCATCTTCATGCCTTTTTCGGTGTTTGTCAATATACTCATCAAGGGGGAGATTGTAAGACCATGTGGAGGTCATTCCATGGTTGTGATGAGTAATTGACTCTTGATATAGAAAGATTGAGTTTAGTTTTTGAGGTTTGAGCTGACTTTGCAAAGTCGTAAGCCTTGAGATAAGTTGGCAGACCGCTTACGACCACGTTGTTGGCAGCCTGTGGTCGGCAGTAGTCGTTTTGACCACTTTGGGCGTAGTCGAAGGTCCCAGGAAGCTTTACGACCACGTTGGTTGTGGTCGAAGGCCACCAGGACAGTTTACGACCACTTTGGCTATGGTCGGAGTTCATCAGGAAGGGGTACGACCACATTGGGCATGATTGAAGAACATCAGAAGGGTTTACGACCACTCTGGTCATGGTCAAAGGTCCCAGGAAGCTTTACAATCACGTTGGCCGTGGTTGAAGGCCATCAGGCAAGTTTACGACCACTTTGTTGAAAGTCGAAGGCCAGCCGAAAGGTTTACGACCACGTTGTCGCTGGTTGAAGGTCGACAGGGCATTTACGAGTGGTCAAAAGTCGAATGCATCTCTGATCGTGGTCGGAAGTCCCAGACGAATCTACGACCACGTTATCGAGAGCTGCGGTCGGAAGTCGATGCTGCGACCGCTGCGGTCGGTAGTCGGCACTCGAGTTTATGACCACGTTGAATAGTTGGCAGACTTCGACCACATTGTAAAGCGGTCGTAACGCAGTCGGTTGTGGTCGGAAGGGTCTATAAGCGGTCAGACGTGCTCGGGAAGATGTCGACAGCGGTCGGAAGTGCCCCGAAGCGGTCGTAACACATGAAAACCGGTCGTATGGACTTCTGGTTGGTGGTCGTAGCAATGTTGTGTGCGGTCGTAAGCTCAGTACGACTTGGTGATCTGCCTTATGACTTGGTAGTTATCGCGATCGGGTGCAGAAGTCGAAGCCTGTGTGATCGGTGATCCTAGGCGACTGATTGGTGGTCGGCTGTGGCCGTTCGACTTGGTGACTGGCTTGGTAGTCGTGGGATCGACTTGGTGGTCGGCTGAGCTTTACGACTTGGTGGTCATAAAGGCTCGCGACTTGATGTCTGGCTCTACGACTTGGTAGTCGTAGGAGTTGATTCGACTTTGTGATCATAGCGACCAGTCTTGGTAGTCGGTAGTCGTAGCTGTTGTGTGGTAATCGTTGCAAGCTTGCGATGGTCGTAGCTTGTGTCTTGGCGGTCGTAGCAGCCTAGTGAGTGGTCATAGGCTGCTGGCACTTCATGTGTTGTGCATTGGAATGGTCGTAGGGGGTTTACAACCAGGTGTTGCACTGGAAAACTTGTTGGTTGTACCGATTGATGGTCTGATTGTTTTGTGCGGTGCTATGTGACGGTTTGCTTGTCTGTATGGCTGCAGGACTTCGGAGCTATTTTATGGTGAGGCGTGGGAGGACCGGGACTAGGCACAGGAGGTGTTGAGGTCCAGACGGTTGGAGATACCGAAGATGATTGAAGCTGGTGAGGTGGTTGCAAACCGAGGAGACGAGGACCCGGAGTTGGAGCTGTTAGAGGATCTTGGAGACAAGTCTTGGTGAGGCTTGGAGTGGTCGGGACTAGACATGGGAGATGTTGAGGTCCAGAACGACTGGGTGAAGCCGAAGAAGACTTGGGGCTCAAGGTGGTTGCATGCGCGGACAGCAAGGCAGGAGGAAGCTTCTAGGAAAATGCGGGGATGGCATTTTGGTGAAATGCGCAAAGCCTGCAAGGTGGAAGTGGATTCTGTTGGTTCTGTCAGCTAAAGTGCGGGTAAAGCACTGAGTTAACGGGTAAAGCAGTGGGTTGTTCAGTGTAGTTGGGTAAAGCAGTGGAAAACCCGGTGTTAGGTGGGGTTTACGGGTTAGCCCCAGTGAGGACTAATGGGTGGATCCATTAGGTCAAGTCTCGTGCGTGAGGCTATAAAAGGAGAGGGGAGGAAAGTGTTGGATTTGGGTTGGCCGGCTGGGCCTTGAGGGCAGCCGCCTCTCCCTCCCATGGGAGTCTGTGTGTGTGAGTTCGCTCTAGGGTTAGAGCTTGTCCTCCCGAGGGGAGTGGCTGTTGAGAGTGGCTGTAAAAACCTCCTTTGTAATCATTCATCTCTCTGTATCTATCTATCTGAGAAGTATTTTGTCTGAGATATCTTGATTACTTGTGTTTTTCTTTCTCTATTTTGTCGATTCTTCTCGGGTGCTCTTGTTGGCTTTCCTGTTTCTTTTGTGTTGAGTTGTTGCTCAAGACTGCCTTGGTCTCTTCTGCTCTGATCTGGGGAATCAATCTCAAGGCCATTTGGCCAGTTCTTCCCAAGAGCAGCTAGTGGTCGGAGAAGGTCTCTTTGCCGAATGGTCGTGCGCCCCATGTCCTCTGATCTAGTTGTGATGTTGGCTTTCTTTGGTCTCGGCAGAAAAGTTCTGGTTTCTTTGCAAATCATCTTTCAGAGGATGAGTTCTTGAATCGTTCAAAGTCTCATGACCAAAAGATCTATGAGTCTAAAGTTACTTGGAAATTAGATCTTGCGGTCGAGCACTGAGTGACTCCTCTGTTTTTCAATATCGACCACGTTGTTCTTCTCGGTTGCAGCAGAGAGACTTCGACCGCTCTGTGATTTCTCAACTTGAGGTCGTTCCACTGCTGTGGTTGAAGTCTCCTGGTTATTTGACTCAAGTCTTTCAAGTTATTCATTTTTGAGTCTTGTCGGTCGTGCGTGCTTTCTCTGTTTTCGATCATTACTGTGCAGTCTCTATTGTCGGTCTGATTTCCGGTTTTCAGTGGATCGTCTGTCTTGACCGAGTGACTTGATCGACCACGAGTTGGCGTTCAACCTCTTTGTCACAGATGGTCTATCTCTTGGTCAGATAGATCACGATAGGACATTTCGACTGCTTTGTTTTGTCCTCAGCCAGCGGCGGTTCTCGTTTTGGTGTCGACCTTGAGATCGGCTCTCCAATGAACATTCGATCTTCGTCTTCATAGCTTTGTAGTTATTGGAGAAGAAGATTGTGTGAATACTTGGAGAGGTTTGAAGGCACCATTCACCCTCCCTCTGGTTGCCAGTTCGGTCCTACATATATATTAGTACATTATTTGGATCCAAAATATAGATTGAACTCTACAAATAGTCCAAAATGAATATGCACATATGTCTTCATTACACATACTTGTATGCACACATTTAGGGGAGTTGACTTTATGTTTTGAGGTTTTATAAGTATTGATCCATTTTCCTTTAATATACATATTTAGGATCTTTACACTGAAACACTTCCTTTGAGTATATAAAGCTTCTGTAGTTCATATATCACTACTACAAAAAGGGTCATCACAGACGATTCAGAATTGTCATCACAGATGGTTTTTTAAACCGTCTGAATTTATGGGTCAGTGATAATCGGAGGTTATCACAGACGGTTTGTGAGCTGTCTATGATAAATACAACATGAATGGTTTGTAACTAGAGCTGTCTATGATACTCTAACATCACAGACAGCTCAAAGTAAAAACCGTCTATGATACTTTAACATCACAGATGGTTCTAGCTTTCAACAGTCTATGATAGGTGAGTATCATAGACGGTTGTAATATATAATCATGTATGATAGACCTTCATAGACAGTTTATACTACAAAACTGTCTTTGATAGTTTATACTATACCTAAAATTTTCTATTTTTTGGCTAGCCTCAAGAAATGTTAGCCATACCCTTTGAAAATAAGCAAATACAGCAGCAAACATAGCAGTACATTTCATTAGAATCCACCTTTACAGCATCACAAGATAATGAGCAGGTTACCCATCTAACACAGCAAGAATATGACAAGAACACATCTCCTAATCCTACGAACCCAACTCTTAAATATGATAAGAACACATCTCCTAATTCTATGAACCTAACTCTTAAACATGGCAAAAACGCATCTCTTAATCCTATGAACCCAACTCTTAAACATGGCAAAAACACATCTCCTAATCCTATGAGGGTGTGTTTGGTTGAGTTGTGGCTTCTGAAAAAGCTGCTGTGAGCTGTGGGCTGTGGAAAAGCTGCTGTAGGTTGTGGGCTGTGGAAAAGCTGTAAGCTGTTTGGTTCAAACAAGTATAAAACTTACCTCCTATCTCTATTTTCCTTGAAACAACTGTGAAACAGCTCTCTATTTTCACCATTTCAAAAAGCAGAAAGCCAAAAGCCAAAAGTAGGGTCCAAGGTGCTTTCAAAACTGTACTACCCAAAAGTAGCTGCTTCTGAAAAAACAGCTTCTGGTTTCCACCCCTTTGGTTGGCTTTTGGCTTTTTGGAAGCAAAAGCAGCTCCCAAAAGCTCAACCAAAGGCACCCCGAGTCTCATCGTGTGTTGATAGTTCAACCTCACTTTCTCTAGCTCTCTTTGGTATGAGGTTTGTATTTGCAAACATGTTTTATAAATAGTTGAAGCTCATGTATTGAATCCTTGTAACATAGAACTATACATTGCGAATGGATTTTGCAAGTGTTTGACATCTATGTTTTCATTCTTTGTAGTATGAGGCTTACATTTACAAATGGTTAAAACTCATATATATATATATATATATATATATATATATATATATATATATATATATATATATATATATATATATATATATATAATCCTTGTGTCATGATTCTAAAAGTGTGTAAATGTGTTTTGCAAAATCTGTTGAAGTATATGCACTTCTCAGGGAAATCGGAACTAATGCAGTGTAGTCTACAACACTACTGCTGATCGGAACTGTAGTATACTGAACGTCGTTTCGTCGTGGGTTTTAAAATAATCGCGGAGTCGCCCAGGGTTTCGGTAAAGCGTAGGAAGGAACAAAAAAAATAAATTGTGGGATAGCATTAAATTAAAAAAATGAATGGAAATGTTTATAATTAAAAAAATACTTTAGGGAGAGAGGGCATGCCACCTTGGGCAAAAGGGCCCAAGGGGGTGGCCACACCCCCCACTTACCCTAGCCGCCCCTCCCCCTTACCCTGGCCGCACCCCCTCCTTCTCCCTCTTTTCCACAGCCGCCACCCCCTTTCTTCCCCCCTTGTGCGCCACTTTCTCCCCCTCCTCCATTGCTGTCCCTTGGTGCTAGGAGAAAACAAGAAGGAAGGAGAAACAAGGAAGGAAGGAGAAGAAGAGGAAGAAGAGGGGTGATCCCAAGGGGATCCCCTAGGTAACTCTCCCTCATCCCAAATCCCTCAGATATTTCTGTAATTGGGGTTCTTAGCCTAAGAATTGGTGGGGATTAGCAATTAGATTCTCCGATTAGGGAATTCCTGCTGTCTGCATGTAGATCAATTCTCGTAATGCGACTGTTTGTGCAGTTTAGACCTCGAAACGATTTTTCCTGCTGGTCTGCCCAAAAGGAAAATTGTAGAGGACGTCGAGACCCATCTACTATATTTTTCTAGAATTTTTTGGCTGCGGGATTTGGCGTAGCAGGGTCAGGAACTTCGCTGACCGTCAGGGGTGCAGACTGGGGCAGATTGCTGTTCAGGTGTGAATTAGGGGTAGTAGATGATTTTTATGTTTTTGGTCACAATTGAGAAAAAAAGTAGAGAATTCAGAAATCTAACTACTGTATAAAAATCACAATTTTTAGAGCCTGTCACTTTGGTTGGGATGCATTAGAATCTGGCTGCCCAGATTGCCAAAACAAAGAACGTCCTCTGTTTTGTGCATTAAGTTACACCTTGCTAGGAACAATATAAAAATATGTGATATACATGAAAAGTGAAGGTATTTAAGTGAGGAATCCAGATATATATCTCTCTCTGTAAAAGGTTTAATAATCTTAAAAATACAAAACAGTTAAGCAGCGCTGCTGCAGTGGGTAGAATGTAGAACCGTTAAGCGGAGAGGGATGTTGTGGGGTTTTGGGGGTTAGTGATAGCTTTACTTCTTAAGTCGTGTTTTCTATGCTGTAGCATTATGCTGAATGGTACCTTTTGGATAGGTGGTTTTGCTCCTGAACGCGTGTGATTTCTTCGCTTCGCTGGTAGAGGCAAGTAATTGTAGCGGTTGTGCTACGGTTTAATTCGTTATTCTTACTACTTGCAATATACATGATTCTCATATTTTGAAGTAATATGCCATGGTTGCTTGATTTATAAATGAGGTTGTAGTGGCAAAATAAGAACTGATTGCTATATTTTGGATGACTTGCTTGTAGTCATGTGATAGTTGCTATATGTGCCAAGTGTGGAACATGGATATAAATTCATGGTGGATATGTTTGAGGTTAAATTCATGTTAATTATGTTGATGCCCTTTGAGGTTGGTGATCTTGTGGTTTATGGTTATCATATCATTCATAACATTTGCATTGTGGATGTCGCCGCTTATAGCCACGACCGTACCGGTACAGCATCGTACATTTCCGTAGTACGATGCACATGCTTACCTTATTGGGTAAGTGTGCAGTGGAGCATAGCATGCATATGCATTTAATTGTGGAAGGAGGAATTTCATTCATATGCCAATGGTTTTAAAACCATACGAGGCAGGACTCGTGGTAGTCCTTGTGGTTTAATGAACGAGGAAGTAGAATGTGGTTGTGGTCATATAATGACATAAATGTTGATGTAGCTTGCTTGTTGTTTGGATAACCTGTTGAACGATTTACTTGCTGAGATTTTATCTCACCCTTATTGTTTTTCTCCCCCCTACAGGTGATTCTTGAGAATACATGGGATGGGTAGAGCAGCACCACAATAATGCACTTGGTTCACCAATTCATGCTGTAATAAAGTCGAGAGGATTCTAACCAATTGACTAGCTATTCACAGATGTTTATTTTTATTTAATAATGTTGAACTTGTGGACTATTCTTTTGGTTAAATTGTTAGAGCATGTTTTAATTATTGAATTTGAAATTATTATCTTGGTCTTCCTTAGTTGATTATGTTTTCACTTAGTTTGTCATGGTTGAAAATTGTTGTCGGTTTAAATTATCTTGTAAATTTGGCTAGCTGTAGAGTGGTTTAGTGGCATCCCAGAGTAATGTGGGTCCTGGGGTGTTACAGGAACTACCGGCATTGTAATCACGGAACTACCATGTCAGTTGGTGATCAGAAGACCTATGTGGATGAGAACCAATGTGGTTGAAGATCGACGTGTTTGATGATCTGTGTGGTCGAAGATCGATATTGTCAAAGATCTTAGTGGTTGAATCCGATGTTGTAGAGATCTATGTAATCGAAGACCAACGTGGTCGAACCAGTGCGGTCGGAACAAACATAGTCGAGATATGTGTGATCGAAACTAGCATGGTGAGAGACTTGTGTGGTCGATCTGGACAACAGGTCATAGACCAACGAAGTCGAAGACCTGTGTGGTTGATCTAGACAACGTGGTCAAAGACCAGCGTGGCTGGAGACCAGTGTAGTCAACGATCGGAACCTCTGACCAACTCTGTGTGAGCGGCCCGATTAGCTCTGCGTGAGCGGTCCAATCAGTGAGTAGAACTACCAGCTCTGTGTGTGTGGTACTTTTGTTCTGCAGAACGTTTAGCTTGTGTAGCGGTACGTTTTTTCCAGAGAGGCACCTGTATGATGGTCTTCTCCTCCCAGCGAGAGTGGTAGTTCCACAAGTGGGAGTGGTACCTCCGATGATTGGAACTGGTGAAAATTGTACAACAGAACTACTGGATTTGACTGGTCCTTTGCTTCTAATAGCTAGTTTTTTTACCATTGTGAGGAGAGCAAAAGTACCACAGTTTTGCAGCTGGTACTTCCGATAATCTTGATTTTTTAGGGATTTGGCTCCAACGACGAGTTTTCTTGTGTGGGGTATAAATACCTCCTTGTGGCTGGTTAGAGATGTTGTTGCTCGACCCATTTCTATTCCATTAAGCTAGTGTGAGGTCCTCCTCTTAATTATGCATGTGTTGCACCTTGTGAGCAAGGAGAGTGATCTATAGAGCATCTAGAGTTGGACTTAGTGTCCATTGAGCTTGTGCATTCATTGCACATGGTGAGAGTCAAGCGAGGGGCTTGACGTATTACTCTTGGAGTTTGCCGACTCCTAGACGGTGTTGGAGGTGTCGTGCATGGTGATCTTCTCAAAGAAGGTTGTGAGAAGACCCAGCGAAGTTGTGAAGGTTGGAGCTCACCTACCCAGAGTGGGAAAGAGCTACTACTAGTGGATTGAGGTGTTTTGGCTTAATTCGTGGAGCTAGTCTAATTCGTTTGGGCTAACCTCAACGTGGACTGGGGGAGACCGGTAAGTCTTTGAACACCACGGTGAAAAGATACCGTGTCTTTGTGGTTTATTTTCTTGTGTGCAATTTACTTTCAAGCAATTTGCATTCATAGAATTAAATTGATTGCTTATCATCCTAGGATAGTAAACCTTTTACATAGATTTAGGTTGTTGGTGTATTTAGGTGAACCTAGTTGATTTAGGCTTTGTTTGTGCTAAAACCAATTTGATTTAAGCTTCCATATTATATTCTTAGTTTTATCCAAATAGCCTAAATAGAATTAATTAAGAAGAGATTATTTTAAATGACTATTCACCCCCCTCTAGTCGGCCTCCTCGATCTTACAGCCGCGCCTATGCAATTTCAGCCAGTGGATCGATGACAAGATCCACCCCTATGACATGTGGATGCTACTGTCACAGAAGAGGTGGGACAGGGAGGACTGCGAGGGCTGTGAATTGCACCTTGAAGAGCTACAGGCTGAGATGGAGGAGAACAAGAGGTGGGAGAGGCTGTATGAGGAGCAAGAGCGCGAGAATGCCAAGCGACGGGAGGTCGAGAGAGCGCAAAAGAGGGACATCACGGTGACAGCTAAGATGCATGGTGAGGAGTACAACGCCGAGCTGGACCACAAGGGCAAATGGCCACATTCCACGTAGTAGTTTGACCCTCTTCGTCCATATGTTCCATATATTTCTAATTCCCTAAAGGCATGCATGTACCATCCTTGATTCGTTAGCTTGAGTGCTATGGAATTTTTCGTATGAATAATCTATTTTTTTATTCAAAATTACATAAATATATCCGTGGAAATTTTTTTTACAAAAATAGGCTCCAGTCGCCCCCCCATTGGGCGACTGGAGCTAATCGCCCAACCAGAGGCCGACAGAATTTCTGTCGCCCTACTCTCGGGCGACTAAAACCAGTTGCCTCCCCATTGGGCGACTTGCAATGCAGTCGCCCAATGGGGGGCGACTGCACTCAGTCCCCCATGATTTTTTTAAGTTTTGTCAATTTTGTAGTTTTAAACTGGGAAAAAAATCTGGTGTAGTTGTAATAAAAGTTTATGTTCATGTATGTTGTAGGTGCATAAAAAATTTTGGGAAATTTTTTTAAGAACGATTGACCGTGGAACGATCGATACATACAGTGGTAAGTGATATTTTGATGTTACTGAGAATTAGTGTATGGAGAGAACCGGTATATTAATATTGTTAAATGACTTGCTATCTGAATTATTGAATGCGAACATACGAGATAATAAGCTTATTTGAATAGAAATAAACTTCATAATACAGTTGGGAGTAACATGCCGCATACTTTTTTATTATATGCATAACATATAGCATGATATGCGACTAACCCACCCAACTGCTCGTACAACCTACTGTGTGGACGGGGGCCACTTTCCCTTCCTTGCTCGTTCGGCGTTGAACTCCTCCGCGGCCTCTTTTGCCTTAGCCGCCATTTCCCTCTTTCTCTCGCGCTCCCTCTCACGAGCCTCCCGCTCCCTACGCGTGCACGCTTCGAGATGAGCTTGCGTCTCGCGTTGTATACGTAGGGTTTTCTTGTTCTTGCGGCGCTCCTCCTCAAGCAACTCCTTGTCCCGTGTGACATTCCACTACTCGAAGTCGAGGGTCCATTGGTCCGCAGGGTGGATCTCAAGATCGATCCATTTGCGGTAGGCACATAGGGGCTCCGGAGACTGTAAATACAGGGGAGATTGTTAGTGCGTGCTGTGAAGGAGAAAAGGTAAGGAAAAATGGTGCATGTGGTCGTTACCGGCTGCCGATAGGTTGCGGTGTCAAGACGGCGGTCGGGGTAGTCACTGGAGTAGTTTGTGCAACCCCAGTAACGCATACCTAGGCTGATGCGGTGCTTAGACTTGAAGAACTTGCACGCGTCCCCGCACCAACAAAGGGGGGTGTCTCCTCCTCAGGTGGGAGTTGTGGCGAACACTCGGTAGGGACGTTCGGGATGGGGTTGTTGCTACGTAGCCGCTCATTGCGGGGAGTTGACCTCATAGCACGCTGGGCTTGCTCTGCCCGGGCTGCAATAGCCCTTATTTTCTCATCGCGGGCGGCAGCTGACCGTGCTAGGTCACGGGTCTCCTCCCATTCCTTCACCATCTTGTCCCATTGCTTCTTTTGGCTTTTGTCCATCCCGGTGGGGTGAAGGAAGCGTGGTGTAGTGTGGGGTTTGGAAGTGCAGTGTTCCCTGCGAAATGGAATGCACACCAATTTATAGGGTCCGTTTTCTCTCTACTCCTACGTGTAAAGTTGGTCCGCGTGGTCATAGCATTGAGTAAAGCTGGGCGTGTTGCCATATCACTGCAAAAAGGCTGCATCGTCATGCCATGTGACTGAGCAAAGCTGCATCGTGTTGTCATCTTACTGAGCAAAGCTGCCCCGTTTTGTCTTGTCACTGCGGAAAGCTGGCCTCTTTTGTCATCTCACTGAGCAAAGCTGCCTCATTTTGTCATGTCACTGCGCAAAGCTGCACTCTTTTGTCATCTCACTGAGCAAAGCTAGCCCATTTTGTCATGTCACTGCGTAAAGCTAGCCTCTTTTGTCATCTCACTGAGCAAAGCTGCCCCGTTTTGTCATCTCACTGAGCAAAGCTGGCCCGTTTTATCATCTCACTGAGCAAAGCTGGGCTCTTTTGTCATGTCACTACGCAAAACCAGGCTCTTTTGTCATGACACTGTGCAAAGCTGCACTCTTTTGTCATCTCACTGAGCAAAACTGGCCGTTTTGTCATGTCACTGCGCAAAAGACCTGAAACGTTTTTCCAACGCCTTCTGCTTGGCACGCCACGCCTTCGTGTAGCTAATCTTGTACTTGAATTTATTCTCGATAGCTACCACGAGATGCGTTGCCTCCATGTCTTTCTTCTCAACAATTTGTCCATACATCAAATTGGCTATAAAGGTGGACGTTAGGTTACGATGCCTCGCCAAAACACTGTTGAGAATGCAAGAGTGCGGCTCCACCTTTGACACAATCCAGTGAGTCTTATACTTGGGTCTCCGTGCATGCACCCTCCAAGGACAACCAACCTGCTCGCACTTCACAGTGTACTGCTCCTGGCTTGATTTCACGACACGAAATGTTTGCTGCATTGAAAGGCCCACAACTTAATGGCATCCTGCAGTGCTTCCTTGTCAGCAATCATAGAATGCAACCAAACCTCTATTTGATGATACTCCCACACTGATTCATGCTCATCATGCGCGGAAACACCCTCAGCATTAAACTGGTTCTGTAATACCCTGATCGTCGATTCGGCGTAAGTTTTTAAGATAATCGCGGAGTCGCCGGTTTTTCGGTAAATCGCGGGAAGGGAAAATAAAAATTGTAGAATAGTATAAAATAAATAAAATAAATTAAAAATTAAATTAAAAACCCAGAGTGGGCTGCCTGGGGAGTGGGCCGACCGCCCTGGGCCAAGGCCCAAGGGGGTGGCCGCACCACCCCTTCCCCTTAACCCTAGCGCCCCCCTCTTTTCCCCTCCCCCTTTGGCAGCCACCCTCCCCCTTTCCCACCCTCTTGGCCACCCTCCCCTCCCTGGTTGGCGCCCCCATCTTCCCCCACAGCTGCTACCATTGGTGCCAAGGAGAAAAAGAAAGGGAAGAGAAGAAAGGGAAGAGAAGGAAGAAGAAGAGGAGAGGAAGATGAGGAAAGAAAAGGGGTGATCCCAAGGGATCATCTAGGTAATTTTTCTGCATCCCAAACCCTCTGTTTTATGGAGTAATTAGGGTTCTTGGCACGGAATTTGAAGGAAATTAATAGATTGATTGCCCGATTAGAGATTACCTGCTGTCTGCCTGTAGATTGATTCGCGCAGCGCGTCTGTTTGCGTGGTTTCGACCCATGAAACGATTTTTCCTGGAGATCTTCCCAAAAGGAAAATTGTAGAGGACTTCGAAACCAATATTCGGATTTTTTTTCAGAATTTTTGGCTTCGGGATCTGGGCGTAGCAGAGTCGGGAATACCGCTGTCTGTCAGGGGAGCAGATTGGGATAGACTGATGTTCAAGTATGATTTAGAGGTAGTAAATGATTTTTATGATCATGGCCGCAATTTAAAAAGTTGTAGGTAATTCAGAATTCTAGCTTCTGTATAAAAATTATATTTTTTGGACCCCTGTACTGTTGTTGGGACGCATTTGAATCTTGCTGTCCAGTCTGACAGAATAGAGAATTTCCTCTGTTTAGTGCATTAAATTACACCTATGATCAAAATAAAAATATGTTATCTACATGAAAAATGTAGGCATTGAAGTGATGAAACCATAGATATATCGTTTGCTGTAATTGGATTAATATTTTTAAAAAAAGATACGAAAATATTAGGCAGCGCTGCTGCAGTGGGTAGATTGTTGAATCGTTGAGCGGAGAGGAGTATGTGTGGGTTCGGGGTTCTAGCGACGTCTTTAATATTTAAGTCACGTTTTGTTTGCTATAGCATGATGCTTAGAGATACCTTGTGGACAGGTGGTTTTGCTCCTGAGCGCACGTGACTGCTTCGCTTCAACGGTTGAGGCAAGTAAACGTAGCGGATGTGCTACTGTTTAACTCGTTAATTATTCTACCTTCACATTAATTAATTCTATTAATTGGTGATGCTATGTATTTGTTACGTGTTTCCTTAACGTGGTCCAGATGGTAGTATTTTTATGAATTCAATTGCTTATGATCTTGATGGATTAATTGTGGATATGCGGGATTGTTTTTGGTGAACCTATATAGTTGTGGGGTAGAAACCTTTACGAGTATATTGTGGTCTAAGTGGTAGTATTTTTAGTGAATACTTGTGGTTGTGATGGTAGCGATTATTGATCAATTGATATGTTTGGATAATTTGCTCGTAATGTGGAAATTTGTTTAGTGTATTGCGGAATATGAAAACAAATATGTGGTGGATATGTGGTTGTGGATATGTTGTGAGCATGTTGATGCTCCTTTGAGGTTGGAATTTATGTGGTTTATGATTATCATATCATTCGTATCATATCATGACATTTGCATATGTGGATATCGCCGCACCTAGCCGCGACCGTACCGGTACAGCATCATATATTGCCGTAATACGATGCACCTCTTATCCCGCTGGGAAAGAGTGATGTGGAGCATAGCATGAAAGTATTCATATGCATTGCATTGTGGAAAGATCATTTGCATACATATGCAATATATTGTGGTGAAGTTACTTTGTGGAATATTCAACTTCATAGTTGTAATGTGGAATATACAACTTTATAGTTGTGATGTGGAATTGGCTCATGTGAGCTATTTGTGGTATGAGGATTGTGGATGTGGTCGTGGAATGGGGTTCGTCCCTTGTGTATGGTAAGGGTTGTGATTGTGGCATGGGATTCTTTTCTCTTGCAGTAATTGTTGATAGCAATTGTGGATGTGAGAAATAATAAAGTATTGAAGTAAAACATACATATGCTTTATTGTCTTTGGTAGTGGTAGTGGTTGTGGTTTTAAAGTAGTCAAATAAGATTTATTTGCTAATGCTTTACCGTCGTTGATGTGATTTGAGGTTGAGGATATAAACATTGTTATTTGTGGAAGATTAAATGTTGATGATTAAACTATTATAGTTTAATTAGCCTGTAAACAGTTTGCTTGCTGAGATTTTATCTCACCCTTGTTTCCCCCTCCCTACAGGTGGACTTTGAGCATGCATGGGAAGGGTAGAGCGGCACCACACTGATGCACGTGAATCATATTTTTATGCTGTAATAAAGTTGAAAGGATTCTAGACCTTGCATAGCTTTGTTTACATTAACTTAATAATGTTAAATTTGTGAACTATGTTTTAGATTAAAATGTTGGAGGATGTTTTAAACATTGAATTGTTATCACTATCCTGTTATTCCTTAGTTGTTTATACTTCCGCTTATACTATCTTGTTTAGTAATTGTTACCAGTTTAATTTATCTTGTAAATTGGCTAGTTGTGGAGTGGTTTTAGTGGCATCCCATGGTAATGTGGGTTCTGGGGAGTTACAGGTTCCATTCATGCAGGATAGGAATTTCATCCTCGTCCGAACTGTCCTCCTCATCATCTTGTACAACTTCTTCTTCAGCCCAAGCCCTCTGGTCATCACGGTCCATTTGCTGCACAATGTACTCAATATGCTCCCCTTCGTCGGCTTGTCCAGTTCCCTCCGTATGGTTTGACCATTGTACCTCTCCTCCATGTACCACATCGGCTTCAACACGAGCAACTTGATCATCTTCGCCAACGTGTGGCCCGCCCGAGCTGCTAGCACCTCCCGAAGCAAGGGTAGATGCATGAGCTTGCGCAGCTGCTTGTAGTGAGCATGGTTGCACAAGCAGGACACACTCGTATCCACGGCGCCGGCACCCTTGCACAAAGCCCTTCCACGAAGCAGTGCGCACCAATGTCTTTAGCTCCCATCTGATGTCTGTGGGAGACCGGCTCCAAAGCCCTTGCACGATAACGCTGCACACCTCGGGGTCCATTGAAAAACCCCGTGTCAGCCAATGCAGTACATCTGCGATTCGAGCATTCTCGCCATCCGGAAGTACGAGAGTGACTTGCGGAAAGCCGCTCAAATCCACACCATTCGGACCTTCACAAATGGTTCCAACACCGTAATGCACTCTTAATATAGTGGCTACTACCATTGATGATGTCGACCTGCATATACATTTCAATTTTGCGACATGTCAAATAACATCGCACAATACTAAACTTTCTATACTAAAAATTGTGCTACAATTTCTATACTACAAAATGTTCCATACTAAAAAATGTATACTAAAACTTTTCTATACTAGCATTTCTATACTAAAAATGTACTAAATTTTCTACATCTACAACTTTTACTAACACTAACATTTCATAAATATAATACTGCAAAATACAAAATAATCAAAACATACCTGAATCTGAGGATCTAAATAGATGGAATAGCTTCCACTCCTCCTTCCTCCCTCACCTCCTCCTCCTATCCTGTCCTCCTCTCCCTCCCCTCCCCTCCTCCTCTCCCTCTTCTCCCTCTCCTCTCCTCTCCCTCTTCTCCCTCTCCTTTTCTCCCTCTCCTCTTCTCCTCCTCCTTTTCTTCCCCTCCTTCCTCTCCTCTTCTTTTCTATTCTTATCTCCTTTCTTCTCTCTTTTCTTCTCTGCGCGCAGAATGAGTGAAAAATGCGTAAGCAGTGGCGGCGGCCGAGTGAGCTGCCTTAAGGCCCCGATGTCGCCCTGGCGTTGGGCGACTGCAATTACAGTCGTCCAACCATACAACAACTGCATTACAGTCGCCCAACACTCGGGAGATAGCAATAATTCGCCCAACTGTTGGCATATTTTCTACGTGTCGCCTCTCTGTTGGGCGATAGGCTCCAATCGCCCCCATTGGGTGACTGGAACCTATTTTTGTAAAAAAAATTCCGTGGGTATATTTCTGTAATTTTGAATAAAATATAGATTATTCGTACAAAACTTTCGATTGCTATGTAACCCCTTGTCGGATAAACTGTCGTGTTGTTATCGTTATGCCATTTATCTAAAGTTCTCCTCCGTGTATGAATTTCTTGTTGCATCGCTATATCATTTACTTTCCTACCTATAAATCATTGCTACCTCAATCGTCCTCACAAAATTCTTCAGAAATTTCTCGCACAACAACGACATACGATAATCACAATTTTATAATGAGTCTAACAGATTCCGTACCCTTGAGTACTACAAAAATCACAAATAGTGATACCTACCTTGTCTGCCCTTTTATTTCCAAAAAATAACAACCTACAAACAAGATTACTAAATATATTACTTACAAAAATTACCATTTATTCCCCTACAATTATTTCCATTGGATTAATAAAATATTATTATTATTTTTAATCGCCCAACCCATGCGCGACTTATCGAGGGGTCGCTCTACCATTGAGCGACTAGGACTAGTTGCTCAATAGTTGGGCTAATAGCACTAGACACTCAACCGGTGGGCGACTTAGATACTTGGCGTGCAACCATTGGGCGGTTAGTCCAAGTCGCTTAACGGTGGAGCAACAAAGGATTATTAGCGTAAAATAAAAAAGAAAGATATATTACTATAATTCAGAATAAAAATAGATTATTTAAAAAATTCATTAACAAGGGAAAGGAATTTTTACGATTACACTTTTATCATTCATGTAACACCCCAGCCAAACAATGACCTGGAATGCTACCCAACTAGAAGTAAAGCAATGTTAACTAATTACGTTATACAAAATTTCGGCAGATCCTCCTTTGTTTATCTTTCTAAATCAGAGATTTCACAAGCAGTATCGATTATAATAGACAATCCTCAAGTAATAAGTTCAATTCTAAGAAAATAGATTAAAGATTACTAAACCATTCATGGATATAATACCTAGAGAAAGACCATGATCATCATAAATATTCTAAACTCTTATTACAATTAAAATCCAAGGGTAATAATCAAATGGTACTTAAATAGTCCTTGCGTCTTATATTTAATTTTTCTTCCTTTATTTCCATTATGGGTGGAACGTGCAAGTGCAACAAGACTAATCCTTCTTTTTCCCCATGCATGCCGACCTCATAACGGTACCTAAAAAAAACAACAACAAGAGTGAGTCCAACAACTCAGCAAATATAATAGATAGTAACAAGAACATTCATGAACATCACTTCACACATTCATCCATCAACCATATAAATAAGCCATGCTATGCAAGATGATCAAAAATCTCTTTATCTCTTTCTCTTTTGCATTTTACTGGTAATGCAAAGTGTGCATCCGTCGATGCACACCCATGCCTGTACCATCTGGTACAGGGACCAATTGCCCATACTTCACAAGTATGGGGACCTTTAGCCCGTCATGTCATCAACAGGACGGGGACCTCGGCGCTTAGTCATCTCGTGACCAAGACTTCAATAGATCAACATGATGCATATGCGTGAATGTCTCAATAAAATAAATCTTGCATTCACATTATCCATGCACCAGAAATACTCATGAACACTGTAAATTGAATCACCCATAAACAGCACCAATACATCCTTACCACAACCATGAACATATATATTCATATTATAGATCAAACATCGACATTCCACACTATCAATTTTTAAACCATCAGTATACTTGCCTTAACCGCGAGAAAACGGAGGACGTGCAGAAGGTGCCGCCTCTGGGATCCATCCTCCACCTGAATAATAATTATAATATTTGCTAAGATAACAGTAGCGGACCTTTGCCCAAATAAAAACAATCACGAACTAGTAAATTCGTCTAACTTGGTTCCAATTCCCAAATCCTACAGGTCATCCCGCCCCCTCTGTGGACAGTCAACTTCAAAAATTCATATCTATTGGTACAAGAGTTTGAATAGGGTGTTCTTAGCCTTTCTAGAAATATAATTAAATTATCTAACTAAACCTAGTTGGTTAGCCTCGCTGATTCGGCCATCTTCTATCCGCACCATCCAATTTCCTAAAACATCAATTTCACGTCGGGTTCTCTGGACAGAGCACTAAAAATGCCATAACTTCCAGCACGAGAGTTCGAATCATGATTTATTGACCTTCCTGGAAATCTAAGACAATTATCTACAACTTTGATAATATGGATATCCTCTGATTCTCCCGTTTTCTAATCGCCCAATCCAATCTACCAAAATCTGACAGAAATCTCCCGATCTGCAGAACAGTCTTACGAGAAAAATCATAACTTCTGCTACAAAGGTTCGATCGACGCGTTCTAGCACTTCATGGAAAGATAACGGCATCCTCTACAACTCTCTAGGAGAAGTCCAGATCTGAATCCCCACGAAACTACCCCAAAACAGCCGTCCAACGAAATCTGTCCTAGCAGTCTAGAATACCGACCTTGCAACAACTAGTAAAAAATGCATCTAATTGGGGAACAACGGGGATTACCCTTGACGAACCAATGCAGATTACGATGAATGCCCTACGGACTCCTCCTCTTCTCCTTTTCCCCTTTTTCGCTTCCTCTTCCCTTCCTCCGGATCCAATCGCCTCGCTGCGATTGATCTCCCTTCTCCGTTCGACCGGCAGCCAAAGGAAGATTTTTCCCACCGGTAGAAGGGCTTCAATGGGGGAGGGAAAGTGGGAGGAGCTGCTGGAGGGGCGCGCAAGGGAGGGGTGCGGCCAGGGGGAGAGAGGAGGGAGGAATAGGGTGGCAGCTAGGGTTTGGGGGGAGGGGCGCCTCCCCCCTTTTTGACAGGCCTCCACTTGGGCCAAGGCCCAGGCCCAGGTTGCCGGGATTTTTCAGAAATCCCCATCTAAAAATCATTGTTTAATTCTTTTCTATAAGGTCCCTCCAATTAATCAATTAACTCTCGAATCACTTTTGGGGTATTACAATTCATTATAATTATTCATTGTCAAAATTTGAACTCTCTGAATTCAAAATTCAAATTAAAAAATATTTTTCCAAACCTTGAATTTCAAAACCAAAATATAAAAATTTGAATAGTAAATTTTAGAATCTTCAATTTAGGCAATTTAAATTTCCAAATTTAAAATTTCAAGTTTGGATTTTGAAATTCCATATTTTTGAAAATTCAAAATTAAAACCTAAAATTTTGAATTCTAGAATTTAAATATCAAGTTCTAAAATTTTAAATTTATAAAGTCATATAATTGAAAGCTGTAAACTCAAATTTTAAAATTAGAAATATCAAAAATCCAAAATTTGATCTTTTGAATAATAAGAATTGAATTTTTGAATGTTGCAATTTTAAATTGAGATATTTTAAATTATAGAATTTAAATTTTAGTTTTCAATATTAAATTTATGAATGCAAACCTTCAAGGTTTGAATTTTCAAATCATGTAATTTAAATATGTGGACTTGTTGGTTCGAGTTATGAAATACTTGAACTATTATAAAGACCATTTTGTAGTTTCTTTCAAACCAAACAAACATTGAAATCTTATATTACTAGTAATGTGTGGGTAAGCAAATTGTGAGGAATATTAGATTACAGGGGAATGTCAAATTATGCATACTAAATGCACCCTTATAGTTGCTGAGTTTAGTTTCCCTAAGTTTGCATTAATTTACATTAGTTTCAACCTTCAAAATTGTTTGACAACTGCATGTGTGTATATATCCTCCATCTGTTTGAGCAATAGGCGAAGCCCATTAACAGCACGTGCCAACCAGCCCAGGTCAAATAGCTTGGAACAAGCTAGCAGATTGGGCCATACATGCGATGCTGCTCGTTGGCTAGGCCAAACTTCTTAAAGCAAGAGATGAAGAAGGGTTTCAGCCAAAATTCAAATAGTACCGAGTGCATGCATGGCCCCTTTTCTTTGAGCACATTCTGTTGGATTGAGGCTAATTTGGGGATTTTTCTGATTTATTTTTCCATTTTAAATGAAAGGGAGAGAAGGAGCCGGTCTCACTTGTCATTGAGAGAGGAAAAGGATAAGGAGCCTCTGACTCATTCTGTTTTGCTAGAACGAGAGGGAGATAGGGATCGTGGGGATCAATCCTATCCCTACCTTCTGATTCCGACAGCCTTGATGCTAGTAGTTGGCAACATGGCTCTCCTCCTCCCTCTTCTTATACCGGTTTGGGCTCTTCTCCTGATATACGTCATACATCCAATCAGGCGGCACTTACGGCAATGGCTCTGTCCTTCACCAAGTGATTGCCCAAGGATTTGAACTCTGATGAGTGGCGGTGCTTACGGTAATGGCTTTGTCCTTTCTCCAGCAACTCAAGGCTTTGTCTCGGTGAGGGCGGTGACGAAGGGCCAGGTCTAGGAGGGGTCAACTCCGGTCTTGTACCGGGTCAAGGCTGCAACAGCGGAGTCTATGCGTGACGTCCAGGGTTGGTAGAGATGAGCTGCGGTAGTGCCAGACCTTGTGTCGGTCATGTGCTCGCTCTGGTGTTGTGGTTTTACAGCACTGCTGTGACTGTGGTGCTTTCGGCTATTGTTTGTGTGGTGCTCTTGCTTGCCTAGCACTTGGTCAGTGCTAGGTTTTTGGTCTTGTGTGGCGTTCTCTAACCCTCAACCTCACGATAGTGGTGCTAGCTGGCTCGTGTGGGTGGCTTTGTATCTCCGAGAACCATGCCACGGTGCAAATGGTAATTATAGGTTTTTTGGGACAGTGTTGACTTCGGCGTGCCTAGCCTTATGTTGCTGCCTTCTTGACATCTTCGAGTGTTGTCTCCTCGTGAGTTGCTTTCAGTATTTGTTATTATTGTGCAATTGTGAGCTGTTCAAGTGTACTATAGTATTTAATAATATTATTCACTAGTTTCTAGGAGACATTGCATGGTAATAGGTGGGATAAGTGACTGCTTGATGATGTTTTACGGTCATTACAAAGTTAAAATGACCTTTTAGGATATTTTGCTAGTAAATTGAGTTGTTGGCAGCCACTGTTGGTGTTGTCCTTGCTCTTGGCGTAGATTTAATCATCATATATTTTGTTCACACTTACTATTACCTTCGGTTAAGCTCTGTTTTATGTATGTATGTATGTATGTATGTATGTATGTATGTATGTATGTATGTATGTATGTATGTATGTATGTATGTATGTATGTATGTATGTATGTATGTATGTATGTATGTATGTATGTATGTATGTATGTATGTATGTATGTATGTATGCATGCATGTATGTGTGTGTCTGTGTGTATAGAGAGAGAGAGGGAACATATTTAGTGCTAACATGCTAAAGCCGCTCAGGAGCATTAGATCTGCCCCCTACGGCCCGGATCTGTGAAGGTGGAAGCACCAAATCTACTTATGTGTTTTGCGAAAACCCCCCGCCTCCCCGTCTTTTTCCCCCCGCCTCCCATCTCCCTCACGCGATGCCTAACCTCCCTCGTTGCCTGATCTGCCGCTCACGCGCGATGCCTATTCTCCCTTCTCGCGCGACGTCGCCTGTTCTCCCTCACGCGACACCTGATCTCCGCGCCGTTCCACACCGTTTGTCTTCTCCCCGCGCCGTTCCACGCTCCCGTCGCGATCGCGATCAGGCGCGTGCCAAACAAAGTTGGTAATACTCCCCTCTTGATCATCACTTTTGTGTGCATGCATGCTACCACACTGCATCATTTGCCAATGGCATGTCATGCGGTTATATCAGTACATATATTCCTCTACCAGATTGCTCACTTAAACAAGCTCTCATCTACCAAATTGCTCACTTAAATAAGCTCTCACATAAAAATATTTCAACGAATCCTGAGGTATGTAGTTATAAGAAACTTGTTTCTAACGTCATCAGCAATTCTAGGTGCACATTATTCAAGTATAACATTCCAAAGGTACCTAAAGCAACTTGTCAGTTACATAGTTATAAGAAAACTTAAAACCCGACCAACGTGCTTAATAAACTGCTCTCACCATTGTGTATGTGCAAAGCTTGCAAACCAATAGTAGATTTTTGCTCCTTTCTTTTCTTTCTTAATTGTTGAGAAGGGTGATAAGACCGAAGTCCCAAAAATCGATAAGAATAAGTAAGTCGTCTAAAAAATCGATAAGAATAAGTAAGTTGTCTTGATATTAGTTTTTTTATTGTTCCCTCTGACACTTTATTATGTTAGGAGGCATGGAATCTGTGGCTGATGAGAGCGTTGTAGGAGGCACGGAATCTGTGGCCGATGAGAGCGTGGCATTGGGATTGCCAAGAGAAGAAAATCTTGATACACAATCTGTCACTCAAATTAGTTCACCTCCCCTCCAGTTAATTCATTGTTGTACCTTGAAAAAGAGTGGCAACACTCCATTCGTAGTAAGTATCATATTGTGTGCATGTGTTTTACTCTATATGTCAATCTATCATGCTTCACACTTAATATTTGCATTGCAGGGTTCTTCTTATACACCTTGTGTTGACGTAACTATGAAGCCATTTGAAGGGATGGTTTTTGATGACTTGGAAGCTGTAGAGGAATTCTGCAAGACATATGCACATTCAGCCGGATTTGGAGTCCGTGTTGGTCCACATACGGTTGTCAATGGTGTCATGAGATAGAAGCGATGGATGTGCTCTAGACAAGGCTTCCGACCTGAGAAATGTAAGGAGAATAACACAAAGTCAAAGAAAAAGAAATACGTCCGAAAGCTAAGTAGGTGTGGATGCGAGGCAATTCTAGCTGTCAAACGCACTGTTGACAATAAGTTTAGGGTGGAAACATTTATTGAATCTCATACACATGAGTTGGTATCACCTAGCAAATAACAGCTGATAAGGTCTAATAGGAAAGTAAATGAGAAGGCCAAGCGTACATTAATCACATGTCATAAAGGAGGCATCGGCACAAGTGGGGCATATAGATATCTCCGTAATAGTGAGGGTGGATTTGAGAATGTAGGATGCACGAGGAGAGACTTGCAGAATTATCATAAAGAGTTGAGAAGTTGTATTAAGTCATCGGATGCTTAAATGTTTATTGACAACCTGAGTAAGAAGAATGACATAAATCCTTCATTCTACTTTGATTATGTTATTGAAGACAAGGGCAGATTGGTACATGCATTTTGGGCAGATAGTACATGTCAGAAGAATTATGTCCATTTTGGAGATCTTGTGTCGTTTGATTCTACATATAACACCAACCATTATAACATGATCTTCACACCATTCACTGGAGTAAATCACCATAAGGCATGTGTCTTACTTAGGGCTACACTACTAAGTAATGAGAAGATCGAGACATATATATGGTTGTTTCGTACATTTTGTAAAGCAATGGGAGGAGTTGTACCTAGGCTCATCATAATTGATGAAGATACTGGAATGAAGACTGCAATTTCCACTGTCTTCCCTACTAGCATGCATAGGTTATGCATGTGGCACATTTTGCAAAAGCTTCTAATGAAGGTACCACCACATTTGAGAGAAAACACTTTATTGTACCAACATGTTAACTCATGTGTATGGGCCTTAGAAACTCTAGAGGAATTTGAGGAACAGTTTTCTTCCATTATTTCTGATTTTGGTTTGGAATCCAATGAGTGGTTGGCTACTCGGTACCGAATCCGTGCATCATGGGTACCCGCTTACTTCAAAGATATATTCTTGGCGGGAATCCTTAGAACCACTTCTAGGTCAGAGAGTTCGAACTCTTTCTTCAATCGGTTTATTGGATTCAAAAATACTTTAGTGGAGTTTTAGATCAAATTTGTTAATGCAGTGGAAGAACAACGTCAGAATGAGTTGGAAGCTGACAATGCCACGTTGCACACAATGCCTGTGTTGCAGACTACTTGGGTAATAGAGAAGCATAGAAGTGAGGTCTTCACGTTCGCTGTGTTCACTGACTTTCAGAAAGAAGTGTGTGCTACTTGTGAGCACTGTAATGTGGAGAACATGGAAACTGTAGGACAGTACAAAATCTCAATAGTTAGTGATGGCTCAAACAAGGTAAGAGAGGTATGCTGTAACCTTACAACAAAAGATGCCAAATGCTCCTACATGTTCTTCGAGTCATTTGGAATCCCTTGCCGCAATATTGTTCGTGTGTTGCAAAGTCCATCACTTAAGGAGCTAGCAAGCTCATTTGTGTTGAAGAGGTGGACCAAAATGGTAACTAAGGAGGATGTCTTTGATGGAGAAAGCAATTTGTTACAAGAAAAACCGAGGAGTGCAATAGAAATAGCTAAAGACAAGTTGGCATCAGAAATACATATGAACATGGAGGAATTAATTCACCGTGCTAGAGGAACAGATGAGGGCTTAAAATTTCTTAGTGATCGGTTTGTCAAATTTAGGGAAGAAGTGATTCCTCTGATTCCTGAGAATGTGGTAAGTAAGGCTGAAGAGATTGAAGCATTTGCATGTTGTCCTATCCCTAAAGAAGTCAACATAAAGTCACCAAACGATGTTAACTCTAAGGGTAGATGCAAGAGAATAAAGCCGGGGCAGAAGAAAAATGACAATGTTGAGAACAAAACAAAGGTGCCACGCTTATGTAGGTCATGCAAGGAGATTGTGTACCATGACAGCCGTAATTGCCCTTTGAGGACGACAACACATTGACCACATTGTTAAGGTTGTACATCTTCTTAACAAAAATATTTGTCACATTTCCCTAACTCATATACTTTTTCTGATTTACATTTTCTAACCATGCAGTTTCCACTTTGTGCTGGAATGCAAGGAAGCCGTGGAGAAGTCACCATTCTCAACTGGAACTTTTGTTCATCATGAGTTTTGTAATTTTGTTGAGAAGACATTGCAGACATTTTCTATTGTGTGCTTGCTTGCAGACATTTTCTATTTCCATTGTGTGCTATTGTGTGCTTTCTCAGTATCTATGTGTGCTTGTGTGCATTGTTCACAAAGGGTGGTTTACTTGATGCTTTTTTTTTGTGCAAAATAGCATTATGGACATTACACTATATAATGTTGGATGAAGTGGATCAATTTTGTATGACTGGACATGCAGTGCAGAGATGTAGACTGGACTCCTGATGATTATGTGCATTGTTCCGGATGTAGCCATTTTCAGGATGTAGACTAGACACAAATTTTGCCACTTTCAGGATGCACCTGACAGATATGTTCTCACAACATGTAGCCATTCTGCCACTTCTGTTGATACATATGCTCTCCTAGTTTCTCTCCATTCGACAAAACATGCATCACAAGTATATCAGATTGCAGACTGCCAAAGCATTCTCAGGTTGCATATCACAAGAATTATTTGTCTTAGGCTTTCACACCAAAGAATTCTCAAGTTTCATCAACAAATTCATTCAACAAATAATTGCACAATCGCAAATTCATTCAGAATCTCAGTACACATCCCTCTCACATACATGCAACTTCCACCACAAAAATTGGCGTAACAAACACAATTGCAATCCACAATTCATGGAGGCCACAAAAATTGGAGGATGCTCGGGGAGAAGGCCGGTTCGGACGGCATCGGCGCTCGGGGAGCAGACCAGGTCGGAGGGCGGCGGCATGCGAGGAATGAGCTCGGGGAGGAGGCCGTCGGAGCTCGGGGAGGTGGTGGTGCTGCGGACGGAGTGAGGCCGGTCGCCCCTTTCGCCTAACCCTAACCCTAGTGGACGGGTGCGAATGGTGCGCATGAGGAAGGAGCTCGGGGAGGAGGCCGTCGGAGCTAAGGGAGGTGGTGATGCTGCGGACGGAGGGAGGCTGGCCGCCCCTTTCGCCTAACCCTAACCCTAGCGGACGGCTGCGAATGGTGCGATCGCCGGATGGGTTTTGGTTTCTAGTCGCGCGAGGGAGATGGGAGGCGGGGGAAAAAGACGGGGAGGCGGGGAAAAAAGACAGGGAGACGGAGGGGGGGGGTTCGCAAAATGCATAAGTAGATTTGGTGCTTCCACCTTCACAGATCCGGGCCGTAGGGGGCAGATCTAATGCTCCTGAGCGGCTTTAGCATGTTAGCACTGAAAAGCCTGTTAGCACTAGATATGTTCCCATATATATGTGTGTGTGTGTGTGTGTGTGTGTGTGTGTGTGTGTGTACTGCTTAAATGATATTGTTATACCTCATGATCCTTTTCAGTATACTCTAATTATGATTATAGGATACTCCAAAGTAAGTTCCATAAAAAATTTCATCAAAGTCCACTTTTTATAGTATAATTGGTGTATGTACTCAGTTTGTATATAGGAAAGGGTATATAGTAAAAATAAATGACTCTTATAAAATTTTTCATCCAAATTGTATTTGACTATCTTAGTATTAGTATTTAAGAATACCGATATTAAAAATGGGAGTATGTACTCCCAGGAGTATAGAAAAGACTTCCTATACACATACACGGTAGCGCTATTCTGCATGTAGTTTTGCGCGCCAATAAGTTATCACCAGTTGTTTGAAAAGTTATCATTGACTATGAAGAAAGTTACTACCAGCTACATACTGTGAGCATTGGCAGTAACTTCACTAGCTACCGATGGTAAATTTATGCACAATCGATGATAACTTTTCAGCATTGTGAAGGTTTGGTAATAACTTCATTTCAGAAATGTCTGTAACATGTTCACGTATTCTATACATGTGCATTGGTTAGTGTGTATATATATGTATGTATGTATGTATGTGTGTGTGTGTGTGTATAGAGAGAGAGAGGGGGGGAAGCCCATTTCGTACTCCTAGGAGTATGTACTCTCATACCTAGATCAGGTTGGAGATATGTACGAGCTAAATGGAGGTCTTTGAACCCTGTAAACCCAAGGGAGCATGGTCATGTTTGAACGGCTAGTGTATAATTAGGGAGCATGGTCACGTTTGAACGGCCGGCGCCTGAATCAATTTTATTGTTTCGTGCGGGTGATGGGGAGTATACCCACATGGTTTGAACTGTCGACACATAATTAGGGAGAGTCAATGGGCAAAACAAACTAGAAGCAACCAAACTTGTGTGTGCATGTACTCATCGACTAGGAATTTTTTTTTTGTAGTTTACTTTAGCTACTTGTGCGTGAATATGCTGGGTGGAGCAGAGTGTACATTGCATGGAGGAAGTACATTGTTTGTTAAGGAAGTATAAAGCATCTGCTTAGAGGGGCAGTTGTTTCATATGGGAGCACATTGTTTTTAAAAGGGAGTACATAGCATCTAGGAAAAAGGAGTATATTACTTGATGGGGGTATGTTGCTTTAAAAGGGAGTATATAGAACCTGTGGAAAGTAGTATATCAATTGAAATGGGAGTATATGCCTTTAAAATGCAGTATGGTAACGTACAAGAAGTTAGTAGCTAGTAGTATATCATCTCTAAAGGGAATAAGTTGCTAACCGAGGTAAGAATTTGTTGTATTTCAAATGATTTACTCCTTTTACATACTCCCTTTTATACAGCCGACGGCTAAAACATTCCCATTCTACATACTCAAAGAATCATGAATTATGCTCGTCAGAAAACAATGATAGGTATGTCATGCCTTCCACACGACTCTTCTTGATAGACATGGAGGCAGTGAAGATTTAGGGATCGGTATAACAGAATGGTGGAGTAGCATGATATCGGGCAGGGCTGAAAAACCTGATAGGAGACGCATAGAAGTGATCAAGATGGACGATGGATTGAACCAATAGGCACTCACCAGGAGTAGGTACTCTCGGTAGCATAGAGTCATTTTCCATCCTTGTTGTCTTAGTTGTTGGTATTGATCTCAGGCCAAACGGCCGAGACGAGGGAGACGTGGGGAAACCCACGTCCCTGAGTTTCAGCGCCCTGATTGGGCGTCCCTGATTTTCAGCGCCCTGATCGGGGGTACTCAATCAACCCATGGTTACGGTCCCCTGTTGCAACAGCGCTATATAAAGGATGGGTACCGGCCTCTCCCGTACGTGGTCGTTCGCGTGAGAGCCAAAAGCCCTGCACAAACCCTAAAGACACCCGATCTACTGCGTGCTGCTAGCAACGGGAAGGCCGTCGCCGCCACCTCTGCAGGACTCCGCCGGCGTCACTCCGTACACCGGCGACACTGCGGTCTTCACCGACTCTACCTCACGCCTGCATCACGCAGGCACGGGTCTTCGCTCATGGCGTTCATCGGCGACCGTGAGTCACCCTAACCCCTTAAGCCTAGGTGTTCTAGATGCTAGACTAGCAGATAATGACATGCATGATGATTAAGGAACCCACATTTGGTATCAGAGCCGAACTAGTCTTTCCTAGAACCCTAGTGCAGGTTTGGGTTTCGGATTAGGGTTTTATTTGATGATGTTCTTGATTCTTGGGCTCGGGTAGCATGGGAGAAGGAGGGGAATCAAATGTTTCATGCAAACCCTTAAGTTTTTCCCCAAAATTTTTGATGGATCCCGAACCCTAGAATCCCAAATCATGATAAACCCTAAAGTAGTTTTCCCCAAATCCCCAAATCATGATGGATCTTCGAATCGGAAAAAAAAACGGGGAGAGGGGGTCTTACGGGCGCCGTCGCCGGTGTAGAGCGCCGCCGCTATGCGCGCCTGCGCCGTGCGGGAGCCGCCGCCCCGCCGTCACCGCGCCGCTCCGTTGCGCCGCCCGGCCGCCGCCTACGCCTTGCGGTCGCCGCCGTTCCCCGCGCTACCTTCGGGCCGCCGCCGCTGCTCCCTTTGGGGTCGCCGCCGCCGCAGGGCTGCCGCCCGCTGCCGCCTCCCAGGGAGCCGCTCCGCGCGCCGCGCGCACACCGCCAGTCACGCGCCCGCCCGTGCCCGTGCTCCGGTTTTTCCGCGTGGAGAATGGATGCAGTGAGTTTAGGGTTAGGGTTTTTTGCCTCCTCTTGTCTCAGCTGCAACAGGCGTGAGCCGTCCGATCAGATCGGATGGTCTTCTTTCTTGCGGGCCGAAAGTTTATGGGCTGGCTGTGTTTCCAGCCGTCCGATGTTGATCCAATGGTGCGCACGTGGAGCACTGATTTATGGGTCAGTGGCGGCCGCGGGCCAGGCCCCGTGCGGGAGTTTTTGGGCCCCGAGGGTTTTATGGGCTAAATGCCATAAGCACAGGCCGAAAAAAAAGGAAGAAAGGGGGCTGTTGGGTTTTTGGCCCAGCAGTGCGTAATCTTATGTATTTCTGCATATATTTAGGCATATATACATGAAATTGTTTTATGGTATATACTTCAGGCTGTTGAGGTTTTATTTTAGGTATATATATTTCATGCATTTATGGTTTATCTCATGTTTAATTAATGATTATTTGATGTCTCTCATGAAATTATTAATGGATAATGTTGCTAAGCTGCTGAAAATTATTATGCCTTTTTCCGCTGCGTAATGTTCTGCCCCTAATTGAATGGAACCAACGGGAAATTCAATTGGAGGGCTGTATTTAGTTTTACATGCTATTACTATTTGACCAACGTTAATTGTAATTGCATGTAATCAATTATGTTTATTTTCGCCATGCTATTACTCTTTGACCAAAGTTAATTGTAATTGCATGCGATAAATTATGTTAAATTTTTCGTTTCTGCCCAACGGTGATGCGAAAAATTCTTATGAGCATGTTGTTAATCATACCAACGTAAGATTAATTTTCATGCAAATTAATTATGCGTTTTTCTAATGTAAATTTTAAATTTTTTCAGCTACTTCCGTTTCCGCTCATGTTAATGCAATTGAGCCACTTAATGGTAGTAACTTCCAGAAATGGAAGTTTACACTTATGACGACTTTTCAGCTTTTGGATCTGGACTACGCGTTCAGATTCGATGAGCATGTCGCTCCTACTGAAGGGGAGGACAATTATGATGACAAAATGAAGGAATATAAAACTAATGCTGAGAAGTGGGAGCAGTCTAACCGTGTTTCACTTGCTGTGATGAAAAAATCCATCAGTGAGGCCATAAGGGGAGCAATCCCTGAAAAGGAAAGGGTAAAGGACTATTTGTCCTCCATCGAGGATCACTTTAAAGGGTCCTCTAAAGTTTATGCTACCACACTGATGCACAGGCTCATGAACACTAAGTACAATGGTACTGGAAATGTTCATGGGCACATTATGAACATAATCAATATTGCTGCTAGACTTAAGACAATGGACATGGCAATTTCTGATGGTTTCATTGTCCATTACATTATGATGTCTCTTCCTAAGCAATTTGAAGCTTTCAAGGTGAACTATAACACCATTAAGGACAAGTGGACCATGAGCGAGTTGATCGCTAATGTTTCTCAAGAGGAAGAGAGGCTCAAGGCTGAAGGGGCTACTGATTTTGTAAATCAAGTCGGCTCCTCAAATAAAGCTGGTCCCTCTAGAAATAGAGGTGGCTACAAAGGAAAGGGAAAGAAGGAGCAAGCCTACTCCCCTTATCAGAAGCCACAGCACCCACAGCATCCTAAAGCGCCTAAAAACACTTCAGGTCCTGGGAGCTCAAATGGACAGAAGAAAAGTGATGAATGCTACTTTTGTCAGTCGAAGGACCACTTCAAAGATGATTGTCCTGGATGGCTGAAATGGCTCGCCAAGAAAGGTACTTATGAAATCACTTTTGTTGATGAAGCATTTTATGCTGATTTTCCTATAAATTCTTGGTGGATTGATTCTGGTGCCACTCTGCACGTTACGAATTCCTTGCAGGGATTCCATATGTTGAGAAGTCTCAGAGGGGAAAGAAGCCTAAGAGTGGCTAATGGGATGGAAGCCGAAATTCAAGCTATTGGATCAGTTTCTTTAGTTTTGAATAATGGTTTTGTAATGAAACTCAGTGATGTTCTTTATGTTCCCTCGATGAGAAGAAACTTGATTTCCATTTCATTATTAGATAATGATGGATATTCTTGTAATTTTGGACACGGAATGTGTTTGATCTATTTTAATAATGATAATGTTGGTCGTGCCATCCGACACGACAAGCTTTATATGTTATCCCTGCAAGATTCTCCTATATCCATGAATGTATGTGATGTGAATAAAAAGCGCAAGCGAATTGATGAGACTTCGTCGAAATTGTGGCACTGTCGTTTGGGCCACATTTCGAGGGGGAGAATTGAACGTCTCATTAAAGAAGAAATTCTCCACCCTTTAGACTTTAATGATTCGGATGATCATTGTCTCGATTGTATCAAAGGCAAGTATGTAAAGCAAATAAAGAAAGGTGCTACTCGAAGCACAGGGATTTTGGAATTAATTCATACTGACATATGTGGTCCTTTCCCTGTGACATCAGTGGATGGTTATGATTCTTTTATTACGTTCACTGATGATTACTCACGTTATGGCTATATCTATCCCATTAAAGAGAGATCGGAGGCACTTGATAAATTTAAGATATTTAAGGCTGAAGTTGAAAATCAGCACAGTCTAAAGATTACAGTAGTGCGCTCGGATCATGGGGGAGAGTATTATGGGCGACACGCAACTTATGGGCAGATTCCTGGTCCTTTTGCCAGGTTTCTACAAGAAAATGGTATAGTCGCCCAGTACTCAATGCCTGGTGATCCCCAGCAAAATGGAGTAGCGGAAAGAAGAAACCGCACACTTATGGACATGGTTTGAAGTATGTTGAGTTACTCCACTTTGCCTGTAAAGTTATGGATGAAAGCATTAAAGACCGCTGCACACATACTCAATCGGGTTCCCAGTAAATCAGTGCCTAAAACACCTTATGAATTATGGACTGGGAGAAAACCAAGTTTGAACTACCTCCATGTATGGGGTTGTGCAGATGAAGCTAAAGTGTTTAATCCACACATTGGGAAGTTAGATTCCAAGACAGTAAGTTGCCATTTTATTGGCTACCCTGACAGGTCTAAAGGGTACCGATTCTATTGTCTAGATCGTACCACAAAATTTGTAGAGACAAGGCACGGTGTGTTCTTGAAAATGATGGCATCAGTGGGGATTTGGAGCCCAGAAAAATTGATCTTGAGGAGAAGCAGATTTATGTTGCTTCACCGCTAATCCGACAGACTGATTTTTCTATGCCCCAAATGGTTGTGCCCACAGTTGATCCTGTAGTTGCAGCTCCTGTTGCATCTCCAGTTAATTCTGTGGCTACTCCTTCTGTTGAGGGCTCTGAAAATACAAGTGCAGTACCTAATGATGAGCCTTCACAGCCCTCTGTCACAATTAATGAACAGCCTAATCAGCTTGCTAATGAACCTGTCAGGAGACCAGAACGAGTGAGGTGATCTGCTATCCCAAGTGATTATGAGGTTTACTTGAATGAAGATGATCTTGGGAAGGTGGATGATCCTAGCTCTTATAAGGAAGCTATGAAGAGTAAGGATTCATCTAAGTGGCTAGATGCTATGAAAGATGAAATTAAGTCTATGGGCGATAATGTTGTATGGGACTTAGTATAAATTCCTAATGGAGCCAAAACAGTGGGCTGCAAATGGGTCTACAAAACCAAACGTGACTCCAAAGGGAATATCAAAAGGTTTAAAGCGAGACTTGTGGCAAAAGGATTTACACAGAGAGAAGGCGTTGACTATAATGAAACCTTTTCGCCTGTCTCAACCAAAGATTCATTCAAAATCATAATGGCGCTCGCAGCACATTTTGATTTAGAGTTGCACCAAATGGATGTTAAGACTGCATTCCTGAATGGAGACTTGTATGAGGACGTTTACATGACACAACCGGAAGGTTTTGTTGTGGAAGGCGAGGAACATTTGGGATGCAAGCTAAGGAAATCCATATATGGCCTGAAGCAAGCTTCTAGGCAATGGTACTTTAAGTTTGATGAAGTCATAAGGAAATTTGGATTTAAGGAGAATGATGTTGATAATTGTACATATGTTAAGTTCAGGGGGAGTAATTACACCTTCTTAATTCTTTATGTGGACGATATATTATTGGCCAGCAGCAGTGTGGACATGCTGCGGGAAACTAAAAGATTTCTCTCGTCCAATTTTGACATGAAGGATCTCGGTGAAGCATCTTATGTTCTTGGTATTGAAATTCATCGAGATAGGTCCAAAGGAACATTAGGTTTATCACAAAAGGCATACATTGACAGTGTACTAAAGAGATACAATATGCATAAATGCTCTGCCTCGCCTGCTCCTATTGTTAAGGGCGATAAGTTTGGGATATTTCAATGCCCAAAGAATGACTATGAATCTGATCAGATGAAGGCTATACCTTACGCTTCTGCTGTCGGAAGTATTATGTATGCTCAAGTATGTACGCGCCCTGATTTAGCTTTTGTTACCGGGATGCTTGGCAGATATCAGTCAAATCCAGGACTGGACCACTGGAAAGCCGTTAAGAAAGTTCTGCGCTATATGCAAGGCACTAAAGGTCACATGCTGACATACAGAAAATGCGATAACCTTGAGGTTGTCGACTATTCTGATGCTGATTTTGCGGGGTGTAAAGACACTAAGAAGTCCACATCAGGTTACATTTTCACCCTCGCAGGAGCAGCAATGCAGGCTGAATTTGTGGCATGTTATGAGGCTACTGGGCAGGCTGTATGGCTTAAGAACTTTATCCCGGGATTGAGAGTGGTAGACAGCATCTCTAGACCACTCGTTTTGTACTGCGATAATCAACCCGTAGTTTTCTATTCGAGTAACAACAAGTCGAGTGCAGCTGCCAAGCACATTGACATAAAGTATCATGTTGTGAAAGATAGAGTCCAGGATCAAACAATTAAGGTTGAGCATATTGGAACTAAATTTATGCTTGCGGATCCGCTCACAAAAGGCTTACCACCCAATAATTTTCGTGATCATGTTGCCGGCATGGGTTTATTGGAAAGCTTGTAATCCTGGAATAAGAGGACCATATATAGTAACCAACTCCCATGAAGTATTATGTTATCCGATCGATATAGAAGGGAGCACTATAAGTACTGATGTCCAGCGGTACTTAATTGACTGTTGTGAAGCATTATTTTGGTGTGAACTTTTATTGAGAGAGGGCTTATGATGTTTAGCCTTACGATCAAGGGGGAGAATGTTGGTATTGATCTCAGGCCAAACGCCCGAGACGAGGGAGACGTGGGGAAACCCACGTCCCTGAGTTTCAGCGCCCTGATTGGGCGTCCCTAATTTTCAGCGCCCTGATCGGGGGTACTCAATCAACCCATGGTTACGGTCCCCCGTTGCAACAGTGCTATATAAAGGATGGGTACCGGCCTCTCCCGTACGTGGTCGTTCGCGTGAGAGCCAAAAGCCCTGCACAAACCCTAAAGACACCCGATCTACTGCGCGCTGCTAGCAACGGGAAGGCCGTCGCCGCCACCTCTGCAGGACTCCGCCGGCGTCACTCCGTACACCGGCGACACTGCGGTCTTCACCGACTCTACCTCACGCCTGCATCACGCAGGCACGGGTCTTCCCTCATGGCGTTCATCGGCGACCGTGAGTCACCCTAACCCCTTAAGCCTAGGTGTTCTAGATGCTAGACTAGCAGATAATGACATGCATGATGATTAAGGAACCCACATTAGTGATTTAATTATTAACGCATAGCATCTGAAGTGCAGTTCATTACTTGTTTAACTAGTTTGAATTGCAATTGATTATTATGGTAAGAAATTTAGTTTAGAACTAGCAGAATATTTAGAGATCGTCATTTTACTCATTGATTAGATTTAAACTAACTGAGTAGGCCGACATCTTAGAGGACAAAATAACAAATAACAATTTCAGCAATATGCTAATTGTTTATTCTCTTCTCTTTTAACTTGTTGAGTATGATTTCATTTCTAGATGACATGAGAAAGGGTTATGTTATTGCATTCACTTTACTAATTTGTTCGTTGTTAAAATTATACTTTTATATTAATAATTAAATCTATAATTATTCTGCTAAAACCGTGTAAATTCCATCGCATTCTACTTCTTTCATCTGCAGCACGTAGATTTTGTTGCCTGGAATCACCTCTCTCCCTCTCACACTGTCACACACACTGTGGTAGTGGCACTGCAGAAATTTTGCCAGATGGCTCTTCCGTGCTATATAAATCAATTTACTGCAGGCTCATTTAGTATAGTTCCTGCCTCGACTTAATAACGGCCTGTTCATGCCTTCAAGATCTATGTTGCAAGTTAAGTTAGACAATCTAATTCAATCAATGCACTCTGTTTACCTCCGATTCATTTAGGCGTGAGACAGTTGCAGGGTTTCATTGCATCTAGGCCGAAGAAAGTTGCAGGGTTTAAAATACTGTAAAAGAGAACGACTATATGCAATGACATTCCGTTAAGTACATTCATTTGAAAAAAAAAATTGCTTTAGGCTATCTGGCTTCTGCCTGTCTCGCAATACCTTCCAAACAGCTTGTCCTATAGCAGTACCTTGAGCAAGTGGCTAACTCTATGTAACTTGAATAGTAATCTAAACAATATTTCACAAACAGATGCCGTAAGAAGACAGATCAAATTCAATTTTTAATATAAATTAAAGAGAAAAGATCTTTTTCTAATCCTGGATATTGTTAAGTAGAAGTCGGTTACATGTGGGGTTAAGGGCGTATGACTTTACGAGCCCAGGCTAGGCTGCTCTAGTAGTCTGTAGTCTGCCACGAACCTTCAATCACTTGGAAGAGAAAGCAGAAATTGAGGGAGAATTAGATCGAATTTGGGTTAGGCAGCATGGACATAGATGGGGAATTGACAGATAGGAGATGGAACAATTGAACAATGGTCAACAAAACTCACGCCTCTACCATGCCTTGTATATGGAGTTTAGTCTAAAATTAGCATTGTAGGCACTTTTTTCTCTAGATTTAGTCTTCGAATATCTGTTTTTGTAAATATAGCTTTCTTCATGGATCTACTGCACGTGGCAGGCACCTGCTGAGCTACAGTAGGTAATGTAGATTGGCAGGTCACCAAAGTGTTTGCCGTGCTTAGTAGGTCTATGAAGGAGTTCAGATTTGCAAAAACTGGTATTCGGTGGTAAATTTGATAAAGAAATTACTAGGGTGAAATTTGTGTTCTCAGTTCGTGTATATCGAGCGCAATACCACTCACATGCCACCTCGGCTCGCACAGCCCACAGGCCACCTTCAAAGGAATTCAAAAGACATGTGCACGGCCCATTGGCTCAGCTGCGGCCACTGTCGCTTCGCGGCCTTCCCCCTCTGCTTGCTAGTTACATCCAACCCAGCCTAATGTCCCAACAAACGAGTCTGAGCTATTCCGGAGTGGTTCCGTGACCGTCCATTGGATCTATTTCTTTCATACGGTCAACTGGCATTGGTTCAACTAACTAGCTGGCTGCTATTGATTGATATCAGAGCCTGACCCTTTGCCCCGTTTGCATGGCCGACAAATTATGGTCCACACCTATCGGCTACTGGGGCCCAAGTATCAAATTAGCGAAAGCGGAGGTTCAAATACCTCGGTACCTGCTTGATGGTACTGGTAGATCCACTACCGGGTTTTGGGAGTTTGTATCAGTCCATAAGGGCTTTAGGTTCTGTTCGCTTTGGTTTGTATAAGCCGTTTTTCTACGGTAAACGGTTTTTTGCAATACCTAGTTTTCAAATAAACTGTCTTATCAAGACGACACACTCTAGTGATTTCATTTATATCGGTCAAAATTGAATGCAAGTGCTTCTCTCTGTAAGTTTTTTTTACAAGATGCTACAATTCATAAGTCAAAACTAAAAACTATCAACAAAAACCAACATAAACACCCCTTAGCCATAGTCCCCGCCTCTGCTTTGTTCCCGCTCTAGGCTTAGACCATCCTTCGCCAGTGCTAGCTTCCTACGTTTCTGATTATTGAGTCGTACGACCTTCCGGGCCAAAGAATGACATGAAACAGCTGCCTCTCCCTCTCCCGTCCACAAAAGTGCTCTCCAGCTGCCGACTCCGCTTCTCCCTCCCATGGCGACAGGTTGATTCATCGACAAAACCCACTGATTCCATTGGTGAGAAAATGGCTGATGCCAACTCGGTAGTGCTATCAAAACCACTTTGTGCATCTTCTGTTGCCAGGAAAGAAGAACATGCTGGGTCAATCCGGCACGTCAGACTGATCATACGCCAAGCTGCCCCTATACAGAAATAGTGTAATCGATCGATTGACCGACTTAACATAAGCGTTTTTGTTATGGACAAGCTCCTCTTCAGTGCGCATCGGTCGACCGACGGACGTATGGATTTGCATGGGCGTTGCACGTCGCGTTGGAGATTGTCAGGCAATAAACATTTCAATGGGTGTAGACTTTCTGGTGAGCAGGATGCATGCACTTCCCACATGATTGTACATACAGTAGGCGTTGCCGCCCTCATCTGTGAGTACATGGAGGTGTGGTGATCGCGGTAAAGGAGAGAATGCGGGAGACAGAATGATGTCGGGCCAGCACAAGAAATCAGATTAAACAACCCGTTCTACACGTCAGGGGTACTCAACCTGTTAAGTAACTCAGGCATGTTCACAGTTTATTTTCCAGTTAGTTTACTAGTTGTTTGCTTCTAGTTAACCATTTGCTAGTTTTTTGGTGTTTTTTCTGAACCCGAACAATTGGTTTGGGAGTTAAGTTGTTTACCGAGTCTTATGGCCTGATCTGGCACGTCCTACCATTGTGGATCGTGGAGCACAATAAGCGGCCTGTTCTGTTCTTGTATTTACAGCTATTTATATTCTCATTCGACTTAATGAAAAGTAGCGCTTGCTGCACAAAACATCTGGTGTTCAATTGTCTCTGTTTTCCCATCTCCCAGTTCAGAAATCTTTCACCAGTTCAGATCCTGCGCTAACAGAGTTTGTTCAGTTACTGTAGCTAGTATTGACAACAGACTTGTGTTTCGGCTGGTTACTCTGACAATTGGTATCAGAGCTACTATACCTGGGAGCAGACTCAATCAGGGCGACTGATCGGAGATGGCGCGTACACGTTCGGCTTCACCACCACGGCGGGCTCGCAGGGAGGCGACACCACAAGCCGAGAGCAGCAACAGCCGCGCCGAGCGAGGATTGGTGATTCATCGCGTCACCAAGGAGATCAATGGCAGCGGCTCGTTCCCGGCGCTCACGAAGACGAACTACTACGACTGGGCGGCGCTCATGCGCGTGATGCTGCAAGCACGGGGCTTGTGGGTCGCGGTGAGCCTCGGGACGGAAGACTACGTCGAAGACCGGATGGCGCTCGAAGCAATCTGTAAAGCTGTGCCGGCAGAGATGATGGGTACTCTGGCAAGCAAGGCCACCGCCAAACTCGCGTGGGACGCGATCAGTATGATGCACGTCGGCGTCGACCGCGTCCGCAAGGCCAAGGCGAATACGCTCCGCCGCGAGTTCGACGCCCTCAAATTCTGTGACGGGGAGACGGTGGATGAATTCAGCATTCGCATCAACGGACTTGCGAATCAGCTCGCAGTCCTCAACGACGGCTACACCGAGGAGGAAATTGTCCGCAAGTTTCTCCAAGCGCTCCCGCCGAGGTACTCTCAGATTGCGATGGCCATTGAGACTCTTCTTGATCTCAGCGAGGTCTCAGTGGAGGAGTTGGTCGAGCGTCTCAAGGCGGCGGAAGAACGTCACAATTTGGGCGCCGGCAGCGGGTCCATCGCGAAGCTGAACCTTACGGAGGAGGAGCTTGTGGCGCGAGTTGCGACACGACTGCAGCTCGGCGGCGAGGGTTCTACTCCAGGCTCAAGCCAGCGGAAAGGACGCAGTCGGTGGAGCGGCAAAGCTCGTGGAGGCGGAAGGCAACAGAAAGGAGGCGGAAATGCCGCCGGTGGCACGGCTGGATCGGTCAGCAACGACCAATGCCGATACTGCGGTAAGACGGGCCATTGGGCTCGCGAGTGCAGGAAAAAGAAGCGGGATGATGCGGCCCATGTGGTCCACGCGGAGGAGGCTGAAGAATCCACGTTGCTGATGGCGACGGCTTCGGTCAAAGCAACTTTCCCCATCTCGCCACTGCTGTCCGAAGACTCCACACCGCCTGAAATTTGCCTTCCGATCCAACTCCAGGAGAACAAGCTCACTTCCTCTACTCCATCGCCGGCACCCACAAGCAAGACGCCGTCGCAGGATCTCTCCTCAATCCACCTTGAGGAGAGTAAACTCTTCGTCCAGCTCGGCGATGGGGACGAAGGGAACTACACGCGATGGATTCTTGACACAGGCGCCACCAATCACATGACGGGTGCAAGGAAGGCCTTCTCCGAGCTCGACACCGGCGTCCATGGAACCGTCAAGTTCGGAGATGGTTCTGTCGTTGACATCGAGGGGCGCGGAACCATCCTCCTCAAGAACAAGAAGGGTGGACACCAAGCACTCTCTGGGGTGTATCACATTCCGCGCCTCACCGCCAACATCGTGAGTTTGGGGCAACTCGACGAGGAAGGTTTCAAGATCCAGATCGAAGGCGGCGTACTCAAGATCTGGGATGAACGTCGGCGGCTACTGGCAAAAGTATCTCGTTCCATGAACCGGCTGTATGTCCTCAATCTCAACGTGGACAGACCGGTGTGCATGGCAGCGCAAGGAAATGACGTGGCGTGGCGCTGGCATGCAAGATTCGGCCACCTCAACTTTCGCGGGCTTCGCAAACTGGCGCAGGAAGACATGGTGCGCGGGCTGCCGCGGATTGATCACATTGATCAAATCTGCGACAGTTGCCTAGCGGGGAAGCAGCGGCGTCTGGCGTTTCCCAGTGAGGCGAAGTACCGTGCGGAAGACAAGCTTGAGCTGGTGCACGGTGACATCTGCGGGCCCGTGACTCCGGCAACCCCGAGTGGTAACAAGTTGTTTCTGCTCCTCGTCGACGACTTGAGTCGCTATATGTGGCTCATCCTGCTGAGCTCCAAGGACCAGGCAGCATCGGCAATCAAGCAATTCCAAGCAAGAGCGGAAGCTGAAGCCGGAAGAAGATTGAAGACGCTACGTACCGATCGCGGCGGCGAGTTCACGGCGCGTGCGTTCGCCGAGTACTGTGCCGAGCAGGGGATCCAGAGGCATCTCACTGCCCCATATACCCCACAGCAAAACGGCGTGGTTGAGAGACGCAACCAGACGGTGATGGGGATGGCCAGAAGCATGATGAAGGCTAAATCGGTGCCAGGGTGGTTCTGGGGGGAGGCGGTCACCACGGCCGTCTTCATCTTGAACAGAGCTCCGACCCAGAGCGTGGACGGGAAGACGCCGTATGAAGTGTGGCATGGCTCCAAGCCTCCGGTGCATTTCTTCCGGACCTTCGGCTGCGTCGCACATGTGAAGAACACCGGCAAACACCTGTCCAAGCTCGACGACAGAAGTTCACCGATGGTGTTCGTTGGCTATGAACCGGGGACGAAAGCCTATCGCTTCTACAATCCCATCACGCGGCGCGTGCACATTTCACGTGATGTCGTGTTCGAGGAGGAGCGCACCTGGGATTGGGGTGCAGAGAAAGGCGTGGGACCAAGCGACGACGCTGATCCATTTCATGTTGAGTATGTCACGGTGCTGACAAGACATGGAGATTCTGGCGGGGTGGCAGCGCCCGCAACACCAACAGCATTGTCACCAACACCTTCGATGCCAGGCAGCACTGCAATGCCCACGTGCGGGCCAGAGCCTCGCACACCATCCCCGACATCGGCGCCTGGGGTTGAGTTCACTTCACCACCGACTGGTGAACTCGACCTGGACGACAACCACGACGACGCTCCTCTCCGATTCCGTGCAATGGACAATTTGCTCGGGACATCGTCACCCCCGGGTCTCGCTGAACGACATGTTGCCGAAGAACTCATGATGGCAATCGGAGATGAGCCAACAACAGTCGAGGAGGCGAAGCAGAGCAAGGAGTGGCGAGCGGCCATGCTTGAAGAAATGACCTCCATCGAGCACAACAAGACCTGGACTCTGGTGGACCTTCCAGCAGGACAGCGTGCGATCGGACTGAAATGGGTGTTCAAGCTTAAGCGCGATGAACATGGGGACATCACCAAGCACAAGGCCCGGCTGGTTGCAAAAGGGTACGTACAGCGCCAGGGGATCGATTTTGAAGAGGTCTTCGCGCCAGTCGCCAGGATGGAATCTGTGAGAGTGCTCCTGGTTGTGGCAACTCACCGGGCTTGGACGGTGCATCACATGGACGTCAAATCGGCGTTCCTCAACGGCGAACTCAGTGAGGAGGTCTACGTTGAGCAACCACCTGGATTTGTTGCTGCCGGGCATGAGCGCAAGGTGCTAAAGCTTCACAAAGCACTCTACGGGTTGCGCCAGGCGCCGAGAGCATGGAATGCTAAACTCGACGATAGCCTGCACACACTTGGTTTCTCCAGGAGCGAGTGCGAGCACGGGCTATACATGCGCGGCGCTGGACGCTCCCGACTGGTGGTGGGGATCTATGTTGATGATCTCATCATCACGGGGGAGACCATTGAGGAAATTGGGGCTTTTAAGGAAGAGATGAAGACTCTGTTTCGCATGAGCGATTTGGGGATCCTGTCATACTACCTCGGTATTGAGGTTCGACAGAAGCAGTGCGGCATTGAGCTCTCTCAGGCCACATACGCCAAGAAGGTGCTCAACAAGGCGGGTATGAGTACCTGTAACCCGTGTGCAACTCCAATGGAGACAAGGCTCAAGCTATCCAAACAGAGCACCTCACCGGCGGTTGACTCGACGGAGTATCGAAGCTTGATCGGTAGCTTGAGGTACCTTATGCACACTCGGCCTGATCTGGCCTTTGCCGTTGGATATTTGAGCCGGTTTATGGAAGATCCGAGGCAAGAACACATGGCGGCAGTGAAGCACTTGCTTCGGTATGTTGCTGGGACGATTGACTATGGCTTGGTATACACAAGGGGAAATGCTGAGCTCAGTTTCGTAGGCTACAGTGACAGCGACATGGCGGGAGACGTCGACGACAGAAAGAGCACGACTGGAATTGTCTATTTCCTCGGGAGCAATCCGGTGGCCTGGCAATCACAGAAGCAGCGGGTGGTAGCCCTTTCATCATGCGAAGCAGAATATATTGCTGGCGCAGCTGCCACCTGCCAAGGAGTGTGGCTAAGGCGTCTTCTGGAAGATGTGCTCGGCACCAAGTCGTCTCCGCCTCTACTCAAGATGGATAACATGTCTGCAATTGCCCTCAGCAAAAATCCAGTTCTTCATGATCGAAGTAAGCACATCGACACCAAATTTCATTATATTCGAGAGTGCGTGGATAGTGGGGCAGTACGTCTGGAATTCGCAAGCACCAAGGAACAGCTTGCGGATATCATGACGAAGTCACTCGGGAGGTCCAGGAGCTCCGTGAGCTGATAGGCGTCATCAAACTGAAGTGAACAACGCCAGACTTAGGGGGATTTGAGCGGTACTACCGCTCAAAGGTACTACCGCTCTGACCAGCGGTACTACCGCTTGACCAAGCGGTACTACCGCTCGAGGCCAGTTTTGCGCTGAATTTGCTTTTCTTGATTGCTTCCTTCTGGGTCTAGTTTTTCAGTGTCTCTGTGATTTCCAGTAAGGGCTTATTTTCTCCTTCATAGCTCTCATAGCTACTGGAGAAGAAGATATTTGTTGGGGGCGATTTTTTAAAAGATCGACATTCACCCCCCCCCTCTGTCGCCATTTCGGTCCAACAATTGGTATCAGAGCCGGTTAGCTCTAATTCATAGATCTTAACCGGTCTCAAGAGCCATGGCGACGGACAAGTACTCGACCAAGCCGCCCGTGTTCGATGGCATCGATTACCCCTTCTGGAAGAGCCGAATGGAGACATACATCCAGGCCCAGGGGTATGCCATCTGGCGGAAGGTCAAGGTACGATTCGCTGTTCCTGCCGATGAGAACATCAATGCCGGGAACATGGCTGATGTTGAGGCGAATGCAAAGGCAAGGAACATCATCATCCAGGGGTTGAGTCGTAGCGAGTTTGACCGTATATCTCACCTGTCGTCCGCCTACGACATCTGGGTGACCCTCGACGCATACCATGAGGGCACCACCCAGATCAAGACGGTTCGACAGGACCAGTTCAAGCGCGAATACAACAAATTCGAGATGCTTGCTGGTGAGTCCCTGGACGAGTGCTTTTCGCGATTTCACAAAATCTTGAGCAACCTCCGAGCGGTCGGTCTCACATACCCCGACTCGGACAACGCTCGTCAGATGCTCGCGGCACTCGATCTGCGCGTGTGGGAGATGAAGGTGACCACCATCAAAGACACGACAGACCTCTCGACCCTGACTCTTGACGCGCTGTACTCACGCCTCAAGACTCACGAGATTGACGTTGTCTCTCGTCGGTCGAAGTCACAGTCGATGGCTTTGGTCACCGATCCCAGTCCGGCTTCTGGTTTTTCTGCCGATTCGCTTTGTGGGTTCTCCCTAGCTGCTCTATGTGACGTAACTGATGATCAGTTAGAGCAGCTAGAGGATGAACAGCTGGCCCTCCTAGCTCGGAAGTTCTCCCATGCTTACAAGAGGAGGAGGGACAGAAAGAGAGGCGGACCAGTCATCTGCTTCGAGTGTGGTGGCCCCAACCACATTCGAGCAAACTGTCCCAAGCTGGAGAAGGGCAAGAACAACTACGGCGGTTCAGGCAAGAACGACTACACCGACAAGAACCGCAACAAGAAGCCTCCAGCTCAGACGCCGGGAAAGAAGAAGTTCCGCGACTTCGGGAAGGCCAAGAAGCTGTTTCACCGTGTCCTCACCGCCTTCGACGACCTCGACCTCAGCGAGGTGGAGGGATGGAGCGACGACGACGGGACGGGTGACCAAGATCCCAAGAGCGGCGACGACTTCTCCGGCATGTGCTTCATGGCCCTCGAGGGCGAACTTAGCGATAGCGAGCTGTACTCCGACTCGGACGAGGTATGTCCCTCCTATGACCAACTTAATGAAGCTTTCCTTAAGCTAGGAGGTTTTCATGCTAGAGCTAGGACTAGGTGTACCGAGTTAGAGAAGGAAGTAGATAGACTGTCACGGGAGCTTACTTCTCTTACATCTGCTCCCTCCCGTGACGACTGTGATACATGCTGTGCCTTGCTGGGTGATTTGGAGAAGTTAAGGACCTCGCATGATAGTGTGTCCTCCGAGCTTGATTCTATTAAGGTGGAGAATGTTAGTCTGCTTGCTGAGTTAGAGTTGAGTAGGATGGCTGTTACCCTACTTACTACTGATGAGACTACTTCTCCCACCTCATGTGAGGTTAAGGACATTGCTGCTAGAGGACCTTATGCCATGCTCCTTGATCTGCCCGATTCTTGTGAAAATTGCAATAATTTAAAGATGAACCTAAAACGGGCAGATCACAAGATTGCTGAGTTGCGTGCTTCTTTACTTGAGCCTATTGATTCATGTTTGAACTGTCCAAAGTTAACTGCTGAACTTGAATCTGTCTCAAAACAGTTTCAAGAAATGATTGACAACAACAAGAAAATGGCTCAGTATGCGACTAAGGATTCTGTTAGCTCACCATGCATTAGTTGTGATAAACTAAAACTTGAACTCGTTGCTTTGAATGACAAATGTGTGAAGCTAACTAAGGAATTACTAGAGAAGCCACAATCTTGTTGTGATGTGATTGATGGTGTGGGGGAGAAGCCCCAGGGTAAGGGTGAGACGCCTAGAGACGCGAACCAACCTGCTAGTAGTAGGACTGTCCCCTCAGGGTCGGCTGTGCATGCACAAGCCATTCTCTCCTCTACTGTTGGTTCTTCTTCTGCTCCCTTACCTCCTGCTGTTCCCTCTTCTCCCTGCTCTTCTTGCACCTCTCTCTTTCGGGAGTGTCGGTACCTTATGAACACTCTCGAGAGATTTGTAGGCGGCAAGAAGAAGCTTAATCTTATTCTAGACCAGTCCAAGATTTGCAGATTTAATCAGGGTCTAGGATATGACTATTATGAGGATATGAGGAAGCATCCACCTGATGTGCTCAGACCCATGGCACCAGGTGTGATCAAGACCGAGCCCAGGACCGAGAAAGTCCAATTTAAGTCAGCGGGCTATGTCCAGGGGATTTCTGACAGCAAGGTGATTGCACCTGCTGCTTCGGCCTCTCAGAAGGCGAAGCCTGACCGTGCTACTTCTACCTCTCAGAGGATGAAGTATCACTGCACCTTCTGTCAGAAGGATGGACACACGGTTGATCGATGCTTCAGGCGCGCCAAGATCGCGCGTAGAGACCGTGTTGAGTCTCCTAGGCGTATTCAGGGTCAGCCCCAGATCCTGAGTGCACCTAGGACCAGCACGAGGTCTAGGTGTACTGCTGTTGATGGGTTTGGGCAGCATCGGGGACTTGGTTTTTCTGAGTCTTCTGTTTTTCGTCCTCATGCTGCTCCTGCTCATGACTTCCGCCGTCCTGAGGGTACATCTCGTTTCCCCCGTCGAGACAGTTACCCGCGGCGTGTTCAGCATGTTGCCGGTGTTCCGACTCGCTCTCCCGTAGCAGTCGGACCCCGCAACAGCTTCAGGTCTGCTCACAGACCTTCTGCTGTGAGTGACAGAGAGCGTAGGGTAGATAGAGGTCAGTCGTGCTTGACTACTTCATCTGCTCGACGTGTTGTTCAGTATTGGGTGCCAAAATCACTCTTGATTTACCCCAGTACTGAGACTTTACTCTCTGTTTGACTCAGGTTCGCCGGGCAGGGAAGGGAAAGGTTTGGCTTGTAGACTCCGGGTGTTCACGACACATGACCGGAGACTCCCGTTGGTTTTCTTCCCTTGCCCGTGCTCCAGGTGATGAGACGATCACCTTCGGAGATGCTTCATCTGGGCGCGTCATCGCCAAAGGTACAGTGCGCATTAATGACTCTTTCATTTTGAAAGATGTAGCCTTGGTTAGTAAGCTGCAGTACAATTTGCTTTCCGTTTCTTAGCTTACCGATGACGGTTTCGAGGTGAGCTTCAAGAAAAATAATTGCAAAATTCTTGATTCTTCGGGTAGTCTGGTTTGCGGGATTTCTCGTTTTGGGAGGATCTTTCGTGCTAATTTTTCTGAGTCTTCTGGTGATCCTCTCAGGTGTTTAGTTGCTTCTGAGTCCCGCGACCTCTCTTTCTGGCATAGGAGACTTGGTCATATTGGATTTGACCATTTGACCCGAGTTAGCGGCCACGATCTCATTCGTGGTCTGCCGAAACTCAAGATGGTCAAAGACCTTGTTTGCTCTCCATGCCGGCACGGCAAGATGGTTGCCGCTTCTCACCCTCCGGTCACAGTTACTATGACCGATGCACCGGGACAGTTGCTCCACATGGACACAGTTGGACCAGCTCGAGTGCAGTCAGCAGGAGGGAAGTGGTATGTTCTTGTTGTGGTCGATGACTTCTCGAGGTATTCTTGGGTGTTTTTCTTAGCCTCGAAGGATGAGACATTTTCGCATTTCCGAGGTCTTTTCAGTAGGCTTTCGGTAGAGCTCCCAGGTGCCTTACGAGCGATCCGCAGTGACAATGGCACGGAGTTCAAGAATTCCTACTTTGAGAGTTTCTGTGGTGAGACAGGTGTAGAGCACCAGTTCTCTTCTCCATACGTCCCTCAGCAGAATGGCGTTGTGGAGAGAAAGAACCGTACCTTGGTCGAGATGGCCAGGACGATGCTTGATGAGTACTCTACACCGCGGAAGTTTTGGGCAGAGGCTATAGCCACCGCGTGCCATGTCTCAAATCGAGTATTTCTTAGGACACACTTGCACCGCACTTCTTATGAGCTGAGATACGGGCGAAAGCCCAACGTCTCTCATTTTCGTGTTTTTGGTTGCAAGTGCTTTATTCTGAAGTCCGGGAATCTAGACAAGTTCGAATCACGTTCTTGTGATGGCATCTTTCTAGGTTACTCGCCTTCTTCGCGGGCTTATAGGGTTTGGAACTGCGAGTCTAGTAAAATGGTAGAGACCTGTGAGGTGACCTTTGACGAGGCCAGTCCGGGGACTAGGCCCGATATCTCAGGTTCTTTAGAGCAGTCCGAGACCATCTTTGTGGATGATGAGGATGATGGAGACGACGGTTGTCTACCTGATCCTGTCCCTCATCCACCCCTTGAGGTGCCGTCTTCCACCGCACCTCGAGGTGATCAGCCCATGCCTTCTGCTTCTTCTGGAGCTGGTGGCTCTGTTCCTACCTCGTCAGCTCACGAGATAGAGGCCACTTCTTCATCTCATCTTGGACCTCCTAGACATATCCAGAAAGCTCATCCTTCAGAGCAGATCATTGGAGATCTTTTCGAGCGTGTTACCCGCTCAAAATCTGGCTTATCTCAATTCTGTCTCCATTCTGCTTTCATTGCCTCCTTTGAGCCCAAAGATGTCTCTCATGCTTTATCTGATGAGTCTTGGGTCAATGCCATGCATGAGGAGCTAGAAAATTTCGAGAGGAACAAGGTCTGGTCGCTTGTCGAGCCCCCGCGAGGTCACAATATTATTGGGACTAAGTGGGTGTTCAAGAACAAGCAGAGCGAGGATGGAGTGGTTATTCGAAACAAGGCTAGACTGGTTGCTCAGGGGTTCTCCCAGGTTGAAGGTCTAGATTTCGAGGAGACCTTTGCCCCTGTAGCTAGACTTGAAGCCATTAGAATCCTGCTTGCCTTTGCAGCTTCTAAGGGTTTCAAGCTTTACCAGATGGACGTCAAGAGTGCCTTTCTCAATGGCCTTATTGAGGAAGAGGTCTACGTCCGACAGCCTCCTGGTTTCGAAAACCCCAAATACCCAAACCATGTCTTCAAGCTTTCCAAAGCGTTGTATGGACTTAAGCAGGCCCCCAGGGCTTGGTATGAGAGGCTTAAGTCCTACTTGTTGAGTCATGAGTTTGAAATGGGTAAAGTTGATAAGACCTTGTTCATCCGCCGGCTTGGCGCTGACCTTCTGCTCGTCCAGATCTATGTCGATGACATTATCTTTGGCGGCTCTTCCCATACTCTGGTTTCCCAGTTCTCGGATGTCATGAGCACCGAGTTTGAAATGAGTATGATGGGTGAGTTGACATTCTTCCTTGGCTTCCAAATTAAGCAGACTCGGGAGGGTACATTTCTTCATCAAGGAAAGTACACTCGTGACCTCCTGAAGCGCTTCGATATGAGTGATGGGAAGCCGGTGTCAACTCTGATGGCTTCGACAGCCTATCTTGACCCAGATGAGGATGGCGAGCCAGTTGATCAGAAAGTGTTCAGAAGTATGATCGGCTCCCTTCTTTACCTCACTGCCTCGAGACCAGACATACACTTCTCTGTGTGTCTGTGTGCTCGTTTTCAGGCCTCTCCTCGCGTATCTCACCGCCAGGCGGTGAAGCGCATCTTTCGATACCTTCGAGCTACCATTGACTATGGTATCTAGTACTCTTCCTCATCCTGTCTTTCCTTGAGAGCTTTCTCGGATGCAGACTTCGCTGGCTGTAGGATAGATAGGAAGAGCACTTCTGGCACCTGCCAATTTATTTGCACTTCTCTCGTTTCTTGGTCTTCGAGGAAGCAGTCCGGTGTTGCGCAGTCCACCGCAGAGGCCGAGTATGTTGCTGCAGCCAGCTGCTGCAGTCAGGTACTCTGGATGGCTTCGACCCTGCGGGACTTTGGGTTAGTTATCGACAGTGTTCCACTCTTTTGTGATAACACTTCTGCGATTAACATTGCTAAGAACCCAGTGCAACACTCTCGGACCAAGCACATCGATATCCGTTTTCACTTCCTTAGAGACCATGTAGAGAAGGGCGATATAGTGCTCCAGTTTGTGGAGAGTGACCACCAGTTGGCTGACATCTTCACCAAGCCATTGGATAGTTCGAGGTTTTCAGCTCTGCGGGGAGAGCTTGGGGTGGTTTGTCCTTATGGACTGTAGTGAGGGGGAGTTTTGGGCTTTACTGCTTTACTATATTGATTATGCTTCTGTCTCATTTCTGTTGCATTGCACTCGGGGTGCATTTGGGTTTAGTCCTTCCAGCATAGGTTAGAGTGCTTCTCTTGCCGAGATGCTTAGACTTCTAACTCTTATCTTGTGCTTCCAGGATTAGCTGCTTCTTATCTCACTAGGTCGAGCTCACTCACTTCTTGTAGGTTCTAGCGAGGGTTGGGCCACCCTCGGGTAGACAGGGTACGTGTTTGCTCTCTAGTGTGTGATTTACTGTTAGCTGATTGTCCTGGAGTCATATGGGGTAGATGAGAGTCAGTCTGAGCCATAGTTGTCTCTATATCTTATCTATGCTTTAAGGACTGCCTGTTTTGGTTTTATTTGCCAGCTTCTCGATTTATTGCTTTGGTTCAGGGAGAGTTCATTTGGGAGCTTCTGGAGCTTAATTGTGACTTAACTCAACTTGAACTAAAAGTTGCATGTCATGTTGAGGGGGAGCTGGATTTTTTTTGCATTTTAGCATTTCGCATTGTAATATAACTACATTGAGCCTTGATTATTATCCTGTTATGACATGTTTACAATGCTTTACACCTTGCCATGATTTGTGCCTTATATGCTAGATTGATCATGACTTCATATGTGTAGACTAGCTTTTACCATGATAAGTTAATTAAAATTGCCCAACTTGAAGTAAAACTTGTCATGCTAGCATTTGAGTTTAGTCTTTCTGGAGTTATCTCTTTATGATTCATGCCATGTCAACTAGGCTTAGCTGAGCGTTGAATCTTTTATTGAGCCTTAGATTGAGCTATTTTAGTCTCTTGATGTAGCATGAGGTAGTACAATATGTTAAAAAAAAATCTCTTTTGTGCGAAAAAACTGATTTCACCAATTCTTTCTCATGAGACGGCTTGCCATTGCACTAGGCATGAACTCAGGGGAGTTTTGGATGACCTAGACTATCTTCTTAAGCTTTTTGCTTGGAGTAGTCGCATAAGGCTTGAGATCTAGCACATAAACAAAATTTGGGTTAGAAACGACCATGAGCTTTAAAAAGACAATGTCTTATGTGCTCAAATTGCTTAAGCTACAAAAAGAACCAAGTACTTGCACCAATGTTTCATTCTTGAGCATAGCACTCTAGTTGGTCTCAATATTAGCTTCTTGGTTCCGCTTAGCTTACTTGACATGGCCGGCATCATCCTTGGGTATCTCTAGTTAGACTTTACCTCTTGATGACTTGGCATTCTCACTTAATGCACTATATTTCAGATTGTCATCTATGTGTTCTAGCTGGCTTATATATATGTTGTCATGATCTAGATAGCGTTTTATTGAGTTATGGCTTGGTGTAGTACTTGTTGGTCATATTGGATAATTCTCATGGCTCTAAATGCTTAGAATAAACAAACTTCAGCCATATTCATCCATTGACATGTCATATTCTCTCTTTTGCATCCTTGATGCGTTTATTGCCAAAAGGGGGAGAATAGAGAAGAAAAAGCTAGTTGGGATCATTTTAGAGCTTTGGAGATCAATTTGCTCTTTCAGTTGTTGCTCTAGTGTTCCTTCTGTCGACATGGTCATTTGTTTCATTCTCTTCTTTGGACCATGTTGGATTCGTCAAACTCAAACTCTTCTTCATGCTTTTTCCGAGTTTGTCAATATACTCATCAAGGGGGAGATTGAGAGACCATGTGGTCGTGATCCCATGAGAATGATGAGTAATTGACAATGGTGTAGGTTAGTCGAGTTTGGTTTGGGTGGTTTTGACCATGTCGTTGCGTGGTGCAACGGGCTCGGTCGATTTGGTCAAACTTGGTCGTTTGGGCTTAGGTCATTTATTCTAATGCTTCGACAGGTTTGGACTTCATCATGGGTAAGCATGATGTGTTTATGCTATTTTACGCTTTCATGTGTCGAGCGGTGCTATGTGATGTGTTTCTTGTCTGTGTGGCTGCAGGACATCGAGCGGAGTCGTGGCGAGACACGGTGGACCGGACTAGGCGCAGGTGGCGCTGAGGTCAGAACGGTCAGGATGTGTCGAAGACGACGTGGACTCGAGGTGGTTGCGAGGCGTGCAAGACAAGGAGCGCGGAAGCTTCCCGGAAGGTGCAGGAGGGGCGAAACGGGAATTTCGCAAGGCTGCACAAGCGGGAGCGGGCTCCGTTGGATTTAGCCGGCGTAACGGGGCGGAGACCCGTTAGCCATGGGCTATAAAAGGAGAGGAGGGGCTGCATGCCCATTTGAGCATTTGGGTGGAATTAGGGTTAGCTCTAGTCAAAAGAGGCTTTAGGAGTTGGTTTCTTCTTTAGTCTTTAGTGGTTGGAGAGGCAGAGTTTGGTGCTCTCTCTGTCCCCTACGATGTGTTCTAGGTGGTAGAACAGAGTGTGTGTTCTTCCTCCCTCCATGGATGTGTGTGTGTGTTCTTGAGTTGAGGTGAGGGAGAGGATGAGTTGAGAGATTGTAATCCTTCCTTTGTATCAAGACGGGGTATCGGGTCTCGCCTGTATTCGCTGTGATTCAAGCATGAAAATCTGAAGTTTTATTCCCGTGCTCTCTGTTCTTCCTTCGATGCTCTTTTGGTGGATTTCTTGAGATTTTGATTTTCGAGTTCTTGCTTGCTGTGGAGGTGTAAAATGGGTTGCTCCATGATGGGATAATGCTTCAAGATCAATTGATCAATTAAAATCCCAGAGACAAGGTTTTAATCTCAGTTTTGCCTTTTTGACCTCCCCTGTTCAAGCTTTGCATTTCTAGGGTTTTGGTGCTCTCAGTGTTCCCCTTGTTGTAATGGCTTGAAATTTGGCATGGAGGATCCAGAGGCTATCTTATAGCTATCCTCAAAATTTCATAGCCAAAGGATCAACCGTTTGGGAGCAATTTGATTTTTGGCTCGGGTCGTGCAAGAATTCAGATTTTTACCCAAATCTGAAATTCTTGATTCTTGGAGTGGATTTCTTGTTATTGTCTTTTGGCTTAGTCTTCTGGGAGTGTTCCCTAACTATCCTCAAAGTTTCCCAAGCCAAGAATCCAAGAATCGGTGCGAATCTCTCAATTTTCTGAAATTCCTGTTTGCTGTTTTTCTCGAGAGGTACTACCGCTCGGGGAGCGGTACTACCGCTCAAAGGTACTACCGCTCTGACCAGCGGTACTACCGCTCAGCGGTACTACCGCTTGACCAAGCGGTACTACCGCTCGAGGCCAGTTTTGCGCTGAATTTGCTTTTCTTGATTGCTTCCTTCTGGGTCTAGTTTTTCAGTGTCTCTGTGATTTCCAGTAAGGGCTTATTTTCTCCTTCATAGCTCTCATAGCTACTGGAGAAGAAGATATTTGTTGGGGGCGATTTTTTAAAAGATCGACATTCACCCCCCCCCCTCTGTCGCCATTTCGGTCCAACAGGGAGATTGTTAAGTAACTCAGGCATGTTCACAGTTTATTTTCCAGTTAGTTTACTAGTCGTTTGCTTCTAGTTAACCATTTGCTAGTTTTTTGGTGTTTTTTCTGAACCCGAACAATTGGTTTGGGAGTTAAGTTGTTTACCGAGTCTTATGGCCTGATCTGGCACGTCCTACCATTGTGGATCGTGGAGCACAATAAGCGGCCTGTTCTGTTCTTGTATTTACAGCTATTTATATTCTCATTCGACTTAATGAAAAGTAGCGCTTGCTGCACAAAACATCTGGTGTTCAATTGTCTCTGTTTTCCCATCTCCCAGTTCAGAAATCTTTCACTAGTTCAGATCCTGCGCTAACAGAGTTTGTTCAGTTACTGTAGCTAGTATTGACAACAGACTTGTGTTTCGGCTGGTTACTCTGACAATTGGTATCAGAGCTACCGTACCTGGGAGCAGACTCAATCAGGGCGACTGATCGGAGATGGCGCGTACACTTTCGGCTTCACCACCACGGCGGTCTCGCAGGGAGGCGACACCACAAGCCGAGAGCAGCAACAGCCACGCCGAGCGAGGATTGGTGATTCATCGCGTCACCAAGGAGATCAATGGCAGCGGCTCGTTCCCGGCGCTCACGAAGACGAACTACTACGACTGGGCGGCGCTCATGCGCGTGATGCTGCAAGCACGGGGCTTGTGGGTCGCGGTGAGCCTCGGGACGGAAGACTACGTCGAAGACCGGATGGCGCTCAAAGCAATCTGTAAAGCTGTGCCGGCAGAGATGATGGGTACTCTGGCAAGCAAGGCCACCGCCAAACTCGCGTGGGACGCGATAGTATGATGCACGTCGGCGTCGACCGCGTCCGCAAGGCCAAGGCGAATACGCTCCGCCGCGAGTTCGACGCCCTCAAATTCCGTGACGGGGAGACGGTGGACGAATTCGGCATTCGCATCAACGGACTTGCGAATCAGCTCGCAGTCCTCAACGACGGCTACACCGAGGAGGAAATCGTCCGCAAGTTTCTCCAAGCGCTCCCGCCGAGGTACTCTCAGATTGCGATGGCCATTGAGACTCTTCTTGATATCAGCGAGGTCTCAGTGGAGGAGTTGGTCGGGCGTCTCAAGGCGGCGGAAGAACGTCACGATTTGGGCGCCGGCAGCGGGTCCATCGCGAAGCTGAACCTTACGGAGGAGGAGCTTGTGGCGCGAGTTGCGACAGGACTGCAGCTCGGCGGCGAGGGTTCTACTCCCATCTCCCATTTGACTTAATGAAAAGTAGCACTTGCTGCACAAAACATCTGGTGTTCAATTGTCTCTGTTTTCCCATCTCCCAGTTCAGAAATCTTTCACCAGTTCAGATCCTGCGCTAACAGGGTTTGTTCAGTTACTGTAGCTAGTATTGACAACAGACTTGTGTTTTGGCTGGTTACTCTGACACAACCACAGGTACCAGCGAACCGGACGTTGAGGGCAAGACATAACCTTAAGAAAAAAGCTTGATTAGCCTTGTTGTTGAGTCCCATGCACAACAAACTCACCGAGAAACTTGAATTTGATTCACCATGAAACTTGAATTGTCGAAGAAAGAATCTATTTATACTTCAACGCTCTTCCTAAGAAGTGCACTTAAGATGTGCCGGATGTCTTTTTTTTTAAAAAAAAGTTATTGTCAGTTAAGTCTTGAAATCAAACTAGCTCTGATATCATATCAAGGGGCCGCTTCAAATGCCTGAAGCTTATGACTCCCGGCTGTGGCTGTGGCTGTTAGATTTTGCCTGAAATTACACTATAACGGTTGTTAGCTTTTTCTGAGTCCTTCAATTAAAGAAGAATAAAGAAAAAACACCGTTATACCTCATGAACAATGGAAAGAAAAAAAGGGGAAAAAGCAAAATCAAAAAAGTCAAAATTAAAAGTTGACGTGTAAAAAACCTAGAAACTAAAGCTGTTTGTAGCGGATCTAAGTTTCGTGCATCTGTCGGTTCACCCTAAAGTTTAGGGCGTGAATGAAAGACGAACAATCTTCCTGTACTTCAACACAACCCAATAAGATGAAGGGGAAACATGCATGCATGGCCAGATGGCTCCAAGGTACAGGGTACATGTTCAACCAGCAGCTTATTAGATTATCTTCCAATTGTTTGCTTGCTGCGAGGCTAATATTTTGGAGCACCCGATGGCATATAAAACTCAAAATGCTATTCGGAACAAATGAGTCTGAATTTGACATTTGTTTAGAACAGGTTAGATGCCTTTAACCTGCCCACTACTTGTCGGAGAAGCGAGTTACTCGGGAGTTTATAATGTATTAATGTGCCATAGACAAGCCAGTTAAACTAAAGCTAAATTTCGCATCCTCTGCCTTCAGTTCAAACAGCACGTACCACTCCCTTTCTCGTGCGAGCATGTGGGGGCATACGGTACAGGTGGGCGTAGTTGTAGGATCAAGCGATGAAGTGGAGTTGCATGCATCTATGGATCGGTAGGATGCATCTATAAATGCTGGAATGTGAGTTCAATGCAGGCAGGCTGTAGCGGATGAGCCGTATCATGTGCTAGCTATAAGGGAATCCATGTCTAATAAGGCTGACTGTGCTAGCTATAAGGGAATCCATATCAGCATAGTTTAATAAGGCTGACTGTGCTAGCTATAAGGGAATCCATGTCAGCATAGTCCTATGTGGAGGGGAGAGAAAAGGAGAGAGAGAGCCAAGCCGACTCCCATGCAAGAGTCAGGCTATAGCACAGGAAAAGAGGCATTATCCATGCATGTACCCATAGAACTAATTGTTATACCTATGCATGTATTAAATTATCAATACCCATGCATGTATTAAATGATTGAGAGCTCTTGTGGAGACAACTTATAGCCAGCTTATTGTATGAGTTGATTGCATCATTATCTTTTGATGATATGGAAATATATTGGAGATAGCAGCTATCTGTACTATTAAACTTGCTCAGGGCCAAGCAGGGGTGCACCCTGTTCGCTCACCTTAATATCTCGCTGTGCGCCACGCAGTGCAGCTGGTGTGCCTTGATGAGTTCTATCCATCCATGGGGCCTGCCGTACGTGTTCCATTCAAAGATCTCAACTGATCGATCAATCTGCATGTGTGCAACTCTGATTAATTAATTTAATTTTCCTCGCTGAAACTTAAGGATATGCTGGTTAATTATCTGTTATGCATGGTTTAGTGACATATCATGAAAAATTATGCTCGCTCTCATAATATTTCTCACGTTTTATTATATTATATTCATGTATATATTTATTAGGCATGACTAAGGCACAAACGTTCCATAAGTTTTTATACCCTTTTTGAAAGAAAAAAATCTTTTTGAAAGATAATCTGTTGGATTCGTAATAAGAGTTTACGATCGTTGTACGTTGTTGTAGTGCAATAAATTTAGTGAATTTTTTTAAGATTGATTGAAATAACAACGATTGGTAAGTGCGAAGGTATGTAATATTGCGATGTAACCGGAAATTTGTACACGGAGGAGAACTTGTTTGTTAATGTTATTGGATGACTTGCTACATGAATAATTGAATGCGAAAAGATGAGAAAATATGTTCATCCGAATTAAAATATACTTCATAGTACAGTTAGAAGTAACACAACACATAGCGTCTGATTACATGAATAACAAAGAGCATCATGTACGATGCAACAAGCTGAACTACTTTTATGATACATATGCGCCTTTTTGGAATGGAAGTTCGACCTTCAGGGGAGTAGTTAGTGTGGGACGGCCCGATCTATTGGGTTGACCAGGGTCATTTTCCCTTCCTTGCGAGCTCGATGTTGAACTCCTTGATGGCCTCTTTTGTCTTGGCCGCCATTTTCCCTTTTTTTCTCATGCTCTCTCTCTCTCGAGCCTCGTGCTCCTTACACATGCACGACTCGAGATGAGCTTTCATCTCCCGATGTATACGCTCGGTTTGCTCGTCCTTGCGGCGCTCCTTCTCCTGGATCTCGCAGGACCTTTTGATGTTCCACTCCTCAAAGTCGAGAGCCCACTGGTCATCTAGGTGGATCTCAAGATTGTTTGCGGTAGCCACATAGGGGTTCCGGGACTACGGGTTGATGGGAGATGTTGTTAGTGCGTACTTTAAAGGAGAAAAAGTAGGGGGAACTTAGTATAATTGGTTCTTACTGGCTGCTGATAGCTAGTCGTGTTCTAACGGCGGTCGGAATAATCACTGAAGTAGTTTGCACAACCCTAGTAACGCATACCCAGGCTAAGGTGGTTCTTAGAGTTGAAGAATTTGCATGGGTCCCGGTACCAACATAGGGGCGGCGTCTCCCCCTCGGGTGGGTGTTGCGGCAAACACTCGGTAGGAACGTTCGGAATGGGAATGTTGCTATGGGTGACGTCATTGCATGGAACTGACCTCGTAGCATGCTCGGCTTGTTCGGCCCGGGCCACAATAGCCCTTACTTTTTGATCGTGGGCGGTAACAGACCTTGCTAGTTCACGAGTCTCTTCCCATTACTACATCATCTTGTCTTATTGCTTATTCTGCCTCTTATCCATCCTGGTGTGGTGAAACAAGCTTCGGTGTAGTGTTGGGTTTGTTTGTGTAGTGTTCTCTCCCAAATCTCTTCCACCTCCTTTTATAGGGCCCGATGTGGTCTTCTCGTTGCATGAAGCTGCCCCATGTGGTCTTCTTGCTACATAAAGCTGCCCCACCTGGTGTAATTACTATGTAAAGCTGGCCTATGTGGTCTTGTCGCAGCGCAAAGCTACCTAGTGTGGTTTTGTCGGTACACAAAGTTGAACACTTAGGTCTTCTCACTACGCAAACCTGCACCCTTTGGTATTGTCATTGCGCAAAGCTGGCCCGTATGGTCTTATCGCTGCGCAAAGCTGTCCCATCTGGTGTAGTCGTTGTGCAAAGCTAGACAGTCTAGTCTTCTCACTACACAAAGCTGTACTCTTTGATCTTGTCGCTGCGAAAGCTAGCCCGTGTGGTCTTATCACTGCACAAAGCTATCCCATCTGGTGTAGTCGCTGTGCAAAACTGGACCATCTGGTCTTCTCACTACGCATAGCTGACTCATGTTGTTTTGTCGTGACGCAAAGCTACCCTGTGCGGTCATGTCACTGTGCAAAGCTGGCCCGTGTGATCTTGTCACTGCGGAAAGCTACCCCGTGTAGTCATGTCATTGCACAGAGCTGCCCTGTGTGGTATTGTTGCTTCGCAAAGCTACCTCGTTGGGTGTAGTCACTGCACGAAGGTTGCACATGATGCATTTTTGTCATAAAGCATGCCGCAACACTGCACGAGCTATAAAATGCATGCCCGAGCCATTGATAGCAGGAACAACTATCTTCTCCATCCTAGAGTAAGATACCATGATAGATGCCGAGGGGCTAGTCGAACATGGGTCACAAAAGGGGGACCTTTCGCTCAAAAGGAGGGACGACTTTGGTGTTAGCTACCGCTTGTTGCCAAACAGGAGTGCTTAGCCAGTGTGGCTGAAATGCAGACACATGGAGGACGCGGTCATGCAAGTGGCGGAAGGCTATTTGGATGGTGGGCGACGTTTCTTCCATTGCCCACACTTCAAGGTACAATTAAGCAATCATCTGTTTTATAGTACTGCTAATAGAGTTTCGATATTAACCTTCCTTTGTAGCAGATGGCCAAATGCGACTTCGTACGATGGGTTGATCCTCCCCATGAATGGTACATTGCAAGGTACGTGGATACATTTGTAGGAGTGAATCGTTGACTTGGAGGCATGGATTGAAAGTCTCGAAGAGTACAACGATGACCTTCATCAGCAGATGTAGTGTGAGAGGGGCAATGAGGAGGTCATCAACATAGGATGTTTGTACGATCCAACATGTTGTTGCGTGAAGCCTAATTGCATATGTACTTGCCACTACAATGACGGCTAGCCATGTCCGAGACGGCCCCCTCTGCAACACTCCATGTGGGTAGCACGAGGCTCATTCTACCTCTAGGCACCAACGTATAAGGTTGTAGCGTAGTACTCTCCCATGTTATCCGCGGTATTGTTCAATGTTGTAAAGCATGTAATCGAATGGTTTGCACGTCAGTGCAGTTGCCATTAATTGAGTGCACAGTTCGAGTGGTGCGGGCGTTGGTGCGGTTGCCATTAATTGAGTGGTACGAGCATCGAACATCGTAAGGAAAAGTACAACTAAGACCACAACAGTATTGCAAACATCACTTAGGAAAGAAGAATGTAAGTAGTACATGAACAACAAATGTACAACCAACACTACCCCCTGCAACAGCATCCCTAGCCCCCTCTGTTGCCACCCTGGCCCCCTCCAGCTCCATGTCTGTGTCCTCCCGTACGGCTCCACTTGGCCGTCTTCTTCAGCACCGAGTGTCAGCACCCCAATAAGATAACACGGTCATGAGACCATCGCACACATCCCAAAGCCAGAGGATTGGACTACAGTGCCACCTGTGTGGCCACTGGTGAACCACTGAGTACACTCTTAGAGAGAACCTTCGGGAGTATGGCCTAAGGTTCAGAGCCCGTTGCCTGGCCAGCCCAGTCTGAGAAGTACTGGTCTGTGTCATCCTGGCCCAGGGAGACCCCACATCCCTTGTCCGCAGGCATAAGACCTGTAATGCAAATATCGTTAGTTTGTTAGATAAAGAAATGGGAAAAAACCAAAAAGATGCAAAAGCATACCCCCAGCTAGCGCCATGGCATGGTCAAATCCATCTGAAGGGACGTATGGCATGCCATACGTGCCCTATGTGGGGAAGCCAGAGAAGTACAGAGGACATCCAAACTGCTACCCTGGCAGTGTAGGGGTCATGCCCAGGCTGATCTCTTGGCCTCATCAGGCTGAGGTGGTGTAGGACGTGGCCATACAGAACCCCCCGCGCGGTGCCATGCCAGGCAGGGTGTCCTCGATGGATGCACCGTGTGTGCATCAAGCGTGGGCGTGCGAACCTCCTATAGCCTAGTGCACGACAATAGGGTGACGACATGTGCATCCATGGCTTGCACACAACGGAAAGCCTGCACCACCTCCTCCTATGTCATCTCCACAACACTGGCAATCCTATCTGCCATGGTGCAAGAGTCCCTCCAAATCATAGTACTGACGTCAGCCTATAAGGAAAAAAAATGAAAAGGTAAATCCTATTAGTGGAATTTCCAGAAGTGAATATTTACAAATTTGATGTAACGTACCATGACGTATCTGTCGGTGCTTTAACGTGTGCTAGGGGCAGGTCGACGACATGTACCAGCCTGGTACGTGTCCGAGGCTGATACCAGCATAGGTACTCGTTGTACGCAGTCCACTAGCAGCCCTCCCACTGGGCTATCCACCCCTCCATCTTCATTGTCCAAGCTGTGCCGCGTTTGACTCCCTTCCTAGAGTGCCTACAGGAGATAGCATTTCGTTACAAGTCGTCAAACGAATTAGTAGTAAAAGGAAACCATAGTCCTAACATAGGCACCGGTCGCCCGACTGGTACTAGAACGACCTAACGTAGGACAAACTGGCACATGACACGATGAGCTGCATAGTCCTTGATGAAGACGTCATACATGAGCTTTCGGCCCGTCAACCAGAAAGCCCAGTCATGCCAGCACAGCGAGGATAGCCTGTTAGGAGCACGGCTCCGCAGTGCCTTAGGTGAGTACGGCTCCCAGCACATATCGTCAGTTGTAAGATGGTCCAACTGCTCCATGAAGGGTAGACATGCCCGCGTAACTTGGACGTGCACAAATTGTACCTACAAGGAACAACAGCTGTTACATACAATCGTCCTTAATACAAAGGAAATAATTGTAAGTCAGACTACTTACCCATTTACGACATTAGAGAGAACCTATCATAGGCTGGTCCAGTCGCCCCTGGGTACATCTTGGCCGCATATGGAGTCATGTCCTCGAGCATGGGCTGTCCGAGGCTAAGCGCTCGAACGACCACAGCTGCTGTAGCAGTGGACACCTTGTGAGGACCGAGTTCGCCTTGGTCTTGCTACACGCGTCACACAAGCCGCGATAGGTTACGGCAAGTGCAACTAAACCCAAGCTGATATGGGGGCCTCCCCCTCGACGATGGGCCTAGCGTGAGTGATGAGATGTGCGTCAATCGTGTTGCCATGGCTAGTGGTGAAGAGCACCCAACCAAACAGCCATAGCAAGTACACCTCCAAGTGCCGCGAGACCTGTTGCTCGTCTGCGACCAGGTCCATCTGCTCCATCTGAATATAACCAAAAAGTTATCAGTACAGTACAGCGGAAAAGGATAGCACAGAGGATCGAACAGAAAGGGCATTAGGCACGTACCCAGAACTGTGAGAGCCACCTTAGCAACAGGCTATGTGTCTGACCCGGTGGGAAGACGTAGTACTCTTCCGCGGTGCCAGGCGGAAGGACTCCCTGGAACTATCCAGCAGGTCTGCACACCAGCCGACCGAGGCCTCTGGTAGAAAGGCAATAGCTCCCCCGAATGGGAAGTGGAAAGTGTGCATCTCCGGATGGCAACTGTCCACAAAAGCTATCTGCAGGGAGTGGTCGAACGGGAAGCATCGCAATCGCTCCGTGCCATTGTCCCCACCCGCAGGCAAGGCCGATCTATCCTCATCGGTGGCTTGCACCATCCGAGCAAGAGGGCGTAGCCCGGTATAACATAGCATGCGAAGCAAAAAGGGTTAATACACAACCTACGTATGGCAAGAATACAATGCTGCCGAAGTGCAACCTGGCTATCCAGCGTGGGTGTAGCCTCCAGGCTACTCGAGGTGTGCGTGTGCGGAGCACCGCCAAGTCTATTGTCTCCTCTACACTCCCTAGAGGCGGGACACAACGGGAATTCAATTTAGCATTTATGCAGAACAAAAAACAATGAATGTAAAGCAACAATAAATAGAACTTGTAAATAAACAAAGAAAATAATACTAGGCTATCAACAAAATACCTACTATATTATTGAAAAGGGGGAAATACCACAACATTGTACAAATGGTACATGTAATGTACGATATAGTTAGTACGATAGTACACACGTCAAAACTGCCAACTAACAAAGTACAGATTACAATGGACAATTATTTGTAGTCTCAAACAACTAGTTGTAGAAACCATGTCGGTCTGCCTACTGATCAGTAGATGCCTTGCATCATCTAGCTGTGTGCCCCTCCCAACCGCATCACCCGCAACGTGCACCAGGCACTCCGGCTTGCGCTTCGTCTATATCATTTCTAATACGCCGGCTCTGTCGCCAACCCTTCCCACCCTTCAGCATGTCAATATCTGAAATCCAGGTACTCCCTACAATATCCAAGGTGGCAAAGTTCCCCACAACCTTGAACCCGCTGAGCTCGCCACACCACGCATGCATCTTCCTCTCCTTGAAGAAGTACTCGGATATGAAGTTCAAAGGATCCATGCCCACAATCCCACATGCAGCGAGGATATGAGAGCATGGCTTGTGTAATAGCTTCAGCTTGTTACACAAGTAGCTAGGTTCATTTACATGATCTCCAAGGTATACCTCGTGGGTAAAATGGGCACGAGCCATCCCAAATCCGGCTCTATCCTAGAGTACCACGTCGAAATGATGCTCCCTATTGCCCATGATGTGCACCATGTGCAATTGGCCCTTCTGTGCCTTCATCTCCATGTATGATTGAAAGCATCTAGACCCCTAAAAATGGTTTTGGTAATTAATGAATTTATGTGAATATGGGACAACGTGCTTGACGAGTGTTTAAAAGGTTAAGTCCTTAAGTGGATAACAAGACGCATGCTAAGGATCAATGTGAAGACCAAAAGTGGCTCAAGGCAAAGGTATACTTAGACTAGGACCCTCTTTTTATTTTTACCGGTCTTAGGAGAAAAGGTGGAAGACCGGATTATAGGCTACATGTCGTACCATAAAGAGGGATCATGGAAAGTAGCTTGATAGCATAATTCTTGTGCCATTTGGATCAAATTAGGATCATGCATTCTTTGAAAATCAATTTTAAAAGACAAATCTATGATGTCTGGCAAAATGGAAGTACCAGAGTTTTAACGGTGGAACTACCGCAGAGCGGAAGTTCCACAATCCTAAGCGGTACTTCCGACTGCGGTACTTCCGGCGTCCGGAAGCTCCGGAAAATCGGGCGAAACCTTTTTCTAGAGAGCACCCCGGATGTGCTCGGTGCTTTGTCTGGACAACCGGAAGTAGCGGCGTGAAAATCACGGTACTTTCGCTTGCTGGAAGCTTCAGCTATCCGAGCGGAGCCTTTTTTCCAGAGAGCACCCTCCGGATGATTTTAGAGTTTGCGAAATCCGGAAGTACCGGAGTTTCAATGCCGGAACTACCATTCAAGTGATAGTTCCACAGTCCAAAGCGGTACTTCCGAAGCACGGAAGCCCCAGAGGCAAGGGTGGAACCTTTTTTCCAGAGAGCGCCATCTTTTGGTTTCGGCCCAAGCGGTAGTACCGCACCTACTTCCCAGAACTACCGCAAAATGGAAGTACCAGATTTATAACGGCGGTAGTTTCGTGCCAACTTTAAACAGCTAGTTTAGAAGCTCTGACATAGCCGTTACTGTCACGTCAGAGCTGGAGCGGAAGTACCGGCCTTTGGCTTGCAGTACTTCTGCTCGCCCTGAATTTTCTGGAATTTCTCTGTAACGGCTAGATTTGGTTGGTAAGGGTATAAATACCCGTACCTCTGCTCAAGGATAGTAACAAGAGACCTCATTGAACATGCTTGAGCACTGAGCATTCACTCCACACCTCATTTACTCCTTGTGCATTCATTTAAGGTGGTGAGCCAAAAAGTGCATTGCATCCAATAGTTTGATCCTTTGGTACTTAATTGTGATCAAGTGAAGTTTGAGATCTGTTACTCTTGGTGTTTGTCAGCACCTGGATGACTTGGTGGAGATTGCCCAGTGATCTTCTCAAGAAGCTTGTGAGTAGACCTAGTGTGTGTAAATGTTGGAGCTCACCTTCCTAGAGCGGGGAAGAGCTACCACTAGTGATTTGAGATGGAAGGCTTAATTTGTGGAGCCGGTTCAATTCGTTTGGGCTAACCTCAACGTGGACTAGGAGAAACTGGCAAGTTTCCGAACACCATGGTAAAACATCGAGTGTACTTGTTTCTCTCTTGTCATCTTTAAGTACTTGTTTATTTAACTCTTTGTGATCATTTATTTGTGCTAGTGCTATTGTAGATTCTCAACTTGACTAAAATTGTGTAGGTCACAAGTGCATTATACTCTTGGCACATTAAAATTGCAAAGTATTAATTAAGAGGCAAGAAAATTTAGAAACTTCTATTCACCCCCCTCTAGTCGGTTATCCTTGATCCTACAATGATATAATTTTCGACGAGCACAATATTCGTGGGTTAGCTGCATGAAGTGCGGCATTTGCATGCGTCTCCCTGAAATAGCCGATTGTGCTATTCAGAACACCTTCCACGATGGCGATGAGGGATTGAGAATGAAGGCCCTTGAGAACCCAATTGTACACCTCAGTAAGGTTAGTCGTTATTATGCCATATCTCGCACCATCCATGTCGTGCAGTAGGGACCACTTCTCCAATGGTTCTCTCTTGATCCACTGCGAGAAGCACTTGATGTTCTGTGAGCTCCTCCTCCTCGGACCAGCTGCGTTAGGCTCATGCAATGTTGTGAGGCATTCAGGTTATGCCACCCCAGGCATGGCCGGCCCCTTGTTCCTCTCGTTCGACGTACTTCCTGCTATGCTCATCCAACAACGCCCACAAAAGTGTCAAATTTTCTTTGCTAGTTCTGCATAGCTAACCTCTTGAATAACTTCATCAATGGTTGCTTTAGGAATTACTTGAAGAAGTTCACCCTTAGGTGATGAATGCACCATCTGTTCCTCATATCTGGCCAAAGGAAGGGCTCCTCGGGGTCTTCCTGAAGTTTTCTTATGGCCTTCACTATTCTGATGTAGTGATCATGGATTACGCACACACCAGGACAAGCGCCGACAACTCCAACCCTCACATGTCTAAGAAACCACAACCAGCTGTCATAATTCTCACTTTCCATGAATGCGATGGCTAGGGGTATAATTTGATTGTTGCCGTCAATGCCAATGGCTGTAAGGATCTAGCCCTTGTCTTTGCTAATCAAAATGGTCTTGTCAACTGAGATCACGGGAAGCATATGCCTGAATGCCTAGATGCATGCACCAAAAGCTAAGAAGGCCCTCTGCAACACTGCATAACCTGGTGGTTTGTAGATGGCTTGTTCTTTATAGCAATGTACGTATCTAGGTTTCTTTCCTGCAACACCTGAAGCATACGAGAAAGGTTGTCGTACGCCGCCTCGAAAGACCCGAACCTTTTTCCAACGCCTTCTACTTCGCATGCCACACCTTCACGTAGCTAATCTTGCACGTAAATTTTTTCTTGGTAGCCACCATGATGTGAGTGGCCTCCATGTTCTTCTTCTCTACTATCTTTCCATACATCAGATTAGCTATAAAGGTGGATGTTAGATTACGATGCCTTGGCAAAACAAAACTGAGAATGTAGGAGTGCGGCTCCACCTTCGACACAATCCAACGAGTCTCATACTTTATCCTATGTGCGTGCACCCTGCAAAGACAACTGGCCTGCTCGCACTTCATGGTGTACTACTCCTGGTTAGATTTCACGACCCTGAAAATCCGTTGCATGGACAGGGCCCATAGCTTGATAGAATCCTGCAACGATGTCTTGTCAGTAAACATTGAATACAACCAAATCTTTGTGCTATGATACTCTCACAGTGATTCATGCTCGTCATGTGCAGCAACACCCTCAATATCAAGCTGGTTCCATTCCTGTGGGATGGGAGCTTCGTCCTCATCCAAACTATCCTCTCCGTCCTCTAGTACAGCTTCCTCTTCAGCCCAAGCCATCCGGTCATCACTCTCCATTTAATGCACTATGTACTCTATATACTTCCCTTCATCGGTTTGTCCTGTAGCCTCACTATGCCATGATAGTTCTTCCTCTCCTTCATGTACCACATAGGCCTCATCATGAGTAATTTCCTTCTCTTCACCAACATGCTGGGCGCTCAAGTTGCTCGCACCTCCCAGATGATGGCCATCCGCGCAACCTCACACAACTTCTATTGAGCATGGTTGCACAAGCATCACACACTCATATCCATAGCATCTGCACTCTTGCACAAACCCCTTCCACGCAACAGTGCATATCAATGTTCTCAACTCCCATCTAACGTCCATGGGAGACCAACTCCAAAACTCTTGTATGACGACACTGCACACCTCAGGGTCCAATGAGAAACTGTGGGTAAGCAAGTGCATCACATCTGCAATTTGAGCATTCTCGCCGTCCGGATGTACCAGAGTGGTCTACGCAAAACTGCTCAAGTCAACACCGTTTGGACCTTCATGAATAGTGCCAACACCGTAATGCACTTTCAATGCAGTGGGTATCGGCATCACTGATGTCTGCATACATATATTTTCAATGTTGCAACTAGTCAAATTGCATCACACATTACGGAAGTACTGATGTACTGTAATTTACATTTCAATGACCGTTCATCTATTGAAACCAACTACACTACTCTCATAACATTAACTCCCTATAGATTGCGCACTGACGCTACTCTTTTCTCACTGCTGGAGCTCTCTCCTACTATAAATAATTCCTAATGGGTTTCGATAATTTACATGACATATCGATTTAGATGCCAATATACCAGTTATAACAGTACACATAATTACATTCATTCGTAATTAATCATAAATATTATGTATTGTTGTTTTCTACAATTAAAATTATTAAATTCTTACAAAATATTGATTGAATTTTGAATAACTACAAATTTCTACGAAAGCTTAATTTCTGCATAACATTGACTAAATTTTCTATAACTACAATTTGTACTAATGCTAATTTGCTAAAACTGCGTACATGAGGTGTGATTTCAGTGGTGCTAGGGTAGATGATGGAGATGTTAGATTGGATGGACAAGTAGTGCCTAAGAAGGACATGTTTTGTTATTTAGGATCGATGCTACAGTGGGACAGTGAGATTGGTGAAGACATGAACCACAAAATAAGAGCAGGGTAGGTGAAATGGTGCCAAGCATCTAATGTCCTGTGTGACAAAAAAGTCCCTCAAAAGTTAAAGGGTAAGTTCTATAGGATGGCGATCAGATCCGCGATGCTATATGATGCAGAATGTTGGGCGACTAAAAGACAATATATACAGAAAATGAGTGTAGTGGAGATGAGGATGCTGCGGTGGATCTATGGTCATACAAGGCGGGATCGCATCCGTAATGATGATATACGTGATAGGGTGGGGTAGCACCAATTGAAGGGGAGTTTGTCCGGTGGGGGTAGCATCAATCGAAGGGAAGCTTGTCCAACATCGCATTGAGATGGTCCGGACATCTCCAATGACGGCCTCCTGAGGCACCGGTATGTAGTGGAATTTTAAGATGTGCTGAAAATGGAAGAAGAGGCAGAAGTCGATCAAAACTAATGTGGGAGGAAGCAGTTAAAAGAGATTTGAGGGATTGAAATGTATCTAAAGAATTAGTTTTGGATAGGAGCGCATGAAACTTAGTGATCCACGTACCGAACCATAAGAAAGTTAGGGGCATTATTTTAGGCTCTTGGCTCAGATAGCAGGGTATACGGCTTAGGGTTTTAGCATGGTAGGTTTTCAAGACTCTCATCTCTTTGATCTTGAGAAGGTTTCATTCCTAACCTACCCTAACTTGTTTGGGATAAAAAGCTTTGTTGTTGTTGTTGTTGCTAATTTGCTAAGAATACTAATTTTCTACAACTATGTTCACTAAATTTTCTACAACTACAGGTTACTACAGCTGTTAATTTTCTATAACTACATTGACTAAATTTTCTATATTAAAGTTGTACTATTCTTTTCTACGTCTACAATTTTCTACGGATACTAACACTAAATAAACTATCTATTTCATATACAAAATATGAACTACAACATACAAAAATATTTACATCATAGAAGTCGCAAAACATCTCTTTCTTCCACTCCCTCTCCTCTCCTCTCCTCTCCTCTTCTTTCTTTCCCCTCTACCGCGCGGTTTCGGGTCTTCTGTTCTTTCTTTCCACTCTATTCACTGTGCGGCCACACTTGGTTGCGTGGTGAATTTATATGTGCCTCCAGTCGCCCAATCATTAGACGACTAGAATTGCAGTCGTCGAACTGATGGGCTACTGGAAGCAGTCGCCTGGCGGTTTCGCCCGACGGCCAACGGATTACTTGCGTGTCGTGGGACCGTTGGGCAATAAGTTCCAGTCGCCCAACGGTTCGGCGACTGGAACCCATTTCTGTAAAAAAATGTTCACGCAGGTATATTTCTGTTATTTCGAATAAAATATAGATTATTTATATAAAAAATTCCGCTTCCTTCCTTTCCACTCATGTGTCGCCACTGCTCCCCTCCTCACTAACTGCTAGTGATTAGCCGAGTTTTTTTTGGCTTATGACTTCCCTTAAAAAACAGACGGTATAGCTTCTATTGTTTCGAAACGGTTTATCAAGATAGATATTTTGAAGTGGCTTATTGATTTATCAGTATTTAATTCGTTCACACAAACATTCATATTAGAGTTAAAAATAATAAACCATAACAATAAATCATAAACTATAGCAAAAAAGAACTACCCACTACCTATTGTTAAGCATTCCCTCCTCACTCTGAAAAAAGCACTCCCTCCTCCGTATTGGGCCACAATTGGCTCGCGGCATTTGTTGTCTCAGCCAATCCGCTACCTACTGTAGCTGGTCTAGTCTCCATTTGTTGACCACACTGGCAGAGTGAGACTTCATTACACGTGGGGTCAAATGAATAAGTATGTTTTAATTTATGGGATCAAATCTGTTAAAATCTCAATTTTTTGGATAACATTAGTGTAATTTTCTATTGACGTAGCCCATTTAAAAAATAATATAGGGATGAACTAACACCAAATCTCTCCACGTAATTCCGTCACTGCCAACAACCAAAAAAACACAGCTTTATTAACCTCGCTGCCATGAGCCATTGCACTCTACTCCACCCTAGACCATTCCATCCATGGCCCTCTATGTTGCCCTGCTTATTTCGATTTAAGTTTCTAGTTTTTGATTTATTTTTTGTTATTTATAAATTTAAATACAATAAATAAATTACATTTATCTACAATGTAATTTTAGCTAGCTACAATGTAATTTCAGTTATAAACCACTATTTTTCAGTTTAACCGAGCAGGGCCTAAGGTAGGAGCCGCCACCACTGCCCTCGTACCCCAGGCTACTGGGTCGCTGGCCTAGCCGGGGTGTACTGTCAATGCTAGGACTTGGCGTACCACAAGTTCTCACTGCATTCCATCGTTGTTCCTGTTTTACTCCTCCAATCAAGCTAGGTCAACGGTGTATGCAATTTTGCGTTAATTAGAAAACACCTAGCGACTTAGTAGCCACTCTAATTGTCGTTGACTTTTAGTAAAGTATTGGTTGCAACTATATTGTTGATCCAAGCTAATCAAGGGTTTCCAAGAAAAATATATTCGAACCTGCAATGGAGCAAATATGTTTGGACTGGGGGCTAAAGTTTTGAGCTTTAATATTTTTTAGCACCATGCCCCAATTTCCGGTTATTGTATTTCTTGAAAAAACTTCGTATTCGGCGCATATAATACAAGGCTAACATTGATACCATGCTATATCTAAATAAATATATGTTTAGAAGCTTATGTCACCCAACGAAAGTAATGCTCTATAAAGACAAAACTACATTTATCAGCAATGTTCAACAATTCTTGTCGAATCGTATCCGAAAAATAATGTAACTTTTAATCTGTCAATCCAAAAGATTTAAAACTTCAACCACATGTAGTTCATGACCTTAGGAACCAATCTCAATAAAAAAACTTGAAAGAACGTAAGAGATTTGAGATAGTTTGGTTCATGAAGCTCTGCTGCATCAAAACCAGCCCAATACCTAAAATTGAGCTAACCTTCAAACCAAATCTCCAATAACTTAAAATTTGGTACACACATTCTATAGGATGTTAGGAACCTATTACAATTAATAATTAAGAAAATTGTTGCTAAAGTTCTTACCTTTTTTCGTTTGAAGGAAGATTGCACCAAAAACGGGTCAAAAACCTAAAACGATGAATACGACTTGCTCGTGAGTAGATGATGGCCAAGATGACTTTACATGTATTCCCACATGACACAGTAAGTTATAACACCAAAGAAATCAAGCCAAAACCCTTAGATCAAGAAATCATTTGAAGGATCAAAAATGCGCAGAAACTGGGTTTCTTGATGAACTTGTTACTAAAGTGCTTAGATAGGTAGATATTGATATCTTGAGATTATCTCCATCTCTTATATGTTCTTGGCATAGCAAGATTAAGAAGAGGCAAGAGAAAAAAAATCAAAACCAACCAAATCAAAAGCAAATCAATCAAAACAACAGATAACTATGAAGATGATCAAAGATTGATATACTGCCTCTTGAGGAGGTAAGTTTTACAACCAGTCCAACTTAGAGGATAGAGAGCACACAAAGTACTCAACTGTCAAACCCTAACCCTAAACATAAAAACACAAGAGAGATAGATTGGATGGTTCACACAAGTCTCCATCCCAATCCTTTTATATAGGTTGGTTGACCAGCCACATCTAGCCATTAGTAGGTACTATCCTCTTAACACAAAGGGGAAAACCCGATAACCCTATACACAAGGGTTTTACTCACACAAGTTCAATTATGCACGCTTTTCAAAGCGCATAAACCCAAATCCGCTAAGTCCTTTACCTTGATCCATCTTGATCAAACCAGTTTCTTCTTGACCTAAACCGCTCTCCAAGTGCTACTTATGTGCCGCAGTTTTGATCCAAGGCAGATTATGGTATTTTGACCAAACTACCAAAATACCCTTTCTTGACCCAATCATCGCTTTTCATTATAGGCAATCACATGCTTGCCATGTGTAGGTGCACCACTAGCATGCCACGCGTCGGCAAGTCTCTCATATTCCAGTTCCACCGGACCATTCCTCACTTGGACTGACTAGGCCACATGGTGCAAACTCGCCGTTCAAACTTTCCTTCGATATTTCCCATCTCACCTAACATCCTTGATCATTCTGGGCATTGGTTCATCCATGAGCGTAGTCTCGATCCTCGCCACTGACTATGGTTGACTCCAAGCGACCTTACACATCTAAAGAAAAAGAAATCATTTGCAGGCAAAAGTTCTTTACAACTTGACCCACATTAGCAATGACATGTCTTATACACCCTATGACCACTGATCTGGGTCATCAAATTATCTTATGACTCAAAATTTCCAAAATCATCCATTTCTATAGGTTGTCGAGAAAAATATACAAATTCTAAATTTCTACTCCGCCAAAATGACAATGGTTCATCAGAAAAAAAACCATGGACTTTTTCTCATGGTCCTTCATCTCCCCTTGATGAACCCACTGGCAATTTCACAAAAATACAATTTAGAGTTTGTTTTAGACAATAGAAAGTGAAATTTAAAAATAGATCTCAAAATGGTCACAAGAAGCATGCAAAGGCTAAAAATGATCATATGACACAGAAATAGACTAAAGCTACTGAAATCGGCAAGTTTTCCACAAAAAAGCTTGAAATCCACGCATTGAGTCGGAAAATCTCACTTTAGGTCCATATGAAAGAACAATTATTCTATTTAACCTTGGTCAGGATGAAAAGAGATCAAAAGATCAAGAGAATCATAGCAAAATATTAAAGCTCCAAATTAGTGAGATTTTGCACAAAAACTCCAAATCATGAAATAGATATGCATTTTTATCAATTTTTCTCCCTCTTTGACAATGGAGTCATCAAGATGCATGTAAGAAGATAGAGTATGAATAAAATAAAATGACTGCATTTTATTCATTTTTTGAATTAGGAGCTATGAAAATTTTCCAAAGTGACTCTACAAGTATTATATCAAGCCATATTATGTGAAAGAGTTATCTAGATCATGGCAAACCATATATAGCAGAGCTAAAGCCAAGTGAGTAATAATCTAAAATTAAATGAATTTTTAATATGTCAAGTCAATCAAGATCATAGTTTATCTAAAGGTATCCAAAAATGAGCTAAGCTATGTCAATATACTAAATCGAACCAAGAAGCTACACTAGAGTCAATTTAGAGTGTTACAAGTTCAATGATGAAACATTTTGTTCAAGCACTTTATACCACTTATAATTGAGCAAATTTAACACATTTGGCATTTTCTAAAATTTATTTTTGATTTTATCTTAGCAAAGCAAGTCTTGAACTAGTATAGCTTAATCTAAAGCTCAATTTAGATTCAAGACTCAACTTAGCCTATTAGATATTGCATGAATCATAAGAAGACCACTAAAGTAAAACTAGTCACAAGATCCAATAAAACATGGTTTAATTCAAGTTTCTCACATTTAATAAAGCTAGCTTGGTAAAAGCTAGCTACACATAGAAGGATATGATAAATCTAGCAAACTAGCACAAGAGATGACAAGATGTAAATCAATATATCATGTCACACAAGGATAATAGTCAAAGCTTCATATAGTTATATTACAATACATATTGCTGAATTTAAAATGCAATATGATATAATGGATGCAAAAGAGGTAAATTCCCCCTCAAAATAGGCCAAAAGGACTAATAACCCCTAACTCTCCCTGCAAAAAAGCAAAATAAGAAGAATCAAGAGCCTTATTGAAATTATCTGTAACTTGCTACTCAGACCCTACAAAGTGAAGTACAACATCACCGTTCTCTACATGGTCTCTAAGGAAATGGTATCTAATATAAATGTGCTTAGTCATGAAGTGTTGCACTGTGTTTTTAGCAATGTTTGTGGCACTACACTATAACAAAATACTTCTCTAGAGATGTTTTTGTTTTCATGTTTTTATATTCACCTCTAAGTCTGGAACCATGTAGTGTGTAGAGATGCTTCTTAAGACATTTTCAAGTCGACTTAGGCTGCTACAGTTCTTTCTTATCTAATGCGCGGGCAAAATTTCCCACACCACTTCATCCAAATCCCGTCCCCTCCCCATGTGCTGCCTCCTTTCCCTCCTCGTCGATGCCTCCTCTCCTCCCTCTGCTACCACCGGCTCCTCTCATCACCTCTGTCACCGCCGCCTCCCCTTGCCGCTACCGTAGCAGCATGTGACACCCTAGTCTCATGGCTCAGGTTCCTCCTCCAGATCCTGCTCCAGATCTTCCGCGGCGCGCCCTCCTCTTGGGCCCAGCTCCTTTCCTTCCTCGGCCTCCGCCACCCCTAACGTAGCCCTAGCCCGCGGTGGCCTTTGTGCAGCTCCCCTCTGAGGGCCCCACTGACACGTCACCGCCCCGTCTCCACCTCTCGAATGGCTCACTGTACGGACAGGATTCATTAACCTACCTAGTAATTAACATATAGATCTGCTCATAGAAAATAGGTTGCGAAGATTGCAGACTTTGGTGTGTCTTGACTTGGAAGTCAGGAGGAAGAAATGACTGCTGAAATTGGAGCCTATTGATGGATGGCGCTTGAGGTATGATTGAGCTCTTTTATTTGCTACTGTGAAGTTTTAGGCTGCTTGGATCATACATCCTAGAAGTTTTGGGGCAAATATGGATTGGATAATAGTGTACAAATCAATAAGGGACCATTGCTCCTGGAGCTTGTTGGTATAGAAACTGGCCAGTGCTAATGTACGAGCAGTGTGTTGAACTTATTAAGTTCCCCCATGTAGGCACCACTAAAATCTTGTTATGGGATTAGTTTGAGAGGCTTTGGGTCAAACAGTATCATTTGGATATCTAAAATGCCATAGAGAATTGAGTTACCTTGTTTTGTGAGCTGAATTACCTAACTAAGTCATGGTGACAAACAAGTTATCTCTTTTTGTTTTCAATGGAAGGAATAAGTTCAAGGAAACAAATTGCCCCCTTGAAATTATCTTTGTGAGAGATGCTAGGCTTATGACCAAATCTAAGCTCAAAGGATGTCTTGCCTAAGACAGATCTCAAGAAAACCCTATTAGTTACATGACAAGAAGTAGAGATCACCTCAGTCTAAAACCTCCTAGGGGTGCTATGCTCATCTAGCATAGTCCTAGCTATCTCAACAAGTGTCCTATTTTTTTTCTTTCTATCACCCCATTCTGCTAGGGAAATCTAGGTGAGGAGGACTAGTACTCTAACCCTCTATCAGTATAGAAAGTGGCAAATGATTGATTCTTAAATTTTGTACCATTGTCACTCTTAATGGCTCTTAAGGCTCCCAAGAGGTCGACTGCTAGCTAAGGACCAAATGTCTAAATTAACCAAAGGTCTTATCATTAGACACTCGAAAATACACCCAAAAATACATAGAGTAGTCATATACACTGGCAAACACATACCACTTCCCTACTGTAGTCTGGACTTTAGAAGGACCTACTATGTCTAAGTGAAGCAACTATCTAGGTTTATCAGTCATCACTAAAGTAAGAGGTGGATGAGACATAGAAACCATCTTACCATGCCCGCAGAGTGTGCACACTAGGTCTCTAGCACTCTTAAACTTAGGCAGTCCTCTAAACAGATTCTTGCTATTAACTCTAGTCAAGTGGTCGAAGCTTATGTGCCTAAGCCTTCGATGCTACAACACTAAGTCATGAGGGTCAGAAACTATAAGACACCTAGGGCTAGAGGTAGAAGAGTTACTGAAATCAGCACTGAAGATCCTCTCAAATCTAGAGATCCCAAAGTCATATTCACCCAAGGAGTTTAGACCTCTACACTCACCACTCTTGAACCTCACTTCTCGACCCTCATCAAGTAGCTGGGAGACAGATAGCAGATTATACCTTAGCTTACTTACCAAAGCGACATCTTTGAGCATAAAGTTGTTATTGACATGCACTGTGCCCTTGGCTATTACGGTCCCAGTAGAAGAATCCCAAACATGATCAACTTATTGTTGGATGCAGTGTGAGGTTGAAGAACCATCTAGAATCTTCGGTCATGTGTCAAGAACACAAGAAGTCAACAAACCACACATCCTCCTTCCTCACACGCCGGACCTAAAGGGCATGAACAGGGAACATCTATGCCTTAGTACTAGGTTTAGTGAGAAATGACTTTGTAATCTAGTACTGAGCCACACGATGCTTAGGAGTAGCAATAGAGGTGGAAATAACATGGTTAGCATGATGATCATGAGCATGCACATGAGACCCACCTAGCCCTCTCTGAATCGGTCTACCAAAAGACCGGTACTCCCCCTGACTAGTGCTACTCGAGGTCTACTCTCATGATATCCTAACCTAAAGCATTGCCTAGAACCACCAAAAGAGTCAAAGAATCTGTCTATAAACCTAGGCCTATATCTAGCAGGAAAGACATGCTGCCTAGCTCTAGAGATAGTCAAGAGTGAAGGAACGCCTCTAATGGACCTCAAAGCACGCTCTCTCGTTTTCCACTTAACCTTGGCTTTATGAAAGTAGAACTCAACTATGTGGCCATCATTTTGGCAAAAGATGCAATGGTACTTGACCTGTTGAGGGTTCTGACCTGATGAGGAAGAAGCACCTACCTTACTAGAAGGGGTTTGGGCAAAACCTACAAATCTAAAGACTATCTTTGATGGCTCAGTAGGTTCTACCTCAAACTTGCCACTCTCAACAACCCTTACAATCTTATGTGGTTGGTTCTTGGGATGCTCTAAGGAGTTGAATCTTAAGCCTCTCTTCTTCACACTCACCTTAGATTGGTCTAGGATCATATCGAGGTTCTTCTTCCCACTAGAAAATCTCTCAAGAGTCTTTTTGAGGCAGTCATTTTCTTTGGCTACGTTCTCACATGTGGCACACTCCTTTGACTTGGTTGCCCTAGCATACCTTTCTTTATAAATAGCTACCTCAACCTTTAGAACCTCACAAGACACACAGGAGGTATTCTTAATCCTAGCCAACTGCTCTTGATACTTGACCCTAAAGGCCTCATGCATTTCATCTATATCATTCCCAATCTTAGCAAAAATAGCACAGGAAATAGAATTAATGACTTTTTTGGACATAGTCATGGCTTTGGATTTTTCAATAAGCTTTCTCCTTTAGAGTCTTGTTAAGTGCATCTATCTCAATTGTGAGTCTAGGATAGTTTTCATATGATGCAGTCCTAGAATGCATAACCATTTTAGTTATTTCTTTCATTTTTATCTTGCTAGTCACAATGTGAACAAGTATAATCGATATCAAATTTTTGCAATTCCTTAAGAGCACTATCCAACTTAATCTCTAGCAAAGCACAATTTGAACAAGAAGATAGAATAGCATCTACAAGAATAACATCAAGAGCAATAGCATCCATACAAACATGATCATGATTTGACTTGAGGGAATCTAGATCATCTAGAGCATTCTTGAGTTGGTCTACAACAGAGGAATGAGTAGATTTCAGTGTAGATAGTTCATCATGCAAACATAAGGAAAATTCATAATTTTCAAGATTATTTGACTTAATCCTAACAATATCTAAGTTCAAGTTATCAATCATCATGTCCTAACTTTTAATCATTTTGGTTTGCTTTCTTAGTTGTTGTTCAGTTGCCATAAGGGCTCGTTTCATAGCCTTGGGGGATGGGCGTACCATGTCATGGTCGCTATAGGGCTCGTCAAAGGAGTTAACATCATGGCTGCCCTTTGCCATGAAACACATACCGGTGAAGTCCTGGGCCTTGTTCTTGCCGTGGGTGTCATCCGCGTTGTCCTCCATCCTTGAGTCCATGTCGCTCATGTCCACGGACTCAAAAGCGGCAAGGACTCAATTTATAAACTTTCGATAGTTGGGCTTCTTGACCTTCACATCTCGAGCTTGAGGATGCCTCTGAAGGTCCTTCTCCTTCTTGCCCTTCATCTTGGGGCACTTGGCCTGAATGTGGTTTGGCTCACCACACTCGAAGCATGTCACCATACCACCTTTCCTATTATTTCTCAATTTGTTGTACACTCTAGTGAATTTGGTGGACAGGAGGGCTAAATCTTCCTCAGGTAGCCTCTCAAGTTGCTCATCACTAATTGAGTGCAAGGCAGATAAAGAAAAGCCAATATCCATACAATCTGAAGAACTGCTCTAAGAAGGGTCCATCACAAGAGCCATTGACTCTGTCTTGGGAAGACGTAACATGAAGTCAATCTCATACGTCTTCAATCTCGAGTAGAGCTTATCCATGGTAAGCTCACTCATGACAGTGTTATCATTGGTGGATGTGATTTTCATCCCTAGACCTTCACATCAAAAGCACCCAAGATTTAGCATGCATTCTTAGAATCCAAGAAGGTCAAGCCAACAGCATGGGGGTCATGAAGAATTTTATTGAACCTCCCCCACAACTCATCCAAAGACTCACTGGGCTTTTGCTCGATCTTGGAATATTCCTTTTTAAGTTGATTCTGTCTCACTTCCTTGATCGCGGTAGAGCTCCCATGGTAATCAGAGATGGTCTTCCAGATCTCATGAGTAGATTTCAAGTGAGCGACTCACTCAAACTCCGGTCAACTATGCCCCTGAATAAGGAAGTTGCGTGCCTTGCTGTCATCAGCCGGCATGGTATAAGGGTTTTGACTTAAGCCAAATTGCGTGCCCTAGGACCTCCATGTAAGCAAGTATGCGAGAATTCCAATATGAGAAATCCACTCCATTGAACATAGGTGGCTTGGTTGAATACTTGTCTGTTGCCATGGCTACTAAGACCGGTTAAGATCTACGAGAAGAGCTAACCAGACTTTGATACCACTTAGAGGATCAATAAGGCAACAGTGGGGGGGGGGATAAATAGTGCCTTCAAATATTTCCCTAAGTATTCCCCTAATCTTTACTCCAATAGCTATGAGAAGCTATGGAGATCAAGAAGCCAAAAATTCTCAGAGCTATTGAAATTTTTAGCCCATGAATAGTGATTTTAGCACTATTTCAAATCCGAAAAATCATGTAAATTTTGATCTGTCGATCCAAAAGATTTGAATCTTGAACCAAAGCTAGTTCATGACCTTAGGAACCTATTTCAATCAAAAACTCGAAAGAACTTAAGAGATTTGGGATATTTTGGTTCGTGAAGCTCTGTTGCACCAAAACTGGCCTAAAATCTAAAATTAAGCTAACTTTCAAATCAAACCTCTAAATCACTTGAAATTTAGTACACACCTTCTTTAAGATGTCAAAAACCTATTCCAATCAACAATTAAGAAAATTGTTGCTAAAGTTCTGACTTTTCCGTTTGAAGGCTGATTGCACAAAAAATAGGTCAAAAACCTAAAACGGTGAATACGACTTGCTTGTGGGTGCATGATGGCCAAGATGACTCTAGATGTATTCTCACATATCACAGCAAGTTAGAATACTAAAGAAATCAAGCCAAAAGCTCTTAAATCAAGAAATCACTTGAATGATCAAAAAGCATAGAAACTGAGTTTCTTGGTGAACTTGCTACCAAAGTACCTAGATGGGTGAAGATTTATTTCCTGAGATTACCTCCATCTCTTATACATCCTTGGCATAGAAAGATCGAGAAGAGGAAAGAAAAGAGATCAAAACTAACCAAATCAAAAGCAAATCAATCAAAACAGGGGATCTTCATCATATACCCTCCCTTGAATTGGGGATTTCAGGATTTACCCTCCCACCTCAATGACATGTGGGGTCATCATAAGTCACTGACACGTGGGCCAGGAGGGTAAATCCTGAATTTCCATCTATGAGGAGGGTATATGATGAATAAAAAACAAGATATAGCCATGCGGATGATCAAAGATGGATGTATTGCCACTTGAGGAGGTAAGTTTTATAGCCTCTCCACCTTGAAGGACAGAGATCACATAAAGTACTCAACTCTCAAACTCTAACCCAAAACATAAGAGCACAAGAGAGATGGATTAGATGGTGCACACAAGTCTCTATCATAGTCCCTTTATAGGTGGGCTAGCTAGCCACACCTAGCGCTTAGTAGATACTATCCACTTAGCATATGGGGAAAACCCAATAACCTCACACACGGGTTTTAATCACACATGTTCAATTATGCACGGTTTTTAAAGCATATAAGCCCGAATCCGCTAAGTCCTTTATCTTGATCCATCTTGATCAAACTAGCTTCCCTTTGACCTAAATAGCTCTCCAAGTGCCACTCATACGCTATGGTTTTGATCCAAGGTAGATTCCAGTATTTTGGCCGAACTACCAAAACACCCTTTCTTGACCCGGTTATCTCTTTCCATTACAAGCAATCACTTTGCTTGCTATGTGTAGGTGCACCACTAGCTTGCCACGCATCAATAAGTCTCTCTTGCTCCAGTTCCACCAAACCATGCCTCACTTGGACCGACCAGGCTACATAGTGCAAACCCATCGTTCGAACTTCCATTCGATATTTTTCATCTTTCTCGTGCCATGTTGAACTCACCATCTCACCCGATATCTTTGATTGTCCTGAGCCTTGACTCCTCCATGAGTGTAGCCCCGATCCTCGCCATTGACTATGATTGACTCCAAGCGACCCTGCACATCCAAAAAAAAAGAAATCATTTTCAGGCACAAGTTCTTCACAATTTGACCCATATTAGCAATAATATGTCTCATGCAACCTATGATCACTGACGTAGGTCATGAAATCATCCTATGACTCAAAATTCCCAAAATCATCCATTTCTGCAGGTTGTCGAGAAAAATTTGCACATTCTAAATTTTCACTCCTCCAAAATAACAATAGTTCATCACAAGAAAACTATAGACTTTCTCTTATGGTCCTTCATTTTGCGGAATTTAAGATGAACTCTTGGGCAATTTTAGCTGGGCAATACTCAAGTCATCCATGAGTTGGAATCTTGGAAACTCGTCTCAAGAAGGGTTGTTCAAGAATACCATAAAAGCCATCAAGTTAGGTTGTTAACTTGTTGCTCACTAGCTAGCTGCTTCTGATGGATCAGTGTGGCTGACGTACAATACCCCACTTGTACAGCTGCATAGACAGAAGCTAGCCCTGACATATACATTCATACCTGATCCACCTCAATGGTTAGATATATGCATCAATGCAACCAAAGCATGACTTCACGCGTGCAAGGCCATGTAGGACTAGAGATCTCTGGATGGATCTTTGAACAGATTAGTGTTGTAACAAGATGACATTCAGAACACTGTGGAATAACAGGTTAAGGATAGGAATACGAAGAAAACACAGAAAGCAATTAAATCTTATATGATTCTTCCAAGTAAATGAGCTTAAGTTTTATTACTCATTAGCAGAATTACAATCGATCTATATGCACCACAAGAAAAACATAAGAAAATTTCACAGGTTGAACCTCTTTTATTGCGATGTCGATATAAATGAGACTCTTCGTGTGCAGCAAGCTATCTAGTATGCATCTATTCACATCGAGTGAGATTTTCTGAATAACGGGATGTTGAATAACTGCTACAATTGATCCTAGTCATGATCCATAGGTTGGTATTGAAGACCAGATAGAACGTGATCAGTGTCATGAACTGTTAGAATGCTGAATATCTGTTTTACACTATGCAAATGCTGTGCAGGTCTTGTTGATTAGCAAGACAATCAATTCATGACTGCGATTGAGGATCGACATTTGGACACATTAATTTCCTCTCGTAGTTCGCTATCTTGTCTGCCCCAAGATCCATACAACAACTCACGACAAGCTAGTTCTCATGATGGTTACTGAATGCCAACACATATCAGGTTGCTGTTGATTTCTTTTAGTCAATTTTTGCACAGGAAGATGTGAGACTAGCGGGGCGCAAGTTTGTCAGGTGCCGTGGCAGTGAGATTAGGATAACAAAGACACTGTTGTGATTATACCCCAAAAAGTGGATACCCGAGCTGAGCTTCAGGAGCTCCAGAGAGACAACAGAGCCTAAAATTCAAGATTCAAGAGAGAGGAGAGGCATGGAGTGTATACCTTGTATTCAATCTCAACTCACACCTATTTCTTACACCAAAATGTTCTCTCTATTTTCATCGTGCTCTAGGTGTTATATTTATAGCCATGGATGAGGAGGTTACATAAATGACCCCCTTTGGGTCCTAATAGTGAGGGTAAACATGTCATTTCCTTGGCACGACTTTCATTGGCCTGCCTTCTATTTATATTTACACTTGGGGCTGTTTCCAGTGGGCCGATTGGGCCATGGTGGGGGCCACTCCCCCAACAGTAGGCTCTTATGTTCAAGTGTTTCGCAACCAAGAGGCTGAAACCATGTCCTTCACACTTTGGTCCTCTCCATCCCTTCGGCCCACTGTTGCAATCGTTGCGGCAGTTAGCAAGCTCCGTTGTACTGCCCGCAGTTTGGGTAGGACTTTGGCACAGTTACGATGAGTATGCCTAAATCATTGATCGCATGGTCCATTCACTGGTCGTGCTCCAATGGGGGGCTCCTTTAGCTGATGTCGTCCACTCCTTAGCCTAGCCCATGCCTCGTGGTTGTCAGTAGGGCTGGCAAAAAAGCTCGGGCTCGTGAGCCAGCTCGGGTTCAGCTCGGGCTCGTGAAGGCTTGGCTCGGCTCGTGAATGAAACGAGCCGAGCCGGGCCAGTAAAAAAGCTCGGGATCTAAACGAGCCAAGCCCGAGCCAGCTCGCGAGCCAGCTTGGCTCGGCCCAACTGCCCGATGGGCCGTGGCCCGATCGACCGACCGCCCAAATGCCCCGACCCCCGACGCCCCGAGGGCAGTGATGCCTCCTGCCGTCCTGCCCTCACCCTCCTCATCTTCTCGGTCTCTCACTCACGCGCCCGGCGGCCGGCGCCCCTCCCCCTCCCGGCCTCCCCCACTCGGCTCTCTCTCTCTCTCCCTCTCGGTCTCTCCACTCACGCGCCCGGCGCCCCCTCCCTCTCCCTATTTCCTTGCCCCGGCCGATGCCTCTCTTTGGTTCCTCCGCGCCGGCCTCTACTCCGGTCTCCGGCCTCCGCGCTCCCCTACGCAGCTACGCTCGACCCTCTCTCTCTCCTTCCCGGACTTCCCCCTCTCCTGTGCCTCCTTGCCCGTCAGCACTGCTTGGTGAGTCATGACCCGGCCGCTCCCTCCTTGCCGCTCGGCGCCGCCCGGTGAGCTATGGCCAGATCCGGCCGATCTGGTGCTTTTTCCCCATATCCTACCCCGATCTATCGGTTTTAGTTTGCTATTTTTGGGTTGCTCTAATGGTTTGCTCGAGGTGCTAGGCGCCGCCCGTACGCCGGGGAGTACACGGTGGTGGTTGGAGGTGTGGCTATGCCGGTGGTAGCTGGGAGCTCGGCCGGCGCCCGACGGTCGCACGCAGCCGCCATCCTCGTCGGTATTCGGTAAGCCTCTTCTGCCCTCTTCTACCTCTGGTGATATGCTTGGATTGGTTCCATGTGTTCTACTGAGGATGGATGCTTCATGCTTATGGTTTCTAGTTCAATGTTGGCTATAATGGATGAATGTAGTACATGGATGGTGATTTGTGGGGTTTACCTTTACTGGTGATTGCGAGAAGGGTTAGGGTTTGGGGCTGGTGGTGGTGGTGGTCGCTTGCTTGCGGTGGGGTTGCCGTGCCTTCGTCTTCTTGCCGTCGGTTCCCCTCCCCTCGGTGGTTGTTGGCTCGCGAGCTGGCTCGAGCCGCATCACGAGCCGAACTGAGCCCACAAAAAAGCTTGATACCCTAACCAAGCCGAGCCGAACCGAGCCTCCATTCCACCAAGCTTTCACGAGCCGAGCCGAGCCGGGCTCGGCTCGGCTCGTTGCCACCCCTAGTTGTCAGACATGTCATCGCGGCTGTAGTTGTCCTTCACTCCATTGCTTGGGCACTAGGCGCGCCATGCCCATTTCATGCTTGGGGTCCATGAGGTTATGCATTGGGGTTGATCAGAGTGCCGCCGAGGTCTTTCTTTGGACCCCTTTTTCCGAGGCCCAGTTCACATGTGTCACATCCCAAAAATTTGGCTTTTTGAAAAAATTTAAATTCAAATAAATTATTTTAAGGTAATTGGATTTTGCTTGGCTTTTATTTGCCTTTTTGGATTTTCTGGAATTTAAAAACTATTTTTAGAGCTTAAAAAGTAATTCAAAATATGAAAATTAAATATCAACAGTAGTTGGAAATAATTTTATTTAGTCCAAAATATGTCCAGGAGCTTCTGTGAATTTTTCTGGAATTTTTGGAGGTATTTTCATTTTTTTTCTGAGGCCTAAATAATTTTCTAGCCTTTTCTGAAATTTAGAAATCAAATTCTGAAAAATAAAAACCTCCCTTTTCCTCCGGCCGACGCGTGGACGGCCCAGGGCCGCCCACGTCGCCGCTCGGCCAATCCAGGCCGTTCCCTTCTCTCTCTCTCTCGCCGCCAAGCGGGCCAGGCCCGTCAGCGACCCCCGCCTTCCCCTCCTCCGCGCCCGACGCGTGGACGGCTCGGATGAGCCGCGTCCCCGCGCCCGGCATCGATCCACCGTTCCCTCCCACTTAACTCGTCCCCGCCGCCCGATCCGCCCTCGGGCCACGCGGCTGCCATCCACACCCCGCTCCCTCATCTCTCTGACCCGCGGGCCCCGCCCGTCAGTGTCACGCGCCTCCGCTCCCGCTGCCACCCCGGCCCCGCACGTTAGAGCCGTCGTCTCCCCCGCGGAGACGCCTTCCTTTCTCTCCTCCCCTTTCCTTTCTTGCGCCGGCGACCGATTCCCCCGAGGATCCCTTCCTTCCTTCCTCGGCCCCCTCCGGTTTTGGAAACCCCGAGCGCCGCCGCGACCGAATCCCTTTAATCCCGTGCTTCCCTTCCTTCTCCGCCTCCCCTCTTTCCTTTCCCTCGCCTCCCCTTCCTTTTTCCGGCCGACCACCCCGGCGAGCAATTGCCTCGCCCCTGCTCCCCCTCAGCCCCTATAAATGCCCCATCGGCTTCGCCTTCTCCCGCACCGCATCCCAGCGCACTCCACCGCAGCTCCCGAGCCCTCTAGAGCCCGATCACCGTGCCACTCCTCCCCTCGAGCTCCGCCCAACTCCGGCGAGCTTTCCTCGCCGCCTCGGTCGTCCCCGGAGCCCGTCGTCGCCTCCCCGAGCTTCCTCACGCCCGGGCGATCCTCCCCGACCCCTCGGCCGCCCCTCCCCGTCCCCGGAGCGCCGTCGCGTCGGAGCTCCCGATCCGTCGTCGCTGCCTCCTCGTCGCCGGCCACCTCCGATCACCCCCGAGCCTCGCCGACCCCTCCAACCGGATCCCCTTCGCGCCAGGGTTACATTTCACGCGCCGCCCGAACCTCTCCGCCACTCTCTCGTCGCCGGCGCCGTCGCCTCCGACCATCTTCCCCGACCTCCCCTCCGGCAGGTACCTCAAAAGGTATGGTTGCCCTATATGGGTAGGCAAAGCCTCCCCCGCCCATCTGGTTAGCCGCGCTCTCTCTCAACTCCCCGGTGCGCGTTCGAGCCCTCGGCTCCGCGCGCTGGGTTGAGTTTTCGTTTAATTTTCGCGACTGACAAGCGGGCCCCACCCGTCAGAGGCCGCCGGTCTGCGCTGCCACTGCCGCCTGGGTCCCACCCCTCTGTGCTGGACTCTGACAAGTGGGCCCGAAGACCAGTGGGACCCACGTGTCAGAGGTTGACTCATTGGGCTCACTGTCCAGTGGGTCCCACATGTCAGTGACCGCCAGTGGTTATTGTTCAGTGGGCCCCACCTGTCAGTCTCCCAGAATTAAAATAAAAGATTAAAATTTAATTCTCCAGTGGGTCCCACCTGTCAGAAATTTCCGAATTTCTCGATTTATTCAAATCTGAGATTTTCAAATGAGCATAACTTTCTCATTTTAACTCCAAATCCAGCCATTCAAATTTCTAAATTCATCTAAAATCAAGATCTACCCAATTATGGCCTCTGTTGAATTTTTGGATTTTATTTGAATTTTCGTTTGTATTTATTTCTTTTGTTGCTTCGTCTTTCCTCGCGTAGATTCCAACGTTGTCGACGATCCCTCTTCACAGCAGCAAGAAGACCCAGAAACCCTGCAAGAAGGCAAGTCTCCTTTGATCATCTTGAACCTATGATTTTGAAATGTTTTAATTATTTTAAATGTTATGCATTGCTATTTACATAAAATGATAATTCAAATCTTAAGGTAGTAGTTAATCCAACTTTGTTATGCCCTCCATTGGAATTGATTGTCATGTACCCTTGTCACCATAGAATTTCCTTTGTCTCATTAATGAGAATATTATAATTACTTGTTGATGTTAGTATGGTAGGATAATGCTTAGTCATGCTATCTAATAACTTTGGAAAATCTTGAAAATGGGAAATTACGATTTATTAAACCCTTGTGTTTGAAAGTGAAGTGGCAATTGGAGTTGTCACTGTGATTTTAAAATAAAATAAAAATGTGAAAGTTGGTTTAGATTAGGGTGGATGGTTGTTTGGGTTGGTGCAGTAAGCACGAGAACTTGTTAAGTGTATGTTCCACCCTAGTCAATTAAGGACCGACGCTTGTGTTTGTCCAAACTGAGCATTAACCGTACAACCACAAGTCTATATGGGTACGACCTAGCTAACTAACCTATAAAGGTGTAGTTTAGATATCACCAGTGGTGTATTGAGTGCCAGGGCGTACTGGTTACTCATAGTGAGGGACAGGGTTACTGTACTCATATGGCGCAAGAGGGGGCTTCAGATTGGGCGGATTTAACCCTTCTGCGGTGAAACCTCAGCGGGTGGTCTCTAGCTATACTGGAGTAGGTGAAAGGCTTTGTGATATTTTATCTGGGTCTCATGCCAAAGGAAGCATGATGATTATTAAGATAATTTATCTCTTGTGGGTAAAGTTGTACAACCTCTGCAGAGTGTAAAACTATTCGAATAGCCGTGCCCACGGTCAAGGGCGGGCAAGGAATGCATTCACATGGTAGATTTCTGGTTTTGTTTTAAAATCAAAAGTTTTGTATTCCGAGGGTGGAGGGAACTCTCGGAAGGGAATCCTGGCGGATGGAGCCAGAGAGGGTGGATGGAACCCGCGGTTTAAAACTTGACCAATGGTAATTTGGTTAGCTAGTGTTGGCAGTTGGAACCTTCACTAGAAAGTTAATTCTGTTAAAACATTTACTTCATTAAAATAATGCCTTCGAAAATAATTAGTAGTAATTGAATTTTAAAATGTTGCTTTGTGCAAAAGAACCATATGACCTCCTTTGTTAAGCCTTGCATCTATGCATTTTTCCCAAGACTTGCGGAGTACTTTATGTACTCACATGCTACACTTAAAAATAACATCTCAGAGGAAGTTGAAGCTCAAGAAGGTGACTACGACTACTGCTTCGCTTGTGGCTGTGATGGATTCTTCCCGGAGGACTAGGTCGCGCTTCCCCAGTCAATTGCCTGTGGCGAATTGATGGGTCGTCCTCGAGTTTTATTTGCTTCCGCTGTGTTTGATTGTGCGAGGTCTTAAACCTCCCTTGTAATAATGAGACCATATGGTCAGTACTCTAATTATTGTAATAAATCGTCGATGGTGATGTTCTCCATTCTGTTTAAACTGTGTGCACTAGCTTTGATCTGGGACTAGTGCAGTAATACACAGGGGGTCCGGGTTTGAGAATCCGGGGGCTCGACAGAGATGGTATCAGAGCCAATTTGACTGTAGGACGTGACCTAGATGGAATGGCAAACCATAAGGACTTATATTTATAAAAAGAGTATATTAAAAATGTGTAAGCTTCTTTGCTTCTACTCTCCTCCTACTTAGAATCTCGTTCTTGTCTCCAACTCCATTTGTTAAAACTTTTACTAATCTTTTCTTTCGCTCAACTTTGTAGATGGCTGGTTCATCCTCCGCTGCCCCGTGGGACTACTACTCACATGGAGAGGATGCTGGAGCATTCGCTAGCCTTCTCCGGCAGCTGATGCAGTGTCTGGAGTACCGTCAGCCGCCCATCTTCAGGGGTCGGAAGACGCGGATCCTGGATCGAGACTCTTGGACGATGGAGGTATTCCTGTATGCACGGGAAGAGGAATTCAAGTCCCACACCTACCCCATCAAGTACCCTCGGTCCCGCTGTTTCGACGCTGTCCAGGACGCAGCACGCCTCGCCATTGACGAGTTGTGCCACCTGCACAAAGATGCTGTACATCAGTCCCCCTTTTGCTTCTTCATCAACCCTCGCCCAGGACAGAGGTATCCAGATCCCTTTGATATTCCTGCTGACGATCCTCGACTGTCACATCAGGTGCAGCTCACCCAGGCAATGGCCGTCACTTATGCTAGAGCTCAGGAGGAGATTGGACAACTTAGGATGCTTCTCACCTCCAGCTACCAGCATTCGGACACACTTCGCGCACAGCTTCTCCAGAGCCAGGCAGCTGAGTTTGAGCTGGGACGTCTCAGGGCCGCAGCTAACTACACGCCGTCTTCACCCGTAGTTGACTACACGCCGTCTTCTCCAGTACCAGCCGTCATTCCCAACAACCCGGCACCAGCTCGACTCTCGGGACTTCGCATCAGGATGACAGCACGCAAGAAGGTGCAACGCCCCAGTCCGCCACCTGTTATTACTCTCAAGAAGCGCAAGCCTTCTCCTTCCCGTTCTCGGTCGACTGCCTCCAGTCGTAACCGTGTCTCGGCCGAGTGTGACTGTTCACGTCACCACGTGAGAGAGCGCCAGGAAGACCCGGAGGAGGATCCAGAAGAGGACCCGGAAGAAGACCCTGAGGAGCGCATCTTTGGAGAGGATTAGTAGTCTTTTGAGTCCGTAGTACCCAAATAAAATGTCCGCGTCCTTAGAACGCTTATTGTTATGTTTTGGTGTGCTAGATGGACTGTACCAGGCCTATGCGCACTTGTGGTACAGCCATCCTTGGAGTTATCTTGATTTTAATAAAAAGTTTCCCCTAAGTGGTTGCTAGTTCTTTCTTGTGTGTTGGCTTGGGATGTGGTTTAGTTCCCCTAATCTCTTACCTTTGCTATTTCCCTCTTACCTTCTGCTAACCTAAACCGCTTCAGATGGTGAACACGAGGAGCAACCCTGGCAGCAGCCGTGACGCCAACAACCAGCCGGAGGACAACATTCCACCACCTCCCGCTCAGGCCCCCAACTTGGAGCAAATGATGGCTATGCAGCTGCAGTTACTTCAAGCTCTCGCCCAGAACCAAGTGCAGCCAGCCCAGCAGGCACCCAACCAGGCACCCCAGTCTAGATTGGGGGAATTCATGAGGACAAGCCTCCCACTTTTGCTGGGTCAGTGGATCCCTTGGAGGCAGATGATTGGATCAAGGATGTGGAAAGAAAATTGGTCCTAGCTCAGTGCAACGATAATGAAAAGGTGTTGTACGCTGCTCATCAGCTCAAGGGAATGGCTGCCAACTGGTGGGAAAACTACCGCGCCGCCCATCAAAATGCACAAGCCATCACTTGGGAGGAGTTTGTCGAAGCTTTCCGCACTGCCCATATCCCTACTGGGATAATGGAAATGAAGAAGAGAGAATTCTACCAACTGCAGCAGGGAAACCTCAGTGTTTCCGAGTACCTGAACAAGTTCACCCAACTGTCCAGGTATGCATCTGAAGAGGTCACCTCAGAGGCGACCAAGATTTGGAGGTTCACGCAGGGACTTGACCCCAATCTCAAGGTGCAGCTGGTATCCAATGACTTCCCAACCTTCCAGCACCTAGTGAACAAGGCCTTTGTCCAAGAAGATGCTCAGCGCCAGCTGTACGAAAATCGGAAGAGGAAGTTTCAAGCCCAGCAAGGAGCAAGCAGCTCTCGATTCCGCCCCAACGCACCTCACTATCACAAGCTCTCAGAGTCAAGCGTGCCGAGGACTCCCTTTTCAGGACCCCGCCCAAATCCACAAACTCCCCGGGCAAACAATGGTGGCCAACCCCCGCAGAACAAGACTTCAGCAGCAGGAGTGCAGTGCTTTAACTGCAAGAACATGGGGCACTATGCCAGCAACTGTCCCCAGAAACGCCCAGCAATGACTCCAGTTCGTTTCAATCTGGGGACTACGCCAGCAAGAGCTCCGACTGCAGGTCAAGGCCGTGGGGCACCACAAACCCCAAGGACTCCACAAGTGGTGAGCAGAGGGCATCTCAACCATGTGACCGCGGAAGCAGCCCAGGATGCACCCGACGTAGTTCTGGGTAAGTTTCTTGTCAACTCAGTAATTGCATCAGCATTATTTGATTCTGGAGCTTCGCATTCTTTTGTGTCAAAAGATGTGGTTGAAAGGTATAATTGGGATGTGAGTAAACTACAGAACCCCATGCTAGTCCAGTCCCCTGGAAAGGAAATGAGGACTAACACAGTTTGCCTTGACGCAACTGTGGATATAAATGGAGTTAAGTTCTTAGCAAATCTTATTATAATAGACTCCAAGGGTTTAGATGTAATACTTGGAATGGATTGGTTAACCAAGTATAAAGGGCAGATAGATTGTGCTGATCGAGCTGTTACAATCACTAACTCTGATGGGATTCAAGTAAGGTATAAGTCAAACTCCCCTATCCAGAGCAGGTGTAGTTTGAACAGTGTAAAGGGAGTGACTCTGGAAAAAGTACCTATAGTGAGTGAGTACCCAGATGTATTCCCTGAAGATTTGCCCGGAATGCCGCCAGACAGGGAAGTAGAGTTTGTCATCAACCTAGTACCTGGAACAGCTCCAATTTCCAAGAGACCTTATCGGATGTCTGCAAATGATTTGGCGGAAGTTAAGAAACAAATTGAAGAGCTGCAGGATAAAGGATTTGTAAGGCCAAGCTCGTCACCTTGGGGAGCACCAGTACTGCTAGTAAAGAAGAAAGATGGTAGTCTTCGCATGTGTGTGGACTATCGATCATTGAATGATGTGACTATTAAGAACAAGTACCCTTTACCCAGAATAGATGATCTGTTTGATCAGTTGAAAGGATCATGTGTATTCTCTAAGATTGACCTTCGATCAGGATATCACCAATTGAAGTTAAGACCAGAGGACATACCCAAGACCGCATTTGCCACCCGTTATGGATTGTATGAGTATACAGTGATGTCTTTCGGTCTAACCAATGCCCCAGCATACTTCATGAATCTGATGAATAAGGTGTTCATGGAATATTTGGATAAGTTTGTGGTTGTATTCATCGATGACATTTTGATATATTCCAAGAATGAGGAAGAACATGCCGAACATTTGAGGATAGTTTTGGAAAAGCTCCGAGAAAATCAGTTGTACGCCAAGTTCAGTAAGTGTGAGTTTTGGTTGAAGAAAGTAGCTTTCTTGGGCCATGTGATTTCGGCGGGAGGAGTATCCGTAGACCCGGAGAAAGTTAATGATGTGCTCAATTGGACACAACCAAAGTCAGTATCCGAGATCAGGAGTTTTCTTGGATTGGCTGGTTACTATCGTCGATTTATTGAAGGATTCTCCAAGCTCGCAAGACCTCTGACCCAGTTGCTGAAGAAGGAAAAGAAGTTTGAATGGAGTAAACCATGTGAGGATAGTTTTCAAGAGTTGAAGAAGAGGTTAACTTCTGCACCAGTGTTGACGCTTCCGGACATTAGGAAGGATTTCGAAGTCTTCTGTGATGCGTCAAGGCAGGGACTAGGCTGTGTACTGATGCAAGAAAGAAAGGTAGTAGCATATGCCTCAAGGCAGCTGCGACCCCATGAAGGAAATTACCCAACGCATGATTTAGAGCTCGCTGCCGTAGTGCATGCACTGAAAATATGGAGGCATTACTTGATTGGTAACCGTTGTGAAATTTACACGGATCACAAGAGTTTGAAATATATATTCACTCAACCCGATCTCAACATGAGGCAAAGGAGATGGCTTGAGTTAATAAAGGATTATGATATTGGAATACATTATCATCCAGGAAAGGCTAATGTAGTAGCAGATGCCTTGAGCAGAAAGAGTTATTGTGCCAAGCTATGGATTAAGGACAGTATGCCTGCCCTTCAAGAAGAGTTCCAACGGCTCAACCTAGAAGTAGTGGAGGAAGGATTTCTAGCCACTTTGGAAGTTCAACCAACCTTAGAAGATCAAATCAGAGCAGCTCAAAAGGAGGACAAGTATGTCCAGGAGATCAAGGATAATATGAAGAAAGGAAAAGCTTCGGGATTTTCAGAGGATGAAAAAGGTACCCTTTGGTTTGGGAAAAGAATTATTGTGCCTGAAAAGAAGGAGGTAAAGGAGTTAATACTAAAGGAAGCCCATGAATCTGGATATTCAATTCACCCTGGGAGCACCAAGATGTACCAAGATCTCAAGGAAAGGTATTGGTGGTCAAGTATGAAACGAGAAATTGCAGAATACGTAGCCTTGTGCGATGTATGCCAACGGATTAAAGCTGAACACCAGAGACCTGCGGGACTTCTACAGCCATTGCAGATCCCTGAGTGGAAATGGGAAGAAATTGGTATGGATTTTATAACTGGATTACCAAGAACCAAAACAGGGCACGATTCAATTTGGGTTATAGTGGATCGTTTGACAAAAGTCGCCCATTTCATTCCAGTAAAGACCACATACTCCGGGGATAGACTTGCAGAGTTGTACATGTCAAGAATCGTGTGCTTGCATGGGATCCCAAAGAAGATTGTGTCAGATCGAGGAACCCAGTTCACTTCGAGATTTTGGCAAAAGCTACATGAACTTTTGGGCACAAACTTAAACTTCAGTACAGCTTATCATCCACAGACAGATGGTCAAACAGAAAGAGTAAATCAAATCCTGGAAGACATGTTGAGAGCTTGTGTACTGGCAAACAAGAGTAATTGGGATCAGAGTTTGCCCTATGCAGAGTTCTCCTACAACAATAGTTATCAATCCAGTTTGCAAATGTCTCCCTTCGAAGCCCTATACGGCAGAAAGTGTAGGACTCCATTGTATTGGAAGGAAACAGGAGAAGGACAAGTGTTTGGACCAGATGTGCTGAAGCAAGCAGAAGAACAAGTTCGTCTAATCCAGGACAGATTAAAAATAGCACAAACCAGACAGAAAAGTTATGCAGACAATCGACGTAGAAGCTTAGAATTCGTACCTGGGGATCATGTTTATTTGAAGGTGTCACCTCTCAAAGGAATGAGACGTTTTGGAGTCAGTGGAAAGCTAGCTCCCAGATTCATCGGACCTTTTCCTGTTGTGGCGAAACGAGGAGAAGTTGCTTACCAGTTGGAGCTTCCACCTCAGCTGTCAAAGGTGCATGACGTCTTCCATGTGTCTCAGCTAAGAAAGTGTCTTAGAGTTCCAGAAGAGCAGATGCCTCTAGATGAAATAAATGTAAAGGAGGACCTCACCTATCCAGAGTATCCAGTCAAGATATTGGAGGAAGCAGAGCGCCGTACGCGCAGCAAGGTTATCAAGTTCTGTAAAGTGCAGTGGAGTAACCATTCAGAATCGGAAGCAACTTGGGAGCGTGAAGAGGATCTAAAAGAAGAGTTCCCCGACCTTTTTCCCAGTCCATCCGAATCTCGGGGTCGAGATTCTTTCTAAGGGGGGTAGGTTTGTCACATCCCAAAAATTTGGCTTTTTGAAAAAATTTAAATTCAAATAAATTATTTTAAGGTAATTGGATTTTACTTGGCTTTTATTTGCCTTTTTTGATTTTCTGGAATTTAAAAACTATTTTTAGAGCTTAAAAAGTAATTCAAAATATGAAAATTAAATATCAACAGTAGTTGGAAATAATTTTATTTAGTCCAAAATATGTCCAGGAGCTTCTGTGAATTTTTCTGGAATTTTTGGAGGTATTTTCATTTTTTTCTGAGGCCTAAATAATTTTCTAGCCTTTTCTGAAATTTAGAAATCAAATTCTGAAAAATAAAAACCTCCCTTTTCCTCCGGCCGACGCGTGGACGGCCCAGGGCCGCCCACGTCGCCGCTCGGCCAATCCAGGCCGTTCCCTTCTCTCTCTCTCTCTCGCCGCCAAGCGGGCCAGGCCCGTCAGCGACCCCCGCCTTCCCCTCCTCCGCGCCCGACGCGTGGACGGCTCGGATGAGCCGCGTCCCCGCGCCCGGCATCGATCCACCGTTCCCTCCCACTTAACTCGTCCCCGCCGCCCGATCCGCCCTCGGGCCACGCGGCGGCCATCCACACCCCGCTCCCTCATCTCTCTGACCCGCGGGCCCCGCCCGTCAGTGTCACGCGCCTCCGCTCCCGCTGCCACCCCGGCCCCGCACGTCAGAGCCGTCGTCTCCCCCGCGGAGACGCCTTCCTTTCTCTCCTCCCCTTTCCTTTCTTGCGCCGGCGACCGATTCCCCCGAGGATCCCTTCCTTCCTTCCTCGGCCCCCTCCGGTTTTGGAAACCCCGAGCGCCGCCGCGACCGAATCCCTTTAATCCCGTGCTTCCCTTCCTTCTCCGCCTCCCCTCTTTCCTTTCCCTCGCCTCCCCTTCCTTTTTCCGGCCGACCACCCCGGCGAGCAATTGCCTCGCCCCTGCTCCCCCTCAGCCCCTATAAATGCCCCATCGGCTTCGCCTTCTCCCGCACCGCATCCCAGCGCACTCCACCGCAGCTCCCGAGCCCTCTAGAGCCCGATCACCGTGCCACTCCTCCCCTCGAGCTCCGCCCAACTCCGGCGAGCTTTCCTCGCCGCCTCGGTCGTCCCCGGAGCCCGTCGTCGCCTCCCCGAGCTTCCTCACGCCCGGGCGATCCTCCCCGACCCCTCGGCCGCCCCTCCCCGTCCCCGGAGCGCCGTCGCGTCGGAGCTCCCGATCCGTCGTCGCTGCCTCCTCGTCGCCGGCCACCTCCGATCACCCCCGAGCCTCGCCGACCCCTCCAACCGGATCCCCTTCGCGCCAGGGTTACATTTCACGCGCCGCCCGAACCTCTCCGCCACTCTCTCGTCGCCGGCGCCGTCGCCTCCGACCATCTTCCCCGACCTCCCCTCCGGCAGGTACCTCAAAAGGTATGGTTGCCCTATATGGGTAGGCAAAGCCTCCCCCGCCCATCTGGTTAGCCGCGCTCTCTCTCAACTCCCCGGTGCGCGTTCGAGCCCTCGGCTCCGCGCGCTGGGTTGAGTTTTCGTTTAATTTTCGCGACTGACAAGCGGGCCCCACCCGTCAGAGGCCGCCGGTCTGCGCTGCCACTGCCGCCTGGGTCCCACCCCTCTGTGCTGGACTCTGACAAGTGGGCCCGAAGACCAGTGGGACCCACGTGTCAGAGGTTGACTCATTGGGCTCACTGTCCAGTGGGTCCCACATGTCAGTGACCGCCAGTGGTTACTGTTCAGTGGGCCCCACCTGTCAGTCTCCCAGAATTAAAATAAAAGATTAAAATTTAATTCTCCAGTGGGTCCCACCTGTCAGAAATTTCCGAATTTCTCGATTTATTCAAATCTGAGATTTTCAAATGAGCATAACTTTCTCATTTTAACTCCAAATCCAGCCATTCAAATTTCTAAATTCATCTAAAATCAAGATCTACCCAATTATGGCCTCTGTTGAATTTTTGGATTTTATTTGAATTTTCGTTTGTATTTATTTCTTTTGTTGCTTCGTCTTTCCTCGCGTAGATTCCAACGTTGTCGACGATCCCTCTTCACAGCAGCAAGAAGACCCAGAAACCCTGCAAGAAGGCAAGTCTCCTTTGATCATCTTGAACCTATGATTTTGAAATGTTTTAATTATTTTAAATGTTATGCATTGCTATTTACATAAAATGATAATTCAAATCTTAAGGTAGTAGTTAATCCAACTTTGTTATGCCCTCCATTGGAATTGATTGTCATGTACCCTTGTCACCATAGAATTTCCTTTGTCTCATTAATGAGAATATTATAATTACTTGTTGATGTTAGTATGGTAGGATAATGCTTAGTCATGCTATCTAATAACTTTGGAAAATCTTGAAAATGGGAAATTACGATTTATTAAACCCTTGTGTTTGAAAGTGAAGTGGCAATTGGAGTTGTCACTGTGATTTTAAAATAAAATAAAAATGTGAAAGTTGGTTTAGATTAGGGTGGATGGTTGTTTGGGTTGGTGCAGTAAGCACGAGAACTTGTTAAGTGTATGTTCCACCCTAGTCAATTAAGGACCGACGCTTGTGTTTGTCCAAACTGAGCATTAACCGTACAACCACAAGTCTATATGGGTACGACCTAGCTAACTAACCTATAAAGGTGTAGTTTAGATATCACCAGTGGTGTATTGAGTGCCAGGGCGTACTGGTTACTCATAGTGAGGGACAGGGTTACTGTACTCATATGGCGCAAGAGGGGGCTTCAGATTGGGCGGATTTAACCCTTCTGCGGTGAAACCTCAGCGGGTGGTCTCTAGCTATACTGGAGTAGGTGAAAGGCTTTGTGATATTTTATCTGGGTCTCATGCCAAAGGAAGCATGATGATTATTAAGATAATTTATCTCTTGTGGGTAAAGTTGTACAACCTCTGCAGAGTGTAAAACTATTCGAATAGCCGTGCCCACGGTCAAGGGCGGGCAAGGAATGCATTCACATGGTAGATTTCTGGTTTTGTTTTAAAATCAAAAGTTTTGTATTCCGAGGGTGGAGGGAACTCTCGGAAGGGAATCCTGGCGGATGGAGCCAGAGAGGGTGGATGGAACCCGCGGTTTAAAACTTGACCAATGGTAATTTGGTTAGCTAGTGTTGGCAGTTGGAACCTTCACTAGAAAGTTAATTCTGTTAAAACATTTACTTCATTAAAATAATGCCTTCGAAAATAATTAGTAGTAATTGAATTTTAAAATGTTGCTTTGTGCAAAAGAACCATATGACCTCCTTTGTTAAGCCTTGCATCTATGCATTTTTCCCAAGACTTGCGGAGTACTTTATGTACTCACATGCTACACTTAAAAATAACATCTCAGAGGAAGTTGAAGCTCAAGAAGGTGACTACGACTACTGCTTCGCTTGTGGCTGTGATGGATTCTTCCCGGAGGACTAGGTCGCGCTTCCCCAGTCAATTGCCTGTGGCGAATTGATGGGTCGTCCTCGAGTTTTATTTGCTTCCGCTGTGTTTGATTGTGCGAGGTCTTAAACCTCCCTTGTAATAATGAGACCATATGGTCAGTACTCTAATTATTGTAATAAATCGTCGATGGTGATGTTCTCCATTCTGTTTAAACTGTGTGCACTAGCTTTGATCTGGGACTAGTGCAGTAATACACAGGGGGTCCGGGTTTGAGAATCCGGGGGCCCGACAACATGCTCCACCTTTGCCCATGCGTCCCGCTACCTGGGGTATCATGCTAGCCTCGTATTGTGGTCTAGAGCATGCACTGGGGTACCTACACATGTGGCGCCGATCGGTCCTGCGTGCAGGTGTTCCTGCACATGTGGTGACAATCCCGCCTCAGGGGCATGGGCAGTTTGCCTCTCTACATTTCTTTCCTGGACTTGATCTTGTTCATCTCCATTGCTGCCCTTTTCTCTCTCCATAGTGCCCTATCTTCTTCCCCATGTTTGCGGCCGCCGCTTGGATCCAAGCATCCATGTGCTTTCACACCCCTGCCATCTCTACTATGTCTCGAGGAGGTCCACATGTGTCGGCCATGTAGATGCAGGTGCTACATCATCGAGCCATGTAGATTGTCCAACAAGGATGTGCAGTTTGAGTTGTCCACCAGAAAGCATTGGAGAGGATCGGGGTGTGTTGGCTCATTTGTGAACATGCTCGGTCGCTCGTCGGTGATAAATGACCTCTTGGACGTGCTCGTGCAGAATGGCAAGGTCTCCAATTGATAGCTTGTTCACCTCCCAGATGCTGAGGAGGTGGTCCCCTGATTGAGGATGGTGATACCTTGGTCTTCACCGCGTACTTCGACGCTGGTCTTCTCATCCCAGCTGCTCGCTTTCATGGGCGATGCGCCCCGGTCGTACAACCTTGAGCTTCTGTAGCTGAACGTGAATGCCATTGCTCGACTGGCAATTTTCTCATTTGCTGTGTTGTTGAAAACAACTGTGCCAAGCATGACACTATTTGTATCCCTGCATGACGCCCACTGCCAACCATACTACCTGACTGATAGCGAATTTTTTAACCTATCAAGCTTGAACTTCCAGGTCTAGTTAGGGTTCTCGAAGGACTTTCCCTCCAACTCTACACACATGAAGTGGGAGTTCTACTAGGTTTGTTGATGGTTCTACCGCAACATCGAGCTAGGCAGCCATCTCCGCTGGACCATGTAAAGCATGGACTTTGTGCCATCACCATGCATGAAGCTCAATCGGGATGATGATGGCAGCGCGAAGAGGCCCCGTACTCTTGCATAGTATATGAATATGCAGGACCTCACTGAGGAATTCTGCATGCTCCGCGTGGCCCCGCTGGCCCGGAGTTGAGTATTGAATACTGAGGCACCCTGGGATAGTGGAATCTGGGGTCCCTTAACCCAGCTTGCAAGGCCAACTAGTCCCAATAAGATTTGGATTATGTGTCCACCCATTTGGCTATGCTCACCCCCACTGATTCTATTTTATGCCCCCCATTATATTATAACATTTTTTGTAAGTACTGTCGCTAGAGGAGGCCGAAAGGGCCACGACCATGTTCTTGGACACTTACATCCCGAAGGAGCATAGGCTTCGGGTCAATGCCACCTTTGATGGCTCTTGCATCAACCATGTTTGAGAGGCCCCTCAATCTGCTGATCCCCACACACTCCGTCACCTCCGCAGTTGGTGGCCACAGTCGTGGCTCATGAGTCAGTGATGGTGAGGATGGCGGTTGTCGGACTTGTAGACACCTTGTTATGCAACATTTCCCCAAGTGGAAAGGATAGGGGCACGGTGATCTTGTATGCAAGAAAATAGTGTCTCAATTTCTGGAAAGCCATTAATATGGCATAGTCTAATTTCTCTAGCTTAGTGTACTGTTTCTTTGCTCCCTATAGCACCATAGATATGTTACACACAGGGCACTAAGTGCATCCTTCCTCCAGAACCAGCACCGTGCTGATTGCCTAGGGAGTTGCTGCTAGGTACAGTTGGAGCAGAGCTTCTGGTGATAGGCACATGGCTTCGATGTCATCATGGTACACCTTTCATTCCTAGAAGGCTCGTGTGCACTTGTCAATCTATTGGAAGCCATCGGAGATGCGAAGGGTCTTGAAAAATGGGAGTGCCCACTCCACGGCCTTTGACAGAAATCAACTGAGGGTGGCGAGGTGGCCCGCTAGCCTCTGGACCTCCCTAATGTTCTTAGGGGCCTCCATGGACCATATAGCCTTATTTTATTAGGGTTGGCTTCGATACCCCTCTTGGATATCAAGAAACTGAGTAACTTGCCCACCCAAACCCCAAAGTCATACTTGCTTGGCAAAGGTTATCGAAAGTCTCCTGGAGATCTTCGATGTGCAAAGCTACATGTTTGCTCTTGACGACCACATCATCCACATAAGCTTCGGTGTTTCAGCCTAGTTGGGATGTTAAGACCAAAGCAAGAAGCCTGGTGAATGAAGCTCCAACGTTCTTTAACCCGAAGAGCATCCTGACGAGGCAGAAGATCTGACCAAGGATAATGAATCTAGAGGAGTTCCAGCATGTCTCACTTTGCCCCACGGGTTAGCTCGGCCCCAACCAAGACCTGTCGTGATAGGTCATCGTTGCTGAGCAGCACCCTTTTTATCTCACTGTCCAACTTTGGCTTTGGCATCCATCCTATGGCGAAGAGGGCAGGCGAAGCCTCTAGGGTAGGGGCTAGGCCCTCACTCAAGACATGCACCTTCCAATGTGGGCTTCGCATTCCCATCTTAATTTTTCATGCAAGGTCTTGGTCGCCGGTCATGTTAATGACCCCTCTCGGGCTATGGAGCTTTATGCATAAATAGTTGTGGCACGGGACTGCCCCAAATATGTTGAGGGTGACCCTTCCTAGTATTGCATTGTACGGATATGGGAGATCGATGACATCAAGTGGATTACCTCCACCCTAGCATGCTCGCCCTACCAAAAGCTACTTCGAGCACCACATGGCCCAGTGCGTTAACTAAGCTTCCACCAAAGCCTTGCAACAGGATCTCTGGCGACTAAAGCCTACCTCGTGGGATGCCCATCTAGCCCAAGGCACTGATAAACAAGAGGTCCACCGAGCTTCCCCCACCACTAGGACTTGCCTCACTTCGCACCCCCGTGATATTGGCCATGACCACCAATGGGACTTGGTGCGGGAATCTACTCTCGAGACATCCTCTGCTTGAAGGTGATGTCAACTCAGGCCCACACCAACAGCACTTGTCCTGGGTGCATGGCAATGTGGTGTATCCAGTGTGCGTAGACCCTTTGTTGTTTCTTAGAAGGGAACTGGAGGGATGAGGCTCCCGTGATAGCATTGATCACCCATCGGGGTCTAACATCGATGGCATCTATATGTAGCATGTTGGGGGGTCAAATAGGATATGTCTGTAGAGGCTATTGTGCATGCACCACCACTCTTGTTCTCATGTTTTGAATGCGATCTCTGGTCACGCTTTCCCAGAGCACCATGATGGTAGGGCACTCACACGTTATGTCTTCTCCCTTTCTGTGCACCTTGCACCATGCCCCCCGTTGAAGCCCATACTCCCAGCCTCGTCTCTTTTCATGCTTGCGGCCCCTTTCTCTAACATGGCTCTAGCCACCAGGTGCAGAGACCTCATCACTTTCCCCTTCGATGCTGAACATGTATTGGCCTCAAGGTCCCTTTCGTTATTTGCGTGTCATGCCAAACACTACGACAAAGGCGGGAAAAGGGGTTAGGAGAGGAATAAAAGACACAACATGAGAGAACTTCTCATTGAGACCACACAGCATGGTGAGAACCGAAGTTTCATAAAAAAAACTATTTGCTTGACATCATTGAGAGCATCTACCAGGGTTTTTAGCTTGTGACAGTATTCTGTCACGGTGAAATCACCTTGGAAGGTGGTGTGAAACTCCACCTCAAGGTGAAGAGGGTGACTTTCCTTGTTGTCGCAGAAAAGATTCTCAATGGAGTCCCACACGACCTTAGCAGAGCCACCTGTCTTGATGACGATGTTGAATATCTCCATGGAGACAGAGCCGTAGAGCCATGAAAGCACCGTGTAGTTGTCCAGTTGTGAGTCAGGATTAGTATATGTGCTAGTGTTGTCGATGTGGCTAGCGAGGGAGTACTTCCCAAGGGTGACAAGGAAGATTTCACGCCACTTCGCCTAGCTGGAGACTTGGAGATTCAACACAAGGGGCAGGTGAGTCATGATGCTGGCAACATGGATTGCTTAAGAAAGGGTAGCGACAGGGATAACAGCTAGAAGAAAAGTGGCTACTGCAGCAGCAGCGACAACTTCAGTAGTGTCCTTATCCTTCTCAGTGACATCACCCATGGCTTAGAGCAGATTGCAGAGGGCGCAAGAAGAAGAGGGTGGATGCAAGAAGTATGGACTCTTAATGTGTAGGGAAAAAGAGTCTAGAGCTATGATACCATGTAAACTTGGCAAAGTAGATTGAAAAAAACCATTGTGGTCTATTGCATTGCTTGCTATTAAAGTGCGATCCGAAATAGTCATCGTGTTTGCACCGGACACTACGCTAGATGTGGCGCCGTGTGGTGCATATGCTAAGATGTGTCAAACGTGGCAACGTTATGTGTATCTGATTCTAATTCAGTTTTCCTATCCGTTCGAGACTCTGGTACCTAGCATATATATGTTGCTTTTGTAGTCGCACAGTTTAGATGCGCTGAAGTTCCCCGTTCATTTAATTTCTCTTCATATAGTGATTTTCATCTTCATACGTTCATGGTTTTTTTTTGTAAGAGTTCATCATGTTAAATCCTCATCTCTCATTCTTTTGATTTTCTACTTTCTGTGTATTTTATAACAAGTGATATTAGAGTTAGGTTCAAAATCTTAGGTGCTGCCCGTGGAAGGAGACAGCTCCCAACCAGAGTGTGGCATCGGTGTAGCATTAATGTGTTGTCGGATCGCTAAAAATCTATCAAATCAATGTCTCATCCTCATCGACTGCTCAGCATTCTTGGCATCTTTTCTAGAGTCATCTAGTTCAAAATGAATCATGACTCATCAAAACCGAAGCCAGCTTAAGTCGCTAGTCCCAAGAGCAACCTGAGGCAGCAATTGTTTCGAAGGAAATAAATTATAAAGCCTTGTTCCATGCAAAACACTAAAGCCCAAGGAGAGAAGCAGCCAAGCATGTCACAAGCCGCGTGAAAAGGAGGAGGCAGATAGATCATGTCCACACAGCAAAACTAAGGAACAACATGCTAGATATTCATTCGTGACTTTTTTGTTATTTTGGTGGATTCTACAAGTACATGAAAAGTGTCCCAGGAGGTCGCGGAATTCTTTTGCTAGGTGCACTCAACAAGGCATCAAAGGTTCATTGCTTCACATACATAGCAGTGTACCAAGAGATTATCCGAAGCATCGACTCAGCAATTTTGACTCATCTCAACTCTGTTTTGCATCTTGACTCTCATTTGGCAACAATCCACACCATACCAAGTGTCAACCAGCATTCTACCTCAGTGACTATTCTAGTACCAGGTTCACTCACAACATTGCCTACATTGCATGACACCATGCCCTGGTGTCGTACTGCACCATCACTATTAATGATCTTCTACCTCAGTTGATAGTCATCTTTCATCAAGAGACTATATCGTCGGCTCTGTATATATTTTGTTAGAAGTGGAGTTCATTATAATTTAGGCTATTGTGTCTATTATAGGAGGCATCGATGTGAGATTAATCATTGGCAATTTATTTGATGATCCGTCATCTACTATGGGTTACTGTAATAAGATCTGCACATATAGAGTCTAAGATGGAATTGTGGGCTTTTAGCACAACATTGGTATGGAGTTAATTTGGGCTATGCTTGATTGACGATACTTTGAAAAAAAATAAAAAATCAATATCAGTTGTTGGGATAACTAAATTTCGTGTTTTATTCACCATTTGGCTATGTTGCAATTTGGATTGCTACTGTTGTGGTTACAGACCAAACAGAGAGAGAGAGAGAGAGAGAGTATGGTAGTGGGGAGTTAGGTGAGCAATGGCTTAGGGTTTCTCCCCATGGCATGTGTCGTGTGTGTGTGTGTGTGTATATATATATATATATATATGTATGTATGTATGTATGTATGTATGTATGTATGTATGTATGTATGTATATCCATATGGGGAGTGCTTTTACAATTATACCCTTACATCCGAGTACTCCCCTCAGAGGTACTTATGTCGTTACACATGTCCCATTTTGGGCCTTACATTCCTCTCCCAGGCCTGCTGGGCTTAGGTGGGGGCCACCCCTACAACAAGAGCCTCTCATGGTGAAGGGCTTCATGGGTCGAAGCCATGTTGCCGAGCCCTTTGGCCCCTCCGTCCCTGCGGCCTGTGAGCTTTCCCAATGTTCGGCGGAGTCTTGCTGCTTGGTGTAGTGTTGGTCCTGCCGCGAGGGTATGGTGCTGGGCGCCCTGCGAAGTGTTCGTCGTCCACAGAGCGACATCGGCGTAGGAGTCGGAGTCGAGGTCGGGGTCGAAGTCGGGGTTGGTGCGGAGGCAAACCTCGCGCCAATGGCTTTTCATGGGGCGAGTGGGTGCGGCTCCGCAGCCCGGTAGTGCGCCTTAATGGCTCCTGGAATCACGCCGACCCTTGGGCTGGTAGGAGCAGGTCGCTACAGCTGTACGTGCTTTTGCACTTGGGGTGTATACGCGGCATGCAATGATTGGCGCTCCGTGGGCTATCAGCTGTCGCACGACCGCGGCCGTTCGGCCCTTCCCTAGGAGGCGGGACACGTGGTAGGGTGTTATCAGCGTGTCATGCGCCGTCTGCCCACCTACCCGCGCGTGCCCCCAGTTGCCAGCGGTTGCGCTTCCCGATCGTGGGCAGTCGAACCGTTGGTCTCCTGCCGATTGCGCCGCACTGGCGGGGGGGGGGGGGAGGGTTGAGCCAGCTTTATAAGGCGTCGCCATCGGTGTGGGTATGTTCCTTCGCATTGGTCGTTTCGGTCTGTCTTCTTTCTTCTACCACCCGCGCAACCCACCCTTGCTGCTGTTGCTTGAGCGCCCTATTTCAGAGAGGAATGGCTTGCCGTGACGATCCCGCTCGCCGGCTCAGTGGCAGCGCCTCACCCGACCGGTACGATCTGTCGCCTCCCCCGGGGAAGTACTCGCTGGTTGTGTGAGGAAGAGCGTACGTCAACAAGCGGTGGGATGCCATGGAGTACTCGGGAGGCCGCTGCTCCCGCATGTTGGGGTGGAGCCGTGTCACTAAAGAGATGCTCCAGAGACTCGTCTGGGAGGGGAAGATCGCGGAACGTGACGGGGCTCGTATTCCAGGCCCCACCGAGACGGAACCGCACCCGGCGGAGACGGAGGCTATCATCTTTGTCGTGTTCTTTGACGCCGGCCTGCGGATGCCCTCGACACCCTTCGTCGGCGAGGTCTTGCGGGCGTACGGGCTGGAGCTAGCGCAGCTGACCCCCAGCGCGATAGTCCGCTTGGCTGTGTTCGCTTGGTTATTGCGAACAGAGGGTCACCGTCCCAGTGCGAGCCTGTTCGCTATTATGCACGACACGCGCTGTCAGCCGAAGAAGCTCGAGGGGGGAGCAAAATCGAACTTCGGCAGCGTCAACTTCATGCTGAGGAAGCAGTGTGCGGGGCTCTTCCCTGCATGGGCTGCGCGAGGGAAATGGGAGTCCGGTTGGATGCGCCGGTGGTTTTACTACCTCGTGACGAGCAAGAGCGGTTTGTCCTGCTGGGGACAGCCGATATCGTTCAACAGCTCGCCAGACGTGGAGCCGATGTCCGATGACGCACAGAAGGCGTGGAGGCTTGCCGGCATCGCCCGCCGGTTCAACATGCGCGATCTTGCCGAAGAGTTTACCATGTACGGGGCGTCGCCGCTCTCCGGCCGGTGGCACTATGATGTACGGGGCAGTATCCGGGAGGATGGCGTCCACCCAACTATGTCCTGCCTTCTAAGACCCTCCGCTCCTTGTAAGTCCCTCGACCGTTAGATATGCGCATGCTCGCATAATCACGTGACTTCCTACGGATGACATTCCATTTTTGTGCGTAGTGCCCCGGCTGGAAGATGCAGAACGCGCAGTCGTTACGCTCCTCGGGCCATACACGGCGAAGGAGCACAGGCTGCGCGAGGCCGCGACCACGTCGGCGAAACAGGGGCGGATAAACCGGGTCTACGAGGTCTTGAGGATTAGTGTGCCCGAGCGTGCGGTGCCGGTGGAGACCCCGAGTCGTCATGACGATGATGGCGAAGTGGAGGCGCGGCCGCCTCTGCGCAAGGCTCAATCTGAGGCCACCAAACCCGGCCCGTCGGTCGTGTCGCTGGGAGGTATTACCGAAGCGGGAGGCGCGGCCGGCGCCGGGTCCGAACCGACCGGTTCGGGGGAGGACGTTGCCCCTACTGAGGGTTTGGATGGCGGCGAGGTGGCGGGCCTTGGTGCTATTGACCCTAGAGGTGAGGTGGCGCCGCCAGCGGCGACCACCGAGAGTCTGCTGCCTGCACCGGACGTCGGGGATTTGCCGCCTACAGCGGCCACCGGGGGTCTGCCACCCACTACCGGGGCGGCTGAGGAAGGGTCGTCTGCGTCCCCAAGGGCGAAGCGCCCCCGGGTACAGTCGTCTCCGCCTGCGAGGGGGAGATTCAGAGTTGCTGGCGTGGTTATCGGGATCCTGGCACCCTGTGAGGGGGTCGGCGAGGTTGGGGGAGAAGGCACCGCTCGTCGGGCTGACGAAGCCCCCATTCCCTGTATAGAGGCTGCGCGGGCACCCTCCCGCACCATGGCAGAGGGTGTCGAAGGTAGGCGTGATTCCTTTTCCTCTCATGACTTGGTATGCAACACTCTGCCACGGAGGTAGGCGCCATACCTTCTCTCCAATTTGTTCGCTCATTCTGCCGACGACATTAGGCGAGACGGGGTCTCCCGGACGCGGTCAAGGATCGAGCAACGGAGGTACCCGTGAAGTCGCGGACTTTGGTATGCAGAACTCGGTGCGGATGTCCGGTGCTGCGGAAGCTGCTGGGCTGAGGCCCATCATCTCCGACTTCATCCCACGATCGGAGATGCTTCGCGTTCTTAACCAGACCTCGGAGCACGTCGGCAGCAGCTTGGATGTGCCGGCACTGGTGGCATGCGGGGAGACCTTCTGGCGCTCGCGTTGGGTGCCTCGGAGATAAGGGTAAGTGGTTTTCGGCCTGAGCCACTATTTGAGGTCGTTCTAACCCGCATGATCCTTCCCAGAGTCTTGCCCTGAGCCAAGCCTTGGAGGAGACTCGCGTTCGCGAGCGAAGGGCGCTGCAGAGTGAACTTCATGCTGCGGACGATGATCACGCTGCCAAGGACGAGCAGATCTACAGACTGGAGGCAGAAAAGGCGATGATAGCTTCCAACGCGGAGGACGCCGTGGCGGCGGCGCGACGCACCACGACGGAGGTCCAGCGCGCTGCGGCGGAGGAACGCACCGTCTTTCTTCAGCAGATCTCCGCACTAGAGGAGGAGAAAGCCCAACTCGCCGCATCCCTTGCAGAGGGACCAAGGCCCTGGACAACGCATCCCTGGCGGCATGGAGGGCGATGGGGTCATTGGAAGGGGCCCTCCGGGACCTCGTCGTCGTTGTACCCGAGGTTACGCATGGCCCTGAAAATCTGACGGAGATGCTTGGGTGGATCGAAGAGGGCCCGAGCCTTGTTTTCTGCAGTGCCAAGTCCTTCGGCTATCACTGCGGCTTCCTGGGTGCCTCCTTCGCCCTTGCCTTACTTCGCGCCCGGGGGTGCGGGCACGCCGACGAGCTAGCGGACTCGCAGTTGGATCTGCCGGCCGAGCCTGAGGTGATGTCTGACGCCATCCGCTTCACCCAGCCAGCCGTACAGAATTTCTATAATCAGGTCTGGGGCTATGTTGGGGAAGACGCAGCCAAGATTGCGCTGCGGCACACTCTGCGTAAAGAGGGGGACCTCCTCCGGTGGCTCGAGGGAGTTTCTCGGTGCGGAGGAAACGACGCAGATCAAGAGTGATGCCGGGGTTGGGTGTGTTGCGTCATGTACACATTTTGTATGGTTGCTTTGCAACCTGCTCTTTTATATGAATGAAGCGGTACCTGCCCCATATGTTCCTGTTTTGCACGCCCCCATTCTAGGCGATTGGCCGATAGGGTAGATTTTCGCACTCGGCTCCGCCAGACTTGTAGATAGTAGCGCTCGAGGTAGACTCGCGAAACGGACGGCTGCGGGGCTGGCGCCTAGTCGAAGCAGACGCGCGAGCGCTCTGTCCCCTACCTTTCGAAGGGGTGGCAACGGAGCTGGCGCCTAGTCGAAGTAGACGCGCGAGCGCTCCGTTCCCTACCTTTCGAAGGGGCGGCATCGGAGCTGGCGCTAGTCGAAGTAGACGCACGAGCGCTCCGTCCCCAACCTTTCGAAGGGGTGGCAGCGGAGCTGGCGCTAGTCGAAGTAGACATACGAGCGCTCTGTCCCCTACCTTTCGAAGGGGCGGCAGCGGAGCTGGTGCCTAGTCAAAGTAGACGCGCGAGCGCTTCGTCCCCATCCTTTCGAAGGGGCCGCAGCGGAGCTGGCGCTAGTCGAAGTAGACACGCGAGCGCTCCGTCCCCTACCTTTTGAAGGGGTGGCAGTGGAGCTGAAGCCTAGTCGAAGTAGACGCACGAGCGCTCCGTCCCCTACCTTTCGAAGGGGTGGCAGTGGAGCTGGCGCCTAGTCGAAGTAGACGCGCGAGTGCTCCATCCCCTACCTTTCGAAGGGGTGATAGCGGAGCTGGCGCTAGTCGAAGTAGACACGCGAGCGCTCCGTCCCCAACCTTTCGAAGGGGCGGCAGCGGAGCTGGCGCCTAGTCGAAGTAGATGCGCGAGCGCTCCGTCCCCAACCTTTCGAAGGGGCGGCAGCGGAGCTGGCGCTAGTCGAAGTAGACGCTTATTAGAGCTTGGGCACGTGGGAACTTCGACCACATTTCATTTATATTCCGGGGAGTACGCGCGAGGACAACACCTGCACGCGTGCGGTGATATCCGCGTCTTGTTTATACTCAGTAGAGTGTGCAGGGACAACATCCGCGTCTTGTTTATACTCTGTAGAGTGCGCACAGAGGCGGACCGCGATGCTACGTCTTATTTAGACTCCATAGAGTGCGTGCGGAGGCGGACCTCGACGCTACGTCTTATTTAGAGTCCATAGACTGCGCGCGGAGGCGAACCTTCGCGCGTTGTGGGCGGTGAAGGTGCGTGCGGAGCCGGACCTCAACGCTACATCTTATTTATACTCCGTAGAGTGCGTGCGGAGGCGGACCTCGACGCTACGTCTTATTTAGAGTCCATAGACTGCGCGCGATGTGAGCCTCTAGTGCTGGAGCAGTCCCCGCAGGAGCCTGGCAAGGTATTTCCCGAGGCCACCAAGGATCCTCGCGCTCACACCCCCGGCTTAGGCGTAGTACCGCCGCAACCTGTCTGCGTTCCATGTATGGCGAAACGTCTGCCCTTCCAATGTGGCGAGGCGGTATGCTCCCTTCTGGAGGGCCTCCGCGATGATGCATGGACCTTCTCATCTGAATTCTAGCTTGCCTACCGTCTCCGCTTGGAGTGCCATCTTAAGGACGAGGTCCCCCAGCTGGAATTCGCGCGGGTACATGGAGCGATCCCGAGCGCATACCATTTTCCGCGCATACTTTATGACGTGCTAGGTAGCGCTTGCCCGGTCTCCATTAAGGAGGTCCATGGACAACTGGAGCTCCTCTTCTGGTGCCTGGACGAGGACCCTTCTGGTCTGCTTTATTTCCTCGGGTGTTACCACCTCGTCGCCGAAGAGGAGCTTGAATGGCGTGAACCCCGTCGGGCGTGTCACCGTTGTGCGGAGGGACCAGAGGACGCTGTGGAGCACACCTGGCCACTTGCCCTTTGGCAACCCAACAAGGCGCTTCTTGATTGCGGTGGAGATGGCGCCGTTCGCCCGCTCTACCGCACCATTGGATTGCGGGTGTCCAACCGAGGCGAACCGGAGCGTGATGCCCATGCTGTCACAAAATTCTTTGAATGGGGCTGCACCGAATTGCATGCCGTTGTCGACGGTGATCTCCCTGGGCACGCCGAAGCGGCATATGATATTCTGCCAGAGAAAGCGTTGCAGGGCTGCCGAGGTAATCTTGGCCAGAGCTACCGCCTCCGGCCACCTGGAGAAGTATTCCAAAGCGACCGCTACGAACCGCAGGTTGCCTGGAGCCCTGGGAAGCGGTCCCACAATGTCGATGCCCCACCGTGCCAACGGCCACACCGGGGGTATAGGGTTGAGGCTCGTCGGGGGCTTGTGGATGGCCCGCCCCATCCATTGGCAACCTTGACACCGGCGCACGAGATCTTGGGCGTCGGCGATGGCTGTTGGCCAATAAAATCCTTGCCTAAATGCCTTGCCGACTAGCGATCTCGATGCAAGATGCGAACCGCAGAGGCCCGCATGAATTTCTGCAAGGAGCTGCTTTCCTTCTTCGCGTGAGAGGCGTCGCAGAAGCGGTGCGCAGACCCCTTTTTTGTAGAGTACCCCGTCAAGCACCTGGAAGGACCTAGCTCGGTGTTGTAAACGCCAGAGCTTAGCGGGGTCGTCTGGCTCCGCGATGCCCTGTAGAAAACCGAAAATGGGTTCTAGCCAGTCACTCTGTTGGGTGATCTGGTGGACGAGGGCTGCATCGCGGTTGTCCTGCGCGATGGCTGCCGCTGGCAGGACTTCGTAAAATACCCCCCCCGGGAGTTGGGAGCTGCTGGCTGGCGGCCTTTGCAAGGACATCAGCTTGTTCGTTGTCTGCCCGAGGGATGGCTTTCACCGTGACACCCAAGAAGTGCCGCTCCTTCGCCCTTACGGCTGTTAGGTATTTGGCTAGTTTTGGGTCCTTGGCTTGGTATGACTTGTCCACATGGCCCGCCACCAGTCGTGAGTCGGTGCGGACGAGGACGCGCCTTGCCCCCAGCGCTTTGAGCTTCCTGAGGCCGAGGAGTAACGCCTCATACTCGGTCGTGTTATTGGTGGCAGGAAATGCAAGGCGCGCCGAGTACAAAAGGCAGTGCCCCTCAGGTGTAGTGACGACTGCGCCGACGCCCGCGCCCGCAACGCCGTAGGCTCCGTCAGTGTTGAGCATCCATACCGGGTCCTCGGGCTGGTGGACAGGCTGAGCTGGGGGGTCCATTCTGCGTGGAAGTCTGCTAGAACTTGAGACTTAATCGCTGTTCGAGAGGCGTACGTTAAGGAGAATGGGGAAAGCTCAGCTGCCCATTTGCCGATTCGCCCTGTGGACTCCTTATTGTGCAACATTTCCGCCAGGGGGAACGAGGATAGCACCGTTATCGGGTGGGCCAGGAAGTAGTCTCGGAGCTTTCTTGAGGCCATGACCAGTGCGTAGGCGAGCTTTTCAAGTTCCGTATACTACGTCTTGGCACCCTGGAGGGCTTCGGAGACGAAATACACGGGTCGTTGGAGAGCTCCCTCTTCGAGGACAAGGACAGCGCTGATCGCCGTCGCTGAGACAGCCAGGTAGAGCAGGAGGGGAGCCTCTGGCGCGGGGGCAACTAGAGTGGGAAGGCTTGCGAGGTGTTTCTTGAGGTCGTCATCCCAATGAAACCCGTCGCAGCCGCGGAGAGTCTTGAAAAATGGCAGGCCTCGTTCCGCTGCCCTAGACAAGAAGCGGCTCAAGGCCGCCATGCGGTCGGCTAGCCTCTGGAACTCCCTCGTCGTCTTGGGTGGTTCCATGCCCAGGATGGCGTCGACCTTATCGGGGTTCGCCTGGATGCCTCGTCCGGACACGAGGAAGCCCAAGAGCTTGCCCGCTTGTACGCCGAAAACACACTTGTCTAGATTGAGTTTGATGCCCGCCTTCCTGAGGTTGTCGAAGGTCTTTTGGAGGTCCCGACCATGGCAAGCGAGCTGCTTGGTTTTCACTACCACGTCGCCGACGTAGGCCTCCACATTCCTCCTGAGCTGAGCGGCTAATGCCAGCGCGACGAGGCGGGTGAAGGTTGCACCCGCGTTCTTCAAGCCGAAGGGCATCCTAACGAAGCAGAACGTCCCAACCGGTGTAATGAAGCTGGTTTTGTCCTCGTCGTCCTTGGCCATGTAGATCTGGTGATAGCCGGAGTAGGCGTCGAGGAAGCTCATGAGCTCACACCCTGCGGTGGCGTCGACCAATTGATCTATGCGTGGCAGAGGGTAGTCGTCCTTTGGGTATGCCTTGTTGAGAGCAGTGAAGTCGATGCACATTCGCCAGGCACCGCTGGCTTTCTTGACCAGCACCGGATTGGCAAGCCAGTCCGAATGCTGGACTTCACGAATGACTCCAGCCTGGAGAAGCTTCGCCACCTCTACCTTGCCAGCTTGCTGCTAGTCCATGGACATACGGCAAAGCTTCTGCTTGATCGGTTTGGCGTCGGGGCGGACAGCCAAGTTGTGCTCGATGAGGGCGCGGTCTACACCTTTGATATCCTCCGGGGACCACGCAAAGACATCTGTGTTACTCCGAAGGACCCGGAGTAAGTCTTGCTCCACCTCCGGGGTGAGACCTTCGCTGATGGACACGAGATGTCCCTCCGCTTGGAGAGGTATCCTTTTGACCCCGCCCTCCGGACGGGGCTTAGGTGTCCATCCTGGAGCAGATGGCGCGTCCGCCTCGGATTTGTCAGCGAGGATGTGCACCTTGCGGTGCCGACTTCTGGCACCGTGTAACATCCCAAAATTTGGCTTTCTGAAAAAATTTAAATTCAAATTAATTATTTTAAAGTAATTGGATTTTACTTGGCTTTTATTTGATTTTCTGGATTTTATTTGAAAATTTAAAGAAAGAAAATGCATTTTAAATATTTTATTAAAGCCAAAAAAGGGAAAATTATATTTTTTCTAGCCTCTCCTAAAATTTTAAATATTATTTGTGAATTTTCTGAAATTTAAAATCAATTTTCAAAGTTAAAAAGTATTTTATAAATTATTAAAATGCAAATCTGAAATTAAAAATATTTTTTAATAAGTCTAAAATGCTTCCAGGAATATTTTATGATTTTTCTGGAATTTTTAGACAATAAATATTAATTTTCCAAGCTTTTATAAAGTTTCTAGTAATTGCTGAAATTTATTCCGAAAATAAAAATCAAATTAATCCTATCCCGCCACGTGTCGCTCTCAGATTAAATCCACCTCTCTCCACGTTTTAATCCTAGCCACACATGATCACTTACCCCTTCATAAAATCTAAAGGCCATCATCCACTCACTTGCCACGTGTCAAGAATCCAACGGCCCGTACCCCTTCACTATCTCTCACTCTCTATGACACATGGGACCCATATGTCATATCCTTCTTCAACCTCACCTTCTTCCTCCTCCCACCCTCTCTCTCCACCTCCATTAAACCGAAAATAAAGCTTTGATTGCGGCCGTTTTCGTCGCTTTAAATCCCGATTAAAAAGTGGAAACGGATGCTCAATCAATCCCCTCCATTCATCCGGCCGTTTCCCCTCTTTTATTTCCTTTAATCGCGGTTTGCATTAACTCCGGCGAGGCTCCAAAAATCCGGTCGCCCCTCCTCCCCATGCCTATAAATACCGCCCTCCCCTCGCCCTCCCTCACCACCGCCTCCCACCGCCCCTCTCCTCCTCTTCTCGGCCGCCTCCCGGTGCCCCACCGCCGGCCACCCAAACCCCGCCGCCACCACCTCCACCGCCGCCGCCTCCTAGCGCCGCCGCCGGCCGCCCCGAGCCTCCCCGCCGCCGCCGGTGAGTGCGCCGCCGCCCCTCCTCACCCCGCCGCCGCTCGCCGCCCCCGCCTCCGGCCGCCGGCCGCCGGCAAGGCCGCCGGCCGTGCGCCTCCCGTGCCGCCCATGCGCGCCGCCCGCGTGGCCGCCACCTCGTGGTCCGTGGATCCGGTCCACGGTAGACCGGACCCACCGGTCATTCAAATATGTTTTCCCGCTCAGAAAATTCAAAAATTGATGACGTCATAAATAGTATTTTTCAGTGCAAAAATAATTCCCGAAAGTCAGCCTTTTCCTTTTTCCCTCCTGTTAATCTTCCGAAAGCCATAACTTCTTCATTTTAACTCCGATTTGAGCCGTTCAAATTTCTAAATTTTTTCTAAAATCATAAACTATCCAAATATGGACTCTTTTTTTAGTTTTATTTAATTTTGTTTGTTTTTTATTTATTTTGTTTGTCTGTCTTTTCGCGCGTAGATTCCGCTGTCGCTGAGGATTTCGTCGAGTCGCAGCAAGAAGAACCAGTCAGCACACAAGAAGGCAAGTCTCCTTTGATCATCTCGAACCTATGATTTTGGAAATGTTTTAATTATTTTAAATTATGTGCATTGCTATTTATATAAAATATTAGTTCAAATCTTAAGGCATTAGTTATATCCAACCTTGTTATGCCCTCATTTGAATTCGAATGCCATGTACCTTTGCAACCCTAGAAATTCCTTTGACTCACTTGTGCGAGTAATATATTAAATTGTTGGTATTAGAATGGTAGAACAATGCTTAGCCATGCTATTGAATACCTCATAAACCTTGCAAATGGGAAATTTTGAATTATTGTAATACCCTTGTGTTTACAAATTTAGTGGTAATTGGAGTTGCCACTGTTCTTTTAAAATAAACTAAAATGTGAAAATTGGTTTAGATTAGGGTGGATGGTTGATTTGGATTGGTGCAGGAAGCACGAGATCTTGTAATGTGTATGTTCCACCCTAGTCAATTAAGGACCGACGCTTGTGTTTGTCCAAACTGAGCATTAACCGTACAACCACAAGTCTATATGGTACGACCTAGCTGACTAACTTACGATAGTCTAGTTTAGGTGCCTCCAGTGGAAAGTGGATGCCAGGGACGGACTGGTTGTCCACAGTGAGGGACAGGGATTTACTGTACTCATATGGCGCAAGAGGGGGCTTCGGTTCGGGCAGTTAGCCTACCTGCGGTGAAACCTCAGCGGGTGGTATCTAGCTAGATTAGAGTAAGGTAAAAGCTTTGTGATATTTTATCTGGGTCTCATGCCAAAGGAAGCGTGTTGACTTTTAGGATAATTTATCTCTTGTGGGTAAAGTTGTACAACCTCTGCAGAGTGTAAAACTATTCGAATAGCCGTGCCCACGATCAAGGGCGGGCAAGGAATGCATGCACATGGTAGATTTCTGATTTTGTTTTAAAATCAAAAGTTTTGTATTCCGAGAGTGGAGGGAACTCTCGGAAGGGTATCCTGGCGGTTGAAGCCAGAGAGGGTGGATGTAACCCGCAGTATTAAACTTGTTCAAGTTGTTGAAGCTAGTGTTGGTAGATGGAACCTTCACTAGAAAGTTAATGATAGTTTCTGCTAAAACAATTACTTTATTAAATGGTTGCCTTCGAAAATAATTAGTAGTAATTGAATTTTAAAATGTTGCTTTGTGCAAAAGAACCATATAGCCTTCCTTTGTCAAGCCTTGCATCTATGCATTTTCCCAAGACTTGCGGAGTACTTTATGTACTCACATGCTACACTCAAACATAAACCTCAGAAGAACATGAAGCTCAAGAAGGTGTTTACGACTACTGCTTCGCTTGTGGCTGTGATGGATTCTTCCCGGAGGACTAGGTCGCGCTTCCCCAGTCAACTGCCTGTGGCATATTGATGGGTCTACTTTGAGTTTACTTTGCTTCCGCTGTGTTTTGATTGTGCGAGGTCTCGAAACCTCTAATGTAATAATGAGACCTTTCGGTCTGTACTCTTTAATATTGTAATAAATGCGTTGTTGGTCATGAATCATTTCTGTTTAACTGTGTGCAGTAGCTTTGATCTGGGACTAGTGCAGAAATACACAGAGGGTCCGGGTTTGGAAATCCGGGGTCCCGACACACCGGCTTTGACACGCCTAGCGAGGTCCTGGTCGCCGAAGATGGTGATGACACCCCGTGGGCCCGGGAGCTTCATACACAAAATGGCGTGGTGCGGCACCGCCTCAAAGGAACTGACGGCGGGTCGGCCCAGTATGTCGTTGTATGGGTGCGAGATGTCCACGACATCAAAGACGACGTCCTCGCTTCTGGCATTGTCGGCCTGGGACAAGGAGACTCGGAGGCGCACCTGACCCAAGGCCTTCAGGGGCTGGCCGCCGAAACCTTGGAGAGGGGTCTCCGATGGTCTCAAGCGACTCCGAGGTATTCCCATGCAATCGAAAGCTTCCACGAACAGGATGTTTGCCGAGCTTCCTCCGTCGATGAGAGTGCGCCTAACGTCGCGGCCTGCAATGTCGGCTTGGATGACCAAAGGATCTTGATGGGGGAACTCCACGCCCTGGGCGTCGGCTGGCGTGAAAGTGATGTTGCAGCGTGGCATCCCCGGGGGTGGTTGAGCCGAGGGGGTTCTCGACGAGGAGCCTCCGGTGATGACGCTAACTATTCTACACTGGGTCCCTCCCGGGGTCCCGGCTTGCGGGGACTTCCTTGCAGCAGCTGCACGTGGGTTGCTGCAGCGGTCGGCGCTTCTAGGGCCCAAACTTGAGCTGTAGGCTGTCGCAGCGCCATAAGTTCGATGCATGCCCGCGTGAAGTGGTCACCATAGCCATGCACTTCGCACCATCTGCCGTAGTCCAGGATTTCCTACTCCGCGCGTGGTCTCACGTCGCGGCTTCCTCCCGGTCTCCTATCCAGTCACGGGGCAAGGATAGGTTCTCGGGGAACGCCCTGTGTGGCGAAGACGTGGTGAGCCTTGTGGAACCTTCGCTGGTTACGCCGGGGCTTGCGCCTGCCGCTTGACGAATTCTCGTACGCCCCGGCGTCAACGCACTCAGAAGCGTCTCCCCCGGATGCTTGCTTGCATTTTTCTCTCGAGTCGCCCTTCACAATTCCTTTTTGCGACAACTCCTCCGTTCGAGCGGCGTCGGAGTCGTCATCCTTACGCCTTCGCGCATCTTCCTTTGCCCGGGCGTACTCCTCCATTTTGTCGAAGAGCTTCACCATCAACTTGACTGGCTTCCGCGCGTCATATTCGGCAAGCAGCCCCAGGCGAAGACCCTGTATTGCTGCATTGATGATGGTTGTTTCGTTGACATCCGTGACCTGGCAGCGTACCTTAGCGAAGCGTTTGTAATAGTCACATGGCTTTTCCGATGGTTTCTGCTTGACGGCGAAGAGCTGCTCCGCGTCGACGTGCTCGACGTAGTTTCCTTGGAAGCTGTTGTAGAGGCGGTCACGGATCTGCTCCCAGGTGTAGATGGATTTGCTCCCAACGCTACTCCCTGCAACATGAGGGGAAGTCCCTTCGCCTTCGTAGTGTCGACTCCACCAGCGGCTTCGATAGCAGTCTCGTATACGCGCATGAACTTCTGAGGGTCCGTGTTGCCTTTGTACGGGTTGATGGCGTTAGGGAACTTGAAGTTCTCCGACCACGTCGCCTGCTGCAAACCTGCAGAGAGCGGAGACTCCGGGTCCGTGCATCGCCACGGGATGCGGCTGGATGCAGGGGCACCGTGGCTATCCGCCCTTTCCGGCGCGGTCTCCGATACGACCATTGGGGGGTCTGCCGACTCCGAGCCTCTCGCATATCCTGCACGGCGAGATCCGCCAGCTCTCGTCGGAGCGTGCCGAGGGCTGTCAGCAGGGCGTGGGCGGCAGTCACGGCCTGCGCTCCTGGGCTGCCCGCTGTGGTGGCGTGGTGGACTTCGATATCGACGACGAGATCGGACGTCGCGACGGTGGTGGTGGGGTCAAACATCGCAGTGGCGGTGGTCGCGGGGGGCGATCATCGCGGTGATGGTGGTCGTGGGGTCGGGCGTCGCATCATGAACACTGGTGTTCGCGACCGCCACACCCGCATCGCCGCCCACGCCTGCGGCTGCCAACGCTGAAGCCCTGGTGTTGACGCAGGATTCTGCCGCTCCCACCTTCTTCTTCTTCGTCGCCGATGATGAAGCTTTCTTTGGTGCCATCCTTCTTTGGATCTGGAGGCTTGCTCTTGTCCTCCCCACGGACGGCGCCAACTGTTGTGGTTACAGACCAAACAGAGAGAGAGAGAGTATGGTAGTGGGGACTTATGTGAGCAATGGCTTAGGGTTTCTCCCCATGGCCTGTGTCGTATATATATATATATCCATATGGGGAGTGCTTTTACAATTATACCCTTACATCTGAGTACTCCCCTCAGGGGTACTTATGTCGTTACACATGTCCCATTTTGGGCCTTACATTCCTCTACCAGGCCTGCTGGGCTTAGGTGGGGGCCACCCCTACAACAACTACCATTATGGAGGCTTGGCAACATTCAATTTCAGAATTTTGATGACACCTTGATGGTAGCTAGGATGATGCTCTCTGAAGTTTTGCTATTTAAAGTAAAGGTTTTGCTCCAATTTTAATTTGAGATGAAGGATTTAAGTGCAAGAAAGATTTGTTTTTGCATAGAGACCACAATGTTTGTCCAATTGTTGTAGCTCGATATGAGGGGTCTGCTGCAATTTATACTCCATTAATAGCACAACAGTTCCTTTCATCCGGATAGTTTTAAGGAGTAGTTTTCAACCATGTCATAGATTTCATGTACTTTTATGGCTGGTAGTTTGATGTATGTGATGGCCACACGTACAAGTTGCTCTATCAATAAGTGTTGTTTACAAAGTTTTGTGTTCCAGGTGAAATATGTCAAATTCCATGATATGAGTTCTTCACTGTCTATCTAGTGCCATAGGAGATATTTTGGCTTATATCATTTGATGATTGAGCATTTGTTTCAGGAGGTCAATTACACAGAGTTAGACTTTTGCAACAGTTATGAATTGTTGAATACCCATATTTGTTTATTTGCTTTGTTGATAACTGTGTGTTTAGATTCTTTGCTCAATTTTGCTTCACGAGAAGTGCTTGGATAAGATTGATCTAGTGTCTTGTTAAAGATTAGTTTGATCGACTTTCAAAGCACAAGGTTTGGAGTTGAAGACTTACTTTTAGAAGATTTGATATTTGGATACAGGAGCGAATCATCGCAAGGTGGAGATTGTTAAAGTGTGATCTGAATTCGTCATCGTGTCTATGCCAGACAATGCACCAAACATGGTGTCGAGCAGTGCATGTACCAAGCCATGTCAAACATGGCAACAGTAGGTGCATCTGACTTTGATTTGGTTTCCATCTCCATTTCGGACACTGATCCCTAGCCTATATATGTACCCTTGTAGTTACACAGTTTAGATGCACCGAAGTTTCTCGTGCTTGTAGTTTCTCCTCATATAGTTATTTCCGCCTTCATGCGTCTGTAGTTTTCCCGTAAGGGTTTTCCACATTAAACCATTGTCTCCCATTCTTTTGATTCTCTACTTTATGCAATGCTTTTTATAACAAGTGTTGTACTTTGTTATCCAAATATGGTTGAGTCTGATCATTTGAAGAATCCGATTAGGTTTCACTCAAAAGGATATATTTGGACCAGTATGACTGGCTGATAATGTGAACTGGTCGGAGGTTATGATTGGGATCATGTTTGTATTCATGATGAACTCCACCCCGACTTGCACCAGTCGTAGTATCCAAAGGTATTTGTGCCAACTAGAGTCAAACGTGGCTACTCGAGGCACTTCTGGCTACAACTCTTCAGCATCATCTTCTAAGACTGTTCCATCTCTGAGCGGGATGATGTTCCCGTATCTGAGTATGTTACTGTTCCAGTTTCAAGTAGGTCTTTATTTTCATTGCCAACTAAGACTATATTCCTTCCTCATCTAGGACTCTTGTTCCCAAGGCTATTTATACCCCTATGTAAGCCTCATGATAGAATAATGCACCACAAGTTATGTACACATGTAATACGCCAAGAGTGTACTATAACTTCTCCATATAATGATTTCATCGATTGTGCGTCCGTGGTTTTCTTCCTGCAAGGGTTTTCCACATTAAATTTTTGGCTCATGCTCCTGATTATTCTTCATTATTTCATATCTCATCAAGTTGGTTTCATAACAAGTGGTATCAAAGCTTGGTTCTTCCCTCGATCAATCTAGGGTATACTCGACATGATGTCAAATGAAGTATGATATTCTATTGCTAGATCACAACACAAATGCAAGCTATTCGATCAACTTGATTTACATGATGCGTTATTGGGAAGCGATAAGATGCCCGCTGCATGATCCGTTCAGGAGAAGCAAATGAGACATTGTAAGGTTCTCTCAAATTCATCTTCATCTTTCTAATAATATCCTTTAGAAAGTTATGGAGGAGACCACAGCTCTTGCATTATGGCTAAAGTTGGAATAGAACAGCATGACCAAGGATCTGACCAGCAAGATGCATCTAAAGTAGAATCTTTTCTTACTCAAGTTGGCAGAAGGCATATTAGTGCAAGATCATCTGACTGCATTTAAAGATGTGGTTACCAATATTGAACCCATGGAGGACAAATATGATGATGAAAATTTAGTTCTTATTTTGCTCTATTCGCTCTTTGTTTTGTTCTCTATATTTAGAGACACTATTCTCTACAATCGAGATATTCTTACTCTGAAAGAGGTTTATAAAGCTCTATATGCCAAAGAAAAGATGAAAGTATGGTTTCGAGCTAGAGCTCGAGTTCGCATGCAGAAGGTTTGTACATTCAGGGCAGACCAGTCAAGAGGTCTTTGACCAGTGATTCCAAAGGAAGAAGCTCGAGAAGATACAAAGGTCATTTAAAGTTGAAGACCAAGAAGTCATACCACTACCGCAAGAAGGGTGGACACGATATCTCTGAGTGTTGTAAACTCCATAATAAGGAGAAGAGGAGAATAGTGTCAAGAAAGATCAATCGATGTTGAAGCTAAGTCCACCATTATCACAAAAGAAGGTTCTGAAGGGGAGATTCTCATTGCCATTGCTAGTGATTCCAAAACCAATGATGAATAAATTCTTGATTTAGCCTACACAAGTCTTGATTCAGCCTGCACTTTCCACATGAGCCCGAACCATGACCGGTTCATTACTTATGAGGCTATTCCAAGTGGATCAGTGTTAATGTGCGATAATACTCAATGCAAAATTATTGGCATCAGTTCTGTCCAAATCAAGAAGTTTGATTGCACCATCAGAACCTATGGGAGGTCCAACACATTCCAGATTTGAAGATGAACCTTATCTCGTTGAGTACTCTTTAATGAGGACATCACTTTCTTGGATACATACAAAATTCATGTACAAGATGATAGGTAAGGAACTATGACAAAGGCACGCACATACAAGTTGAACTATCAGGTGAGCTCATTCCTATGGATGTATAATTCAGCTTCTAAGAATGGGTTGCTGCTTGATGCTTGTGATATGATTGTACTTAGGAACATGGGCAAGGACCAAGGAGAGGCACATGGACTAATAGATGTGCTTGGAATGAACATTGGATGTCACCACGTCACTTTAAGGCCAGGATGACCAAGAATGAAAGCTGGGCATGTTCTAGAACCTAGTTCGACCTCCGGAGACAGCACTGACTTCAAATGAACATAGAAGATGCATACGGAGTCCAATTAGGTGATCTTGTACTTGTTGGAAAGCTTTTGACGCCCGCTTTCCAATGGTTCTAGTCTCACCTCAAAACTCCACTTGAGTACAGCATAATCCATAAAACAAATCTGAATCAGTTCCAAACCTGGGCGCTGGGCTTTGTATCAGTTTTGGCCCAACTGGAAAGTTGTTGTGGGATGTTCCCCCACTCTCATGGACGTGCCCCCCCATATCCCTAGCACCATAAAAACTACCAGGGGTGCCGCTTTTAGAGTTTAGGCTTGTTTAGATTGATTTTCGTTCAAAAAATATTAGTTGTGTACTTATGTCGACTAGACCAACTGTCAGGTCCTGGAACAATAACTCCAGAACCCTCTATGTTAATCGCACTATCCCAGGAAAAGCTAGTGCACACAGGGAAAAGCTAGTGGAACAATATCATGCATAACAACCAAACTTTTATTAATCAAAAGAGTACGGTATTAAGACCAAAGTTTACATAATGGGGCTCAAAACCCAACACAAAAGTAAACAGCGGAAGATAAGGAGCAGCCCATCCCACCTGCCCATAGGCAAATGACTATAAGACGGGGCCTATTTGTTGCAATCCTCACCATAGTCAATGAAGTTATCGAGACCCGGAGCAGCAACTCCAAAACCCTCTGTGTTAATCGCACTATCCCAGGAAAAGCTAGTGCACACAGTATCACAAAGACAAATATCACGCGTAATGACAAACTTTATTTAACTAATATGAGCCTGATGGCCAAAGTTTACAATAATAGCAAAAGAAGACAGCGAAAGGAAAACATAAAGTAGCAGCCCATCCAGCGTTCCCACAAGGCGAATGACTGTAAGACGTGGCCTAGTCGCAATCCTCATCGAAGTCGTCGAAGGCTTCCTCTGAAAGAGTTAAATTGAGCAACATGAGTACAAAAAGTACTCCACAAGTTACACCAGGAGATTAACAGAATTGATGCATGCATATGGAGTATCAAAGGAAGGCATAATATGGTTAATTTGCATAAAAGGCGATCATTGGAGTAAATATCATAAGTAAGTGCAAAAGCTGAATTTGATACATTAAGTAAAACAATGTTGTAAGCAAAATAGATACTGTTAGTGCAGGTCCATCCCCCACACTAACCTAACCACGGGCATCCCACCCGGACCATCTTTCCAAAAGATACCATATGGATTCCATCCATCCATATACTTTTAAAATCTCTCATGGATTCCATCCATCCACAAGGTTTTGAAAACCAAAGTCTAATCCGTGAAAAACTTCACTCAGCTTTCCCATGACGTGGGCACGGCTATCCAGGATAGGTTATACACTCTGCAGAGGTTGTACAGCTTTACCTACAAGACATGATCATCCCGGTTTGCCACACGAGTTACACACTTCCTTAGGTGTGCGGCGGGGAGATCATAACAAGGCCTTTACAATGATCCATTGTCAACATAATCACGCTGCCACTAAGGTTTCACCACAACATGAATCCACATGTTGGAGCCCCCTCTTGTGCCTTGTGAGACTTCTCACGGCCTACGCCGCGCTCACATTCATCCTATAGCGAGATCATGTTGGAACTTCACAAATTATTTGGCCAGGTCTGTCCCATACCAGACTTGTCGTAGTACGATAGGGCTTTACAATAGTACCTCACAGACCGGTCCATAACTTGACTTAGGCCCAACCACAAATCCCTTGTGCCTGGCAATCGACATCGAGTCACCAAACTACGATGCATGCCAGCAAGCACCCACCACCATACCATTGCCTAAGTCTAAACTAGTTTTATATTTTATTTTGAAATAATTTCATAAACATTCTTGACCCACCAAAGTCAAGAATTCAGTTTTAAAGTTCATCATTTTATGTGAAAGATCATCCCAAACCATAATCAGTATAAGCATGGCTAAGCATTTCTACAAAATTCCTAGTTAGTGCTAATGTACTAACTAGGTTTTATCTAGGGTTGACAAGGTATATTGATATCCAAGGTCAAATTTGGCTGTCCAAAGAATTTGGGTGTAACTAGAGTTCAAAACTGAATTTAAGCTAACTTGAATAAAATTACGCATGCAATAATAATTTAAAAACAATATAAATAATTTAAAATAATGGGATCAACATGGTCAAGGGTGTAACTTGCCTTGCTCGAAGACTTGATACTGCGAATCGTCGAAGTCGTTCTCTCCGAATTCGTCGAAATCTACACGCGAAGAACCAACCAAATAAATTCAAATAAAATCAAAATAAAATCTAAAAATTATAAAATATATACTGGGAGATAGATTATGATTTTACACGAATTTAGAAATTTGAATCACTGGATTCGGAGTTCGGATGACGGAGAACGAGCAATAGGAAGATTGAATGAATTGGAAATTCCAGAAAATGCAAAACCGAGAGAATATTCTCTGGAATCTTATTTTTGGCTGATTTTTGGATATATTTGAGTGTATGACGTGTGGGGCCCGGTTGTCATTGAGAGAGACAAAAATAACCAAGGCTAACCGAAAATACACATGCATTCCCAAAATTTGAACCCACAACCTCACACATGCATGCACTAACTTGTCTCCCCTAGCCAAGTGAGCACTTGATCTTTCATGACAAACAAGCATCAACAAGACAAAATAAACAAGAAGGAAAATGATTAGAGAGGAAAATCACAGAGGAGACACACGGGGTGCGCGGCCGGCGAACTCACCGGCGGCCGGAGGCAGGGCGGCGAGCGGCGACGGGGGTAGTAGGGGCGGCGGCGCACCTTCTCACGGCGGCGGCGAGGCCCGGGGTGGCCGACGGCAGCGGGAGATGGTGGCGGCGGCGGGGAGGTGTGGGGCGGTCGGCGGGAGGCGGCGCACGGCGGCGGAGCGGCGGCCGAAGGAGAGGGGAGGGTGGCGGTGAAAGAAGGCCGAAGGAAGAAAGAAGAGCCGGCATTCGGGAATTTATAGGAAGAGAGAGGAGAGGAAGGAGTAGGCGGTTTTGAGAGCGAATTAAAGGGGAAAACGGCCGGTGGATTAGTGGGAGTGATTAGGGCATTCGTTTCCATGCTTTAATCGGGAGTTAAGAGGAGGAAACGGACGGCAATCAAAGCTTTATTTCGGCTCTAATGGTGGAGGAGAGAGAGAGAGAGAGTGGGAGGAGGAAGAAGGAGAGCTTGAAGAAACATATGACATGTGGGTCCATGCGTCGGTGAGAGAGAGGGGAAGTGAAGGGGTACGGGCCGTTGGATTTGCGACACGTGGCAAGTGAATGATTCATGGCTTTTGGATGGATATGAAGGGGTAAGTGACTTTGTATGGCTAGGATTAAATCGTGGAGAGAGATGGATTCAATCTGAGAGCGACACGTGGCAAGCTAGGATTAAATTGTTTTTTATTTTCGGATTAATTTTCAGAAAATACTAGAAACTTTATAAATACTTAGAAAATAATAATTAATGTCTAAAAATTCCATAAAATCATGGAATATTCCTGGAGCTCTTTAGACTTAGAAAAAATATTTTTAATTTCAGATTTCCATTTAATAATTTTATAAAATACTTTTTAACTTTTAAAATTAATTTTTAATTCAGACAATTCTCAAAAAATAATTAAAAATTTAGGAAAGGTTAGGAAAAATAAAATAAACTATTTTTGGCTTTAATACAATATTTTAAAATGCATTTTCTTGCTTTAGACTTTGAAATAAAATTCAGATAAATCCAAATAAATCTTAGAAAAACATAGAATATCCAAATAAAAGCCAAATACTTTTAAATACTTAATTTGAAATGATATTTTACAAAAATTCAAAATATCATTTTATTTAATAATAATTTCATGTTTTTAGTTAAATTATTTTTTTTATAAAAGCCTTTTTAAAAGCTAAAAGCAGGCAAATAAAATCTTTTCAATTTAGGCAACCAAAGAACACTTATTTTTAATTTAAATTAAATTGAATTAATAATTTTTTTACTAAAATTTTTGAAATAAACAGCTGGGCTGGTACAGAAGTCTTCTTCTAGCAACAGAATTAAGCAAGGTGAGCACATAAAGTACTCCACAAGTTATACCAGGAAGTTTAATAGAGTTAATGCAAGCATAAGGATTGACAAAGGAAGGCATATTATGGTTATTTGCACGAGAAGTAACATTGGAGTAAATATCGTAAAGTAAGTACTTAAAGCTGAATTTGATACAGTATATAAAAACAACATTTTAACTGAAATAATATCATTAGTGTAGACACCTATCCACGGGTATCCCACTCAGACCATCTTTCCAAAAGATTTCACAAGTTTCCAAAAACCAAATTTTATAAAACCAAAGTCTAATCTATGAAAAATCATACTCAGCATGTCCTTGACCGTAGACACGACTATCCAGGATAGTTTGTTACTCTGCAGAGGTGTACAACTTTACCCACAAGACATGTCCTCTTGTTTTGCCACACGATTAACACACTGTCTTAGGTGTGCGCTGAGAGTTCATGACAAGGCTTTTACAATGTTCCATTACCAAATTAGTCACACCGCCACTAAGGTTTCACCACAATATGAATCCACATGTTGGAGCCCCCCTCTTGTGCCATGTGAGGCTTCTCGCGGCCTACGCCACGCTCATATTCAGCCTATAGCGAAATCAAGATGGAACTTCACAAATTACTTAGTTAAGTCTGTCCCATACTAGACTTGTGCTAGTATAGTGTGACACTGTAATAGTAGCTCACAGACCGGTCCTTAATTTGACTTAGGCTCAAACCACATACCCTTGTGCCTGGCTCCCTTATTGTGTCACCGTACGCAATGAATACCAGCAAGCACCCACCACCATACCAATGCCTAAGTCTAAACTAGTTTTTATAATTTTATTTTATCAAAATTTCATTGACTTTCTTGACTCACTGAAGTCAAGAATAAATTTTACAAATCATCATTTTATGTGAAACAAATGTTCCTACCGAAATTATTCTAAGCATGGCTAAGCAATTCTATAAAATTTTTAGTTAATACTAATGTACTAACTAGGTTTTTATCTATGGTGACAAGGCATATTTGTGTTCAATGTCAAATTTGGCTATATACGAAGAAATTAGGTGTATCTAGAATTTAAATCAAATTTAAACTAGGTATGAATAAAAGTATGCATGCATAATAATTTTAAAAACAACATAAATAATTTGAATTACTAGAGGCAACATGATCAAAGGTGTAACTTGCCCTACTCGAAGTCTTGGTGATGCGAGTCGTCAAAATCAAACTCTCCGAAATCGTCGAAATCTATACACGAAGAACCAAAACAAATAAATTCAAAAAAATCAAATAAAATTCAAAAATTCAAAAAGAGTCCAAAAATGAATAGTTTATCATTTTATAAGAATTTAAAATTTTTAACAGGCCCAATCGGAGTTAAAAATGAGGAAATACGGGCTTTCGGAAGGTTAAAACTAAAGAAAAAGAAAAGGGTTGATTTTCTAAATTATTTTTATATTCAAAAATTAGTTTATGACATCAGAATCTGATTTTTATTTTTGACCGATTTATTTTTGTAAATAAAAAAGATTTTATTTGACTGACAGGTGGGACTGGCTATTGGTGGACTAAGTTTATGGACCAGGAAAGGGGCTGAGGTGGCACACGGCTGGTGTGGCACTTGTGCGGCAACTGGTGCTGAGGTGGTGCACACGCGGCTGCCAGTCGGCTGCCACAATACCTACCATGTTGGCTCAGCTACTAGTGTGGGCTCGTCGGCTGAAGGCAGCGCACGGAACCCGAAGGTCACCTGCGTTTGGCGGCAGTAGCGGCAACGACTCTCCAGTGGGATTAAGACATGGCTGAGGGGCGGACGAGGCTCAACGAGCGTGGTGAAGCCAGAGAGGGAGACAGCGGGGTGTGGGGAGAACTGGGGCGGGTGAAATTTCTCGCTGGAGGAGCTCGGCAACGTGGAGGAGAAAGGGCACGATGCGAGGAGAGCTCGGGCATGGAAAGGAGGAGTGGAGCATGGGGAGAGATGGGGTGAGGAGAGGGGGTGCTTGGGGAGGGCTTTTATAGGTACGAGGAGGGGTAACGGTCGAGCACGACCTTGTCACATTAAGATGATCGGAAAAGGATGCGATGGTGGTTAGCGAGGTTTAAAGACAGGTAAATGGCCAGAATTGATTGGGGAGCGAAAAGGCATTCAAAAGGCGCATTTGCTTAGGAAATAAAGAAGAAGAAATTGAAGTTTTTATGAGCTCGGCGGTGTGGCAATGGCAGTGGCAGAAGGTTGAAGAAGGCAAGGAGGAAGAAGGGTGGTGGGTCCTGGGCACCAGTGAGAGAGAAGAGAGAGGGAGAGAGGCAGACGGACAAATGACGGCCACATAGCGCAAGGAAGGGATCGGGGCTATTGGATTAAAACAAAGGGGTAAGTGAAAGGGGACAGCTCAGATTAGATCGGGTGGGGATGGATTGAATGTGGGAGCGACACGTGTCAGCCTAGGGAGAAAGGATTTAAAATTTTGGTTTTATATTTTTCAGAAATACTAGGAAGGTTCAAAAATACTTAGAAAATAGCAAATAACTTCTAACAATTCCAAAAAAATTCATATAACTTCCTGGAGCTAATTTAGACTTAGAAAAAATATTTTCAACTTAAAGTTGGTCCTTTTATTTTTACAAAAATAATTCTTAGCTTTGAAATTGATTTTTAAATTCCAAAAAATTCTTTAAAATACTATAAATCTAGGAGAACTCAAGAAAACTAAAATATACTATTTTTGTCTTGCATAAAATACTTAAAGTAAATTTTCTTACTCTAGGCTTTAGAATAAAATATAGAAGAATCCAACTACGGCGACTTTAGATTGCATTTATTTCTTTCTTGCTTGATTCTTGATTGCTTGCAGAAAAGATCATCCGTGTTGGGCACAATTGCTAATGACAAGGGTGTGATGTAGCGATTGCTGGACAAATTTGGTCGTTTCGGTCAAGTAGTCTCGTCGTCAATGTCATATCAAGCAATCATAGTTATCATTCTCATCGGAAGATTGGGCCAAATCCCCTCATCAGTTGGTATCAGAGCATAGGTTGCCCAGTGAGATTCCAGTTTTAGATTTGTTTTTTATATCTATAACTAGAAAATTGCCCCACAAAAATATTACGTTCATCAAAAATCACCAATACCGAACCCTAGTTGTGCCTTTTCAATTTCGGTTTCTGTTTTACCATGTTGAATTTTTGTCCATCGTTAAGTTCTAGTTACTGGTTTGAGTCTAGTTCTTTGATTTTAGTTTCAGATATTGCATCTAAAAATAATAAAAAAATTGTTTTTTAAGTCAAGGGTTTACCCCCTCCCTTGCCGCGATTGCTCTTTGCTGCCGAGTTTGGAAAGGGTTAGGGTTTGTGTCTACACCACCAGATCATTGGGAGTTAGAGATCAACTCAGTTTTCATGTCTTACAGGTTAGCCAAATCACCTGGGACAGAGTTCTGCTTGGGATCTGATTTTATTTAGACAGAGTTTAAGATAGTTTCATGCAACGTTCACTAAAATAGCCATAACTTTTGCATACAAACTCGGATTGCAGCGTTCTTCGGCTTGTTGGAAAGCTAATAAAAAGTTACATTCAAAAACCATAAGGTTAGATAGGTCTAATGGTATTCATGAGGCTCCAAAAAAGTAAAAACCCAAAAAAAAGGTCATTTAGGGCCTCAAAACGGCCTTCGAAGTTTCAGCACCCGTTTTTGCATTCATTTGCCATCTAATTTGAGTTTTCTTTCATTCTAGATTATGTAATATTTATTTCTAGATCATAATTTAGTGAGCTTAATATTCGTGTTGCTCTAAAAAAAGAGGCAAGTGCAAAAAAAAACCACACAAGATATAAAAAAGAAAAAAGAGGCAAGTGCAAAAAGAAAAGAGCCGCACAAGTAAAAAGAAGAAGAAGAAGAAAATTTTGTAGCATTGTTCATTTCCAAATTTTGAGCTCTTGGTATAGCCCTTGTGTCATCTAGTGTTTGCTTGCTTATGCTAGGGTCGAGTACTAGTTTGTGCCAGCAATTTAGACGAGTACTTTGGACTATTATTCAGCTAGTATAATTTTGAAATTGAATATTGCTATTCCTTTGCTACTTATATATTGCCTGTCCAAGCTCCACATACTACTAACCGAATAGGCCGTGACATATCAGCAATAGCTATATTTATCACTCTAGTCAAGTTACCATGAACCAGGCACCGGTTGTTCCACCGGCTTTGCTTGGTAAAAATCTTGTAAGTATTTGATAAGAGCTTGCGAGTATGAGACTTCTATAGCTTGCAGCACCCAGTAGTTAATAGGGAGCTAACAAATTTTCTTGTGAATTTCTTGTGTTCTACTAACAATGGCAGGTTCACAGAATTCGAAACATGGTGGCAAGGATGATGACCAATCTTTTGAACTTTACAGTGCTAGACCTCTCACTCCTCGCACAAGGATGCTTGTGAACCAGTTCAATAGTGAGGTCAATAAGAGAATGGAGGAGATCTACAATGTGGTGGATCGGCTCAATGGCACCCTCACCATCATCAATAACAGAGTTGAGAACCTTGAGCAACGTCCACCACCACCAGCTGTGCGACGTGCTTTGTTCCCCCCACCCCCCCAACTCTTCGGCGGGTGAGGATGATGTTGAAGAGAACAATAGAGATGCCAACACTAAAATTGAGGGCCCCAATGACCATGACCATCATCGACTCAGGCAAAATCAATGAGGTATGGGTAGGTTACAAAGGGAGGTACATGATGATGATGCATTCACTAAAGTCCAGTTTATAATTCCCCCATTTGCTAGTAGATATAACCCTGAAGCTTATATTGATTAGGAATTACAATTAGATCAAAAATTTGCATGCCATGATTTTCCTAATAATAAAAGAGTTAGGGCTGCTACTAGTGAATTCACTAATTTTTCATCAATTTGGTAGAGGGAACAATGTACATTACCACATTTACCTAGAACTTGGGATGCTTTGAAAAGAATCATGAGAGCTAGATTTGTGCCTTCACACTTTTCACGTGATATGTTAAATAAATTGTAAATTGGTTTATTGTGTTGTGGTTTAGAAGAAACTAAAAAAATCTAAAATGGCTAGAATTTTGGGAGGGCTTAACCGGTAAATTCATGACATACTTGACTATAAGGAATATAATTCTGTCACCCATTTATTTTATCTTACTTGCAAAGCTGAAAGGGAAGTACAGGGGAGACACATGAGAATAAGGAGTTATTTTGGGGGTTCTTCTTCCTCCAAACAAAGTACTGGAACAGCCAGGGAGCCCCTTCCATCTACACCAAGCTGAGGGTGCTCTACTTCTACTTCTATGCCCTCATGTGCACCCGAAGCAAACAAGACTACAACTGTTCAAGCTCCCACCAAATCTGCTCCAACAAAGAGTGCATCTTCAGTTGCTTCTACTAGACATACAAGGGACATCCAATGTCACAACTGCAAAGGTTTGGACATTTCATGAAAGAGTGCACAAGTCAACAAGCTCACATTGTGACAGAAGATGGTGAGTATACTTCAACTAGTGACATTGACGAAGAATATACACTTGTTGCGAATGATCACGCAGATGATGAGATTGACACGAGTGGTGAATAAGAAAAACACTTGAGTGTTGAAGCTTCAAACAAGTACATGAGCCTTATAGTGAAGTGTGTGTGTAGTGTACAAATGGAGAGTGCTTAACAGGACCAATGACACAATTTGTTTCAAACCAAGTTCGTCATCAAGGAACGTTCGTGTCATGTCACAATCGATGGAGGAAGTTGCAACAACTTGGCTAGCTTGGAGATGGTCGAGAAGCTTGGCTTGACCACAAGTCTTCATCCACGTCCTTACTACATCTAATGGTTCAACTCATGTGGTAAGTTTAAGGTAATCAAAACTATGAGAGTACAATTTTTGCTTGGTTTATATCATGATTATGTTAATTGCGATGTTGTACCTATGCAAGCATGCTCCTTACTTTTAGGTAGACCATGTAAATTTGATAAGGATTCCACTCATCATGATATAACTAATCAATATACTCTCATGCATAAGGGAAAGAAAATTATTTTCACCCAATGTCTCATCAAGCCATTATTAAAGATGAAATTGAACGATCTGAACATGAGAAAAAGAAGAATGCTAAAAGTGAGAATCAGATAATAGCTAAAGAATACTTTCCACCTAAAAATAAAGAAACAAAAGAATCAAATGCTAGAAAAAATGAAATTAAACTGAAAGGTGATGTTCTATTAGCTATTAAATCTGATTTCAATGACTTGGAAGTGAAAATTTTAGTTTGTTATGCCTTACTTTGCAAAAATGCTTTATTTTCACTTGAGGATTTGCCCATATCTTTGTCTCCTTCTGTCACTAACCTTTTGTAGGAGTTTAATGATGTGTTTCCATCTGAAATACCCCTGGGGCTGCCACCTATTAGGAGAATTGAGTATCAAATTGACTTGATTCCAGGAGCTTCTTTGCCAAACCATGCACCATATATGACTAATCCGGAGGAGATTAAGAAAATTCAACGTCAAGCGCAAAACTTTCTTGACAAAGGGTACGTACGTGAAAGGCTTAGTCTTTGTGTTGTTCCTATGAATTTAGTTCCTAAGAAAGACAGATCTTGGCGTATGTGTGTTGATTGTAGAGCGATTAATAATATCACTATTAGGTATCGTCATCCTATTCCTAGGTTAGATAATATGCTTGATGAATCGAGTAGCTCTACTGGTTTCTCTAAAGTTGACTTGCATAGCGGATACCACCAAATTAGAATGAAACTTGGAGATGAATGGAAGACAACATTTAAAACTAAGTTCGGGTTATATGAGTGGTTGGTGATGTTTGTTGGTTTAACTAATGCACCTAACACTTTCATGATACTAATGAATGAAGTTTTATGTACTTTCATTGGTACATTTATGGTAGTTTACTTTGATGATGTATTAATTTACAGTAAGTCACTTGATGAACATCTTGAACACTTACGTGCTATTTTATTGCTTTGAGATATGTACGTTTGTTTGGTAACCTCAAAAAGTGTACCTTTTGCACCGATCGAGTTTGTTTTCTTGGCTATGTTTTTACTCTACAGGGAATTGAGGTAGATGAAGTCAAAATTGAAGCTATAAAGAGTTGAATGACACCACAAATGATCACATAAGTGCAGAGCTTTCATGGGCTTGCTGGATTCTATCGCCACTTTGTGAAGGATTTCAGCATCATCGCTACACCACTTAATGAATTGATGAAGAAAGATGTTCCATTCAAATGGGGACAAGCACAAGAAGAAGCTTTCAACATTCTCAAAGAAAAGCTCACAAATGCACCATTGCTTTAACTTCCTAATTTGGTAAGACTTTTGAACTTAATTGTGATGCTAATGGAAAAGGAATTAGTTGTGTGTTGATATAAAAAGGTAAAATTGTTGCTTATTTCAGTGAGAAATTGAGTAGGCCTAGTTTGAACTATTCAACTTATGATAAAGAATTATACATTCTAGTTCGAACTTTAGAAATATGGCAATATTATTTATGGCCTAAAGAATTTGTTATACATTCTAATCATGAACCTTTGAAGAATGTTAGAATTCAATCTAAACTGAATTGTAGACGTGCACGTTGGGTTGAATTTACTAAATCTTTTCCTTATGTCATTAAACACAAGAAAGGAAAAGAAAATGTGATTGTTGATGCTTTGTCTAGACGGTATACTTTGTTATCTCAACTTGATTGTAGAATTTTGGGCTTAGAGACACTAAAAGATTTATATGCTTATGATGATGAATGAAAAGATGCCCTATCTAATTGTAAAGATGGTAAAAGCTGGAACAAATTTGCTTTTAATGATGGTTTCTTATTTAGAGCTAATAAGTTATGCATTCCAGCTAGCTCCATTCCTCTTTTGTTGTTACAAGAGGCGCATGGAGGGGGATTAATGGGACACTTTGGCATCAAAAAGACAGAGGACATCCTTGCTGAACACTTCTATTTGCCAAGGATGAGGCGCAACATTGAGCGCTATGTTTCACAATGCACTACATGCTAAAAAGCTAATTCACGACTAAATCCACATGGCTTATACATGCCTCTTTCTATTCCTAGTTTTTCTTGGAAGGATATTTCTATGGATTTTATTTTAGGATTGCCTAGGACAAAGATGGAGAGGGATAGTATTTTTATTGTAGTGGATAGGTTTTCTAAGATGGCACATTTTATTCCTTGTCATAAGAGCTATAATGCTACAAATATTGCTAATTTATTTTTCAGGAAAATTGTTTGACTACATGGTATGCCAAAGACAATTGTTTCAGATTGTGACGCAAAGTTTCTAAGTAACTTTTGGAGGACACTTTGGGGGGGAAAACTTGGGATGAAGATGCTATTTTCAACTACTTGTCATCCCCAAACTGATGGACAAACTGAGGTCGTTGATCATATCTTATCAAAAATGTTAAGAGCCATTTTGAAGAAGAACTTGAAGATATGGGAGGAATGTCTACCTCACGTGGAGTTTGCCTACAATCGCTCGCTGCATTCAACCACAAAGACGAGCCCTTTTTAGATATTATGTGGCTATAACCCTCACGGTCCAATTGATTTGTTACCTCTACCATCTTCAAAGAGGGTAAATTTAGATGCTGAGAAACGTGTTGAATTTGTTCTTAAGTTACATGAAACCGTTAAAGAAAACATAGAGCACATGAATGAGAAATATAGGGATGCTGGTAGTAAAGGTAGAAAGTAAATAATTTTTGAACCTGATGATCTTGTTTGGTTGCATTTGAGAAAAGATAGATTTCTAGAATTGAGAAAGTCAAAGTTAATGCCTAGAGCTAATGGTCCTTTTAAGATTATTGAAAAGATTTATGATAATTTATATAATCTTAAGTTGCCTGCAGAGTTTGGGGTTAGTCCCATATTTAACATTGCAAATTTGAAGCCACACCTGAGAGAAGAAGATGAGCTTGAGTCAAGGACAACTCCAATTCAAGAGGAGGAGATTGATGAGGACATCACTATCTTGGATACACACAACACTCATGTACAAGGTGATAGGCAAGAAACTATGACGAGGGCACGCACACACAAGTTGAATTATTAGGTGAGCTCGTTTGTAGGGATATATATAATTCAGCTTCTAAGAATGGATTGCTGCCTGATGCTTGTGATGTGATTGTGTTTAGGAACATGGGCAAGGACCAAGGAGAGGCACATGGAGTAATGGATGTGCTTGGAATCAACATTGAAGGTCACCACATCACTTTGAGGCTTGTACGACCAAGAATGAAAGTTAGGTATATTCTAGAATCCAGTTCGACCTCTAGAGACAACGCTAACTTCAAACGAGTACAGAAGATGCATACGGAGTACAATGAGGTGATCTTAGACTTGTTGGAAAGATTTTGTGTTCTCTTTCCAATGGTTCTCGTCCCACCTCAAAACTTCATCTGAGCACGGCGTAATCTATAAAATAAATCTAAATCGGTTCTAAACATGGGCTTTGGTCCTTGTATCAATTTGAGCCCAACTGGAGAGTTGTAGTGGGATGTTCCCCCAATCTCACGGACATGCCCCCCCCCCCCCCACATCCCTAGCATCATAAAAACTGCCAGGGATGCCACTTTTAGGGTTTAGGCTTGTTTGGATTGATTTTTATTTAGAAAACATCAGTTGTATACTTGTGTCGACTAGACCAACTACGGTGACTTCAGGCCTCTCCATTGTTCAATGAAACTTCGTATTTCATTCTCAAATTCAGATCACGCTTATTTCTTTCTTGCTTGATTATAGATTACTTGCAGGAAAGATCATCCGTGTTGGGCACGGTTGGTAACGACAAGGGTATAGTGTAGCGATTATAGGATGGACTTGGTCATTTTAGTCAAGTAGCCTCATTTTCAACGTCATATCAAACAATCGTAGTTATTATTCTCATCATAAGATCGGGCCAAATCCCCTCATCACTCTTGATGCCAAGGATACAAGCAGGTGGAGGTGGAGTTATGAAGATCTCCAAAGACTCTCTTGTTGTGATGAAAGGTGATATGAAGGCAGCAAACCTCTATAATCTTTGAGGCACTACCCTGATCAGAAAGGCTCTTGTTGCCTTGACCTGGTTGTCTAATGCTGATCGGATAAGTCTATGGCATATGCGTCTTAGGCATATGAGTGAAACTGGCATAAAGGAGTTGTGCAAAAGAAATCTACTTAACGGACAAGGTGTCGATTAGTGAGAGACCATGTGGAGGTCATCCCGTGTGTGTGATGAGTAATTGACATCGGTTTAGGAGAGTCAAGTTTGATTTGGTTGGTTCGGACCTTGACGTTGCGTGGTGCAATCGGGCTCGGTCGGACTTGGTCAAACCTGGTCAAAATAGTTAGGATGCATATTATGTCGACTTGTCAGGTTTGGGCTATTTCATTGATGCTAATGTGCTTTCATGTATCGAGCGGTGCTATTTGATGTGTTTCTTGTCTGTGTTGGCTGCAGGACGTCGAGGCGGAGTCGTGGTGAGACACGAGATGACCGGACTAGACACGGGCGGTGTCGAGGTCAGAACGGTCGAGATGTGTCGAAGACGGCGGAGACTCGAGGTGGTTGCGAGGCTTGGACAACAAGGAGCGCGAAAGCTTCCCGGAAGGTGCAGGAGGGGCGAAATGGTAATTTCGCGAGGCTGCAAAAGCGGGAGCAGGCTCCGTTCGGGTTTAGCGGGCGTAACGGGTTGGAGACCCGTTAGCCAAGGGCTATAAATAGAGGTTAGTGGCTGCATGCCCACTCAGGCACTCCAAGGGGTTTCTAGGGTTTGCTTTAGTCAAAATGAGCTTTAGAGGGTTGTTTTGGCTTTAGAAGCTTTAGTTGGTATGAAGTAGGTGAGGAGAGGCAAAGGGTGTCTGTGCTCTGTCCCCTCTTCGATGTGTTCTTGAGTGTCCCCTCTCTAGCAAGCATGCATGGGTGTGTGTTCTTGAGATGGAGAGGGAGAGGGAGAGTTGATCCTTCATGTAATCATCCTTGTTCTAATGTCCATGCGTATGGGGACTCCTCTGTAATCGTTTGATTTGGAATGGAAATCTGGAATTTTTCTCACATGCCTGTTTTCCTTCAATGGTTCTTTTGGATGATTTCTTGATTTTCAGTTTTCTTGTTGTTTCTTGCTGAGAGGTGCCAAAATGGATTGCTCTGTGATGGGAATGCATTTCTAGACTCTTTGGTCAGCTAGTTCCAAGAGCATATCAAGTTTAATTTCAGTTTTTAAGTTTTTGCCTCCTCTGTTCATCTTTTTCACTTCTAGGGTTTGAGGTAGATTTTGATTCCCTTCATGAGATGGCATGAAACTTGGTTTCTAGAGTCCAGAGGCTATCTTTTAGCTATCCTCAAAGTTTCATGGCCAAAGGATCAGAGATGAAATGGGAATTTGAGTTTTGGTGCTGCTCTGTGCATTTTTCTAATTCTTGGGCAAAATCATGAATTTCTTGATTTCTCTTGGTCTTGGTCTGAACTCTCTTTGTCCTAGGTTTGTTTTGCTATTTCACTTCAAGTCATGCCCAAAAATCCTAAAAAGAACAATCAATCTTGCTGCAATTTCAGTTTTTCGGGTGGCTGCAGTAAACTCTGTTTTCAGCTGATTTCAGGGGCTGTGGACCGCAGTTTTCAGCTCTCATTTCTACTGCTTTCAGCTTTTGATCTCTGCAGTTTTCGGCACTTATTCACTGTAGTTTTCAACACTCATTTCTGCTGTTTTTCAGCATTAACTGTGTGCTGTTTTTAGACTGAACTACTCTCTATTTTCAGCACAAAAACCAGCAGCAGACTGCAGTAATTTTCAGCAAGTTTCAGCACAGTTTTCAACAGTTTCAGGCAGCAATTTTCAGCAAGTTTCAGTTCAGTTTTCAGCAGTTTCAGCAGTCAAAAATCAGCAATTTGGATGCAGTTTTGCTGTCTACTGTTGTGCAGTTTTCAGCAGCAAAAATCAACAATTTGGGTGCAGTTTTGCTATTTACTGTCATGCATTTTTCAGCCTAGTGCATTTAAGTTACTTGCTGCAGTTTTCAGCCTTTTCAAGTAGTCTTTTTATCTTGTCAAGTTCAGATTTCAGCATGCAAATTTCAGCCAAATGCATTTGAATTTCTTGGTGCAGTTCTTGTTTCTCGGTAGTGCAGGATATGTTCTATTCAAGTTGGCTGTTGGTCAAGTCCTGTGATTCCTTGCTTTCTTTGTTTTGACCATGATCTGCAATGTCTATTTCTCTCAGTCAGCTAGCTTCAATTGATCCCTTTTGATTGTCGGTCCTTCTTGTGTTTGTCCAGTAGACCTCCAGTGAGCTTTTACTTCATCTTCATAGCTCCTTATAGCTATCGGAGATAAAAGTTGATCGTGGGTACTTGTGGGGGATAAAATTTTGAGAGCAACATTCACCCCCCCCCCCTCGTCTGTTGCCGATTTCGATCCAACAATTAGTTAAAGTTTTATGAACACTGCATCTTTGGTAAATAGAAGAAGGTGAGTTTTAGCTCTGTAAATCACTCTTCAAAAGGCATATTAGATTATATTTACTCTTATTTGTGGGGTGAGCCCTGTGTTCCATCCCTTGGAGGTGCCAATTATATGTTGACCGTCATCAATGACTACTCTCGAAGAGTTTGGGTATACTTTAGGCACAAGCCTAATGTGTTCAAGACATTCAAATAGTGAAAGATTATGATTGGGAAACAGATCAGCAAGCATAAGCATGTTAAGAAACTCTAAAAAAATAATAGCCTGGAATTCTGTTTGGGAGAATTTGAAGCCTTACGACGATTAGAAGGCATTACATAGTACCAGGCACACCTCAACAAAAAGGTGTGGCTAAGCGCATAAATAGAACCACATGTTGTCCATGTCTGGTCCGTAAAAAAAATTTGGGCTAAAGCCACTTTCACTGCTTGTTATCTAATCAGTCAATCACTGAACACCACCATCAACAAAAAAAACTCCAATCTATATGTGGTCTGGTTCTCCTACAGACTACTCAAGCATAAGGATTTTTGGTTGTCCTACTTATGCTCATACTGATAAAGTTGAGCCAAGTGTTGTTAAGTGCATCTTCCTTAGTTTTAAGCCTCGAGTTAAAGGCTATACGTTGTGAAATCCTGAGGCCCAAAAGGTGGTCATGAGTAGAAGTGTTAATTTTGATGAGTCTGATCTGTTGAAATGAATTACGACTAGCGATGCTCTCATTGAGAAGCCGCAGAAGACCAAAGTGCAGGTGGAGCATGTCATTCATTCAGGATTCTCACTAGAGGCCAACAAGGAGAATACATAAGATATCCCTATTCAAGCTTTGACCAGTAATCCTCCAATGGAAATTAGTCGGAACCAATAATCCATTGTAGCAGGTCAGGAAAGCAGAAAATTGCAGCCTCCGAAGAGGTTAATTGAAGAAGCCAACATTGTGGCTTATTGTTTGAACATGGCAGAAGATATTGAAGGTGCTGCTAAACCTTTAACTTCTTCAGTGGCCATCTATTCTGATGAGATAGAGAAGTGGATGACTGTCATGCATGAAGAAATGGAATCACTCGAGAAGAATTCTATTTGGGAGTTGGTCGAGCTCCCGATTGAAAAGAAACCATACGCTACAAGTGGATTTACAAGAAGGAAGGAATATCTCTTACCGATCAGGTCAGGTACAAGGCGAGGCTCGTTGCTAAAGAATATAGCCAAATTTTAGGTATTGACTTTACAGATATTTTCTTTTTAGTCGTGAAGCATAGTTCCATTCGGACCTTAATTGGTATTGTAGCTATGTATGATTATGAGCTTGAACAACTAGATGTTAAGACCGTGTTCTTACACAAAAAGTTGGAAGAAAATATCTATATGGAGCAGCTAGAAGGTTTTGTTGTTCTGGGAAAGGAGAATTTTGCATGCAAATTTAAAAAATTTCTTTATGGGTTGAAGCAACACCCAAACAATGGTACAAGAGATTTAACTCCTTTATAATCTCTCAAGGCTTTAAGAGATTTGATTATGGTAGCTATGTTTATTTGAAGACCATAAATGGTTTAGCTATCTACTTGTTCCTATATATTGATGTTATGCTGATCGTGGCAAAAGACAAGAGTGAAATATCAAAGTTAAAGGCACAATTAAGTTGCGAATTGAAGATGAAGGATCTCAATACAGCAAAGAAGATTCTTGGTCATTCTAGAAAATCATCAAAGATCGTCAGGTTAGAAAGTTGTAACTATGTCAAAGAGGGTATGTTAAAAAAAGTGCTTCATCATTTCAATATTCACAAGGCCAAACCAACTAGTACTTCATTAGCTGCACATTTCAAACTCTCTTCATCATCAAGTTCACAAACAGTTGAAGAAGTTAAATACATATCTCTACTTCTTAAAAATGTGAGTTGATGGTCATCAGTCCGTTCTCCCTCAACACTCTGCAACCATTCATTCTTCCTCAACTCTTCACACCAGTCCGATCAAATGTGCATGGCTCCTCCCAAACCGTCGCTTTCCGAACTACTCCCCCACTACGCCCACTATTTTCCTCCTCCGCTCTCTCCAAGTTTCCACGCCTCCACTGAGCCACTCTTTGTCGAGGCCAAGATGCGCCAGTAGCAGATGTGGCCCAACCCCGCCTACCCATAGCAAGCCATGCCCAGGATCGCCTACCTCATCTCCGGATCCGCCGGCGATGGTGCCACGCTGCGCCGGATGCTCAGAGTGCTCTAGGTTTTCTTCCTTCCTTCCCAATTTCTTTTTTTATTCTATGGCCTCGATTGAATTAAATGAAACAGGGTTTATAAGGATGATGAGTAGGGTCAAGGAAGGACGAAGTGATCCGAAACCAGTACAACTTCTTGGTGCAGCGCATAGGCAGCCCCTGCTCCTCCCAAAGGAAAGGTAACTTCACTCTGCATATCTTAATTATAAAGCTTCATGTAATTTAGGAGGACATGTGGTAATCCTGAGGTGTTTGAACTTCAAAGAGCAAGTTATGGTCACGCATTAGATGATTCCAATGTGATTTCAAAGCATATTAGATGACGGGTATATGTACATCTAAGACAGAACTATACAAAAGGCTTCTTTATAGAAGCACCAATTCTTTCTAGAAATTTCATCTTCAGCGAGTGGGCTAACCTCTTAAGTCTAGCCTTAGTACAAGAACAATTCTTCCAAGTTTGTCCTTGTAGTCAGCCCTATAAATCTTTCCAGTCTCTGCTTTATGTGTAATGTCTTCCTGAAGGTTGAAAGATGAAAAGGTTGCATTACATCGTAAATCTGGAAATGTGTAATACTTCTTAAATATGAGTACAATCTATTGGTTCCTAAACTGACACTGATAATGATTATTCCTTTTGTACTAATCTTACTTTATATCATTCTTAAATAATACATGTGGTTCTCACCAATGTTTTAATTACACTACTCTTTGTATTGCCCATAAACACATCTATCTTGAATTGAACATAAATACAAATATTGGTTGAACCAAGCATACCCAGCGGATCATTTCTAGCTTGTATGCTACTAGCCACTTTACAGCTGCTTTCATCATTTACTTGCTTTTTGCACAATCTAGCTTCTTGCTCGAAGAAATCTCGATACAGAGGCATCTGAAAGGAAATCTTGTATTGTTACTGATGAGTGTTCGCTAAGCTCCTTGCATAATTCATTTATCTGCTCATTAAATAGCACAGCAAAGGGCCTTAAGATTAAGTACTTTCATATAATCAAGTAGAGATCTACAGTCCTACTTTCTTAGTTTCTCTGGCTATTCTTTTGGGGTCTTGCCCTGTTGTACCACTATTGGTTGACTTGAATACATAGGCCATTTTAGTAACTTGATGGTGATGGCTCTACTAGATATGTACTTGAAACACGTGCATAAATAATATCAAAAGAATAAACATGAACAAACTATTTGATCAGCTTCTTTGTGCGAAACAAACCAAGCTACAAAAGAACATAATGATCGCTTTAACAAGCGGGTGCGAGAAAAAGTGTGTGACTAATGGAAATTCAAGTAACAAATGCAAAACTAACAAAAAAAATGCTACTCTCACTTTTATGTGTAGCAGTTGATTAGTAAAATTCCATATGCTGGTGCCAGAGTGATATGCTGCATGAGAAGCATATCAAAGATTTCAGAAGACAGTGAGAAGGGCTACCTTTTATTAGAGCTTATGAATTAGTTCAATTTCGCAGGACACATCATGGCCATGGTATAAAACAAAACAACCTAGGATGCTCATAACTAAACAACGTACAACTCCAAGAGCAGGGAGGGAAAAAACAGCACATGATAGATTATTTACAACAAAGGATTGAACCACAAATCATGGAAAACCCATAAATGGGGGAAACCTAGTAGGGCAAGCAACTAAATTCCACTCTGGTGTCGATAATACTGATGCCTGGTGGATAAATAACTATCAAGATGCGATAGCACAGTCGAAGTCAAGGTAGTAATAGCTGAATGCCCATGCATTGGCTATGGATTTCAAAAAATTTAGTACATGTTTGTATGCATGTTGTAAAAATTTTATCACCCAGGAGTTTCAGAACATGTAGTATGATAAATTTTAAAATTTTGTAGCAACGCACGTGCATTCAGTTAATCAAGTGTTTGTATGCAAGTGCAGTTGGATCACTTATGTACACCATGGTCTACTCGCCCTGACCTATCTCATGTTTTGAGTGTTGTCGGCAGATATATTGTCAATCAGGGAAATACCACTGGAGAGCAGTTTAGTGGATCTTCAGTATTTGAGGGGCACTTCTAATGCTTGTTTGCAGTTTTGGAAAGACCAGTGATGGAATAGTTAGATATGTGGATTCTAATTTTACTGAAGATTTAGATAATAGAATATCTTTTACTAGTTATATATTCATTGTTGAAGGTTGCGCCATAAGCTGGAAAGTTTGCCTGCAAACTACTGTTGCTCTTTCAGCAATTGAAGCTGAGTACATGGCTATTTTAGAAGCCTATAAAGAAATTTATTTGCTAAGAGGTCATTACACTGAACTTTATGGAAGTTCATCTTACACCAATATCCACTGTGATAGTCAGAGTATTATTTGTCTTACAAAAGACCAAATATTCCATGAGAGAACAAAACATATTGATATTAGATATCACTTCATTCGAGGAGTTATTTCCCAAGATGATGTTAAAGCTTGCAAGATCAATACTATGATAATCCAGCTGATATGACGACAAAGCTAGTTCCTACCACTAAGTTTGAGCTCTGCTTAGATTTGGTCCGTATTACTTATTAGTCCTTTCAGACGTTTGACACACAAGAAGTGTTTACAAGTTATTTGAGAAGTTCTCTAGTTCTTTTTCGTTACAGGAGAAATTCGGTTCAAAGCACAGATTGTTGTCTTTTGTAGTCTGAATCTGGTCAAGTCCAACCACTTGAAGGATCCAATCAAGTTTCACTCAAAAGGATATATTCTGACCAGTATGATTGGTCGATAATGCGAACTAGTCAAAAGTTTGGTTGGGATTATCTTCATATTAATGATGGACTCTGCGCCAACTTGCATCAGTGGTGGTGTCCAAAGGTGTTTGCACTGACTGGAGTTAGACATGGCTACTCGAGGCGCTTCTGACTACAACTCTTCGCCATCATCTTCCGAGACTCTGTTTCGTCTCTAAGTGAGGTGTTGCTCCCATCTCTGAGCAGATTACTATTTCAGTTTCTGAGTAAGTCTTTGTTTTCATTGTCGACTAGAACTTCGTTCCTTCCTCTTCTAGGACTATTGTTTCCAAGTCTATTTATACCCTCTGTACGCCTCATGATAGAATAATGCACCATAAGTTATCTATACTCATGCTCCTGATTATTCTTCATTGTTTTGTATCTCGTCAAGTCAGTTTCATATATGTGTGTGTGAAAATACAATGGAGATTGATCTCTGATTACAACAAATCAAGGATTACATATATGCTTTGGTGTAGAGTCACATACGATAACAACTACAGGTTGTACACGGTAACAAACAAATCCTAGAGCTGATCTTGCGAGTGTGCCTGGAGACGAATAACCAAGATATGATACATTATCAGTTGTGTTGCCAACCGATGGCCGCTTAGTTCAACCGATGTGGCACTATATTGTGCTGCTAAATGCCACGGTTTGACAGTCCCACAAACCACATGTTGGCTAGGTTTATGTTTGGATTTGATCCCATGACATTTGGTTGTTTAGCTTTAAGGATAACTCTTTAACCAAGAAAGAAAGATGTACTCTGGCGGACCCACAGGGTATGCCGGTTGGGCCACGGCATACCCTGGGGCCAGCCTTAGCACAAAAGCGCAGCGCTTGGTTTGCTTCGGCTGCCATGACCGATCCAGCCGAGGAGACCGTCGCCGCGCCGCCGCCGACTCCCGCGGTGCCCGTCGAGGCCGGTTCGGCCCTGCCGCTGCCGGTGGATCCGCCCGCCTACACTGCCGCGTCGCCGGAGAGGGTGCCACGGCGGGGAGGTCCCGGGGATTCAGGCTTCTTGGGGAGGACACCTCCGTGCATAAGGCCCTTGAGGGCGGTAAAAGTACGGAAATATCCGTTCCGTCTCTTTCCTCTTGATTCTTTCTGTTGTCTAATACGTACTACTACTGCTTAATTGGTTAATACTGTTAGTACTGGACTTTGTTCGTTTCTTCAAAGATTAGTTCATACTACACTTGGCGATTTCCAGTCGGTTTCTTTCCTGTGTTGGTTCAATTGGAAGTGCTTAGCTTATTTTCTTTGGAGGAAGAAGTGCTTAGCTAATACCAAGAGAAAGTGCTTTGTTGGTTGTTTATTTGCTTCCTTTTGATATCTGAAGGCTACGGTGTGTGTGCTAACAATATTGGCACTTAGTTCGATTTCCCAGTAATTGCGATTGATTTGTTGTCTTAGTTGTTGTTGGCTAATTTGAGGTTGGGTGCTTTACTGCCTGAATCCTATAATCGTATTCGCAACTAGAACATGAACAGCTTTTTGCAGTAAGTGTTGAACAAAGTTTTAGTTTGAGTACACAAAAAGAGCCTCCAGAAGACAATCCCTAACACGCTCGTTTCAAATTACAGGATGGTGTCCAACCGGGAGTCCGCTGGACGATCGAGGAAGAGAAACCAAACAAATAAATGATGATCACTTTAGAAGATAAGTATATATTGATGTCATTGATCAAATTAGTCAAGAGTTTGATAATCGGTTTGATGCGGTTAATATGGAGTTGCTCTCTTGTATATCGGCCTTCAATCCTTCCAACTTATTTGCTTCTTTCGATGCACAGAATGTACGTAGACTAGCTGAGTTCTATCCTAAAGAGTTCTCGAGTAATTATTTGCTAAAACTTGAATTGCAACTTGGTAATTGTATTGATAACATGAGACAAGCTGATAGCTTCAAAGATCTAGATAATCTTGTGCAAGTTTTCAATTTAATCCTTGAATTTAAGACTTATCATATTATTTAGTGCTTGTATACCGAATTACGATGCAAATTTTACAATTATTTACCGAATTGGCAAATGGTTTTCCGAATTGCATATGAAAATTTTGGTACGGCATACTCTTTGGCAAAATCTTGGGTCCGCCACTGAGATGTAGTGTCTTCTAAATAAAGATAAAAAGAAAGATGCTGTGTCCTTGGTCAGTGCAAATATATGGGAAGTACAGCTCTTGCCTAGGGCTGTATAAGTGTCTATATAGCATTATGGCCCATGGCCCCAGCTACTGGTCCTTTGAACTGTGATTGCTACAAAGTGTTCCATTAATGTTCTATTATAACAAAACTGCAATTAACAACACACATGATCCTGTACAACGAAATGACAAGACTAGGTGCATGCAACCAAGCAACCAGACAACATTTGCAACATATACCTAACCCCTATTTAGGCCCATTAATTTGTATGCAACCAAGCAACGTTTCCATCTGTCGGGCGTTGTTTCTATAAAGGGCACTTCATCTCTACCATTACTGTACACTCGTAGCGGAAGCGATTGCAATTGCTATAGAACTGCAATAGGCCCAATAACTAATTAATTTGCAATTGGAGCAAGTATTCATACATGCCTGGTCCATCTCCAATATATATCATTTCTTCCATATTTTTTCGAGATTCTTATGTAATATGTACTTTCCAAAGACCATGTTTGGATGAGCGTGATTGACCTGGATTTAGTTGGATGAGCAAATTTGAACTAGGTCCTAATACAATCCCCTGTCCAGGGCCCGAGACATCGTTTGGAATGAATTTTCTTGTTTTCTGTAGAAATTGAACTATATTTTATAAAATTTCTACGTTCCAAATAGGACAAAGGTGTTTTTATGTCCCTCCTAGAATATCCTTGAGTGTTGACCGATACTGACAGTAAGAAACTTGTTACATACGGTAATTACAAATTGAACTCAACTGAGACACACCAATTCATTTACCACGAGTCAACAGTGGCCAGCATGTCTTCTTACCTGGGTTGTGCTGCAAATGCTAATAGCAAACGTATTAATATGTTGGTCTACGCCAATAGTGATGGGACCGATAGAAGATATAAGTTCCTCCTGTACTCGGCTGCTGAAGACATGATTGTCATTGGGAACAGGTATCCATACCGACAGTGAGTGAGTAGCTAATTGTATGATTTGCCATGTGCATACAAGAATCAAACAATCATAATATATGCATTGTAGAATAAGAATCTCCTGAATGAGCTATCTAATCAGCGTGAAAAGATATTTGGATCCAATTCACAAGCAAGCTTCGCTCCCACGATGCTCAAACAATTCGGTTCGCCAACACACCCTTGTTTTCTTAACTGTTAATGGTAGGTTACATACTTGAACAAAGTAGAAAATCTTGAATCAAGGTTGCACTTCTAGCTCAATAGAGTTTTCAGCAATTAGCACCACAATAGAAGTGGGAAGACACCAGTGGATCCATGGCAAGCTGAGAAGGTTCCTTGGCAGAAAAATCACATGCGTCCTGTCAAGAAGAAGTCGCTCGCATCACTTAACGAGCAAGTACCTATCCATTCATTGCCCTGAATGGGGGCCAATCGTCCAACAATATAGGCAGGCTCTTTCAATTGTGCAATGCAGGCTCTTTCAATTGTGCAATGCAGCACATTACACACAGGGCATGGACCATGTAGGCATCTTTAGATCGATGTAAGATCATCTGGATGAAAAATATCATGGATCGAAAACAAGATTTGCTGTTGATAAGGACATGGGGCAGTTTCCCATGTGACGTCGTCGCAAGACTGCGGCCTTGAAAAGGATGTGAAAATCTCTTGGCAGGTGGGTCCACGTGGTTGCAACTCCATCCGGGCTTCTTATTCTGATTCTACAATAGGATGATT